>CM062289.1:145375178-146851685 GCA_031216915.1 Pictodentalium vernedei | reverse complement strand
CGGCACTTTTTCAATCCTGACTTTTTCAATCCATGACTCCCGGTGTAGAAAAAAAACCCTAGCAGAACCAGCTTGTGCACTGTGGGTGGCTCCGTATGCCTTTTTATAGTGGTCATACAGACATACACACAAAATCCACAAGTTTTGCCCCTCCCCAACACCACCACCGGCAATTTTTTGAAACCTTTTAGATTCCTGATAAGAAGTCACCACTAGTAGACCCCTTTGAGGACCTATATCAGTAAAAAACAAATTGGTCATAGCTTTTGGTGCCCCTCTCCAATCCCACCCTGCACTTTTTTAAACCTGACAATGACCTCCGCCATAAAGTAGGCCAATTTTGGGCACTATGGATGGCCCCATGTTTATTTCTATAGCAGACACACAAACAAACAAACATACATACGAAATCCATCATTTTTGCCCTTCCCCACCCTACCCCACAGAGGCACTTTTTTCAACTGCTCCATTAAATTTTTAAACTTCACGAGACGTTTTCCCGATATGTTGGTTAGCAGTGATGCGGACCGTACCGGACCGCCAATGGTGTTCCGGTCCGGTCCGGTCCGGTCCGAGAAATAGCGGTCCGACATTCGGGCAGGCGGTCCATTTTTTTTCTAGATGGACCGGTCCAAGGCGGTCCAATTCAGGGGCACAGGTCTCTCTCTTTGGAGTGTGTGTGTGTGTGTGTGTGGGGGGGGGAGGGGGGGGGGGGGGGGCTACACAATGCGCAGGGCCAACCATGTTTTGGTCCTGCGGGCGGAAAATTTGAAATTGTAAGCTGAAAATACACGATTTCCGCCTATTGTAGCATTATTCGGACACACAACGCGCAGGGCCAAGCATGGTTTGGCCCTGCGGAATGAAAATTTTGAAAAAGCAAGCTGAAAATACGCGATTTTCGCCTATTGCAGCATTGCTCGAACAATATCAGCTGGTATCGGACCTATATATGTGGGGAGGAGCGCGGGGGTCATAACATGTAATGCCCCCCCCCCCCCCCCCCCCCGAAAAACTGTGTGGGGTACCCGCCCCATCGCCCCCCACCCCACCCCCACCCCATGATCTGCGCCCATGGTCCAATTAATAGGGTCACCACACCAAACCTACCAGATGAAATACAGGGACCAAGTTACTACCAACTAAATAGTTTCCATGTGCACATAATCCAGATTGGGGTTTATAGAAACAGATACACAATACACATTGAAATTCTTTGCCGACAAAGGAATTGAAAGACAGCTTCTTGTCACCGAATTTGAACGTTCGCTATTTTGGGAACTTTTTTGTAGAACCGCTCATCGCTGATACCTTCACCTGACACCCGTGACAGGAATCACAGGATGCAGGTGGTTGATTGGTGACAGATTGGCTCAATATAGTTGACAGTTACTTCAAACTTACTCGACTTCAATGTATTCACCGTCTATCAAGATGAATTTATCTGTTTGTGTATCAATTGGGCGAGTGCAAAACCTCCCTTTGCGTCTCCCTGGACCGGTCCCTTGGACCTCCCCGGACCTGTACAGCGTGCCTGTGTACCGGTACAGCAGCGGCGGCCCAGTCCTCATCGGACCGTACCGCGGACCACGCCTGGACCGGTACCGGACCGTTTGTTTGCGGTCCGGTCCGGTCCACTATTGGTTAGCGAGTCATATTTCAATATTAAAACACAACTTGTTTGTAACAGTACAGTAAACAATCAACACTGCCCATTTGACATTTTCATGGGAAAAAATCTTATTTATTTTGCGTGATTACAAAGGGGTCGAAAAAAAATAGTGTGAAGCGCATACAAAACAATCTCTCAGTGGGATTCTTTGTCTGGACTCTGAAGCTGTGTGCCTGCATCAAGTTTATCTTGCTTTTTCCCCCAGTTATGTCCCATTGTTCGCGTTTGTAACGACTCAACTGATTGGCTCGTGGAGCGTATTGCATCGTGGGATTTTAGAATCATCCTGAATAATTATGGTCGATCCAGGGTCGGACAAATTATTTTAGGTTCATCCTGAATTAATATAGGATGAACCTGAAATATTTATGTCGAACCTGGTTCAACATGAAGCAATAATTATGGTCCATCCAGGGTCGGACAAATTATTTCAGGTTCATCCTCAATTAATATAGGATGAACCTCAAATATTGATGTCGAACCTGGTTCAATATGAAACAATACTTATGGTCCATCCAGGGTCGGACAAATTATTTCAGGTTCATCCTCAATTAATATAGGATGAACCTGAAATATTGATGTCGAACCTGGTGCAACATGAAACAATAATTATGGTCCATCCAGGGTCGGACAAATTATTTCAGGTTCATCCTCAATTAATATAGGATGAACCTGAAATATTTATGTCGAACCTGGTTCAACATGAAACAATAATTCTGGTCCATCCAGGATCGGACAAATTATTTCAGGTTCATCCTCAATTAATATAGGATGAACCTCGAATATTGATGTCGAACCTGGTTCAACATGAAACAATAATTATGGTCGATCCAGGGTCGGACAAATTATTTTAGGTTCATCCCTAATTAATATAGGATGAACCTGAAATATTTATGTCGAACCTGGTTCAACATGAAACAATAATTATAGTCCATCCAGGGTCGGACAAATTATTGATCGCGTACGAGAGGGGTCATAAATATTAATTTTAGGATGAACCTGAAATAATATAGGATGAACCTCAAATAATATAGGATGAGCCTCAAATAATATAGGATGAACCTGAAATAATATAGGATGAACCTCAAATAATATAGTATGTACCTCAAAAATTATTTTCGAATCAGTTCGTATGCCATACGGCAGTCCTGCTAGACGTCGAAAAAGCATTGGACTCCGTCTGGCACAATGGAATGTACTACAAATTATCAAAAATGAAACTCCCAAGAAACTGCCTCAGATTACTATCCTCTTTCTTAAATGATCGCGAAATTAAAGTCAGAGTGAACAATGAAATGTCTGACAGTGTCCCCCCTTGAAGCAGGCACCCCCAAGGATCCGTCCTAAGCCCCTCCCTTTACATCTTCTATGTAAATGACCTTAACTTCTCCGAGGATCGTGTTCAGGTCTCCCAATTCGCGGATGATAAGGGCCTCTGGGACTCTAACAATACGGCCAATCTGCTCCAAAAACCCCTGCAACGTGCTCTCGATGACCTAGAACAATGGTGTGCCAAATGGAGAATTAAGCTAAACGCCAATAAAACCCAACGAATCACCTTTACTCGCAAGAAAAATAAACGTGATTTTGACCTAAAACTTATGGATAACACCCTCCCGGAATGCAAAGAAGCGAAATTCCTGGGCATCACCATTGATCAAAAACTGTCCTTTAACAAACATACCGATGACATGGCGGAAAAAGCCACCAAAACGCATTAATTTATTGAAAATGCTAAAGGGAACTTCATGGGGAGCCAACCAGTCCACCCTACTCAAACTATACAAAGCCTTTGTGTGCCCAGTACTCGAATACGGGGCAATCATCCTAACTGACCTCAACCAAACTAATATGGGAAAACTCCAGAAGGTCCAAAATCACGCGCTTAGAGTTGCCCTCCGCGCCCCATGGGACACACCCATCAAAACACTCCACGACAGACCCGCCGATATCCCCACCATTAAAGACCGCCTAGCCACCTGGCCGCGAAAAATCATGACCGATTAGCCGACAGCGAACTAATCTCCTAACTTGGAGCAGTTTGCGAAAGCCGACAAAAGCCCAAAAATTGCAATCAAAACTAAGACCGCTCAAAAAAAATAAAAAACTGGGGAACGAGAAGTGAACTAACAGGCAGAGAAAAACAGCTTAACTGTGGCCTCTACCAGAAAGGGCTGCCTTCACCGACTCAAGTAAAATTACATCAGGATTAAATATTGTTAAAAACTAAATAAATAGGGAATGAGAAGGTGAATAAACAGGCAGAAAAACAGCTTAACTGTGGCCTTCTACCAGAAAGGGCTGCCTTCACCGACTCAACTAAAAATTACATCAGGATTAAATACTGTTATAAAAACTAAATAATAAATAGGGAACGAGAAGGTGAATAAACAGGCAGAAAAAACAGCTTAACTGTGACCTTCTACCAGAAAGGGCTGCCTTCACGACTCAACTAAAAATTACATCAGGATTAAATACTATTATAACATAACAAGAGGGATGTTACATTCCAACGCTCACCTACATTCGCGCTTGATAATGTCGTTTCCAATGTAACATGCCTAATATTTAGTTAATATAAATCATTAACTAGGCATCAAATGATTAATGTGGTTTATGTGATGGCTTTGGAAAGTCTATATTTCTGCATTTATTATATATCAATTCAACATAGAATCATTGGATACATCTTTTAGAAATGTTTATGATTGAGAATATGAATCGTGAGGCCAGATATTAAATCATAAATAAGAATTAGGAAAGACTTTCATAAATCACTGATATTTTAGAGTACATTCATTGGTTAAAGAGGATTTGCGGAAGAACATTCGTTCAAGAAAGTGACTAAGTCCCAACAAAAATACATGACATCAACAACTAAAATAAGCCTTAATGTTACTAGTAACAAGTATGAGAAAGTATTAAATAATAAAAAAAAAAAGTTACAAATTTTTTTTTTTAAAGAAAGTGAATATAAGTCCCAAAAATCCCAGTCAAATTCCTCAAATATGCATGTAATAAGGGCGCAACGTTACCGCAATGTAGTTCAGTAACCCATGCGCACAATATCAATTGCCTGGAATAACACATAGAAACAGAACTCACCGTAACACCTCACCTTAACACAAACTTTTAGAACTTAAAATTGAGTAAGTCAGACAAAAACGTGAACATTGTGACTGAAAAAAAGAAAAGAAATCAGTTAAATTTCTGTATACAGTAGGGTTAATACCTACAGTTGTTATTGAAATGAGAAAATAAACAGTAATGAGAGGTGAAGGCACCACAATCTGCACAAAAGCTGACTTTATCGCAAATTCTTACTACACCTAAACGCTAATTCTTACAAGTTTTGGCAGAAAATCAGCCTCAAATTCCTCAAATATGCATGTAATGAGGGTTAAATATTATTGCAATGGAGTTCAGTAATCCAAGTGCAGAACATTAATCGCCTGGAAAGACACATAGAAACACAACTCACCTAAACACAAAGTTTACAAAGTTTTACAACTTAAAATTTACTAAGTCCGAGAAAAACATGAAAATTTTGACTGAAAAAAAGAAAATTTCCGTTACATTTCTGCATACAGTAGGGTTAATACCTACAGTTTTTATTGAAATATGAAAATCAACAGTAATGAGAAGTTAAAGCAGCACAATCTGCACAAAAGCTGACTTTAACGCATATTTTTACAACACCTAAACGCAAATTCTTACAACTTTTGGCAGAAAATTTTAGGTGAAATTTGGTAAAAGGTCCTAGTATCAGGGTTAAATACTGTTCTGATAGTCCCCTACAACCTACATATGCAATATCAAAGGCCTAAGCCCACTGATCTTTGAGAACTCACCTTAACACCTCACCTTAACACAAACTTTTAGAACTTAAAATTTACTAAGTCCGAGAAAAACATGGAAATTTTGACTGAAAAAAAAGAAAATTTCCGTTAAATTTCTGCATACAGTAGGGTTAATACCTACAGTTGTTATTGAAATATGAAAATCAACAGTAATGAGAAGTTAAACCAGCACAATCTGCACAAAAGCTGACTTTAACGCAAATTCTTACAACACCTAAACGCAAATTCTTACAACTTTTGGCAGAAAATTTTAGCTGAAATTTGGAAAAAGTCGTAGTTTCAGGGTTAAATACTGTTCTAATAGTCCCCTACAACCTACATATGCAATATCAAAGGCCTGAGCCCACTGATGTTTGAGAAATTCACCTTAACATTAAATCTTACAATATTGGACACGCCGGACGCCGACGCTGACGCCCGAGGTTATCACAATAGCTCACCACATCTTACAGATGTAGGTGAGCTAAAAACTAAATAATAAATAGGGAACGAGAAGGTGAATAAACAGGCAAAAAAAAACAGCTTAACTGTGCCTTCTACCAGAAAGGGCTGCCTTCACCGACTCAGCTTAAGATTAAACCTTAAGATTGAACAAGATGTGCTACTTTTATCTTTACAGTTTACATACTTTAATGAAAACTAATTCTACCTTCTTCTTTTAAGCAGGTACACAGATGTTTTTTTGACCAGCACTCCAATAACCGCAACAGAAAGTCTAACCGTTATGGAAACAGTCACCCCCACGGTTCCTGAACATCCTCCACTCCATCCCTAAAAGTAGTCGACCACTTTAAGGGAGGCGAGCGTTGGTCCTGCGTCCCGCCTCGGCCCCTTTTTGTAAGCGCATTGCGCATCTTTGTGTCCCAACCCATTAGGATTACAGTGCAGGCCTGCCCTCGAACCAGGAAAGTTCGGGTCTTCTTCTTGGTGGTCCCCGAAAGGGGTCGTTGTTGTTTCCTTCAAAGACATCCTATCAAACAGAGACAGCCTGAGGCAGATTATACTTGCCAGTGAAGGCCAACACTTAAAATCATCTCCGAAGTGGCAGACTATACTTGCCCGAAAATCTAGACTGCACCCTCGGTGGTATCTTTGTGAGAGGACCCAACCTCCCACACTGGTCCTCGCCCGAGGGTTCAACCGACATCAGTCAAAGTGACCTTCACGCCGCAACCGGTGACACCTGCCGAGTACCTGAACCTGTTCCTCCTTCAACACGAGTAGACATGTGGAAATTAATCATTTACAGCCAATGAGGGTCGAAAGGGGCTTGCTCCCCATACCGTCCCTGCGCGCCGTCGGTGCGTTAAACCATTCCATTCGGTGCAAGGTCGTCGTCATGACGCGCTTTGCGATTTAAGGGTCTATATACACTGTTAAAACATTTGGTTCCCCGGAGAATCAAAATTGGTTCCCAGCAATGTCTCCTATGCGGAACCAAACAAGAACCAAATTTGGTTCCAGTTAGGTTCCTCATAGAACCAGTTCGGTTCTTCAGTTTGGTTCTTCAATTTGGTTCTCCATCGAACCAGTTCGGTTCTTCAGTTGGTTCTTTATAGAACCAGGTTGGTTCTTCAGTTGGTTCTTTATAGAACCAGGCTGGTTCTTCAACTTGGTTCTTAAGATGGTTCTTTAAGGAACCAGCTTGGTTCTTCAGTTTGGTTCTTGGTTGGTTCTTGTTTGGTTCCCCACAGGAGACAAATCCCCAGAATCAAATTTGGCTCTCTGTGGAACCACGCAGGTTCTTAAATTTGGTTCTTGGTTGGTTCTTGATTGGTTCCCCATAGGAGACAAATCCCCAGAACAAAATTTGGTTCTCTGTGGAACCAGGCAGGTTCTTAAATTTGGTTCTTGGTTGGTTCTTGTTTAGTTCCCCATAGGAGACAAATCCCCAGAACCAAATTTGGTTCTCTATGGAACCAGGCAGATTCATCAATTTCGTAGGACTTCCATCCACCGCATAATGGTATTTAAGTCGTGATAAATTGACACAAAATATTAATTTTCTGTAATTTTTGGAAAAGGCCAGTGTATTTTCATTCTCTTGTTAATGTTAGTTGTTTCGTTGTGCAAAGCATTAACTGTCCGTACTTTAACCCTTTACCTATGTAACGGCCAAAACCCGCCAGCGCTCTACACGAAAATCGCCATTTAATTTTTTTAATACTTTCATTTTTGCTTTCAAAGCATAGGTTATGACCCCTCATTGGAATGAGCTCAACGGGCTCGTTCCAATGATGGGTCATAACCTATGTTTTGGAAGTAAAAAAATGAAAATTTTTAGTGAGAATTTTTTTTACGAGTGTCGTCTGCCACTAGCGTTAGGTAAAGGGTTAACATTTTTCTTGATAATTTAATCGAATCAACAAATAGAGACAGAGTCAGCCATGTCTTGGTTTGATTACATTTTCAAGAAAAATATTAAACACAAGGACATTAAATGATTTCATTAATATAACATTTGCCATTCTGTTCACAAACAACACATGTACATCGGTGGCGCAGAAACCGGGGTTGGTAAGGGGCGGGGGAGCTATTTACCCCCCCCCCCCCCTCCCCAAATATGTTCCAGAGATAGGAAAAATTGCCCCTTAAATACATCGGCCAATGTCTATCAACAGACTACAAAAATGTGTGCAATGTCGTCACCACCTCACTGGCACACAGCATCATGCAGTGTGCCGGAGAGGCGGTGACAAGATTTCACTCATTTTTTGCCAACCCCTAATCTATTTTTTACGGTACCGTGTACTGATTTACCAGAGTTATGTCCCTTTATTTACCCCCCCCCCCCCCCACCCCCCCCCCAATATTTTCAAGGATTTGCAAAATCGCCCTAAAAATATATTGGTCGATGCCTATCTATACAGACTACAATCATGCAGTGTGCCGGTGATGACATTGCACTCATTTGTTGTCAATCCCTAATCTTTTTTTTTACGGTATACTGATTTACCAGAGTTACATGTATGACCCCTTGCAAGTTACTTCTAGTCATCTACACATATCATTCTCCTGTAGGAATGGTTGCAAAATGAATACGAGAATATGCAATTAAATCTAAAGACAATTAGTGTTATTCTATATTTGCTCAGCTAGTCAGCTTTAAAAATAATTTTGGTCACAATTACTAATTTCATAAGTAGAAAACAATGTAGAGGGGTCAGAAACACCACCAGGGACCCCGTTTAAGCTTTAGTTTCATGAGAATTTTCCCTGTGGCGGCACCCTGGACCGCATCAATGAGAGAGGGATACCCCGTCTCGTGCTCTCCCGGGCAACGTATTGCGTGTTGCAACCATTGCTAATCGATGATCTCTTTTAAGCCCCCCACCTCCGAATAATATTTTCTTCTGACGCCCCTGATGCACATGTCGATGAGCTATTCTGCGACCCTCGTTACCCAATTTGTTCGACGCGTGTGACACTGCCACTTATCACCCCCCCCCCCCCCCCACAACCGTAAGTTTTTCATTTTTTCTTCCAAACCAATGCTTATGACACCTCATTGGAACTACCCCATTTCAATAAGGGATCATAAGCTGTGATTTGGAAAAGAAAAATGCTTTGAACGATATTAAAAGTGCTTGGTGGAATCTCAACTCCACTCGTGATATATATAAATACACTCTCCGTGTACCGGGCCCGACGCAAATAGGGTGGGGAGCGGCAAACCACCCTCACGCCACATGGTTACCTTTGTCGGAAACTTGGCCTCTTTTTACTGGAATTTATGTGCAAAATGTAGGTTTTATTGTCATTTTTTTTTTAGAAATGTTGTCGGAAAATTTCAAAACTTCCCACCCACATAGAAAAAGTCTGGCTTCGGGCCTGCCATCTACTATAGTGCATCGAAGGTGGATTACTACATCTGTACATACTCTAATGATATTTGCCTGGACAATCTATTTTTTGATGTGCACACACGTAACAAAGCGGGTCTGGCAATAAAGAGTTTACAGCGTAACACGTTAGCAGGTTATGCAACACAACATGGTGGTAAACTACAGGTAAAGGAAAATGTATTGTGATGCTTTTCTGGGTTCTCTGTTTCACAATGCCACTCATGCTTTGTCTTCACAGAATTTTCGCAAAAAATATACCAACAACTAACGCACGATCTCACCAAAGCGAGATCGCGCGTTAGTTGTTGGTATTTATTTTAATAAAAATTCTATTGTGAAGTCAACGATAATGTCACTCGATTCATACATGTATTATGTGGGTGTATGCACATGTAATGTGCCTGGCAAAGTTAGGGCCATTTTCCAGGTGGGCTATACCTGTTAGGCAAAAAAAAATAAATGATTGGTTTCTCAGACATTTTTTATACCATATCCAGCTTTCGGTCCGGTGTCTACTGCGCATGCGTCACTTTCGAGGAAAAAGTGGGTCTAAATCTTAACACTGATGCCTATGGACAAAATATTTTATACATTAATTACACAAATAACCTGTTGAAAGACAATATATTTTACGCATTATTTCCATTTAGTTCCATTATTCTAGTTTAATGTAATATGTTTATGTTGATTGTAGCGCAATCTTGCTTCCTTTTTAATTTGAAAATTGGTCATGAACATCGTGTAGAACCTTAGTAAATTTTACAAAAAAGCCGACCCCAAGTGTGTTTGAATGTATTTTTTGACCATTGAATATGTTAGGTGAAATTTTTACGCGTTATTTTAGTTATCTGCAATAAATACAGAAAACAGTAATATAAATATAATGAGTGTACGATATTTTATTTTTGCTTCCTTTTTTGGCTGAAAAAGGGCATTTTTCAGAATATTTCAAGTGAGCGTCAGATTACGCGTGAACTGAGACTCGTCTTTTAAGAGGCAGAGTATTTCTCTTTACTTCGGATAAAGTGGAATATTCATGTGCTATGTGATTTTTGTTCGCAATTTTACATTAAGGTGATTATAATTTTCATAATTTTTAATTTTTTTTTTTCACTCGTGATTTCTGCTTCTCTTATGTATAATGAATCTGAAAATAAAGGCACGTGAGCATTGGTGATTTTTTTTCTTGAAATACAATTGAAATAAATATGAAAGGAAAGAAAAAAATCTCTATCAAAGAACACTACTGCTAGGATTAGTTTTAAAAAAAATGAAATTTCTCCTTATTGTCATAAAGAAATGTAAAAAATCTCCCGTTGAGTATATTTTTATTAAGGTGATGATAAAGAATACAATTACAGTTCAGAAAATTACACTGGATTTCTCTCATGCTATCTTTCTTTACACTTGCAATGGATTAATCCAAGTAATTATAATCCTAAGACATGAAGCCTCGAAGAACACACCCATTCACACTTCTGACTTCGGAGCGTGAGCATGGAAATACCTGCTAGATTAGAGAAAGCCATATCAGCTCTGGGCGTCTCTTGTCCTTTCTCCTGGACTATCCAGGAAAAAGGCAAGAGCGTCCAACTGACCTTGGACTTCATCATCGAAGAGAATACACCACCCTCTTCGGGGAGAGGTAGTACCCTTGGCGAGAGGATCCCCTCTCCCACTGGTCCTCACCCGAAGAGGCACGGAGGCTCTGAGTAGAGTGAGAGGAAGAAAAAGAAGAAGAGCCCTTCGACCAAGCGCAGGAGCGCCCTGCGCCCGGAGGCCTTCCGGAATAGGAATAAAGAGTTGAGTGAGGGGGGTGGAGGTTCTGAAGGCAGCCGCCAGTTCCCCTCCCAGTCCCACTGGCACACCCAATCAACTGCCGGCTCCTGAGCCGATACAGTTGGATGTGGAACGTCCAGTGGAGATTGAGGAGGAACTGGTAGTTGCATTTTCACCACCTCCCACCCCTCACTCCCCTCTTCCTTCACTACCGGATAGCCCGGGAGTGGCAGTCACAGCAGAACAGCCATCGGAGTCCGCTGAATCACACGAAGAGAAGATCCTGAGGAATTGCGACAAAACCATGGCAGAGACCGAGGAATTCAAAAAAACAATCCGCTGAAGTATCCAGAATGGCGCAGGAATGGATAGAAAACATGAGAAAACAACAACAAAACCATGAAACAGCCTCTCCATCTCCATCTCCATCACAGCCACCTCCAAAAAAGAAGTCTCGCAAAAAAAGAGGATAAGCTGCTTCCTTCTCCATTTCTCCTTTGCCACGCCCAGATAATCAAAAAAACATCTAAAAACATCTAAAGCCAAAAGAGGGTCGAAAGGGGCTTGCCCCCCATATCGTCCCTGCGCGCCTTCGGCGCGCGAAATCATTTCGTTCGGCCTCGAAGAACAATGGATAAAACATATAAACCAGATCTTCTGTTAACAGCTACAGATTA
This sequence comes from Pictodentalium vernedei, assembly GCA_031216915.1. NCBI lineage: Eukaryota > Metazoa > Mollusca > Scaphopoda > Dentaliida > Dentaliidae > Pictodentalium > Pictodentalium vernedei. Next base: position 146,839,852 of record CM062289.1, on the reverse strand, counting down.
GAGACGGGCTAAGGTGTTACTAATATTGTCATATATGATCTAAGTAATAATGAAGATCCGCTTGTACATCCGATTGTTTTTACGGCAATCACAAACCATTCGGTTAATTCTCTCGCCCGTTGATGTTTTCTGCATTCGTTCACCCCAGTATTTCGAGTTAACTCCCCTACCGGACAGAAAGCTGGACATGAATGAGGGAGGGGGGACTTTATTGTTATTTTTTATTTCTGATAACCAAGGATGTCATTATGTAATTCCAGCCCGAGGCATCCCGAGTTCCAGGTTAGACATGCAAGAGCACTATTTTGTGTTCTTAAATCAGTTTATTATCATAATTTTAAAAATAAAACTGTCCTCTAAAAACAAACTGATGGAACTACAGTTCAAAGGCTTAATTTCTTTTGATGCTCTTCATATTTTCTTTAAAGAAAAGTTATTTAATCTACTAGTATGGGCACTTTCCCATAAATTGTAACAAGGCAAATTCTATGGGGAATTGCCTCATTACAATTTATGAGAGATTGCTGCAGGCACCTTCCCATAAATTGCAACGAGGCAAAACCCCATAGAGGCAAACATATTGCAGACACAAATAAATAAATATTCATCAATCAAAAAACGTAAACTGTTTTGAGTCTCCTGAGTTTTTACTAATATTAGAAGACAGTGAAAGGCATAAAAATGCCCAATGAGGGGGTTCAAATTCAATGAGGGAGTATCTGAGAAACAAACCACTTTTTGTGGCCTTAGCTTAACTTATTCACAATACACTCCCGAAAATTGCTAAGCATAAAATAAACAAATTTTATTCTTGAACCTAATGTTGCTTTTAATAAGACAATGAAAGTTCTGGGGTTTTTTTTCAAATTTTACGAATTTTTGCCAGGCCTATTATTCGTTCATCATGAAGACGCATTGACGCCACTCGACGATCATGGACAAGAATTTCAGGTTCAATCTGAGGCACACCTTTCAGCATGGTAGGAGCGTTAATATATGCATCCTTGTTACAAAATAAATCTTGAACCATTATGCCTGTCTGTCATGAATCATGATTTGATAAAACTTTTGAAAAATATTGCTCAATATTTCTGTATAACTCGAAGCGTTCAATTATTTACCGATCACTTGTGGAACTGCATGTTCCACAACTGTCACAAACATATGACACCAATCCACACGATGTGACACCAGTCATAGTCTTAAATGTATTGCAGTGCTTGCATGTCGAAAATGTGGTGGGTTGTGCATTAACTTTCTCATGTTTTTGTATGGGAATTTCTGTTGCATTCAAAACTACCGGAGTATCTCCAAATTTTTGTTTATTACAAGTCCCTTGTCATGTTCACCTCCACATTTTCTTTGCTTGGCCAAATATGATATCCAGCTTTTTGGTCCGAAAATACGGTAAATTTATCCAGGTCACTTTCCGTTTACATACTGTTGATTTGCTTATATGGAACTATATACTGAGAAATGTGTCTTCCACTCCTGAGCGTAATTTCCTGAGAACTAAAAAAAGTTGATCATTTGGTGGGAACAAAGTACAACGGTAACTGAGTTCAGCAAAAGAACAGAAATGTTCACAGTTATTGAATCCTGTGAAGTAAGAGATGGCCCTGCCATCATTCTCATAGCGATCAATGGAACATGCACTATTTCTGTCAGTAAGTAAGTAGTTCACACTGTACTGATGCCGAAACTGAATTTTCCATGTGGTCACATGTATGTATTAATTCCTTTTGGCACAACCACTTCCACCTCATTTCCCAACATTGACATCCGCATATGCTAATAAACAAGTGCTCGTCTGCCTGTCATCTTCAAATTTCAACTTCTTTGAGACTCGCTGCTGTCTACAAACAGCTGAAGGAGACAATGGCCTTTTGAAAAGAAATTTTGTTGGAATGGCTGTTGAATTAAATCGTTCTCTGGTTCCTAAAAAGACAAATAAATACAAAACATCAAGAGCGGATTACCACTGACTGCCCCTCCCTCTCCCCACAATGCAACACCACTAATAATTTCCAACCTCCTCACCTTTCCTCAGGCTGCTCGAGAATATTTGTCAGAGCCTCAGAATTTGAACACAAATTCGGGGTGGGGGTAGTGGGCTGATCTCTTAACAATGGGATGATGCCCCATTCCCATACCCCCACCCCCCCCCATGTCCCAGCCCCAGGACGTCTGGATATTCCTGCAGGATTCCATTTCACCCCTCTGGAAAACTTGGATCCCCCCCCCCGACATTGGGATCCTCCCCTCCCTAAGTTGGTTCCTGGCTCCGTCACTGGTACCCAGAACAAATAGCCGTGTGGGTTAAAATTGTTTTATCCCCCTTTCCCAAACCCAAATGCACAATGACTTAACCCTTTACTTACCCAACGTAACGTCCAAAATCCTACCGAGACCACTGGTACCTTGAATGCGTTTGATGTGATAGTATTCCGTTTGATTGCAGAGCTTAACCAAGGAATTTTTCCAAAATTGTTGCGAGAGTGAAAAATAGGTCTCGCTATATCAAAGTAGTGCAACCTCTGCGTAACAGAGAGATCGCTCCTGCAATTTTGGCAGGCCTGTTTTAATTGTTTGTCTCAAAAGCAAAGCTTATGACCCCCCTCATTGGAACGAGCTGAGCTCGTTCCAATGAGGGGTCATACGCTATGTTTTTGAGAAAATTTTTGGTTATTCAAGAATTTTCTTTGCAAGTGTCATCAGCTATTCGCGTTGGGTAAATCGTAAAGGGTTAAAAGGAATTCAAAAATCAAAATATAGATAGACACTAGGGGGGGGGGGGGGGGGTGCAAATCCCCAAAACAGGCGGTGAAACACTTTCATCGTTTCAGGCAGTTTCTGTAATTCGGCACATCGCAGATAAGACTTAGTTGAGAACTTCACCTTTCATAAAAATACGATCTGCATTCAAAAACAACGATGTTTGGCTGTAATTTGTGGGGCTGAACAGCCGACCATTTGTTGTTATCTTGGCATATTCTTGTTCTATTTATAATCGTCAGCTGGATGGGGTACGGTACCCGTCCTTTGGACAGGAAGTGAAAAATATTTTTTTAAATATATACCCTGATATTTATCTCGGGTAAATTTACTCCCCACCCCCATGTCCGTCCCAGTGACCCAAGGATCACGCATGCCGAATTTCATCCAAATCCATACAGAGGGAAGTGAAAAAAAGTTTTTTAAATATATATCCCAATATTTATCCCGGATAAATTTACCCCCCCCCCCCCCCCCCCCCTATGTCCGTCCCAATGATCCAAGGATCACGCATGCCGAATTTCATCCAAATCCATGCAGCGGTAAAAAAATAATTTTAATATATATCCTGATATTTATCCCCGGTAAATTTAACACCACCCCCCCCCCCCCCCCCCCCTATGTCCGTCCCAGTGACCCAAAGATCACTCATGCCGAATTTCATCCGAATCCATGCAGCGGTTTTTGCGTGATGAGCGGACATACAAGTAGACAGACAAACAAACAGATTCTATTGCTTTCAATTTCATAGTATAGACTATTGATTATTGTTTGCAGAATGTAGGTCACCAATGAACGTTCTGCAATGATGCAGCACTGCTACACTTACAGTGTTGGGCACGGCATCTATCACTCGCCTACGAAGCAAAATAAGTTCAAAACACCTTCAAAACATATTGTCAAATAAGAAATTACTTTTTTATTAATATTTGACCACCTGGATCAATAATTGCTATTCATAATTTAATTACTGGTGATTGACTGTGTGACCGAATAATTCCAGCTGCGCTGAAACCTGTGTTCTGCAAATCGACCTTCACTAGTTTCAGTTTCAATAACAACTTTCCAACAGTGTAATTAGTATTACAATAACTTACCGTTAAATATCTCTGTCAAACCTCACAAACTGCACGAGTCCAGCCACTCAAAACCCGATGCAATGACCAGTCTCAACTGCAACATCCAACGCACACATTTTAACGCTTCACTTCAACATCAAAACAGACGACGTAAAATACCCGTATCACGCATGCGCCATAAACCAAGGAAAAAAAATTTGGTTCCCAGGAATCCTCAGAACCGACGGGTTCTTTGAAGAACCACCAGGGTCTCTTTAGAACCAACGGGTTCTGTGAAGAACCAAAATTTACAGTTTTTTTAAGAGTGTAAGTAACGGAATTTTGTTTATTTTGAAATTCTCACCTCTCATATTCCTTAAATTCAAATTAAATATACACAAAGTACACATCAAAATGAACGTTGGGATGTATAGAACACGAAACACATATGTAATCAACTGTAAGCACCACTGGTTCCTGGAAGTCTGCTACCGTATTCGCACCAGAACTGATAAGAAAATAATATTTCATCAGAACAACTTGTGGCCAAATGTGCTTCGTATATCCAAGAACAAAGCTAGGCATTCAAAACACTTTCGAATACAGCGATAGGACTGCATTTTGGAAAAGGACAACACTGTCTGCATTTTTTATTGAAGATGGTTTCCATACTCGACAGACATGCGCAAATCACTCGTTACCACGAATTTCCATCGAAAAACAAAATCGTAATTCTAAGAAATTTCAACAGGTATCATGATACCTTGCATTGAATATGGCAACTGTTCAATCTCTATCTAATAACAATATACTGTATGAAGGCGATCTTTTTCATTATTTGATTTTAGACGGCGTTGTTTTTACATGCTTTTTCTGTCAGACGACGTCGACCGGAAATCGAAAGTATACTCATACGTAAACAAAAGCAAAGCCTTTGGAATTTTCCCCACTGCAGCTCTGTCGCCGTGTTTTGAAGAATTTTTATCCCCTAGCTTTGTTCTTGGATATATAAAGCACATTTGGCCACAAGTTGTTTTCGTGAAATATTATTAAATTATCAGTTCTGGTGCGAATACGACAGCAGACTTCCAGGAACAAGTGGTGCCTACAGTCGACTCTATGAGTTGATTACACATGTGTTTCGTGTTCTATACATCCCAACCTTCATTTTCATGTACATTTTGTGTATATTTAATTTGAATTGAAGGAATAACAGAGGTGAGAATTTTCAAAATACACAAAATTTCATTACTTATATAGCCCTTGAGAATCGGGCAAGACTAACTGCAAAAGAATGTCCTAAAAAGAGAACTCGGGTCGTTTCAACATCTGACATATTGGAAATCAGGGACAGGGTATAAAACGAAAATACCGACTTGATAGATCCACCATAAAATCACAGACCGGCAGGATTTTCAACGCTTGTCACCTCCACGTTTTGTCAGTGAATGAATCACAAATCTAGATGATCATGTGACCAGCCAGAATTCCCTGTAAAATCTCATTGGCCATGACAACAGAGTGCAAATGGAACAATCCTTTCTAAAACATGATTGAACAGTGCGAATCAGTGAAGCAAAAAGAGATCCAGTGACCCCCATTGATTTGGAATAAATATTACATAACCCATTAATCCCCAATTGTACTTGAGTGAACCAGAGAAATTTATTGCTGCACAAAGTCAACCATCATTCTTCTGGTTTTGTATTTCAGAACATCTGTGTTACAATAATTTTTTTTACATTAATATTCTTGACTTATCATTAATTTATTATAACCTAAGATTAAGTTTAGTACCTATGGCTACATAGTGGCCCCCCACCCCCACCCCAAAGAGGACAAATTCAAGCTCAGTCAACAACCAAACGGTTATTTCAGACAGAACATCTGTGATACAATTATTTTTTTTTTAGATTAATAGTCTAGACTTTATCGTTAATTTATTATAACCTAAGATTAAGTTTAGTACCTATGGCTACTTGGCTACATAGTGCCCCCACCCCCAAAAGATGAATGAATTCAAGCTCAGCCAATCATTTATTGCTCTTCTGTCCACATAGAAAACTTTTACTGTAAGATGTTGGTGACTTGGCCCTATTCTACCAGAATTCCAACAGTAGCAATCATTCACAGCTGACATACTGGAGTTCCAACAGGGAAAACTTACGTGTGAATCTCTTATGCAGAGTAATATGGCTAGTTATACTAACAAATAGCAATACATCTACTGCACTACAGAAGCTTCCTTCCCCCCCCCCCCCCCCCAAAAAAAAAAAAAATACTGAAGATGCTTACTGGTGATGAGAATCAGCTCTCTGGGTTGATGATTCTCAATACCTACATGTACAAGCCAACAGTAAGCTGATTCAAATGAGCTTTATTGAATTAAACATGTAATTCTACTATTTGGAGGCAAAATTATCTTATTTATATAGCAAGTACATGTACATGGGAAGTAATGGTGTAATTTTACTTCAAATTCAGAATGTTTTCGTGTGATTATCCTATAACTTATTTCAGCTGGCACGCTACAGTGAATGTAATGGTTAGTACAGTACAGATAGAAATAAGCTGTGTGATTACTAACGACAGTAGTAGTACAGTGTTAATATAAATTAGTTGAGTGGTAACCACAAAAACATTTTCTACCCAAGGTCCAAAGCTGACCAGCCATGGAATTGATTCCATTATCTGGAAAGCTCTAACAACAGACTTGAACAAGGAATGGTATCAGCACTGGGGAGGACCAACACTGGATGTAGCGAGCCTCGGGGCGGAGATTTTTACGCGAAAATATTCAAGAGTTGCTACCAGTCGCAGGAAAAGCGAGCTCTTTATTGAAATTTCATCGAAATTGTAAAGGTAAGTGTTAAATTATGGTGTCTGTGGGGACAATCGTCTTATACCAGAACAAGTTTTAAGAGTTTCCTAACTATTTGGTTATACGTGACCGATAATTAGCCTCGGCTCAGTACAAAACAACGTGACCGAGAGAAAAAAGTAAGAATTTTCATTATATTTCTTTAGCATTTGCAAGCAGATATAGCACACTCAGGGACATATATGGGCAAAGATTCAGTAAGAACAAACTGAGAGTTAAAACTAGAGAAACAGAATTTACTGCATCCAGTAAATTCAAGTCTGTGTGAAAAGGGTTAAAGTATCAGGAATAAACTCGACAGAAAGAGAATTTATGGAGGCTTATTTTATGAAGTAAAATATTTTTTAACAAATCAGAAATGGGTTTTCTTTAAAACAGTATTTACAGATGTTCATACAGGAATCAGAACAATTTTTATAAGAAACCAGCAAAGGCATATATGTGACCAGCATTCAAAGGGATCGATACACGAATCAGAAATGAAAAGTTTGGCCCTGCCCACTAATTTGAGTGATGAAAAACATTCATAAACTTTAGAAATAAATTAAGGTGTAAATGCATTTCCCAGTCATTCTTAATAATATGCACTTGATGACCCCATTCGGGTGGACCATATATTGAATCTCCAGCAATTTTTTAACTCAGTCGGTGTAGTCCCATGTCTATATCTACATTGAAGAATGAGCACAACCCACTTTGAAATAATGGCTCCAACAACTTCAGATCTGTCATTCAGATCGAACGGGTGCAAAGAACATAGATGAGTGCAAACTGGGTATTGTTAACCAGCACGCCAAAATGCATAGAGATAGGACGATCCGTATTTGAGTTGTCGCGCTGATAAAGGGTGCATAGACTCTATATCGGAGATATTGTCATAAAAACCTTAAAAACCCCAAGAGATCATTTGAAGGCCTACTATTAAAAGGGCATCTAGTGACCTAAACAAGGCATACATAAAACTAGAACTTCTCTAATAAATTAATTTTAAACAGTCATAGCACTAACACAGTTAACAGTACAGTCAACTATGTCAGTATTGCATCTTTTACCAGAATCCTGACAGTATTGTGATAGGTTTCAATAACAAATCTTCAGTGTAGTTTTACAGTTACATGTACACTGGAAATCTTCATGATCAAGTTGTTTGTTTTTATATCAACTTGGTTTGGGAATTAATTCTGTACAATGAGATTAAATAAACAGATCATGTTATTGTATGTGGCAGTCACAGCTTACTCTCTAGCTGCTTTTTGTGAAATTCTTTCATGGAGAAAATATTCATACAGGAATCGGAACAATTTTTCTAAGAAACCCGAAAAGGCATATATGTGAACACCATTTATAGGGTTCGACCAAGGAATCAGAAATTGACATCACTGCCACTGCCATTTGATTGATGAGATACACGTATAATCTTCAGAATTGCATTGATTGGTATAAAATGACTTTCCTAATGGGTCTCAAAAAATATGCATTTAATGACCTCTCTTGACCGCATAGAGGTGGACCACATTTTGAACCTCCAGCAAGTTTCAACTCATTTGGTGTAGGTACTATTTCTATAGGTCACACCAAGCCTGAAGTATGAGCAAAAACTACTTTATAACTAGAGAAACCCCGGCTATGGTATGTGGAACATCCTCCCATGGTCCTTTATAATTGTGTGAAGATGGATGCCTGTGGCCCTAACAGTCTTCGAGTTATTGGCTCGAGCACACACACACATGGACACATACACAGGCGGACACACGCACACTTCAATCACTATATGCCTCCCGACTTTAGTCGGGGGGGGGGGGGCATAAAAAGAAATCTTTGAGTCCCAGAGTGGGTCTGACTGAACCCCAAAATATTTCTTCTGATAGCACAGTGATAACAAAGGCACCCAAATACACTCATTCCTGTCACAATGTGATAACAAAGGTAACCAAGAAGTTTTGTGAAGATCGGTTCATAAATACAGCCTCAAGGCCGAGTCGTATTGACACATGCACTTAGTGTATTAGTAGCATTAAATAAATCAAAAGTTCATCTAATTTGCATAATTTCTGCTCGAGAAAAAAACCCGTAATATATGTGATGTATCCCATGGCACTAAACATTCATACAAAAATTTATTCAAATCAGAACTTTCATACATAAGTTCTGTACAAAAAAAACTGATGCACTAACTAAAGTACAAAATGGCTGCTGGTGTCCATCTTGAATTTCGGACTGCACCCAAAACCACTCGTCCTCGTCCCACAGTGATAACAAAGGTACCCAAGAAGTTTCGTAAAGATCAGTTCATAAATACAGCCTCCAGTCCGAGCCGTATTTGCATTTGCAGTTACAGTGCTGAAAGTAACATTACATAGATCAAATTTAGTCTAATTGGCATAATTTATGTACGAGAAAAAAAAACCGTATTATATGTGATGTATCCCACGGTACTAAACATTCACACAAAAAATTATTCAAATCAGTGCTTTCACATGGAAGTTCTGTGCAAAAATTTGATTGCACCTAATTTTGTACAAAATGGCTGCCAGCGGCCATCTTGAATTTCAGAACGGACCCCAAAACACTCGTTCTCGTCCCACGGTGATAACAAAGGTACCCAAGAAGTTTCGTAAAGATCGGTTCATAAATACGGCCTCTCGCCCGAGCCGTATTGGTATTCGAACTTACAGTGTGCTGAAAGTAACACTAATTAAATCAAAAGTTAGTCTAATTTGCATAATTTACACACGAGAAAAAAACGTGTTATATGTGATGTATTCCATGGTACTAAACATTCATACAAAAATTATTCAAATCAGAGCTTTCATATGCAAGTTCTGCGCCCAAAAAAATCTGATTGCACCTAATTCTGTACAGAATGGCTGCCGGTGGTCATCTTGAATTTTGGACCGGGCCCCAAAACACTTGTTCTCGTCTCACAGTGACAACAAAGGTACCCAAGAAGGTTTGTTTCATAAATACGGCCTCTAGCCCGAGCCATGTGTACGGCACGACAGACAGACGGACAGACAGACGATGGGCCATGACAATACCTCGAATTTGGCTTCGCCAAAGTTGAGCTAAAATGGACTAAGTTTAACAACCAGTAGTTTTGTAAAATATTGAGGCAAGTCAAAATTCTGACAATACGCACACATCTGGAAAATGTAGAAACATCCTCTGAAATAAAAAGTAATACTTTGAAAATTACAAGAGGCCTCACGGGGCCTGAAGCGCTCATCTTGAACAGAACACACTTTAAACAGAGTCCAAGAATGAGTACATTAAGCAAGCCATCTCCATAGGCTACACTCTCAATTCTTGAGTCCCTCAGGAGTGACAAAAATAATTCGGGCATCATGCCTTTTCTTCAGTTGATCATAAAGTAAAATGTAGAGCTCCCCAATGAAGCCCCTTGATACAACCTTTGTGGATTAATCCTAGTTACACACCTCTAGAGGGTACTGAATACAAAATTTTTAATTTTTCAGCAAAATTGTCAATTCCGGCTCCATAGGGAGTCCAAATATTAACAAAAACTCTCGATTTGAACACAGTTGAATCTGACTTTCCTGGAGATGTTGTGTACCAAATATAAAAGCATTCTGACTGTTGGATCTGAAGAAGAGAAATTTAAAAAAAAATTCTTCATATTGCATCAAGTTGAAATGTGGGCTACCATAGCGAGCCCAAATATTAACCTATGGATCCGATTTTAACAAACTTGAATCTGACCCCCACCCTCCCAGAGATGTTGTATACCAAATATATGAAAGCATTCCGACTGGTGGATCTGAAGAAGAAGATTTTTAAAGAAATTTCCTCATATTGCACTAAGTAAAAAATTGGGCTACCATAGCAAGCCCAAATATATACCTAGAGATCTGATTTGAACAAACTTGAATCTGACCCCCATGTTGCATACCAAATATTAAAGCATTCTGACTGGTGGATCTGAAGATTTGTATTAAATCCCCCCCCCCTCCCCCCATATTGAACAAAGTTAAAATTTGGGCTTCTGTGGGAAGCCCAAATATCAACCTAGGGACTTGGTTTGAACAATCTTGAATCTGACCCTCGTAACAATGATGCATACCAAACATTAAGAGATTCTGACTGGTGGTTCTGAAGAGGAAGATTTTTAAAGAATATTCCCCATATAACCCAATGTTAAAAATTTGGGCTCCTATGGTGAGCCCAAATATGAACCAATGAGCTTTTTTTTATTTCAACAAACTTGCATCTGACCCCCCTATGAATGTGGTATACCAAATATCAAAAGATTCTAATGATTGGTTCTGGAGAAAAAGATTTTTTTTTATTTTTGCAAATATGCTAACTCAGCACTTTTTTCGATGCCCATTACAGAACACCCTAACTAACATAACTGGTGGCAATTTTTTAACCATTTAATTCTACTGGTACTAAGGATACTTCATACCAAATAACAGCTCTCTGTTCCGTGTGGTTTGGGAAATATGGGCGTTTGAAAATATATTTCTATTTTTAGCTCCCAGGGTTCCCATGGAGATGCGGGAATTATTTTTTTTTTGCATGGGTCATCAAGTACTTATGACCCAATAATACCACATACGATATTTGGTTCATATTGGACCATCGGTTAAGAAAATAGAAAATAGAAATTTTGGGCGGGGTCAAAAATCTTACCCCACCCATTACAAACCAAATATTGCTTCACGAACTTCGTTTGAAAAAAGTTGATTCTAGTCCCCAAAAGGAGGCTCCATAGTAAATGTGAAGTCATTGTACTCACTGGTTCTTGAGAAGTAGATTTTGAAAATATTTTGGAGCATTTTCCCCACTCCCTTCCTATGGGACTGGGCATGTTGAGTTGAACAAAAATGCAATGCCCCTTTGGAATCATCACTCACACAAACTTTCACTTAATTTGGCCCAGTAGCTTTGGAGGAGAAGACCAAAAATGGTGTTGACACACGGCGGACGACGGACGGAGACCGATGAGATTAGCTCAGCTTGACTTTGTCAAGATGAGCTGATAAGATAGGTTGGACGGACAAACAATATACCCTATATGCAGAAAGATGGAGGGAAAGACAGAGGTAAAACAATATATGGCCCCTGCCGATTCGTTGTGGGTATAATAAGGACATACGTCAATTGTAACCAGACCGTCCAAGGCAGCCACTTGAAATTCTGAGAATGTGTTCTATCCCCGTTCGACAGTTTAGTATCTTTCTTGAGTCCTGTGACCGGGTGAAAACACCGTGGATGTACCCATAAGGGAAGTCTCAAATCTGACAAGGGTTAAACGTTTATTAACAATAACAAGATATAAAATTAGAAGGGTGGTTGGTACTGCCGGCAGGTCATAAAAAGTATACACTCCATTACATATACAATAGATTGTGGAGAGAGTTTTTGGAGTAGCGACTCGAAATTTTCAACGTTCGGTCTAGAAGATCTGCCCAACTCGACCTGTGCCTGAAAAATCCAACAACCGAGCGCATAGCCCGTGGGAGCCTCACGCGCATGCGCATACGCTCTTTTCGAATTGGACTTGAGGAAGTGCGCAATTCGTGTCGCCTTTCGAGGCATCCGATGGAGCATCTATTCGTGAATGCTGAGTGAAAATTTCGTGGAAATCCGCGGAGAATTCGCTGACATACAGCGTTGTTGAAGAGAGGAGGTAATTTTCTGAATTTGGTCTTTTTCAAGTAGGATTGAAAGAAGAAGGCGGAAATGGCTGGGGGAGGTCCACTTAAAAGTTACAATAGAGCGTGGCTGACGGAGGGATGGCTGTAAATCAAAGTAGTTTCTTTAAGAACAGCACCCAGGGATCCCATCGCAACATTGAAACTTTTGAGAATCGTCGGAAGTTAAAAGTGAAAAGAAACGGCGGTGGGTTGTTTTTCGGCGGGAAAAGATTAATGAGAATTTGCATATAAGACATTAAAATAGCACTTCAGGCATACGCTCACTGTGTCCAGACCGCTGAAGGCAGCGACTTGCAATTTTCAGAACTTGTTCTACGAAGCCTGGCCGACATTTGGGCATAAAATCGAGTGTTCTGACTGCGTGAAAAACACCACGCCTCGCATGGAAACCATGGGGACAGTTCGTTGCCACTTTATTTTCAATGCAATGAAATTTCCATCCATTATTTACTTGTCAACGGCAGAGTTTGGCATTATTTCTGTCTGATGAACTGTTCAACTTTAACTATTTGCACCTTTATATAGGACCGAAAGATCACTGCATGCTTACCAATATTCAGGTACTGATTTTACGAAAATAACAATTATTTCAACAGTACCCACTTGGGAACTCTCAAATCTGCCAAGGATTAAACTTTTAATAATAACATGTAAAACAAAAGTTGGTTGTCATACTTTGCTAGCCGCATGCACCCATAGACAACATTCAGCGCTCAATCAATTAGGAATGGAGTAAATTGCGACTTAAACTTACCAAATTCTGAAAAATGGAGTTATTTTCGACGGCACCTATCTTTATGCAACCGAAACAGGGATTGGGTTAAACTTTACAGCTACCTTATCAAGGAAAATCTTCTTGGACTTGAACTGTAAATCTGAATGTCAACAAAATTTTCAGATATTACCAAAATCACAATTATTCAGACAGTACCCATATGGGAGTCTCAAATCTGTTAAGGGTTAAACTTTTAATACTCACATATAAAACAAAAGTTTTCATACTATCACTGCTGCATGCAGCTATTGAAAACATTCAGCACTCAATCAATTAGGAATGGAGTAAATTGTCACTTAATCGTACCAAATTCTGAAAAAGCGTGAGTTTTTTGGACAGCATCTATCTTTATGCAAACAGAATGGGCATATGGTTAAACTTTACAACCAAACGTTGAACAGAAAATATGCTCCATAGGTAATTGTGAATACGAACATGTAAATCATCTTTCGAGATACCATTCGTAAATGGAAGAAAATTGAACTAAAAATGAGCCATTTTCATGAACGAGTTAAGGGTACTCGAATTCAAGGCTCGAAAACGAGTTGAAGGTTAAAACTTTGAAAAGAATATATAACAGCCAAATTATTCTTGGATGAATGCCCAAACTTCTCATAGGAAAAGGTTTGAAAAAATGTGGCCGCAGAGCTGAGAAATTGCATGTGACAATTGACCAGTTTTTCCAAAATTGCACTTTGCTCGGAATTTTGAGGTCAAAAGGACGCAACGTGGGTAATACAGTTTATGTAGTCAGGTGTAGTAAGTTATGCTACAAATATAATGAAAGCTCCAGCCAAATCGTCCTGGGTCTTGTTTGAGAATTGTGGCAAAACGTAACATTGTGGCAACATTTTGCACAGTTTTGGCAGAAAACGAAAAATTTCAGAAATGCCATGATCCAGGTGAGAAACTTCTAATGAAGCTCTACGTATGTGCCAAATTTAAGTAGAATAGTAAAGAATCCAACAGACACAAATCATTGAAATAGAAAATAATGTTAATACTAGAGAAATAGAATTTACTGCATCCAGTAAATTCAAGCTTGTAAGAAAAGAGTTAAAATATCTATTGGGTGTTGGTCCTCATGTCTATGTGTCATACCATCCTTGAGATATGAGCGTGACCCACTTTCAAAAATTTTGGCCACGCCCACTTTTTTACGTCAAAAACATGTGTGTATGCCAGGAATGCTTTAGGGGGTTAAAAAATGTGATTTCCAGCAATTATGAAAAATGCACTCAATGACCCCTAGGTGACCTCCGTGACCTTGACGCATGTTTTGAATCTCCATCGAGTGTCGACTCATTTGATGTTGGTCCCAGGTCCATATGTCGTACCATGCTTGAGATATGAGCGTGACCCACTCTCAAAAATTTTGGTCACGCCCACTTTTTTACGTGAAAATGCATGTGTGCACATCAGGAATGCTTTAGGGAGTCAAAAAATGTGATTTCCAGCAATTATGAAAAATGCACTTAATGACCCCTAGGTGACCTTCATGACCTTGACCCATATTTTGAATCTCCATCGAGTGTCGACTCATTTGGTGTTGGTCCCAGGTCCATATGTCATATGCCATGCTTGAGATATGAGCGTGACCCACTTTCAAAAATTTTGGCCACGCCCACTTTTTTACGTCAAAATGCATGTGTGTACATCAGGAATGCTTTAGGGGGGTCAAAAAATGTGATTTCCAGCAATTATGAAAAATGCACTTAATGACCCCTAGGTGACCTCCGCGACCTTGACCCATATTTTGTATCTCCATCGAGTGTCGACTCATTTGGTGTTGGTCCCAGGTCCATACGTCATACCATGCATGAGATGAGCGTGACACACTTTTAAAAATTTTGGCCACGCCCACTTTTTTACGTCAAAATGCATGTGTGTACTTCAGGAATGTTTTTGAGGGTCAGAAAACGTGATTTCCAGCAATTATGAAAAATGCACTTAATGACCCCTAGGTGACCTCCTTGACCTTGACCCATATTTTGAATCTCCATCGAGTGTCGACTCATTTGGTGTTGGTCCCATGCCCATACGTCATACCATGCTTGAGATATGAGCGTGACCCACTTTTAAAAATTTTGGCCACGCCCACTTTTTTTACGTCAAAATGCATGTGTGTACATCAGGAATGCTTTAGGGGGTCAAAAAATGTGATTTCCAGCAATTATGAAAAATGCACTCAATGACCCCTAGGTGACCTCCGTGACCTTGACCCATATTTTGACCTCCATCGAGTGTCGACTCATTTGGTGTCGGTCCCAGGTCTGTAGGTCATACCACGCCTGAGATATGGACGTGACCCACTTTCAAAACACCCCTACAGACACCCCTGATACCCCAGGAATCTGAAAAACATAGGTGCCGAGAACTTGTGGCTGTCTATCAGCATGCCAAAAATCAACGAGATAGGGCAATTCGTTTTCGAGTTATCTTGCGGACAAAATAGTGATGAGAAGACAGAAGACAGGAGAAGAAGAAGAAGAAGAAGAAGAAGAAGAAGAAGAAGAAGAAGAAGAAGAAGAAGAAAAAGAAAAAAAAGAAGAAAAAGAAAAAGAAACCGTGCAAAAAAAATAGTCTGTGTGTTTCACACAGACTAATAAGTTAAATTATGTGCGAAATTGGAAGGATAGAATACGATGCGGTATATGGCGAAATGACACTGCGATGTACGGTTAATAGAAAAGAAGGGCGTAGCGCTGTGTACGGCTAATAGCAAATAATAATCTTTCAATCCACAAATATACGACCTTTTCTGTGTGTGCGGAGGAATATGGGTATGGTATTACAGAATATTTTGAAGAAATTAGACACAGGAATGCGGGTTGACAATATATGATGAAAGAACTTGACCAATATAAAGGGCAGCATGCCATCGATCAGAGTATGACATAATTTATTTATTTTTATACCCCCCTTCCGCCGGGTGGATACTGATAACGGGCTCCGCCCGTCAGTCCTCCCGACCTTCCCCAGACATTATCCAATGAGTATTTAAGCCATTTAAAATTGTTTGGGGGCAACAATCACTCCTGAATTTCCCTTCAAACTCATCTCCTAATAACAATCCAGCTCATTATATCCAAAACATGAACAATAGTACATGTATGTAGGATGTTTAATTGTGAACTGGATACATTGGAGGGAGATATAATTCACTTCTACCCTGTCGTAATTCGTGTAAGATTGTGGAATGTGTTATTTTCAGACCAGGGCATATTCAAGAGTTGAATCAGCAGGACGAAAGTGGGGGAAACAAGACGGAAAATGTAACCCTGAACATGTCATGGTTGCAGTTGAGCATCCTATCAACACAAATCATAAAGTGTCTTGCAGCGTGGTAGTTCAATCGGTAGACCGTTCGCATTGCGTTACGTCCTTGGCAAGGCAATTCGTCCACATTGCCTGTTTGGAGCAGGGTGGCATTGTGTGCTATGGCGTATGATGGTACACATGACTTCAGCCAATGCTACCTCTGTCTCGGGAGAATTAGTTAGATAGTCTGATAGCGCCACTTCTCGGTGGTATTCTCTGGCTTCCTCCATCCGTAATACTGTCCCTGACACAATGTGATTTTAGTTGTTAACCCTTTACCTAACGCAGCTTTTTTAAAAAAATACAAAATAAATTCTGAATATTTTCAATAAAACCATACAATTGTGGATATCATTGGAACCGGCCCGGCAAGACGGTTCTAATGATACCCATGTTTCTATGGTTTCATTCAGGCAGTAAAAGTTACTTTGGGTCTTGAAGGCTTATTTGGGTTAATTTTCTGGCTATTTGTGGCCGCTTTGTTGGGAAAAGTGATTAAAAGTGTCGTAAAATGTCATTGAAATAAATTAATTAATGTTATTGGCAGTACGACGCAGATGGTGTATTTCGTATTATTAGTTATCCCTTTGTATCAAAGGTATTCAAAAATTGTGGATAATATGAATTTACCTTACTAATTTGCACGTTCGTAACAAATATACTTACTAATCAAATTTTGGGGGGTGTCTATATTCTTGATATAGACTTACACATAGTTTTGCTTGTTCTGTTGCAGCTTGGACCACCAGACCATGAATTACAGATGTCAGCATTGCGCTTTTGAAGAGATGTTTTCATTGAAGGGCAAAATTATTCTTTCTCAGTACTTTGCACTGGGCAGATACTGATATTCCCGCCCAGAAAATTGATATGCTATCTAATTTAGAAATATCAACAAAACCAAGGCTTCTCTGTGCAGGAATTGCTCCATGAATACCCTACATTATATATCTTTCATTTCTGTAAAAGTTCTTAAATATTCCACTATAGCAAGACATTTCTGTACTGCTGCAATATTTTTTAAATATTGAATACTATTTAGTCATAGCTGTCCAAACAAGCGTGACTATATTTTATCCTATATTCTAGAAATATTTGTGAGTAAGCTATATCGAGTATACTTGAAACAAAATTATCTGAATTCTTCATCACATTTTATGTGAACATGGGATCGTAGACGAGTTAAATATACATGGTTTCTAATCAGTTATATGAAATTTACTAAGCGGTTTAAGGGTTAATTGTCTAATATCTGACCAACACTTCCTACCATTGCGTATATAATTGTGATATCATCGAGTATCTGAAAAATCTTACCTGGTGGTAAGGTAAGATTTTTTCAGATACTCGAATGCTCCATTCGATCAAGTTCATTTTTGAGTCTATCGCGCAAAGCTACTGGTACCTTACGAGGTGGATGTATTACTGGCGGTACATTATCATTTATTTGGATTGTACCCTCACCGGGAAAAAGCCCTACACCTTTGAAAACATCGCCATATTCTGCTAAAACAGTATTTTTGTCAAGAAATTTTCTATCAGAAAAGTTACTAATACTGTGTGAATCTACAGTGTAAATGAGTTTGATTAATTCTAGGCTTATACAGGACTGTAGGCCGAGAATAGGTTTTGAATCTGTTTCAACTACATAAAAAATTATACTTGAAACATGATCCTTAAACCTACATGAAAGGTCACACTGGCCACAAGTTTTGGGTTATGGCCATTATAAGCCATAAGACGTTTCAAGGGCTTTTTGAGGGCAGTATCACCAAGTTGCCTCATAAGTTTGAGAGGTATTATGTTCACTTGAGAACCAGTGTCAAGCTTGAACTCAATAGGAGTTTCATTTTGTCCTATGCACAAGGTTACGAATGCCTCGTCCATTTGCTTTGGATCTGCATCTACACTGCAAACGAAGAAATCAGAATCGCTGTCATTTTCTACATTTTTCTGCGCATTAACTTCATGTACATGTCGCTGCGAAGCTGAGCCACTGGATCGGCAAACTGATGCGAAATGATTCCACTTATTGCACTTCAAGCATTTCTTTCCCTTTGCTGGGTAAATCTGTTCAGATGTATGATTACGGCCACAATATCGACAATACTTTTGACGATTTATTGAATTGTCGCATAGTATTTGATGACGCATGCTTTTGTTCACCTGTTTTAGGTGTGCTAGACTTAAAAGTTTGTTGACGACCACCAGATTTGCGAGAATGTTCAGTCTTACTGTGAATGAAGTTCACTTCATGGGCATTGTGACCATTATTCCCCATCGATTGTAACTGAAGTCGAGCATATTGGAAATTTTGTGTAATTTGAACAGCCTTATCCAAAGTTAATTGTGCCCTTTCATTGATAAGTTTCCCACGAACTTTCGTACTGGATACACCAAATACAATCCTGTCTCTAATCATTTCGTCAGAGTCCTGAAAATCACAGTCACGGGCAAATGTTTTAAGACGAGTCAAAAATTCTTCAATTGTGTCCGTGTCTTGTGTCTGGTTGTTAAACTTATAACGTGCGAAAATTGGATTCAACTTGGGCTGAACATATGCTTTAACCCTTTACCTAACATGAAAAGCAGACGACACTTGCAAAAAAAAATCTTGAATTACTATTTTTTTTCATTTTTTGTCTCAAAAACATAGGTTATGACCCCTCATTGGAACGAGCTCGACGAGCTCGTTCCAATGAGGGGTCATAACCTATGTTTTTGAGACAAAAAATGAAAAAATAATTAAAACTAATAGGCGATTTTTGAGAACAGCGCTGGCCGGTTTTGGCCGTTACGTTGGGTAAAGGGTTAAACTTGTCGTAGTGAGTATTGAGTGATTTTGACTCAGCAGAAGTCAATGTCCACGTATTGAAAATTTCTCTTCCTTTTTCTCCAACCCACAACAAGAGGTAACTGCACTGTGCCTCTTCATCTTTATCTTTTTGGGGACCTTTAAAAATAAGTTCAGCATGTTGTCTAAACTTCTTCCATGCATCCGGAAGATTTGATGATTCCCAGTCCATCCTAGGAGGAGAAAATGCCTGCAAGTTCCATGATGCCTACACAGGCAATCCAATCCAGAAAATCAAAAAACAGTGCCAGTATGTGTGCATTTGAGTCCAATTACTTCTGACACCATGTAACAGTGTCTGGGAATATCATAAAAAATAATAAGCTGACAAAGACAGTGAGTGTAACGCTCAATACATGTTGTTTATTCAATGGCTTCTCATGTTGTACAATACATGTCTATGGGGTGGTCAGCAGGGATGCCAGTGAGCTAAGGGAGATTCAAGATCTTATTCCGTAATTACATCGGAAGGTGCGCTATATCGCCGAAACCGATGCCATATTTTACAGTCAAATGAATGTGAATCAAAAAATTCCCGGCAGTACCCCAACAGTCTTTTTATACACGGTGCCATGTTAAATTGTTATTACAATAATAATAATGTTTCGATGACCTTGGTGGGATTGTAGGCTTATTACTTGGAGGAACAAGGTATGACCCCCCCCCCCCCCCCCCCCCCCATCCTCCACCATAGCCGACCCACCAGCTCATCCCCAGAGATCCTACTTTTTCCGTTCTAATTTTTACATGCTTGATGAAAATGACGAATATGCACGGAAAGAAGATGCATTGTTGATTCTAAGGTCTGTCTTGTCCCGCTAAAGCAACCAATTTGCTTAAACACAATGAACGATGAACTATCAGCCGTTCACTTCAATAACTATCCGCCATACAATGTTTTTGGTTGGCAAAACTATTTGCCGTTCACCGGAGAAGGTAACTTTTCGCCGATTTCTCACCTTACCCGCTGGATCGTTGGGAATGGGCTGACCGTATGAACATTTCATCAAATGCGCCTTCACAATTTAGTTACTAAACTTCGTGATTGTTAATAATATATATATATGTTACAGTAAATATGTAAATCAGTAATTCCTGAAAATTTCAGTAAATATGTATAATTACTAAACTGATCAGGAATTATACATATTTACTGAAAGTTTTAGGAATTATACATATTTACTGAAATATCAACTGATTTTTTATACTTGTTTACTGAAAGTGTGATTTGGGTGTATGACAAGCCAGATCATGTTTTTAATCATTTTATCAGTATCTGAACGCAGTGGCCACTACCTTCAGATCGCTGAACTAGTGTTCATTCAAATTTCAGTGTACAGTCTACTCGGCAGTATCGAGTTACTTTTTTTTAAATTTTCTGCCATCTCCGTCGTTAAACCAAGAATCGATGTGTTTGTCTTGGCAATGTATCATGTGGAACTAAGTATTGCTTACAGCGACTGCGCGGGGAAAAATAACGCTTACATGTCCGTGTACGAAATCATTTTATCAGTCGCATAATAGCGGCAGTAAAGAGTCAATGCAGGTAGTAAAGAATCACACATTTTGCGCCAGTTCAAAAGTGTGTTGTATCACTAAATTGGGTAATTGTAGTTGTCGAACTCTCTAAGACACGTTTCTGCAAGAAAAGATACAAATTAGAATTTATCTCAGAGTGATTATTATACATTCCCAGCGATCTGTCAAGTTAGACCTGAACCGAGAGTAAACGGGTGCCGCCATTTGCAATCGGGTTAAAAAACTTACCTTTGCTCAAAGCTGACAGGAAATTCACAAAGCATAAGGCATCAATTCATGATTATCAGGTTCGTGTTTTTTTCCTTTCATGGTAAACTGAGCCGCTGGTATTCAATGTCGACTTTACGAATAAGCAGAGGCGAACTGGACGTTCGGGCGACCAGGAGGTTTCCCGATGGGCCGGGGGCCCAAATAAATGACTGATACACATCGAGATTTTCTGACTAAAATCACAACTTTTTATCGCTACTGCGGTGGAGGGGGGGGGGGGTATGCATGGGTGGACCGGTAAATGGTAGAAGATCCGCCACTGTTGCCATATGGTGCTGAATTTTCCCAAACCGAATTTTTAGCCGTTCCGCCTCTGCGTATAAGGGTCATTTTGTGCCAGTTGTATAAAATCATGCACGAGCCGTCACTCTCAGATTTTTTAATGGCCTTAGGCTGGAGCGCAGTGGCTCAGCGGTTGACTGTTGGACTTCAATGCTAGAGGTCCCGAGTTCGATCCCTGTCTGGGACGACCCGCGCTGTGTCTTTGGGCAATGCACCTTATCCCGGTTGCCTACATGGGGGCACGATGACGCCGTGTACTAAGGCGTACTGCACGTCAGTGGAGTACATGTCTTCACCCCTGTAACCCTGCTTTAGCGGAGCTTGAACAGAATTGAAATGTTGAGGAGCTGACTGCTCGTCGATCCTCGGGGGGGGGGGGGGGGGGGGGTCTCTTTTGCTTCCTCCATCAGTACAACTGTCACGATTAGCTATTGTGCATACGTATGTGACCTTAACCCTTTACCTAACGTAACGGCAAAAACCGGCCAGCGTTATTCTCAAAAATCGCCAATTAATGTTATTATTTTTTCATTTGTTTGTCTCTAAAACATAGGTTATGACCCCTCGTTGGAACGAGCTCGTCGAGCTCATTCCAATGAGGGGTCCTAACCTAACGTTTTTGAGACAAAAATGAAAATAATAGTTATTCAAGAATTTTTTTTGCAAGTGTCGTCTGCTTTTTATGTTAGGTAACGGGTTAAGCACCAATAAATAAATAAATGGCCTTAGGGTGAGTGACCGAGTTGTCTCACGTTCTGAACGTTATTTATATACCAGGCATACTGACTGATTAAAAGGCAGTAAAGCATGTGAAAGGCAGTAGTGGAAATTTCTGAAAGGGAGGGGTGGGGGGCGGAGGTTGATGTGTAACAGGCATATCTGGAAGGGCGAAAATATGATTTGTAATGTTGGGAATAATAAAACAAACAACACACTCCAAGAAATGAGATATGTATTAAATAGAAAGCATTCAAAGCAAACTGCTTCTCATAGAGAGATTACGATGATGATGATGATGATGATGATGATGAGATGCTGGTAATGAGTTGATGATGATGATTGATGATGATGAGTTGGTTGAGTGGTTATGATGATGATGATGATGATGATGATGATGATGATGATGATTGATGATGATGATGATGAATTGAATTGTTGAGTTGATGAGTTCAAGTGATGAGTTCAGTTGTTGAGTTGAGTGATGCAGTACCAGTTGAAATAAGTTGTAGGGTAACCACTAGAAACTTCACAGTTCAGCTTTGTTATCCCCGTAGGAACGACGGGAAGTGGAGTAGTACCTGTTCCCTGTGGTAAACAAGTCCTGCTTTACTGGCAAAATAGGATCCGGTAATCAATGCCTGTGGAGGAAGTCCTCTGATGTCGGCAATGGGTATATACGATTGGTTAGTCTTGTATTTTTACTTGTTGTATCCGTTGTATTGTCACGATACAGTCTTAGATGTTGATTTGACACTAAGCACCAATAAATAAATAAAATTTACCTTTGATGATAATTCCAAGACTTGACATATTTCTTGGGAAAGGCTTTCCAGGAAATAATGTCAAGTGTTGGAATTATCGACACATGGGGAAAAAAAACGAAAGTGTCAATGACACTGCGGCTCAAATTGTTCAAAAAGGGACTGAAATAAATAGAAGGATCCAGTAATGACAATGCCAATTCATTTACACATGTTTCTCAGTGAAAAAGATCGGGGAGGGGTGTGGACAGTAGGCTGAACTAATGGAATTGTTGACAATTTATATGCCAAATCCAAGATGGCCACTGACGGCCATGTTTTCGACGAAATTCAGAAACTCCCATTTTTTCCTCGTCTCCCCAGACATGTGTTCGGCAAAAATGTTCAATTTGGGCCTTCACCCATGTCTAGTTAAGACACACTTCATACCCTCACCCCACCACCTTCCACCTGACGCAAATAGAGACCAGAATGCTTTGGTCGAAACACCTTGGTCGATCCCACTCTCATCGCCGAAATCATACAAGGCCGAAAGTGAATTAGGCCGCATCGACGCCGCCCCCCCCCCCCCCCAAAAAAAGCAGACAAAAAACAACACGAAACGAGCACACTCATCCCCTGTCGAAATTTCAACAATTCATCAGAGGCAAACATTGGAATTTTAACTTGGCCCCCATGTAGTTGTGGATACCGGAAACAAACAAAATCATATTCCAACCCCTCTCCGCCATCCTCGCACAGCCCGTCGGTGTCACCCTTGAAAAATGTGCAGCCCGGTATACAGTATACACGTGCATATAGCCCCCCCCCCCCCCCCCCCCGCATGCATCAATAACACACGTGTGAAAATTGCAATAAAACGATTGATTTGTTCACTAAAATGGGTAAATTATAGTAAAATTAGTAACTTATTGTATAAGACATGCAATTGCGAGATAAAACAACACCTTCTTACCATTTTAACACGTAATCTTGACAGGCCAATATTTACACAGAGTTTCTAAAAATATATATTTCACGGGGAATAATATCACGTGGGGCTGCCTGTACTGGTTCGATAATGCCGAGTACATGACCCCCATCAACTTTACTACTTACATTAGAAGGTAAGGAATTTACTCTCAAAGTTTTTATTAGTTAGAGAATAATAGTGGGGTAATAATTTAAACAACTTAGCTTCAGCGTTATTTGGGTCGTTTCTTTTTCTTGAAGTAAAATTTAAAAAAGCAAGTGGGTGAGCAAGTTACATTTTCGTCGCGGTCGGTTCCGGTAATATTAATAACAAAAACACCGCCACACAGACTTCATATATTGCGAAAGCATATTTCTTTTTCATGATATCTGGAAAATATATATTTTCTATCAGTAATCAGAAAGAAAAAATAAAAATATTTCCGTTGTTTAAACGTAACATGGCAGTCAGTAAATTTTGAATCCATACTGCCGAGTTGACTGTACCAAATAATTCATATACTATATATATATATAGTGATATACATGTACAGCTGTCTAACCTTTACTACAGAAACAAAGACTGAATAAATGAATTGGGAAAAGGTATAGAATCATCGGAATGCAACGGCTTGGGATATTTTTCAACAAAACTGCTATATATTTTAATTGTCTACAGGAACGAGCAATGTCACTCGAACAAGTTATGCGTGAACACGTGGATTTGTTTATCCCATTTACTTTTATTTCCGGATTTGCGCAGTCCAAAGTGTAAACTGGCTTATTTGAGGCAGGGAGGTTGATTCTTTTCTCCGTGTTTGAGGTTTCGAATGATTTGCGCATGTCCGTCAAACATGGATTCCATCTTCAATAAAAAATGCAGACGGTGTTGTCCTTTTGGTTACAATACACTAAATCATTCGCATTGCCGACAGTGTTAACATTTTCCTGTCTCCTAAGCTCATTTGGGGGAAACAATCCTATATCCACTTAGGACAGTCATTCGAGGTATAACGGGTCACCTTTCATATTTTCGTTCATTTCTCTCAAATAAAATAAGTTGTCCAAATTTTGTTTTTTTTTGTTATTGACAGTCAAGTAACTGACATTATTGCATTTGCAGCGGAATTCTTCAGATAAAAGCTTGTTCATTTTATAAAATTAGATCGTTAGACTGCCGCAATTTGGCCAGTAATGGGTCGCTTGTGTCTATAAAGAATCACCCTCTTTGGCATCCACTGGAGATCTATTTTCTAACTTGATATGTATTTATTGGACACAAAAAGTCTTTTGTGTCTTCTCTGAATTAATTTCACCATACTAATTATAACTTTTACAGTGGAAAGAAGTGAAAATGAAGTGGATCAAATACAGTAGTTTAGCGAAAATTTTCTAAAAATAGATCAACTGGAGGTTTTACTGTGTTTGTCTGACAGTGACCCGGTATTGACAACTTGACTCACTGTTGAAATGCAATGAATATATCATGATGCCCGATATTTATCCCAATTATTTTATTGTGAATTTGAAGCGTAGACAAACCTGTTCAAATAATAATACTTACATTCACACTCTTTATATTTTCCTTCCCGTAGTTGAGACGGAAAAACTTTTTTGCGGTTTCGCGTGTCGAAATTTTCTTCTGGTGCACATTCAGTCTTTTTTAAAAAAAAATTGCTTGTTTCAACAAAAAACAACAAATGAACTCGCAAAACTTTCAAAGATGACGGGCAACATATTACTTCACAAACCCAGAGTAAAATTTTTCTTTGAAATGCTCTTCAAAGTCAAATTTTTTAAGGCTCAACATTGCCTGACCCGTTACTGCCTGTGACCCATTACTGTCTGAATGACTGTATATAATCTCATTAAAAAATGAACAGAAAAAAAATATATTTGCTGTGTATTTTTTGTGTTCAAATTTTACAATTTCCCAACTACTGTCCAGTTTTACACTCAAATGAAAGGCATATTTTACTTGTCCCCCTTACTTTACTTTTCAACTATCACAATTTTGAATGGACAGCCAGTGCAAATGTTTTCAGTCTTTTCTAAAATACACATTGTGACAGTTTTATTGAGGATTTCAAAAATCAATAAATATTTCCCCAATCAGGAAATCTTCTTCATTATATATGCTCTATTAAACAGTGTTGGAAATGAACAAAATTGACGGGTGCAGTTTTAAGCTCCCGCAAAATCAGAGACGAGAGTAAATTGCACCTGTAAAATGTTAGTTTTTGAATTTTCGAGGGAATACTGTTACCCAACACTAGAAACCTTAACCCTTTGAACCCGAGCGGATGCTTATCCAGCCAGGAAAATGATACATAATAACATCATTAGATCAGATGGCTGTTAAGTAAATGTGTGGGGTAGACCAATCGGTATTTTCAACATGCAGCCCTGAGGCTGCACGTTGAAAATATTGATTGGTCTGCCCCAAATAATGAATATGGACTCTTCTAATTGCTGTCATTGAATTAGCATGGCAGATACCACTAGTGTTCAAAGGGTTACAGGTATAAGGAATTGCTGAATTATGACAGTAACTTGCCACTGGCCACAGAGTGCTTTCTTAAAACAACACACATTTATTTGCCCTCACAGTGTATTAGTGCTCCACATTATTTTTCAATGAGTGCATTTTTTTAGCTCCTGCAATATAGAAAACACAGGTGCTGATGGGAGCAGTTGCACTTGCACACGTCTCAATTCCAGGACTGCTATTAAAAGTTAAGGTAAAATTCATTAGGGTTAGTTTTTGCCTCCATTTAGTGTATTGCAACTTTTTCCAAATGCAGTCCTATGCTGCATCCTAAAGTGTTTTGAATGTCTAGCTTTGTTATTGGATATCTGAAGCATATTTGGCCACAAGTTCTCCTGAAATATTATTTTGTTATCAGTTCTGGTACGAAAACAGTAGGAGACTTCTAGGAACCAGTGGTGCCTGCTGTCAACTCAATGAGTCGATTACAATACATATATTTTTCTTGTTCTGTACCTCCCAACATTCATTGTGATGTATAATTTGTGTATATTTCATTTGAATTTATGGAATATCAGAGGTGGAAATTACAAAAGTGAACACATTTCTCTTACTTATATAGCACCTTAAATTTCAGTCAAAATTTGTGATTTTTATAACATTTTTAATATTTACGAAGACTATGACATATACCGGAGTAAATGTTATTTAATATGTACAGTTTGTTACAATTAAAAGTTTGAACTTTGGAAACGATCCTTTCAAAAGTCACAAATTTCCATAGAATTGCTTTATAATAATGGTAACTCACCATAAATACGCTCTGTAGAAGCTTCAATCAAGCACTTTTACTATCTTTAGGGATGTTAACTCTCTTCACTGTCCATCAGGTGAGTACACACTGGCACCAGTCAAATCGACCCCAATTCAGTGCTTGCAAACATGTGTAGTCTTCATTCACCACCCATATTTAGCCACAAGTTGTTCTCGTGAAATATTATTTGATTATCTGTTCTGATTCAAGTTTGTTTAAATCAAGTTCCTGGGTTAATAATTGGGCTCCCTGTAGCCCGAATTTTAACTTAGAGTAGTATGAAGAAATTTCTTGAAAAATCTTCTTGTGCAGATCCACCAGTCAGAACGCTTTCATATTTGGAATACAACATCTCTAGGGGAGTCAGATTTAAGTTTTTTGTTCAAATCAGGTAATTCAGGTTAGGGTTAGTATTTGGGCTCTCTACTGGAGCCCAAAGTTTAACTTGGTGCAATATGAGGAAATTTCTTTAAAAATCTTCCTGTTCAGATCAACCAGTCAGAATGCTTTCATATTTGTTATACAACATCTCTAGGGAGGGGGAGGCAGATTTAAGTTTGTTCAAATAGGGTCCCTGAGTAATTATTTGCACTCTCTATTGGAGTCCAAAGAAAAACTTTGTGCAATATGAGGAAATTTCTTTAAAAATCTTCTGCTTAAGATTCACCAGTTAAAATCCTTTCATATTTGGTATGCAACATCTCTAGGAGGGGGGGGGGGGGGGGGGTGGGGGTGGGGGGTAGATTCATGTTTGGGTCCCTGGGTTCATATTTTGGCTCTCTATGGGAGCCCAAATTTTAACTTAGTGCAATATGAGGGAATTTCTTTAAAAATCTTCTTCTCTTCTTCAGTTTCACCAGTCAGAATTCTTTCATATTTGGTCTACAACATTTCTAGGTGGGTCAGACTCATTTTTGTTCAAATTGGGTCTCTGGGTTAATATTTGGGTTCCCTATAGGAGCTCATATTTTAACTTAGTGCATTATGAGGAAATTTTTTTAAAATTTTCTTCTTCAGATCCACCAGTCAGAAGGCTTTCATATTTAGTATACAACATATCTTGGGAGGTCAGATCCAAATTTGTACAAATCTAGTCCATGGGTTAATATCTGGTCCCCCTATGAAATCACAAATTTTTGCTTAGTGCAATATGAGGAAATTTCTTTAAAAGTCATCTTCTTCAGATCCTCCAGTCAGAATCCTTTCATATTTGGTATACAACATCTCTCTCTAGGGTGCTCAGGTTCAAGTTTGTTCAAATTGAGTCCCTGGGTTAATATTTGGGATCCATATAGGAGCCTGAATTTTAACTGAGTGCAATATGAGGGAATTTCTTTAAAAATCTTCTTCCCCAGAACCATCTGTTAGAATCTTTTGATATTTGGTGTACAACATCTCTAGGGGGAGGGGGGGCAGATTTAAGTTTGTTCAAATCGGGTCCCTGGGTTAATATATTTGGGCTCTCTATTGGGGGGGGGGGGGGGGGGGGGCTGCAGTAATATAATGCCCTTTTGAAGTTTGGCAGTGCTTTACTACAGCTAATAGAATCAGAAGCAGTCAGGAAGACCAATGATAATAATCATCTGAATGGACACCAGAGTTATGGGATTTTTCATGACTTTATTCCTCTGTAGTGTTGATGAACTGTGACTAACTGAATGTGACCAAAAATACTTCTTTAAACCACTTTGTCAGGTGAGCGATTAAGGCCCCTTGGGACCTCTTATTTATGTGTTCTTGTCTGTTTTTGTTCAAATGATTCAACTTGCAAAGGCTTGGATATGTGTGTACTTTTTTACTCCTCAATGACAGTCTACATCCCATGGATTTGCAGTTGTTTCTTGGCATGTCTTGGCTGCCAATAGAGGCAGCCAAGAATGGCCTTGAAACAACTGCCCAGACACTTGTAATTTCACTTTGAGTTTACCCAGAGATGTAAGCTAGCTCTGTTTTACATGGAAAATATTACCCGGTCACCAAGAGTTCTTTAAAATGGGCAACATGGGTATAAATGATTGGCTGGAGTTGAATTTATATCCATGTTGCGGTCACACTTAGTCATTGTGCAGAAATGTGACCATAAACACCAATAAATAAATAAACTACCAAGAGACTAAATGTTGAGGTACCTGCATTATTGCAGTAGAAAAGGTCAGAATTGGAATAAGGCCCCATATGTAAGCCTGGTAATCTAGAAAATCAAGGAGTGCAAAACAGTTGCCCTCCCCAGAGTTCCTGGGAGTGCAATTGCACCTGAAATTTTCAATGCAAAAACTTGTATGCTATTTTGATTATATTCACTTCAAGGCATTAACCCTTTACCCAATGCAGACGATATCAAAATTTCTTATTTTAAATACCATTTTTTGAAATTTTTCAAAAAAGTTCAACAAAACGATATCATGTGACCCCTGGTTGGAACGAGCTCGACGAGCCTGTTCCAATGAGGGGGCACATGATATGGTTTTGTTGAAATTTTTTGAAAAATAATATTTTTTCAACTGCTGAATTTGCATATTATGCAGGCAGATGCAGCCAATTCATTGGGTAAAGGGTTAATAATGTGACTGAAAAATTGTACTACATTCAGCTACATAAGGAAAAATTAGCACACACATCTCATTATTCAAATTGTTGCATTCAATTCTTATGTGACTGTCTTCTACACTCGAAATGTGACACAGAATGGGTCATAAATTATTGCGAATCAGTGCAACAAAGGGTGTGAACACCTGTGATACAGGGTAATAATGTAAGTCAGAGAGCACTGTGGTGGATTCCAGATGTTAACATTGCATTATTATTATTATTATACTACTCAAAGTTTGCTAAGCACCAAATATTTGACACATCATTGTGAAATTTGCGATATTTTTGGTGGATATGATTGAGGAATGTATTGTTTACATTAGCTCTCTTGACAGGCAGACATTTCGTGACAGTCATGGAAAGCATGTACCCCTTGATTTTCATGATGTTTTCGTGTACTGTCTACATGTACATGCCATGACATTGTGTAGGGTATTCAGTCTTCATTTCAACACAAACCCTTGTGATTTAATGATTGAATATGGCAAATGCAAATGTAAGAAGACATTTGTCAGAAGCAGAAATATGGTGGGCTGTAGGGATGGTGGAACAAGGGCCTACCCATCATCAGGTTGGCTAAGCTCTTGGTAGACACCATAAGGTGATCACCGGAGCCTGGGTAAGATTTCAGCAGTATGGCACACCAGTAAGATGGCATGGTGGTGGCAGAGACAGGGCAACATCTGCAGCTGAAGACTGGTTTTTGATCATTCAGGCCTGTAGGAGCCGCTTGGCCACAGCAACCCAGCTTTGCAGTGACCTTCAGAATTCATCCAGGGTAAATGTTTCGACGCAGACTATCCGGGCAAGGTTACACGAAGGTGGTCTCTGACTGAGAAGACCATTTGCATTCTGCTGTCCCAGAACCACAGCCAGGCACGATATGAATGGGCCATGGACCTCATTGGATGGACCAGAGAAGATTGGTGACCTGTCCTTTTTACAGATGAGTCAAGGTACTTACTGCCTAGAAGACACAGATAGGCGTTCTAGGGTATGGAGAAGACCAGGAGAGAGATTCCATGCAGCCAACATTGCAGAGCATTACCGCTGTGGTGGAGGGTCAATTATGATCTGGGGCAGCATCAGCAGGGATGGATGTACAGAGCTCTGTGTCCTTAAATGTGGGACATTGACTGCAGCGGTATATTGATGAGATCCTGGATGTCCACATCAGATTGAATGCAGGTGCAGTGGGTGATAGATTAATTCTGATGGACGATAATGCCCGTCCTCATGATGTCTATGCTGTCTGGGAGTACCAACAGGGTGAGGGGATTGAGTGTATGGACTGGCCAGCAAGATCCCCTGACCTCAATCCAATCGAACATGTCTGGAATGAGTTGCAGCTTGCAATTTCAGCCCGTCCAATCCAGCCAGAACGTGTCCAAGAGCTTGGTGCCATGCTGGTCCAAGAATGGAACAACATCCCACAAAGGACCACAGGAACCTGATTGGGAGCATGAGAAGGCATTGTCAAGCTGTGATGAACAGTAATGAGTCTCATACTCGATATTGAACCCGTACCAGTTCGCTCCGTCAACTTTTTGGTAAATTGAAAAATTTCCTCTTTTACCAGTAATATGCATTTTCCATATTTATCGTATTCAAAAGCTAAAAAATAATGTCAAACACAAATAAAATCTTAATTTCTGTACTTAAATCATTAAAGATATAATTAAATAAAAAATATATACACTTTTCATTACAATATTTCAACTAAAACGTAAAACAGGTAGTTGGATATACATGGGCGGATACAGGGGGGTGGATAGGGTGGATTTCCACCCCCCCCCCCCCCTTTTATATTTGAAAGGGGAGACAACAAGCAATTTTTCAAAGTCAAATTCAACCTGTATTGAAATTATCTTTACACGAGGAGTTTTCGCGACTAGACACCATCGTATAAACGATTGGTACAATGTATGGTCTGTAGTCTGTACCTCAATGAGATCCAGACTACAGATCATACATTGTACCAATCATAGTCAACATAAATGTTGATTCATCAACGAAAATAGTCTGATATATGTTATTTGGATGAAATATTATCACCATAAGAGTTCATGCGATGAATAATGAACGTTCACAAATTTTCTGTTTTGAAACAGGTAACTCAAACCTGTGCATTGCGATAACGGCGAGGTCTGATAAACGCTCAGTTGTCATGCTGCTTTGCAGCCACATATGGATCCCCCGGATGCATGAGAACGACCTCCGTACTTCCAATAGGAAGAACAGCAAGTATTTTGAGTAGTTCCCTAACATTTGAGAAAAATGTGGAATCTGCGTGTGTGGAAATAATTGTTGTTACAGACTTGGAGATTGTTTTGTGATTTTTCCAGTAGTTATTTGACTTGAATCATGTTGCAAACCGTAGAAATGTAGTGTAAAAATCGGTCATTTGCAAAGCATTAAATTGCCTCTAGTACACAAGGAAATGCATCCAAAATGCGTCTCTCGCAATCAAAATTTTTCAGTGGAGGACCCCGGATCCCCCATATGACAAGGGGGGATGCCACTCTCTCGAACTCACCCCCCACTTGCACCTGTGGCACTCAGTTCGTGGCTCCGCCACTCAATTTTCCACCCCCCTTTTTTCAATCCTGGATCTGCCACTGATATACTTGGTGCTTAGCAAACTTTGTGTAGCATATTATTGACAAATCATCCCCTGAATTCCAATGTGTTCTCTGTGCCAGTAGGCACAGATAACACATTGGAACTCAGAGGATGAAATGATAATAGATTTTAAAGGCAGTCCCAAATGGGTGTGACATTCCAAAAAATGAAGTGGTGCAAAAAAGTGCCCTCCTCAATTTTTTCTAGGCGTGCAGTAAGCGTGCAGCACTCATGCACTCCTAAAGAATGCCAGGGCTGCATATGGTTACCGGTAATAGATATTCTGAGACACCAATACAACCTGGAGAAACCAGGAAATGGTATTCCAGACAGACAGTATTGCAAAAAAATTTCTTCAGTTATGAGGATGAACAGCAACTGACTTGGCAAGTCTGTGATGTCCATAATTAGACCAATCTACATGTACAGGACAGTCTCCTTGGACTGGGCGTAATCCACACATGTCCAGTGATGTCCAAGCATGCATTTAACAAGTAATAAAAATCATCATCAGCAAAATTTTAATTAATGAAGGACCTGGTTGTACCCAGTGCTTCATTAATTAAATTTTTGATGATTATTCCTATAATTTCTGTTTTGAACCTAATATTATTGTGTCCGTGAAAATATTGCCTGCCTGTAGAAAGTGACCAGTCCAGATGTAGTGTCAATGACTGGGTTTTTTGCATATACATGAATACTTACCGAAGATTTAAAGATGAGCTGTGATTTTCTGTCACTTATTACAGGAGTGACACAGTCATGAGGATAATCCAACAGATTTACACATGCATCAATTGGTGGATTGTTATCTTCTCATTGATATGCAGCATCCAGTGTTCAAAAAGACCGAACATCATATTTATTCTAGCTGACGATCTTGTAAGTTAATATTCATATTTATGTGTTATGAAGTATCAATAATGTGGAAAATTAGGAGCACGGTGGCTCAGTGATAGACTGTTGGACTTCTGTGTTAGAGGTCCTGAGTTTGATCCCCGTCTGGGATGACCCACGTTGTGTCCTTGGTCAAGGCACTTTATTCCGGTTGCCTACATGGGGACACAATGACACTGTGTACTAAGGCATACTGCACGTCGATGGTGTGCATGTCTTCAACCGCTGTAACCCTTCTTGAGCAGAGCTTTAAGAGTGTTAGAATGTCGAGGAGCTGACAGTTGCTCGTCGATGCTCAGTGGTTCTCTCCGGGTACTCCGGCTTCCTCCACCCATAACACTGTCATGGTCACGATATAGCCATTGTGCATAAGTATGTGACCATAAACACCAATAAATAAATAATCTGAAAAATTAAAATATGACACACATCCTAAAATTAACCCTTTCAGCTATAGTAACCCCAATATCTGACCAGCATTGTTTACAAAAACCTTCATTACACATTTAATTATTTTTTCAAATTTTTGCCTTTAACCCTTTACCCAACAAATCTGCCAAATCCGCCCGCGTAATATGCAAATTCAGCATCTGAAAAAATATTTTTCAAAACATTTCAACAAAACCATATCATGTGACCCCTCTTTGGTTAATATTCAGTAGGGTTGGCCAATTTAAATCATTTGATTTAAATCATTTGATTTAAATCATCGATTTAAATCATGATTTAAATCAAAGATTTTTTTTTAAAAAATCATTGATTTGAATAAAAAATTTACAAATGTTCAGAAATATTTTCAAAACAACTTGGAAATGAGCTGAAACAAGATGAAATGCATATTAACTGTTGAAGTACAGTTATTAGCCCTTGTTTATGAGTTTGAACTAATATGTGGAGTGGGAATATGTATCCCACTGTGTCTTGACTGCTGGATCGTGCTGTAGGGAAGTTAAATGTTCCTGAATCTTTTATAAGTTTATATAATTTTCAGCTAATATGAATAAAACTATATTTAAGCGAACATAGATTTTAAACCATATATATGATAATCTTTCAATGAACCCATCAAAAATACGAACTCAACTCTGAGAACAATGATCAGTGATTTAAGTACCAAAGTATCAAAAATGATTTTCAAAAAGTCATCTTCCTTCCAGCAAAGCTGTAACAATGAGAAAACACGAATTTCAATGATTCCTCTCTATTTCCATCAGAACCAAATGTCTGTTCTATGCCAAATATATTCTGGAATTCTTCCCCTCATACCACCTCAAAGACTGAAATGGTTAACACAGCCTTACACAGGTAAATGTTTTAATATCAGTTATTTGTGTCCATTCCTTGGGCAGCCTTTGGTACAAACTATTGCCAATACTCTGTTTCTCTTATCGAAAGGAATCATGTGAGAAAAATTATCCTCTGGTGAATAATTTACAGTATGGAAATAAAAATCAAATAAATCGATTTGAATAAAAAAAATCTGATTTAAATCAAGAAAATCAATTTTTTTTCATTTTTAAAAAAAAATCAAAGAAATCACCAACCATGATATCCAGAGCATGCATTCTTTGGCCACTGAAATATCCTCTTTTGAAGTTGTCTTGTAATGCTATATCATATTTTGATGGGTACTGTACTTAGGAATGGAAATTACAGTGGAACCCACTTAATTGGATATCTCTTAACTGAAGAACCCTGTAATTGAATATCATTTCCCAACACAAAACCATTTTCCATACCTCCAGTACAAATTTGTCCTGTTAATTGAATATAGGTTACAGAGTAAACTCCTGTTATTTGAATAAAATAATCTTTCAACCCTTCGAGAGATTACCCTGACTCTCCCCAGTTTTCCTTTGTTTATAGACCTATTTGGTCTCAGTACATCCAATACAGGCATTTAATCTATTATATCTTGTTTGAAAGAGCTGATGGAATGCTGTTAACCCTTTACCTAACATGAAAAGCAGACGACACTTGCAAAAAAAATTCTTGAATAACTAAATTTTTTCATTTTTTTGTCTCAAAAACATAGGTTATGACCCCTCGTTGGAACGAGCTCGACGAGCTCGTTCCAACGAGGGGTCATAACCTATGTTTTTGAGACAAAAAATGAAAATATTTTGAAAATTAACTGGCGATTTTTGAGAATAGTGCTGGCCGGTTTTGGCCGTTACGTTGGGTAAAGGGTTAAACAAGATATAATAGAATAAATGCTATGTTTATCTCAAGAATACAGGATAGTGACACAATCCCTGTTAATTGAATACTCCTGTTAATTGAATAATTTCCATTGCCAAAGTGGCTATTCAATTAACAGGGTTCCACTGTACTGTCCAAAAAAGTGTTAAAGTGTTAATAGATATTCTAAGATCGCATTGATGCTGAATCATTTAGTGGAACAACTGGTCACTAGTACCAATTGAACCAGTTGAAAAAGCTGCAATATCAATACGGGTAACAACAAGTTCGAGCATGGTAACTTAATGGTTATGGCATTGAACTTCAAACCGAAAGGCCCACGGTTTGATCCCTGCCAGGGGCAACTGCATTGTGTCCTTGGGCAAGGTACTTCATCCTGATAGCCCATGTGGGGGCACAGTGACGCTGTGTACTAAGGCATACTGCACATTGATGCACCACTTCTTGTGCAGAGTTGGTATGTTGAGGTGGCTGACATTACTCGCTGCTGCTCGGTGGTTCTCTCCCGGTATTCAAGCTTCCTCCACCCATACAGTTGTCATACACGAGGTGACCCTGGTTGTCTAAAGTGTCATTAAACCCCAATAAATAAATAAATATACAGATAACAATAAGCATTTCACTGGTACATTGTAAAATATATTACATTTAGGTCACACAAAATAAATTAATTGATTCTCAAGCAGTTTTTACAGGCCTTTAGATTAATTTATTTTGGGCACACCCTTTTGCCCTAATTTGGGCACATTAAAACCAGAAATAATAGCCTTATCCTGTTAGGTTTTATTACTATGCCTCTCTTTTTCTTTCTGTGGTCATATTATGATGGAAGTTATTCTCAAATGCAGAAGAGGCACAGAGAATTTATATATCTTTCTTGATATCTTCACATCTTCTTTAATTTGGGCACACCTGTAAATGGTGTGAATTTGGGGTAATCTGAAGGCCTGGGTTTTTATTTTTTGTATCTTTCATATAGGGCTGTCACGATCAATTGATTAATCGATTGTTGATCGGTCACGGCGAAATCGATTAGTATTTTTCGTTGTCGAATAATCGGCAAATTGTATCCCGTTTTAGATGTTTAATAATTAAAAGAAAATTTGATGAAAAAACTATTGTTTCTGAAGGTATTGAGTTACCAACATCGATGTTAAACCCCAAGAAGCCGTTGGAAGCATTTGTCTTGCAGGTACATTCATCAAAGCTTTGATGTTCTGAATCTTTGAACCGTCAGTGTAATAATCAAGACCGGTCGGCAGTTGCGAAGATCGCAACTGCCGACCAGTCTTGATTATTACACAGACGGTTCAAAAGTTCAGAACATCAAAGCTTTGAATATACCTAAAAGTTGATTGTCTTTGTTGTTTACTTCAGGTAGGTCAACTGACTTGAACTTCATTTTTATCGACTTCAAAGAGAGGGAGAGGGGTGGGGGGTCATCTAGGTCCGATTAATCGATTATTATCGATTATTTGTGACGATTAATCGATTCCTAAATTGAAAAATCGTGACAGCCCTAATAATAATACAAATAAAATTATTTAATTTTAAAAATAAAACTGTTTTGCATCTATACTAGTGGTAACTGAAATCTAAAGAGCATCACTACTAGTGATGTTCTTTTGACTTGAGTTACATAAATCAATCAAAAAACAAAAAGTTTCGAGGGGGTGTGGTGGCTCAGTTGGTAGAGGTGCAGGCTGCAAGCTGAGAGGTCCTCAGTTTGAATATCACCTGCAGCAACCGGGTTGTGTCCTTGGGCAAGACACTTCACACACCCCCCCCCCCCCCCCCCCCCCCCGGGGCATGGTGGCATTGTGTACTAAAGCGTACTGCACATCGATGATGCACCTTCAGCCAATGCTAACCCTGCTTGTGTGGAGTTAGTATGTTGGGGAGCTGAGAGTTGCTCGGTGGTTCTCTCCAGGTACTCTGGCTTCCTCCACCCATAAAACTGTCATGGTCATGATTAGCCATTGTGCAGAAATATGTGACCTTAAACACCAATAAATAAATAAATAAATAAATAAAAAGTTTTGAGTCTCCCGATTTTATAGTAATATTGAAAAAAACACTGCAAGGCAATAAAATTGTCAAATGAGGGTTGCTCAGTTTCAGTGACCTATTTCAGGACAACCAACACAGGCATTTAATCTATTAAATCTCCCATAAGCTCTGTCAAAAATGATATAATACATGAAGAATAAAAGCTCAGTTTTTCTCGAGAATACAGGAAAGTGATCAAATCCCCAATAATTGAATACTCTTGCTAAATGATTAATAAATGAATTATTCTCCTTGGCAAAATGCCTGTTTAATTAACAGAGTTCTACTGTACTTGGGCAGCTGTTTCTAAGTAAGTTTCAGCGCATTGATTTGCAGTACAGTACAGTGATCAGAAAAGAAGATAGAGAATTTAGATCAGATAACGATCCAGTGGCAATTATTTTTCCGCTTTTTTTGCCCATAGAGAATCTTGCCTGTCAAACAGAAATGCAGTGTCAAACAGGACACTGAATCTGAGATGTAATTTTAGTTTGTTTTTTCTGATTTAACATGAGTTTGCAACATTTTATTGTGAACTCTCGACACCCAGGTGTTAACCTTTTACCCAATGCACGGAATATCAAAATTTACGATTTTAATTCTTTTGTTTTGAATGTTTTTAACAAATTTTGACAAAACCATATCTTGCGACCCCCTCATTGGAACAAGCTCAATTAGCTCATTCCAATGATATGGTTTTCTTGAAACTTTGAAAATTAGGGATGTGACTGATTTGTTATCAAAGAGTTACGAGTGTTGTGACTCCATCATGACCTAATCAAGAAATATTTTTGTGATCAGAATACTAGATAAGAATTGTCAACTCTTTTCCTAACATATCGACTATAACCATCCAGTGCTCTTCACAAAAATCACCAGTCGAATGTTTTCCCTTTTCCTTCAATTTTTTTTATTCCAACACATAGCTTATGACCTCATATTGGAATGAGCTTTATGAGCACATATGTTTTTAAGGTAAGGCAGCAAGAAATATTTATGCGATTTCCTACTGAGTGGCATCCTCTAGCAATATGGGGTTAATATTTATTTAATTATGTCTCTCCTTCATATTGTTTTACCCTGAATTCTTCTCCTTCTCGTTGTTCTCATACAACCATGTCCAGGCCAGAACTTTTTTATCTTTTGACCTAGGCTTATGATATTTATCATGTGGGTGTATCACCATGAGATGATGTGTCACATACCATCTTGACCCACATATGACCTTGGCCTTTGACCTCCAGGTCAAATTACTGATTTTTTGGCAAGTAAGCTTCTCCGGGCCAGAACTTATTTACCTTTTCACTTTGGCTTATGATATTTGGCATGTGGGTTATCACCATGAGATGGTGTGTCATGTACCATCAGGACCAACATATGACATTGACCCTTGACCTCAAGGTCAAATTACTGGTTTTTTGGCAAGTAAGCTTGTCCGGGCAAGAACTTATTTACCTTTTCACCTTGGCTTATAATATTTGACATGCGAGTGTATCACTATAAGATGTTGTGTCGCGTACCTTCATGATCCATTTATGACATTGACCTTTGACCTCAAGGTCAAATTATTGAATTTTTGGCAAGTAAGCTTGTCCAGGCCAGAACCTTATTACCTTTTCACCTCGGTTTATGATATTAGGCATGTGGGTGTATTACCTTGAGACGATGTGTCACATACAATCATGATCCACATATAACCTTGACCTTTGACCTCAAGGTCACATTATTGACTTTTTTTTTTAAATCTGACCCAGGCATATGATTTTTGGCATGTGAGTGTGTCACCAAAAGATGATGTGTCACGTACCATCATGACCTACATATGACCTTGACCTTTGACCTCAAGGTCAATTTGCTTGATGGAGCTGGAGTACACGGGCCCTCAGTGAGTAATTGACATACTCTAGCACATACAAGGCTCAAACACCTATCATAGTGGTGACCTTTCACCTCGTAATAAAATTATTGAATTTTTGACAAGTAAGCTTGTTGGGGCAAGAACTTTTTTTTATCTTTTCACCTAGGCTTATGATACTTGGCATATGGGTGTATCAACATAAGACAACATTGTATCGTGTACTTTTGTGATGACAGATGACCTTGATTTTTTACATCGAGGTCAAATTATTGAATTGTTCAGCTAGGTTTATGATATTTGGCATATGAATGCAACAGCCAGGCTGATGAGTCACATTCTATCTTGAACTTCCATGATCTTGACATTTGAGCTTTAGTTTGATCTTTGTTAGTCGTACGTTGGAAGCATGGAACTAATCGAAGGGGAGACATGTGTTTTAGTTCACTAAAACAGTTTTATTTGTTTTACAAGGATTGGCGAACAAGTTATGCAATTTATATTAACACCTCTTCTTGGCCCATTGGCACAGGTGTGTGGGGTGACCTTCATGGTGGCAACTCTGTGGCCTCACTGTTCTTGAATACTACGAAGGGATTTTTAGCCTGCATTGAGTGTGTGTCTCTCTCCACACAGAGGACAGCCATTTTATGTCCCCATCCGATAAGTCAGTATGCTCTGACAGCCTCAACCCCACAGTTGATGCTGACAGAGGGTGTTCGGACACCTCAAGAATTTCCCTGACCAGGGATCGATCCTGGGTAAATATTTAACTGCCTACATGTACAACTGTTATGTATACAAACATCAGGGATCAGATATGTCAAGTCTCATTATTTCACAGGTCCTGAGACCCTCCATTTTCCTGAATAATTTATTGTGGTATGAGTTGGAAAATTGGGAAATGTAACAAATATTACAATTAAAGACAATAATTAACCTCTTTGATAGGTATAAAAATTGAAATCTAACTATTTTACAGTTTGTCTAAACAATATTTTATTGAAGATTTCTCATGAATATGTTTAACAGGAACAGTTTAGAGTTGTAGCTGCATGCCGATAGTGCACTTGTCTTCAGCTAATGCTAACCCTGCTTGTTAGTACATTGGTGAGTTTTACAGTTTCTCGCCATTGATTGGTAGTTCTCTCTGAGTACTCCAGCTTCCTCCACCCATAAAACTGTCCATTCCAACATGTGGTGGTTGTCGAAAGTGCCATAAAACCACAATAATCTTACAGAGCATGAGAGCAGTGTAGCAGTCCAGGTATAAGGGCCATTTACCAACCAGACTGGCTGATCCAGATCTCTTGGTCTCATAGTAAATCGGTTAACCCTTTACCCAACGTAACGGCCAAAACCGGCCAGCGCTATTCTCAAAAATCGCCAATTAATTTTCAAAATATTTTCATTTTTGTCTCAAAAACATAGGTTATGACCCCTCGTTGGAACGAGCTCGTCGAGCTCATTCCAATGAGGGGTCATAACCTATGTTTTTGAGACAAAAAATGAAAAAAATTATTTATTCAAGAATTTTTTTTGCAAGTGTCGTCTGCTTTTCATGTTAGGTAAAGGGTTAATTTGTGTGTTTGGAAAAAAAACAATTCATTAATTTTTCATAACAATCTTTTTTCCATAACTGTGAGTAATCTACAGCACTGTGATCACACAAGTGGACAGAAAATCTGTTTATGACTGGGTTGTGATCATGCCAAAATACTCTGTCCATTTTTTTCCATCATGACTACAGAATCTCAAATTAGTACTGAAATTGTTAACCGGATAATTGGTTTGAAACCAGTCAGCTACATAACCGATTAAAAAAAACGTCAACCGGTTATCTGAAATATCGATAGTGATCGTCATTCTACATTTAAAACATAGAAAATTTGCTGCTTCTCCTTTGAGATAGATTGCATATCGAAGCTGCGTTGTATATATTGAGAAAGAATCGACTTTGGCGTTCAAGACTTCGTTAATGATCGGCAGTTTCGGCGAGTAATGAGTAATCACAGAAACTATTCTGTAGTGTGTATACAAACGAACGTTGGCGAGTAATCGACGACGTTCGTTTGTATACACACTACAGAATAGTTTGAGAATACTGCTTTCCAATTCCTATAGTTTTGATCCCATATTCGGTGAAATAATGGTCACGATAACCGGATATTATCCGGTTATAGATTTTGGTTAGTCGGTTACGAAAATGAGCCAACCGTTTCAGCCCTATCTCAAATGTCAAATAAATGCAAAAATATTGCATCATCGATATTACAGTGCGGCTGCTGTGGACTGGTCACTTTCCACGGGTGGGCAGTATTTCAGTACTTTATATTTATTTATTTTGGGCTCACCCTTTTGCCCTATTTTTGGCACATTAAAACCAGAAATAACAGCCTTATCCTGTTATATTTTATTGCCATGCCTTTCTTTGTGTTTCTATAGTCATATTGTGATGGCAGTTATTCTCAAATGTAGAAGAGGCACAGAGAATTTATATACTTCTCTTGATGTCTTCACGCCTTCTCTAATTTGGGCGCACCTGTAAATGGTGTGAAATTGTGGTTATCCAAAGCCCTGAATTTTTAGATTCCAAACACTAATTATAGGAATCATCATCAAAACTTTAATTAATGAAGCATTGGGAACAACAGTAAAAAAAATTTCTGTTTTGTTTTTTGCTTTGTTGATAACTCCAACCCTTAACAACATGGTTTTATAAAGAGTGAAAAATGGGCTCAGAATATTGTTTGTGAGTACTCTACTGCTAATTTCATCTTCTATATAATTACTGATCACGTAACATATACAGTAGAGCCCACTCAATTGGATATATCTTA
This sequence comes from Pictodentalium vernedei, assembly GCA_031216915.1. Classification (NCBI taxonomy): domain Eukaryota; kingdom Metazoa; phylum Mollusca; class Scaphopoda; order Dentaliida; family Dentaliidae; genus Pictodentalium; species Pictodentalium vernedei. The sequence goes on along the minus strand of CM062289.1, from coordinate 146,797,628 downwards.
ATTGAATAACCCTGTTAATTGAATATAATTTCCCAACACAAAACCATTTACCACACCTCCGGTACAAATTTGACTTGTTAAGTGAACATAGGTTATAGAGTAAACTCCTGTTAATTGAATAAAAAATCTTGTAACCTGTCAAGAAATTACCCTGACACTCCCCAGTTTTCCTTTGTTTATAGACCTATTTGGCCTCAGTAGTCAGAACATCCAATACAGGCATTTAATCTATTATATCTAGTTTGACAGAGCTCATGGAATAAATGCTAAGTTTACCTCTAGAATACAGGAAAATGACACAATCCCTGTTAATTGAATATTCCTGTTAAATGAATAATTTTCATTGGCAAAGTGGCTATTCAATTAACAGGGTTCTACTGTATTATTAGTTTTACGGGTGGGAGTGCAGTGGCTGAGTGGTAGACTGTTGGGCTTCTTGCTAGAGGTCCCAAGTTCGATCCCCATCCGGGTCGACCTGCATTGTGTCCTTGGGCAAGGCACTTTATCCTGGTTGCCTGCATGGGGGCACAATGTCGCCATGTACTAAGGTGTACTGAACGTCGATGGTGCACATGTCTTCAACTGCTGTAACCCTGCTTGAACAGAGCTTGAACAGAGTTAGAATGTTGAGGAGCTGACAGTTGCTCATCGATGCTCGGTGGTTCTCTCCGGGTACTCTGGCTTCCTCCACCCATAAAACTGTCACGGTCACAATTAGCCATTGTGCATAAGTATGTGACCTTAAACACCAATAAATAAATAATAAATAAATAAATCTGCAATACAATAGTTTTACGGGTCTTTGGCAGGATATACAGCTCCATGTACATGGTCCAAATTTTATGTACCCTGAGCCTCAGTTGAGGTGTATATAAAATTCTGACAGGGTACATGGGGTTGTGTACCATGCAAAGACCTATATAACAAATTTGTCATACTGGAAAGGTATTGTAATGTGTTTTGAAATCAAATACAATGGTTTTCTGATCTCATTTGTAGCATCCAATCTTAAAATATGTAGACCTATTATTTATCACCTTGCTCTGTTGAATAACGTTCAAGGATGGTCATTTTGGTGTGCGTATTTTTATCACTCAAATATGTATGAAATGATTCAGCTGTCGAGTTATATTTATTTTTTGTAGCCACTAGCACTAATTTCACTCTGTATAGTTTATACATCTGTTCATGATACTTCATTCTGTATATTTCAAACCACATGTAAATATATTTTTGGAGGTAATCATCTTCTTGTTTCAATGTTCAAGTGGGACTTTTCTCCCTGGACGATGTAGAACATCACATGATTTTATGTACCCCGGCAAAAACCTGAACATAGCTGTATGTAGCCTAGGTAGGTAACCAATCACAATCTGGCAATTTTCTTTGCAGTATTACAATTCACCTTCACTAAAAATAATCAAGTGTTGGGTTTGGAGTTGAGTGGGAGTAAATAAAAAGGCAGGAAGGTATGTGGGTGAGTATTAGAGAAAGCTGGGTGCAATTTTTTTTACATCCTCTTATAAATGTTTTAGTTTCACACTAAAATTCACTTTTAAAGACAAAATTCAGCATTTTATAGTGATTAAAACATATTATAGATTAATACAGACCATTAATAGGCTGTCGCCAAATATTTTATCACCTCATATTGTTCATAGCTCCTGCCTGTTTGAAGTGGATAAATAATCAGATCCACTCAGAAGAGAACCTGTAAAGTGGTTGGGATTGAGAAAATCTGGGATGAATCAGATTGAACCCTATTTAAACTCAAATTAATATAATTTAAAAAGCCTGTCTTACAGTGTTTCATTAAGGACATGCCAAAGGGAATCTGCTCCAGAGTCAGGGTTTTTGCTGTTGATACTATAGTGTATTTGACCATTACATCAGACAGTGACGGCCCCCAACTGCAGAGGGATTTTGACAAACTAGCAGAATGGGAAACAAAATGGAAAATGGACTTTCATCCATAATAATGTAACCTGTTAAGAATAACTAGAAAACAAAAGTCATTTCTAAGAAACTACATATTACATGGACACATTCTCCAACTGGTAATTGGGGCAACAAAAGTTTTTCAGGTTGTGGGAGGGGGAGGTGACTCCAGGAAAAGAGCATTTACTAGCATTAGTAGTGTTGCCATGACATAAAGGCATGCTGCATGTCTCAAAGGCTTGAGATGGAGAGAGTTTGGGAGGGGTGTCCCATCTCTAAAGGTAGGGATTTGTGGTGTCCCCCAGGAATATTTTAGAATTTTAAATGCTCCCACAACGAATTTGGAGTGTATTTTAACTTTACTTCAGGAATAAATTATTGAAAAAAAATCGCTGAAGAACTTGGAAGGGGCATTACCGGTACCTGCCCCTTCTTGCCCCATGATCTGAGGCTGGGGAAGGCAGCTGCCTCTCTGCCCCCCATGCTTTTTGTGCCCCAGCTGGTAATCTCAGCTAAGTACCTTGGTTGTACTATCAGTTCTGACCTAAAATGGAATGACTACATGAGTAATATCTGTAACAAAGCCAACAAAACCATAGGATTTCTCCAAAGGAACTTGAAACGTCAACAACATCAGATTGAAAGAAACTGCATACAAATCCTTAGTTCCATTAGAATATGCATATGCAATGTGGGACCCCCACCAACATAACAACAAACACAAACTTGAAATGGTCCAAAGAAGATCAGTGAGATACGTGTCCAATAGATATCACAACACCTCGTTTGTCAGCTCCATGATTGAAGATCTTGCATGGAAAACTGTCGAAGACCGAAGGAGAATATCTAGACTCATGATGATGAACAAAATTGTCAGTGGTTTAGTACATATAAATATGACGAGTGCTCTCATCAAGTCGGATTGACTATCCAGTAATACAAATGCAAGGGGGTTCCAAGTACCATCATGTCGAACAGAAGTAAGAGAGGAGTCTTGCTATCGGAGAACACAAAGGAATTGGAACATTCTCCCGAACAACACAGTAACTGTCAGAAGTGTTGAATGCTTCAGAGGCCGGTTACATAAGCAAAACTATTTATTATGCCCCCACAAAACGAAGTTTAGGGGGGGTATATATAGGAGTCAACTTGTCCGTCGGTCGGTCGGTCTGTCGTTGTTGGTCCATTGCAACCTCCTCATAAAGTAGCAGAATAAGCAAAGCATTGATTGGTTACTCAATGGTAAAAGTACAAGAGTGTGTACATGTATATAAGGTATATGTACTAATTATCCCAAAATGAATCTGCGGCACTTAACACTTTGAACCCAGCAGCCGCTTTTCTGCCCAGGAAGATGGATGCTAAGTGCATATGTGTGGTAGACCAATGAATATTTTGAATGTGCAGCCCCAATATTAATTGGTCTTCCCCTAAATAATGAACATGGACTCTTCCAATTGCTGTCATTGAACTAATATGGAGGGGGCGCATTGGCTCAGTAGGTAGAGGTGCAGGCTGCAAGCTGAGAGGCCCTCGGTTCAAATCCCACCTGTGGCAACCATGTTGTGTCCTTGGGCAAGACACTTCGCCCCCATTGCCCATGTGGGGACAGAGTGGCATTGGGTACTGCACATCGATGTTGTATTTGTCTGCAACCAATGCTAACCCTGCTTGTGTAGAGTTAGTATGTTGGGGAGCTGACAGTTGCTTGCCATTGTTCAGTGGTTCTATCTGGGTACTCCAGCTTCCTCCACCCGTAAAACTATCGTGGTCATGATTAGCCATTGTGCAGAAATATGTGACATTAAATACCAATAAATAAATAAATATGAACTAATATGAAAGATACTACTAGGGTTCAAAGGGTTAAGGGCTAAACAAAAATTGTTAAAAAAATAAAGTAGGAGGGTTGAAAGTTAATGTTTCATTTGTTTATCTTATATTTATCCCCGCATTTTCAAAAATGCGGGGATATTGTCGTGATCTCCGTCTGTTCGTCCGTCTGTACATCTGTCTGTCCGTACGTCACACACTGAAAGGCTCCTAGGGTATTCAATTCGAAACGATTAAACTATGCTAATGTGTTCAGGTAACATCTCTAGATGTGCATGAAGGTTTCAGAATTTTGATTTTGCCCCTGGTGGTTCCAGTGGAACCACTTTTATCGTTAGAAAATCAGTTTTCATCGAAAGGCTCCTAGGGTATTTAACTCGAAACGCTTAAACTATGCTAATGTGTTCAGGTAACATCTCTAGATGTGCATGAAGGTTTCGGAATTTTGATTTTGCCCCGGTGGTTCCAGTGGAACCACTTTTATTGTTAGAAAATCAGTTTTCATCAAAAGGCTCCTAGGGTATTTAATTCGAAATGCTTAAACTATGCTAATGTGTTCAGGTAGCAACTCTAGATGTGCATGAAGGTTTCGGAATTCTGATTTGGCCCCAGGTGGTTCCAGTGGAACCACTTTTATCATTGGAAAATCAGTTTTCATCGAAAGTCTTCTAGGATATTTAATTTGAATCGTATAAACTATGCTAATGTGTTCATGTAGCATCGCTAGATGTGTATGAAGGTTTTGGAATTTTGATTTTGCCCCAGGTGGTTCCAGTGGAACCACTTTTATTGTTAGAAAATCAGTTTTCATCAAAAGGCTCTTAGGGTATTTAATTCAAAACGTTTAATCTATGCTAATATGTTCAGGTAACATTTCTAGATCTGCATGAAGGTTTTGGAATTTTGATTTTGCCCCAGGTGGTTCCAGTGGAACCACTTTTATCGTTAGAAAATCAGTTTTCATCGAAAGGCACCTTGGGTATTAATTCGAAACGTTAAGACTATTCTAAGGTGTTGCTAAGGAAATGCGGGGATACACCATTGTGTGCTTTGCTCACAAATAACTCGATCTAGTTAAATTTGATGTCTATTTTATATGATCGCAACAGGGCTGGAATGATGTCAGCTTTCATGGTTCACAACAGATTCCAACTCCAAACATAGATGCTCTTGCTCATTCTGGAATCATACTGAACAACTATTATGTCCAGCCATTATGTGCTCCAACGAGAAGTGCTTTAATGACAGGAAGGTATCCCATACATACAGGTAAATATTTTAATTGATAAGCCTGAACCCAAAGCAGTGTTCACGCTGTCGGGTACCAATTGTGCCAGTTGCACTAAAGCATTTCATTTGACACCAAAAATACTGTCTTTTACACCAAAAATATACTTTTGATAGGTCTCAAAGGCTTTGTTGTTTGTTATTTCAGTGCGTCATTTTCAATAAAATCGCTGTCTGATGACACAGTGAGACAGAAATTCTTGTCTATCAATTAATCTGTGTAGTAGCTAGGTATAATCACTGTTCTTTCTTTGATAATAGTTTATCCATTTAATCTGCTTCTTATTAAAACATTTTATTGTTAATTCTCTTCTTTTTTTTATCTTGCTACATCTTTTTTTTATAATCCTTCTGGAAGATAATTTATTTGGAGTGAGTAAACAGTGAGTAAATAATAATCATAAAATTATTTTGTAAATGTTACTTTTTTATCTATATTTTTATTATTTTTTTTCCAAGTAATACAGTGGAGCCCACTTAATTGAATATCTCTTTTAACTGAATAACCCTGTTAATTAAATATAATTTCCCAACACAAAACCATTTACCATACCACCAGTACAAATTTGACCTGTTAATTGAATATAGGTTATAGAGTAAACTGTTAACTGAATTATAAATCTTGTAACCTGTCAAGAAATTACTCTGACTCTCCCCAGTTTTCCTTTGTTTATAGGCCTATATGGCCTCAGTACATCCAATACAAGCATTTAATCTATTATCTCTTGTTTGACAGAGCTCATGGAGCTCTGTCAAACAAGATATAATAGAAGAAATGCTAAGATTATCTCTAGAATACAGGGAAGTGACACAATCCCTGTTAATTGAATACTCCTGTTAATTGAATAATTGTCATTGGCAAAGTGGCTATTCAATTAACAGGGTCCCACTGTACTCTTAAAAGTGCCAGGTAACACTAACTTAACATAATTATCATACTTTGAGTGAAACAAGATGGTGACTTGTTGCTCTCAACCTTGTTAGTTTGTTCTCATTTACGATCCGATTCCATTTGGCACTAAAAATTTTTCATTTAGCACCAAAAAAATTCATTTGACACCAAACAAAAATTCCACTTGGCACCAAAAAAATATTGTGCCAGCAAAAATAGCAGCCAATGGGAAATCTAATCACTGTCTGCAGCCATGTCAGACCTAGAAAAAAATGGCTTGTTCTGAAGATATACTTGACCCGTTTTAGCGTTAAAAAGTATTTAATTGGGCAAGCGGTAATATACCAAAGTAAAGCTTAATGTCTTAGCTGTCAGATGACATCAGTATCTTGACTACAAATTCACGCATTTGGTTTTTCTGTGAGTTTGAATAAGGCAAGTAGGTATCTTCCAATCCAGGGAGTTCATTACCTTGTCTCTCTTATTAATACATAATCATGGGAAAATAAATAATTTGTCAAAAAAACGTCAAATACACCATATTTCATGATCTTTGGCACATGTTGAACACCTGAGGGAAAATACCCTACAATTTCAACTTTGGAATTGGCAGACCTATAGCTTGTACCAGATAAGTGACTGCGGGTGACCGCGATGACACACTACATATGGTACAAATTGTACTTTGTTACCTCCTTCTATCCACAGAGATTTCTACTTGAGATGATCGATTTTGAGGTGCCTTTGATCAGGCTTGGGGCGAATACTTTGTAAATGTATTCGAATATGAATACGAAAGGCTTTGATTGAATTAATAGTCTGCAGAAATCAAGGTTAGGTGGACGTTCACCATCCGCAGAATTTTGACTTTAGATGGGTGACTGCAGCCCAGGCGGTCGCTCGCCTGAAAATGACAGGTCTAGAAAATCCCAAGCATTTCTTATAGATAGTTGCTACTGTGCATGCATGTGCAGAGTGAATTACCTCTAGAGGGACATTATCAGTGGAATGAATTGATCAGGAATAACAGTCCAGCACATTGACCTTGAAATAGTAACCAAAATAAGGTTGGTTGTGAATATATCTTCACAACCATGAATTGTTGGAGTTTCGTTTTTGTTTATTTAATACTAATATTTAATCGAAATGAAGTTTCATTTTTCTTTAAATTTTCCCAGTTAACATGCGAAGATTACCTTCTTCTTCAAAATTAAAACAGAAGTCAATGATGCTATGATTAGTTTAAACAAAATTTATTGTAAAATGATTGGTAATTACATGTAACAAGTATAATTTCTAAAATATACATGAACAATAGAAGGTATTGTACTTTTGTGTAGTTATCTGTAATAACAGGATTCAAGCCTAGGGCTTATGTAAATCGTCTCCTAAAACTGAAAAGGTTACAACATAATAATTTATGGTTTTGAGTAATACAACAGAGGGACATGTATTTTCAAACTGATTAACCCTTTACCCAACGTAATGGCCAAAACCAGCCAGCACTATTCTCAAAAATTGCCAATTAATTTTCATTATTTTTTAATTTTTTGTCTCAAAAACATAGGTTATGACCCCTTGTTGGAACGAGCTCGTCGAGCTCGTTCCAATGAGGGTCATAACCTATATTTTGGGGACAAAAAATTAAAAAAATTAGTTATTCAAGAATTTTTTTTGCAAGTGTCGTCTGCTTTTCATGTTAGGTAAAGGGTTAAGGAGCTGGCAAAAAGAAGGATTAAAAGCAGCAAGATAAATGAGGAAAGTTGGGTCAGTTTGTCAATGCCATGACGCCTGTGATCAGGCAGGTTGAGACTTGGTGCTGCTATGATTGCTTTGATCTGCCCATGAGACGATGTGCTTTCCCCTGCTTTGATTCTTTCAGACATTTGACTTGTGTTTGAGTATTAGCCTGGCATCTTCGGTTCATTGCTGTCGTACATGACACAATGCATAACTCAGGGACCGACCTGGGCATGCGCCAGTGCGTATTTGGTTCTGAAACATCAGGACCTGGCTCTTAAATCTCAGAAATAGGCTTCTCAGTTGGCGCGTAACTTCTCAGATCATATTTTGATATTCTTTTGATGGATAATCGAGAAAGACACTCTTACATGTATTATATATATGCTTATCATTTATCATTGTTGTAGAGTGCTTAAGTTAATACTTCAAGTCTTAATTACCAAGCATTAATCTTCACTGTGGTTTCTGATCAAGTCTTGGCTGCCTAAATAGGCAGCCAAGACTTGATCAGAAACCACAGTGAAAATTAATGTTTGCTATAGTGTACTAAATGAAAATGATGAGAGCTATTACATACTTGCAGTGTGTGTTACAAACAGCAGTGTGACTCCGTAAATTGAAATCTAGCGCATGAATTGAAAAAATAGGCTCCGAGGCTAGAGCGTATTTTAAATAGTCCTGATCAGTCCCTGGACTATAACTTCAACGGTAACCTGCAGGTCTGTGTGTTCAAAAATTTGTAGGCGCCCATTTTTAGACCCAGTTTTTGAAAATCAGGTGTGTGATGGCGTGTAAGCACAATTGCGTGCCTCAAAAGTGAAGGTCTGGGTCCCAAATACTAAATTGAGAAAAAATTGAAAATCCAGTGTCAGATACCAAAGATTTGACCTAAACTATGTTGGGGGGTACACCCCTCTCATTTCCTGACAGCCTTACCTGCCAAACTACAAAACATAGCACTAAATTTATATCACATATATATAGAGGAATAATTGAAGTCAAGCATTGCCAGTTTTTAGCCACATTGCCTGAAATTGTTGACGTTGTGGCATAAATGCCTATCGAGGGCAGAAAACGTCAGAATTAAATTTCATTGCATGAAGTCAAAATCATGGGACATTTAAATACAAAGTTGGAAACATTTTGAAAATCAAACATCAGATTTATTTATTTATAAGGGTTTAACGACACATTAACAGCCGAGGTCATATCGTGTTGGTGACAGTTTTATTGGTGGAGGAAGCCGGGGTACCCGGAGAGAACCACCGAGCAACGACAAGCAGCTGCCAGCTCCCCAACATCGTAACTTCGTACTGTAGCACAGGCAGGGTTAGATTGGTTGAAGACGTGCACCATCGACGTACAGTACGCCTTAGTACACAGCGTCATCATGCCCTCATGTGGACAATCGGTGTGAATTGCCTTGCCCAAGGACACAACGCGGGAGTCCGAATCCATCGCTCAAACGGTCACCCATCCAAGGACTAACCAGACTCGACGTTGCTTAACTTCTGATCTGATGAGAACCAGTCACCGCAATGCCACTCCACCCCCAAACAAACATCAGATACTGTTGAAATGATGTAAACAACATCAGGAGTACTGATATTATATTTTTGTGTTTACATTCTCTTTTCAACCTCTTCAGCATTTGCCTTAAAAAATTTTTTAGATATAATCATAATAGACACCAGACTTGGCCATCCTATCAGCATTGACCATGCTTCATTGGATGGCATATAGATAATTGAATGCAGCTGCTGGCGGCTATTCTCGCCCAGGACAGGATTTCTCTTGCCATTTATATAAGCAGAGTTTGGGCACTTTTAATCCAAATTTCTCCCTTTAAATGAAATTGATTTTTTCACCAATGATTTCTTAAGTCACATGTAGATGCATTTTTCATAACATCCAGTCGTGGCTACTGTACAGCAGCCATGACTGGATGTGGTGAAAAATATCTTGAAAATACTCAGAGGGTTAAGAAAATACTCAGTGGCCCATTCCAGGGAAGGTGGCATTAGTTTGTGTCTTTCCACACCGGGCAGGGTATTGCAGATTTCTCAGCCATTGTTAACCCTTTACCCAACGAATCGCCCGCATCTGACCGCGTAATATGCAAATTCAGCAGTTGAAAAAATATTATTTTTCAAAAAATTTCAACAAAACCATATCATGTGACCCCTCATTGGAACAAGCTCGTCGAGCTCGTTCCAACGAGGGGTCACATGATATGGTTTTGTTGAAATTTTTTGAAATTTTTAAAAAAATGATATTTAAAATAATAAATTTTTATATCGTCTGCGTTGGGTAAAGGGTTAAAGGTGCGAACCATTCAACCACCTCACTCTCCAATTACCAGGAGTGCGGCTACCTCCTTCCATGAATTTGCTCGCTTGTGATTTTTGTTTGTTTTCAATAACTGACACTGCATTGTATTTTCGGTTAACCTCCCAGCTCTAATCGAAGTAGATCATGAGACCCTAAATAGGTACACTCACATACATGTATTAGCACTATTCAGTTGTCTTGGTTTGATAACTTTTAGCAAAGTCACTGATTTCAGCTAATCCATATTCAAAATAATGAAATTTTATTCTCTATAAATGCACATGACAATGGTGTGCAGACAATTTCCATGTAAATTTCTTTAAAGTTTTGATCAATTAATATTTTGTGCGTGTACTTCATTTTGAAAGACACATAATGTGACTCCTTTAAGTTATTTTTATAGGTTAAAACTTTTTTTAAAAAAATAATCAAATTTAAACGGGGATATTTGTGAATAGCACTTGCCAGATATTGCCATCTGTTTAGGTAAGTGTTAAATATAGAAGAGTTTGCATTGAGATTTAAAATTTCTGTATACTTTTTCTCCCTTCCTAATGGTAATACTGTAATGCCCCAGTAATAAGCCCAGGCATGCACTAAGTAAAAAGGGCAAAAGTATAGTCAAGAGGTCAAGTCTGCAGGTGAATTTGTACGCAGAGTTAACACAAAGTTAGGTAATTGGTCAATCCCATAACAAAGATACATTAACCTTTTACCTAACGAATCAGCTGCACCTGCCAGCATAATTTACAAATTGAAGAGTTGAAAAGAAGAATGTTAAAAAATTTCAACAAAACCATATCAGCTGACTTCTCATTGGAACGAACACATCGAGCTCGTTCCAATGAGGGGTGAAATGATATGGTTTTATTGAAATTTTTGGAAACATTTGAAAAAGAAATAATTAAAATAAATCTTGATTTCATGTGTGTTTGGTAAGGGGATCTTTTTCGTTCTAACAACTTGCATGTCTCAGCATGAATGTCATGGATGTTGTCATTACAAAGTGAATGACTGTGCTTATTTACAATGAGAGGACTCTGAAAGTGAAATCTGAAAAGTTAGTAGGTGGGCTTATTTTTGATTCTGGTCTTATACCTGGATCACTATTGTATATACATTGTCAACCAATCTCCACATCTGTTACATGTCTAAGTAGGGCCCACCGATTACTCGAATTTCGAGTCGAATCTCGAATCGGAATGCAAAATCGACTCGACCCATCTCTGATTCGTGGATGTCCTTTTTCTCAAGTCGATTCGGTCCTGATAAATGACAGAGTTTTCATTGTGAGTTCTTTCTTTAAACGATGCAATAATACAGTTTGGCCACGAAAGAAATAAGAATATATGTTACAAAACCATATGAACACGATTTACTGACACCTCATAGTGGCCTTAGTATAGTCGGCATTATACATAAGTCGTAGCAGGATTCATCACCTGAAGATAAGGCTTTGCTCTCAAGGTGAAATGCCCAATGGATGGTAGATAACTATTTGTGGAGAATGAAGAGCACTCCAAGCACCCGAGTCCATATACTTCCGTTTAATGGAAGTATACAGACTTGAGTGCTCAGAGTGCACTTAATCTGTTATTGGTTTTTTGGACTGCATGAACAACCAAATACGCCGTGCCTAATTTGGAATAGGTGTTAAAACTTGTCAAAATTGTTACTTGGAGGTTCTAACAGGTAAGAAAGGTTGGTAGCTTATACCAAAATATGCATACATGGAATAGTTAGCCGATTGAAAGTCGCATTTACACAATGAAAGAACGTTAAAGCCCCCTCTGTTGAGAAGAAATCTGGGCATCTGTTTTATAAGAATCGACTCGAAAAATTACTCGACTTGAGAGTTTTAAACTAGAATCGAATCGAGAATCAACTTGAACTAAAATATCCGACTCGCATGGCCCTATGTGTAAGATGGTAAATAGAAATGTTTTTAAATGCAATGTAGAAAAATGTACCATTCTGTACCAGTGGAGTAAAATATATTATGATGTTAATTCAGGTTTGCAGCATGGAAATATCCCATCATCAGTTCCTAAGGGTTTGCCACTCAATGAAACATTAATGCCACAGTATTTAAAGCCATTAGGGTACAGAACTCATATGATTAGAAAAGTAAGTAAATACTTGACAACTTTACAAAATAATTCCATATGTAGGTTCATGGTGACATCTAGACGTGAGTTTTTGAGTTTCATCATTGAAGACTGAGGGTGCGCGGTGGCTCAGTGGGTATGAATTTTAACTTAGTGCAATATATATATATATTTTTTTAAGTTTGCATTGGTTATAAAAAGAGAGCATGCGGCAGCTAAAAGGAGCATGCGAGAGGGTCTGAGAAACAGACTTCTTACTTTTTTTAGCCCTTTTCTCCATTTTGTTTGAGCTCAATTCTTTTCAGTCAAGTGAGATATGATAATCAAGAGTCTTAATTCATTTTTAGAATTATCAGTGATACACCTGCGTTCTGATTGGTTTCATTCGGGCATAATGGGGAGAAAACAGACTGTGATTTTGCCTCATGGTGGAAAAAATTGGAAATTCACACACAAAAATGTCTCTTCTTGGTTCCAGGAATTCTAATTTTGGTCTTATCTGTAAAAGTGGATAAATGTTCTTCCTTTTCCCAGATTATAATTTGTCTTTTGAGGGAGTCTTACATTGACAATAAGTCAGCAATCAGCATCCATGCTGATAACCTTTCAAATTAATTCAGGAGCCAACTGCATGCTCACCAGAACTTAAAAATAGAAACCTAAACTGGAGTCGGGACATTCAGACTGACCTACTAACTTAAAAGAGTTTGTTGAAGAAGTCTGTACCATTTTCCCCACAGCTCATCAGAATAATTATTTTGGCCACATACATTTTATGAACATGCCGCTAGGACATATACTTCCTGACTGAATGACATCTTTATTCAGAAAATGTGCTGTATTCATCTATCTTTGAGCCTTTTTATACTTTTGACACAGTGTTTATTGGCATGAACAACAAAATATATTAAAATCACCCAATAGTTAACCCTTTACCCAACGTAACGGCCAAAACCGGCCAGCGCTATTCACGAAAATCGTCAATTAATTTTCATTATTTTTTCATTTTTTGTCTCAAAAACATAGGTTATGACCCCTCGTTGGAACGAGCTCGTTGAGCTCGTTCCAACGAGGGGTCATAACCTATGTTTTTGAGACAAAAAATGAAAAAAAATAGTCATTCAAGAATTTTTTTTGCAAGTGTCGTCTGCTTTTCATGTTAGGTAAAGGGTTAACTTTTTTCCATTTTTTTTCTCCATCAAAACATAGCTGATGAGCCCTCATTGGAATGAGTTTGCATAGCTTGTTCAAATAAGAAGTTACTGGAATAAAACCTGTGCAGTGTGGGAATAACCAGTATGAATGACTGAGGAACAAAACCATTTCTGTTCCAGACCCCCTCACCCTCCTAACCCGGGGAATGTTTTTAATAAAAGATAATGGCAATATTGGATTTTTGAGTTCAGTACCAATTTGGGTATTTTTAAGAGGGTATACCCCAGTATCAGTTCACTATTAGTAATCTGACTTGACTGAAATTTGCTGATTGTACCAAAGAGGAATTCACATTAGGAAAAACAGAATAAGTTGTTACAGTACAGTGGAACCGTGTTAATTGAATAGCCTCTTTGCCAATGAAAATTATTCAATTAACAGGAGTATTCAATTAACAGGGATTGTGTCACTTTCCTGTATTCTGGAGATAAACTTAGCATTTATTCTATTATATCTTGTTTGACAGAGCTCTATGAGCTCTGTCAAACAAGATATAATAGATTAAATGTCCATATTGGATTTACTGAGGCCAAATGGGCCTATAACCAAAGGAAAACTGGGGAGAGTCAGGGTAATTTCTCGACATGTTACAATATTTTTTATTCAATTAACAGGAGTTTACACTATTACCTATATTCAATTAACAGGTCAAATTTGTACTGGAGGTATGGTAAATGGTTTTGTGTTGGGAAATTATATTCAATTAACAGGGATATACAATTAAGAGATATCCAATTAAGTGGGCTCCACTCTATTATTCTACCACAACACTATAAATGACACTGCCAATGAGCTCAACAAAAAAGAGATTCTTTTACAACCACAAATCATATCTGCAATAATTTTGTGACTTGTTCTAAATGAATCTTGATGTTTAAAGACCTATTTCAGGCTTTTGCGATCTCAGAATGCCCTGACCATGCGATCTTTAGCAGGTCCTGCTGACAATAGACAAAACACCTGGACAGTGATTACTAGTGAGGTCTTGGCTGCCTGTTAAGGCAGCCAAAACTTGACTAGAAATCACTTTTAAGTAATTGGACATGTACAGGTTGTAGTCTAGTGGGAATTTAGGACAGTTGCCCAGTCCATTAAGAGTTAACAAAACTGAAAAGAAAATCAGTCACTTCTTTCATGAAAATGAACCTTTCAGCTGTTATCAAGCCTCCATATTCACTTATCAATAGCAAATGTAGGAAAATTTGAAAATTTGTAATCAACGAGTGGATTGGTTTGTTTTTTGGTATTTCCATGATATCAATATCAGTTAGGTTTTTCGGTTTAGTACCCATCTCTATCTTTCAACCAACTTGACTTCATTCATTTCCACAACTGTTGTGAGTAGCATGAAATTTGATTATTAATACAATTTTTATTGACTGCAGTATTCAGTATTCTACAAGAAGAATGCCTGAGAGTGAATCTTAATTGAAGAATTGATCGCTTTGTTATTTTTGTCAATGATATTCAGGACACACATTAAAAAGTCACTTTTCTTAGTTTGAGGCAAATTTGGAATAGTTGAATTTACACACTTGGAAAGAAGACATGCTTGTCTTGTCCATGCTTTCCTCTTAGTAACCCACTACGTAATTAGTCCCCTACGGGAACCGTAAGAGGACTATAGGATTGCACTCCGTCCATCTGTCTATCCGTCCATCCAGCCATCTGTCCGTCCATCCATCTGTCTGTCTGTCTGTCTGTCTGTCTGTCTGTCTGTCTGTCTGTCTGTCTGTCTGTCTGTCTGTCTGTCTGTCTGTCTGTCTGTCTGTCTGTCTGTCGTCTGTCTGTCTGTCTGTCTGTCTGTCTGTCTGTCTGTCTGTCTGTCTCTGTCTGTCTGTCTGTTTTTTTATGTTACCACCTCTCCCTCCAACATAATAAATAATAATAATAATAATAATAAGGGAGTTTTATATAGCGTAAAATCACAAGCTGTGCTCTAAAACGCTGTACAACAAAATAAAAAATCGAGCTCCTGACCATCAAGCAATTTATAGAGTGAGAAAGAAGGGGGGCAAAAATCACATATCACCAAAAGCCTCTCTAAAAAGATGAGATTTCAATTTTTTTTTGAATTGATCAAGATTTTCTGATGCCTGAACTTGATCAGGTAAAGAATTCCAAAGTGCAGGTCCAGCGAATGAGAAAGCTCTGTTATTCACAAGAGCTGACCTAGAGAAGGGCATCTGAAGCTTAATTTGTTTGGAAGAACGTAAATTTCTTTCAGGTTTTTTAATTGTCAAAAGGTCTTGTAAATACTTTGGTGCCGAGCCATGAATGCACTTAAAGACAAATACCAAAATTTTGAAACTAATCCGCTGTCGTACAGGAAGCCAATGCAATTGTTTGAGTACTGGTGTTATATGATCGTAGCGTCTAGAGCCTGTGATGATGCGTGCAGCTGTATTTTGAATGGTTTGCAGTTTTGAAATATATGACTGCGGCAGGCCAATTAGAAGAGAGTTGGAAAAATCTAAGTGGGATGATATAAAGGCATGAACTACAGTTTCCAGTGACTTTGGTGTGAGATAGCGACGAAGATAGCTCACATGCCTGATTTGCATAAAGCAGCGCTTGCAGATTGCGTTGACATTTTGCTCCATCGAAAGGTGAGAGTCAAATATCACCCCAATATTGCGAGCACTGTTTGATACATTTTGTATGGAATTTCCTATGGCCAGTGACTTGATTTCTAAATTGGGTGGAAACTTTGTGCGTGATATGACTAGTACTTCGGTCTTATCATCGTTCATTTTAAGTCTGTGACAGATCATCCAGTCACGAACATTGTCTATACATTCTTCTATCTTGGCTACTGAAACATTAATGTCAGATTCAATTGAAGGATTTAATGACAAATACAACTGAGTGTCATCAGCATATAGATGGTAGGGAACACCCATCTCCCTTAGCGATTTTCCCAATGAGGCTGTATATAGTGTGAACAGTATGGGACCAAGAACAGAGCCTTGGGGAACTCCACATGTGAGTAATTTACTATCAGAATTTGTTTTCGAAATGGTCACTTGTTGTTCACGTAATGAGAGATAGGATTTGAACCAGGCAAGAACTTTACCGTCAATTCCGAGCTGTTGCATTGTGGATAAGAGAAATGAATGATCAACCGTATCGAAAGCAGCGGAAAGATCTAATAAGACCAGAATGACACATCTACGTTCACCTAACGAACATATTATGTCATTACAAACTCTTAAAAGAGCCGTTTCTGTACTATGATTTGCCTGGTAGGCCGATTGATATGGTTCTAAGAGGCAATTTGTTGAGAGGTATTGCATAAGTTGTTTGGCAACCACTTTTTCTAGAATTTTAGATATAAAGGGTAGATTGGAAACTGGACGATAATTTTTCAGGATGTCTGGATCGAGAGACGGTTTCTTGATTAAAGGTGAGACCAGTGCTATCTTCAGCTCTGTTGGTACACAACCTTCCTGGAGCGAAGATTGAATAATGCTTGTGATGGTAGGTGATAGACAATCAACTGATGCTTTAACCAGGGATGTAGGGATTGGATCTAAATCAGTCGTCTTGTTAGGACTCATCAAAATTAATTTCTTTACTTCAGGCTCATTCACTGGGCTAAACTCTGACCATGTGCAACTAATAAACAAATCATCAAAAGCTGGCTCAGTTGTAGCTTCAATGCTTTAAGCTACACCTTTCATATCTGGTACATGGATAAATGGTTCTGAGGGGATGATGCATGCTCAAAATTCTTTTTTAAAAATCCAAGATGGGGAATGGCGGCCATTTTTGTTGTGTTTTTTAAGCTTTTTTTCTCTATTTTCATGTTACCACACCTCCCACCAACATGGTTCAAGCTACACTTTGCATATTTGGCACATGGATAGAGGGTTGGGAGGGGATGATGCACGTTCAATATTTTTTCTTCAAAATCCAAGATGGCGGCATGGCGGCCATTTTTGTTGTGTTTTTTAAGCTTTTTTCTCTGTTTTATGTTACCACCCCTCACTCCAACATGGTTCAAGCTACACTTTTTATTTCTGGCACATGGATAGAGGGTTGTAATGGGATGTTGCACGTTCAATATTTTTTTTCCAAAATTCAAGATGACGCCATGGCAACCATTTCTGTTGTGTTTTTTAAGCTTTTTTCTCTATTTTATGTTACCACTGCTCCCTCCAACATGGTTCAAGCTGCACTTTTCATATATGGTGCATGGATAAAGGGGTTGTGAGAGGATTATGCATGCTCAATATTTTTTTTTCAAAATCTAACATCTGTCTGTCTGTCTGTCTGTCTGTCTGTCTGTCTGTCTGTCTGTCTGTCTGTCTGTCTGTCTGTCTGTCGGTCTGTTTTTATGTTACCACCTTTCCCTCTAATATGCTTCAAGCTACACCTTTCATATTTGGTACATGGATAAATGGTCCTGAGGGGATTATACACAATCGATATTTATTTTTCAAAATCCAAGATGGCAGAATGGCGGCCATTTTTGTTGTGTTTTTTAAGCTTTTTTCTCTATTTTATGTTACCACCCCTCCCTCCAACATGGTTCAAGCTACGTCTTTCATATATGGTACATGGATAAAGTGTTGTGAGGGGATTATGCATGCTCAATATTTTTTTTTCAAAATCCAACATGCTTATATACTCTAGTGTCTTCTGTGACAAAAACACCTTATGTCACAAAAGTTCCGTAGGGGACTAATACCACCTCGGTGGTCAAACACTTGTTTTAAATTATTTTTCATCAAATCTAGTCATGGCTGCTATGAAGCAGCCATGACTAGATTTGATGAACAATTTATGAAAATTTGACCTGATAAATCATTGGGCAAAAATTAATACAATTTAATGGGAAAATTTGGTTAAAAATCCTATAAAGTTTACTTATTTTAATGGCAAGAGATTTCCTGTTCTGGGCAGGAATATCTGCCAGCAGAATGCAAGAAGTTACATATAGAACATTACACCTGAAACAGCAAGTGATGACAACTTTCATCATAACTTTCCACCTTTTCTGCATACAACAAAATTTGTCAATTTCCATTCCAGCTACCACTTATCTGTGTTATGTGCTGATTAAAGCACGATTTTGATGAGTGTGGTGTATTTTCTGTTTAACTTTTAAAAGGAGAACTGGTAACCAGAGCTTAGTTTGATAGTTTTTTGTTAATTTCTCAGAAAATATAAAACCTAAAAATCTCATACTTGAATAAACCCCACTCATGCTCAAATGTATGATTAAGGCAGTGATAATGAAGAAACAGATATCTATATTCTAATGTGCGGCATCATGTGCTGTTAAGGGTGACTGTGTAAAGTCCACAAAACTTTGAGGAATCTCAAAATAACAGTGGCTAGTTTCCAGTTACACTATCGCTTACAATGCTAAGTTTATCCAGGATTCCTTATGCATTATGTTTTAACCCTTTACCCAATATAATGCCAAAACCGGCCAGCGCTATTCTAAAAAATCGCCAATTAATTTTCTATATTTTTTTCATTTTTTGTCTCAAAAACATAGGTTTTGACCCCTCATTGGAACAAGCTCAATGAGCTTGTTCCAGTGATTGATCATAACCTATGTTTTTGAGACAAAAAAAGGAAAACAAATTTGTTATTCAAGAATTATTTTTGCAAGTGTCGTCTGTTTTTCATGTTAGGGAAAGGGTTAAAAAGAAAACTGGTAAACAGAGGTTAACTTTGACATTATGTCCTAGAAGTGAAGTCGTCTGATTTTTTTTTTTGATAGTTACCAGAAAATCCCTGTTTGTTTTTTTTTTTCTAACTTTTACTTAGCTTTATTCACTACACAGGACTTATTCTGAAGATGAAATTGTCGATGACTTAACACCCCCGCACACTGATGTCAAAATATCTCAATTTCAGGCAGAAAAAATTTCCCATAATGCATCTAGAAATTTAACCAATTCAATCTCATTTGACAGAGCTCATTGAGCTCTGTCAAACGAGATTGAATTGGTTAAATTTCTAGATGCATTATGGGAAAAAACAGCTTCCTGAAATTTTGGTATTTTGACATCAGAGTGAAGGGGGTTAAAGCTACATGCAGGCTTTGACAAAGTAATAGTTTTGCACAGAGGTATTCATGTTCCAGATATCTATGTAACGTCATGCTCATGGATAAAAATAATACATGTGAGGAATCCTTTCAGTTTTTAGCTCACCTGGCCTAAAAGGCCATGTGAGCTTTTCTCACCACTTGGCGTCCGGCGTCCGTAAACTTTTCACATTTTCATCTTCTTCTCTGTAACCGCTGAGCCGGTGTGAACCAAACTAGACAGGAATGGTCTATGGGAGGTCCTCTACAAACAATCCTCATTTTGTTCCCGTCGGATCAAAAACATGGCTTCCAGAGGCATTCTTTGATTCTGGTTGGTGGATTTTCAAAAATCTTCTCTGAAACTGCCAGGCCAAATGTTTTAAAACTTCACATAAATGGACTGGGACCCCCTCTACCAATGATCCTCATTTAATGTTGATTGGGTCACAAACATGGCTGCAATTGCGGCTTATAGTTACTGTAGAAACCCTATGAGAAATCACATTTTCATCATCTTCTCTGGAACTACTGAGCTGACATGAACCAAACCTGGCAGGGATAGTCTATGGGAGGTCCACTACAAACGATCCTCATTTTGATCCCATGGGTTTGAAAACATGGCCGCCAGAGGCATTCTTTGATTCTGATTGGTGGATTTTGAAGAATCTCCTTCTCTGAAACCACAGGGCCAAATGTTTTAAAACTTTACCTGGTTGATGACTAGGACCCCCTCCACCAACAATCCTCATTTAATGTTGATCAGGTTGCAAACATGGCTTCAATTGTAGCTTATAGTTACTATAGAAATCCTATGGGAAATCACATTTTCATCTTCTTCTCCGGAACTACTGAGCTGACATGAACCAAACCTGGCAGGAGTGGTCTATGGGAGGGTCTCTACAAGCGATCCTCATTTTGTTCCCATGGGTTGAAAAATGTGGCCGCCAGAGGCATTCTTTCATTCTGGTTGGTGGATTTTCAAAAATCTTCTCTGAAACTGCCAGGCCAAATTTTTTGATACTTCATATAAATGATACCTGGGACCCCCTCTATCAACGATCCTCATTTAATGTTGATCGGGTTGTAAACATGGCCGTAATTGCGGCTTATACTTACTATAGAAACACTATGGGAAATCACATTTTCATCTTCTTCTCTGGAACTACTGAGCCAACGTGAACCAAACTTCGCAGGAATAGTCTATGAGAGGATGGAAATATGTGGCCGCCAGAGGCTATATTCTTATGCTTAACCCAATGCCTCTCCTGTCTGAAGGAAGATTGGTTCTGTCAGCAAAATACTTGTTTTTTGAAAATCTGGTAAGGGTTGGTTCCAGTTTTCTCCACTGAGAACTGGGGAAAAAAACCCAAAATATTGTGTATAAAGTACAAGTCAAAATAAGCTGTAGCATAACTGCAATAAACTAAGTAAACTGCTGCTCCTGCACTGACAAGATCAGAATCTGACATTTTCTGGAAAGCTATCAGTGAGAGCTTTCCAGAAAATGATGTCAGGTTCTGGTCTTATCAGTGTAGGAAGGGAAAGATACATAGTTTATTATTATCCTAAACTTATTTTGACTTGTACTGTAAACAAGTGCAGCTCTATGTTGATACATGTATTATTACTCGCAAGTTACTTATCAGAAAATACTGATTGATGACAGGTGTTTGGAAAACCATGGAAGTTTTGTTTATATTCTCTTCCCATCATATCAGCTTAGATGACAGTAATTATTGTATATCTTTTAAGATTTGACAAAATTGGCGTAAAATGTGTTTCCTGTAACCCTTTACCTATCCAAAGCTATTTTGAAAGAGAATACTGTCTGAAAAAATTGTAATTTACAAAATATTTAACCTTCTTTTACTGATTTTTTTGTTGAAACAGAATTCATAAATGTGTGCATTTTCAAGAAAATCTTCTTTGAAACAACAAGGCCAAATGGTTTGAAAACTTAGTGTGACTGATGACTGTAACCCCCTCTACCAATGATCCTCATTTAATCTTCTCCGGGTTGCAATTATGGCTGCAGTTGTAGCTTATAGTTACCATAGAAACACTATAGGAAATCACATTTTCATCATCTTCACTGAAAGTATTGAGCCAATGTGAACCAGACTTGGCAGGCATTGTCTTTGAGAGGTTCTCTACAAATGTTACTCATTTTATTCCTGTTGGGTGAAAAACATGTTCACCAGAAGCATTCTTTGATTCTGATTGGTCAATTTTGAAAACTTTTCTCCTCTGAAACCACAGGGTCAAGTGTTTTGAAACTTTGCATGGTTGATAACTGGGACACCCTCCACCAACTTTCCCAATTTAATGTTGATCGTATTGCTAACATGGCCACAATTGCAGTTTATTGTTACTATAGAAAAACTCCATGGGAAATCACATTTTCATTTTCTCTCTGGAACTACTAAGCTGACGTGAACCAAAACTTGGCAAGGATGGTTTATAGGATGCCCTCTACAAATGATCCTCTTTTTGTTCCCGTTGGTTGGAAAATATGGCCATCAGAGAATTCTATGATTCTGTTTGATAGATTCAAATGTTTTGAAACTTCACATGATTGAAGACTGGGACACCCTCTACCAATGAACCTCATGTAATGTTGATGTAATGTTGCAAATATGGCCACAATTGCAGCTCATAGTTACCATGGAAAACTTATGGGAAATCACATTTTTATATGTAGTTCCAGGTGAGTGATTACAGGCTCTGTAGAGCCTCTAGTTTGTTAGTTTCACAAAAAATAAAGAACTTCAGTGTCAGACTTAAAAATTAACATCTAAGATAGGTGTCAGGGTTCGTACGTGGGTCTGGAATCCTGAAAAAGCTATGGAATTTGAAAAAGTGGTTTCCAGGCCTGGAAAAGTCTGGAAAATAGAACCTTTTTTGATTGTGGCATGGAAAAGTCTTGGAAATTAGTAAACGTCAGGGAAAGGGTCTGGAAAAGTCATGGAATTCAGTCTATAACATTGGGGTGTTTCTTTTTGGTTCGCCCCGGGGGCAATTGGGGCAATTCCTAGGCCTAAACGTACACCGGACACAACTTGTCTGAATTTTGTACACAATCTGTTGTCCATAACCATGTACAAGTTGGATTGTGCCGCCAATTGTTATTTGTGGTAAATCGAGTGCCTTCAATCAAACAAAGAAAGATAACTGACCTCCTTGATTCGCTTTGTCGGTTTTCAACAATAGACTTAAATAATATGCCCGGGAATTGCATTTTTCGTGACAAGTGGATCACAGACACACGTTTTGAAGTATGGATTGCTCGTGGAAAAGACAAATCGAAAGCCAAGTGCCAGCTTTGTGACAAAGACGTTGATATTCGCAACATGGGCGAAGCGGCCCTTGTCAGCCACATGAATTGATGCGATATACACAAATACATGTATTTTGATAACAGAGACTGATACTCTCCTAGTTATACATGTTTATGCCAATGCAGATCCCTACCTTAGGCATACCACTATATTGAATTTAATTCAATTCCATATAGTGGCATGGCTGAGGTTGGTCATCTTTGTCGAAACACTCTGACTCACTACTCCTTCCACACATCACTGAGAAACAAATAACAGTCGCCAGTTCTTGGTTGAAATGAAGTAGATTGTTGTATGTTTTGTGTTGAAATAGTATGTATGACTGGTACTGTGTTGCTTCTAAGATAATAAGGAACAAAATCTTGACCAATGCAAGCTTGTTATATTTTTCAAAATTGTGGTCAGGTTTGGAAAGGTTTTGGAATTTGTGAAGTCGAAAGTCTTGGAAATTTTCTAAAAATCCTGGAAAAAGTCTGGAAAAGTCATGGATTTTTATCTGCATAGAGGTGTATGAACCATGGGTGTGCTATGACCTGTAAAAACACTTTCTGGTGCACATGTCCCAACAAAAGTGAAGAAGATTCAAGAAGAAAAACTCTATTCTTTTAGTATATTATTGTATAACAAAGTATGGTTTGGACAGAAAAATGTACAAATGAAATAGATATTATTATTTATTAGATATGATTTTCTTTCCCAGAATTTCTGATTATCAAGCTTGGCAGATATTAAATTTGGCTGATATGATACTGATATGAACCAAGCTAGAGTTGTTCACCACGATGCATTACTAGGCATAACCCATTTGTTTATATTGAAATCGATCATAGTTATTCATCGATCACAATCAGGAAAATTGTTATTCCAAGCATAATGGAGTCGTTTTGCCAACCAGGGTCACCTTGTGTCAGAGTAAGGTGGGGAATTAATGATGGCAATAAGTAAGGATTAGGTGAAGAGAAGACAAAAGAGAGTTGTGCAGATAATTCAATGCAAATTAACTCTTTCAACACGAGAGGCCACTTTTCCAGCCTAGGAATACGATACGTCATAATTTCATTAAGTAGGATGGCTACTAAGTGAACGTGTATGGTAGAACAATTAATATTTTCAACATGCAGCCTGAAGGCTGCACGTTGAAAATATTAATTGCTCTACCCCCAAATAATGGATATGGACTCTTCAAATTTGTGCCATTTAACTGGCATGGAAGATACCACCAGTGTTGAAAGGGTTAAGATTCAAAGTTGTAAGCAGAAATTTGTCACAATGTATTGTTTTAGCCCTTTACTTAACATGAATTCCAAAACAGGCCAGTGCTATTTACAAAAAAATTCTATTAAAATTTTATTATTTTTTCAATTTTTTACCTCAAAAACATAGCTTAGGAAGTCCTAAGCTATGTTTTTGCCACCAAAAAAATGATTTTGTCTTCTTTTTCAAGAACCTTTTATGCAAGGTTGTCCATTATTTGTTTTAGATAAAAAGGTTTATATTATACATGTGTATATCTGTTTTAGTGGCACCTGGGAATGTATAAGAATGAATTTACACCAACTTTTCGAGGGTTTGAGTCACATTTTGGTTACTGGCTTGGAGCAGAGGATTACTTTAGTCATTATTCAGGGTATTTAAAGGTGAGAGATTTGACTACCTTATTTTCAACAGCATTAGATACTAGGATTCAAACTCATCATTACCGTTTATTGAACAAATCATAACTGATTCCTTGATTATATTTTGTTTAAAAGATCTCACAAGTATACAGTATTGGGAGTAGATTTCTTCTGAAGACACAGAAGTGTAGCCTTTCTCAGTTTAATTGAAATTTCTCCTTCAAAGGCACAAGAGCTCTATCATCTTACAGGCATTTGAATGGATGATTTCTGACTCACAACTCTATACAAAATTTGTGAACCAAGTTTACAGAATATGAGTTAAGCTGAAGCTTACCGTGGCTGGAATAAAATTTGGTGGATCAGGTTCATAATGTTTGTGGAATTGTATCAAATTTGAGATCCATTTCTATAAACATTAATGACTTTTGTTCAGTGGCGCCACCAGAAAATATTTTGCGGGTGGTGGGGTGAAGGAGGTGGGAAGAGATTCCCATCAAGAGTGGCAAGTCCACAAGTAGCCTTTAGGATCTCAGCCTTGCATTCAGGTACTGTAGACATTAAGAGGCACCTGTGCAAGTGTCTTTGGTACCTGAATGTAATGAGCAGTCATAGATTTATTTGATTTTTTTTTTTTTGGGGGGGGGGGGGGGGTGCCCTCCCCAGAATTGTGCTTCAATATGAAGCTATCCGGGTGGGTTTTGGTGTTAAACCTCCTCCACTTTGTTTGATGTCAAAAAGGATCACGAGTACAATCGTATAACTTTCACATAAAGATCTGTCAGAAGGTATGATGCACAGCAGAGATCAATGCTTAGCTCAATGGGCTGGGGAAGTTTCTCTTACAACAGTAGAAATTTATTCTTTTTAATTTATAAATCTGTAGCACTGCATTTTGGATAACTGGTTAATGCTCCAGCTTTAGAGCTATTTCACTTGCTGTTAAGTCTTCCTCTAGTATATCTTATGGCAACCATTGGCACCTTTGGTAGGGGCAATGGGTCCCCTAACAATCAGGTACACTGAGAAAAAGGACAGACCTGGGGGCAATGTGTAGAAAGCACAAGGCAGTAAACCCAGGTCTGGGTGTCCTCCCCCAGGAAATTTGTTTAAATTAGTGCTAGGAGAAGCAATCTCCTGCATTTTCTTGACAATATCTACTGAATTATTTCCTTACAATTTGGGTAATTTTTTACGTGTATCTCTGTGTGTTGTGGATTTTTCTCCAAAGATAATCATGACCACCACGATGCAGGAAAGACTAATGGAAAATCAGCAAATTGGAATAAGTGGATTTTTTTTATATGAAAGGAACTTGGTCAGTAATGCAACAACGTACTCTTGCCACCTCCTCCAGCATCGCAGGCAGTACCAAAAGCCTTCCCACAACTTTCAGCTCAGACATATTGATAGGTCAACCTACACTTTTTAAAATTTCCAAAATCTGGGGCAGTTTTCCTCTCCCCCTTACCCCTGCCCCCTCTCTCCGCTAGTGCTAACAATGTTTCCTATATATGGTCGTCATTCTGTATATTCCACTCTGCAGAAAAAACAATCACTGGATTGGAGTTTGTCAAAATAAAGAGATGTGCACTTGTGTGTTAGGGAGGGGTTTTGTCTTTCCGACTTTGTGAACACCTAAACATTAGTGTTTGCTGCCCCACAAGGATTTCCTTTGTTTTCTTCAGTCCTGAAAAATGGGCTTTGGTTTGTCTTCCTGATTTTGTGGGGACTTGTTAGTCATTGTTTGTCATCGAGACCAAAAGAAAAAACATGTTATTACAATGATGGCTAAACAAGACAGAGGATGTGTGTGGATGGCTGTGTGTGTGTTGTGGAAGGAGGCAAATGGGGGTTAAAGTCTATGCTTAGGAACAAATGCCACCTATGATCCACTCCCTGTAGCATCACCTCTGCCTTTATTGAGTGCGTTTTGGTAGATTATCGCCCTTAGAAAAACAATTAATGCCCGAGACAATGTCAGATGTTGTTTTGTGTGTTATGGTAGATTCTAAGCCTCAGAAAAAAATTAATGTCCATGATGAAGATGAGGTTGTTAATATTTTTTGAGGGTGATAATTTTCCATATCAAACAAAGTTCAGTATGTTTTTATATGCCCATCCATCTATCTGTCCATCCATCTGTCCAGATGTCATACTCAAACTTTTCTGTTTCTGGCTGATAACTGGAGTTTTGATTTATAGATCAGGACCAAACTTGGTTTGAGACTCAGTTATACCAAAATAGAGGCTGCGTTCGAATTGGGGCTTGGTCTGATGATTTTTACAAGATTTATGGCCTTTTCAACTTAGAAATTGCGTACCGGGCATAATATGCAACACCAGGCGTATATCTTGTTGGAAGGAGCACCCTGTGCAACTTCCAACAGGTGTAAAATGTAACAAATTAAAATGGCGTATTTACTATTTGATTTAGGGAAAATATAGATATTTTATGCATCACGTAGTGGAGATGTTTTTAAGGAAGTTATAATACGCAATTATTTTGTTTGTCATATGTTGCATCACCTGGAATGAGCATCCCGTGCGATCTCCATCAGATGTAAAATGTCACAAATAGAATGACGTGTCAGGTTTGGAATATTTTAATATTCAAATATTTTATATTACGAATGGAGAAAATGGGGGTATGTTTTTAATGTAATTATGATGAATACTTAGGACTTGGAGAATTTAGAATCTTGTTACTGACATTTTATATCTTGTTGGAAGGAGCACACAGTGCGGCTTCCAACAGATATAAAATGTAACTAACTACTTTAACACGTTTGTATTTCTGTTTAGAAGCCAGTACAGATATTCGGTTGGCCTCACTGAGATATATATTTTGTAGGATTACACAAATAGTATGTCGCATTCTGAAAGGAATGTTATTAGTTTATAGTCAAGAGTTTCGTGTAATTATCTGTTTATAATATGCTCAGATCTTATTGTTTTGATGGGGATTATCGAGCGGAGTTTTTACTCTGTCATGTAACATCACGGCAGCTGCTAAGAATGACCTTAACCAGTTGGGCTTACAGTTGTTTGTCTGTTGATCATGACAATGGACATGTGTATGTTACATATAAGGAAGAACTTCCATGACACAAAGAAGTTAGTTTGGGTTGGGGAAAAATACATTTAACTACTAAATATTGGTAAGGAATAAATGGTATTTATGGTTGAGATTTTAATGTAAAATATGTTGTTAATTAATGTGTATATATACTCAGTTATGTAGGAATAAATATTCATTGTGTTTATATCTTTTCTCCAGATTCCCCATAAGTCCATGGAAATGTGTGCCAGATAAGCGAGTTCCCCAAGTAGAGACTGAACGCCCAGAAAACCAGGGGTTAAAACTGTAAGAGGTCCACACCCTGGTAGGCAACCCATAAAGCAACGTGTAACAGTTCCAATGGCATCCTCACCTGCGTGGTTGTAGGTAACAAATATGCTGAACTTTTTTTAATATGTAGCAGCACTAACCCTATAGCACAACAAGTAGCAGAAAAAATCACTGTACAAAGCAATTTAACCATTTCCCAGTGTAGTACTAAGAATGAAAGTGTCAATGACACTGTAGCTTAACTAGACTGTGTGTTGTGTTTGATGAAAAGGACAATGTTCAATGTTTATGAAAGGATCATGAAATGCGGCAAGAATTGTTATAATAGAGAATATGTTAATTTCTGTTCCCTGTATGCTACGTTTTCAATAAAATAATTTGAGGTGTAGACTGTACTAAAGAATTCAGCGGTAAGTTAATGTGGCACTCACAGTTAATGTATGTCAACCAAAGTTACCAAGTTACAGTAAAATTATTCCAAAACGAGTTAACCTATCAAGTTACAATGAAATCCCTTCATAAATACGTGCTGACTGTGCTAAAGGTTTTCGGGCTTTGGACCTGTGTAGCCATCATGGTTGACCGATCGCAACCACAAGGAGACGTCCTCATCTAGACATTATACTGAGTCATCCTACAGGGTTTCCGCTAGGGGAAAATTTGTGGGTCCGGTAGTTTAAAGAAAGTGAAACTCACACGCCAAAGGCGTGTGCCGCATGTCAGCACGTGCGTATAGAGGGGGGCATTTTGATTTTTAGGTGCTCTCTGGTGGCCTCTGGGGACATTCGGGTCGCTAAAATGCTGAATAACTGATGTGGAAAATATGTATTTTTTCCTCCTACAATTCTCTAAATTCCCACGGGACACACAATACTACATCTGGTCAGAGGTTTCATAAAAATACAAACCCAAAACAACACAAAATCCACGAATCCTAACAGTGACTGAGCTTTGTTTACAACCGCTCGTTGTAATATTCGAAAAGAACCATGATGCGGACGTGTGACATCATGCACGTGCAATTACCGTACTGACTCGTGTAGAAGCCCAGGGGGGGTGCTTGTAGTGGATAAATTGCAAAGTGTGTGTGTGGGAAAGGGGGGGGGGGGCTTCGGGACGAGTAATAGTGCTTGCAAGACGCGTTGGGATGCGTCTGAAATTGGCGATATAAGGCAAGTAAATATCCACTGGGTATGTTACGTTTCTTTGGAAACCGCCTACCAATTTTATAGAGTTTGCTTTAAAAATTCTCATAATTATCTTGTACATACGTTTCATTTTCAGATTTCGGGTTTTAATCCTCAATTTAATGAATAAAACAAACAGAAAACCATGCGGTGTTGTTTTCATTTTTTTTTTGTACAGGCTACTCTCGAAAGTCAAAGCCAGAAATGTATGTCAATCAGCACTGCAAACCACCCCCTTGAAAACAGACAAACATCGTCTGTTTAAAAATAGAGGTTTTTTTAAATATGTACATTTTTAAAAAATTTTACGATTAAAACAAAATATAGCTTCATACAAACTCAATAAAAGAATCATAATACGAAGACCGGATAAAATTTAAACAGCGAAATATTAATAACAAAATAGTTGCCTCCCTTGGCACCATTCGAAAAATTGATTTTACACTGAAAGTCATAACTTCACATGTTGCAGGGCATGATGAAATGATAAATGAGCATGTTTTATTGAACCAATAAGTCATAAATCATATCCCTGGTTATATTGTTATATAATTCTCAAATACCAGAGTTGTAATTATTTTTTATTTTTAATTACCACTTTCTCATTAATTTCTGAACACCCGTTTTTCACAATGAGTTGTGCACGCTCGAAAGTGGCAGTGTTCTTTCACAATGAGTTGTGCACCGCTCGAAAGTGGCAGTGTTCAGTCAGTATCTTTCTGGTGATATTCAACCACTGTGAAAACTGAAAACTTTTTGTTGTGGACGTGTTTCAGACAACTCCTGGCAGCAGCCTGCACACTCATTTGAAACAAGTGACAGCTTCCAAAACGAGTACATCATTTGTCGCTCAAAATAAAAGCCAGTGATTTCGGACCAAACACGACAATTTGAGTCCGAAATTTTATAGGCGACGTTTAGGATTTGAACTTTGTTTCCCCCTCTCGTCTGGGGGTTATAAGGTATCAGGTTGTCGCCAGTAATAGTAGGCACAGTATACAACATAATTGTGCCTATATTACGTGGAAACAAAGGATCCCGAATGTCGTTACGATACAGCATTGTACTCGACATTTTAACCACCAGCTTTTCTGACTGATCATAGTATGATCGGCGGGGGGAATGGGTCCGGTCGACAGACCCGCTGCCGGTATAGCAGAAACCCTGCATCCTACCAAGTTACAATGAAATCCCCTCATAAATACGACCTATAGTGTGTGCTAAAGGTTTTGGGTTTGGGCAGCCATCACAGTTAAATGATTGCGACCAAAAGCAGACGTTCTTATCTAGACATAACAAGTTACAATGAAATCCCTTCATAAATATGACCTGTAGACTGTGCTAAAGGTTTTCGGGCTTTGGGCCCCTATAGCCGTCACAGTTGACCAATAGCAACCAAAAGGGGATGTTCTCATCTAGACATTATATGGAGTCATCCTACCAAGATACAATGAAATCCCTCCATAAATACGACCTGCAGACTGTGCTAAAGGTTTTTGGGTTTTGAGCTTGGGCAGCCATCACGGTTGACAGATCATGGCCAAATGGGGAAGTTCTCGTCTAGACATCATATGGAGTCATCCTACCAAGTTACAATGAAATCCCTCCATATTAAATATGACCTGTAGACTGTGCTAAAAATATTTGGGTTTTGGGCTTGGGTAGCCATCACGGTTGACAGATCATTTCCAAAAGGGGACGTTGAGATCTACACATTATACAGAGTCATCCTACCAAGCTACAATGAAATTCCTTCATAAATACAACCTGTAGACTGTGCTAAAGGTTTTCGGGTTTTGGGCTCGGGCAGCCATCATGGTTGACCGATCATGACCAAAAGGGGAAGTTCTCATCTAGACATGACCTCAAACCTGCATATGAATTTCATGATGATCGGACAAGAACTATGGGGTGTAGCCTGTGCTAAAGAAAAATGTGAACAGACTGACACACTAACAGACTTCCACACGTGTGATGGCAATAGCTTATCTTGACTTTGTCAAGTTAAGCTAAAAATGGATCTTATTTGCATGACAAGATATAAAACCATAGAAGACTCAATAAAACCATACTAATATACATATACAATGTATTGTTGTAATTGTTTCCTTGAGGGTTTTTTTTCCATGAGGGTTTTTTCTGGATACCTAATTGACATATACAATATATAAAAAAGTAGGGGTTTATAACATAAAAATATATAATATAAAAGAAAAGTAGGATTTTTTCCTACTCCTGTAATTTTTGGTAGGGTTTTTTTTCTGAGGGTTTTTTTCAATACCTAATTGACCTGCTAAAAAGGTGATTGCATTACATAATCATACATAATTACTGGGAGTTTTGGAGGTTTTGGAGACTGCTTTCAAACAGGCGATGTAGATGTAATGGATACCAAGGTAAATCATCCTAAAAATACTGAAACCGTTATCAAACTTGAAGTTTGAATATTGCCCAGCTCTCCTTTTTACCCAAAAATAATAGCATACAACTTGCAAAATGAATTCTTGAATCACTAAAACGTTTCATTTTTTGTCTCAAAAACATAGCTTATTGCCTTCAGGCAATCTCCCATAAACTGTAACATGGCAAATCCCTACAGACTAAACTAAATAATTTCACTTCACAAATAATATGAAGAGCAACCACAGATTTGTGTTGAATTATATTCATGCAGCTTTTGGGTAAAATAAATACCATTCACATAATATTGGAGTTATTTTCCACAAACAGAGAAAACTGGATGTTTACAAAGCAAATATAATAGATTGGCACTCTATTTTAAATTAATCATAATTTGTTAAAAACGTGTAAATAAATATACATAAATCAAAAAGGTAAAATATTCAAGTCTCACCATTTCATACTAATTTTGGAAGCCAGGGGAGGCCAATAAAAAGGTTCAATGAGGGGGGTTCAGTTTCAATGAGGGATTGCCCAAGAATTAAAACATATTTTTTTACCTCTGATGAAATGCTTTGTTATGCACTTTGGGCATTGGAAATTATCACTCACAGAGTTCTTTCCACAAGTCTCTCGCACAATTTAGTCTGGAAAAAAGAATATGTCATTTGCAGAATGAGGTCCCCAGAGGGTGAATTTTCTGATTTCTGATGCTATCCTATACATTGGGCTAGAAACCCCCAATTTATCCTTTTGTTACCTCTGTATTGTTTATGCCTGAGACCTTGATTCAGATTGAGGTTCACAGAAGGTGATGCTGTGTTGGGTAACATCACCAACTTCTTCCTCTGAGGACCTAATTCTGCAGATGGCAGTGTGCTTAATTCCAGGCTAGCACACAATGATACATCACCAGTTTAGTTTTAAAAAATTAACATTGAGATAGGATATTTTGGGGCCTTTCAATATGAAGTGAGTTGCAAAGAATTTTTTTTTTATATTTGCAGACAAGTTACATGGGTTTAGACTTCAGGAGAAATATGGAAGCTCTTAGAAACTACAGTGATCAGTATTCAACAGAACTGTTTGCTGCAGAAGCTGTTAATATCATTGAAAATCACAACATTTCTGATGTAAGTTTTTTACAGTTGAACCCTGTTAATTGAATAGCCAGTTATATCCCAGGAAAAATATTCAATTAACCCTTTACCTAACATGAAAAGCAGACAACACTTGCCAAAAAAAATTCTTGAATAACTAATTCTTTTCATCATTTTTTGTCTCAAAAACATAGGTTATGACCCCTTGTTGGAATGAGCTCAATGTGATCATTCCAATGAGGGAGCATGGTCTATGTTTTTGAGACAAAAAATAATAAAAATTAATTGGAGATTTTTAGAATAGTTCTGGCCGTTTTTGGTCGTTGGGTAAAGGGTTAACAGGAGTATACAATCAACAGAAATTGGGTCATTTTCCTATCTTCTAGTTATAGACTGAACATTTATTCTATTATATCTTGTTTGGCAGAGCTCTTTGCAATCTATCAAACAAAATGTAGTAGATTATTTCATCGGATGTATTGAGTCTAAAATTGGGGAATTAACCCTTTACCCAACATAACGGCCAAAACCGGCCAGAGCTATTCACAAAATTCTCCATTCAGTTTTTATTACCATTTCATTTTTTGTCACAAAAACATAGCGTATGATCCCTCATTGGCTCGAGCTCAACAAGCTCATTCCAATGAGGAGTCATAAGCTATGTATTTGACGCAAAAAATTAGTGCTTCAAGAATTTTATTTTTCAAGTGTCGTCTGCTTTTTGTGTTAGGTAAAGGGTTAAATGGATGTGTGAGTAATTCTTCAACAGATTACAAGATTTTTTATTCAATTAACTGGAGTGTGCTCTGTAACTATTTGCCTAGAGGCACTCTCCCATAAATTGTAACAAGGCAACTGCACACAGACTAAATAACTTTACTTCAAAGATGATATGAAGCACACCCACAGAATACGAAGCCTTGAAATTGAGGCACCTATGCTTCAGAATAAAACCCCAATATGAGCTTCCAGCATTCTACCAGTTAACCCTTTACCCAACGAATCGCCCACATCCGCCCGCGTAATATGTAAAGTCAGCATTTGAAAAAATATTATTTTTAAAAACATTTCGTCGAGCTCGTTCCAACGAGTTGTCACATGATATGGTTTTGTTGAATTTTTTTGAAAAAATTCTATTTTAAATAATAAATTTTCATATCGTCTATGTTGGGTAAAGGGTTAACAGTGTTAGTGCTGAATCATATTAGATTGTTAAATTAAACCTACTATACTTCAATTTGCTTCAATTCAAAATCATCCTGATGAACTAATTCAGAAGCGTGGATTCAGAAATTTTCAAATCTGCTTGATGTTCTCAAAACCCTACAAAGGGTCTCCTCTTGATCTCTCCTTCTATCATCATGTCTTCTGTGTAGGAGGAGACCTGATGGTTGAAGAAGAGTTGGAGGGGGCTCTAAAACTACTTTGGTTCTGTTCTGGAATATTCAGGGTTTTTTTTTATTGATTTGCACAGACAGATTAGTTGCCAAATTCTGCCAACAGTACTTGAGTGGAGACTGACAATATTCATGGTTGTAATATATATACACTATTTAACCCTTTACCTAACATGAAAAGCAGACGACACTTGCAAAAAAAATTCTTGAATAACTAATTTTTTTCATTTTTTGTCTCAAAAACATAGATTATGACCCCTCGTTGGAATGAGCTCATCGAGCTCGTTCCAACGAGGGGTCATAACCTATGTTTTTGAGACAAAAAATGAAAAAAATAATGAAAATTAATTGATGATTTTTGAAAGTAGCGCTGGCCAGATTTGGCCGTTACGTTGGGTAAAGGGAAATACAACTTGAAAAGAAGTAAGATTTGATTCAAGATTTTATTTTAATTTGAATTCTTCTGCCAGATTCAATTTGGGATTTGATTTGACCTGAAATTTGAGGTTCTTAGGGATGTATTTTTACAGTGTATTTTAGCAGTAGATATCTTTGGTTAAAATGTATTTTGTATCACGTAATTATTTTGTTACAGTTTGGTGGAGTAAAAACAGTAAAAAATCATTTCAAGAGCATAAATTTATGTTTTGTCATGTAAATACTAAGTGAAATAATGAAACAGAATCCAAATAAGGGCTTTTAACTTTTTTAAACAGAGCTCAAACATTGAATTATAGCACTGAATCTGTTGATTAGTGTGCCAGAAGCAGTGACTCGAATCAATATTTGATCATGCACAAATGAAAAAATAAAAAATGAACAGAGAAATAATGGACAAAGTAGCTGACGTTAGAACCTCCTGGGCTGCTCACCTGACCGTCCTGAACAGATGTTTGATCACAAACAGATGGGTTGACATATGGATGTTCACTTCTCACCTCTCAGTCACAGCTAAAAATTCTTCCTTCAGTATGACAGTATGTAGCCAGTTTGCAGTGTCATTGCTTCCTCCAATAAGCAGGATGCAAATAACAGGCCAGTACAAATTGGGCAATTTATTGTTTTGTTTGCCAATTGCTTGCCTTGAGAACATTAATTGATTTTTTGTTCGACCACATTTCTAGACTTTGAACGAAGAGCTAGTGTATTTACTGAAACTAATTTTGGTGTTCATTTACCTCATTGAGGACCTGACTCTATTTGATAATGATGATAATGAATATTGAGAAAAGAGCTGGTGTGGTGTAACACATTGTTGGAAAAGGGCTCAACGAGCCCTTTCCAACAGTGTATTACATCACAGCCCCCTTTGAGAACCCACAGCAGTGCTTGTTTACTGTGGTAATTAAGCTATGTTGTATTGGTAAAATAGGACCCAGTCACCAATTCTTGGTGTCGAAGTCCTCTAAATTAGGCAATATGAGTATAAAGGACTGACTCAACTTGACTCCATTTTACAGTCACGATTAGCCATTGTGCAGAAATATCTGATCTTAAACACCAATAAATAAATAAATGAATTAAATCACAGCATATTGTCTGTTCAGAAGAGGAAACGCTCAGTAGGTAGAGGTGCAGGCTGCAAGCCAAAAGGTCTTCGGTTTCGAATCCCTCCTGAGGCTACAGCTTTGTGACCTTGGGAAAGACACTTCACATTGCTCACATGGAGGCACATGGCATTGTGCACTAAGGCATACTGCACATCGATGGTGCACCTGTCTTCAACCAATACTAACCCTGCATGTGTGGAGATATTATGTTGGAGAGCTTATAGTTGCTCTCCGTTGCTCAGTGGTTCTCTCCGGGTACTCCGACATCCTCCACATGTAAAACTGTTGTGGTCATGATTAGCCATTATGCAGAAATATGTGACTTTAAACACCTATAAATCCCACCTGCGGCAACCGCGTTGTGTCCTTGGGCAAGTCACTTCACCCCCATTGCCCATGTGGGGGCACGGTGACGTCGTGTACTAAGGCGTACTGCACGTCGATGGTGCACTTGTCTTCAACCAATGCTAACCCTGCTTGTGTGGAGTTAGTATGTTGGGGAGCTAACAGTTGCTCGCCGTTGCTCGGTGGTTCTCTCCGGGTACTCCGGCTTCCTCCACCCATAAAACTGTCACGGTCATGGTTAGCCATTGTGCAGAAATATGTGACCTTAAACCCCAATAAATAAATAAATAAATAAACACCTATAAATAAATATAGAAGAGGAAACTTGAGGAATAGGCTCCAGTATTCTAGGATGCAAATTTCTGACTTTGCACTAACACTGGTAAACATATTGCTATTACTTTGATGTTCTCACGGTCTCAGTCAGTGA
The DNA here is from genome assembly GCA_031216915.1 of Pictodentalium vernedei. Lineage (NCBI taxonomy): Eukaryota > Metazoa > Mollusca > Scaphopoda > Dentaliida > Dentaliidae > Pictodentalium > Pictodentalium vernedei. Next base: position 146,761,517 of record CM062289.1, on the reverse strand, counting down.
GAATGCATTGCCTGAGAAAATTTGGGGTAACCTTTTTTGGGGTTGCCTTAATTTATAATTTATACAGCCCTGTAACACCAAATTATTTGACAGTCTCTCATACATTGTGTTTTAGTAATTCATTTAGTTACAGAATAACTGTCGACTTTATTTTTAGCCCTTGTTTCTGTATTTGGCATTTTAAGCAGTCCATAGTGGTAGTAGTTCTGACCCGCTTGCTGCACCTCAACATTATATAGACAGATTTCCTCTTATCCATAATGTACAGAGAAAAATTTATGCAGGTACCAATAACATATAGATGTATTATTACAGTCATTCTATTATCCTGTCATCTCATGTGTGTCACTTATTGAAGAAAAGCATTATGTTTGAAATGAATAACTGTTGACTTATCTCAAATGTGTGTGCAAACATAACCTTATATATTCAGATAAATATTTATGACAACATATACCCATGTGAACCCTGGGAAGTGAAAATATTAATCAATTTTTTTGTTTGCCAACATTTCTAGACTTTGAACAAAGAGCTGGAGAATTTACCAAAACTACCTCTGGTGTTCATCAGACTCATCAAGAACCTGCATCCATTTTATTTATAAGGATAGTAATGAATTCAGAAATGAGAAAAGAGCCGGTGTGACAGTGTATTACATCACAGCCCTATATGGGAACCCCAGAAAGTGAAACAGTGCTTGTTTACCATAGTGGCACCAGCTCACCAATGTCTGGGGTGGAAGTCATCTGAAATGGGCAACATGGGTATAAACGATTGTCTGGACATGACTATATGTCCATGTTGAGGTTATGATTAGCTTTGTGCAGAAATATGTGATGTTAAACTCGAATAAATAAATAACAATAAATTAATATCATGACAAATAAATAGCACACCGTATTGTTGCCACACTCATATATTTTGTAAGAAGATATTTTGATAAATAATCTACAGTTTGAAATTATACTAAGCATTTCGCAGGCATATGCTGTATTAAAAAATATAGAAGCTTTAACCCTTAAGGGGCTTATTCCGACTTAGATAAGTTTTTAATGAAAAGGAACAGGTGCCCCAACATGCATTGTTTAGGTAAACTCAAAACTTCTTTTCTAAGTACCTCGTCAGTTGTTTCTAGGCAAGTCTTGGCTGCCTCTGTAGGCAGCCAAGACTTGACTAGAAACAACTGCAAAGCCACTTGAGGTAGACTTCTTTCAAAGTAAAGCGAAAATGTATAAAAATTTCTAGGCCCTTAAGGATTAACTCTTAATATACTCTATATTTTCTTGAATTTCTCATAAAATCAGTTTATTGCTGCTATTATGTCATGGCTGCTGTAAAGCCATGTAAATGAGCCAACACTTGATTTGTGAAAAATTTGGTAGAGTCTGGCATCAATAGAGACAAAATCTAGTGTCTTTTCGTAAATTTTTTGACAAGGTAGGGAGTCTCTTTTTTTTAATCCCTGAAACTGTGTAAAATGTCTCAGAAATTTAAAATGATTATTCTGTGAATCATTAGTCATCCAACAGTTGTTCTTCATATGTCTAGTTCTCGATCATATTTTTACTCATCAAAGTTTGAGAAGATGTGGCTTTAGCAGTGAAGATTTGACAGGTTAAAAATAAAAGAGGTGATAAAAAAATTGGAAAATATTAATGACAATGGAGGTGCCTGAGAAACCAGATTTTTGTAATAGCTTTATTTGTAGGAATATTTTTTGTTCACTCTTTACCAACATGAAAGGCAGACGACACTTGCAAACAGAATTTGTGAATAACTAACCTTTTAAGCTCAACTTGACAATGTGAAGTATAAGCTATTGGGATGGGTTGCGATCCATTGTCCCTCCGTCTGTCCATACGCCCCCCCCCCCCCCCTGTCCATCCACAATTCCTTTAGCACACACTACTTGCCACATTTCTCATGAGATCAGCTTCAAATTTCATACGTGGCTTTCGGGTAATGTCTAGATGGGAGTTTTCAAATTTTTTCAAATTTTGTTGAAAAATGTGGCTGCCTGCAGCCATCTTGGATTTGGCATATAAATTTTCAACAATTCCATTGCAGGCCTCATCTCACACCTGATCAGTTTTAAATATCATATGTAGCTTTGGTGTGATGTCTGGATGGGAGCTATTGAATTCTTCCAAATTTTGTTGAAAAACATGCCACCGGTGGCCATCATGAATTTGGCATATAAATTGTTATACAATTCCCTTAGCACACCCTACATGCCACATATCTCACCTGATCTTTTTATCCCCTGCCGATGAAGTCAGGAGGGGGATATTGAAATGGTGTTCATCCATCCATCCGTCCGTCTGTCGGCCCATTCTTCACAAACTTTGTCTGCTTAACTCCACTTACAGTTTTCAGTGAATTTTGATGAAACTTGGTCTGAAGTATCAAGTGTAGATGAGCATGTGGTCAGGAATTTTTGATGCAAGGCTTGTCCGCTTAACTCCTCCTACATTTTTTACTGGATTTTTACGAAACTTGGTCTGAAGTGTCAGTATCAAGTGTAGATATGCAATTGATCAGGAATTTGCGATGCAATAAATTTTGCATGGTTACAGCCCTTGGTAATAGCAAAATTTCTGTCACAAATCCTTGTCCGCTTAACTCCTCCTGCATTTTTCATTGGATTTTTACAAAACTGGGTGTGCAGTATGAGTATGATGTGTACATGTGCATATGGAAAGGAAGTTTCAATTCGAATAATTTTTCCAGAGCTATAGCCCTTGTCGGTTTTGAATTTACCAAAATTGCAGGTTTTTGGCAGATATATCTTCAGTTGTGATTAAAGAAATTAAATGATCTATATCCCGCTGGCGAGGTTGGGAGGGGGGTATTGAAATGGTGGTCGTCTGTCCGTCCATCCATCCATCCATCTGTCCATCCATCTATTCATCCACAATTCCTTTAGCACACCCTACAGACTGCATCTCTCACCCAATCAGTTCCAAATTCCGTACGTGGCTTTATGTCTAGTTATGTCTCCCCTTCACCAAAGGGAGACATACTATTTTACCCTGAATTCTTCTCATTGTTCTTGTTGTTGTGCTCATACAACCGTGTCCAGGCCAGAACTTTTTTATCTTTTGACCTAGGCTTATGATATTTAGCATGTGGTTGTATCACCATGAGACAATGTGTCACTTACCATCATGACCCACATATGACCTTGACCTTTGACCTCCAGGTCAAATTTCTTATCAACCTACTCACAATTGTTTACTACAGGCTTGCACTACAGTGGAAGTCCCTAACTCAGATAAAATACTCTCTATTTTTGTCTTTCCCAAGCAAGTTGGGAAAGAAAAGTGGTGCAAAAGCACCAATAAAAATAAGCCAAAACTGGGTCGAGTGCAACCGGCGCAGACCCAGTACGGGACGCTCTCTCCCAAGTACAACTCCACGACTTCCGTTGCCAGTGCGCATATACCGTCTCTAAAGACTCATTCTTTTTAAAATCCGCTTCGTGTCGAGATGTTTTTGCACGCTTATCAGTGTTCCACCAGCTCGATGTTTGATGATTCCTGATTCATTATACCACAGTGTATCCTTTGTATTCTCAGGAACAGTGTTTTATATATTCTCTTTTCTATTATATGTCCATAATGTATTTTTATTTGCTCTCTCTCGAGTCGCTCGCGAATTTCGCGTGCCACGCGGTTCGGACTTAGATTTTTTCACAATTATTGTTAATGCTTTTTTTGCAAAATTTTCTAATTGTGTTAGAGTTAGGTGTCAGCGGGGTTCCACTCCTGCAGTGTTTCTTCTTTCTTTTGAGAGTAGTCTTCCTGTTGGGTGGTTCCCGGTCGACCTACTGGGGTCTTTGTTTCTGTCACCTTTCTCTCTTCTTTGGGGGTGTTCTGTTTTCTCATCTCCACTTCTCTGCTCCTCTCACCTCTATCATGCCCAGGACAATTCCCTGTGGGCAATGTCTGCTGCCAAAGCATGTGGACGATGTACATTTGTCTTGTTCCTCCTGTAATGGGTGTTCGGCCGAGCGGCCGTGTGGTGTCTGTGGAACATGGTCTTCCACCTTCTGGGCGCCAGTAAACCGTGTCGTTCATTCTCGTGGCCGTGCTTCCCGCTCCCGCGGGAAAGGAGAACGTGGTCGTTCGGGGCCTCCCGAGTCGACTTTGTCTGGTGAGAATTATTCCTCCTCTGTGGGGGATGTGCAGTCTTTTCCTGTGGTGGATACTGCGGGAGCCGTTGAGTGTTCTGGTGTAGAGATGCCTGGTTCCTGGACTACGGTCCCCCTCCAGTCGACATCTGAGGCTGTCACTAGGGTTGTGACTCCTCCTTCGGAGCCGAGCCGGTGTGCTCTCTCCACTTTTTCACCAGCCTCAATGACTCTCGACGTATCTACTACTGCTGCTGGCCCGTCTGCTTCGTTATCTGTTTCAGCCGGCCTCGGCTTTTCGCTGCAGGGGACTGCAGGACAGTCCGATACTGTAAACGTGGGATATCAGCCTTCCCTGACTTCAACTCGGCGAAGTCGGAAGGGGCTGCCGGCCGAGCCCATCGCTGTGGTCTCTTCGCCGTCGAGCACCACAGTTGTGTCTTTGGATTCGGATGTTCGTAGTGGAAACACTATGAACTCCGTGGCGTTTCCGTCTACTCACTCTGGTCACACGACCAGTTTTGGGGGACCAACGCCTTTTGTGCAGCCTGGACCTTCTGCCCCGCAGAGGTCCGCAGTGACTCTCATGAGTTCTCGCAATATTGATCCTCGGGGTGCATCGTACCCCTATACACGTCTGCCTTCAGATGTTTCGGCTGCCGCCCGTCGTCCCGCGTCGGGTGTTTTGGAGGATCGTGACCCTTCGCTGGTTAAGAGGGTCAGAGGTGAAGCCACTTTGCCGGTTCGCTCCCCTGTCGAACCGGTCGGTACAGGCAGTGAGCTTAGGGAGGCCCTCTCCTTACTCACTCAGGTTCTTTCTAAGAGCCTTCCTGTTGCTTCCAGCGAGGCTATGGGTGGTTTCCAGGCGCCTCCTTTGGCGCCGCCTCCCAGGATTGGAAACAGGCCGGTTTCCGATTCCTCTGGTGTCCCGACACCATGGGAGGCGTCGGCTGGTTTGCCCACGATGGGCTATGTGTCTTCCGACTCTGGGGAGGAGTCCGACATGCTTGAGGTCGAGGGCCAGCAGTCTTCGGACTTGGGGGCGGCTCTTGACTTTGTGTTTGGGTTTCTGCCTGAGCTCAAACCTGCTAACCAGCCGACAGTGTCAGCCTGGCCGCGATCATCGGTCGCGCGCCAACAGCCTATGGAGCAACCTGCTTCTGGGCGCCTTCGACCGTGCCAGTCGGTACAGGTGGTTGAGGCTTTTTCAGCATTGGATGCCAAGCTGAATTCCAAGGCTTTGAAGACTTCGTTCTTCACCAGGGTTGACACCTTTTTGCCTCCTGTGCGTTATCGTTCTTACGATTCCGCCAATCCGTCAGTCTGCCAGACTTTGACGGTTCTGGATCAGGACTCCACTTCCCTCGGGCTTTCCAAGCCCAAGTCTGCCGTCATTCCAATGATGACTCTGGAGTCCACGTTGGGCTTATCTAGAGAGATGCTTGGCATGCTTTCTCTCTCAGATCACGTCGTCTCAGCTTTGGCTGCTTATCTGCCTCCAGATAAGTTTGACGAGGTACAGGCTCCTTTGCGTGTGCTGTCCAAGGCGCTTATGCACCTTACTCACACGCATGCCTGTAACACGGCCAATTTGGAATTAGTTCGAAGGGACGCTGTGCTGGACACAGGACGATCCCTTCCCGAGGAGCAGCGTGCTACTCTTCGATCTGCTTCTTTGGCAGGTCCGCAACTTTTCCATGGTTCCGTGTCGACGGTCCGGGATGACGTCCTACGTCATTCCAAAGATCAGCTGCTGTTTCGTCAGCTTGATCAGCCTTCTCGGGGAGGCAAGGGCCGTTCCAAGCCTAACAAGTACCCTTCTGCTTCCTCTGTGAAGCAAAAGGCTGGTCCTTCTGCCGCCGCCTCTACTTCTTACTCACGGGGTAAAGGTAGGGGTCGGCAGAATCGAGGGAAGTCTCAGGATTCTTCATTTAGCAGAGGAGGTGGTTTCTCCTCTCGCGGGCCTCGTCGGGGCTCGAAATGAAGGTCCTCACCTCGACTCGTCCCAGGTTGGAGGAAGGATAGCAGAGTTTGCAGACCATTGGACCACCATCACATCCGATCCATGGGTGTTAGATGTTGTTCGGTCCGGGCTGCGCATATCCTTCCGACGGCACCCCACTCTGTCAAGGGTGCCTCTTCCAACCACAGTTCCTTCAGACGTTTTACGTCGGGAACTTTTGTCCACAGAGATTGCCAATCTCCTGGCAAAGGGGGCGATCGAGGTCGTCAAGAACGTTCAGTCAGTGGGTTTCTATTCCCGCCTGTTCTTGGTGCCGAAGAAGGACGGCCGACTCCGACCGGTTATCGATCTGAGTATCCTGAACCAGTCTATCATTGCTCCCAAGTTCAGCAGGGAGACTTTCAGGTCGATCCGCCAATCCATTCACCAGGGAGATTTCGCAGCCAGCATCGACCTGCGAGACGCTTACTTCCACGTTCCGATGCATCGGGCGTCACGGAAGTATCTCAGGTTCGCTTTTCTGGGGCGAGTTTACCAGTTCAAGGCCATGCCTTTCGGCCTCAACCTGGCTCCTTGGGCGTTCACCAGACTGATGTCGCATGTGATAGCGTTCCATCGCACACAGTCCAGGGTGACTACTTCGGCATATCTGGACGATATCCTCCAGAGGCATTCCAATGCTGCCTTACTGGAATCGGATGTCGCCACTCTGTTGAGCTTGCTCACGTCGCTAGGATTCAGAGTCAACGAGGAGAAGTCGGACCTGGTCCCTTCTCTGTCGTTTTGTCATCTGGGGATGTCTTTCCAAACCAAATTCAATTTGGTGGCTGTTCCCCAGGCCAAGGCTGTGATTCTCTCAGCTTTTGCTCTGACTCTGTCCCAGTCCAGGTCCGCGACCGCTCGGAGTTTTCTCCGGCTGATCGGTCTCTGCGGTTCGGTGACGGATCTCATTCCTTTAGGTCGGCTGCGTGTCAGACCTCTCCAACACTTTCTGCTAAGTCGTTGGAGACCGAATGTAGATTCTCTGGATCAGGTGCTTCCGTTTCCGGACTCTCTGTATCCTCACCTTCTTCCCTGGACAGATGTTCAGTGGATTACGCAGGGTGTTCCGCTGGACTTACCCACGTCCGATTGCGTTCTGACGGCAGATGCCAGCGATCTCGGATGGGGTGCGACGTTGGATGCTCTCGGTCTTTCCCTACACGGGATGTGGGACCAGGATCAAGCAGCTCTACACATCAACCAGAAGGAGCTTCTTGCTCTTCTTCTGAGTTTCAGGCAGTGGATCCCTCACCTGTCGAATCGCCAGGTCCTTCTACTATCCGACAATTCGACAGTGGTTGCTTACATTCGGAACCAGGGCGGCACGCACTCGCTTCCGATGTACGAGTTAGCTCGGGATCTTTTACTGCTCGCTCAGGATGTTCACGCCGGAGTGGTTGTTCGTCACATTCCCGGTCGTCTGAACGTCCTAGCCGACTCCCTGTCCCGACAGGGCAGGGTTATTTCCACCGAGTGGATGCTTCACAGGGCAGTGTTCCAGTCGCTTTGCGATCTCTGGGGACGTCCCCACATCGACCTCTTTGCGACTTGCTGGAACCATCAGGTGGACACTTTCGTGTCCCCGTGTCCAGATCCTCTGGCTTTTGCCGTGGACTCTCTGTCACTCGATTGGAACGGTCTAGTCGGCTACGCCTTCCCGCCGGTTCCGATTCTTCCTCAGGTTCTCGCCAAAATTCGAACCTGCGGTTGTCGAATCATTCTGATCGCTCCCCTGTCTCCTCAGCGGGTGTGGATCAATCAGCTCCGCTCGCTGGTGGCGGCGGTTCTGGCACGTCTCCCGCTACGTCGTGACCTTCTTTGTCAAGGTCGCCCGAGGAGGTTTCACGTCGACCCGACTTCATTGTGCCTTCACGCATATCTTTTGTCAGGTCCTGTCTCCTCCGTAGAGGTTTTTCGAGACGAGCAGTGGAGTGCATTTCTTCTTCAAGGAGGCACTCCACTGGTTTAGCTTATGTAGCTAAATGGAAGGTCTTCTGTCGATGGTGTGCTGATCACTCTGTTGATTATGCCAATCCTTCGATTTCACAGATTGCGGAGTTTCTGGTATATCTGTTTGATTCTCGGGGTCTCCAGCCTGTTACCATCAAGGGTTACAGGTCTGTGCTTTCAGAGACTTTTTCTTATGTGGGGAAGCGTCGTATCGGCACTAATCCTTACCTCTCCAAGCTTGTTCGGCACTTTTTTTTTAAAAGGCCTCGGACTTTGCAGCTTATTCCACAATGGAATCTTTCGTGGGTGCTGCTTTGCTTGGGGGGGCGCCGTTCGAACCTTTATCCCAGGTGGATATGCAATTTCTCACATATAAGACGGCTTTTCTGATGGCGTTTGCTTCGGCCAGACGGGTTAGTGAGCTTCACGCCCTCTCGGTTGACCCGGCCTTTTTTAGGAGCTCTCCCAACAGTGTTACTTTTACCACTGATTGCTCCTTTTTGGCTAAGAATCAGTTACCAGATACTACTCCTCCTCCTATCTGTATCAGGGCTCTTCCCTCTGTTGAGGGTACTCGCCCTTTGCTCTGTCCGGTCCGTGCTATTCGCATTTATCTTGATCAGACACGCTTCATACGGAAAGGCAGAAAACGTTTTTTTCTGTCTCTCATTCCGGGTCGACAGAAGATCTCTCCTCAATCCATTTCTCGATGGATTTGTCTTGCTATTCGTACGGCTTATAGTCATTTAGCAGCTGGCGATTGTATTACCAATCGTATTTCTGCCCACGAGGTGCGGGCACTGTCTACCTCTTGGGCTTATTCTAACTCCGTCAAGTTGTCGGATGTTATGAAGGCAGCCTACTGGAGAAATGCTTCTACTTTCTCCACCTTTTATTTACGCCAGTTGCAGGAGCAGTCAGAGGACCTTTTTGCCCTGGGTCCTCTTTCTTCTGCTCAGGCTGTTGTCTGCCATAGCCATTAGGCTTCTTGAAGGTCAGTTTCAGCCTTGTGCTGTTACTGCCCTTTTTCTGTCTGTGTGTCACACAGGCTCATATGTCTCTTTTCATTGTCCTTTACCAATGATTGCGACATTATGGTTGATAAGCCTCGGGACCTCTTCCATTTACTTCACGGTTCCAGTGCACTAGGGTTATGTGGGGGTTGGTTATGCGATTCCCTCCAGCCTTTTGTCTATTCAGCCTGTAGTAAACAATTGTGAGTAGGTTGATAAGAAATCTAAATTTTATAGTAAATTTCCTTTCTTATTATACCTACCACAATTGTTTACATGGAGGCCCTCCCGTCTTCTTTACGGGTAAAGAATCTTTCCTCCCCGCTGATCACATAACTCTAACGTTTACAGATTCAAAAAGAATGAGTCTTTAGAGACGGTATATGGGCACTGGCAACGGAAGTCGTGGAGTTGTACTTGGGAGAGAGCGTCCCGTACTGGGTCTGCGCCGGTTGCACTCGACCCAGTTTTGGCTTATTTTTATTGGTGCTTTTGCACCACTTTTCTTTCCCAACTTGCTTGGGAAAGACAAAAATAGAGAGTATTTTATCCGAGTTAGGGACTTCCACTGTAGTGCAAGCCTGTAGTAAACAATTGTGGTAGGTATAATAAGAAAGGAAATTTACTATAAAATTTAGATTTCTGATTTTTTGTCAAGTTAGCTTGTCTGGGCCAGAATTTATTTACCTGTTCACCTCAGCTTATGATATTTGGCATGTAGGTGTGTCACCATGAGACGATGTGTCGCATACCATCATGACCCACATATGACATTGGCCTTTGACCTCAAGGTCAAATTACTGATTTTTTGGCAAGTAAGCTTGTCCGGGCAAGAACTCATTTACCTTTTCACCTTGGCTTATGATGTTAGGCATGTGTGTGTATCACCATGAGACGATGTGTTGCGTACTATCGTGACCCACATATGACCTTGACCTCAAGGTCAGATTATTGATTTTTTTATCTTTTGACCAAGGCTTATGATATTTGGCATGTGGGTGTATCACCATGAGACGATGTACCATCATGACCCACATATTACATTGACCTTTGACTTCCAGGTCAAATTACTGATTTTTTGTCAGGTTGGCTTGTCTGGGCCAGAACTTATTTACCTGTTCTCCTCAGCTTATGATATTTGGCATGTGGGTGTATCACCATGAGACAATGTGTCACGTACCATCATGACCCATATATGATATTGACCTTTGATCTCAAGGTCAAATTACTGATTTTTTGGCAAGTAAGCTTGTCCGGGCCAGAACTTTTTTACTTTTTCACTTCATTTTATGATATTAGGCATGTAGGTGTATGACCATGAGACGATGTATCACGTACCATCATGATCCACATATGACCTTGACCTTTGACTTCAAGGTCACATTGACTTTTTTAATCTTTTGATCTAGGCATGATTTTGACATGAGAGTGTATCACCAAAAGATGATGTGTTATGTACCATCATGACCTATATATGACCTTGACCTTTGACCTCAAGGTCAAATTATTGATTTTTTAAAACTTTCTACCCAGGATTATGATATTTGGCATGTGAGCGTATCACCATGAGACGATGTGTCGTGTACCATCATGACCCACATATGACCTTGACCTTTGACATCAATTTCAAATAATTGAATTGTTCAGCTAGGTTTATGATATTTGGCATATGAATGCAACAGCCAGGCTGATGTGTCACATTCTATCTTGAACTTCCATGCACTTGACGTTTGACCTTTAGTTTGATCTTTGTTAGTCTTAAGTTGGAAGCATGGAACTAATCAAAGGGGAGATATGTGTTTTAATTCACTAAAACAATTCCCTCTAATTTATTTTTGTAATTATTTCTTTGCCATCAAAAATTCATGTTCTTGGTTTGTTTCATGTTATAGGCCTCTACAGAATAGCATGGGTGGTGGTGTATTAGTTATGTCTCCCCTTCACCAAAGGGAGACATATTGTTTTACCCTGAATTCTTCTCCTTCTCATTGTTGTTGTTGTTGTTGTTCTCATACAACTGTGTCTGGGCCAGAACTTTTTTATCTTTTGACCTAGGCTTGAGTGCAAGAAGGCTTTGCAATGCTAAAGCATTTCAAAGCCTTGCCATACTCAAGGGACAAATTTATCAGTTTTATTAACTTGGGTAAAATATCAGACATAAACCATTTAATTTTAATTTTTTCAAGTTTGCATTGGTTATAAAAAGAGACCATGCGGCAGCCATACTGACCATGGGGGAGAGCCTGAGGAACAGATTTTTGACTTTTTTAGGCCTCATAGAATAAATGCTAAGTTTATCAGTAGATTATTGGAAAATGACTAATTCCTTGTTAATTGGATACTTCTGTAAATTGAAAATATTTTGCTAGGAAAGTGGTTATTCAATTAACAGGGTTCCATTGTACATAGTACACAAAAAATGCTGTTCAGGATTTGTTGTCTTCCTAACTTGAACTTTTATTTTTTGTCCATTTCTTTACAAAATCTATTAGATTCTCACAGATTTCTTCCTCAGAAATCTATCAGAATCCAATAGAATCTTGTATATAGCTTGTCAAAGATGACAGAAACATTGTGCTGACCATAGTTAAAAGTTTCATCTATAAAGGCTTTCTCCTTGTTTCCTTGAGTCTAACTATAACCCCCACAGAAAAATTATGTGCGCCATCCACGGAAACATAATTAACTTGAAATATGTTGTAACTCCATGAAAATTTCTCAATCCATTATTGACACTGGGATAAGTTTAACATTTAGGATGCAAAACTATGGTGTTGGTGTTTGGAGGGAAAGAATCTTAAAATCTCCATATTTATACCCCCACTTTCGAAGAAAATGTGGGTATACTGGATTACATGTGTCCATCTGTCCATCTGTCCATCCATCCATCCGTCCGTCTGTGCGTCTGTCCGTCCGAGAATATTCATAACTTAAGTAAATTACTATTTTTTATAATATTTGTTGGTCATAGGTATGCCCACACTAGTTATTTTTTTATTATTACTTGTTCACTAAGAAATTGTGTCCGTCCAAGCCAAATTTTTTCTGTTCAGCATGTATCTCGGGTATCGAATGTTCTATTGCAATGAAATGTGGCATGAACACTGCTTATGGTATAGGCTTTAAAAAAAGGATTCAACGATATTTCTCACATTCTCCTTTTTAGAGTTATCCCCCTTTTTTGACTTAGAAATTGTAGGAAATAGACATTATTTGTCTGTTCAGTCTGTATCTCAGGTATGGGGCTATCGGATTTCAGTGAAAATATGACATGCAGTTTGCCTATGACAAAGGCTTCTGCCCCATTGCATAAAACTTCCAAACACCAAACAATTTACCGTACCTTTTGACTTAGAAATTGTTGAAAACTTTCGAAGAAAGAAAATTGGGGGAAGGGGGGTATACTGGATTGAGGTTATAGGATTTCAGTGAAATATGGCATGCAGTTTGCCTATGACAAAGGCTTCTGCCTCATTGCATAAAACTTCCAAACACCAAACAATTTACCATACCTTTTGACTTAGAAATTGTTGAAAACTTTCGAAGAAAGAAAATTGGGGGAAGGGGGGTATAGTGGATTGAGGTTATCGGATTTCAGTGAAATATGGCATGCAGTTTGCCTATGACAAAGGCTTCTGCCTCATTGCATAAAACTTCCAAACACCAAACAATTTACCATAGCTTTTGACTTAGAAATTGTTGAAAACGTTCAAAGAAAATAGTGGGGGGGGGGGGGGGGTAGACTGGATTGTGTCCGTCCATCTGTGCATCCATCCGTCAGGCCATACGAGAATATTCATAAATAATATTTGTTGGTCATAGGTATGCCCAAACTAGGCGGTACACCACGTGGGGGTATGCACCGGACAAAAGTCCAGCTCTTGTTGTCAATAAAGACTGCTGGTCGGTAAAGTGGCATCAGCTTGATATTTCGTTAAACCAGAAAACCTGCCCTGGCACAGTCTGCAGTGAAGTATCATAGTTTTCAAACACATCATCAAGTGCAAATTTGGTCAAGGAGAAGTGCAAATGCCTGTCAGCGGGGGTGGAAAGATCTAGATGGAAAGTTTGTGCCACTCACCACTGACCTTCCACCTGCACCAAAGACCTTGCTGAAGATGATAAGTTGTATCTGTGCCACAGTTTGCGAGACGTCAATGTGTAGTTACCAAAACCCCAGACTCACCTGTTCAAATATGTGTGGGAAATGCCAGGAAAATAATAACTGCATCAATGTAAGTGCAGATAATCTGCAAATCTAATCTGGTAATATGATTTTGCATAGCGGCAGAACCATTTATCAGATCTCCAGATTATCTGCATTGACATTGAAGCAGTTATTATTTTATATTTATTATTTATATATGGCATTGATATATAATGGTAATTTTTAAAAAGCATTTTACCCCCAAAATCACATTTTTCGTTCTACCATTGATTTGGAGTTTAATAATAATATTGATTTAGTGTATAATATGATGACAGTGTTTGTGCTTGGAACTATTTGAATGAGTAGTTTTGAAATTCCAATTTTTGTACATTTTATTTATTTATTCATAATTTTCACCCCAAAGGTACACATTTTCTTGTGTTCAGTAATTGGGATTTCAGGTATAATATTGTACACGATTATTGTGATCTATGTACCACGGAAATGATTGTTGTGTGAACTCTTTTAATGAGTATTGAACAAATTCCAATTTTTGCTGATTTTCTTTAATTTTTCAATGTTTTCACCACAAAATAATCATTTTCTCATGACGGGATTAATGGGGATATTTCATATGTTATTTTGCATACTAATTCCTGCCCCAAAATGATACAAACATTTGTATAGCAATTTCTTGGCGGTTGGGGTATAATTTGACTATTGTTATTTTCTCGCGAAGAAATCATTTATTAAAAACATAATTTCCCGTTGGGGGATTTTTAGTATGTTGTTATTTAGACATATATGCTTCGTTTAAAAGCAAAATCTTTTGTATAGCAATTTCTTATGTGTTAATTAACAGATTGATTGGACTAGTGTCTGAAAAATGAAAAGAAATGTTGCACAGTAACTAAAAGTTTTGCAAACTCGGCGACTTCAGGACTTGAACAAAGTCACTCTTCTCTCAAATAATAATACTAAATTGGTAAGTGAAGTAAAGAAAGAAAGTTTGTGGCAATCACTACTGACCTTCCGGCACAAAAGACCATACTAAAGATGACAAAATGTAACTGTGCCATGGGTTGCAAGACGTCAAGGTGTAGTTGCAAAAAAAACTCACCTGTTCAAATAGTAATAATTCTCCAGCCCTCTGCTTATTTGTCGCGGTCCTCTAACGAGGAGGCCTACATTAACCCAGTTCACGATTCCTCCCCACTCTCCGTCATAATATCCCAGCATTCAGTCAAAAATTGTTTTATAATTCCACGCATCGGTGCTTTCTCGATCCCCCTAACTATAAAATTGACCCTCTCCCTCATGTCATTCCCCATCTACTTATCCTTCAGGTTTTCCTCACAGTTTTCTATTTGTATTCTATGGAGTCTTGTTCTACTAGGCAAATATTTGGAGCATTCTAGAATGAAGTGTTCTGGGGGCTCTGCTACTCCTAAATTAGACATATGGCACACTCTTTCCTCTCCTTTCCCGATTCTTCCACTCAATTCCAGTGACTTCGATTTCACTTTAAACAACAAAGCCCCTGCCTCCCCCCCCCCCCACACCCTCCATAAGATCCAACTGGGTACTCCTCAAAGGCTGAGGCATCTGCTTTGTCGTATAAAGAGCTCTTGGTCCTAATTCTAGCTCGCCAGTTTCTATTGCAATCCTTGAGCACCCTTCCTCTGATAAGGCTACTGTCTTGCTCCAGGCCTCCTTCTAAATCTTCAGTCTCTATGGAGTAATTCTCCATTAGCTCCCTCGCCTGGCTTATCCATCCTGTCTGTCCATTATGGTTCCATACATGGCTAAACATTTTATACCACCTGCTGTTTGGGAAGTTTTCCAGATAATTATTTAGGTAGTATAATTTACCCCTATCTATTTTATCTTTAACCGGCACCGAAGTTCTCCACTGACTGCTTTCAGCACTGCTGCTACTCTTGGTCCAATTATCCACCAACCCACATCATTGAGCAGAACTTCAAAGTTCCTCACTTTTGGTTGATTTAGAGGGATCACATCCGTTCCATATGCCATATGCTATACGTGGTAATCCCACTCTCCCAAATGGTTTCTCCAACAACCACCTTGTTAAGGCTATTACTTCCAAGTAGTTTTAACTGACTGAGTATCCTTTTCCCCTTTGTTTATTTGTGTGGTTCCTGAATATGCCTCTACACGTAACACATACATTCACTCCCAAGTATTCATATTCTCCTGTTTCCCACATGCTTATATTCTTGCTTACCTCTTCACCAATGGAGAATGTGTGTGGGAAACGCCTGGAAAAAAATAAAATAATGACTGCTGTAATGTCAATCCAGATAATCTGGAAATCTAATTTTGCATAGCAGCATAACCATTTCTCCAGACTATCAAAATTGACAAGAACATTCATTTCGTCCGTGTGGTGGTTATGCAAAATTAAATCTACGAGAACGGATGACCGGTTAGCCAAAAATTGCATCTTGAATGGTAAAGGCTGAGAAAACCTTAATGCATGTTTAGACACCTTTACAGAATATATGAACAACATTTCAACATTTCGAAATCATTGATATAAAATGGTAATTTTTTAAAACGTTTTACCCCCAAAATCACATTTTTCTTGCTCCCATTTATTTGGAGTTCATACCGATTTAGTGATTATACGATGACAGTGTTTGAGCTTGGAATTAATTTTATTCACATTTTCACAATTTTTACCCCAAAATTACACATTTTCCTGTGATCAGTAATTAGGATTTCAAGTATAATATTATACACGGTTATTTTGATCTAAGTACCATGGAAATGATTGTTATTTGAACTCTTTTAATGAGTATTGAGCAAATTCCAATTTCCGCTGATTTTATTGTATTTCTCAATGTTTTCACCCCAAAATAACCATTTTTCCGTGATGGGATTAATAGGGATTTTTCATATGTTATTTTGCATACTAATTCCGGCCCCATAATAATACAAACATTTGTGTAGCAATTTCTTGGTGGTTGAGGTATAATTTGACTTGATTGACTGGCCTACACAGACAGCTTCAAAACAATTTTTTCTCGGGATGTTTTGCCCCCAAATTTTAAACTAGACATAACAAAATTCTTAATCAATCTGCTTTTTTATTTTAGGTACGTAGCAATAGAAGCACAAATAAAACTAGATTATTTTGAAATCACAAGCTAATTTCCAGAAGTTATCCAGTGAAACATGTTCATAACCGAATTTACTTTTGGAGCTGTATAACATACTAAAATTTCATCAAACTCGGAGAAACTTTAATTTTTGTGACATCGACGTCTGACCGTCACCATGATGGCAACACTGGTCAAATTTTTTCATTAGCAAAAAACTGATTGCATTTTTAGCTCATCTTGACAAAGTCAAGCTGAGCTAATCCCATCACTCTTCGTCCGTCCGTCCATCCGTCAACACCATGTTTTGGTCTTCTCCTCCAAAGCCACTTGGCCAATTTAAGTGAAAGTTTGTGTGAGTGATGGTCCCGAAGGGGCATAGCATTTTTGTTCAACTCAGCATGCCCAGCCCCATAGGGAGGGAGTGGGGAAAAATGCTCCAAAATATTTTTAAAATTTTCTTCTCATGAACCAGTGTGTACAATGTCTTGATAATTGCTATGGAGCTTCCTTTTGAGGTGTAGAATCAAGTTTGTTCAAACGAAGTTCGTGAAGCAATATTTGGCTTTGTAATGGGAGGGGTAAGATTTTTGGCCCCGCCCAAAATTTCTATTTTCTGAACCCATGGTCTGGTTTGAACCAAATTTGGTATGTGGTATTATTGGGTCATAAGTACTTGACTCATGCAAAAAAAAAAAAAAAACACAACCCCATGGGAACCCTGGGAGCTAAAAATATAAATATTTTCAAACGCCCATATTTCCCAAACCACATGGAACAAAGAGTTGTTATTTGGTATGAAGTATCCTATGGACCAGTAGAATTGAATGGTAAAAAAAATGCCATCAGTTATGTTAGGGTGTTTTGTAATGGGCATCGAAAAAATGCTGAGTCTGCATATTTGCAAAAAATTTTTAAAAATCTTTTCTCCAGAACGAATCATCAGAATCTTTTGATATTCGGTATACAGCATTCAGATACAAGTTTGTTAAAATAAAGCCCATTCGTTCATATTTGGGCTCAAAATAGGAGCCTGAATTTTTAACACAGGGTAATATGTTGAATATTCTTTAAAAATCTTCTTCAGAACCACCAGTCAGAATCTTTTAATGTTTGGTATACATCATTGTTATGAGGGTCAAATTCAAGATTGTTCAAACCAAGTCCCTAGGTTAATATTTGGGCTTCCTACGGAAGCCCAAATTTTAACTTTGTTCAATATGGGGGATAATTTAAAAAAATCTTCTTCTTCAGATCCACCAGTTAGAATGCTTTCATATTTGGCATGCAACATCTCTGGGGGGTCAGATTCAAGTTTGTTCAAATCAGATCCCTAGGTATCTATTTGGGCTCGCTCTGGTAGCCCAAATTTTTACTTAGTGCGATATGAGGAAATTTCTTTAAATTTTTACTTAGTGCAATATGAGGAAATTAAAAAAATCCTCTTCTTCAGATCCACCAGTCGGATTGCTATCGTATTTGGTATACAACATCTCTAGGGGGGTCAGATTCAAGTTTGTTCAATTCGAGTGCCTGGGTTAATATTTGGGCTTCATATGGGAACCTGAAATTTAACTTAATACAATATGAGGGAATTTCTTCAGAAATCTTTTTCTTCAGATCCACTAGTCAGAATGCTTTCATATTTGGTATATAACATCTCTAGGGGCGTCAGATTCAAGTTTGTTCAAATCGGATCCATAGGTTAATATTTGGGCTCGCTATGGTAGCCCAAATTTTAACTTAGTGCAATATGAAGAAATTTCTTTAAAATTTCTCTTCTTCAGGTCCAACAGTCAGGATTCCTTCATATTTGGAACACAACATCTCTAGGAAAGTCAGATTCAACTGTGTTCAAATCGAGAGCCTGGGGTAATATTCGGGCTCCCTATGGGAGCCGGAATTGGCCATTTTGCTGAAGAATTAAAAATTTTGTATTCAGTACCCTCTAGAGGTGTGTAACTAAGATTAATCCACATAGGTTGTATCAAGAGGCTTCATAGGTGAGCGCTACATTTTACATTATGATCAACTGAAGAAGAGGCATGATGCCCGGATTATTTTTGTCATTCCTGCGGGGCTCAAGGATTGACAGTGTATCCTATGGAAATGGATTGCTAAATGTAGACTCATTCTTGGACTCTGTTTATATTGTGTTCTGTTCAAGATGAGCGCTTAGGGGTCTCTTGTTAGATATGTTTTCTATTGGAGAAAATATTTCCAAAATTTTAAAAAGAAGAGTTGATTAACGTGGCAGATATTAAATGTTCATGAAAAAGACGTAATATTTGGTAAAGTTTGAACTTTGAAATTGTTTGTAACACCTTCATTTAATAGGGACTTCATCAAGGTTATAATGTGTGAAATTTCATATCTGTACTTATTATTAATAGAGAGTTATGTGTGTTAGAAAATCAGTGTTTTTCATGAAAAATTTCCATAAACAACCAAAAATTTGTAGTGACAGTAAGACCTAAAATTGACGATAAATCGGAAAGCTAAAAAATACGGTATGTCTTATTTTTTGGAGCTCCACAACATATTAAAATTTTGGGAAAATTGGCGAACTTTTAATTTTTGGTCACAGTGATGTCATTAACATGCTCCTCAAAATAGGCCATAACCGTTGATAATTTTCCAGATTGGTACCTAATTTTTAGATATGTTTTTTGTTGGAGAATGCATTACCAAAATTTCAAGAACGAAAGTTTCATATGCTGGTTAAAATTAAAAGTTTAAGAAAAATGCCTAAATTGAGCATTGTTTTCAGTAAAGGCATACAATCAAAAATCTAAAGCAGCCTTGAGAACAAGAAACGAAGGTCTATAAGTGTGTCTAATTTCATCAGAATCAGAGCAGGGGAAGCACCCTCAATCGTGGCTGAATAAAAAAAACAAATAGGCTAATGATCGCTATAAGTCACCAACTTTGTTGGATAACTTAATTAATTGCTTTTCTCTCCTTTCACTCACATTGTTATGATAATATTGCCTGTGCATCCTTGTATACGTTTGAAAACTTTTGTACTGACAGGTTTTCATCAGCCAGTCCTATTCCATTTATAAGAATTTGTCTACACATGATACATATTACTTACCATTATGTTCTCTATAAATAAAAGGATGGGGGCCATATGCAAGCACGTATGGACATCTTTGTTGAATATGTGATATTCAAAACTCTGGAGGATTCCCCCTTTTCTTTTATATCATAAGCAACACCTGCATTTAAAACTGAAATATCAGGACATCATGTCTTGTTTATTTGACTTCACTGTCGTCAACCCATGATTTAATGAAACTTAAAACTAACAGATAATTCCATCACTGATAACTTTTATGGATAATGCCAACATGATTCCGAGTTATTTTATTTCAAATCTGGTTCTCATGTAAAAAGTAGTTAGTGGATTTTCATTAATATTGAAAGGGGCAGTTTTATGCTCCCGAGAGATTCTCTTGGGGGCATTATGATTTCAACATGTCCATCTATCCGTCGTCCGGCATCCGTCCTTTAACTTTTGGTTTCCATCAAATAACTAAAGAACTGCTTATTTGATCAAATCATAATTTCAGGGGTAACAATAATCCTTTTGATTTTGGTCCAGCTAGCTAATTCAATATGGCCACCATGGTAGCCATATTGAAGTTGGTTTCCGTCCAGTAACTAGAGAATGCTGACTCGAAGCATTTTTATTTTTTAATTATGCATTGTTGGTGTCTAGAGGAAGCTTCCTTTAGATTTTGGATCAATCAGCTGAACCAAGATGGCCACCAATGGCCAATTCATTATGGCTTCCATGGTAGCCATCTTGAATTTGGTTTCTGTCCAATAGCTATTGAATACCGACTCGAATCAATTTCAATTTTTGGTTATGCATTATTGGAGACTAGAGAAAGCTTTCTTTTGATTTCGGATCAGCTAGCCAATTCAATATCGTTGGCATCGCGGTCAAAATGAATTTGGTTTCTGTCCAATAACTCATGAAATGCTGACTCCGATCAAATGGTGTCTGCAGGAAGCTTCCTTTTGATTTGGTTATGCTCCTGGGGGGGGGGGGGGGGGAGGGGGGAGGAGGAGGTCATATTCCATGCTTTGTGTTGCTCTTGTTATGTATTTGAACAACACCAGAAAAAAATTCACGGTACATTGGGAGAAATAGGAGTTGCACCCCTATGAAATGTTTTCCTTCAATATGAGGTTGCTTACTTATGCACAATGGATTATTCTTCACGTTAGCATAAGTTGTGATTCATAGCACTTGCATTTAGACATTTTTCAGATCAGTTTGTTCAAAACCTCATGTCAACTTTCCCACAGAAGGCAAGCCATGCTATAAAGTCAGGTGTGTATGCTTGTATAATACAATCATTTACTTTTGCGGCCATGATTTACACATGGACTTGGCTGAATTCACATGATTAGGACCAACAGCTGATGCATGTCATTTGCGTGACTCCATTATTCCAGTCTACAAACCTGATCTAGCACATTTGTGTGCTATCAGTTGGAGAATGGCATTCCATGGGAAAGTTGACATGAAATTTTGAATGAATTGATCTGAAAAGGATGTTTAATGCAAGTGCTATGAATCAAAACTTATGCATACGTGAAAAATAATTTATTACACATTAGTAACTACCCTGATATTGAATGAAAACATTTTGTAGCTGTGTCCATCTGCCAGATTTGAATGAAATCTACAATGCAGAAAATCGCGATGTATGCACTTTTTTTGTGTGCTGCTTTCAAATCTAGGTGTGCAAGCACAGTTGCGTGCCTCAAAACTCTGAACCTCTGTTGATTGGAAAATGATACTTTGAATAAACACTGTTTGAAGTCTACAAGTTACAAGTGTTCCAGGTAATAATTTTGTTTATGTCTCAAGAAAAAAACAATTATTGACACACTGATTTTCCAAGCATGATGCCGTGCTGGAGAAACAAAATATTTTATTTACTCTTTCTTATGTTATATGAGTCTCTGAAGTGTTTACTCTCATGATGTGAGGCAGAGCTCTGGAGATATATCGCATAATTGTACAACCTTTTTGGAAGTTTTGGCATCAGTAGAGCATGACATAACATATAATTCTGTATGCTTGTAAATATTATCTAGAAATGTCCCAACTACCCAGTATTGAAAACTCATATTTGGACAAATTAAACACAGAAATTTCCATATTTGATCACTGGAGTGAAAAGAAATGTAATACAATTTTCCTTATTCAGTTTCCAGGAATACTACAGGCATTAGATTTTATTTCATAGCATAATACTTACCTGATGGAAATATACATCAGGATTTGTTTCCCCTTAAAGTGTTCATTATGCCAGGAACGTTTAAATAAACGCCCCCTAGACCTCATCTCTCATGTGCATGCACCAAAATTCCTCAGTCTTGTTTCTTCGGCGAAAGTGTTCAGTCGATGATTTTCACTTCTCTTCAAGTTTTTACTTGATTGGTTTCAACTATTTCCGTAGTCAGTTTATGATATATTTTGCTGTTATATTCTACAATGGCAGAGGCTAGTCTCACTGCAGCAAGTTTAGATGGCCATAACAAATCTTCAGGTATTTCTGTAGAGAAATCGAAACCGGAAGACAGCGGCAAGGTCAAGGGTAAATCAACAAAGTCGTCAAGGAAGAAGTCGCCATTGTTGTTTTTACCACCTACAGCATCAACCCTTTTGTCCGAAAGCACTGTTGTTTCTGATTTACAGGAGGAAATTTCTTCTGTTCGAGATTCGGTGGCTTCAGTGACAGAACAACTGGGCAAGTTTATGCCTTTAATTCAACAATTACTTGTTGCAAAATCAAGTGACACTTTGGGTGGGCACGAAAATGCAACTGACAGAGAATCACAATCTGACACTTCAGGTGTGTAGAATTCTTCTCAACCGCACATTTCAGACAGACCTTAACCACATGCTTCAGAGCCGGAGGATATGCTTTCCATTCACGCTAACAGAAATGAAATGTCTTGTTTGGGCGTAGATTTTGACTCGGATAATGAGACTTCCAGGTCATCATTCAGTCGTTCATGTGTTCCAAATCGTTTTCACAAATATTCTCTGAAGGAAAATGACTCTCCTTCACATACTACTGTGTTAGACGCTGATTTAGCTCCTAAGCCGAGTCTTCTCATGTCACTGTTTGGTGATGATGCTAAAACAAAACCTGACAAAGTAGATTCAGGACTTTCTTTGGATGATTCTCAAATTGACATTTTGAATGGTTCTTGGCATTCACTGTCTCCATTGAATATTTCAGCATACAAGGAAGAGTACAAGCTTAATTTTCCAATTTCAGATGTTTCTGCAGGTTTCTTGCAACTTCCAAAAATTGATGATATTACTCAACAGTTATTATTGAAACGTCATGGTCATAAAGCGGGGAAAATGAAGTTAAACAGATTGTATTCACAACTCTTTAAAACATTTGAAAATATTGCCTTCAAGGGTCAAGCATCTTGCCGTATGGGTGTTATTATTATGGCGTACATTCAACAAGCGTTGGCCTCCTTGGTTAATAAATTACATGAGAGCGATCCCAACATGGACTTGGTTACTCAAATGGTGCGTGACATTTTTACTATGTCCATCAAAGCTATGGATCAATCGGCACGGTCTGGTACTTTTCATCATTTAATTCGCCGCAAAGCTACTCTTCTGGATACAGGTCTTGAAGACATTTTGGATGTTGGTGATAAATTTCTTGGTCTGGCATTTTCTAGTGATGGCGTTTTAGGGAAAGCATTTGAGGAGAAACTAAAGTCTCACTCTGAAACCAGTAAACAAGTCCAGGATCTGTTACCTGAGTTGAATACACAGAATTTGTCAAAAAACAACACTACTTCCACAAATTTCAAAAGGAAACCATTTTCTACTTTGGACAGTAGTAATCCAAAAAAGGGTCATTTTGATTCGTCAAGTCATAAAAGTTTTGAACACTCCTATTCTAATCAATTCCAAAAGAATAAGCCTTCAGTACAGTTTTCTTCGGATCATCATGAAAAATCTAACCAGCACAGTCGCCAGGGTAAACAGTCCTTTCGTGGCAAAAGGAGATGACTACACAGTCAGAAGCAATCCACAGGTGGGTATTTTGTGCCTACAACCAAAGATTCCTGTGGGAGGTCATTTACACCATTTTTATCAAGCCTGGGCAAACATAACCAGCGAGAGCTGGGTTCTAAACATAATTCACAATGGTTATCAATTGGAATTCAACAGCAAACCTCCTCACACAGGTATCCGTCGGACTTGCATTTCACTAAAGCGCCTTCCTCTTCTGAAGGGAGAAATTCAAGATTTGCTAGCCAAAAGAGCTATAGAAAGAGAAGACCCGTGGTGCCAGAACTATGGTTTCTACAGCATCTTCTTCCTAGTACCCAAGAAAACGGGGGATTTCCGACCAGTAATCAATCTAAGACCCCTAAACCAATTTGCCATCAAGAAACATTTCAAGATGGATTCCATTCGGTCCATCAAGAATCTGGTTCAGGTCGATGATTGGGCATTCACTTTAGACCTGAAAGATGCTTATTTCCACGTGCCCCTCCATCAGAATCACCGGAAATTCCTTTGATTCTGTGTGTACGGGACATGCTTTCAGTTCAGGGTTCTTTGCTTTGGGCCCACCACAGCCCCAAGGGTTTTCACAAAGTTGTGCACGGTTGTCAAAGCTCACCTTCGGTCTCTCAACATCCGGATTGTAGCTTACCTAGACGATTGGCTACTACTCAACCAACGTCATTCGGGTCTCCTGGCAAACAGAGAAACCACACTAAATCTGCTCTCTCACTTGGAGTTCATTGTCAACTTGCAGAAATCTCAGCTCAAACCACGTCAAACTATACTTTATCTGGGTGCAATTTTCTGTCTGGGAACAGGGTTTGTCAAACCAAGTCCAGACAGAATTAAAAAACTTCCAAATGCCATACACAGTATTGTACTCTGTCAGAACCTAGCTCCAGCTCGGGATTACTTGGAAATACTAGGCATCATGTCCTCATGCATCGATCTAATTCCAAATGCAAGACTTTTCATCTGCTGGCTTACTGGGGACCAGCGTCGCTCAATCTAACATCCAGGGTTCCTTTCACTCAGCCTTTACACAATCATCTTCTGTGGTGGATGAACACAGAAAATTTAAACAAGGGCCTGTCATTTCTTCCATGGGTAAATTCAATAACTCTAACCACCGACGCATCGTCCAGCGGTTATGGTGGTTACATCCACGAGAGTCTATTTCACCAAGGCACGTGATCTCACAACGAAGGGACCCATCATATCAGTTATTTAGAAATGCTCGCGATTTACAAAAATCTTCTCCACTTTCTTCCGCACTTTATTGGAAAGAATGTACTGATTCGCTGCGACAATGCAACAGTGGTTCAGTACACAAACAAACAGGGGGGATGCATTCAGCCCCACTTTGCATGTTAACCTGGAAAGTATGGCAGTTGGCTCTCAATCACCAAATATCGATCAAAGCAGCTCACATTGCGGGAAAATTAAACATAGCAGCAGCCTAAGCCACTTCAAGATTCGTCCCACGGAGTGGTCACTGAACTTGCAAATAGTCCAGAGACTATTCCAGATATGGGGTGAACCTCAGATAGATCTGTTTGCGTCAATTCTGAACAGACAAACTCCGGTCTTCTGTACTTGGACCAGTCATCCTCAGGCATTTGCGGCGGATGCTCTATCGATTCCATGGGAGAACATGTTCGCCTATGCATATCCACCGATTTGTCTCATCCCGAAAGCTCTAGCCCACATGAGACAATATCAATGTCAAATTCTCATAGCTCCGCTTTGGCCGAGCCGACCGTGGTTCTACCACATTTTCCAGTTACTGATCGCAGTTCCAATACAATTACCGTCGATTGCCGATCTGCTTCACCAAAGTCTCAAATTGTGCATCCCAATCCCCAGATTTTCCAATTGACTGCATGGCTGCTATCGACAAACAATTTGAAACAAAAGGCTTTTTTGAGGAATCTAGACGATTACTGTCCTCCTCTTGGAGAAAAGGGACTCAAAAGGATTACTCAGTCAAGTTCTGGAAATTCTATCATTGGTGTCATTCAAGGGAAATTGATCCCTGTTCAGCCTCTGTAACTGACGCTGCAGATTTTCAACCTTTCTATTTGCTGAAGGTCTGCAGTATCGAACTGTGGCAGGATATAGATCTATGCTTTCGAATGTTCTGTCCCTTTCAATGATATTCCGATGGGCCAGCATCCTTATATCATTCGATTGCTGAGGGGTGTCTTCAATTCTCGGCCACCCAAGATTCGCTTGATTCCTGATTGGAACTTGCCGCGGGTTTTAGATGCATTACGGGAATCTCCTTTTGAATCGTTACAAAGTGTACCCTTGAAATATCTCTCTTGGAAAACAGTGTTTCTAATCGCTATTACTTTCAGGCGATGTAGTGACCTTCAATCATTACAAATTGGGGAAGATGCAATTGTGATACAAAGGAAAGGCATCACATTTGTCCGACAAGGTTTAGCAAAACAAGATCAACCAAGTCATTTTGGATCTACTATCTTTATCCAGGGATTTCCTTCAGACATCCTTCAGACAAATTCTTGGATCCTAAGCGGACTATTTATCAATATCTCAAACGTACAGAACAGTTCCATCATTCTGGCACTCATTTCGAGAATCACCTTTTACTGTCTTTTCAAAGACCGCATCATCCAGTTTCTTCGCAAACTTTAGCCTCCTGGATTGTTAACACCATTAAACAGGCTTACTTTGATTCAGATATTTCTGTAAAAGCTCATTCTACAAGGTCTGTGGGACCATCATCGGCCCCTTTTTAAGGGGGTGTCAGTTCAGTCAATTATGGACAGAGCTGATTGGTCCAGGTAATCTACATTTTCCAAATTTTACCTCAAAGATGTAAATATTTCAACTGTAAATGTGTTGTGACTGTAAGAAAACAAACACAAAAAAAAAAAAAAAAAAAAAAATCACATCATTTGCATAGAAGTGATGGATGTTTCAGTGTATATTTGTACAATTTACTCAAATGTGTGAATAATGTTGTAAATGAACTACACAAAACAGGATTACTCTCCATCCTGAGGAAGGTTACGGCTTCTCCAGCGACTGGTTTGCTTTGAAATCTGAAATATCCTGATGTATATTTCCATCAGGTAAGTATTACGCTATGAAATAAAATTGAAAAATTTGTTTTCAAGTTATAATTTTATGAATAAGTAATACTTACCTGATGAATCTCCCACCCGCCTCCCCTTCCGAAGCCTTCTGGGTGAACACTTTCGCCGAAGAAGACTGAGGAATTTTGGTGCATGCGCATGGGAGACGAGGTCTAGGGGGCATTTATTTAAATGTTCCCGGCGTAATGAACACTTTAAGGGGAAACAAATCCTGATGTATATTTCCATCAGGTGAGTATTACTTATTCATAAAATTATAACTTGAAAACAAATTTTTCAATTCTCTCATTCAAAAAAAATGAGGCATGAAATTTTCCTGTGAAAAAGTACCCATTACTTTTAATTTGGAAAGATTTTTAAGTTTATATCAAAGTGGATGGGGTGCATAGTTGTAGTTTGAGAAGAAAAAGAGAATATTAGTGACACGGTGTTTCAGCAGGGTGTATGGAACTGTTTTACCCTTTTGAGATTTGTATTTCCTTCGGCTTTCGCACCGTGACAAATTTATTACCCTGCCCCTTCAGTGTGTCGAAAACCTTCATAAAAGTAATAATTAGAGAAACTGAAAGAAATATATCTTTCTTTATTATTCTACAAGAACTATTTGGAGTCATTTCCCTTTAATTGAAACATTTGGGAGACTTCAATTCAACATTGGGAAATGACGAGTCATTATTATTGTGGGACACAAGCTGACTTTATAAGTGTTTTATTCGATACAGTGGTGTGTTGTGTATCTTGGAAAATCGGGGACACCATATTCAAACTTGTACAAGTGCTTTAATAAGTTTCACTGAAGAGACAATTCATATAACAAGATTGGTTGCATGTTACTCAAAACCACAAAAAACACCACAACAGAATCCCTCTTCTCAACTGACATTGGGGGTATGTGCACATGTTTTATTTCAAGTTTTCAGAATATTCTCATGAAACAATATTGTTCTCATTTTGTTTGTAAATCTGAATGTTTATTATTACTGATGAAAAAGTTTTGAGGTGATGGGTGAAAGGGAAATCTGCGAGATGTACCATAGAATGTCTGTACTCCCATTTTAGCTGTCACGTGATATTCTCATACACCCCATTGAACTTTATACACCCCATTGGAGTTAAATGTACCAAACTGGATGCTTTGGTTACTGACCAGTCAGGAAGCTTGTATACTTTTAAAAGGGTAATAAAGTAAGTATGATTTGTTTTGGAGAAAATATGTGCTCCTTTGCCTGTATCTTATTCTAGGGAAAAGATTAAAACTGTGTAATGGATAGCTGGAATTAACTCATCATTCTGAATGTTTTCTTTTTGTTCATGAAGGGATGGTGTCAGCTTTCGATGATGCTGTTGGACAGATTGTGAAACGTTTGGATAACCAAGGCATGATGAACAACTCCATTATTGTTTTCTCTACAGATAATGGTGGACCAGCAAGTGGTTTTGACTTTAATGCAGCAAGTAATTTTCCATTAAGGTAAGAATGTTTGAAGTACATCAATGAAATAAATTGTGAAATTTATCCCAATTTATGAGTGAGTTTTAGTGCTTTGGCAGAACTAAAGTATCTGAATTATGTTTCACATTGAAACATGTGGTAATACACAGTCCTGTACTACTTAGGTAAATAATCCATTTTATTATACTCTAAGAAATAGATTATCGAAGAAATTGCGGAAAGATAGAAATCGTATCCCCCACTGTGAAGATATAGAAGTTTTCACTTTCACGGTATCAATCAAAATGGTGGCTTTCAAAGCATCACTTCAAGGTGAATATGAGTCAAATTATCACTGGAAATGATTAATTTGTTCTAAAAACGTACAATGAAAAGTAAATCTAGTGTTTTTGAGTGGATACCAATCATTTCCAGCAATAATTCAACACGTATTCACCTTGAATTGATGCATGGAACCTGCTAGTCCAAACATGGCCTTAAAGTCTGTAATATAAGTTTTTGGTTTGGTACGTCCTTTCAAAGGACATACCAAACCAAAAACTTAATATTACAGACTTTCAGGCCATGTTTGGACTAGAAACCTGCCAGCTGAATCAGATCGCAAAACGCTGTCTCTTCTGAGTATCGATCAAATCACTTAAGCATATCAATGATTCAATGCGCTGTTTACTTTCATGCATCAATTCAAGGTTGAAACAAGTGGAATTATCAGATTCTTATAAAAAGCGTATAATAAAAAGAAAATCTAGTGTTTTTGAGTGGATACCAAAAATTATTTTACTTGTGACCGAGAGAAATGGTTATTTACACAAACATTTGTCTCGGTCACTGATGAGATTATTTTTGGTATCCACTCAAAAACACTAGATATCCTCTATTGATTGCCAGTTGTTCACCTGTTAGTCTTCCATAATAGCATGTGTGTTTAACTCTTTACCCAACACAGACGATATCAAAATTTATTATTTTAAATATAATTTTTTTAAGTGTTTCAAAAAATTTCAACAAAACCATATCATGTGACCCCCTCATTGGAACGACTGAATGAGCTTGTTCCAATGAGGGGTCACATTTTTTTGCTGAAATATTTTGAAAAATTTAATTTTTTCAACTGCTCAATTTGCATATTACGTGGGTGGATGCGGGTGATTCGTTAGGTAAAGGGTTAACTGAATCACTCTTGGTATTCATTTGGTAAGTGTTCTGTAACTATGATGTCTTCTTATCATTTGGACACTTATGTCAAAATACCAAATTTTCAAGCAGCACATTTTCCCTATAATGCAGCCAGGAATTTAATCAATTTATTCTTGTTTGACAGCTCACTGAGTTCTGTCAAACAACATGAATTGGTTAAATTGCTTGTTGCATTATAAGAAAAATTTTCAGCTTAAAATTGGGATATTTTGGCTGGGGCTTTTCTTTCATCAGTTTTACAATAGTTGGAAATTTGAAGCCCTAAATTGGAAAAAGTTGGAAATTTCAGACAGGGCCCTAGTGGAATTTTTCAAAACATGTTTTTGAATTTGGCCAAAATATGGAGTTTTTAGACTGAAAATTATTGAAAGTTCTCCAAATATTGATTTAAAAGTTGTAAAAATTCCCCAAAATACTAATGCCTCTCCTTGAACTCATGACCTTGACCTCATGGTGCAACCTACATGTGGTGATCTTTCACTGCATACTTTCATACTCTACAGAAACTGTCAGCCAGCAAAGTGTATACCTCCCACTGAGCAGCCTACAATGGGCCCACTTAATGGATATTTCTTAACCCTTTACCTGATGAATTGGCCATATCCGTCCACGTAGTATACAAATTCGGCAGTTGAAAAAAAAATATTTTTAAAAAATTCTCAACAAAACAATACCATGTAACCCCTCATATTTTACAGTTTTTTATGCACTTTTCCAAGCTTTCTAATGGTATCTTGAATGCATATATACACAGTGAGACATTAACCCTTTACCTAATGAATTGGCCACATCCACGCATGTAATTTACAAATTAAAAAGTTGAAAAAATAATATATTTTTAAAAAATTTTCAACAAAGCCACATCTTGTGACCCTCATTGGAATAAGCTCAATAAGACCAGTCCAATGAGGGCCACATGATATGGTTTTGTTGAAATCTTTTGAAAAATTTGAAAAAAAAAATAATTAAAATAATACATTTTGATATATTGGGTTAAGGGTAAATTGAATAACTCTGTTTACTTCATATTACATTCAGATACCTTCCATTTACCATACCCTCAGGTCAATTTTGATCTGTTAATTGCATACCAATTATAGAGTAAACTCCTGTTAATTGAATAAACAATCTTGTGGAATTTGGTAGAATTACTCTGACAAGCAATGAATTCTCCACTTTTCTAGACTCATTTGGCCTCAGTGCATCCAATATAAGCATTTAATCCATTATATCTTGTTTGACAGGGCTCCGTGAGCACTGTCAAACAAGATATAATAGAATAAATGCTCAGTTTTCACAAAAATGGTGGAAAATGACCAAAATAATTGAATACTCCAGATAATTGGATTTTTTGTGCCAGCAAAGTGGTTATACAATTAACTCTGAACCTGTGAAGTATTTTTCAAAATATTTTTCATAAAATCTAGTCATGGCTGCTGTACAGGGTGGTAGATATAGAGGGAAATCCTGTTAAGCCCAGTGGATTAGCAGTAATTAGTTGATTAATCCCTTATCATCTTCTAAGTACAACAACAGGTATTTGTACCAACATCATTCAGAGCATTAATTGACTCAGTGACATAGAAAAAGATTAGGTGATCGATCTTTTCGACTACCGAGGATTTCATCAGAACTGTTAGTTTCTGGAAGATTTTTTCCATAACCAATTTTCCATTCACTCTTGCAATAATTGCTAGTTCAATTTTCAAACTTCAATCTAATTATCTGGATCAAACAGTGACGTACACCTCCCACCCCCACCCCCCCTCCTCCTCCCTTCCATCAGCATTTTGGCAGCAAAATATTTTGTTTGGCACTAAAATATCCAGAATGGCTAAAAATTTGGCACCAGGCCTGAAAATAAGCAGACTGACATCTGCAGAATGAGGTCCCTAGAGGGTGAATTTGGTGATGTTACCCTGCATAGCAGGGTAACATCACTAAATTTACCCTCAGTGAACCTCAGTCTGTATCAAGGCCTCAGGCCTAAACAGACAGAGGTACCCAGAGGATAAATTGGCCCACTGCATGGGATAGCATCAGCAAATTCCCCCTCTGGGGACCTCATTATCCAAATGACAGATTGCTTATTTTTAGGCTTGTGTGGAACCAGACCATGTTGGTCCAGCATCAACATTGCACAGAGAGAGTGTTTGGTAACTTTAGAATCTTTCCCATCCATCAAATATTCTTAAGTAGGAGCATTAACATACTGCTTGCTTTGAGAATTTGATTGGATAATTGCAAAACAGGCTTGACATTTTATATTACCTGTGAAGATTTCTTTGAATTTCATCTTTGTTTTCAGAGGAATGAAAAGGACACTCTGGGAAGGTGGAATCAGAGGTAATGGACTGATTTTCAGTCCACTTTTGAAGAAGACTGGTTATATTTCTGAACAAATGTTTCATGTCTGTGACTGGTTACCTACTTTATATGCTGCGGCAGGTGGCAGTTCAACCACTTTGAAAGACATTGATGGGTTTGATATGTGGGAAATGTTGTCAAAAAATGGAACATCTGTTCGAAGAGAGATATTACATAACATTGATCCTGTGGATAAAAGTTCTGCTATCAGAGTAGGGGATTACAAACTGTTGCAAGGTGATGTTGGAATGGCCTATTCAGACTGGTACCCTCCTTGGCAGTCTCGAAAAGACTCTGCATCAACAGTTTACAAAGGTGGTAGGTCTGTTGGTATATACTCATCAGAACCTGAAGAATATGAAAACGGCTCAAAATCATCCTCTAGACATCTGGCTACTAATAATGTGATTTCACAGTTTTTCAAACAATCACTTTCTGTTCATTGTGGAAAAAAACCCTTCAATGCATCGACGAATTGCAATCCTGTTCAGAGGCCTTGCTTGTTTCATATATCATCAGATCCATGTGAATACCACAATATTGCTGATGTAAATCCAGAAATTGTCAAGACCCTTCAATACAGAATACAAAAATACTCTGAAAACATGGTTAAACCCGAACAAGCCAAATCTGACCCAAGGAGTAATCCAATATATCATGATGGAGTTTGGGTACCATGGATGAGCAAAAATACTTCAGTAAAGCATTGATCTAGTAGTACATAGAGGATATCTAGTGTTTTTGAGTGGACACCGAAAATTATCTCATGAGTGACCAAGACAGGTGTTTATTTTTCTCAAGTGCTTGCACGAGCGAAAATGACCATTTGTCTCGGTCACAAGTGAGATAATTTTTGTTATCCACTCAAAAACACTAGATTTTCTTTTTATTATACGCTTTTTATAAGAATCTGATAATTCTACTTGTTTCAACCTTGAATTGATGCGTGAAAGTAACAGTGCATTGAATCATTGAAATACGGAAGTGATTTGATTGATACTTGGAACAGATAGCGTCTTGCAATCTGATTCACCTGGCAGGTTTCTAATCCAAACATGGCCTGAAAATCCGTAATACAAGTTTTTGGTTTGGTACGTCCTTTGAAAGGACTTTCCAAACCAAAAACTTATATTACCGACTTTCAGGCCATGTTTGGACTAGCGGGTTTCGTGCATCAATTCAAGGTGAATACGTGTTGAATTATTGCTGGAAATGATTGGTATCCACTCAAAAACAGTAGATTTACTTTTCATTATTTTTCATTATACGTTTTTGGAATAAATTTATCATTTCCAGTGATAATTTGACTAGTATTCACCTTGAAGTGATGTTTTGAAACCCACCATTTTGATTGATACCATGAAAGTGAAAATTTCTATATCTTCACAGTGGGGGATACGATTTCTATCTTTCCGCAATTTCTTCGATAATCTATCGTTTAGCATATAATAAATCAAAATTTAAAGGGGCAATAAGCTGCTTATTTGAAAAAAAAATGTTGACTCTGCTTTTGCTTGTACAATACATGAAGAGTGGATTGTTGCTAAAACACTTGTTGTAGTGAAGTTTCCACCCAGACAATAACATTCAATTCCTGTGGCAATGCATAAAAAGGACAAGCACAGTTTTAGCCAAGGGACCCAGAGGTCCCTTGGCTGAAACTTTGCTCGTCGTTCCAATGCTTTTTCCCAGGTAAGGAATTTTAGCTCACCTGACTTTCAGTCAGGAGAGCTATAGTGATCACTCACCGTCCGTCATCCTGCGTCCGTTGTCCGTCGTCCGTGAACATGGTGTTTGCGTCTTCTCCTCCCAAACCGCTGAACCAATTTAATTGATATTTGAGATAATAGTTTGTTATGACATCGCAATTTGATTTTGTTTAAATCAAGTTGCCTCGCCCGTGGGTAGGGCCACACCCAAAAAGTGTGCTGAAATCTTAAAAAATCTTCTTCTCATGAACCAGCATTAGCAGAGACTTGATATTTGGTGTGCAGCTTCCTTTTGAGGTGTAGACTCAGATTTGTTCAAGAGAAGTTTGTGGGGATATACTTGGCGTCGTTATGGGAGGGGCAAAATTTTTGGCCCCGCCCAAAATTTCTATTTTCCAAACCGAGAGGCTGATTTGAACCAAATTTTATGTGAGGGCTTATTGGGTCATAAGTACCTAATTTATGCTGATTTTTTTTTTCCCGTAGCCCCACGGGAACCGCAGGAGCTAAAAATAGAAAAAAATTAAAATGCCCATATCTCCAAAACTGCACGGCACCGAGAATTTTTATTTGGTGTGAAGCTTCCTTAGGACCAACAGAAAGAATTGGTAAAAAAAAATTGCCATCGGTTTTATCATAGGGTACAGTTTCGGGACTTTGAAAAAGTGCTGAGTCAGCACTTTTTAACACTGTAGGCAATGGGAAAAACATTAAAAAATCTTCTTCTCCAGATCCAGCAGGCAGAATCTTTTGATATTTGGTATGCAACATTGGAGGGTGGATCTGATTCAAGTTTGTTCAAATCGGCCCCCTAGGTTCATATTTGGGCTCAGTATAGGAGCCCGATTTCGAACTTTGTGCATTTCAGGCAAATTTCTTAAAAAATCTTCTTCTCCAGATCCAGCAGGCAGAATGTTTTGATATTTGGTATGCAACATTGTGGGGTGGATCTGATTCAAGTTTGTTCAAATCGGCCCCCTGGGTTTATATTTGGGCTCAGTATAGGAGCCCAAATTTGAACTTACTGCATTTCAGGCAAATTTCTTTGAAAATCTTCTTCTCCAGATCCAGCAAGCAGAATCTTTTGATATTTGATATGCAACATTGTGGGGTGGATCTGATTCAAGTTTGTTCAAATCGGCCCCTTGGGTTTATATTTGGGCTCAGTATAGGAGCCCAAATTTGAACTTAGTGCATTTCAGGCAAATTTCTTTGAAAATCTTCTTCTCAAGATCCAGCAGGCAGAATCTTTTGATATTGGGTATGCAACATTGTGGGGTGGATCTGATTCAAGTTTGTTCAAATCGGCTCCCTGGGTTTATATTTGGGCTCAGTATAGGAGCCCAAATTTGAACTTAGTGCTTTTCAGGCAAATTTCTTAAAAAATCTTCTTCTCCAGATCCAGCAGGCAGAATGTTTTGATATTTGGTATGCAACATTGTGGGGTGGATCTGATTCTATTTTGTTCAAATCGGCTCCCTAGATTCATATTTGGGCTCACTATAGAAGCTCGAATTCGAACTTAGTGCATTTCAGGCAAATTTCTTTGAAAATCTTCTTCTCAAGATCCAGCAGGCAGAATCTTGTGATATTTGGTATGCAGCGTCCTTCGGGGGGTGAGACTCAAGTTTGTTCAAGCCATGTCCCTAGGTCCATATTTGGGCTCACTGTGGGAGCTTGAATTGTAACTTTGTTCGAAATGAGGAATTTTCTTAAAAAATCTTCTTTTTCAGATCCAGCAGTCGGAATGGTTTGATATGTGGTGAGTAGCATCCTTGGGGGGGGGGGGGGGGGGGGGGGGGGGGGGATTCAA
Organism: Pictodentalium vernedei; assembly: GCA_031216915.1. Lineage (NCBI taxonomy): Eukaryota > Metazoa > Mollusca > Scaphopoda > Dentaliida > Dentaliidae > Pictodentalium > Pictodentalium vernedei. Next base: position 146,726,403 of record CM062289.1, on the reverse strand, counting down.
GTGTGTTAAAGCCAAGTCCATGGGTCCATATTTGGGCTCCCTGTGGGAGCCCAAATTATAACTTAGTCAATATGAGGAATTTTTCTTTAAAAATCTTCTTCTTCAGATTCAGCAGTTGGAATGTTTTGATATTTGGCATGGAGCAACCTTAGGGGGCTGAGATTCAAGTTTGTTCAAGCCAAGTCCCTTGGTTCATATTTGGGCTCACTATGGGAGCCTGAATGACAACTTAGTTCAAAATGAGGAATTTTCTTTAAAAATCTTCAGATCCAGCAGATGAATGCTTTTGATATTTTTTATGCAGCATCCTTAGGGGGGTAAGATTCATGTTTGTTCAAGCCATGTCCCTAGGTCCATATTTGGGCTGATTGTGGGAGCTCGAATTGTAACTTGGTTCAAAATGAGGAATTTTCTTTAAAAATCTTCTTCTTCAGATCCAGCAGTCGGAATGTTTTGATATTTGGTGTGCAGAATCCTTAGGGGTGTGAGATTCAGGTTTGTTAAAGCCAAGTCCCTGGGTTCATATATGGGCTCCCTGTGGGAGCCCGAATTATGACTTAGTTCACTATGAGCAATATTCTTTAAAAATCTTTTTTTAGATCCACTGGTCAGAATATTTGGATATTTGGTTTCAGCTTTTCTTAGGAGGAGCAGTTGCAACTTGTGGAAATCAATTCTCTGGGTTGATATTTAGGCTACCATGTCAGGTGAGCGCCCTCAGGCCCCCTAGGGCCTCTTGTTTGTCTGAGTGGTAACTTCACCCCATGAGTGATTTAGTAACAATCCACTCCTCATGTACTCTTTGTGAAAGAGCATTCAAAACCCACTTCATCACATAATCACCATTAAATATCTCATCAAAGAAAATATCGTTCACAACACGTCTAATATGGGAGTGATGTCAGACGTCGGCGTTGTAACGTTGTGAGTGTGTTTGTTTCAGAAATAGAATTGAATTAATCTTCTCTTATTTTTAATTTACTGTCCACCTAATACAAATAGCAGATGACATTTGCAGAAAATATTTCCTGAATGACTAAATTTGTTCCTTTTTTAAGATAGTTCCAGTGAGATGTCATAAGTTATATTTTTGAGGCAAAATTGTTTTTAAAAATCCAAAATTTGGCTGGCGATTTTGTGAAGAGTGCTGGTCAGCTTTAGTCATTACATTAGCTGAAAGGTTAACTTACACATTATGTGATAAAAAGAATCAAATTCTGCATGATTTGATATGAAATTTCTTAACCCTTTACCCAACAAATCGCCCGCATCCACCTGCGTAATATGAAAATGCAGCAGCAGAAAAAATATTATTTTTCGAAAGGTTTCAACAAAACCATATCATGTGACACCTCTTTGGAATGAGCTCGTTCCAAAGAGGGGTCACATGATATGGTTTTGTTGAAATTTTTTGAAAAAATTTAAAAAATGATATTTAAAATAATAAATTTTGAAATCGTCTGCGTTGGGTAAAGGGTTAATCTTGTTCACTAAATCAATCTGAGCCTCAGTAAACCTCAGCTCAGATGGATTTTAGGTAGGGACTTGCAGAACTTCGGAATTCGATTTGATTTTTTAGCTCAACTTGACAACATCAATTATGAGCTATTGGGATGGGTTGTGATCAGTTTTCCATCCGTATGTACGTCTGTCCATCCATTTGTCCATCTGTCCACAATTCCTTTAGCATGCCCTACTTGCTGCAGCTCTTACCCAAACAGTTTCAAATTTGATACGTGACTTTGGGGCAATGTCTAGATGGGAGCTATCAAATATTTCCGAATTGTGTTGAAAAACATGGCTGCTCACGGCCATCTTAGATTTGCTATAAATTGTCAACAATTCCATTGGCACACCCTACAGGCCACATCTCTTACTTGATCAGTTTCAAATTTATATGTAGCTTTGGTGTGATGTTTTGATGAGTGCTAACAAATTTTTCTGAATTTTGTTGAAAAACATGGCTGCCAACAGCCATCTTGGATTTGGCACAAAAATTGTCAACAATTCCATTGGCTCACCCTACAGGTCACAGCTCTCACCCAGTCAGTTCCAAATTTCATACGTGGCTTTGGGGCAATGTCTAGATGGGAGCTATCAGTTTTTTTCGAATTTCGTTGAAAAACCTGGCAGTTGCCTTCTTGGATTTGAATATAAACTGTCCAACAATTCCTTTAGCACACCCTACAGGCCTCAGCTCTCACCCAATAAGTCCCATATTCCTTATGTAGCTTTGGAGCAATGTCTAGATGGGAGCTATCAAATTTTTCCGAATTTAAAAACATGGCCACCAGTGGCAATCTTAAATTTGTCATACAAATTGTCAACAATTCCATTAGCACACCCTTCATCTCTCACCCAATCTTTTTTGAATTTCATATGTAATTTGGGTGTGATGTCTAGATGGGAGCAATCAACTGGTGTCCGTGAACATGATGTTTGCATCTTCTCCTCCCAAACTGCTGAACCAATTTAATTGATATTTGAAATAATAGTTTGTTATGACATCGCAATTTGCTTTTGTTAAAATCAAGTTGCCTCGCCCCTCGGTAGGGCCACGCCCAAAAAGAGCGCTTAAATCTTTAAAATCTTCTTCTCATGAAACAGCAGTAGCAGAGACTTGATATTTAGTATGCAGCTTCCTTTTGAGGTGTAGACTCAGATTTGTTCAAGGGAAGTTCGAGGAGCTATATTTGCCTTCGTTATGGGAAGGGCAAGTATTTTTGCCCCGCCCAAAATTTCTATTTTCCAAACCGAGACGCAGATTCGAACCAAATTGATATGAGGACTCATTGGGTCATAAGTACTTAATTTATGTCCAATTTTTTTTCCCGTCGCCTAATGGGAACCGCAGGAGCTAAAAATAGAAAAAAAATAAAACGCCCATATCTCTAAAACTACACGGCACTGAGAATTCTTATTTGGTGTGAAGCTTCCTTAGGACCAACAGAATGGAATGGTCAAAAAAATTGCTATCGGTTTTATCTTGGGGTACTTTTAGGGGACTTTGAAAAGGTGCTGAGTCAGCATTTTTTAACACTGTGGGTAATGGGAAAAACATTTAAGACTACTTTTCTCCCAAACCACTGCTCCAAAAGCTTTCAAATTTCACATATAACATCTTTGGAAGATTTTTTCACATATTTATTGAAATCAAATCCCTGGGTCCATATTTGGCCTCTCTATGGGAGCCCAAATTTTTAAGTTAGTGCAGTATGAGGAATATTCTTTAAAAATCTTCTTCTTCAGATCTACCAATCAGAATCTTTTGATCTTTGGTATGCAGCATGCTTGGGGGGGGGGGGGAGATTCAAGTTTGTTCAAGCCAAGTCCCTGGGTTCATATTTGGGCTCATTGTGGGAGCCCGAATTATAACTTAGTTCAAAATGAGGAATTTTCTTTAAAAATCTTCTTCAGTTCCAGCATTCGGAATGTTTTGATATTTGGTATGCAGCATCCTTAGAGGGATGAGATTCAAGTTTGTTCAAGCCATGTCCCTAGGTTCATATTTGGCCTCACTGTAGGAGCTTGAATTGTAACTTAGTTCAAAATGAGGAATTTTCTTAAAAAATCTTCTTCAGATCCAGAAGTCAGAATGTTTTGATATCTGGTGTGTAGCATCCTTAGGGAGGTGAGATTCAAGTTTGTTAAAGCCACATCCCTGGGTTTATATTTGGGTTCCCTGTGGGAGCCCGAATTATAACTTAGTTCAATATGAGGAATTTTTCTTTAAAAATCTTCTTCTTCAGATTCAGCAGTCGGAATGTTTTGATATTTGGAATGCAGCATCCTTAGGGAGAGGGGGGGTGAGGGGGGGGGGGTGAGATTCAAGTATGTTCAAGCCAAGTCCCTGGGTTCATATTTGGGCTCACTGTGGGAGCCTGAATGATAACTTAGTTCAAAATGAGGAATTTTCTTTAAAAATCTTCTTCAGATCCAGCAGTCAGAATGCTTTTGATATTTGGTATGCATCATCCTTGGGGGGGGGGGGGGGGGAAGATTCAAGCTTGTTCAAGTCAAGTCACCGGGTTGATATTTGGGCTTCCTGTGGGAACCCGAATTATAACTTAGTTCAATATGAGGAATATTCTTAAAAAATCTTCTTCTTCACATCTACTTAGTCAGAATCTTTTGATATTTGGTATACAGCATCCCACTGGAGGTGAGATTCAAGTTTGTTCAAGCCCAGTCCCTGGGTTCATATTTGGGCTCCCTGTGGGAGCCCGAATTATTACTTAGTTCAATATGAGGGATATTCTTTAAAATTCTTTTTTTAGATCCACTGGTCAGAATCTTTGGATATTTGGTATAAGCTTTTCTTAGGAAGGGCAGATGCAACTTGTTGAAATCAATTCCTTGGGTTGATATTTAGGCTACCATGTCAGGCGAGTGCCCTCAGGCCCCCCTGGGGCCTCTTGTTTTTATTTTTTGTCTCAAAAACATCGGTTATGACCCCTCGTTGGAACGGGCTCGTTGAGCTCGTTCCAACGAGGGATCATAACCTATGTTTTTGAGACAAAAAGTGAAAAAAATTAGTTATTCAAGAATTCTTTTTTTTGCAAGTGTCATCTGCTTTTCTTTGAGGCACATTTAGTTCCTCAATAAAATTTGTTCGCAATTGTTGTTACATTAGATGAAGAGTTTCACATTGGATGCAGTGTGAGCAATGCGATAAAGTTAGAAATGACCACTCATATGAATGGGCCGTATTATGGTATGGCAATTTCTCTCTGTCCGTCCGTCCATTAGCTTTTGTTTGTCCACGCAATAACTTGAAAACAATACATCTAACAAATGCTATTTTTTTATGGTTGATTAGTCATGACTAGAGGATGGTTGGTTCCTTTCGATAAAAAACATTTGGGCATATCCAATATAGCCACCACAGCAGCCATCCTGGATTTTCATGGACTTTTAATTGTCCACGCGATAACTTGAAAACTATAGATCCAACAGATGCTGCTTTTTTTATGGTTGATTAGTCATGACTAGAGGATGGTTCCTTTCGATAACCAGCATTCTGGCATATCCAAGATGGCCAACATGGCAGCCATCTTGGAATTTTAGGGACTTTTGATTGTCCATTTGATAATCCAACAGATACTGTTTTTTATGGTTGATTAGTCATGACTAGAGGACGGTTCCTTTCGATAACCAGCATCATTGTCCATCTGTCCGTCCATCCATTTGTCTGTCTGTCCGTCCATCCGTTTGTTAACTTTTGTTTGCCCCTGTGATAACTTGAAAACAATACATCCAACAAATACTGTTTTTATGGTTGATTAGTCATGACTAGAGGATGGTTCCTTTCAATAACCAGCATCAATGTCTGTCTGTCCATCCGTCCATCTGTCCATTAACTTTTATTTGTCCATGCTATAACTTGAAAACAATACATCCAACAGATGTTTTTTTTATGGTTGATTAGTCATGACTAGAGGATGGTTCATTTCGATAACCAGCATTCTGGCATGTCTGATATGGCCACCATGGCAACCATCTGGGAGTTTTGGTGACTTTTGATTCTCCACGCAATAACTTGAAAACAATATATTCAACTTTAATGGGCCATAAGCCAGGAATGTACAATTATTTTTGAAGGAATTATTGACCTTTTGTTCAACTAAAAATTTCTTCACAAGCACAATTTCTTCATAGGCGGCCATATATTGATCCACCACCTGGCGGTGCACTTGTTCTGCAGTATTAAAGCAGTGTGAGGCCATTAATTGAAGCCTCGTCAAACAAAGACAATAATTGAGTTCCAATAATGTGGGTGAAACATACAATGACTAATTATTATTTTTACACAACAAATATATATTAAAATTATAACCATTGATTTTATGTTTTTGTTTTAAGATTGGTCTCAGGGTAATCAATATTTAGATTTGTTTTAGAGCAATATACACATATGGAATCGCCATGCAAATCAATTTTTTTGTGTCTGGGACAAAATTTTTTAGTTGAAAGCAATACCATTTAAAACATATAAACCATCATTAGACAATGTGTTGCTTACAAAATTCATGACCTGACTGACCATCAAGGTCAAGGTCACAGATAGAGGAAACACAAGGAAGCTGCATGCACATCAATTTTTGGGGATCTGGACCATATCTTTTTGGTGGAGAGAGATATTACAATGAAACTTAAATGACTTACGAGTCAAACACTAGATGGTGTATCATGTACAAAACTCACAACTGGCATAACAAGGTCAAGGTCACAGGCAGAGGTCAACACATATGATCATAATTACCGCAGTGCACATCAACACATCCAAGCTTCTCACAAAAGCATTGGTCTTGTTAAAATCAGTCTTGTTTTTCAATTGCCCCCAGATTGGAGGAGGGGAGTTTGACTACAAAAATGTTTCCTCTAATTGTTGCGGATGGAGGAGGTGTGAAAAATTAAAAATAAAATCCTCCCTCCCTCCCTTCTCCATATTTTAAGATTTCCAAATGGAAATCACTTATCATTTTGAACTAGGCTTATCGTTATTGACTATATTGCACTGCAGGGAAAAATTAATTCATGGAGTTCATAATTTCAGTTATAATTCAAACTTTACAACTTTTCAGCTTTCATTGAGTTTTCTGCTAATTCACCCAAATTCAAATTTTATGTGATTCAGACTTTCTTCAGTTTTAAGTGATTCATTCTGGATTTAGAATCTTAATACAGTTTTCATTCAGTTTTTTGAAGTGATTAAGTATAAATTCAGAGTTCTCAGTTAGTTCAGCTTTTATTCAAATTCCTTTCAGAAAGAATTCAGGTACATTAAATATGACTCAGATTGAATTCAGTGACCTATTTTAGACTCATGCAAAATTCAGACCAGTTTCAAAGGGAATTCTGCTCAATTCAGATAAAATTCAGAAAAATGCTTCCATGAGGGTGTACTCTTTATTTTTTGGTGAAACCAGAACACAATCTTATTTTAAGAAACATACATGTATTCATCTTTACCGTAAACCTTTGAACTCTGGTTGTATCTTCCATGTCAATTCAATGGCAGCAGATGGAAGAGTTCATATAAATTATTTGAGGGTAGACCAATTAGTATTTTCAATGCGCAGCCTTGGGTCTGCACATTGAAAATATTGATTGGTCTCGCTATGCATTCACTTAGCAGTCATCCTACTTAACCCTTTACCCAACGTAACGGCCAAAACCGGCCAGCGCTATTCACGAAAATCGCCAATTAATTTTCATTATTTTTTTCATTTTTTTGTCTCAAAAACATAGGTTATGACCCCTCGTGGGAACGAGCTCGTTGAGCTCGTTCCAACGAGGGGTCATAACCTATGTTTTTGAGACAAAAAATGAAAAAAAATAGTTATTCAAGAATTTTTATTGCAAGTGTCGTCTGCTTTTCATGTTAGGTAAAGGGTTAATGAAATTTTGTGTTGTGACCTTGGGCAAGGCATTTCATCCTGTTTACCCACGTGGGGGCATGGTGAAACTGTACTAAGACATACTGCATGTCGATGGTGCACTTGTCTTCAACCAATGCAAACCCTGCATGTTTGAAGTTAGTACATTGGGGAGTCAGGCTGTTGCTCGGTGGTTCTCTCTGGGTATTCCAGCTCCCTCCACCCGTAAAACTGTCCAACATGAGGTGACCCTGGCTGTCGAAAGTGTCGCTACACCGTAGTAAACATATAACAAATAAATAAATACTTAATGAAATTATGACATATCATGTTCTTGGGAGAGAAAATGGCCTCCCGGGTTCAAAGAGTTTAGGAAGGAGGTTTGCTGTTTTGTGCTTAGACTATTTCACCTGCTATTTTGTTCTGTAAACATGATTAATAATAAGTCCTGTTTTGAAAGTAATAATAGTAGTTATTGACAGATTGGATTTTCTTATGGCCAGATACATGTATATGCATAATGTGATTTGCTGGAATATTTGCATTAATCAGTTTTTTTGGATTAAGTGTTTTCTTACACTGTGTTTTGAAACATTCTTGTTTGTTACAAGACCATTACCAAGTATACGCTTCATCAAACTGGTAAGTTTGTGTATACCTATTCAGCTTCTCTTTAACCCTTTACCTGACTAATCGTCCACATCAACCTACGTAATATACATATTCAGCAGCTGAAAAAATAATATGATTGTTGTTGAAATTTTTTGAAAACTTTGAAAATACAAAAATTAAAATGATCAATATTGTCTGCATTGGGTAAAGGGTTAACCTATCCACACATCACATACAGTCGCCTTGGACTAGTCATAACCCACCTGTGGGCAGTGATGTTTACCAAGTAATAAAAACCATCATCAGCAAAATTTTAATTAGGGAAGCACCGGGTTGTACCCAGTGCTTCATTAATTAAAGTTTTGATGATTATTCCTATAATTAGTGTTTGGAATCCAATATTATTGCATCCATTGAAATATTGCTCACCCACGGAAAATGACCTATCCACGGCGACCGTACTCTTAGTGGGTACCAGTTCCCATGGGAGTAAAAGTGGTTCATCATTTCCACAACAGTCTACAGCTCATTCGGCGTTTTTCTGCATATTTTTACTATTAGAATAACATGCATAACATGTATCTAGGGTTATAGAATGTAAGTGTGAACACAAAAGTGGATTCAGGATATAGCAGCGTTTTCATTATCTCACTCATGAAATTTGATATTTATTACATGTACAACAAGTATATATTGCTATATTTATGTGATACAATGGAGCCCACTTAATTGGATATCTCTTAATTGAATAACCTTGTTAATTGAATATAATTTCCGACACAAAACCATTTACTTTTATCATTGGTACAAATTTAACCTATCAATTGTGTTAAGGTTATAGAGCAGACTCCAGTTAATTGAATAAAAAATATTGATATGGATCGAAATTGCCATGACATTCACCAAATTGTGCCTCTTTGTAGTTCTCTTTGGCCTCTGTGCATCCAATAGAGGCATTTAATCTATTACATGTATATCTTGTTTATATTGGAATCTGATATAATAGATTGAATAAATGTTCAGTTATTGCTAGAGCACAACAAAGTGATGAATCCCTGTTAATTAAATACTCCTGTTATTTGAATACTTTTCACTGATCAAGTGGCTATTCAATTAACGGGTCTCCACAGTAATAAATATTATTTAACCAAAGGTTTCTTCATGGCGGCAGACGGTCCTCTCAGTAGCTTCATTCCCGTGCCAACATTTTCTCAACCCACAGTAACATTATGATGGACCATTATGGGATTGTTAACAGTCTCCATCCACTTGATGTAGCTTTGGTGGTACATGTTCAACAAATGACAGGAGTTGAGCCTGGCCTGTAGAAACAATTATCACATGCGATCAGCATAAAACTTCAAGTGTGTTGGTTGGGCCATATTTTGTCTGATCACATTTTACACTTGCAGGTTTGTTTTCAATGTTCATCTCTTCAACTTCAGAAAATTTAGAAGAGGTGAATGGTGTAATGCGAATGCTTGGTGGTTACATGTCAAGTGCATTGGTGAACTCATGTATAACTTAGAAGTCAAATACATATTATGTTATATCATCTTAGTATTTGGCACTGTATGCCCACAATTATTCTTCAGTGTGTCCAACAACTGATTGCTGTACACTTCTCTTCCATCTCCCAATGTCAGACACCACTTTCGAAAAATACCAGTACTTCCCTACAACATAAAGCTGAGTGATTATTAGATAAATGCCACAGCCACTCGAATATTACAATACTGGCACACACAACCCTTACTAAACATTGCACTCGCCAACAGGAAAAGCCCACATTTGCCAAAATGCTGCTCCCTCCCCCTCCCCCTACACCCAAAGTCATTACCACATTTGACAAGTAATTCACCAATGCACTTGATATGCAACCACCAATGCATTCACCAACTACTGATTGTTTACCAACACATCTGCCAAGGGGCATTTGCTAAACACTGGCTGAAGCATTCACCATGGCATTTGCCACAGGTATTGGATATATATAGAATATACCCATAGTAGCTTGGTGTACCAAATGTTTGTTCACCACGTGTGGTGCAGTGGTGTTAACCACAAGCCTTTGGCACGCGATAAACTCCACTTCACCACGAGTGGTGAACATTGGGTACACCAAGCTACTTTGGGTATATTTTATTCATACCATGACTGTCGGAATATTACGAGTCGCTATTATTTTTTCTCGATTTTACTGAACTGCAGACGTACATACGTGCAAATTTGTTTTTGTTTACATGGGCATTGGTGAGCAGTACTTCCGCTATCAATTTGATCGCCAAAATGAAATGGAAAAAGAAATGGAGCCTTTTTCATTTTAATAACATACTATTTTGAGTTATGGATGCTTTATTAGCACGAGACAATGCATGTTTGTTCATTTTTTTGCATCTTATGAGGTAAACCCATTTAAAAAACATATTAAATAATTGCCGGTTTCATTTCCCTCTTTGCGAGGCGACATGCTGTAAATTTAGACAATTTTGTATTCACGTCGACATCACCAAAGATCAACTTGGATGTAGTTCCACTCTAGGTGTAAATTTTTACTTTTGAAATCCCGTTGCTGGCGTGTTCACCACAAGTTGGTGTATAAAGCTAAAATTTATGTCATAGGCTTTTTATATATAGAGTAGAATAGGTAATTATGGTATAAAAACACTTCAGACATTGAGCACAAAGTTCAACAAAGAACAGTGATTCAGTTACTCAGTGGAATCACGTTTGCTCCAGAATGATATTTCTTAACCACTTTTGTTTAAGGTCAATGAAACAGAAATGCTTCAATAGATATCATTTAAACATTTAGTAGTTCTTTCTCATGAGTATGTGTTTTTCATGAGTAACATAGATAAAATTAATTATATTATCTCTTGTGTTTTTTCTGATGAACCAAGTATTATGAAAATACTAAGATGATATAACATAACATGTATTTGACTTCTAAGTTATACATGTACCTAGTCTAGAGATATTGGTATTAACCTGTACAGCCACAAACTGCCTCTTTTATATTGCTCTGAAGCAGTTGTCCAAAGTAGTGTTCAACTGATGATCGGAATCAGCCACCTCAATCAGCCGATTGTGGACAATCGGACGACAACAGCAATGGCCCCTGGAACATTGGTTCATTCGATTGTTGCCAAGCATTTTTTTGTGATGATTCATTAACCACATTTTATTAACTTCTGCAATTGTTCGATTGTTAATGTAAAATGATGTCAATGATACCATTTAATAATGTTGAGAAACAACCACAATGTGTAGTCTTAATTTCTCTAGATGCCCCTTTACGGGATATTCAAGTTAAACGACATGTAAAGCTTACAATTTAGCATACTTGCGCCAATCGCCAGTTCATACTGGAAAAAGTGTAGGTTGCACTCCATTGACTCAGGTCGCAGTAAAATGACCAGTCGCGCACACTTGGGCAGTACACGTAGCTCTGAGAGCCATGTATATTGCCCAAGTGTGCACGTCTGGTCATTTTACAGCGATCTGAGTCAACGAAGTTTAACACTGTGAAATATATCAATTTAATGTAGTTTATTCAAGCCTTGCCTTATCTAGTAGTGCACAGTATTACAATCGGAATTGGACTAGTGTGATCTCAAATAACCAGTAATCGGTCAGTGGCCATTTTTGGAAATCGGTTGAACACTAGTCAAAAGTGTATTCTTCCTTGAGAACTCTGCTGGTAGGAGGCATTTATCTCCATGGCGTTCTTACATCATTGTAGGGCTGCACGATATTCAAAACTGAATACCGGTATCGGATTTTAAAAAAAATACTGCGGTATACCGGTATATCAAAAACTGTTCAGATATATGAACACAAGTACCACAATCGAGACTCGAGGCATCACAATCGGAATGAATTAGCATGCATTGATGATGCAGTTCGAAAAACCTTTACCCAATGCAGACGAATATCAAAATTTATTATTTTCAAAATTAGTTTATCAGATTTTAACCAAAGATTTCAACAAAACTACATCATGTTACCCAGAGTAAAAGCCAGCATTTTTCTTGCTATGTTTCATATTCAATTAAACGCAAATAATATTTTATTTATATAAACTTGTTTCATCACAAATTATTGAAGAGTGCCCATGGGCTCTCTTCAATAATTTGTAATAAAACAAATTTTGATTAACAAATGTAGACTACCAAAAATAATATAGCCTTCAACTAGATATTTGAATAAAAAATCTAGTAATATGGTGAGAAGTTGCCCTAAAAGCCCCCAAATTCTCCTTGTTTATCGGCCTATCTGGCCTCAGTAATCCAATACAGGCATTTAAACTACTATACATGTATCTTGTTTGACAGAACTCCATGGGCTCTGTCAAATAAGATATAATAAACTAAATGCTTAGTTTATGCCCAGAATACAGTAAAGCAATCAAAAACCAGTTATTTGAATACACCTGTTAATTGAATAATTTTCATTGGTAACCCTTTACCTAACACAAAAAGCAGATGGCACTTGCAAACAAAATTCTTGATTAACCCTTTACCCAACGAAGCGCCCGCATCCGCCCGCGTAATATACAACTTCAGCAGTTGAAAAAATATTATTTTTCAAAAAATTTCAACAAAACCATATCATGTGACCCCTCATTGGAATGAGCTCATCGAGCTCGGTCCAACGAGGGGTCACATGATATGGTTTTGTTGAAATGTTTTTAAAAATTTGAAAAAGTGATATTTAAAATAATAAATTTTGATATCGTCTGCGTTGGGTAAAGGGTTAACTATTTTTTTTTCTTAATTTTTTGCATCAAAAACATAGGTTATGAACTTTTGACTCATCATTGTGAATAATGCTGGCCATTATGTAAAGGGTTAAAATGTCCATCTAATTAACAGTGTCCCACTGAACTAAAATTTTGCTATTTGCTAAAGACCATCCCTACCCACCTACAGATTTGTGGGCCCTGCGAATTACACATTTTTGATTTGAATCGAATCTTGAATCGAATTGGATCTATTATTCAAAATCAAATTTAATCTTGATTTCAAATTCTGGGTGTTTGGAAGATGACCAATATGGGTTGTGGGGGACTGTAAATCTGATTGTTCTGACTATGACGGCTCAAGTCACAACTGATAAAATATTCCAGCTACATCATAAGGCATACCTTCCTGGAAGGCATGCCTTGATGATGTGGTTGGAATATTACCCAGAAACAGGTGTAAGATTTACCAGCACTAATCACTGCACAGGACTAGCTGCTAGCAACAGCTCATCATCAACATTGTTTGGTAACTTAACCCTTTACTCACCGTAACAGCCAAAACCGGCCAGCACTGATCTCAAAAATCGCCTGTTAATTGTCATTTTTTGTCTTAAAAACATAGGTTATGACATATTGGAACAAGCTTCTCGAGCTCCTTCCAATGAGGGTCATAACCTATGTTTATGAGACAAAAAATAAAAAAAATTAGTTATTCAAGAATTTTTTTTACAAGTGTTGTCTTTTTTTCATGTTAGGTAAAGGGTTAAACTTTGTTTTCAACAGTGGTAGAGAGATTAGTGAGACTGGAATTAGCATGGGAGGTGGCATCGGTCAGATGCTATTTATATTAATATAGCAGAAATTTATTTTCAGCATTATTTACATACAAATTCCACCTGAACTATATGTTTTGTGAGACAATGACTGATACCAGACTATATTCGTAATTCCTGTGTAAAGATTCAAAAGGAAATGAATTGGGCAGCTGATTTCGAATTGAATATCTACTTAAGATTCAAAATCAAATAGAATATTGATTCTTTGCAGGGGCTTAACCCTTTGAACCCTAGTGGTATCTTCCAAGGTCACAACGTGGGTCGTCCCAGACGGGGCTCGAACTCTGGACCTCTAGATTCGAAATTTAAATTGAATTCAAGATTTATAGGGGCCCAGTTAAACCCTAAAACACAAACACAAAAAGGACACATTTACCCTTTATGAACAAATATATCAATGAGTAGGGGTAATCATTAGCAAATTTTGAGTAGTACAGTGGAAATCTGTTAACCCTTTAAACCTGATGTACATAAATTTTTGTGTGAAGAAACAATTGGTAGTGGACAAGCAGACGATATAAAGAGCCAAAAATCTGAAATGAGGCTGTTGGACTAAATTATTACTGAACCTCCCAACAAGCCAGGATGGTTGCCATTGACAGTATCGACTGAAATGATACCTTCCAGGGCACCAGTGTTGAAAGGGGTAATTGAAATTTTGCCAGTGAAAACTATTCATTTAAAATGAGTATTCAATTAACAGAGATTTGGTAAGTTTCCCGTATTTTAGAAATAAACTGAGCATTCATTCTATTATATCTTATTTGACAGAGCTCATGGAGCTCTGTCAAACAAGAAAGAATAGATTAAATGCCTATATTGAATGTACTGAGGCCAAATACATAGATCCATAAACAGGTGGAATTTGTTGATTGTCAGAGTAATTTCAGGACATATTGCAAGATGTTTTTATTCAAGTAACTTGATTTTACTCCATTTATTTTTTTTTTGGTGTTTAAGGTCACATACTTATGCACAATGGCTAATCGTGACCGATTTTACTCCATAGAACAGTACAATCAACCCTTTATGTAACATGAAAAGCAGACGACACTTGCAAACAAAATTCTTGTTTTTTTCATTGTTTGCATCCAAAACATAGCTTATGACCCCTCATTGGAACCAGCTCATTGTGTTTGTTTCAATGAGGGGTTATAAGCTAGGTTTTTGTGACAAAATAATAAAAATAATAATGAAGATTTTTGTGAATAGCACTGGCTGGTTTTGGCCGTTACATTGGGTAAAAGGTTAACAGGTCAAATTTATACTGAAGGTATGGTAAATGGATTTGTGTTTGAAAATTGTCTTCATTTAATAGGGTTATTCAGTCAAGAGATATCTAGTAAGAACAAGCTATTAATTGAAAATAGAATATGTTTTCATTTTTGGAATTCACTAAAAAAAAGGCTTTCTGCAATCCATTACAATGAGCCGTGTGGAAATGTTTTTTGAGAATATTATGGGCTAGTTTAGGCCGTTACATTGGATAAAGAGTTTTACACTAAGAATGTGCTGTGCACAGGGTTAGTCTCTCTTAATAATGAAATTTGTTTATAGCCAGAAAGTGTGTCTAACCAGGGTTAGTCACACTTTCTGGTTTTAAAAAAATGGTAACTGCCAAATCACACACAACATGAAAATGTACAGTCACTAAGGCTATGCAGTGCACAGGATTAGTCGCATAACAGAGATGATCTTACTAACTAACCATAGGCATTGCACAGGGTTAGTTGATAAGGTGCCATACATGTATCACACACTTTGTGAAAATATACACTGAATAAGGCTGTAACGGAGCACAGTAGCTCAGTCGTTTTGGCACTGGACTTCAAATCAAAATGTCAATGCTTGTGTGGAGTTAGTACGTTGGGGAGTCTGACAGTGGCTCACCATTGGTTGTAGAGCTGTAGGTTTTTAAATTTCTTGTTCGGTTTCAGTTTTGGTTTTTCAGGTGGAGAAAAACCTCGGTTCGGTTCGGTTTTCGGTTTGTTCATGAGGCCAAGTAAAATTCAATAAAACTCATCCTTATGTCCGGAGTCACAACTGAATGGTAGTGAAATTGAGTGAAACTCAATGAATGCCCGAAATAAGCTATAATACATGAAGAATCAGGAAGGCCAATATAATAATTACCTAAATATACAGAACTTTTATTGTGCTTCGCCATTTTTCGAGGTCTGACACCTACACGTAACTTGAGGAAAGCTGCAAACACAACTAAACTGAAATGTCGGAAATTCACAGAATGTAGCCTTCCCAGAGTAGTGAGAGTATCCAGACACTGTCATTGGCAGTGTCTGGGTATTCTCACTACTCTGGGATGGCTACATTCTGTGAATTTCTGCAGCAAGAGAGTATTTAATAAAAAACGAAAAACCTTAGATTACGGGATGTCGACGGTTTCGGTTTCGGTTTTTTAAAAAAAACTAAAAACCTCGGTTCAGTTTCGGTTAACCGACAACTCTAATTGGTTGGTGGTTCTCTCCAGGTACTCCGCCTTCCTCAACCTGTAAAACTGTCCGACATGAAGTGCCCTGCCTGTTGAAAGTGTCATTAAAGCAAATAGATAAATAAGGTTGTAAAAATGCACAGGGCTAGTTGGTTACATGTGAAGGATTCAACCAACTGATGGAAATACTTAAACAGGATTGTGGACATTTTGGGGGGTTATTCCTGTTTACCCAGCCCACTAGTTTTAATTAACACCTGGGCAAAGGTTATAGTCAGTATCAAAACAGCGAGCTTATGCTTCATCTCTGGACTTAATTGATGTATCAAAACAAAGAAACTTTGAACTCGTAAGACCGATTTTTCGGTCCAAGGCATAATTTCGTCCCATTTTGTGTTGTTATAAGAGGTCTGTCCACAAGGCATTGGGGTTAAAATTATAACTACAGTCAGCAGCCAGATGGCTGCAGACTGCAGTTATTATTTTATCCTCCCTGTTTATTGATATTGTAACGGACCCATCTCACAGTATATGTACACAAAGGCAATATCATTAAACCAGGGTTTAAAGGGTTAATGTTATTTATTATTATTATTATTATTATTATTATTATTATTATTATTATTATTATGTTATTCATTATTATTATTTATACAATAATGTGTATTTATATGATAAATAATTATGAGATCATGAAATAATGTGTATTTACATGATAAATAATTAATAATAAACTTTGTTCGTTTTTGTCATTTTCCTACTCACCCAACCCTCTGAATTTACAGTTAAATTCCCAACAGAACAAACTACTAATTTGAAGAAAACTATAGTCAGCATTTCTTTGATCAAGAAAAGTTTCACACTTCTTCCAGAACAATAGCAGCTGGGTTGACCCCCATTTTTAGCTCAACTTTGACGTAAGTCAAATTTTTAGCTCAACTTTGAAGTAAGTCAATTTGAGGTTATGCCATGACCTGTCATCCATCTGTCCATCAACAATTCAATACGGCTCGGGCTAGAGGCCGTATTTATGAACCGATCTTTACGAAACTTCTTAAGTACCTTTGTTAACACCGTGGAACGAGAACAAGTGTTTTGGGGTGCAGTCCGAAATTCAAGATGGCAGCCATTTTGTACCAAAATTAGTGCAATCAGTTTTTTGTACAGAACTTCTGTATGAAAGTTCTAATCTGAATAAATTTTTGTATGAATGTTTTGTAACATCGAATACATCATATATAATACGTTTTTTTTTCTCGTGCAGACATTATGCAAATTAGATGGACTAGGGGCTGTATGTATGAACTGATCTTCACAAACATTCTTGGATTCCTTTGTTATCGACTTGGGATGAGAATGAGTGTTTTTGGGTGTGGTCCAAAATTCACGATGGCTGCCAGTGGCCATTTTGTACCAAAATTCGGTCCAATCAGTTTTTTGAACACAACTTCTATACGATTCAGGCTAGAGGCCGTATTTATGAACCGATCTTTACAAAACTTCTTGGGTACCTTTGTTATCACCTTGGGACGAGAACGAGTGTTTTTGGGTGCGGTTTGAAATTCAAGATGGCTGTCGGTGGCCATTTTGTACCAAAATTAGATACAATCAGTTTTTGGTACACAAGTTCTATATGAAGTTTCTGATTTGAATATATTTTTGAATGAATGTTTAGTAACATGGAATACATCACATATAATACAGGTTTTTTTTCTTGTGCAGAAATTATGCAAATTAGATGATCTTTGATTTATTTAGTGCTACTTATACACAGTAAGTGCACATGTCAATACGGCTCGGGCTTGAGGCTGTATTTATGAACCGATCTTCACGAAACCTCTTGGGTACCTTTGTGATCACCTTGGGATGCGAACGCATCTTTTGGGGTGCCTTTGTTATCACTGTGCTATGAGAAGAAATATTTTTGGGTTCAGTTCACTCTGGGACTCAAAGATTTCTTTTCTAGTTTAGCACCTAATTGCCCACCTTTACAATACTTTACCTATACATTTGTTACAGGCTACTGTTAGCATTTATGTACAGACCGTTACAATGCTTTATATGTACCTTTGTTATCAGGTCATTACCTAGATGTGTGTCGTTGCTGTGTCACATACTATACAGGTACATGTCTTACACAAGTTGAGCTACAGTGTCATTGACACTTTCATTTTAAAGTGAATTCCAAAAATGAAAACATATTCTATTTTCAATAAATCGCTTGTGTTAAGTGGGCACAACTGTAAAGGAAGTATTAGTTATAAATTCACCCAGATAATGTGTTCATGAAACTGTCTGGAGTTCTTGAAGGAGAGTGTCCATTTTTTGCCACATATCCTTGATTTACGATCTCTGGCTCTTTAAAAGTATTCTTGCATTTTTTAATTAAGAGAGTCAAATAGATGCATTTAAAGGTGAAATTGAAAATAATACAGATGGCACTATTGAAAGAATTTCTGTTATTGAATCACCCACCCCCTACCACCACCACCACCACATATCTGTACAACAAAAAGTTTAACTAGTTACAGGTATATCTTGTTTGTTTAAGAGAGCCCAGTGAAATAAGATCTTGTGTGTTAAATTTTCTGCAGCAGTATGTACAAAATTGTCAGGTGAAAATCAATTGTTCTTCCACATTAGTCTCTTCAGCATTTTCATGTACTTTCAGTACTGTTTTATTGATAAAAAACCCTTTCCCCCATCATAAAAACTGAGGAAAAATTACTTGTGTAACAAACAAATATAGACATAAAAATTGTAATGTTATGTAATAATTTATGGTGCCTAGATAACAGATATGTGTAAAAACAGCTACAGATGAATCGTGAATGTTAACCCTTTACCTAACATGAAAGCCAGACAACACTTGCAAAAATAATTTTTGAACAACTCATTTTTTTCATTTTTTGTCTCAAAAATATACCTTATGAACCCTCATTGGAACAAGCTCATCGAGCTCGTTCCAATGAGGGGTCATAACCTATGTTTTTGAGACAGAAAATGAAAAAATAATGAAAATTAACTGACGATTTTTTAGAATGTCGCTCACCGGTTTTGGCCGTTATGTTGGGTAAAGGGTTAAGCCTTTACCTAATGAATTAGCCTCATCTGCCCACATAATTTACAAATTGAGTTGTTGAACAAATATTTTTTTCAACAAAATCATATCACATACCAATACCCCCACACCCCCCTTTTCATTGAGCTCATTCCAGTGATGAGTCACATGATATGGTTTTGCTGCAATTTTTGGGGAAAAATTTTAAAAAATAGTTAAAATAACAAATTTTGATTTTGTGTGCTTTAGTTTATGTGCTTTCTTAATTTATAAATACAGTCTTCCACCACCTCTGGTTAGATTGCAAATGATTTTAACAAAGGATGCAGTTTCCATGACTTGGTCGATGAGAAGAAACTTTATACAATGCTTGATGTGTGACATATTGAATTACTATCATTTATTGGGGTTTAATGACACTTTTGACAGCCAGGGTCACCTCGTGACGGACTTTTACAGGGAGGAAGCTGGAGTACCCGGAGAAAACCACCTACCCTTATAAAAAAGTACCATGGTAAACCATGGTAGATCCCAAAATACCCTGGTAATACCATGGTATTACCAGGGTATTTTGGGATTTACCATGGTACTTTTTTATAAGGGAAGCAACTGTCAGACTTCCCAACGTACTAACTCCATACAAGCAGGATTAACATTGATTGAAGACAGGTGCACCATCAACATGCAGTATGCCCTAGTACACAGTGCCACCGTGCCCCCACATGGGCAATCGGGATTAAGTGCCTTGGCCAAGGACACAACACAGTTATACCTGGAAGGGATCGAACCCTGGACCTTTTGGTTTGAAGTTCAATGTCGCAACCACTGAGCCACCGTGCTCCCTAACATATTGATAAAGACAAACAAGAAAATATAGATATTGATGCTGACTTCACCTCAACTTGTGCTCTTTGGCTATACAGCTCACAACTGTTCCATCAGTTATACTGCGCCAGAGATGTTAGATTTCGAAAAGGGATAAAAAATATAGTCAAGCATGCACTTGCCTCCAAAGGCATAGCCATGGGGAGGGTAAGTTATTGGGAGTACTTACTAGCACACCCACCCCCACCCCTCACACACACACATTTTTTCCTGAAAAATTTCTACCTCATATAAATTTATAACTGAAATCCATAAAAATAATTCATGCGCATCCACCAAGAAATTTCTTGTCTAGAGTTATACCTCCACTTTCTGGGTACTTCCTGCCATCTGAGAGAAAGTACTCAGGGTCTACACTTGGTATAAAAATTTAATGTTTTTGCTCTGGGAAGATCCTGGATCCTTACCTATGGTGATACACACCAAACCCAGCACAAAGTTAAGTGAAATGAGGGAGGATGAAAATAAACCCCACGCCCCCTGGTTATAGCTATTAGCCAAGGTAAAAACTCCACTCCGCTGGAAATCCATTTCCTGCACACTGCTTATGGTTAGGACCCCTGCCTCTTCACCGCCACCACCACCAACTGATATTATTCATCCTGGCTTTTAGTTTAAACAATATTTATTGAAAAATGGTTGTTACATAGAACAAAAATAATTTATAAACTAGAGAATTGTAATTTGTTGGACAAATTACGGGCTTTCCAAACTTTCCAGTGTGAAAATTCAGACTACATATAGCAAAGCAAAGTGTTTGAAATTAACCATTTCCAAAATGATAGACAAAAAGCATCCAAAGTTGGCTAATTTTGCATTCTCTCATAGTTCTCTTATTCATGCCGTCATTTTGCTTGGGGGTTAAATCTTGAGTTTAAAAAGTAAACAGTAACTTTTTTCTACAATCATTGTTGCATCTATCCATACCAAAATAATTGCTACAACAACCTTGCAATTAGAGGAAATGAGTACAGATGTTTGCAAAATTCACTGAAAATCAATTTTTACTGACAGTACTATTCTTTACATGGCCAAAGCTTATGTTGTGTTGAGCCTTAAAGCATAACTTACAGCAGAGGATGTGTTCATTAGGCATCTCTACCTATAGCAAAACAAAGTGTTTAGAATTAACCCTTTCCAAAATGACAGGACGATGCAACCACAATTAGCTAATTTTGGAATTTTCGTTTGGCACTCTTACCCTCATTTGCTTGAGGGTTAAAGACGAGATTAAAAACTAAACAGTAACTTTCTTCTGCAAACATTGTTGCATCTATGCATACAAAAATAATTGTTACAACAACCTCGCAATTATGAGAAATTTGCCCTTGAAGTTAGTAAATCTTGAAGATAAAATGATATATTCATATCATTTGTGGTCAATAGGGGTTAATTTTGAAATATTTGTGTGGTGATTTTAGTGTATCATATTCTCTTAATGTGTGAACATCAATCACAGACTGAGTGTCTGAAAAGAGACATGGACTAATCTTGAATCTTGGTATTTGAATGAACATGTACAAGTTGAGGATACTCCAATTCAAGGCCTGACAACTGGGTGAGGGTTAAAACTTGGAATAAAACATAAAACAGCAAAATTGTTCTTGGATGAATGCCCTATCTTCTCATGGGAAAGGTTTAGAGATAATATGGCTCCAGTGCTGAGAAATTGCATGTAAAAGTTGGTGAAATAACAATTATCCCGACAGTACCCTTATGGGAAGTCTCAAATCTGCCAGGGGTTAAACTTTTAATAATAACATATAGAACAACATTTGTCATACTTTGACTGCTGCATGCAGCTATAGAATACATTGAGAGCTCAATCAATTAAAAATGGAATAAATCGTCACCTAAACGTAACAAATTCTGAAAAAATTGGAGTTTTTTGGACGGTACCTACTTTTATGCAACCAGAATGGGATAGGGTTAAACTTTACAACCAAACTTACAACACCAAATATGCTCGGTAGTTAGTTGTGAATACGTACATGAAAAGTGTTTGAAATTAAGCCTTTCCAAAATGATAGAAAATGCAATCAAAGTTGGCCAGTTTGGACATTTTCAAACGGTACTCTTATTCTCGCCCTCCTTGTGCTTGAGTGTTAAATCTGAGATTAAAAAGTAAACAGTAATTTTCTTCCACAATCATTGTTGCATTTATCCATACCAAAATAATTGTTACAACAACCTTATGATTAGAGAAATTTGCCCTTGAAGTTGGTCAGTTTTGAAGAAAAAAGCTATATTAATTTCATTTTTGGCCAATGGGGGTTAATATTTAAAGATTTGAGTGGTGATTGTGGTGTATCATATTATGCTCTAAATGTGTGGAAAATTTGAGCTAAATAACTAAACAGTTTTGAGACTTTAGAAAAATGTTAAAATTTTGAATGTTTTGGCAGAATGTTTTGAAAATACGCGTTTTCATAGACATGACGATACCGCATTTCACTAGATTTTATGACATTACATAAGTATGCCAAATTTGGTTAAAATCGTACAGCTTGTTTTTGAGCAGTTCAACAGACAAAATTCACGGTGGAAAAAAATGTATGAGAAAGTCTAAATATGCATGAACAATAGAAGGTATCGTACTTTTGTATACAGTTAACTGTAATAACGGGATTCGACATCAAGCCTAAGGCTTATGTAAGTCGTCCCCTAAAAGTGTAAAGTTTTTTTAATGTAAGTTAAAATCCTGGCTTTTACGATGCTTCGGCATGGCCCCTATTAGTATTTTGTCTTACAGTTGCAGTTCCCAAACCTTGTTTATTTGTAATGATGAGTGAGTGGTGGTGGTTATGATGGTCCCTGTTGAAAAACAAGTGCCAGCGCATGTCACTCTGCAGCCCCAAACGGAGAAACTCACACTGGTACTTGTTCGGCTGCTGAGATTTCAGTCTTAACAATGGTCCCGGGGGCGCGGTGGCGTCGCGGTAGCTGGTTCTCGTCAGATCACCGAAGTTGAACAACGTCGAGCGCGGTTAGTAGTTGGATGGGTGACCATTTCAGCGACTGATTCGTTCTCCCGCGTTGTGTCCTTGGGCAAGGCATTTAACCCCGATTGCCGACATGGGGACACGATGACGCTGTGTACTAAGGCGTACTGCGCGTCGATGGTGCGCATGTCTTCAACCAATCTAACCCTGCCTGTGCCGCGGTGTCGAGTTCAGAGTTACGATGTTGGAGAGCTGACAGCTGCTCGACGTTACTCGGTGGTTCTCTCCGTGTACTCCGGCTTCCTCCACCCGTAAAACTGTAACCGACATGATATGACCCTGGCTGTTAATGTGTAGTTAAACCCTAATAAATAAATAAATAAATAAATAAATAAATAAATAAATAACAATGGTCCCATATAATAATTGGAACCACTATAAAATCCTTGTAAAGATACCAAACTTGCCGATTGGGGGTTTACCAGGAGCACATGGCTGCAGTCGTAGATAGTAGGGTCGGTCTATTTGCAGTAAGTTCATGAATTGCAGTAAGTTCACGAATTACAGTAAATAACTTTGCTGAAGTTCCTCGATGTGCGCGAAAGGTGTTATTAATCCTTTGTCTTGTTGGTAGTTAATCGGATTACAGTGTTGTCACCTACATAAGTCTATTGTTAATCATTGGGTTTTTTTTTATTGATTGCATCCATTAATTTTGTTAATTTTATAAATATATAACTATAATAGGATATTCAATACATAAGTAATAATATTATGTAGCCCTGAAGTTTGAACCCCCTTAACTGGCGGAACGTGCACAGCCGATGATGACGTGTCGCATTTCCTGATAGTATGCCAGAGAAGCATGTTGTCATGGGTTCTGTCACATCTAATAGAAAATATAGTCATCAAATGGCACATGGGTTTTGTTCATACTCTCCGAAGATACTCACCCCTTTTCCACTATCCCAAGACTGAATGACATTGAAAAATACCACATTGACACTACGGGGAATTACCATATTGATGAAACCAGTATGGAAAAAAATCAGACACAGGGTTAAAAAATCTTCTTCCCTCACTGGAAACACTCGTCCCCGATCCATCGGTGTGTCTAAGGACCCAAACGGAACATGTGAATGAAACTGAACAAAAACACACTCTAAACTTAAAATCCCACCCCAATCTATCGGTGAGTGTAATGATCGAAACGGGGCGGATACAAACGGACCGATACGGAACAACATGTGACTGAAACGAAACGAACCAACATGGTACCAAAATTGAACAAAAACACAATTCTAAACTTAATTACCCCTAGGTAATGCAGTTATTTTATTTGAAGAAAATTACTCTGAAAAAATACCACGATACGTGTCTCGCGCGGGAGTCTTACAGAGACTAATAAAATAAAAATTGCGTTGTAAATTTCACTGACACCAACAGGCATAGAATTCGGTCTAGCCCGGCATTAACCTAGTGACAGAGCCAGGCTACCAGATTGGGAGAGGTGGGGTCAAATTGCAAAATGTTTTTTTCCAGATCGTATTTAAACAGCCAGGAGGCTCCTGAATGGCCATCAGATCTTACTTCGAGGGTATAGAGGGTAGCAGTTTGAATTAGGAGGAATTTTGGAAGTCATAGCCCCCCCCCCCCCCCTCTCCCCCGCCCCCAGAGTGGCTCCATACGAAATGGCGACCGTAAATGTATTTTTGTGTTTACTTTAATGACAGAAATTCAATATTTAATGCTATGTTTGGAACTAATATCCCTTAACCCTTTGAACTTTAGTGGTATCTTCCATGCTAGTTCAATGGAAGCAATTACAAGAATCCATATTCATTATTTGGGGTAGACCAATCAGTATTTTCAACGTGCAACCTCAGGGCTACACGTTGAAAATAGTGATTGGTTTACCCCACACATTTACTGAACAGCTATCCTATTTAATGACGTTATGACGTATTATGTTGCTGGCCGGAAAAACGGCCGCTGAGGTTCATAGGGTTAATATTGAGAAAGAGATATTTCTATTTCATATTTAGTTTAAGCAGTATTTATTTGGAAAAAAATAATCATGTAATTGTAAAAAAGAAACATGTTACACACATAGAAAATTACACAAAGGTACAGATAATTATGGTTGGAACATAAATCAAGCTGAGTAGTGTATGTTGGTCGTTTCCAAGGCAGCTGAAATACAAATATTACGATTGATTGTCATGGGAGGTGGACTACTGTCATGAAATATTGTATCATTGCATGATAATACTATAAATGTTATTCAACTTTAAAATGTATGATGTTTTTTGCTTTTATTTTAATGTTAAGAATGCAATCTTGAAAGCTATGTTTTGGACTAACCCTCCCTCTACATTGAAAAAAAAATAAACATTTTTGGTTGTGCGGGTAATCGTTTCGAACCGGTGGGGACATTTGTTAAATATGGAGCCAAAAATGTGTATTACTTCCGAATCCACGACTCCATGTGCTACTTGTAATGCCACTGTTCATATTTTTCTGAAATAAATATTATAAGTAATTGTGATGAACTGACGGTAACATGGTCTGAGGTTTGCGGCTTGGAGCGACTTGGAGCTTATGTTCAACCGAGATGCGAAGCGTCGAGGTTGAACATACGCTCCGAGCCGCAAACCTCAGACCATGTTACCGTCAATTCATCATAAAAACGTATATGTTCCAATAGACACTACCCGTCGCCCAAAACCTACATCTTGAAACACGAGAGGCTTATTTACTAAACTTGTGGTCGTTAAAAGTTGCCTTGTTCAAGGCAACTTTTAACGATCACAGGTTTAGTAAATAAATCTCTCGTGTTTCCACGACGGCACTGGATAAATAATCTATAAACCCATTCCATCTTAGTTCAAATCGTATATTGGTTTGCAATTTAAACAACACGTGAAACATCCAGAAAAATGAAGCGTCCTGCTAGTCACTCCGTTGATGAAGCAGTTATGAAACGGATGACGTCATTTGCAAATATTTCGCGCTGTGACGTCAGACGGTAACATTTGCCACTTGAGCCGTCAACATAGAATATACTAAGCGAGCTCTCGTCCAATCAGGGGAGGGGGATTTTAGTCTTGTTGGAACATTATAAGTTATTCTGTTTTTTGACAGGGGACGTGGTCTCACGTTCCCTGCATGAAATTCATATTCAACCGAGGCGTTAGCCGAGGTTGAATATATGTTTCATGCAGGGAACGTGAGACCATGTCCCATGTCAACAAACAAAATAACGTGTATGTCCCGTTCTTACACAAGTAAAATTGAATTGGAAAAAAATGATAAAAGTTAACACCTTACCGAAACAACGTCTACTTTCTAATATTCGCTGTACAACAACAAATTTTAAAAAGATTCGAATGAAGCGATTTCAGTTCATGTTACAGTAAATTAATGAAAAGAGACCTTATAATCTAATCGGTTTCATAAATAATTATCCTTGTTTACATAACTAATCTTTTTGTACGTAATAACGGCACTTTTGTGTGTATTTTACTTCAGTTAAATGTATTTGTTTCAGTTGATTTCAAGTGAAAAAGACATTGCGATGAACCGTTGCTCATGGCAACGAGACGCTTTCCTTGACAGTGGACATAAGAATCGCTGACAGAAGACATATGCGAGTGCCCGGCGACATAAAATAAAATCAACTGGGCATTGACCAATCACTGCAAGGTATTGCGGTTGGTATCGGGACATTGTTTAAACTAAAAAAATGTATGTCTCAGTGCAGATGCCGAAGAAGAAACAAATCTTCACATTTTAAAAGACTACAAACCCTGTGCATTCCCTTGGTAATTCCAATAAGATTGCAATGACGGAAACCAGAAAGGGATATACAAGTTGCTCTGCATATAATTTGTAACACGATAGATTAAAAAAAACACTGAAATCACTTTGGAGTTTGTTTTATAGATTATTTTTAACGCTGTCC
Organism: Pictodentalium vernedei; assembly: GCA_031216915.1. NCBI lineage: Eukaryota > Metazoa > Mollusca > Scaphopoda > Dentaliida > Dentaliidae > Pictodentalium > Pictodentalium vernedei. The sequence goes on along the minus strand of CM062289.1, from coordinate 146,699,528 downwards.
CATAGTCGCTTTGTGTTAAATCCTGTCAAAATTTGGTCCACTTCGGTCCCCTTTCAGTCCTGTTTCGGTCCGTTTCGATCCTGTTTCGATCCGTTTCGGTTATTCGTTGTACCTCAACCCGCCATGTAAGTTTTTCTTTTCTGGCTGAATATTTTGGATCTGCGCTCCATAATTAGAAGAAATAAATGCAGGAAAATATGGTTACTAATCATTTTGTTTCTTCATTTTACAAAATACCATCATTTTGAAGCAACCTCTCACAGGAGCATTATTTATTATTATTTATTTATTGGTGTTTAAGGTCACATACTTATGCACAATGGCTAATCGTGACCGTGACAGTTTTACGGGTGGAGGAAGCCGGAGAGAACCACCGAGCATCGACAAGCAATCACAGGAGCATACACGGGGAAGTAAGTCTAATCTAAGGCCATTATAAAAGCTTTCAAAATTTAGTCAACCAGAACAATTTCAATATATATTAGACTACAAGAGTTCACACAGGCCAACAGGGTATACAATGAGTACAAATAAATATATTAAATTGGCCCTGAAGCTTCCCACTATCATAAAATGCGCTCCTCTGTACTGCCTGTTTATGGGTTAGGGTAACTTAGTGTGTACATTCTGGCTAAAATTGCATATCCGTCTATTTCATTTTCTATAATTGTATAGAGCCAACGTGCTGAATTTGATTCCAGTCATGATGGGAACCTCATGCCTGTACAGTTCACGAGGGTCAACATCCTACTAGACTATCCCAATGGGTGTGATCATGTGAGTTTTGAGATTTGGGCAGCAAAACTGTGTGCTCATAAATCTAATTGTGGGGTGTGACAAAGGCGGGCTGGACCACGAGTTACCGGGGAATGCACTAGTGGGGCGCAGACCCGGAGAAAACTTTGTTTTGCGAGCTGAACGAATGCGACTTCTTTGCATCTGAGCGATCAATGGCACTCCACACAGAAGACATCCCGATGACATTTTTGTATCATCTCCATCGATCATTCAACAAAAATGGTACTACCGGTGGGAGGGGGAGGGGGGCATAGTTCACCCCAATCGGAATTAGATAAACTTTTTGGTTTTCAAAATTGAAGGAACGCAGTTTCCTTTCATCTGAGCGATCAATGTCGAATTATAGTGCTGTATCGAGATGTCCTCAATGACGGTCCACATAAAGAACATTTCGATATACCGGCAGTCTGTGCAATCAGATCCATTTCGCATTTTGGGTAATTTTTCACTAACTTTCACGTACCAACTGGTGCTGGGCTGCAGCAATTTTGGAGCCCCAGATGGAACCCAATAGGGCGCATACATCCAGACCGTCTCTGGGGTGGGAGAGCAGTTGAAACTGGGTGAATGGGAGAAGAAAAAAACACTTGGAAAACAACAGAGAAAGGGCGATGGAAGAAAAACTACTGGTAGGCGAATAATAATCGTCCGACCCCAGTGTGGCTAATTGTTAGCATGAATGCTACACTAAGTTATGGTGCAATTCGCCGTGTGCTACAACATTTGGTGCAGCATATTTCACAATTGAAATTGAAAATTATAGCCCTACCCATGTTTCTGGATGCTGTAGAACTAGAATAATTTCAGCTGCATGAATGACGAGAAACGTGAATCGAGAACTCCAGAGATTCAAAAGTTATGAGTTGCTTGGCATATACAGTTGATTTCACGATGAATATGTTTTTGTTCCAACTGTTGTTTGTTGTTGTATTGTTGATCCATGGGTTGGTGGGGGGGGGGGGGGGGGGTTTGATAGGGTGCATGCCCTTTTCGGCCGAGGTACATCAGCGGAAAAAAACTTTATACTTTCCGAGAGCTGTAACTGAGAAATTCTCGAGTATTCGTTTCAAACGTATTTTACGGTTGCCAATGCCTATGACGGGAGGGGCGTATATATCAGGTGAGTTTGGTCGATAACCACCAAACAAACAAGCTATACAATCGTCGGGGTGATTTATAATGCTATATATCGTCCCTTGATGGGAACAAGGTACCATCTGCAATGCCTTAGCATTGCAGATGGCACCTTGTTCCCCTCAAGGGACGATATATATTTTTTATCGGTACTATGGAGTGTCGCATTACAATTTATGGCACGTTGTAAACTCCCGGTCTTAACTCGTGGCCAAATTCCAGTGCCCGTTTTGATACCCCCCCCCCCCCCCCCCTTGCCCTCGGATGTTTCCGGCGCCCTTGTATACAGGCACATATTGATAGGTGACGTACATATACATGGATCTGATTGTGGGTGTTTTAACCCTTTATATAGACTGTTGTCATACTCTTGAATTACTGAAGTTTTCTAGACGTATATAAACACAGTGTGCATGGTAACACATGAAGGATTCATTTGGTGATCCTACCAGATGCTCAAATAACACACGCAGTGGTGCACGCAAAAAAACACTCAACCTGATGGGCAGCAAAGATGTGAAGCATGATGTTCTTGACAAATGATTGCATATGATGTTTTTTTAAATATTTTTTTACTTTATTACGGCAAATGTTGCCAGGTATGTTAAATTTCTTGGCGCAAAACAGTAGGGGTGGTCTAAGGAACCGTCAAAAGTTGGTTCGGTTGTATTTTATCAATAACTTAGGTAATACTGGCTATGTCTGACGATGTGGATTTTGTGCGATGAAGTTCCTATAAAAGTTTACAAAATTAAACCGTCTCGATCATGGACGCTGTGACCGGCAGGGTGGAGTCGGGGCACCCCCATCGGTCATCAGATTTACAATAGTTGGAATTGCGAAGCCCTAAATTGGGAAAAGTAGGAAATTTCAGACAGGGTGCTAGTCGAATTTTCCCAACCAACTCCACATATTCATTAAAAAGTGGTGAAATCCCCCCCCCCCCCCCCCCCCCCCCCACACACACACACAGTATTGATTTTAAGTTTGAATTTGCGAGAGTATAATTATGTTGGATAATTTACAGTCAATAGGGTGTACAAATGGAATTCAGTATCTTAAAGCCAGCAGTCAGCTGGAAGTATTTTACTCAAGCCCCCCCCCCCCCCCCCCCCCCCCCCCCCTGTGAACCCCGGTAAGTGAAGCAGTGCTTATTTACTGTGGTGAGCAAGTTCTATTTTACAGTACAGGATCAAGTCACCAAATCTTGGGGTGGAAGTCCTCTAAAATGGGCAACATGGGTATTAACAATTGACTAAACTTCACTTTATCTCCATGTTGCGGTCGCGATTGGCCATTATGCAGAAATATGTGACCTCAAATACCAATAAGTAAATAAATAAATTTACTCAAAGGTGAAGGGGGTCCTAATGGATTTTCCCAATTGTTGGAAGTTATGTAGTTGTAGTTGGAATTCCGCCTACCAGGGGGTGCAATTGGAACACACACCACCGAGACCCCTTCGCAACATCCCTGGTCTCAATGTATGGTGTGATATTGTAAGTATTTCTTTCGGGTAATATTTAGAACATATGAGTTTCATCTTTAGTTGTCGGAAAACATGGCAGGTTAGGCGTGATGTTTGATCTGACCAAAGGGCTACCATACTCTTTGGTGTCTAAAGAATGTAACCTTGTATTAGAATGGCCCAAACGTGTTATTTCGATTTCCTTTCTTTGTCTATTCAAAGCACTTGGACAGCGTCTTACAATTGCATGCAGAATGTTGCTGGAGTTTCATGTTCTTCAGATGTTCCAACCTAATATGAAATCTTATGGGTTATAAATAGTGTATTCCAAGGGCAAAGAAGGGGTGTATAAGGTTCAGAAGGAGGCGACAAAATGTGAGTGGAGGAAAACATTTGCAAAACTCATTTCTTTTTGGGCCGGAAAATCAACTCCGGTCGGGTACGGTTCGCATCACTATTACAATCCTTACAAGAGGTTTAGAATCAAGGCTTTGGCGAGTTACATACCTGTAAATCAAAATTTTCTTATACTGGGCCAAACCATGGTCGGCCCGGCGAATCCGGGCCCCTACCTTCCCCAAATCCAGGGGCTCCAATACCCATCGACTGCCACTGAATCCGATTGCACCCTCTCCATTGTGTACGAAATATATGACCTTTGGGTCTCGAGTTGGAAATCAACTCTTGAGTTCAACAAGGTGCCATTTGCAATGCATTAGCATTGTATTGCAAATGGCGCTTTGTTGCACCAGAGGACCGAAATATTGACTCCAGTGAGAAAATCCCATAAAATATGGTTAACCCTTTACCTAACGTAACGGCAAAAACCAGCCAGCACAATTCTCAAAAATCGCCAATTAATTTTCATTATTTTTTCATTTTTTGGCTCTAAAACATAGGTTATGACTCCTCGAGCTCGTTCCAATGAGGGGTCATAACCTATGTTTTTGAGACACAAAAATGAAAATAATAGTTATTCAAGAATTTTTTTGGCAAGTGTCGTCTGCTTTTCATGTTAGGTAAAGGTTTTTTTATTAGGGTTTAACGACACATTAACAGCCAGGGTCATATCATGTTGGTGACAGTTTTATGGGTGGAGGAAGCCGGATTACCCGGAGAGAACCACCGAGCAACGACAAGCAGCTGTCAGCTCTCCAACATCGTAACTCTGAACTCTGCACCGCGGCACATGCAGGGTTAGATTGGTTGAAGACATGCACACCATCGACGTGAAGTACGCCTTAGTACACAGCGTCATCGTGCCCCCCGTGTAGGCAATCGGGGTTAAGTGCCTTGCCCAAGGACACAACGCGGGAGCACGAATCAGTCGCTGAAATGGTCACCCATCCAACTACTAACCGCGCTCGATGTTGCTTAACTTCGGTGATCTGACGAGAACCGTTTAACGCGACGCCACCTCGCCCCCAGGTAAAGGGTTAAAAAAAATCACTAAATGTACGCTAGAAACAGTCAGAGCGACAGGTAAAATGCCACATCTACAACCATTGGGCATGAAATTTCCGACTGTTGGTGTCTAAAGGCTTAAAATTTCTACCTCTTGAAAATTTGTTGCGACCGAATAGATCGGCAAAGCCAATTGTGCCCGAAACTGAGCCATTTCGTCCGCAAAAAGAAACAATCCGATTATGTCCGCAGGCAGTCCTCGGGCCGATTATGACTAAAAAAACAGCCGATTGTGTCCGCAAGGAGATTACTTTCTCAAACCGAAAGCCCATTGTGTCCGCAAATCTGGCACGGTCCACACAAGACGGTCACACAGCCTTGTGGTGAGTCAGTCTTCATCTTTCCGGGAGCATAATGGTTCATTGGTAAGAGTATTGAACTTCAGATCGAAAGGTCGTAGTGATCCTGACCCATGCCATCTATGTTGTGTCCTTCAGTAAGACACTTAATCCCAATTGCCCAAGTGAAAGTACGGTTGCACAGTGTGGTGAAGCATAATACACATCAGTGGTACCCATGCCCTCAACCGCTGTTAACCCTGATTGTGCGGAGTTCGTGATTTGGAGAAACCGACAGTTACTCGCCATTGTTCGGTGGTTTGGATACTGGATAGTCCCGACTCCCCCACCCCCCCCCCCCCCCCCGTAAAACTGATCGATGGGATACCAACCTGGCTGTTGAAGCGTCGTTAACCCTCAATAAACTAAATAAATACATATAAAAATAATCTTTCCGAAGCCTGGGGGTTCGGTGTCTCAGTTGGCAGAGACGCAGTTCTGAAAGCTGACAGGTCCTCGGTTCGAATCTCACCTGCGACAGCCGCGTTGTGTCCTTGGGCAAGACACTTCACTCCCATTGCCCACGTAGGGGCACGGTAGCGTTGTGTACTAAGGCGTATTGTACGTCGATGGTGCACCTGTCATCAGCCAATGCTAACCCTGCCTGTGTGGTGTTAATATGTTGGAGAGCTGACAGTTGCTCGGAGGTTCTCTCCGGGTAGTCCGGTTTTCTCCACCCGTAAAACTGTCGAGGTCATGATTAGTCATTGTGCAGAAATATTTGAATTAAACACCAATAAATAAATAAATTTCCGAAGCCTGATTTGTCAGTGGTGGGAATATTGACCTAGGGTGGAGTGAGGAAGAGGATCTCGTTCACAAATCAGGAAACACTCGACCCTGACTTCTGGCTCCCTGACAATTCTGTCGGATGCTGACTTACGATTGTCCGTTCGCTAAGATACTACACGGTCCTCGCGTGAGCTGATATGAACCGACTTCTTTTCTTCAAACTTTGGATACTGGAATATTTGGGTTGGAAAACATTGCAGCCAAGTGCAAAGAAGCCAGAGGAGGGCCACACTGACCTTCCATGTTCCAACTTCTTCCCGCGAGACCCCACCCCACCCGACCACGCTGACAAGAGTAGATACCCCATCTAGTGTTCGCTCCAAACTCGCCGCTGCGATCGTCGAGTAATGCTTCGCATCATGTCCCTTGACTGAAATGCGGCGCCCCCTCAAACCTGGAATCCTGCACCCCCCCCCCTCCCCACCCACCCACTGTTTCAAATATCCATTTTTGAGAAGAAAAAAGTTTTGGGGGATACGTTCTTCATACCGAGAGTCGAAACTTTCACCACAAATTGCTGAATAAAATTATCAATTAAATAATAAGTAATAAAGTGAATGGATTTAAACTTTTGAGATGTTCCACGTTCACCATTCGTCACTAATTCATAAACAGTTGAATGCAATAGAATTACATTTCGGAGTCTTTCAAGTCAAGAATGTCCACTGAAATTAAAAGTGAAAATCATTCAATTTTGTCACGTGATTGGTCATTTTGTTCTTGATGGACTCTGCCGAATAAGTGTGGTGGTATTAAAAAAAGTAAACGTTCTCTGCCCGGTATCTGTATTAGTTGTCCACTATGGTTAGGTAAGAATTACACAAGAAGAAGCAACTTATGTCATAATGATTTCAAAAAGATATTCTCTGCAAAAACAATTTGGATTTCGTCTCCACTATTTTCACACCCCTTCACTGAAAATAAAATGTTCCGGTTGTGCACATTGGACAAGCGTTGTTGGGTCAGAGAATGCTGTGACGTAATGGTCAATTTTATCACTCGCTTCTGTAATTTTTCATGTGTCGTAATGGCCGTGTAAAATTTATGAATTTTAAAAGAAATGGCTGATGGAGGGTACTGTGACTACCCGGGGCAGATGGATGGGGGAGTCATGCAAGCAATCGCTCACTTTTCGCATCGACAAAATCACGATACTTTCGGTAAGACAAAGATTTAGGCTTAATTTTTAGACACGTTGAAATCGTCAGACCTTACGCCATCTTGACCTGTTAGGTAGTAGTTATATAACAGAACATAATGTTACTTGTAGCCACTACAAATTGTCGACATTTATTACCGCTGTTTATACAATATTATATTTTGTCATTAAAAGTGAATTTGAGTAAGAAGGAACAATTGCTTAAATTACGCGTTGCCCTGTGTTGCTTCCATTTGAATGGAGAGAATTAAAGCTTCGGTAAAACTGACCGGCATTCCAAATGGATACAGTTGTGAACGAAATATTTTTTTCCGTGTAAGATATTGCCACGTAATTTTAAAATTACAAAGTTAAAAATTTTCTGCCTCATATTTCACAATGTTGCAATTTTACTGCATTATGCTTTCCTTAATAGTGTTTTAGAAAAGTTATCTTAATTAATTTTACTTGTTATGTAAAAGAATTGTGCTTTGAGGACCATATACAGGGACGTATTATTCATAAGGCTGACTAGACTGAAGCCTAGGGGCCCGCAAGGGCAGGGGACCCTCCTTTTTGTCTGCTGAGGCACTGTTACCAGCTCCTTAGGGCTCCAGTGGTTAAATGCACTTTGAACTCTGTGCCGTAGCAATACATGTACTTACCTGTATTTATCCATATACATACTCTTATAAGTATACTATATATACCCCCAAAATGTGCTTTCCTGAAGAATTCTATTCACACAATAAAAATATTAAGAAAAAAAATTGTGAGAAGAATTCTTCAGGAGACCCACAAAAGGGATATAGTGCTATGTACTGTGGCATAGTGCCTACCGTACCAGGGTCAGGTTGTCAGCTGTACTGGGATGAAACACTGAAGTGCCGGAGGGGGCCCCGAAGTACCCAAAAGCCTAGGGGCCCAGCCATCGGTTAATATGGCACTGACCATATGTGGAGAGTACCATACGTGGGGACAGGTTTACCACTAAACACCTGTAGTGTGGAAATTCCACCCCATGCAGAAACTCTCGGTCTGTGAAAATGCTCAAGTATGACAGGAAATTTTCAACCGCTGGACCTCTAGATCCAATTCAGAGGTCTACTGGTTAAAAAAAGTTTGTCTCCTACATTATCAACATTTAGTGTTCTGACAGCACTGTCACATACTGTAAATGTCATTTTCACTGCTTAGCTTACTGTCCCTTAGAGAAAGGGTTTTAGGATTTTCATTACTCTCAAATAAAAAATTTGACACACCTCATCACCATTTTACCCCTTCAGCTCCAGTGACCTTGGGCCTCAGTTTGAACAGCAGTGACCACCCCCCCCCCCCCCCCCACACCAAGATGCTTGCTACTGATGTGCTCCCTAAATCCTGGCACCTCGCTATTACCAAACCATCCAAAGACCTCTCTGCTCTGACCCCTTCTCTCTTCTTTCAGTGGCAATCCGGAATTCTCCTGTCACTGACAATTGTTTTTTAACATGAAACATCACCCATCTAAGATCTTTATTGAGTAACTCTCCATTAGGTCCTTAAAATGCCCCATCCAATCTGTCTGGCACATCATTTTACACCACCAACTGTCTGTCAGGTTTACAATGTATTAGACAGTTAATATACTACTCACGAAGAAATAAGAGATTATTTGATCGGATTGTTTGTAAGTACATTGTAATTTTAACTTTTTAACTCTTTAGTTCATATTTTAGGGTTATTTTGTTATATATTTAGTTTGTAGGAATTCAGGGTAAAGCAAACTGGATTAGGTTATAGGTTTTGAGAATTTTAATTGATTTTTAGCTCAACTTTGATGTAAGTCAATTTTGAGCTTATGCCATTGCCAGTCGTCCGTCTGGCCGACTGGCTGTCTGTCCGTCCTGTCCATCAACAATTCAATACGGCTCGGGCTAGAGGCCGTATTTATGAACCGATTTTTATGAAACTTCTTGGGTACCTTTATTATGATTGTGGGACAAGAACGAGTGTTTTTGGGTCCGATCCGAAATTCAAGTTGGCCACTGGCAGCCATTTTGTACAAAATTAGGTTCAATCAGATTTTTGTGCAGAACTTCCATATGAAAGCTCTGATTTGAATAATTTTTTGTACGGATGTTTAGTACCATGGGATATATCACATATAATATGGGTTTTTTCTCGTGCGTAAATTATGCAAAATAGAGTAACTTTGATGTATTTAGTGTTACTTTCAGCACTTTAAGTGCAAATGCCTGTACGGCTCGGGCTAGAGGCTGTATTTATGAACCAATCTTTACGAAACTTCTTGCGTACCTTTGGTATCACCGTGGGACGAGAACGAGTGTTTTTGGGTGTGGTCCAAAATTCAAGATGGCCGATGGCAGCCATTTTGTACAAAATTAGGTGCAATCAGATTTTTGCACAGAAATTCCATATGAAAGCGCTGATTTGAATAATTTTTTGTGTGAATGTTTAGTACCACGGGATACATCACATATAATACGTTTTTTTTTCTCGGGCAGAAATTATGCAAATTAGATGAACTTTGATTTTTTCTGTGCTGCTTACACACAGTAAGTACACATGTCAATAAGGCTCAGGCTAGAGTCTGTATCTATGAACCGATCTTCACGAAACATCTTGGGTACCTTTGCTATCACCTTGGGACAAGAACGAGTCTTTCTGGGTGCAGTCCAAAATTCAAGATGGCTGCCATTGGCCATTTTGTACCGAAATTAGGACAAATCAGTTTTTTGTACACAACTTCTATGCGGCTCAGGCTAGAGGCCGTATTTATGAACCAATCTTTACGAAACTTCTTGGCTATCTTTGTTATCACCGTGGGATGAGAATGAGCATTTTTGGGTGTGGTCCAAAATTCAAGATGGCCACCAGCAGCCATTTTGTACCAAAATTAGTGCAATCAGTTTTTTGTACAGAACTTCTGTATGAAAGTTCTGATTTGAATAAATTTTTGTAGTAATGTTTAGTAACATGAAATACATCACATATAATACAGGTTTTTTTCTCATGCAGAAATTATGCAAATTAGATGAACTTTGATTTGTTCAGTGCTACTTATACACAGTAAGAGCACATGTCAATATGACTCGGGCTAGAGTCTGTATTTATGAACTGATCTTAACAAAACTTCTTGGGGTACCTTTGTTATCACCTTGTGACAGGAACGAGTGTTTCTGGGTGCCTTTGTTATCACTGTGCTATGAGAAAAAATATTTTGGGGTTCAGTCAAACTCACTCTGGGACTCAAAGATTTCTTTTCTAGTTTAGCATCTAACTGTCAACCCACTTTTACATTACTTTACCTGTATCTTTGTTACAGGCTACGGTCAGCATTTATGTACAGACCGTTACAATACCTTGCATGTACCTTTGTTATCAGGTCATTACCTAGATGTTTGTCATTGCTGTGTCACACACTATACATGTACATGGCTTAATCAAGTTGAGCTAAAGTGTCATTGACACTTTATTTTTTTTATGTTATCCTTTTTTTTTGTATTGCGTTTTGTTTTCATTTTGTGGACATGGTTGGTAAGTTTTCTAGTGTTGTCAAGGGTGATATTCTTATGGTAAATGTGGTGAGTATTGGGGTGCAGAGGGAGGAGGAGGTTGACATCAGTTAAAGGATACAGGTGCATGGTAGTTGAGCTAGAGGCAAGTGGAATTGTGTACTGGGATGGCCATTGTATAGATTGTCAGGGAGCATTAGTACTAATTGCCAGGAGATTCTGTGGTTGTTGGAGGTATATATAAAGCTCAAGGGAGAAATGGAGGTGCTAGGGGAAGGTCGACAAGGGGCACTTCAGTAAAAGTAGCATTTGATGAGGGTTGGAAAGTGGTAGACAGCTTGAGAAGGGCAGGAAGTGGGAAGTGGATTTTTGATGTTGAGGATGAGGGATGCTCAACAGGAAGGGGCCTAAAAGTAGAGAATTGAGGACAGCGAGGCATGGGTAGGGGCAGCGGAAGGCAGGCTAAGCAGTGTTTAGAGTGTGGGGGTCTGAGGATGAAGACGAGGGTGTTAGCTAGAGGAAAGGCGAGGAGGGCAGCTGATGGGAAAACTAGATGTGGTAATGGGCAGATGTAGCGTGAAAAATAGGTTCAGTGTATTGGAGACTATGGATGGTTTGGGGGATGGTGAGGTTCTTGATAATGGGTGTCCTTTTGGTGGGAATATCAGTCAGTCCAGTAGGAGTGGAGTCGTAGGGAGGGGCAGCAAATCATCATCTAATTGAAAACTGGTGGGGAGTAGTATCATACATGGTCTAGATGGGATGGCCTGTGGCCCAGATATTCTGATTCAAACTTATCTTTGTTTCCGTGGGTCAAGGTTGAGGAAATGAGACATAGAGTGGATGGTGTGTTTAGAAGAAGTCACAAAATTACTGTAGATATGATTTGTGTTCATAAAAGAAAGCTACTGTTGAGCTCATTGGCAATGGTATTTCTTCAGTATTTTCCTGATGTGAATTCCCCTTTGGTACTATCAGCAAATCTCAGTCAGGTCAGATTCCGAATACCGAACCAATACAGAGTTATTCACACCCTTCTCTAGTTCTTGGATTTGGAGGTAGATTTGTCTGAAGCATGAAGACACTATAGAGATATCCAGAGTGAACTCAGCCTGGGAAGAAACATCACTACAAAAAGGGTCCTCTAGAGATAGGCCTCATCTAGGGTCCATCTTGTCACCAATTCTGTTTCGATTGTTTTTCAAAGATTCCGGAGATGTGATGGAAAATGCAGAGGGCTATTCTTAACTGATGATGTGGTTTTATTAGCGGAGAGTGAAAAGGGACTACAGAAACTGCTAACAATTTCAGGAAAGTATGGGGATAAGTGACGGCTATAACTGAATGAAAACAAGAGGAAGGTAATACTAGTGAGTCAGAGGGATGGGTAGATGAATCTTGCAGGTGTAGGGAGCAAGTTTTCTATTGGTGAAGAAAGCATCTAACAGTGGGGGAAATGTGTGAATATGAATATTTAGGAGTGAACTTTTGAATTACAGGTAGAGAGAGCATGGTGGCTCAATAGGTAGAGATGAAGGCTGAAAGCCAAGAGGTCCTTGGTTTGAATTCCACCTGCAGCAACCGCGTTGTGCCTTTGGGCAAGACACTTAATCAATTGCTGACACTGAGGCATGGTGGCATTGTGTACTAAGGCTTAATGCACATCGATGGTGCACTTGTCTTCAACCAGTGCTAACACTGCTTGTGTGGAGTTAGTACATTGGGGAGTCTGACAGTTGCTCGCAGTTGTTTGGTGGTTCTCTTCGGGTATTCCGGCTTCCTCCTCCTGTAAAATTGTCTAACACAAGGTGACCCTGGCTGTCGAATGTGTCATTAAACCCCAATAAATAAATACAGGTAGAGGCATATACAGAGTATATACCAATAAACTTAATACAAAGGGGAAAATAATACTCAGTCAGTTAACCCTTTACCCAACGAATCGCCCGCATCCGCCCACGTAATATGCAAATTCAGCAGCTGAAAAAATATCATTTTTCGAAAAATTTCAACAAAACCATATCATGTGACCCCTCTTTGGAACGAGCTCGATGAGCTCGTTCCAAAGAGGGGTCACATGATATGGTTTTGTTGAAATTTTTTGAAAAAATTAAAAAAATGATATTTAAAATAATAAATTTTGATATCGTCTGCATTGGGTAAAGGGTTAAAACGTATAAGAAGAAGTACCTTTTACTTCAGCAAGGTGTTCATTGGGAAAGTATTTGGGAGAGGGTGTGGATACCAAGTACAACCGTTGTAATCCCTTAAAACCAAAATGGTAGTGAGGAACTTGGAGAGTGGGTTGAAGGTGGTTGGCGGATAACTGGGTCAAGTAATGCAGCCACACTGGAAGCTATCAGAGGTGAACATGCGTGGGTTCCTGTTAACTGGTAGAGTGCTGAATTATTTTTGGGCATCAAAATTTGCTTATATATCTTTGTCTTGTTACAATTTATGAGAGAGTGCCAATAGGCACTCTCTCATAAATTGTAACAAGGCAAATTCTGACAGACAAAATTATTTAACTTCAAAGGTAATATGAAACTTGGCCACCAAAAATTATGCTTTTAAGTTGAAGCACCTGCACTTAAGAATAAAGTCCAAATATGGGCTTCCAGTACTCTACCAATTAAAGATACCATATGCTACCTGAATTGTCTTGTAAACCTTCCAAATAGCAGATGGGGTAAAGTGGTATTTAACTACATGTATGTATGAGTTTTCAACATCCAGACAGGATGGACAAGGCAGGTTCAGGAGCTAATGGAGAATTATTCCATTGAGAATGAATATCCAGTAGAATTGGGACAGAAACTGGAGAGCAGTTTCATCGGGGAGGATGCTCGGAGATTGCAATAGTAACTGGTGAGCTGCTGGAGTTGGGGCCAAATGTTTGTTGGTCGGGCCATGCAAGAAAGAATCACCAGCTTTTGAGCAGTACTTTACCTGGATGGATCTTATTTTTGGGGGGAGTGGGGTGGGGGGTCATTATTGATCAAAGTGAGATGAAAATCACTGAAATGGAAGGCGAAAATTGGGAAAGGTTGGGAAAAAAGTGCCAAATGTGAAGCTTAGGAGTAATCTTCTTTTCGGCTCTCGACAAAAAAAGTTATAGCCATTTAAAATGGTATCTGAAGATACATGTACATTACTGGCCTGGCTTCAAACGTGTACGTCATGAATATAGGCCATACCCTTTACCTAACCTGAATAGCCAATGAGACTTGGAACAAAATTTCTTGAATGCCTAAAACATTTTGATACATGTATTTGTTTAATAGATATGATTTTGTTACCTAGAATTGCCCATTATCAAGCTTGGCAGATTTGACTTCATACTCAGCTGAATATGCTGATATGAACCAACCTGTAGTGTTGTCCCCTTTGATGCATTACTAGGGTCAACCATAATGGAGTAGTTCAGAAGCTGAGTTTATTACTTGGTTAGTTTCATGTCAGCTGAGATATTAGCCCCCAGTAACGTCACATCAGCCTTCGACCTTTGGTCTTAGGCTGATATGAAGTAACCTCTGGCTGATATCTTGGCCGATATGAAACTAACCAAGTAATAACCTCTAAGTACTGGATATTTTTGAAATGTTCTCTTTGAGGTGATAGGTAAAGATTTAACCCTTTACCCAACCTAATGACCAAAACTCTGCCAGTGCTATTCACAAAAATCACTGTTTCATTTTCATTTCTTTATCTCAAAAATATATCTTATGACTCCCCATTTGAACGAGCTTGTTAAGTTCGTTGAAATGAGGGGTCATAAACTATGTGTTTGGCTCAAAAAATGAAAAAAATTAGTAATTCAAGAATTTTATTTGCAAGTGCCATCTTCTTTTTGTGTTAAGTAAAGGGTCAACTGGTTTAGTGCTGGAAGCCCATATTTGGGCATTACTCTGAAGTGCATGTACTGCAATTCAAAGGCTTCAGGCTCTGTGGATGTCCTTAATATTATCTTAGAATCTAAATTATTTAGTCGGTATGGAGTTTCCTTGTGGGCACTCTCCCATAAATTGTAACAAGGCAAAGACTTGTGAATACATTTTGACAACTAAAATTAATTCATCATTCTACCAGTTAACTGGTAGTGTGCTAAATTATTTTTGGTCCTCAAAATTTCTTTGTGCATCTTTGCCATGTTACAATTTATGGGAGAGTGCCAATAGGCACTCTCCCATAAATTGTTACATGGCAAATCCTAACAGATAAAATAATATCACTTCAAAGATAATATGAAACACATCCACAGAATATGAATCCTTTAAATTGTGGAACCAGCACTTCAGAATAAAGCCCAAATATGGGCTTCCAGCACTCTACCAGTTAAACATGCACAAATCTTCAAGCACCTTGTATTTCAGAGAATAAAGTTGGTCCTGGATTTTACACAGAACATCACTTCACACCAGAGATCTCAAATGGGAATGGATCCATAGAACCATTGAACCCAGGGATTGACATGTCATCATCAAATGATATGTCAGTCATGTGTGGTATGAGCCTACCAACATCAAGATCAAGTCAAGCAGTTTTTGATGTCATGAATGGTTTCCAAGTGAAACAGGAAAAGGGACGAATGCCACCAACACCACCAGGTACTTTTGATTTATGTGACTAGACGGTGTTATTAATGTGTGCAAAGTACACTATAGTATTACCCTGCATTTGCATTCTTGATTATTGGTTAATGCTTGATACAGACAGAAATGAAAAGGTATTACAGTGGAGTCCACTTAATTGGATATCTCTTAACTGAATAACCCTGTTAATTGAATATAATTTCCAGACACAAAACCATTTACCATACCTCCAGTACAAATTTGACCTGTTAATTGAATATTGGTAAAAGAGTAAACTCCTGTTAATTGAGTAAAAAATCTTGCAACCTGTCAAGAAATTACCCCGACTCTCCCCAGTTTTCCTTTGTTTATAGACCTATTTGGCCCCAGTAATCCAATACAGGCATTTAATCTATTATATCTTGTTTGACAGAGCTCATGGAGCTCTCTCAAACAGGATATAATAGAATAAATGCTAAGTTTATCTCCAGAATACAGGAAAGTGACACAATCCCTGTTAATTGCATACTCCTGTTAATTGAATAGTTTTCATTGGCAAAGTGGTTATTCAGTTAACAGGGTTTCACTATTTATAAAATCTGAAACCTTTACATCTAGAGACACTACCTGAACATATGGACACACTTTCAATGTTTTGAATTAAACCCCCTTGGAGCCTTTCACAGGAAACTGATACGGGTGCCACATGGTGCCAAATCAAATATCCGAAAAACCTTTATGCACATGTGGAGATCCTACCGGTACATTTGAACACAGTTTCAACATGTCAAATTAAAACCCCAAGGAGCCTTTCGCCGCAGACTGATTGTCTAACGTCAAAAATGGCACGCCGGGAGCCACATGCCGGATCAAAAATTCAAAACCTTTGTAGACATCTAGAGACCCTATCTGAACATATGAACACACTTCAAGTGTTTTAATGCAAAACTCCTTGGAGCCTTTTGCCAGGAACTGATTCTCTAATGACAAAAGTAGTGCTACGGGTGCCGCATGGAGCCAAATAAAAAATCTGAAACCTTTATGCACATCTAGACACTGTACCGGAATATATGAACAACATTTCAACATTTCTTATTAAAAGCCCTGTGAGCTTTCGCCAAAAACATTCTCTAATGACAAAAGTGGCGCTACAGGCACCACACGAGGCCAAATTGAAAGTCCCAAACCTTCTATGCACATCTAGAGACCCTACCTGAACATATAAACACACTTACTTTTAACATTTTAAATTAAAACCCCCTAGGAGCCTTTCGGCGGAAATCAATTCTCTAACAACAAAAGTGGCACTACGTGCAGCACATGGGGGTCGAAAAAAAAAATGAAACTTTTATGCACATCTAGAGATCCTAGCTGATCCTAGCTGAATATATGAACACACTTTCTGCATTTCAAATTAAAACCCCTAGGAGTCTTTCACCAGCAATCCATTTCTCTAATGACAAAAGTGACACTACGTGTGCCACATGGAGCCAAATCAAAAATCCGAAACCTTTATGCACATCTGGATCCCTTACCTGAACATACGAACACACTTTCAACGTTTTGAATTAAAACCCCTAGGAGCCTTTTGCCGGAAACTGATTCTCTAACATCAAAAGTGGCACTACGGGTGCCACATGGGCCTGAATCAAAATTCCAAAACCTTTATGCACATCTAGAGACTCTATTAGAACATATGAACACACTTTCAGTTTTTCAAATTAAGACCCCTAGAAGCTTTTCCCTGGAAACCGATTCTCTACTTGTGCCATATGAGGCCGATTCAAAATCCTGAAACCTTTATGCACATCTAGAGACCCTTCCTGAACATATGAACACACTTTCAACATTTCGAATTAAAACCCCTTGGAGCCTTTTGCTCGAAACTGATTCTCTTACGACAAAAGTGGTGATACAGGTGCCACATGCGGCAGAATCAAATCCTGAAACCTTTATGCACATCTAGAGGCCCTACCTGAACATATGAACACACTTTCAATGTTTCAAATAAAAAACCCTAGGAGCCATTTGCCAGAAACCGATTCTCTAACGACAAAAGTGGCTCCACATGGGCCCGAATCAAAATTCCAATACCTTTATGCACATCTAGAGACTCTATTGGAACATATGAACACACTTTCAATGTTTCGAATTAAAACCTCAATGAGCCTTTCAACAGAAATTGATTCTCTGATGTCGAAAATAGTACCCAGGGTGCCACATGGACATGGGACCGAATCAAAAATTTTAAACCTTTATGCACATCGAGAGACCTTACCTGAACATGCAAACACACTTTCAATATTTTGAATTAAAACCCCAAGGATCCTTTTCCAGAAGTCGATTCGCTACTGACAAAAGTGCCACATGGGTCTCAATAAAAATTCCCAAACCTTTATGCACATTTAGACACCCTACAGGAACAAACGAGCACACTTTCAACAGTCAAAATTACATATCCTAGCTTCCTTTCATCAGAAAGCAATGTTTTAGCACAGTCTTTAACTGGTGCTACTGGCACAACCTGGTGACAAAAATTAAAACTAAACTTATTTTTGTCATCTCTTGACCATGCTTTAGAGGTATGGTAAGTTAAAAAAAAATGGGACGTACGGACGTACAGTCGGAACTCTTTTCTGTTGTCATTTTTGCAAGCTTTATCACCATCTTTTCAGCTCCCAATAGGCATTATCTTGACTTGACACTTTGCCTACAGATTGGTCCACAGTCCACACGTCAGTGATGTCCACACATGTGTTGACCAGGTAAAGAAAATGATCATTGGCAAAATTTTACTTACTTAGTTGATGGTTATTCCAATAATTAGTGTTTGATATCTAATATTATTGCATCCATGGAAATATTACCCACCCGTAGAAAGTGACCAGTCCACGGCGACTACTGTAGTCTAGTGGTAATATTGACAAAAATCACTATTCAATTGTTTTTTAAAATTCGCTTCACAGAGCTCATGATCACCCATTTGAGTCTATTGAGCTCATTCCAATGAGAGGTTGTAAGCTATGTTTATTATCATTTATGCAAAAAAATATTCATGAAATATTTTCGCAAGTGTCACCTACCCATTTTAGGTAAAAGGATTAGTAGCTAATCCATCAAGCTTTTGTAGAATATATCTGTTGAAAGATAAATGCTTTCTTTGTGAGTAGATTAGTGTGGACAGGGACGCAACACAGAAACTGAACAATCATTACATGTACATTGAAATCCTTTGGCCTGTAATTTATAACAAATATGTGGCCCACTATTTATCTGGTCAAAATTCTCTCGGCTTTTGTAATGTCGCTACTGCACTGGTGAATCTCATCATCTGTGCAACAGACAGGCAACATGAGAAACCTCCATCTACATGTAGAAAGTTCAGAAATGCTAATCTACATATCTGAAGAAAAAGATGTCTCGAGACCTAGAAAATTTAGGTGTATTATCAAAATTATGTTGCTTATAGTTGATTTAGGGCTATTTTTTTTTGTTGAATGGCAAAATATTGTGTTTTTTGCAAATCAAGGGAGTTAATTTGTAATTTGAAGATCTTTTATGCATATCAAGGGAGTTAATTTGTCCACTTTTCTCTGCATCTCCACCTGCTTTATAAAAGATATTTGATGTTATTGATAGTGAACTGATCATTTATTGTTCTCACCCTGAAATATGATAGCAATTGTGCTAAAAAATTCTGTGTACCTCAACTGTTCAAAACAAATACACTGTAAGCTGGGGTGCATGCACCATGAATTAATAAATGTCTGATTGGTTTCCATAGACACATTCCATCTTTTAACCCTGCTTGTGGCACATACCTAACTTACAAAGCAACATTATACACGTATGAGGGTAATATATGGCTTTGGGGGAAAACTTACCAGGGGAATGGGTCCCTAAAAGTGACTCACTGCCCCCTAGTGGAAGCCCTTCCAAGATGTCTTCAACATTCAAAATGGATTTATTCTGTTTTTTATGCTCCTGTCCATTCAGCGATTTTGAATTTGCCATGTTTTTGCTACTCTCATCAAGTTAACAACATGTTTATGCCCAGCGTGTAACGGATGAGACTGCAGACATTTTTCATTGCATTTCAATGGCTGTACACTGTTGAATAAACAAATGGCATGACAAGTTTTTATTTTATTGTTGGCAGTAGTATAGATTTATTCCTGTACTCCTATGCATGCCTGATAGTTCTATTTACATAAATCTTATTCATAACTTTGCTTGTGATGTAGCAGTACATATAAGAATAGTAAATCTCTTGGTTTATGATTTAACCTTGCCAGAGCTAATTTGGCATTGACCCTGTATCTAACGAATCAGCCGTATTCGCCTGCTTAATTTTCAAATTGAGCAGTTGAAAAAAATGAAATTAATTTTTCAACCAATTTTTACAAAACCATATCATGTGACCCCTCAATAGAATGAGCTTTGTCGAGCTTGTTCCAATGAGGTGGTCACATGATATGGTTTTGTTGTAATTTTTTTGAAACTTTGAAGAAGAAATAAGTAAAATACATGTAACTAATTGTGATAATGTTTGCTTTTGGGAGGATTTTGCTTCAGTCCCAAAATCGATGAAATGTTGTTTTTTTTGCAGTTGACATGCACTAAATTGCATGCATAATGTCCCTTATAACAATACAGATGGTAGGTATACCTGCAAAAAAATATAATCTGTGTTCCTTGTGAAAGCGGTACAAGCTATTTGTCATTGTCCGATTATTCCAAAATAGTTGATGTTGATTGTCTGTGTATATGATGTCTGAAACAAATTTGTTTCAGGGTCCCCTGATACATGTTGTATTTGGTTAATTCTGCACTCAATACATTATTATTCCAAGATAGCTGAAAAGAATCATAAGTTTGTACTGTATTTGTAATGCGTATGTAATGTATTACCTTAGCCCATGGTAGTGAAGCATGAATGCTTGAGTAATACAGCAGAAGGTGATAAGTTACTTTTCTGATACAGGAAGTCCAGATGATCCAAAAGATATCCAAGAAAATGGCATATCCAACATGAACCCAGATCTGATGGGTAATATTCATAACCATGCAATGGCAGCTATGCAGCAACAGTTTTTAGCCAAACCAGTTCCAATGAGAAGGCTTTCAGAGAAACCAATCGCTCAGGCAAGAGCTTGCTTAACATCAGTGCCAGGTGGCAGTGCACCAATGTCAGAAGGACCCATTGATACACCTGATGGATTGTCTATGTATCGTAAGTATAATTAGAAATTTACAAGTTTAGTTTCTTGTTTGTTTTGGGAACCTCGGGAATTGAAGTATTGCTTGTTTACTCTGGTGAACAAGTTCTGTTTTATTGATTTAATAGTACCTGGTAATCAATGCCTGGAGTGTTAAGTCCTCTAAAATAGGGGGCCACAAGTACCGTACAGCTGCCGTGGACTGATCACTTTCCACAGGCAGGCAATATTTCCATGGACAGTGTTGGGGCGAATACATTGCAAACGTATTGAATACGAATACAAATGCTTTGAAATTTTATGAATACAAATACACAAATTCCAAGTGTATTTGAATATGAATACGAATACTTTGCAATGTATTCAAGAATACAAATGTGAATGCTTGAATACTTCTCAAAGTATTTCCTCCAATTGGATGATAGTAAATTAAATTGAAAAACCTGGAATATCTTGGAACATTGTCAGTAAAATCATACAAATATCAATCCATGTGGAACCAGCTCTTCAAACTTGTTCCAATAACATCCATATACATGAAAATATGAAAAAATAAAAACGGTTCTTTCCCTGCCAAAGGTAACCATGTTGTGTCGTTGGACAAGGCACTTTATCCTGTTTGCACACATGGGGCCACAGTGGCACTGTGTACTAAGATGTACTGCACATCGATGGTGCAAATTCTTCAACAAATCCTAACCCTGCTTGTGTGGAGTTGGGGAGTCTGGCTGTTGCTTGCCATTGCTTGATGGTTCTCTGTATACTCCAGCTTCCTCCTGGACCATGGACACAATAATATTAGATTCTAAACTCAAATTATAGAAATAATCATCAAAAAAATTAATTAATGAAGCACTGGGTACAGCCCAGTGCTTCATTAATAAAATGTTTGCTGATGATGATTTTTTTTATTATCTGGTAAATGCATGCTTGGACATAAAAGTCCACGAGCGGATTATGACCATTCCACGGCGACTGTACTGTAATAGGCAGATACACATACGGAGAATTTCAGTTAGATCATGATTCAGTCACAATCCAGTAAAAATTCTTTGTCGACTTTCATATTGACAGCACAGTATATCTTTATACTGTACCAATGACCCAGACTTAGCTGGTGCTAACTCTAAAATATTTAGGGCCAAACCCAAATTTTACCCCCCAATCCCCCAAATTTGCATCTAAAACCGAAAATTACATGTCCTATATGGTCCTCCATACTTTTACTCCACTGCGCATGCGCAGTGTCAAGGAGGTCTCGGAATTGCCGCAAAAAATCATCCTTTGTTTGGCTCTCAATACAGTTACACTTCACTGTTATTTGTGCTTGCAAATCTCAGTTTTAAAGATGCCAGACGCATAATTATGAGAGAAATGGTGGATATATGGTGGAAATAGAAGGTGGAGAGGAAAAAACAGTGGAAACATATGTTCAGGGCTGTAACTTATAATTTTTTTACAAAGTTATTTCATGTTACCTATTTTCAAGGCATGACCTTGTTGTGGTCATTCTTGCTATGAATGTTCCATTGTTTAATCAGTGTTTCCTCTCTCCCTTTCCTTTATTCCCCCCCCCCCCCCCCCCCCCCCCCCCCCCCTAGCTATTCTCCCATGCTTTTGGCTTATTTTTTGTAATGTTTATTACTAAAATTTCATGGGAGTTTTGGCTTGGTAACAGAATTATTTTCTGTTTTTTCCCCATGTTTACGTCCTCACCATAGGGGTGTTTAGGCGTTTTGTTATACAGTTTCTTCTCTGGAAGCCTCTGTTTTGCACCAGATAGTGTTTAAATTGGTAACTGATTTCGGGCTATGTTTGTTTCAGTGCCTGGAGTCATGTTTCCGGTTTGTTGACACTTTTGCTTGTGTTGACAAGTGTTACTTCTGACAGTGATTACTTGTCTTCTGCTTAATTTAGTTCATAGCAAGATACATTAATATTGTCCGTAAGTGTTACATTAATTTTTCAAAATGATTAAAAAATTTTGTCCACACTTAGTCTTTTTTGGGATCCTTTGCTCAAGGTTCCCATTGGGAACTTGGGCTCTTCTGAAAATTTTTTCAAAATTTTTTTTTTTTTTTGGAAAATTATTTTCTTTTGAAATGTTATAATGAATTAATATATTATGTATATTTATGTCAAGGGTTAGTGCGAGTAATATGACGGTGTATATTTTTTCTGGTTGGAAAAAATATTCTTCATTCGTAATGCGAGGATATCTTCCTCTAATTCACAAGTTCATTGTGTTTCTTATAGTCAATGTAGTCGCATTAATTCTTGCTCTGTGTGTGTTGATTGATATGACAACGTTGGAGACGTGTGTCACGGTATTTTATTAGCGGTGAGGGGTCCATTACGGTCCTCTCTCCGTAGGGTCACTATATATTATCAGTTTCTTTTTCAGAATTCAGAGTGATGTTTCCGTGATGTCTTCAATAAGTGTGTCTCCGTCGTTGCAATATTAGGGCTAGCGGGAAGTGCTCAAGGCATTACGACAGTTGCTGAAGAGTTCCCTAGTAGGATCGAAAGCAATTGATCGCCCGCTAGTCCGCCCGGTGTCGCGTCCATTCACCAGGAAAGAATGGTACAGCACCCAGTTTAGTCCGTTGCGGTCCATGGAAGCAGATTGGGTGATGCGAGCACTATAAAACTTCAGATGTGCACACCCAGCAACGACGGATCCGAGGATAGTACAGAGGAAGCCTGTCAGTTCGGTAGCTAGCTCGTCCAGGTCCCCAGGACCACGAGCGAGAGAGGCCCCCTCTCTCTTGCATGAACATCTGCGCCGCGATGTTGTTGTATGTTATTCGCTTAGTCGGAGCTTACGTCCACTCCTCCTGCTTGGGACGCTCCGTCGCATGACAGTCCGACACGGCTGTTATATTGGCTTCCTCATCCTCACGTCAACACACATCACCGCATCTTGGCTATGTGACCACAGATTTCCAGGGGACGTTTCATATTATATAAATGCAGGATTGAATGTCCCTGGTGCTCCTGCTTCGCCGACCAAGGAATGCACGTCGACAAGGTCACTCCATCTGCTAGCCAAGGATACGAGACCTTTCCAGTTGGGACGTTTGCATATTATATAAATGCAGGAATGAACATCCCGGGAGTTTCCAGCGGATATTTCACGTAGGACCACGGCTCCACAGGTCTCGTAGGGTAACATGAACGAGGTATTGTTACCGTGATATCTTCGTAAGTGTGCTTCCGTTGTCACAGTCAAATGAAGAGCTGGCGGTAAAGTGCTCATGCAGATAGGTCAATTGCCTAAGATGTCCCAAGTAGGATCGGCAGTGTTGGCGTCCACTAGCTCGCTCGGTGTCAAGATCATTCACCGAATGGCTCAGCACCCGGGTTCATCCGTTGCGATCCAGGAAGGAGATTTGGGTGATGCGAGCACTATAAAATACAATGTGCACACCCAGTGACGACGGATACGAGGATGGTACGGAGGAAGCCTATTAGTCCGGTTCCTAGCTCATCCAGGTCCATCCGGGCTGCGAGCGAGAGAGGTTCCTCTCTCGTATTACAACATCTGGGCCCAGATGTTGTGGTACAAAACGTTCATCAGTCGGAGCATACGTCCACCGCTTGGGACGCTCCATTATATAGACAGTCCGCAGAGACTGCTCTTTCGGCTTCCTCATCCTCACGGCAGCACACGTGACCGCACCTCAGCTACGTAACCTGTGATATTCAACCAACAGCGCCGACCAGGGATTCTACAGTGACCAGGTCACGCCATTCGGTAGCCAGGGATACGAGGCCTTCATACTCCGGACATTCGCATATTAGATGTAAGCAGGAGTGAACGTCCAAGGAGCTTCCAGTGGCTAAATCCTGTAAGACCGCAGCTCCACAGGCCTCTGTTACGGACATGCTATCGCAGATAGCACAAATTATCGCAGCATCCCAGCAACTGACAGTAACTCTGTCGGATCAGCAATTATCCGAGGAAGATGGGTTGGTACGTTCCTCTGCAGGTTCGGGCATGGACGACCAAGAATTACAAGTGGTCTGACAGGATGGCGAAAGAGATACGGATGAGTTGTATTTTCCCTTTTCGGAACAACGTAATTGCCGTAGAGTGCATCTGGCATTATCATCTGACGTTGTTCCTACGAACCAAAATGCTGTGTTGCCGGATAAGAGACTGATAGCGCCACTGGACACAGAATTCTTAATCGGTTTAGGGACATCATTCCTCAGTTTCCGACATAGTCCAGATATGTCTCATGGACATTTGATCTGTTGAATGATGCTATATTTATTTAACTTGCTACCTAAATGGGCAGGTCAGGTTTCTTATCGGCAATATGCTCTACATCTGCCTTTCATCAATTCAATGAATTTTTGAAATGGCAGGACAGAGAATTCTGAGAGTTCTCTGCATCTAGACGACCAGGGCAGGCCCTAGTATTGTTTTTTTACTGTCGTCTATGTCGATTCCAACCACGATGTTGGAAATAATAATATCGTCTAGCAGGGTCAGCTTAGACACATCATCGTACGCAGATCACCTTACCAGAAAGTTATCATTACGTCTCAAAGAGAAAAGAATTCTAGGATGATAATATCCTTAAGAGTTCTTTTTAGGGCCTCAGGGCTTCTCATTCCGCAAGCCTCACAGGACCAGGAGGTAATGGTTTTAACCTCTATCGTGTACTAGTGAGCGGAAGACTGTCGAGTTTTTCAATTATTTGGGAATAGATTACGGACGTCCCTTGGATTCAAGGGGTGATTTCGGAAGGACTAAATTGTTCCTCAAACGAAATCCTCTGTTAACTCGGAGTCCAAGATGGACTCAGCTTCCGCCAAGTCAGTAGGATAGAGGCACGACTTCCATCAGAAGTCTAGTTTCTTCTGGAATGATCGCGATGGAGATCGTAGAAATCCAGGAATTTCCAGGTTTCTACAACCATCCTTTTCTGGTTCCAAAAAACGGACGGCTCGTTCCATTCACTCATTATTCGGAACTGGATAAACAAGCTGATCGTGGCTCCAAGTTTATATATGGAGTCCATCCGATTGGTCAGAGCGAGTATTCGGGTGTACGACTTACGACTATGCTACATGCATAAATCTCAAGATGCGTACTTTCATGTCATGTTACATCAGGCATCAGAAAGTATCTTCACTTCCTTATCATAGGAGTCATATATCAGTTCCGAGCAATATACTTCGGTCTGAATCTAGCCCCCTGGGCCTTCATTCGAATAACGGACTCGGTAATGACTCATTTCCAAGCTTATTCGTCTGCGATAACGTCTGCCTACCTGGACGACATTCATACAGGTACGGCAATGAGTTAACGCTTCAGAACTATGTGCAGAATCTGCTTCTATTGCTCCGACATCTCGGTTTCTTAAACGAGGAAAAGTCGGATCTGGTATCATCCAAGTCATTCACCCACCGGCGGATGAGCTTCATAACGCACAACTTTTTCGTTCGTCTGCCGTTACCTAGAACAAAATTATTCAGTTGTTTATTGTCTTTGCTCAGACAAAAGTCTCAGCGAGAGATCTTATGAGACTGATACGTTTAGGCGGAACTGCCGCGATTTTATTCCGATGGGGCGGTTACGCATTGCTCCTCTCCAAATTTCTTTAATTCAGAATTGGAGGGTGAAGATTCTTTCGCTCGATACGGACATCTTCTTGTCAAATCAAGTGAATAAGAGATTCAGTCTTGGGCAAGTTTTCTGGGCTCAACTCAGGTAGTTCCACTGCAATTGCCGGATCCGAGTTTTACAGTCTTGACGGATGCCAGTAAAACAGGTTGGCTCGTTTCATTGAGCCCAACGGATTGAAGTGCCAGGGTCTTTTGATTCTGTAGTTCCTTATCAAGCACTCTAACATCAAGTATGATGTAATTTTGGCTTGCACTACGTTATTGGATAACGTAATTCAGAATGTTCATATGCTAATTTTGTCCGACAACTCGATGGTATTAGCGTATTTTCGGAATTATGGAGGCACTCATTCCATCCTGTTATTCATGTTAACGGAATGAATCTTTTGGTTGCTACTAGAACATCAAGTTCTCCTATCGGTCTGTCATATTCCAGGTCGTCGGAACATATTAGCGGACTCCCTTTGCGGAGTGGCCGTTTGTTGCCACCAGAATCGGCTTTCAACAAACGAGTTTTCAACCAGATTGCTACCAAGGCGAGCGACCAATGATCGACTTATTCGCGACACATCTCAACAATCAGTTGCAGACGTATGTGTCATTATGTTTGGATCTTCGAGCATTTGCAGTAAATGCTCTATCGATCTTGTTAGACGGAATAATAAGATATGCGTATCTTCCATCGCTGTTGATTCAGCAGATATTGCTCTAGTGTAATTATTTTAATGCAAATTCTGTTGGTAGCTTCTCTAGCTCCACAAAGACTGTGGACTAATTTACTCAGGCGTCTGTTATGGGACGTGCCGTGGAAGCTTCCTCCACATTTCAGTCCATTCTATGGTCAGATGGATTCAATCTACAGTCAGTTCTGCTTATGATTATATCTTCATTCAGCAGTCTGTGTTTTAGTTTTAAGCTCATGAAGTAAGAGTTCTTCTACTTCATGGGCTTAAGCTATTAATATTGTTATTACAGATTTAATGAGGACTGCATATTGGGGTTAGCCCTCCATTTTCATGATTTTTGTATCTGAGAATATTGAGTCCTTT
This sequence comes from Pictodentalium vernedei, assembly GCA_031216915.1. NCBI lineage: Eukaryota > Metazoa > Mollusca > Scaphopoda > Dentaliida > Dentaliidae > Pictodentalium > Pictodentalium vernedei. The sequence goes on along the minus strand of CM062289.1, from coordinate 146,672,399 downwards.
TCTGCAGATCTACATTGTTTAGGTCCGCTATTTGTTACTCAGAATGTCGTCTACTAAACAGTGGCAACTATGTGTGTATAGGCTTTCGGTTTTGGCAGTGACTCTGTTCTGCTGCCCTCTTTGCTCTGGAGTATTTGATCTAGGGTGGGGGGGGGGGGAAAGTATTCCCTTAGGTCACCTGCTTTTTATAGTGTAAAGCAAGTGAATACCTCCCTTGAACTTAGTAATTCTGTGTCGGTTCTGAAATGATTTTAGGATTAAGCCTATGTTTACTCATCTGTGTAATATTTTTTAAGTGTTGATTGGTGTGAAGCATTCGTATATATCACATGATTAATTGAGCATTAATATACAATCCTCGAACACTTTTAAATGAGTATATAGAGTCTCATTTCTGTAGACTCCTGTATATATACTAGATGTTTATAGAGATCATTGATGTTATTGTGCTCAATTACAGAATAGTATTGTGTCTTTCTTTTTTGTTACAAATAAGAAAGATACATGTAAGACTATCTCTCCTTTTCTCCATAAGGGGATAGGTCTGTTATAGGTAATTGAGTCTATTAGATTTTCCTTATGTCCTAGACCCTCCAACCTTTTTACTATTCAGCTAAGTCTGGGTCATTGGTACAGTATAAAAATGTTAAAAAATTTATAGTAATTTACATATTTTTTATACTTACCAATGACCCAGACTGGGATGGCCCTCCCATGAGTTGGGAACTCATACCTCCCCACTGAGTACATAACGCTTACCAGGCACTGGTTGTAAGAATGACTTTTGGCGGCAATTTCGAGACCTCCTTGACACTGCGCATGCGCTCTGGAGTAAAAGAATGGAGGACCATATAGAACATGTGATTTTTGGTTTTAGATGCAAATTTTGGAGATTGGGGGGTAAAATTTGCGTTTGGCCCTAAATATTTTAGAGTTAGCACCAGCTAAGTCTGGGTCATTGGTAAGTATAAAAAATATATAAATTACTATAAATTTTTTAACTTTCGGCAGTTTTGGTATACCCCTTCCCAAACAGCCTGTAACGGAACAATATCATTTCAATTGGTTTTTCACTTTTGGCTTTGAAAACATTGTTTATAATTAGGGTTGCACAGTATTTCAGTACATGGTAATTACAGGTATTCAAATCAGTACTGATTATATTTTATACAACAACCAATGGCCCAGACTAGCTGGTGCTAACTCAAAAATTAATCCAGGGCCAAACACAAATTTTGCCCCCCAATCCCCCAAATTTGCATGCAAAACCGAAAAATTGATGTCCAATCTGGTCCTCCATACTTTTCAGATCTGCGCATGCACAGTATCCAGGAAGACACCGAAATTGGCGCAAACCACCATTCTTTGTTTGGCCCTAAAGTCAGCAACAGTGAACTCACATCTGTACTATTAAATCTCATTTTTGAGGATGCCCAACACAAATCAATGGTAAAATTGGTGGATCCAAGGACATAATTGGATGATGGAAGTGAACAAAGGCTGTTAGGAACGTTCAGGGCTGTAACTTTATAATTTTTATCAAAATTATTTCATGTTTCCCAATTTCAGGACATGTGAGTGACGTCATCATTCATGCTAATGATTTAGTCCCTGTTTGTTTAGTGTTCCTTCCCTATCCTTCCTTGAAGCCCTCCTGTTAAACTCCCAAGCTTTTTGGCTTATTTTTATTGAAATGTTTTATTAAATTTCTTGGGAGTTTAACGTGTATTACAGAATGTTTATTCTGTTTATCCCCATGGTTTTTGTCCTCACCCAAGGGGTGTTGGGTCGTTTGGGTCATGCATCTTCTATCCAATGTATCGTTTTTTCTTCATCTAAAGATCTTGCTTTACATCTGGTAGCTTTAAAATCTGTTACTGACTTTGGGTCTTTTTTATTCAGTGCCTGAGGTCTTGTTTCCGTTTTTTCCTTGCGTTGTTTACATTGGCTTGTCCTTAAAATATATGTAGTATGTACTTATTATTACTGTAGGATTGTTGTTAGATACATGTTCTAATATTCTGGTTGTGTAGCAATAATTTTTGGGATTTTTGTCCACACTTAGGCTCTATCGGGATACCTTTGGGCTCTTCATGTTCCCTTTGGGAACTTGGGCTGTTGTCAAAGTTTTTTCAAAGAATTTTTTTAAATTAATTTTTCGATTTGTATTTTGATTGTTGATTATTATTTATTTTTATCATATATTTATTGTGGAGTTGGTGGGAGTTCAGTCGACTTTGTTTGATTAATTATGAAAGCTTATTGCTCAAAATGCAAGGCGAGAAAGTCTTCCTCAGATTTACATGCTTGTTGCCTTGCTAAAAGTCGATGTACTCCCACGAATTCTTGTCCTACATGTGTTGATTGGGATGACAAACGTTGGACGTTGATGTCACGATATGTTGTTAGCGGTGAGAGGCCAATGTCAGTTCTCTCGCCACAGAGTCATTCAATTTTCTCAGTTTCTTTTTCAGAGAAACAAGAACATGGTGATGGTTATGTGACACCTACCAAAAGTGTGCTACCATTGTCAGGCTCTGATGAACAAACAGAACTAGTTGCTAAGGTGCTCCTGAATATTAGGCAAGGGATAAAGCCACTGGCTGGAGGTTTTAATCCTTTGCCAGCAGCTAGCTCGACTGGTGAAGCGGTTACTCTGTCCATGGGAGCCGTGAAACCAGGTGTGTCCATTGCAGTTGAGGGAAGTGTAGTGGGTAGAGCGAGCACCTTAAAATCTAAACATGCTCACCCAGCGATGACGGAACTAGGGAAGAATCCAGCAAGTGTTTTGGGAAGCTCGGCGAGGTTTGAAAGGGCCATGAGCGGGAGAGGTTCCTCTCTATCCCAGCAATATCTGGGGCCAGATGTTGTTAAGAACTTGCGCGGGCTGGAGCATCTGCCGTTCGGGATGCTCTGTCCAGATTGCAGCCGGCCTTGGCTACAGTCACATCTTCTTCCGCTTCAAATATAAAGCACACACGACTGCATCCTAGCTACCTGACTTTGGATATCCAGCCTGCTGCGTGAAGAAGGGACCGCTCGTCGCTGATGAGGTCAGACCATCCGGTATCTAAGGAGATGAGGCATCGATCATCGGGACGTTTGGAGAAGAGATCCATCTCCAACATGCCGTCCCAGGAGCGGCAAGCGGCTAAGAAACAGAAGACCGCTGCTCCTCAGGCCTCGATGACGGACTTACTGTTGCAGATTGCACAGCTGATCGCAGCATCCCAGCAAGTGCAGGAGCAGCCTCCCTCAGCCTCAGAATCTGAGCTGTCGGACAGTGCTGGGTCGGTCCAGTCATCTGTTCAGGAAGATGCAATGGACCGAGATTCGCAACTAATTCTGTTGGATGGTGAAAGGGATAAGGAAGAGGATTACCCCTCCCTCCCTTTTGGAGCAGCACATGGTTGCGATGGATTTCACCCATCAATACTACCCTGAATTTGTTCCACCGAATCAGAATGCTGCGACAACAAGAAAGAAACCGCTGGTGTCGCTGGACACAGACTTTATACGGAGAAAGGAAGAAGTTCTTTCTTTTCCGGTTCAGTCTTGGCAGGTGTCGCAGGCCTTCGGCCATGTAGACACCACCGTATTCAACCTCTCAAGTGTGAGGAAAAAAGGTGGTTTCTTATCTACATCTTCCATAAATATACCGCTTCTTGGACCACGTTCATGTAACACGGTTGGAGAAGATATTCAGAGAGCTCCTCTGCGTTTGGAAGAGCAGGCCGAAGATCTAGATGTATCTTTACTTGCATCATTCACTATTCTCTCAGACGTAATAGAAACAGCAAATTTCATCAAATAGAGTGAATTTGGACGCAATGTCCTATGCAGATCACCTTACCAGAGTTATGCTGCAACATCTCAATGGGAAGGAATTTGAGGACGTTTGTACCTCTCTTAGAGCTCTTTCCAGGGCAATTATGTATACCACATATAACTCCACCCTAACAGTGGCTAATCTGGAGTTAATCAGACGTGATGCTGCCCTTGCATCATCATCACTTATAGATGACAAGGTGAAAAGCTCTCTCCGGGTCGCTCCGCTCTACGGACTTACTATTTGTGATGACAAGCTTCCGTTAGTCTATGAACAGGCTACTAAGAAAGCGTCAAGTGATCTGCTTTTGAAGTCGGTGTCTCAGCAACCCGCTTCAGCAGACAAGAGTAAAGGAGGACGTTCCAAATCTAAAACGACAAAAGGGAACTCCTCACGAGGGTAGCCCTCTTACAATTACTCTGGAGGTCGTCAGTATAGTGACTTGGGAAAGGGGACGTAGGTCTAATCGGGCCTATCGGTAGGATGCCCCTAGGCCGACAGGATGAGGTTCTTCATGGGGTGGATGTAGTTTCTCCTCCTGTAAGCCTCGCAGGTAATACAGGTGATGTTCAAGACCTCTGTTGCTGGCCAGTTGGTGGAAGGTCATCAAACTTCACAAGAAACTGGATAGCATTTAAGGAAGATCAGTGGGTGAGAAGTGTAGTCTTAGACGGCCTACGGCTATCATTCCGAGCTAAACCTCCACTAACAAGATGTCCGCATTGGACAAATCTTCCGTCAAAAGAGAGTCTGTCCTAGGATATCTTATTAAAGGAAGCAATAGAGGTCATCGAGAATCAAGATTCTCAGGGTTTTTACGGTCACCTATTCCTCATACTGAAGGCAGATGGCTCGTTCTGTCCGGTAATAGACTTGAGCTGGATAAACAAGCTTATCATGGCTCCAAAGTTCTATATAGAGACCATTTGGCCGGTAAGAGCGAGCATTCGAGTGAACAACTGTGCGGCAAGCATAGATCTAAAGGATGCATACTTTCATGTCCTGGTACATCCGGCATTCAGAAAGTATCTGCGGTTCACCGTACATGGGAAGGTTTATCAGTTCAGAGCAATGTGCTTTGGTCTGAACCTGGCTCTCTGGGCATTCACTCGAATAATGAACTTGGTAATGTCATACTTCCAAACTCATTCGTCTGCGGTAATGTCGGCTTACTTGGATGACATTCTGCAGAGATACGGCAACAGAATTATTCTTCAGAACGATGTTCAGAGTCTGCTTCTATTTCTCTTGACATCTCGGTTTCCTCGTAAACGAGAAAAAGTTGGATAGCCCTCTGAGATATTAACCCTTTATCCTTCAAATTGAAGATTCCTCCAATCCCTTTGGCATTCGATAACTTGAAAAATATTGCTTTGATTGTCAGGTTACTTCAGATTTGTGTTCAGGTTACTGATGTGCCGAGCTGTATAGTTTTTGGTGTAAATCTGTTAATCTGATCTTGAGATATTAACCTTTTATCCTTCAAATTGAAAATTCCTCCAATCCCTTTGGAATGAAATAACTAAAAAATATCAATCTGTTTGTCATTTTACTTCATGTATGTTTTCAGGTTACTGATGTGCCGAGCTGTATAGTTTTTGGTGTAAATCTGATAATTTGATCCTGTGATATTAACCCTTTATCCTTCAAATTGAGAACTCCTCCAATCCATTTCTTCGGCATGCGATAACTCAATAAATATTAATCCGATTATCAGGTTACTTTTATGTGTTCAGGTTACCGATGTGCTGTGCTGTATAGTTTTTTATGTAAATCTAATAATTTGTTCCTGAGATATTAACCCTTTATCCATCAAATTAGACACTCCTCCAATCCATTTCTATATGTACCCATACCTTGTATGGTGTACATAATGTCGGCATCCGTGGTGGCCCTCCGTCATACAGCTTTCTACTAGTTGTGCGTATGGGTACACATCTGACGATTTCATCGGCCTATTTTTTTTTAAACTAATGCACCCCCTCCCCTCCCCCCCTCCTCAGGGCCCAATTAGGCACTTTTTTTTTCTTTCGTCATCAAAAATGCTTTTTTACAGTTTGGGTTGAAGTCTGTGGTTAAAAACCCAGACAAACACCACCTCCCCCCCCCCCCCCCCCCCCATTTTCTCTATTTATGTTACCACTGCTCCCTCCAACATGGTTCAAGCTACACTTTTCATATATGGTACATGGATAAAGGGGTTGTGAGGGGATTATGCAGGCTCAATAGTTTTTTTCAAAATCTAACATCTGTCTGTCTGTCTGTCTGTCCGTCTGTCTGTCTGTTTTTATGTTACCACCTCTCCCTCTAACATGCTTCAAGCTACACCTTTCATATTTGGTACATGGATAAATGGTTCTGAGGGGATGATGCACAGTCAATATTTATTTTTCAAAATCGAAGGTGGCAGAATGGCGGCCATTTTTGTTGTGTTTTTAAGCCTTTTTCTCTATTTTATGTTACCACCCCTCCCTCCAACTTGGTTCAAGCTACGCCTTTCATATATGGTACATGGATAAAGGGTTGTGAGGGGATTATGCACGCTCAATATTTTTTTTTCAAAATCAAAGATGCTTATATACTCTAGTGTCTTCTGTGACAAAAACACCTTATGTCACAAAAGTGCAGTAGGGGACTAATACCATCTCGGTGGTCAAACACTTGTTTAAACTTACTTTAAATTTGAAATTAGGCTTCTGCCACATACTTTGTTACTTTTTATCCCCCCACAAGTGAAGATATAGCATAGAGCTCCATCCATCTGTCTGTCCGTGCATCCGTCTGAACTTTGTTTATTGTATAACTAGAACAATAGTTAAAAGATTTCAATTCTTTTTGGTATATGTCTCTTCAGCAACAATGTCCAGTAACCAAATATGAATTTTTGTTTTATATAACTCTTTGGGAATAATGTCTACCTCAAGTTCAATGACCACCATTATCCAATGAAAATTATCAGAGTTATCGCCCAGACCCCCACCCACTACCCCCTGTCCTCCTCCCCATGCCACCCTGCCCCCTGTCCTCCTCCCCCCACACACACACACACCACCACCAAGAAGGCAATTTTTTTCTTTGCTCCAAAATGCATTTTGAAGGATTTAGAGTGATTACATGCAGAAAAAAATTGTTGTTCTCGTGTGCTTTTTTCAGTCTGCTAATTTAAGGGAGTTACATTATCTTTGGTTTGACCAATTCAGTCTTGTTTGACAGATCTCTTTTATGCTCTGTCAAATAAGAATGAATTGGTTGAATTTCTATTCGCACTGCGAAAGATTAGCTGCTTGAAATGTGTGTTTCCCTGATGTTTATGAAAATCTTTGACTCGTGATGATATGGGTATCCAGCATGATGCACTCTGACAAATACTGGCACATGGAACACATTGGAACTCCAGATGATCAAACTGTGGTTGGTTGGTCTTTGGTGCTTATTTTAGTCAGCTAATTTGAGAGTTGCGTACCTTTGGTTTGCAAGGAAAAATGAAGGAAAAAAATTTGAATGCATTTGCTGTATTTTGCATTAGTCAGATTTGTTAAATTTGAATGGCATTCTTGTGCATTGTGCCTTTTTAAATCCAAGAAGGGAATTTATGAGGTCTCCGTTCCTGAATACTTTATGCTCCCATAATTTTTATACATGGGGGGGGATTAAATGTTATCCCAGGGGCCGCAGAGATGGAGGGAGGAATCTAGACCCCCCCCCCCCCCCCCCCCCACACACACACACACTTTTTAGCTGCGACCAGCAGCTCTATAAGTGGCAATGTCGGTCTGTCGGTCGGTCTGTCTGTCGGTCTGTCTGTGACCAACGAGCTTAAAAACTCAATAACTTTTGAAATACTTGATGGAATGACTTTATATTTGGCATGTAAGTGTATCTTAATGATGTCTAGCCACTATTCAATGCATGTGTTGTTCCAAAAATGTTTCTTGGAGTTATGGCCCTTGATGAACTTAGAATTTTGTGACCAACGCTTTTCTAAAAGAATAACTTTCAAACTACTTGGTTGAATGACTTCATATTTGATATGCAAGTATATCTCATTCATGTCTAGCCCATGTCTGATGCAAATGTTGTTCCAAATATTTTTCTTTTTTGTTTTTTTTCACCATCACATGTAAATTGCCCCTGAGAATATTATTTCAGATTGCACCACCCGTCGCAGCTACGGCGTCGATGTCGCAATATTTTTATACTGTACCAATGACCCAGACATAGCTGGTGCTAACTCTTAAAATATAGGGCCAAACACAAATTTTGCCCCCCAATCCCCAAAATTTGCATCTAAAACCAAAGAAAACATGTCCTGAAAGGCCCTCCACACTTCGCCCCTACTGCGCATGCGCAGTGTCAAGGACGTTCCGAAATTGGCGCCATTAATCATTCTAAGTTTGGCCCTTCATCAGTTAACATCTGACTGATCTTTGTGCTTATAAATCTCAGTTTAAATGATGCCAGACACATAAATATTAGTGAAATGGTGATTCTAAGGAGGATAGAGAAGGAGGAGAGGAAAAAAATGTGTGACAGAATATTATCAGGGCTGTAACTTAAAATTTTTTAATGAAATTATGTTAAGTTACCTATTTTCGAGGCAGCAGCCATTTTGTTGTCATTCTGATTATTTAGTTACACTGTTTTTTAAGTGTTTTCCTCTCTCCCTGTCCTTTAAGTCCCCCTTGCTATTCTCCCATGCTTTTGGCATAGTTTTTGTAATTATTATTACTAAATTTTCTTGGGAGTTTTAGCTGAATAACAGAATGAATTCTGTTCTTTTCCCCATGTTTACGTCTTCACCTACGGGTGGTTAGGCGTTGTGTTCTGCATCTACCATCTGATGTTCTGCAGTTTCTTCCCTGGAAGTCTCTGTTTTGCATCAGATAGTGTATTTTTGGTAACTGATTTCGGGCCTGGGTGCCTGGAGTCTTATTTTAGTGTTTTTACACTCATTGTTTACATTTACAACAGCCCTCTGTGTGAGGGGGGGATTTCTGGAAAATAATATCTTGATGTTATTTTAATCATAACTAGATACATTATTATTGTTCGTAAGTGTTGAATAAATTGTTTAAAATATTTTTAAAATTTTTGTCCACACTTAGGCTTGGGATCCATTGGGGCTCAACGTTACTTTTCAGAAACTTGGGCTGTTCTGAAAAAATATTTTTTCAAAATATTTTGATTTCAATTATTTTTTCTATATTAATGGATCATATTATTATTATGTATTTTGATTGCCAGGGGTTAGTGCGAGTACCAGGACTTGTTTTCTTTTCACATTGAAAGGATATTGATCAATTGTATTAAGAGGAAGTCTTCCTCTGACTTTATAATCATTCTATATGTGGTCAGCGTACTCGCATTAACTCCTGTTCTGTATCGTATGATTTCGATGACAATATGGGAAGCGTATGTCACGGTATGTTATTGGGGATTTGGACACTCCGGTCCTTTCCCCGCAGGGTCACTCTACTTTATCAATTTCTATTTCAGACGATCAAGATTAGGGTTTTGTATCTGTGATGTCTTCCAACAGTGTGCCTCCGTCGTCACAATTAATGAAGGGCTAGCGGAAAAGTGCTCATGTAAATACGCCAATTGCCTAAGAGGACCCTAGTAGGTTCGACGGCCTTTGACATCCGCTAGCTCGCCCGGTGTAGCGTCCATTCACCGAATGGTTCGGCAGCCGGGTTCGTCCGTTGCGGTCTAGAAGGAATTTTGGGGTGATGCGAGCATTATAAATTAACCTAATGCACACCCAGTGACGGTGGATCGGAGGGAGAACGGAGGAAGCCTTTTAGTCCGGTTCATAGCTCGTTCCGGTCCATCCGGACGGCAAGCGAGAGAGGCCCCTCTCTCGTTCAACAACATCTGGCCCCAGATGTTGTGGTACAAAATGTGTCGCAAGCGGAGCATACGTCCGTCGCTCGGGACGCTCCGTTGTATAGGCAGTCCGCGGAGACTGCTAAGGCTTCCTCTTCTCGTCAGCGCACACGACCGCACCTTGGCTGCGTGACCGCTGATATATTACCAGCTTCGCCGATCAAGGATTCTTCGGCGACCAGGTCACACCATCCGGTAGCCAGGGACACGAGGCCTGCAGACTCCGGACGTTCGCATAGGAAGTGTGCGGGAGTCAACGTACACGGAGCTTCCGGCGGCAATGCATCGTAAGACCGCTACTGCACAGGCCTCGGGAACGGACGTGCTTTCCTTAATAGCACAGTTTATCGCAGCATCCCAGCATCAACTGAATCTGTCGCATATATTTTATCCGACGATGCTGGGTCGGGACGCTCCGCGGAAGCGGGTACGGACGTCCGAAAGTTTCATCCGGTCCGACGGGATACCGAAAGGGATTTGGAGGATTTAGAGCTTTCCCTTTCGGAACAACATATGCTGTTGTGTATGTCATCTGACTTGGTCTTCTACAGCTTCTTTCGTCGGAACAGAATGCTGCGATGCCGGATAAGAAACTGATAGCGTCGGTGGACTTAGAAATTTTTGGTTCGGTTCAGGGACATCGTCCCTCAGTTCCGACATAGTCCAATAATGTCACACAAACTTTCGAATTATTGAACGACGCTATATATATTATTATTTTATGCTTGCTATAACCAAGCATTTCTGGTTTCTTGTTCGCAGAGTTACGGAGATGTCTTTCAAAAGTGTGCCTCTGTCGTCATAGTTAATGAAGAGCTAGCGGCAATAAGTGCTCATGGAAAATGTCTATCGCCTACGGAGTGACATTCGCTAGCTCACCCGGTGTAGCGTACATTCATCGAATGGTTCGGCTGCCGGGTTCGTCCGTTGCGGTCTAGGAAGGAGATTTGGGTGATGCGAGCACTTTAATTACTTTAGTACTCACCCAGTGACGGCAGATTGAGGACAGATCGGATGAAGCCTGTTAGTCCGGTTCCTGGCTTGTCCAGGTCCGTCCGGGCTGTGAGCGAGAGAGGTCCCTCTCTCGTCCAACAACATAGGGGACCGCTTGTTGTGGTTCAGATATTTTACATTCGGAGCATATGTCCGTCTGTCGGGACGCTCCGTTATATTGACAGTCCGAGAGACTGTCCTTAATGCTTCCTCATCCTCACAGCAGGGCACACGACCGCACATTGGCTACGTGACCTCGAGTATCCGATCAGTTTCGTCATTCAGTGTTTCCACGGCGAATAGGTCGCGCCAACCGGTAGCCAAGGGACACGAGGCCTATACACTCCATTCGCTCGCATATTGGTAGTATGCACGGGGTAACGATCACGGAGCTTCCAGCGGCAATGCATCGTAAGACCGCTTCTCCTCAGGCCTCAGTGACGGACGTGCTATCCGAGTTAGCACAGTTGTTTCGCAGCATCCCAGCAATTGACAGTTTCTCGGTCGAATTAGGAATTATCCGATGGCGCTGGGTCGGTGCGGTCCGCAGTTGCATCAGGTACGGACGACCGAACGCTTTATAGGGTCCGACAGGATGGAGAAAGGGATTCGAAAGATTTCGAGTTTTCCCTTTAGTAGTATCGGAAGCTGCCTTTCATATCTTCTGGCATTATCTTCCAGTGATTGTTATTTCGGACTTCATTGCTGCGATCTTGGATAAGAGACTTATAGCGTCATTGGACTCGGTTTTTTCGATCGGTTCAGGGACATTGTCCCTGACTTACCGACGCAGTCCAATATTGTCATTACAACATGTGTTTTATTTTTCGACGTTATATATATATATATACAAGCCTGCTACCAAGCATGATAGTTTAGTTTCTTGTCCGCGTTGCTCGTTTCTGCCATTTTATCATTTATACAAATAGTTTATTTTGGCAGAGCAGGGCATACCGAGAGTTCATATGCGTCTAGACGGTGTGGTTAAAGACTGCATATATTCTTTTTCGCCGTTTATGTCTTTTCCAATTTCAATGTTGGAAACGACATGATGTATAGTAGACTTAACTTAGACGCTTTATCATACGTAATCCGCCTTACTGAGGCGTTATCATTACGTCTTCAAGAAAAGATTTACGGGATATTATTCTCAATGTAATTTCTTTTGAGGGCAGTAGTTTGTTCACGTATAACTCCGCCCTTCAGTGGCTGATTGGAGTTGGTTAGACGTGACGCAGCCCTAGCCACATCCACACGCGTGGATAGTAAGGTTAAGAACTCTCTCAGAGTCGCTTCGTTCTCGGAGGAGCTTCTCTTCGACGGCAACTTTTCGGCAATCCATGAATTGCTCGATTTACACGTTCTCTTGTCTATCTAGTGTTACAAGAGATTCAGACTGGGGCAAACATTCGGTGGTTGACTCAGAGAGTGCCACCGCAGTTGCCGGACCCGAGTGTGGCTGTTATGACGGTTGCCAGTCAAACAGATTGGGATATAATACTGATCCCTACGGATTCGAAGTGCCAGGGTCTTTGGGTTCCGCAGTCTCTTAGCAATCAGTTTTCTTCCGCGGAATAATGTTTTTTAGGCTTGCTTTATGTCATTGCATGAACATTATTCAGAAACGCACGCCCAAATCCTGTCCTTTAATTCGACAGTAGTGGCATATCTCCGGAACCAGGGAGGCACTCTTTCGTTTCCGTTATTCAATTTAATGGAAAGAATCCGTCTGTTGGTTATAGTACACCAAGTTCTGTTTTGGTCTGTCATATTCCGGGTCGTCTGATTGTTTTACCGGACTCCCGTTCTCTCACGGGTCGCTTGTTGCTGTCAGAATGGACTCTCAACAAACAAGTATTCAATCAGATTTGCTATCTATGGGAGCGCCCAATGATGATTTATTTACGACACAGCTTGCTAATCAATTGCAGACGTATGTGTTGGCTTGTCCAGATCTCTGAGCTAATGTTGTTAACGCTCTGTTGATCTATAGGACGGAATGATAGGATACGCGTATCCTCCGGCGCTGTTGGTTCAGCAGGTATTGCTAAGATAAACAACCACAATACATTTCTGTTGATAGCATCTCTATCTTCACAGAGATCATGGGTAATTTACTCTCTTGTCTACTGTGGGTCTTAACGTGAAATCTTCCTCTATGTGAGGATCTTTTTTCACTGGGTAAATCGTGTCATCTTTATCACAACCCGCAAGGTCGCAACCTTCATGTATTCCGTTGTGTGGTCCGTATTGCATTGTAAGCACTGTACTGGATGAGCTTTGGACGCGATTTCTTACTATAGGAGATCCTCTTCTTCGCTATTCTATGCGGCTAAAGTGGAGGCTCTTCCGTCGTTGGTGTAGGGATCATTATGTTCATATTGTTGATCCCTCCATACTACTCATTGCAATTTTTAGTATACTTGTTTCACAAGATCTACTGCAGCCTGTTATTATTTAGGTTATAGGTTTATGTTACCTCATACCTATGCACTCTACGATAGTTTACAATTGAGTCTTTTGTCTCTTTATCTAAGTCAGTTAGTAACTTTTTGATAAATAGACTTAGAATCTTTAGATTAAATTCCTATATGGATTTTAACTTCGGTTCTTATTTAGCTAAGTAATCATTTGAGCCTCTGGAAACAGTAGTTTTCAAATTCTGACCTTTTAGACAGTAATTCTGTTGGTTTCTCTTTTACTGTAGAGTCAGTGAGTTTCATGCACTATCGATGGATGATTTTCACTTTCGTAGTTTCGGAATCACTACTTCCGTTACTATTTAGGTTGGATTTTTGCATAAGAGTTAGGCTCCTATTATCCGGAACCTATTATTTTAAGGTCCTTCCGTCTTCGTATGGGCATAGGCCTTTACTCTTTCCGGGTACAGTTTATGTATTTATAAACAGATATCTGTTTATTACTATGGGCGTAAGCTTCTTCTGTCTTTGATGCCTAGTAGAAGGACGTTACGCTCCATTTTATTGTTAATGGATTCTATTAACTATCAGTACTGCTTATGGTATATCATTGACTTAGCAGTTGTGCTTAAGATTTCGGCTCATGAAGTAAGAGTTCTTCTACTTCTTGGGCTTACATTAATAGTGTCGCTATTATAGATTTTTGAAGGCCGCTCATTGCGCTCAGCCATCCACATTCATGAATTTTATCTCAGAAATATCGAGTCCATTTCTGGAGGCCTCTATTGTTAGGTCTATTATCTACTGCTCAGAATGTCATTCACTTAACAGTTGCTACTATAGCTAGGTACGCTGTCTGTTTCGGCAGTGTCTCCGTTCTGCTGCCTTCTTCGCTCTGGGCTATTTGACCCAGGGCAAGAAAAAGGGGGGGGGGAGGGTGTTCCCTTGGGTCACCTGTTTTACTATGAAAACAAGGGGATACCTCCTCCGGAGTTAGTAATTCTGAGCTGTTATTGGGATGGTTGTTTAGTGAGAAGTTTAGGTTTTTAAAATTCATTCAAGTCTTAGTTTTTAAAGTATAGCTTTTGAATATTGCATATGTCAACGGACATGATTATGCAATCCTCAGACACTTTTAGGAGTATAAGAGTCTCTATTCTCTAGACTTACCTTATTTATTGGCTTACTTTAAAAATTATTAGTATAAGGATTATATTGGATATTAATAGAGTACATGGATGTATGAAGCTCAATTTTGGAAGGTGTTGTATCTTTCTAATTTATCATAAATAAGAAAGATACATGTAAGGCCTATTACTTCTTTTTCCCTACAGGGGATGACTCTATTTTATTTTATTGAGCGTATTCCGTTTTGCTCTATGTCCTTGGCCGTCCAGCCTTTTTACTATTCAGCTATGTCTGGGTCATTGGTACAGTATAAAAATGTTAAAAAATTTATAGTAATTTCTATATTTTTTATACTTACCAATGACCCAGACGGGGATGGCCCTCCCAGGAGTTGGGAACTCTTGCCTCCCCGCTGAGTACATAGCGCTTACCGGGCACTGGTTATTAGAATGATTAATGGCGCCAATTTTGGAACGTCCTTGACACTGCGCATGCGCAGTAGGGGCGAAGTGTGGAGGGCCTTTCAGGACATGTTTTCTTTGGTTTTAGATGCAAATTTTGGGGATTGGGGGGCAAAATTTGTGTTTGGCCCTATATTTTAAGAGTTAGCACCAGCTATGTCTGGGTCATTGGTAAGTATAAAAAATATAGAAATTACTATAAATTTTTTAACTTTTACCATAAAAAAATCACCAAACATGCAACTACTACGGGATTGTAAATCCAATATATTTTGACACAGTCACACATAGTGAGATACACACAATATGGGTATCGGGTTTCATGGTTTATTGGATACACGAGTTCGATTCTATAGGCTTATCTATAAGTGGACAGGTTGTGATATATTCCATGTCAATTAATGACTTTTCACCAGAAAATTTGGAACAATCAGCAAGTCTGACTTTGAGAAGTGACTATACATGTAATTGTCTGAATAATCTGGAATAATAACATGCATGTATATGATTATTAGTTGTTTTTTGGTTGTTTGTCTTTCATGAAAATGCATTTCTATGTCTTCCCCTTTAGGTTTTGTCAGAGATCATGTCTAGCCATATAGTTTTGTTTTTGTGGCAGAGCAAAATAACAAATTTCAGTGTCCTTTTTCCAGAGGAGCATGCCCCTGGACCACCCAATCTTTCCGGATCCTCACAGCATTCAACTACCCTCTCCCCCCCCCCCCCCCCCCCCCACACACACACACTTTCAAAATCGCTCTGGGTCCCCTGTATTCCTGTAATCTTTCTGTTTGCATTTTTTCTGTACGATAAGTTTCCTTTAGCGAATGTTTGCCAGGTTTCCAATTCCACTTAGGACCATATATTTAAAACTAGAAGTCCTGTCACATATTCTGCATTATTTTTTTTTTTTGGGGGGGGGAGGGGGGTGGGGGCGCAATGGCTCAGTAGGTAGAGGTGCAGGCTGAAAGCTAAGAGGTCCTTGGTTCGAATCCCATCTGCGACAACCGCGTTGTGACCTTGGGCAAGACACTTCACCCCCACTGCCCAAGTGTGGGTATTGTGGTGCTGTGTACTAAGGCGTACTGCACGTCGATGGTGCACTTATCTTCAACCAGTGCTAACCCTGCTTGTGTGGAGTTAATATGTTGGGGAGCTGACAGTTGCTCGCCATTGCTCGGTGGTTCTCTCTGGGTAATCCAGCTTCCTCCACCCGTAAAACTGTCATGGTCATGATTAGCCATCATGCAGAAATATGTGACCTTAAACACCAATAAATAAATACTGCATTATTTTGAAATAATTGCATGTTTGGTTAGTGCAGCAAATCACCGAAAAATCACATCTGATGCACGGTAGTCTATCGCAATTTCAGCAGAAATGTAACTTGATGGCTGATTGCTATTCAGTACTTGTAATCAGCAATCATCAGTAATAAAGTCACACCTTTTTTGTAAAATAAGACAGCAGACAAATATTAAAATTCAGATACACAGAGAATGGGATGGTTTTCATTCATTGTTTTTTTCCTTTTATTCATTTATTTTTCGACAAAACAAGAAGTATTTATATATGAGGCTTGCTTCATTTTCATTTTCGAAGATTGATAAGTTCAGGCAAGTTGATTCAAAACAAGAAAGAAGAAGTAATCCCGTTTTCATTTCCAGAAATTTTAGCCTACTGCTAATCACAGCCATTCTAATGGAGCACCTATTGGAGAGGCAGGTGTGGTCAGAATAATATGCTCTCCACAGAACACCAAACTAACAGTGTAGGCTAGGCCTATCCAAAGTGTTGCAAGCAAATTACAAATTCAGAAAGCTCAGAGTTATAATAGAATCTTCAGTTTCATGAGACAGTTGGTGTTCTGTAAAAAAAATGCATTTGTGTGAAAGCAAAACAAGGAATTAATTATTTTAAGGTTCTTGGAGCTGGCTGTGTAACAACTTATGATTGAAAACACTAGGCCTACCATTCACAACTGAACAACACTTTTTTCTGGGGCCTTCATTCCTACTCTTTCACAATTGGTCAGTTATAATTCACAATACAGCGGTTTTAAATTTCTCTCTAACAGTATTAGACTATTAAACAATCCTTGACATTTATTCTTTTAGAAAGATATCCTCGAAAGCTTTCCAATAATCATTGTCAATGTTTAGTGGATCTTCAAAAAAGCAGAGACAACTGAAAAATTGTCTGCATTCTCACTAGTCAGTTTTTTCTTTTCTGCCCACGGGCAGCTTTTTGGATGAATTGGTATTGTGATGTGGTACATTTGATGTGTTAATATGTCATGGGGAAGCATTTCCAAAAGACAGAGAACAACCAAAACCATGTAAACAACTATTTATTCATGAAATATATCCAAAAGAACGTATTAGAAAACTTAGTTTTCCGTGGAAGCATGGACATTGTTGACAACTTTTTTGCCCACATCATGACACATGGATTTATAAGTTGCAGCACCCTCTCTCAGTTTCGTGCTGCACGCGACATAACCCATTGTTTATGTGAATTGAACATTCTCAGACACTGTGAATGACTGTACTTTTGATTGTGGATATCCTGTAACTTGTCTGAAATCCATCCTTGGTACATGGAGAATGCTTTGGTAAAGAAAGACCAACAAGGTGGAATTTCCATGCAAACTGGATTGTGTTATGTGAAAGAAACATTCTCAAATTCAAGTGAACTTTGAACCAATTCCAAAAGCCCATCCACTGAACGATACTATGTGTCCCTTGTGCTTGCTTTGTCACAGAAACTGAGTATATCATATCGGTGGATAGTCCACCCCTGGGGTGTTTTTGCAGACACCCCAATTATATGATAGGGTGTTCTATGTGGTCACCGAGAGCATAGTCGAGATTCAATAGTGCTCAACCAAGGTTTCATTTTTATATCACCCACTTGAAAAGTGGGTGGTATATAGTGTTCACTTGGTCCGTCTGTCCGTCCATCTGTCCATCCATCTGTCCGTCCATCCTCCCTTACGCTTTAGGGGGGTACACATCTGCTATCCGCAGCTCCTCCTAAACCAGTGAATGGATTTCATTGAAACTCTCAGGCATTCTTTTACATTCATTGAAGATGTGCACCTCCTATTTTCTTTTCAGATATTTTCAACATACCCCCACTTTCGAAGAAAATGGGGGTATACTGGATTGCATGCATCCGTGCATCCATCCGTGCATCTGTGCATCCGTCCATCCGTGTGTGAGTCCGTCTGAGAATATTCATAACTTAAGTAAATTATTATTTTCTATAATATTTGTTGGTCATAGGTATGCCCACACTAGTTATTTTTTTTTTTTTTTCTATTGTTTTTATTACTTGTTCACTTAGAAATTGTGTCCGTCCGAGCCAAATTTTGTCTGTTCAACCTGTATCTCGGGTATCGAATGTTCTATTGCAATGAAATTTGCTGTGAACACTGCTTATGGTATAGGCTTTAAAAAAAAGATTCAATAATATTTCTCACATTCTCATTTTTAGAGTTATCCCCCTTTTTTGACTTAGAAATTGTAGGAAATAGACATTATTTGTCTGTTCAGCCTGTATCTCAGGTATGGGTTATCAGATTTCAGTGAAATATGGCATGCAGTTTGCCTATGACAAAGGCTTCTGCCTCATTGCATAAAACTTCCAAATACCAAACAATTTACCATACCTTTTGACTTAGAAATTGTTGGAAATTGTTATACCCCCACTTTCGAAGAAAATGGGGTGGATATACTGGATGACATGCATCCGTCCGTCTGTCCATCCATCCATCCATCCATGTGTGAGTCCATCCGAGAATATTCATAACTTTCATTTTCTATAATATTTGTTGGTCATTGGTATGCCCACACTAGGTGGTACACCACGTGGGGGTATGCGCCGGACGACAGTCCAGCTCTTGTTTTTACAGTTTCCCATCTTGAAAAATGAACTTTGTCAAATTCAATTGACAGTCTGTACAGATCTGCTATCCGCAACTCCTCTTAAACCATTGAACAGATTTCATTGAAACTTTCAGACATTCTTTTACATACATTGCAGATATGCACCTCCTATTTTCTTTTCAGATATTTTCATATTTACATTTCCCCATATTCAAAAATGGTCTTTGTTAATTCAGGTTTTAGTAGGAAGAGGTATAGATCTGCTATCCGCTACTCCTCTTAAACCATTGAACAAACTCCATTGGAACTCTCAGACATTCTTTTACATACACTGAAGGTGTGCACCTCCTATTTTTCATTCAGATATTTTCATATTCTGACATATGTCTGTCCGTCCGTTATGCTATAGGGATGTTACGCTTTGTGAGGGGTGGGGGGTTACTCATCTACTATCCGCAACTCCTCTTAAACCAGCAAACGGATTTCATTGAAACTCTCAGACATTCTTTTACATACATTGAAGATGTGCCCCTCCTATTTTGTTTTCAGATATTTTCTTTTTTACAGTTTCCCATATTGAAAAATGAACTTTGTCAAATTCAATTGACATTCTGTACAGATCTGCTATCCGCAACTCCTCTTAAATCATTGAACAGATTTTATTGAAACTTTCAGACATTCTTTTACATATATTGAAGATGTGCACCTCCTGTTTTGTTTTCAGATATTTTCATTTTTATGTGTACCCATACTATGTATGGTACACATAATGCCGGCATCCGGGGGTGGCCATCCGTCGTTCGTCCAGCCTTTGTCCGTCAATCTGTCCATCCGTCTGTCCATCCGGCGTCCGTATCCATTTCTTTGTCATTCGATAACTTGAAAAATATTGCTTGGATTGTCAAGTTACTTTATATTTGTGTTCAGGTTACTGATGTGCTGAGCTGTATAGTTTTTGGTGTAAATCTGATAATTTGATCCTGAGATATTAACCCTTTATCCTTCAAATTGAAAATTCCTCCAATCCCTTTGGCATTCGATAACTTGAAAAATATTGCTTGGATTGTCAAGTTACTTTATATTTGTGTTCAGGTTACTGATGTGCTGAGCTGTATAGTTTTTGGTGTAAATCTGATAATTTGATCCTGAGATATTAACCCTTTATCCTTCAAATTGAAAATTCCTCCAATCCCTTGGGCATTCGATAACTTGAAAAATATTGCTTGGATTGTCAAGTTACTTTATATTTGTGTTCAGGTTTACTAATGTGCCGAGCTGTATAGTTTTTGGTGTAAATCTGTTATTTTGATCCTGAGATATTAACCCTTTATCCTTCAAATTGAAAATTCCTCCAATCCCTTTGGCATTCAAGAACTTGAAAAAATATTGCTTGGATTGTCAAGTTACTTTATATTGTATTCAGGTTACTGATGTACCGAGCTGTATAGTTTTTGGTGTAAATCTGTTATTTTGATCCTGAGATATTAACCCTTTATCCTTCAAATTGAAAATTCCTCCAATCCCTTTGGCATTCGATAACTTGAAAAATATTGCTTGGATTGTCAAGTTACTTTATATGTGTTCAGGTTACTGATGTGCCGAGCTGTATAGTTTTTGGTGTAAATCTGATAATTTGATCCTGAGATATTAACCCTTTATCCTTCAAATTGAAAATTCTTCCAATCCCTTTGGCATGAGATAACTCAAAAAATATCAATCCGATTGTCATGTTACTTTATATATGTATTCAGGTTACTGATGTGCTGTGCTGTATAGTTTTTTATGTAAATCTGATAATTTGATCCGGAGATATTAACCCTTTATCCATCAAATTAGACACTCCTCCAATACCATGTATGGTGTACATAATGTCGGCATCCGCGGTGGCCCTCCGTCATACAGCTTTCTACTAGTTGCGCGTATGGGTACACATCTGACAATTTCATTGGCCTATTTTTACTGTTTCCCATATTTATACCCCCACTTTCGAAGAAAATGGGGGGTATACTGGATTACATGTGTCCGTCCATCCGTCTGTCTGTGCGTCCGAGAATATTCATAACTTTCATAACTTAAGTAAATTATTATGAAACTTGCTATGTAATTAAATTGTTACATTTCCCAAGACTAGAATGATTTTGGGTGTTGTCAGATTATTATTTTTATTATTTTTTTTTTTTATTACTTGTTCACTTAGAAATTGTGTCTGTCCGAGCCAAATTTTGCATGTTCAGCCTGTATCTCGGGTATCTAATGTTCTATTGCAATGAAATTTGCCGTGAACACTGCTTATGGTATAGGCTTTAAAAAAGGATTCAACGATATTTCTCATATTCTCCTTCTTAGAGTTATCCCCCTTTTTTGACTTAAAAATTGTAGGAAACAGACATTATTTGTCTGTTCAGCCTGTATCTCAGGTTCTGAAAATGCAATCCTGTTGGAAAATACACATTTTTTTCTCTAATATTTGGTCATAGGTATGCCCACACTAGGCGGTACACCACGTGGGGGTATGCACCAGACGACAGTCCAGCTCTTGTTAAAAATGGGCTTTGTCAATTCAAGCTTGCGTGGGGGGTGGGGGGGGGGGGGGGGGGGGCGGGGGGGGTGGGGGGGGGGGGGTGGTTGACATTTGCTATCCGCGATCTCTTTTAAACTAGTGAATGGATTTCAATGAAACCTTCAAACATTCTTTTTACATACATTGAAGATGTGTACCTTCTATTTTGTTTTCTGATATTTTCATTTTTACAGTTTCACATATTGAAAAATGGGCTTTGTCAATTCAAGCTTCGGGGTGTAGGTGTGGGTGGGGGTGGGTGGGGGCATGTAGGTGTTTGTGCTCTCTACATTAAACACCCTTTTACTGTTGTAAAATGTTTCTTGGTGGGAGTGGGTGGTATCATTTAGTGAGCAGTGCTCACAGTTTTTCTAGTATATTTTGGGTTTTTTTTAGGGGGGGGGGGGGCTGATATTCAGAAAGTCATGGTGAAGGTGGATATACTTTTTGAGAGCAAATCTGAAGCACTTGTAGTGTGTGTAGTCCTAGATTGGAAATCATTTTGGAGATCTATGTGAAAATGGGAAGCATTGGGTAGACTGTCCAGAATTTAGCAGACTTTCAAGAATAACTCTGGTCATTGAGTGAGTAGATGAGTGCAAGTGGAGTTTTCCTGGAGCTGAAATTTGCAAGGCTCCAGTTGGATATCTCAAATGTTGGGGTGGGGGTGGGGGTGGGAAATGTATTGATCCATTCCACACAAGACCCTGAGGTCATCTCACTAATATAGGCGAACAGTTCATTTACAGTGAATTGTCACTAAATCACCTTCACACACTTGAAAGTTGATGCAAAGATGCTTTGTCATCAAGCTGTTCTCAAACAGACTCCTGTGCACTTTTCCTTATTCATTCATCCTTAACGTAAATACTTTTCTTCTTCAATGAACTGTGGATGTAGGCCTACAAACATTTTAGCTCAACTTATTGTACTTTCACTTTTGGGAGAGAGGGCTTGTCATGTTTTAATTTCCAAAAATTGTCACCAGACCATTGTTCCATTGAATATTCTACTTTCTTGCTCCTCATTTATGGAACAAATATCATTATTACTTATTGATGCTTAATGCTACATTAGCAGCTGAGGCTATATTCTGGCGATGGCTGCAGATGTGGCGTAAGGCACCAATAAGCATGATTGGTCACCATTCTTCTCGATGTAAACATTCTATAGCAGTATATGTGGACGCACCCTGCCTGAACAGAGAAGACTGTTTTTCAGGTAGCAAGCAGCCAATCAGTAATGTTGACAATCACCATTTGTGCATTTTTTTGACAGTAGTGGATGTGAATAAGCTTTCAAAACAGCCCTGTCAATATACAAAGTTCCGGTTTTATGATCTTAAAAAAAAGGTTATTAATTAATGGCCAGGCAAACAATTAGGTGTAAACTTTATATTTCCATGGGTTTTATGTTCTTTTTCTTTCATCAAATTTGATCCACCTAAAAATCAGTTTTGGATAAAAATTTAAAATAAAAAACTCAATGCAATTCTTTTCCTCTTGCTTTATTTGTTTACTGATAATGTTAGTAAGATTTGTTTATGGTGACGACAAGGCTGTTCAGAAAAGTTGAAGAGCAAACTAAGACAAGTTACACAAATTCGAATTATGAAAACCACTTAGCTTCAGAAGAATTTATTCCATTGTGTCAGAGTACTCTTATGAAAAGATCATCTGAAAATACAAGCAGGAGGCCTAGTGACTGAAATTGGACAAACACGAATGGGAATGGCATTTGCCAAAACAAGAAAAAGTAAATTCCTCCCCCCCACCCCCCCTCCTCCTTTGGCCTCAAAAACCTAACTTGTGATGACTCAGTTAGGGCTGCACGGTATTTTGATAAACCGATATATACCGGTATTCAAACCAATATCGGTTGAATACCGGTGTAATTACAAAAATATAAGTTTATCGTCATTATTTATTTATCCACAATTTAATTTTCAAGATGTCTTGAGATTTTTAACTGTAGCTCAGAATGAATAATATTATCGCTTGACCCAAGGAATCGTCCGCATGTGCCCACATAATATACAAATTCAGCAGTTGAAAAAATAATTTTCAAAAATTTCAACAGAACTATATCATGTGACCCCTCATTGGAACGAGCTCAATGAGCTTGTTCCAATGAGGGGTCATATGATATTGTTTTGTAGAAATTTTTGGAAGAATTTGAAATAATAAATTTTGATATTGTCTGCATTGTGTAAAGGTTTTTCGAACTGCATCATCAAGGCATGCTGATTTGTTCCGACTGTGATGCTTCAAGTCTCGATTGTGGTACTTATGTTAAGATATCTGAACAGTTTTTGGTATACCGGTATACCGCCGTATTTTTTTTAATACCGATACCGGTATTCTGTTTTGAATATCGTTCAGCCCTAGACTCAGTCATGATTTTAAAGTCTTGGAGGGGGGTGGGGGGGGGGGGGGAGTGGTGGTTGGATTGTCGGCCAAAACATTTGGGGATTGTTCCTCCAAGAGGTGGGAGGGGGAAATCATTTTTTCTTCCATTGCCATCACTTCCTAATGATATGTGTCGGAGATCAAAGTTAACAACCTTGCAAATAGAGTTAGATTTTTAGAATTTTTGCATATTCAAAATCAGTGTCGGAATTCAAATCTTTGGCACCAAATATTTTCCAATCTTTTCATGAATGCATTCATCTGCTCTCAGAATGGCAGTAACTACATTCAGAATCAGCAGTGCTAAGGGTTAAACTGGAATTTAGAACGGCAGAACTGAACCATATTCATTATTTCCTCATAGTCCAACACCCAAACATTAACATCACAGTGGATGTAATGATTGTAATTCCCCTTGGCTTTGGGTAAGATCTACATGTACCATGTTTGATAATGATGCTTTACTGTACAAGGCTTAAGGTGTTTGTTCAAAAGTTGCAGCCACCACTCGATCAGTTCTATAGAAATAAAAATTATTGGTATGCTCTAGTAGAGATGTATATCCTAATTTTATTCTCATCACATTCCTTTTAGGAACCCCAGGAAGTGGATCTGTGCTTGTTTACTGCCATAAAGTTCTGCTTTACTGATAAAATAGAACTCTGAACAAATACCTGGGGTGGGAGTCCTCTAAAGTGGACAACATAGGTATAAATGATTGGTTAAATTTAACTTCATTCTTGTGTTGTGGTCATGACATTGCCGTAGCTGCTGAAAGTGACTTTAAACACCAATAAATAAATAAATAATAAAATAAATTCTCGTCACATAAATTATTCTGTGTGATTGAATACAACCTGCATATATGATTATCGTAAATGTTTGTGTGGAGTAAGTTTGTGTGTGTGCATGGGGGGGGGGGGGGGGGGGGGGGGGAGGGGGGGGGGGTCAGATTTTCATCACTGCTCAAACAAAGTTTTGTAGAGCATATAGAATACGATAACTAAACATCTCTAATCTGATTTTCACAAAAATTGTTACAGACATACATTGTGAGAAGATCTTTGTCAATTTCAATATTCACAAAATTTCCTTGACCTTTTTTGGAGTTACATCCCTTTTGTTGGAAATTTGGTGTTTGTGTGCCAATCACTGTGTTAAAGAAATAACTTGAAAAACTGTGATTGGAATGTCATAAAACTTGTTGTTGGCCTGCATTGTTTGATGATCTCAGTCAAGTGCACTTTTCACCAAATTTCCTTGCCTATTATAGGAGTTATGCCTCTTTTTTAGGCTTTTCCCTCTGGAAAAGACTATTGTTTTTCTACAGATTATTATTTTTTTTTTTTTTTTTTTTTTCCCACACATTTTTGTCCGTACGATTCAGAAGCCATTTTCGAACCGATTTTCACACAATTTGGCACACATATAGAGTGGCAAAAAATCTAAAAATGTACCGAAGCGGAATTTTCGATTTAACCCTTATTTCGCCAGAATTGGCAAAAAACTGCCAAAATTGGGGTTTATCGGCACTTTCTCGAAACACGTCTTTAGGTTTTTTTTTAAATATTCATAATTACTAGACCTGCCTATGACACAGCCTTTGATACACACGACATATTAGGCGATGCATATGGTAACCCTCCACAGGCTGCCAAACATCGAAATTTTGATGAAATGGGCCGGTTTCAGACCCCCACAGCACCCAAACGATACCCGAGAGGTAAACATAACTTCCGTTATTGGAAGTGGAATTCACCAAGGATCATTTTTGTAAGTAATAAGGGTGTTCAGAAAACCAAGTGTTAACCCGTTTTGGGCTGGTTAAACAGCAATACCCCAAAAAAGCTCAAAACTTCATGTTTTCCGTGGATTTCTCTAAACGAGTCTTGTAGATTTTCAAGAAAAATTGGTCACTCTCAGGTCTTGGTGTGACATTACAAGTTGCATGGATAAAATATTCCGGTCAGCATTTGTTAACCCTCCCCGAGCTGATAAACGTAAAAATTGTGATAAAATGGGCTGTTTTTAGACACCAACAGCGCCCAAACGATATACCACAGAGAAAGGGGCCTTCATTTATCGGACGCAAAATTGATCGGAAAATATTTTTGAAAGTGGTAAGGGTATTCAAAATTTGACGTCTTAACCCATTTTGGGCTGGTTAAAGAGAGATACCCATTAAAATCTTAAAATACCCGTTTTCTGTGGATTTCTCTAACAACATCTTGTAGGTTTTCAAGAAAAATCGGCTATTTGCAGGTCTTGGTGTGACATTACAAGTCGCATGAACAAAATATTCCGGTCAGCATTAGTTAACCCTCCACCGGGTGCTGAAGGTCAAAATTGCGATAAAATGGGCTGTTTTTGCACACCAACAGCACCCAAATGGTACACCACAAAGAAAAGTGCCTTCTTTTATCGCGCGTACAATTTATACAGAAACATTTTTGTAAGTTGTAAGGGTATTCAAAAGTCGACGTCTTAACCCATTTTGGGCAGGCTAAAGAGAGATATCCCTTGAAAGCTTTAAATTCCCATTTTCTGTGAATTTCCCTAACGGTAACTTGTAGGGTTTCAAGACAAATTGACTATTCGTAGGTCTTTATGTGACATTACAAGTTGCATGGACAAAATACTCCGGTGAACGTTTTTTAACCATCTACAAGCTGCCAGGCATCGTAATGTTGTTAACATGGGACTGTTTTCAGACACGCACGGCACCTAATGTATACATGAGAGATAAACATAATCTCCTTTGTTTGAAGTGGAATTCACAGAGGACCATTTTTGTAAGTAATAAAGGTATTCAAAAAGCCAAGCGTTAACCCCTGTTCGGGAGGTTAACAGGGATACCCATCAAAAGCTTAAAAAATCGTTTTCCCTGGATTTCTACAAACATTTTGTGGGGTTTTCAAGAGAAAATGGCCGTTGATAGATCTTGGTGTCATATGACCAATTGCATGGATCAATTATTCTGGTAGGCATTTGTTAACCTTTCATGGGCTGCTAAATGTAAAAAAAAAATGAGGAAATAGTCTGGTTTTGGACACCAACAACATCAAATGGAAATGCCACAGAGAAACGTAACTTCTTTTACCGGACGCAAAACTGATAGGGAAACATTGATATTGATATTAACCCATTCTACCATTAATGATGGGTTTTACCTAAACATTTTTTTATCAAACCCAAACCGAGTCATTTGAGACTACTATACTCACCTTTGTCATAACATCAATGAAGGAACTTTAGTGAGACAGTTAAAAACAATTCATCAGACACTGTGGGGTCAAGAAAAATCATGGAATCTAATCGGGAAAAGCCATGATTCTCCAGAATCATAAAGTCTAGTGTTGGAAATTGAATGTCTGTGTGATAATGACATTAAGAATGTGATAACTTGGACAAATGTGAGTGGAATTCCATGAAACTTGCTGGAGGCATACATTGTGAGGCATACATTGAAATTTAGTTTGTGTGATAATGACTTTGATATCTTGAACAAATGTAATCAGATTTTCACAAAACTTGCTATTGACAAACATTGTGAAAAACATCTTGGTCAAGCTCAAATCTCCAAATTTTTAGGAGTTATGCCCCTTTTTGTTGAAAATTCCTTGTTTGATAATTTGTGAACTTAAGAAAAGGGTAATACGATTTTCATGGAGCTTGCCATAATAAAAGTGAGAAGACCTTGATTTTTCCAGAAACATTTAGATCCACTTCTCTCTTTGCATTTGGGGGCTTTTGGCATCTCCAGGCATATGCTTGTTGCATTTTTGTTATACTCCTGTTTGTAAAATGATCGTATTATGTAAATAGGTTGTCTGTCCATCCATCCAGATTTATTTTTGTCCATGGCATTTATCAGCCACATGTTGTCCAATCTTTTTCAAACTTGGCATGTCCATTAACCAACATGAGAATCTGTGCAAATGTGGTTTTGAGTTTGATTTGATTTTCTTAACCAGAGTTATGGTACAATTTGACTTAAAAATTATACAGTGTGTGGACCAGTGGCATCACCATGGGGGCCTAGGGCTCTCGTGCCCACTTTTCCCTTGCCCCCCCCCCACCCCCCAATCATACTTCAAATTTCTATCTGACCATGAGACACAAACTGGGGGCTTTTGTAAGACTATGCTGAGTGTTGTAGAAATGCTCAGATATCGCTCTGCTCCCAGGGCATCAATATATGAAAATGTTTCCTGGGGGACCCCCGCCAGCGGGAAACTTGGCACAAAAGTTAACCACCATGAGAGCCTGTGCAAGTGTGATTTTAAGTTTGATTCAAGTTTCTGAAGCAGTGTTATGGAAAAGTCTGATGTAGAGATTATACAGTCTGTGGACACATTTTTGTCTTGAGTGTTTCTCAATATTTTCAAACTTGGCACAGAAGTTAACCACCATGAGATCCTGTGAAAGTGTGATTTTAGGTTTCATAGGATTTTTTTATCCAGAGTTATGGTGCTCTCTGACTTAGAAACATACATGCTAAAATACAGGTTAGGTTCGAATCGGGGTTTGGTACAATGCTATTGGTTGGATGAAAACAGTAGTTATGTACAATTTGTAAAAGCCAACCGTATGTATTATGCAACTCGAGGTTGTGCTGTTTTTTTCCAGTCACTAATTAACAGTGTTGATTGTTTTGCCTAATATGACTTGACATTTGGTGTTGTTTTGAATATCTTGCTTGATTCAGTTCAGTGTGGAAATTACTAATTTTGTAAGACCCAAACAAAACTTATCCTTTTTGTTGTTTCTGCATGATAACTTAGGCTCCTTTTGTCGGAATGATTTGAGTTGTTTTCTTGTGAATACAAAATAAAGGGCAAGTTTGATTTTTCGCTTTTTAGCTCGCATAGTTATTGCCCTTAATTCTGAAAAAACTTCTATTTTGGGGGGTCCCCCCATGGTAATTTTAATGCCTTCCTTGAGTTAAATTCAGATGAATTTTTCATAGAATCTAGTCATGGCTGCTACACAGCCATGATTAAAGTTGATGATAAATAAATGTCGTAAAAACACTCATCAGGTAAAGAGTTAATTTTTAGCTTAACTTGACAAAGTCAAGATAAGCTATTGCCATCATGCGTGCTGAAGTCTGTTAGTCTGTGAGTCTGTGAATCTGTGAGTCTGTTCACATTTTCCTTTAGAACAGGCTACATCCTATAGTTCTTGTATGATCATCACGAAATTTCATATGCAGGTTTGGGGTCATGTCTAGATGAGAACGTCCCCCTTTGGTCGCGATCGGTCAACTGGTATGGCTGCCCGAGCCCAAAACCCGAAAACCATTAGCACAGTCTACAGGTCGTATTTATGAAGGGATTTCATTGTAATTTGATAGGATGCCTCTGTATAATGTCTAGATGAGAATGTCCCCTTTTGGTCATGATCTGTCAACTGTGATGGCTGCCCAAACCCGAAACCCAAAAACTTTTAGCACAGTCTGCGGGTCATATTTAATATGGAGGGATTTCATTGTAACTTGGTAGGATGACTTCGTATGATATCTAGATGAGAACTTCCCCATTTGGTCGCGATCTGTCAACCATGATGACTGCCCGAGCCCAAAACCCGAAAACCTTCAGCGCAGTCTACAGGTCATATTTATGGAGGGATTTCATTGTAACTTGGTAGGTTGACTTCATATAATGTCTAGATGAGAACGTCCACCTTTGAACGCGATTGGTCATCTGTCGTGGCTAAAGAGGCTCGTAGCCCGAAAACCTTTAGCACAGTCTACAGGTCATATTTGTGAAGGGATTTCATTGTAACTTGGTAGGATGACTCCAAATAATGTCTAGATGAGAACGTACCCTTTTTGGTCACGATCATTCAGCCGTGATGGCTGCCTGAGCCCGAAAACCTTTAGGATAGTCTGTAGGTCATATTTATGGAAGGAATTTATTGTAACTTGTTAGGTTGACTCCATATAATGCCCAGATGATGACATCCCCTTTTGGTCATGATTGGTCAACTGTGCCGGCTACAGGGGCCTGAAGCCCGAAAACCATTAGCACAGTCTACAGATTATATTTATGAAGGGATTTCATTGTAACTTCGTAGGATCACTCTAGATAATGCCATGATGAGAACATCCCCGTTTGGTTGCGATCATTCAACCATGATGGCTGCCCGAGCTCAAAACCCCAAAACCTTTAGTACAGGCTACAGGTCATATTTGTGAAGGGATTTCATTGTAACTTGGTAGAATGACACAGTATAATGTCGAGATGAGGGCGTCCCATTTTAGTTGCAATCGGTCAACCGTGATGGCTACACAGGTCTGAAGTCTGGAAACCTTTAGCACAGTCTACAGGCCATATTTATGAAGGGATTTCATTGTAACTTGATAGGATGACTCGTTTTGGAATAATTTCACTGTAATTTGGTAACTTCCGTTGACGTACGTTAACTGTGAGGGCCACATACATTAACTGTGAGGGCTACATTAACCCACCCCTCAGTTCTTTAGTACAGTCTACACCTCATATTATTTTTATTAAAAACATAGCACACAGGGAACAGAAATTAACTTATTCCCAATGATCACAATTCTTGTCTTATTTCATAATCCTTTCATAAACATTGAACATTATCTTTTTCATCAAAAACAACACAGAGACAAGTGAAGCTACAGTGTCATTGACACTTTTATTTAATTTCCTTTGACAGATTGATTTGAAATTGGACATTTTTTCTATGACCACAAATTAAAAGCCAAGTTAAATTTTCAGATTTCTAATGCATGCAGTTTTGGCCAGTTATTGTGCACAAACTTTGTTGCCTTTTTGTTTCTATGTGATAACTTTACTTCCTCTGGAGAGTTGATTCGAAATATCACAAAAAAGGGATATCTTTGCCAGATTCAGATCTTTGAGTTTTTTAGTGTGTGTAATTGTAGAGTTATTGCCCCTGATTTTTCAAAAACTTCATTTGTGTTCAGTGTTTTGCGAAAATTTGACTTTTTCAGGTGGAAAAATTTGAAATATGACTTCTTTATTCAAGTTCACAAATTTGGTTTTCATATTCGAGTGATGTAACCCTTAAGTCCCTATACAGCCACAGACAGCCCTTTCTTATCAACCTACCTTATAATTGTTTACTACAGGCTTGCACAAACAGTGGAAGACCCTAACTCGGATAAAATACTCTCTATTTTAATCTTTCCCAAGAGATGTGGGAAAGAAAAGTGGTTTAAAAAACACCACGAAAAAATAAGCCAAAACTGGGCCGAGCGCCATGCGCACACCCAATATGGGACGCTCTTCCCTTAGTACAAATCCACGACTTCCATTAACCAATGCGGAGTGCGTCATCATTCTTTTTTTTATCTGCACACGTGGAGGATGTGTGGCCATTTTGCTCTACGAAGCAGTGATAATTCAACTCGTCGATAATGGTTTTCCTGTGACTGGATTATGGATCTGAAGATCATATAATGGCAGGACTGTGTTTTATATATTCTCGTTAATATTTTCAACCACATTCTCATTGTATATTATTTATTATTCCGTTTTCGCAAATGTTTTTTTGACATCGTGTCAACGCGGTTTGACAATGAAATTTTTTGGTTGATAAATTTAAATTGTTATTGGAGTTAGGTGTCAATGAGGGACTGTCTGGACAGGATTTTTTCACTCTATTGAGGGCTGAATTTCTGTTTTTTCGGTTCCTGTCAGCTGTCTGGGTTCTCCCGTGTACCCACCGTTTTTTTTCTGCCACCTTCTCTCGTAGTTGAGGGTGTTCTATTTTCTGTATCTGTTGAGTTCACCTTCTTCTTCTTCTACTGCTCTCACCTCTGTTATTTCCAGTTCGGTTCCTTTCGGGCAATTCCTTTTGCCCTCGCCTTGGTGCGTTCTTGTGGCTGTTTCTTCTGCACCCGTGGGTGTTGTGGAACGCTGTCATTTTGGGGCCTCCCGACTCGACCATGTCTGGTGTGAGTTGTACCCCCTTCGTGAGGGATGTGCAGCTCCTCCCGCACCCGTGGGGAATGCTGTCCTTTCGGGGTCTCCTGACTCGACCATGTTTGGTGAGAATTACTCCCCCTCTGTGGGGGATGTGTAGCTCCTCCCACCCCAGCATGGGGTGGGGAACGCTGTCGTTTTGGGGCCTCCCGACTCGACCACATCTGGTGAGAGTTATTCCTCTTTTGTGGGGGATGTGCAGTTTTTTTTACCGTGGTGGATACTGTGGGAGCTGTTGGATTTCTGGTGAAGAGATGCCTGGTTCCGGGACGATGCGCCCTCTCCATTCGATATCTGAGGCTGTCACTAGGGTTGTGACTCCTCCTTTGGAGGCTGAGCTAGGTGGCTCTCTCCCCTTTTCCGCCAGTTCCAACAGCTCCTGTCATATCTGCTGCTACTGCTATTCTGTCTACAATGTCATCAGGCACTGTTTTTAGCCGGCCTCGGGTCTGCAAGGGTCTGCAGGGATGTCTGTAGTGTGGTTGTGGGGTATCGGCCTCAGCCTTCCCCGACTTCAACTCGGCGAAGTCGGACCTGAACCCCCTGCTGTGTCCTCTCAGCCGTTGAGCACAGCAGTTTTATACCTACAGTGGTCTGCAGCAGTGTTTGATAGTGTAGACGTGGGGGTATCAGCCTCAGCCTTCCCTGACTTCAACTCAGCGAAGTTGGAAGTGGCTGCTGGCTGGACCCTCTACTGTGGTCTCTGTGCCGTTGAGTACCACAGTTTTGTCATTGGCATTTTCCGTCCACTCATTCTGGTTACACAGCCAGTTTTGTGGGACCAACGCCTTCTGTGCAGCCTGGACCTTCTGCCCTGCAGAGGTCCGCGGCAATTCTCCTGAGTTCCTGCTATGTTGATCCTCAGGGTATGTCATACCCCTATACACGTCTGCCCTCAGATGTTTCGGCTGCCACTCGTCGCCCCGCTTCGGGTGTATTGGAGGATCGTGACCCTTCACTGGTTAAGAGGGTCAGGTGTGAAGCCACTTTGCTGGTTCGTCCCCTTGTCTAACTGGTTGGTACGGGCAGTTAGCTTAGGGAGGCCCTCTCCTTACTCACTCAGGTTCTGTCCAAGAGCCTTCCCGTTGCTTCCAGCGAGGCAGCGAGTAGTTTCCAGGAGCCCCCTATGGCGCCATCTCCCGGGATTGGAAACAGGCCGCTTTCTGATCCCCCTGGTGCCTACACCATGGGAGGCGTCGGCTGGTTTGCCCACGATGGGCTATGTGTCTTCTGACTCCGGGGAGGAGTCAGACATCTTTGATGTCGAGAGCCTGCAGTCTTCTGACTTGGGGGCAGCTCTTGACTTTGTGTTTGAGTTCCTTCTGGATCTCCAACCACCAAACCAGCCGACAGTGTCAGCCAGGCTGCCATCATCGGTCGCGCGCCTACAGCCTATAGAGTAACTTGCTTCTGGTCGTCTTTGATCGTGCCAGGTGGTTGAAGCATTTTCAGCCTTGGACACTAAGCTGAGTTCCAAGGCTATGAAGGCTCCATTCTACACCAGGGTTGACACCTTTTTGCCTCCGGTGCGTTATCGTTACTACGATTTCGCCAATCTGTCAGTCTGCCAAACTTTGATGGTTTTGGATTAGGACTCCAATTCCCTTGGGCTTTCCAAGCCCAAGTCTGCCGTCCTTCCTATGACGACTCTGGAGTCCATGTTGGACTTATCAAGAGGAATGCTGGGTATGCTTTCTCTCTCCAATCACGTCGTCTCTGCCTTAGCTGCCTATCTGCCTCCAGATAGGTTTGATGATCTACAGGCTCCTTTGCGTGTGCTGTCCAAGGCACTCATGCATCTTACTCACACGCATGCCTGTGACATGGATCTTTTGGAACTAGTTCGAAGGGACTCTTTGCTGTACACAGGTCGATCCCTTCCTGGGGGCA
This sequence comes from Pictodentalium vernedei, assembly GCA_031216915.1. Classification (NCBI taxonomy): domain Eukaryota; kingdom Metazoa; phylum Mollusca; class Scaphopoda; order Dentaliida; family Dentaliidae; genus Pictodentalium; species Pictodentalium vernedei. The sequence continues at coordinate 146,638,955 of CM062289.1, read as the reverse complement.
GCACGCTGCTCTTCGATCTGCTTCTTTGGCAGGTCCGCTACTGTTCCATGGGTTCCGTGTCGACAGTCCGGGATGACGTCCTATGTCATTCCAAAGATCAGCTGCTGCCTTGTCAGCTTGATCAGCCTTCTTGGGGAGGCAGGGACCATTGAAAGCCTAACAAGTGCCCTTCTGCCTCCTCTGCGAAGCAAAGGGCTGATCCTTCTGCCGCCGCTTCTACTTCTTACTCACGGGGTAAGGGTAAGCATCGGCAGGCTAGAGGGAAGTCTCAGGATTCTTCATTCTGTAGAGGAGGTGGTTTCTCCTCTCATGGACCTCGAACTGAAGGTCCTCACCTCAATTCGTCCCAGGTTGGAGGAAGGATAGCAGAGTTCGCGGACCGTTGGGCCACCATCACATCCGATCCTTGGGTGTTAGATGTTGTTCGGTCCAGGCTGCGAATATCCTGTGCTTGTACTGCAACTAGAGAGCTTCATATTTTGTCATTGTGCTACGTGTTATTTTTAAAGTGAAATTATCAGTCTATGAATTTGCTTGTTAAAGGCACTCCACCATGAATTGTAAAACGGAAAAGATGTGATCAAATTTTGATGTCCAGAAATGATTTAGCTCTCTATACTAGTTTATGATTTTGAAACTCCCTCATGATTACGAAAGAAAGTCCAAGAACAGTTTGAGATTTTTCTTTCTGGTAGATTGGCAGTTTTGGCCCTAGAGTGTGCAAATACCTTGGATATTTGTAAAGTAGGGCTGCATGGTATATTGATAAACTGATACTTTCCGGTATTCAATCCAGTATCAATTGAAAAAAATTGTAATTACAAAAATATTGGTTCATCGTCATTATTTACTCGCAATTTAATTTTCAAGATGTCTTGAGTTTTAACTGTAGTCTCGAATGAATAATATTATCCTTTTACCCAATGAATCAGTTACATCCACCCACATAATATACAAATTCAACAGTTGAAAAATATCCCTCCCCTGCCCAAAAAAACGCACAACAAAACCACATGTGACTACTCATTGGAACGAGCTCATCTAGCTTGTTACATTGAGAGGTCACATGATATTGCTTTGCTGAAATTTTTGGAAAAATTTGTTAAAACTATTTATGCTCACTGGTGAGTCACCAGTGAGCATAAATAGTTTTAACAAATTTTTCCAAAAACATGGCACCACAAACATTTCCAAAATTAACTGATAACATGTTTTAATGTATGATGCTTCTATTTTTGTCATTCTCTTTGTCACATATGCCTTCATGGATTAGACCGAAATTTACGAGCAAGACTCACCACTTCGGGAGAAAAATAAACTTGTAGTTGTTTTGTTCTGCCAATATGGAATGCACTGTGTCAGCGTTCGCCTATGAATGATTCAACAAATTATAACACCCCTCAAAATACCATTTAACCTAAAAGCCACCAAGAGCATAAACCTCAATACTATGTACTTCATGTATTTAAAATAATAATTTTTATAAAATCAGTCTGCGTTGGATAATGGATTATTCAAACAATATCATCAAGGCATGTTAATTCATTCCACTGTGATGGCTCAAGTCGCGCTTGTGTTACATATGTTCAGATATCCAAACAGTCTTTCGATATACCGGTACATCATGGTATCTTTTTATTCCGATACCAGTATACAGTTTTGAGTATCGGGCAGCCCTATTGTTAAGGTGAGCTATAGTCCATGATTGTTGAGAACTTTATTATTTTGGTGTTGTGAGCAAGGTGGCTTAGTGGTTGCAGAATTGGACTTTAAACCGAAAGGTCGTCCCGAGTTTGATCCCCGTCCGGGATGATTCACGTTGTGTCCTTGGGCAAGGCACTTCATCCCAGTTGCCTACATGGGGTCACGATGACGCTGTGAACTAAGGCGTACTGCACGTCGATGGTGCACATGTCTTCAACTGCTGTAACCCTGCTTGAACAGAGCTTGAACAGAGTTAAAATGTTGAGGAGCTGATAGTTGCTCGTTTATGCTTGGCAGTTCTATCTGGGTGCTCTGGCTTCCTCCACCTGTAAACCTGTCACGGCTACGATTAGCCATTGTGCATAACTATGTGACCTTAAACACAATAAATAAATAGAGGGTAATCACTTGACTGGACTGGTTATGTGAAATAATTCATGAGAGGTGAGGGACGTTGTACAAACACGAGTGCGCGAATGTGCATGAGTGTTTTACAATATAGTCCCTCTCCTCGAATGAATTATTTCACGTAACCAGTCCAGTCAAACGATTACTCTGTTTATTACTTTTCATTATTAATGATAATTATATTATTTAACCCTTTACCTAACGTAACGGCCAGCGCTATTCTCAAATATCGCATATTAATTTTCATTATTTTTAGCTCAACTTTGGCGAAGCCAAATTTTTTTAGCTCAACTTTGGCGAAGCCAAATTTGAGCTTATGCCATGGCCCGTCGTCCGTCTGGCCGCCTGTCCGTCTGGCCGTCTGTCCATCAACAATTGGATACGGCTCGGGCTAGAGGCCGTATTTATGAACCGATCTTTACGAAACTTCTTGGGTACCTTTGTTATGACCATGGGACAAGAACGAGTGTTTTTGGGTGCGGTCTGAAATTCAAGATGGCTGCCAGCCACCATTTTGTACCGACGATGCAGAAATCTGTTTTTTGTACAGAACTTCCATATGAAAGCTCTGATTTGAATAATTATTTGTATGAATGTTTAGTACCATGGGATACATGACATATAATACGGGTTTTTTTCTCGTGCATAAATTATGCAAATTAGACTAACTTTGATGTTTTTTGGTGTTACTTTCAGCACTGTAAGTGCAAATGCCAATACGGCTCGGGCTAGAGGCCGTATTTATGAACCGATCTTTACGAAACTCCTTGGGTACCTTTGTTATCACCGTGGGACGAGAATGAGTGTTTTGGGGTCTGGTCCAAAATTCAAGATGGCCGATGGCTGCCATTTTGTACAAAATTTGGTGCAATCAGATTTTTGCACAGAACTTCCATATGAAAGCGCTGATTTGAATAATTTTTTGTGTGAATGTTTAGTACCATGGGATACATCACATATAATACGGGTTTTTTTCTCGTGCAGAAATTATGCAAATTAGATGAACTTTGATTTTTTCAGTGCTACTTACAGTAAGTACACATGTCAATACGGCTGTATTTATGAACCGATCTTCACGAAACGTCTTGGGTACCTTTGTTATCACCTTGGGACGAGAACGAGTGTTTCTGGGTGCGGTCCAAAATTCAAGATGGCTGCCAGTGGCCATTTTGTACCGAAATTAGGTCTAATCAGTTTTTTGTACACAACTTCTATACGGTTCAGGCTAGAGGCCGTATTTATGAACCGATCTTTACGAAACTTCTTGGGTACCTTTGTTATCACCGTGGGATGAGAACGAGTGTTTTTGGGTGTGGTCCAAAATTCTAGATGGCCACCAGCAGTCATTTTGTACCAAAATTAGTGCAATCAGTCTTTTGTACAGAACTTCTGTATGAAAGTTCTGATTTGAATAAATTTTTGTATGAATGTTTAGTAACATGGAATACATCACATATAGTACGGGTTTTTTTCTCTTGCAGAAATTATGCAAATTAGATGAACTTTGATTTATTCAGTGCTACTTATACACTGTAAGTGCACATGTCAATACGGCTCGGGCTAGAGGCTGTATTTATGAACCGATCTTCACGAAACGTCTTGGGTACCTTTGTTATCACCTTGGGACAAGAACGAGTGTTTCTGGGTACAGTCCAAAATTCATGATGGTTGCCAGTGGCCATTTTGTACCGAAATTAGGTCCAATCAGTTTTTTGTCACAACTTCTCATATTTATGAACTGATCTTCACGAAACTTCTTGGGTACCTTTGTTTTCACCTTGGGACAGGAATGAGTGTGTTTTGGGGTGCCTTTGTTATCACTGTGCTATGAGAACAAATACCAATATTTTGGGGTTCAGTCAGACCCACTCTGGGACTCAAAGATTTTTTTCTAGTTTAGCATCTGACTGTCACCCACCTTTACAATACTTTACCTATACATTTGTTACAGGCAACGGTCAGTATTTATGTACAGACCGTTACAATACTTTATATGTACCTTTGTTATCAGGTCATTACCTAGATGTTTGTCTTTGCTGTGTCACATACTATACATGTACATGTCTTTGTCTTGACAAGTTGAGCTACAGTGTCATTGACACTTTCATTTCATTTTTTGTCTCTAAAACATAGGTTGTGAACCCTCATTGGAACGAGCTTGTTCCAATGAGGAGGTCATAACCCATCTTTTTGAGACAAAAAATGAAAATAATAGCTTTTCAAGAATTTCTTTGCAAGTGTCGTCTGCTTTTCATATCAGGTAAAGGGTTAAAAAAAAAACAAAAAAAAACCGACAAAGTCCCCATTACATCCATGGCAAAGCGTCTTTGTTTGTGCCATCTGTCAAAATCCTTTATACTAATACATGTACATGGAAATATTTTCAAAAATGATGATGGTCTTGAATATTATTTTTGAAAGAAATGTGTGATACAGATGTTTGGTTGAGTTTTTGTTTTAAAAAAACTTGATGTATAGTTTAGTTCAACCATACTGAGTGCAGCTATGGCCCTTAACCCTTCACCTAACATGAATAGCAGATGACACTTGCAAACAAAATTTTCGAAGAACTGATTTTTTGGTCCTTATGTTGGTTGGGTACAGGGTTAATTAGATAATTTTTGCCTGTTTTCAGCTCATTGGTGCGATAACTTAAACAAATCTCACTGGATTTGGTTAAGATTGGGTATGTGAGATTTTCTTAACAATGTCTTGGTTGAATTTGAAAACTGGTATGTTCGGCAATACTGAGTGGAGTGTTGGCCCTTAATTAGTTATCTCTAATTAACGGCCAAAATTAACTAGTTATCTTCGTTACCTTAATTAGTTATCTCTTTTGCCTGTTTTCAGCTTGTATTTCAAGAAATTGAACAATTATCAATGGGAATTTGATTTTCTTGTAATAAGAAGTTTTACAGGTGCTAAAAAAAAACTTGACCTTGTATCAGGGATGCATAATCCTTGTTCAAGAAATGTGTGATAAAAATTTTTTACGAGTGGTTAACTTCCTTTTCCTAATGTAATGACCATATCAGGCTTGGTTATCTCTAAATCATAGACTTTTATCCCCTTTATTGGAATGAGCTCTTTTGAGATCATTCCAACGAGGGGTCATGCTATCCTTTGTTAGCAAAAAATGAATATTGTGTAATCTTTTGGTCATATTAAGTGAAGGGTTAATCTCTAGGAACAATAATAGAAGTGAATTTGACAAGCACAATAATCCTTGTTGTGCCCAACCACTACATCTTTTGTGAAGTGTCAGATTGCATAGAACACATGCTCTTGTCATTATTGCTATCAGAAAACAGTGATAAAAATGGTGTAGACAGCATACAGAAGTAGAAAGGAATGTGTATCTTTCACTACTACCCATATGCTTTCTAGAATAGTATTTGTTGTGAAGATGTATAAATCTGTCTCTATGATCCCAGAGGAATTGCAAGAAGCACAAGTTTAGTTTAGCCAGCAGAAAAAAACTCAGTAAAACAATATAGAGAATGATTGACTATGAAATAAAAAACGGGATTTATCACTGTGGGAATTTAACCTCAGGAAATGAAGTTGTGCTAGTTTACTGTGGTAGACCAGTTCTGCTTAACCCTTTACCCAATTCACTCACTATCAAAATTTATTATAATACAACATGAGTATAAAGGACTGGCTGGACTTTACTTTATATCCACATTATGGTCATGATTAGCCATTGTGCAGAAACATTTGACCTCAAGCACTGATAAATAAATAAATAAATAAATAAATAAATAAATAAATAAATAAAAATTTATTATTTTAAATACTGTATTTTCAAATTTTTCCAAAAACTTCAGCAAAACCATAGCATGTTACCCCTCATTGGAATGAGCTTCACCAGCTCATTCCAATAAGGGGGTGGAGGGTCACATGATATGGTTTTGTTAAAATTGTTTTTAAAAATAATTTTGTTTTCAGCTGATCAATTTGAATAGTATGTGGGCAGATGCAACCAATTCGTTAGGTAAAGGGTTAACTTGTAAAATAGAGCTCAGTGACAAATGCCAGAGATAGTCCTGAATAGTAAAGGGGACCCTATAACAAAAATTTATTTGCTCAACCTGAATCATATTCTATACATGTACTAATGTCATGAATTGGCCATAGATGCTTAAAATGATTAATCAACAATTGACCTGACAATTCCTCCCAACTAATAACATCTTAGAGTGATCTTCTGGTGACCTGAAACACCAATAAAAAAAATTAATGACATGCAAACATAATTTCAACCATTGGACTTCCAACTTAAATATGTGAGATATAATAATTTTTTTATATCAGAATTTTGGTCAGGTGATAGAGATGAAATATCTCTTGATCTGTTTCCATGAATTCACAAAATTTCACCCACAAACATTCACAAAGCTACAGAAAATAAATCAACATTGGACAGGTATTATGGTAAACCCTTTAAATAATCTAACTCAATTAGGTAAAACAAAAATCATTTTCATTTTTCAAAATTATTTTTCACTCTGAAAATAAAACTTAAATATTTTCTGGGAATTTTATCAAACTACACGAAACCATGCATTTTCGAATGATTGAGTGTTGAAAATAAAATTGTGATTTATCATGGCTCTAGCATGCTGGTGATGTAAAAAAAAAAAGCCTAAAACTCTTTGTGCTTCATACTCAATTAGACGTAAACAAAATTTTGTTTGCACTTAAAATTTTGTCACATGTTTTGGGAGAGCATCTGTGGGCACTCTCCAGTAAACTGGTACTCTGCAAAGCTTTGAAATTGGATTTGATTCAAAATTGTTTTGATGATTCGATTTAATTAGAATTGGGCTGATTAAAAAAAAATTTAATTGTTGAAATATTCCCCAAATCCTACCAAGTGTCTCCTCTTGAACTCCTCTATCATCAGGTCTACTGAACATGAGACCTGATTATCGAAGAAGAGTTTGAAGAGGTTCCGTTTCCCAAACTAAGTTATTCCTTTCTGAGATATTCCACTTGCCTTGACCAAAACAGTCAGCACTGTTGAATGCAGTGCTTGAGTGAATACTGGCAGTTACAGTTGTAAGATGGAGTGCAGTGGATCAGTGGTAGACTGTTGGACTTCTATGCTAGAGGTCTTGAGTTCGATCCCCGTCAGGGACGACCCACATTGAGTCCTTGGGTGAGGCACTTTATCCCAGTTGCCTACATGGAGGCACGTGTCCTTGGGTAAGGCACTTTATCCCAGTTGCCTACATGGGGGCACGATGACACTGTGTACTAAGGCGTACTGCACGTCGATGGTGCACATGTCTTCATCCTCTGTAACCCTGTTTGAACACTGAGAATGTTGGGGAGCTGACAGTTTCTCGTCTATGCTCGGTGGTTCTCTCTGGGTACTCCGGCTTCCTCCACTCGTAACACTGTCACGGTCACGATTAGCCATTGTGCATAAGTATGTGACCTTAAACACCAGTAAATAAATAAATTACAGTTGTAAGAAGCCGCATCATCTATAACCTGAAGAAGAGTGAGATTTGATTTGGAATTCAAACTGATTAAAAATGTTTTGATTCATGAGCTGGGAGTACGGTGGCTTAGTAGGTAGAGATGCAGGCTGCAAACTGAGAGGTCATCTGTTCAAATCCCACCTGCGGGAACTGTGTTGTCCATGGACAAGACACTTCATCCCAATTGCCCACATGGAGGGGGGTGTGGTGGCATTGCAGTAACCAGTTCTCGTCAGATCACCAAAGTTAAGCAACATCGAGCCCGGTTAATCCTCGGATGGGTGGCCGTCTGAATGATCGATTCTGACTCCTGTGTTGTGTCCTTGGGCAAGGCACTTAACCCCGATTGTCCACATGGGGGCATGATGACGCCATGTACTAAGGCATACTGGACGTCGATGGTGCGCATGTCTTCAACCAATCTAACCCTGCCTGTGCTGCAGTGCGGAGTTACGATGTTGGGGAGCTGGCAGCTGCTCGTTGCTCGGTGGTTCTCTCCGGGAACTCTGGCTTCCTCCACCCGTAAAACTGTCACGGTCATGATTAGCCATTGTGCAGAAGTATGTGACCTTAAACACCAATAAATAAATAAATGAATAAATTGCCCACGTGGAGGCATGGTGGCCTTGTGTACTAAGGTGGACTGCATGTCGATGGTGTACTTGTCTTCAACCAATGCTAACACTGCTTGTGTGGAGTTAGTGTGTTGGGGAGTCTGACAGTTGCTCACCATTGCTTGGTGGTTCTCTCAAGGTACTCCGGCTTCCTCCACCTCTAAAACTGTCCGACATGAGGAGACCCTGGCTGTCAAAAGTGTTGTTAAACCCCAATAAATAAATGATTAATGAGTTGATTTGACACAAAATTAGAAATCCACAGGGCCTAACTATAAACGAATCTAGGAAAAAAAATCACAGGAAAAAAAGTCATAGAAAATAAGTCACAGAAAAAAAGTCACAGGAAAAAAAGTCACAAATTATAATAAAAGCCATGTTTAGATCCACACGTTTCAAAAATTATTTTTTAATAAATGAATGAATGAAAGGTTTTAGCGTGCCGAAGGCGCGCAGAGACGATGTGGAATTTACAAATCCCTTGCGACCCGGTTAGCCTTATTTTATTTCACTTGGATCTTGGATCACACAGGCCTAGCTTTCCTATTGCCTCAAATGGGGTCTGAAGGGGTATGCACGCGGTTAGAATTCCTGGCAGTTTGCATTGGAGTGATAGATTGTCAAAGACCAAACCCTCAACGCCATTAAGACTATTGGAGAGTGGGCTCTATTCGGTTCCAGCTTGGCGATGGTAGAGGTTTGAGTCCCACCATGGTGGCGAGCCAGAATATAATGTTGTGCGATGGCAATTTTAAGGGAAAAGGGAAAAGGAAAAAAGAAAACCAAACAGCAACGCCGGTTTGGTAGCGGCCCCGGCATATGACCATAGCGGTTACAAAAAAGGAATGGAGAAAGCTCCAACAGTTTAGTTTGAAAAAAACCGGGAGTCATCCATCAAGCCTTCTGGGAGATAGGATGCCGTATGTGATTTTGAGGTATCTGGTTATCCTTCGGGAATTCCAAATGACCTCCACCCCCACCCCCCCCCCCCCCCCCCAAAAAAAAAAAAAAAAAAAAAGCCCTCAAAAGGGCTGTTTGCTGGCAAGATTGTTTCAATCCTTGCCTTGGTCTTGTTAGGTTTTCTGCACATCTTTGCTTGAGGATTGTTTCAATCCCTCATAGTATGTCATTCAGTTTGGTCGTGTGTCTGATGAGATAGAGGAGGGAGAAAAGATAGAGAGCTGGAAATTAAAGCAATTCGGTTTTTAATTTACACCTTTTCCGTCCTTTTGGATGGGGAAGCCAGCATTTTTTCCCCGAGATTTATATCTCAAGGAGGGGAGACCCGGCAGCAGGTGGAGATTTTCCTCGCTGTTTGCAACTCCCACTGGTAACAGAGGCAAGCTTTCATGCGTATCGTGTCACCCGCAGCCAGTTCTAAATTTAGGTCACAGAATAACTGGCTCACCCCATCACAATGATGTAATCTTTAACCCTTTCGATAGACATGCCCCAGATTATTTAGTTTTCCTATTGAGGACACGATGCGCATTGAGTTCTATTATTAATTCGCTGTCTTGAAGTCTATTTAGAGTTTTGCTTTGAAGATCTTTTAAGCGCATTGCTATAGTGTCTATTTTTGCTATCTCGTGAAGTTGTTTTATCGATGTCCACGTGGGCTTGCGCAGAGCCACGCGCAAGGCATGATTTTGGACCCGTTGTAGTTTTTCAATGTTGGTTTTATTCAGGTCACTTGTTATTATGGCCCCATACTCTAGTACTGGGCGTATATATGATTTGTAAAGATTGAGGAGAATTTCTTTATTGGCTCCCCAAGTTTTACCTCTGATCATTTTCAGGAAATTGATGCGTTTAGTGGCTTTGACGGTGACTGAGTTTATGTGATTGTTAGCTCACCTGACTGAAAGTCAGGGTGAGCTTTTCTGATCACTTTTCGTCCGTCGTCCGGCGTCCGGCGTCCGTCGTCCGGCGTGAAGGTGGTGTTTGGGTCTTTTTCTTCCAAACCACTGGCCGCATGTTAATGAAATTTCATGTGAGTAGGGGTTATATAGCGGCATTTTGATTTTTGGGCAAATTAGGTTTCGGCTCATATTGAGCAGAGGGGTGGGGCAAAAATGCTCCAATTCTTAAAAAATCTTCTTCTCAAGAACCAGCAATAGCAGAGACTTGATATTTGGTATGCAGCTTCCTTTTGAGGTGTAGACTCAAGTTTGTTCAAGAGAAGTTTGTAGGTCTATACTTGGCGATGTTATGGGAGGAGCAAAAATTTTGGCCCCACCCCAAATTTCTATTTTTTAAACCGAGAGGCCAATTTGAACCAAATTTTATGTGAGGGCTTATTGGGTCATAAGTACCTAATTTATGCAGAAATTTTTTTTCCTGTAGCCCCGTGGGAACCACAGGAGCTAAAAATAGAAAAAAATTAAAACGCCTATATCTCAAAAACTGCACGGCAGTGAGAATTTTTATTTGGTGTGAAGCTTTCTTGGGACCAACAGAAAGGATTGGTAAAAAAAAATTGCTATCGGTTTTATCATAGGGTACTTTTTCGGGACTCTGAAAAAGTGCTGAGTCAGTATTTTTTAACACAGTAGGCAATGGGAAAAAAATAAAGAATTGTTTTCTTCCAAACCACTGCTCTAAAAGCTTTCATATTTTACATATAACATCTTTGGAACATTGATTCACATATTTGTAGAAATCAAATTCCTCGGTCCATATTTGGGTTCCCTATGGGAACCCAAATGTTCAAATTAGTGCAATATGAGGGATATATTTTAAAAATCTTCCTCTTCGGATCCACAAATCAGAATCTTTTGATATTTGCTATGCATCATCCTTAGGGGGGTGAGATTGATGTTTGTTCAAGCCAAGTCCCTGAGTTCATATTTGGACTCCCTTCGGGAACCCAAATTGTAACTTAGTGCAATACGAGGTATATTCTTTTAAAATCTTCTTCTTCGCATCCACCGGTCAGAATCTTTTGATATTTGGTATACAGTATGCTTAGGGAGGTGAGATTCAAGTTTGTTCAAGTCAAGTCCTTCGGCTCATATTTGGTCTCCCTGTGGGAGCCCAAATTATAACTTAGTTCAATATGAGGAATATTCTTTAAAAAAAATTTTTTTTTCAGATCCACCAGTCAAAATGTTTTGATATTTGATGTACAGCATTCTTAGGGGCTGAGAGTGAAGTTTGGTAAAGCCAAGTACCTGGGTTCATATTTGGGCTCACTGTGGGAGCCCAAATTATACCAAAATTTTTATTTTCCAAACCAAAAAGTCGATTTGAACCAAATTTGATATGAGGGCTTATTGGGTCATAAGTACCTAATTTATGCCGAAAATTGTTTTCCTGTCCCCCACGGGAACTGCAGGAGCTAAAAAATTTTTTTCTTTTTAAATGCCCATATCTCCAGAACTACATGGCACTGAGAATTTTTATATGGTGTGAAGCTTCCTTAGGACCGGAAGAAAAAAATGGTAAAAATTTTATCATAAGGTTCTTTTCTAGGACTAAAAGTGCTGAGTCATCATTTTTTAACAGTGTAGCTAATGGGAATAACGTTGAATAATCTTCTTCTCCCAAACCACTGCTTCAGAAGCTTTTGTTTTTGGGTTCCCTATGGGAGCCCAATGTATAACTTAATTCAGTATGAGAAATATTCTTAAAAAATCTTTTTTTTCTGATACTCCTCTCAGAATCTTTTGATATTTGATTTTTAGTTTTCTTAGAAGCGGCAAATTGAAATTTGTTCAAGTTCTGGTTTATTGATAAAATTGGGCCCAGTAACCAATTCCTGCGTTGAAAGCCCTGTAAAGTGGGCAGTAATAGGCATAAACGATTGACCAAACCTGATATTATAATTATGCCTCTGTAATGATGTAGCCTTAGAAAGTGACCTTAAATTCCAATAAATAAATAGATAAATTATTGAGTACCCAATATGGGGATCTAACATATGAACACTCTGGGTTACTAAGTAGAGAAAACACTTTTATGTTGAAAAACTGATAATAACCACAAGGCAGAATCCCTTGCTATTTTGGTGATATGACTCGGCCAGTATCAGGTGAGCGCCCTCAGGCCCCGTGGGGCCTCTTGTTTAGATTGAGACTGCTATCCAGGTTGAATCCCAGAAACTTTGCCTCATTACTAGCTTCAAGTTTATGATCGTAAAGCTTAAGCTCAATATTAGGGACAGGCTTTTTCCTTTGTTTTTTATAGAATGTGATTCTTTGTGTTTTCGTGGCATTTAGCTTGATGCGCCACAGAGCGCACCAGTCTTGCAGGTCGCGGATGGTATCCTGCAGGCGGTTTTGTATTATGTTTCCAGACTTACTGGCCGTCCACATTCCTTTGTCGTCTGAGAATTGAGATAGCTCAACATGGTTCTTCCCTAGTTTGTCAATGTCATTCACATATATTATAAATAGAAGCGGGCTGAGGACCGAACCCTGTGGAGTGCCCGCTTCGAGTTTTACCTCGGCTGACACTTCGCGGTTGACTCTCACTTTGATTTTTCGATCAGATAAAAATGATGATATGATCCTTAGAATTTTGGTAGGTAGCCCCATTTTAGCTAGTTTGTATCTCATGCCATTGTGCCAGACAGAGTCAAACGCTTTTTCTACGTCGAGTAATAGCGCGGTTCCTATTTCATTTTGACTGAACGCCGTTTTCATATAATCTACCAGTCTGTAAACATGCTCGATTCCCTCTCTTTGGCTCCTCTATGCCCTTTGCCACTTGTTGAAAAAGCTGATTGATTCGAGATGGCTGCGGAGTCTAGTCGTGAGAATCCGTTCGAAAATTTTTCCAATACAGCTGAGTAGGCTGATTGGGCGGTAATTAGCTGGGTTGCTCAAATCCTTGTCGGGTTTGGGTATCATGACTCCTGTAATTGAAAGTAGATGAAAACACTATTATATGGGCTGATTTCTTCAGTGAGTTTGTTGTTAGAAGTGATTATATTTGATCTATTATTCATGACCGCCTAATTAATCAGTGTATCTGTAGCTAAGTGAGTTGATGTTATGTTGTTCAAATTATCTGATTATCTATTTTGTTATACAAACATTTTGGGAACAAGTGTTTTCAAAAGAGTACAGCAGTTGTGAAAATCACTACATTCACCACATTATCTAATTGTCTTTTGATCTCTTTGATCCTTTGAGTTAGTAACCTTGAACCACTGATTGTTGTTCACTATTTTGTGATCATGTACATGGCTTCCAAGTGCAAGAATATATAAATTTCCTTCCTATGGACCATTTCACTACACTACTGAGATGGAGGTTCTGCAGACAAACAGAGGAGGTCTGAAAATAGCCTTTGATGGCCATATGTATACAAAACATGCCACTCGTAAAACCAAAATGTGGTGGAAGTGCATCAAGAGATCCAGCATGTCTTGCAGAGGCAGCATTGTGACCGATCTTCATCGAGAAAATCCTGAGATCAGAGAGCCCCACAACCACCCTGCAGATAAAATGCAGGTCTCGTTAGCCAAGGTGCGACAGAAGATGAAGCAGCAGGCTGCTGACACCAGAGACAAGCCAAGTCAGATATTTGCACAGGTTATAGCAGATTGTGACAACGACATCCGAGCCATGGTTCCAAACCACGAGACCTGCAAGAGAACAATGAGAAACCAGCGACCCGTACCACCAGTGCCGGCCAATCTGAGTGGCCTTGGTTCCATCCCAGAAGAGTTCTCATCAACTGTGATGGGTGAGCCATTCCTCATCTACGATAATGGCGCCAATAATCCAAATAGAATCCTAGCATATGCCTCGACTGATTCACTTAGACACCTTGCAAAAGCTGAAACGATCTTCATGGACGGAACCTTCAAGACCGCGCCTACCATCTTCACTCAGATCTTCTGTATGAGAGTTCCATTCAAGGACACTGCCATCACAGCAGTCTATGCTCTGCTTCCCAACAAGAGCCGTACCTCCTATGAAGAATTGTTCCAAGCCGTAGTAGATAAGTGTGAACAACTTGGCCTTGACATGTTTGTCGAAAATGTAGTTACTGACTTTGAGGACAGTATTCTTCGCTCTGTGTTAGCTGTCTTTGGAAGAGATGTGACATCCAGGGGATGTTTTTACCACCTGACACAGTCAACCTGGCGACATGTGCAAACCTTAGGACTGGCACCCCACTACAAGCAAAACAGTGATTTCAGACTCTTCTGTGGTATGATTGATGCTCTAGCATTCCTTCCCCTGGCTGATATCCATGAAGGAATGGAATACCTGCACTCCATCAAACCTGAAGACCCGCCTGCAGTTGATGACCTGCTGACCTACTTTGATCGCACATATGTAAATGGGCACTACCGGCAACGCCATGGAGAAGGTCTGACCATCAGCATGAAAAAAGTTCCACCTATGTTCCCTCCTGAAGTGTGGAACGTTCAAGACGCAGTCATCAACAATTCTCCCTGCACCAACAACATCTGCGAAGGATGGAATAACAAGTTCTTTAACCTTGTTGGCACCCACCACCCATCCATCTGGAGAGTAGTAGAATGGTTCAAGAAGGAAGAAGCAACGGTCCAGACGTAGCAGTGGTGAGAAATCCATACCAGAATTTCTCAGAGGAGTCGGCTGGAACATTCGACTAAACAAGGAGTATTAGAAGTGCAAGTACTGTAAATATGTATTACCTGATATGATTATGTTATTATGTTATTAAATGTATTTGTATTGCTATTATTATTATGTTATTACATGTATTTGTATTGATATTGATGTGCTGCAGATTTACTATAAACATATAATAAAATACTGTGACTATTAGAAAATATAATAAAATTCTGTGGATTTCTGTGAGTGCAAGTGGTGTAAATATATATTACCTGATGTGCTTATGTTATTATTATGTTATTACATGTATTTGTATTGCTGTTGATGTGAAATGCTGTGCTATTATTATTATGTTATTACATGTATTTGTATTGATATTGATGTGCTGCAGATTTACTATAAACATATAATAAAATACTGTGACTATTAGAAAATATATATATATATTACCTGATGTGCTTATGTTATTATTATGTATTATTATGTATTTGTATTGCTGTTGATGTGAAATGCTGTGACTATTAGAACATATAATAAAATACTGTGAAATACTGTGACTTTTTTTCCTGTGACTTTTTTTCCTGTGACTTTTTTTCCTATGCAAATTTGTGACTTTTTTTCTGTGACTTTTTTTCCTGTGACTTTTTTTCCGCTCACCCTATAAACATTACCAAAATTATTGATGGAAAAATTCTGTATCCAGTGATTAACCTCACTCACTTTGCCAAATAACCCTTTACCCATGCTCATGATAGCAAAATTTGTTATTTAAAAAAACATTTTTTTGGTAAGTTTAAAAAAAAAAATTCAACAAAACCATATCATGTGACCCTTCATTGGAATGAGCTCGATGAGCCCGTTCCAATGAGGGGGGTCATATGATATTGTTTTGTTAAAATCTATGGAAAGCAATTTTTTACACAACTACTCAATTTGTAAATTATGTGGATGGTTGCGATCGATTCATTGGGTAAAGGGTTCAACCCTTTACCCAATGAATCGCCCGCATCCGCCCACGTAATATGCAGATTCAACAGCTGAAAAAATATTATTTTTCGAAAAATTTCAACAAAACCATATCATGTGACCCCTCTTTGGAATGAGCACATCGTGCTCATTCCAATGAGGGTTCACATGATATGGTTTTGTTGAAATTTTTCAAAAAAAAAGTAAAGAATGATATTTAAATTAATAAATTTTGATATCGTCTGCGTTGGGTGAAGGGTCAAGTGTAAAATGGAAATGAAAGTTTGCAAGATGTTTTTATAACCTTGTCACTTTTGAATGTTACTCTCAGGTTATGCCTGATGAAATAGACACTCCGCTGAAATTACATTAAAGTTATAGCCATTGAACAATTGTTATGCTGAACTGGGATGATGTGTTTATTCTAATGGGAGGTATTCAGTAATTCGACATCTGTTCAAAACATTCATAATAGCTTGACCTCTGTGTTGGTCAACTGAATAATGTGGCCTTTTAACTAAATTAAAATTAACATTAAAACCTGGCTCCAATGTAATTCAAATGATTGTATTTATTCTGACCAACTGTTTGGTCACTTTAATAGATGGCTTTTTCGAGTGAACATGACTTGTTATACTCTGTGATACTGTTGGCAGTTTCTAATCTTTGTTTTTTACATGAATCTTATATATTTATTCACATAGCTGAAACAGAAAAAAACATTATAAAGATGGATTTTTCACAAATGAAAGACTACAGTTTTCAGGATTCTCCTCACATAAACATTTCAGGACAAATTAATTCAGGACTGTGCATTCCCGGTTATTCATCTCTCTGGGGAGGTAGGATAACACTCATGATGGATTGATGGAGTCAACAAAATCATCGAATAAAGATGATAGTGAGAAGTCTGAGCAGGCTTAGAGATCATCCACTGATCTACAGTACAATCACTGTGGATTGGTCATAATCCCCGAGTGGGCAGTGATGTCCATGCATGCATTTATTAGGGTGTCTTCCCACAAGACCAATTCCCTTCAGACCAACTCCCACGAGGGCAATTCCCAAAAGACCAATTCCCCTTAGACCAACTATTGACGGTTATTGATTAAGGATAATTAGGAAAATATTTATTTACTGAAAAGCACTTTATTTAATAAAATAATATTTATATACATAACATATAAAAAATATTGGTTTATAACTTCAATTTCTCAACCCATTTACTTCAATTTTCTCAATTTCCCAAATATGAAAAATATAGATTTAAAACATCAGTTTTTATAACTTTTTACTTCAATTTCACAATTTTCTTCAATTTTTACCATGAAACCAATTCCCTTTAGACCAACTATTTATTGTTATTAACTGGTTGAGGGCTAGATTATTCCGATGGTCTAATTTTGTTCATGAAATTTGTTTTATTACAAAATTATTGGAGAGTGCCTACAGGCACTCTCCAATAATTTGTAATAAACAAATTTATATAAACAAAATATTATTTTCATTTGACCGAGGGTGAAATATAAGAATGGAAAATACTGGCTTTTACTCTGGTATCCCTTTATTTTTTAAAGCACCTATAGTGGTTTCTTGCACTCAATTCAAATTATTGATATAAAATTATTTTGAAAGTAGAACATATCAGTTGGTCTAAGGGGAATTGGTCTGGTGGGAGTTGGTCTGAAGGGAATTGGTCTAGTGGGAATGAACTTTTATTAGGTAATAAAAATCATCATGATGAAAATTTTAATTAATGAAGCACTGGGTTGTACCTGGTGCTTCATTAATTAAATTTTTGATGATTATTCCTATAATTATTGTTTGGAATCTAATATTATTGTGCCCGTGAAAATATTGGCCACCCGTGGAAAATGACCAGTCCATAGCGGCAGTACTGTAACTCATACAAAATTTTATATTAACTAAAATTCCATCTTTCAATTGGTCTAGTCTTACAAGATGAAGCAATGCATGTAGAATTTGAAATACAGGCTGAACACATTGCTTGCAACATATCAATGGAAGCCACTCAAGCCATTCCCAATTAATGTCACAACCAGATCTGTTAACTCTCCTGGTTTTACTGGTAGACTCCTGGTATGATGTCTAATCTCCTGCCCTCAGTAATATCCTATTTTATACCATGATTACCTATTCTACTATATATGAAAAGCCTGTGTCATAAATTTTAGCTTTACACACCAACCGTGATGAACATGCCAGCAATGGGATTTCAGTAACAGAAATTTACACCTACGGTAGAACTACATCCCCGTTGGTGACGTCGACCTGAATGCAAACTTGTCTAAATTTATTGCACGTCGCTTCGTGAATAGTGAAATGGAAGTGGCAATTATTTATTACGTTTTTAAATGGGTTTACCTCATAAGATGCCAATAATTAACAAACATGCATTGTCTCATGTTAACACCACTTGACCACTCGTGGTGAACATTTGGTACACCAAGCTACTACTATGGGTATATTCTATAGCTCTCCCGCTTTGACACTTTTCATAATAGTTATCCAGCTCCATCACATTTTTCTGTTTCCAAATTCTGATATCACATGTACACAAGATTGTAGAAGTTTGTGTGAAACGTCATCCCAGACTTTTGTTTCTGCTGAAATACAACTTTTGTAAGTGCCTGCTCTTTTTTGTATTTTTATACTGAAACAAGCACCAAGGTGATTAAAATATGTAAATTTGGGATGCAGGATAGTTGTTGGAAGCGAAATTTAAAAAATGGGAGCACGGTGGCTTACTGGTTACGGAATTGGACTTCAAACCGAAAGGTCCATGGTTTGATCCCTGCCAGGAGTAACTCTGTTGTGTCCTTGGGCAAGACACTTCATCCTGATTGCCCACATGGTGGAACTGTGATGTGGTGTACGTACTGCTCATCGATGGAACAATTGTCTTCAATCAATGCTAACCCTGCTTGTGTGGAGTTAATATGTAGGGGAGTGTGGCAGTTGCTCACTGCAGATTGGTGGTTCTCTCTAGTACTCCGGCTTCTTCAACCTGTAAAACTCTCCGACACAAGGTGACCCTAGCTGTCAAAAGTGTCATTACACCCCAATAAATAAGATATATAAAAAATTACCTTTACTTCATATTAAAGTGGTAGTAATATTTGATGATAACATGCAGATTATTAATTATGTGCTGTCAAATTGTGCAATAAAAATACAAACATTTCAGTCAGTTTTTGCAATTAGCAAAAAATAATATTTAAAGATGAAATACAGGTCCAGCTGAGTTGGAATAAATTGGAAAAAAATCCAATTTAAAATCTTAAAAATGTAATTTGTGAACTGAATTTTTGTGAAATAAATCTTTGAAAGTTGGCATTTGAATAAATGAACTATGCCATCTACAGTTCTTGGCTACTTCAGTCCCAGTTGACCTGAGAATTGTTTCTAGTTCCCCCATGAGTATGTTGGTGTAAGTGGAGGCTTTGTGGCCATACAAGTGCCATAAATTTATTTGTAATGGT
This sequence comes from Pictodentalium vernedei, assembly GCA_031216915.1. NCBI lineage: Eukaryota > Metazoa > Mollusca > Scaphopoda > Dentaliida > Dentaliidae > Pictodentalium > Pictodentalium vernedei. The sequence continues at coordinate 146,619,711 of CM062289.1, read as the reverse complement.
CCCCATTAAATTCAAAGTTATTGTGCTATAAAACAATTTTCAAGAGTGAAAGTGACTACTTTCACTCTTGAAAATTGTTTTATAGCACAATAACTTTGAATTTTAAATTCCATTTTGGTTGTTTGCGTTGCAGGCATTGGGCTACAGAAACTTAAGTCCCTCTTGATTTGGGATATTAGTGTAAAGAGAAGAGCCATTTATTGTGACAAATATGCATTCTAGTTTGATGGTTCTGACACTGGAGTTTCAGTATTTCTGATAGTGTTCCCTGTGGGCATCACTAATCTTTGTACATAACTGGAGCTGTCAGTAGGTTTTTTCTGTCGGTGAATATTTTTATATCAGTGCAATTAAACCCTAATTTGCTACTTGAAATTTCAGTATGCTGATATCAGTGTGTTATGGTTTAAACGAACAAACTCTTCTGCATCAAATGGCCCTGATAATACACTTCCTGCATCAAATGTCCCTCAAAAGATATTCCCACACCATAACAGAGCAACCAGTCTAAGTATAGAACTTGTATTTTTCTCATCTTATGGGGAAACCCGATTACTGTGGTGAAGAAGTTCGGTTTTACTGAGGTAAAATACCACAGTAAGATAGAACACGACGAGGGTGGAATCATTGACCCCAGTTTAGTCTTCACCCAATTACCAAAAATGGTTGCTGACCGATTACTGGTTATTTAAGATCACAACTGGCCGATGCCGATTCTGATTGTAATACTGTGCACTACTAGACAAGTCGAGGTTTGAAAGAACTACATTAAATTGAACATATTTCACAGTGTAAAATGTTGTTGGCTTAGGTCACAGTAAAATGACCAGACGCGCACACTTGGGTGGTATACGTAGCTCTCAGAGCCACGTGTACCGCCCAAGTGCACACGATTGGTCATTTTACTGCTACCTGAGTCAATGGAGTGCTCCCTTCACTTTTTCCGGTATGAACTGGTGATTGCTGCAAGTATGCTCAATTGTAAGCTTTACATGTTGTTTAACTTGTTTATCCCGTAAAGGGCCGTCTAGAGAAATTATTGTTTTTCAACATTATTGAATGGTATCCTTGACATCATTTTACATTAAGAATTGAACAATTGCAGAAGATAATAAATAAAATGTGATTAACCCTTTACCCAACATAACGGCCAAAACCGGCCAGCGCTATTCACAAAAATCGCCAATTAATTTTCATTATTTTTCTCAAAAACATAGGTTATGACCCCTCGTTGGAACGAGCTCATCGAGCTCGTTCCAATGAGGGGTCATAACCTATGTTTTTGAGACAAAAAATGAAAAAAAATAGTTATTCAAGAAGTTTGTTTGCAAGTGTCGTCTGCTTTACATGTTAGGTAAAGGGTTAAGGAATCTTTACAAAAAATGCTTGGCAACAATCGGTTGAACCGATGTTCCAGGAGCCGTTGCTGTTGTGACATCCGATTGCCCACAATTGACCGATTGCCCACAATCTGCCAATTGGGGTGGCTGATTCCAATCATCAGTTGAACACTACCCCAGTTGGAGTTTTTCATATATATAGGAAAAATTCCAAAATGAGTCATTGATTCTTACTTCAATACGCTGCCTTGTGTGGAGTTAGTAAGTTGAGGAGTCTGAAAGGTGCTGGAGGATCTGTCCAGGTACTCTGGCCTCCTCCACCCATACAACTGTCTGACATGAGGTGACCCTGGCTGTTGAAAATATCATTAAACTCCAGTAAATAAATAAGTTGGTATGTTGAGGAGTCTGACTGCCACTGCTCAGTGGTTCTCTCTGGGTACTCTGGCTTCCTCCACCCGTAAAACAGTTCGACACGGGGTTACCCTAGCTGTTGAAGATGTCATTAGACGCCAGTAAATAAATAAATAGAAAGTGACTAAACCTTCATGATGTTAGATTTGATTGTTTGTTTTCCATCTTGGAATATGTAGCTGGTATTATCAAAAATGATTGCGACTGAATGGCAAAACAAAAACAGTAAGGGTAGAATAAAATGGTACTATTCACAAACAAAATCAAGAATGATGAAAATATTACAAATCATGAGATTGAAGAAAAGCAGCTATACTTAAATTATAATTGTTACAAGAAACTTACCTGTTAAAATAAAAAATGTTCTGACATTGACACTTTAATGTTGTTTTTTTTTTAAATATTGGAAACTATTTATTTAGCACAGTGTGAAGTATATGCTTGTCAGAACTATATATTTAATCCCAGCATAAAGTTATTTAAATCCTGTACACATTATTGGGTTTAACCCTTGAGGGCATGGAGAATTTTACACAGTTTTTACTACACTTTGACAGTCACATCCTGTGGCTTTGTAATTGTTGTAAGGCAAGTCTTAGTTGTGTATATAGGCAGCCAAAACCTGCCTAAAAACAACTGCCAAGGTCCTTAGAATGTAACTTGGGAGTTAACCCAGATACTGAATGTTGGGGGTACCTGTTCTGTTTTAGTAAAAAGTAACCCACATCAGAATTAGGCTCTTAACCCTTTACCCAACGCATAGAATATCAAAAACTTATTATTTTAATTATTATTTTTTTTTAATTTTTCAAAAAAATTTCTACAAAACCAAATCACGTGACCCCTCATTGGAACGAGTTCGATGAGCAAATTACGTGGGTGGATGCGGGCAATTCATTAGGTAAAGGGTTACGGATTAAATAGTTTTTAGCAGTTTCAAACACCTTTGCATTTGGTTCATCCTTTAACCCTTTACTGTACTGGGATCATAAAAGCAGTACTTTTCTCTCTCGGATCGCAACTGGATCATGCCACACTAAAATACACACCTTCGGGTCATGATTTTAAAAATAAAATATTTCAAAATAAAAAGCAAAACAGGGAATGCGAATGAAAATAGCTTCACACAATAAATGTTCGTGCATTTCTTTTCTGCCGTCAAGATTCTTTTGTGTTGTTGGGGAAAAATGGAATGATAATTTCAACTGGATTGCTACCCAGTTGCAATCCTGTCAAAATTCACTGTTCTCTTTGATGATCACAGTCCTGGACCTGACATGAATAGCAGACGACACTTGTAAAAGACTTTCTTGAATAACTATAAAACTATAAAAAATGTTTGTTTTTTGCCATAAAAACATTCCTTGTGAAACATCATTTGGGCAAGTTCAACAGGCTGTGTTTTAAAGGCAAAACATTTTGTTTTTTTAGATACAAACACCAGTTTTAGTAGTGCTGGTTGGCCATTACATTAGGTCAAGGATTAATGGACCAGATATATTTTCTGCATATTTTTTTGACATTAGTTCCTCAGAGAATATCTGTTCAGCAGTTTTGCTGCCAAGACTTGACTGGGAACCATTGACAACTTGATTTAGTGTTTAATGGGTTAAATATATTTTTTTATTTTAAACAAGACTGAGTTGATTAAATTCCTGATTGCATTATGGGAAAGCTATTTTGACGGGTGCAGGTCAAAACGTCCCCAAACCAAAACGTCCCCTAATTTTTTTGGTCAAAACGTCCCCAAGAGTTGGTCAAAACGTCCCCAAGTGTTGGTCAAAACGTCCCCAACAATTGGTCAAAACGTCCCCAAGAGTTGGTCAAAACGTTCCCAACAATTGGTCAAAACGTCCCCAAGTGTTGGTCAAAACGTCCCCAACAATTGGTCAAAACGTCCCCAAGTGTTGGTCAAAACGTCCCCAACAATTGGTCAAAACGTCCCCAAGAGTTGGTCAAAACGTCCCCAAGAGTTGGTCAAAACGTCCCCAACTCATTTATCCTTCTTTCGTAGTTTCTTATTTAATTTAGCAATGTTTATACTATTTTTCGGTCGAAATCTAGGATTTTAAGTCAGTTGTACCAATACTCTGCTCTCGGCTGGGCATGAACAGGACTTCAGCAGACTGGAATTAATTATCGAATGAATGAAAAGTTTCAGGGCGCCGAAAGCGCACTGGGACGATGTGGGATTGAAATCCCCTTCAACCCGAATAACTTTACTTGCTTATAGATCCACAAGGGTCGGAAGCGAGGGACAGTAATCTTCGCACGAACAGTAAGGTACTGGGCTCAAACCCCCTCGATAACCTCGAACTGGAAGGTGACTTGGAATTGTGCATAACTACGAGATTCTGCTCTGTATTTTACTTAGAAACGTGGGCATATTTATATGGATGGTAATACTGAAAGAGCACTTTGATGGTTGTCTTAGAAAAAAGAAAGAAAAAGAAACCCAAACAGTCGGAGTTCGGGAGCAGTCCCAACACATATTGTCCATAACGGTTATAAAAAAGGAAATATTATACCAATATGTGTTATTGAAAGATGGGAGTCACCCATCAGCCTATAAGGGTAGAGTGGACGCTGAGCCTTCGCCATCTGGTCTGCCTTCAGGGGAACGGATGACGGGGTGATGGTAGGCCCCCCCCCCCCCCTCCAACGACAAAAAAATTCCCACTCACAGACATACACTTAAAAACGCTTAAAGGGTTGTTATATCTTTATTCATATGTTTATTTATTTAAAATGTACACTGGTCCCAGCCAGGCAAGTTTGTTTCAATCCTTTCTTGGTGCATGGTTTCCAGCGTGGTGAGGCAATCCTCACTGACTCCACGCACTTTAATTCTATTGTATAATTTTAATTTTCTGTGACTTTTATTAGATCCCAAAAATTTGTCCACATGCGTTTGTCGTCTGAGAACTGCGATAATTTAAAATATCAACTATTTTTGTTACCGTAAGCCGTTGTTACTTTAAACACTTTGGTGACTTCCACTGTAACTAATATTCATACAAACTATGATGTGTTTCCACCATGCCCGAATTATCCCACAATTATTCTGAATTAACAAATGACAAATTTGGACAGAATAAATAAAGTAACAGGCCACTCCCACTTACAATATCGGTGACATAAACCAATGATATTTTTTAGTCCTTTTTGCAATAAATTTCATCCAGGGAAAAATTCAACTAAATATTCCTACAAGCTGGAAAAATCAGTTAGCGTTTTCATAATAGTATTACCAGATAACGCTGCATAAAATCCACAAACAAACAAGAAAAAAATTATCGTTACACCTATTTGTCACAACTTTTTCTTAATAATTTAATTAAACGCTTCATCGTGTTGGATTCCGATTGGCTGTTCCACGAGCCATGTGATTGTCATATAATAGTAGTCTATTGTTCTAGGCCTTCTTTGATCCCTATACAATTATTTCATTGGTTCATGTCAAAAATAGTGTTAAAACTAGAGTGGTCAAATTCATGCATGTTTATTAATCATTCTCTCTGGTGTAAAACGCGTAACCCTTTACACTATGGAGTGGTTGCTTAGTAAAACATACATTATTCCACAAAATTCAGTTCGCCATACTCCCTTCGCGTCTTACCACTGTTTTCCCCATAGACAATACTGGACCCCTCTGACATAATTTGCAAGATTTTATTATAAACTTGTTTTTTAGGATACCTTGTTTTTATTTCTCTGCTTTTTTTAGTAATAATAATAGTAATAATAATATCCATCTGTCTATATTTTGTATATCTGGTGTGTGATGTCTATTGTTGTGCAAAAATGTGCATTACTACACTGTTATTGTCTTATACGTGATATGTTATTATACTACACCCAGTCATGTATGTAATTTTTAACGATGTTCATAAAGCAATTGGGACAGAATAAATAAAATAATAGGCCACTCCCAATCAATATCGGTGACATAAACCAATAATATTTTTTAGTCCTTTTGCAATAAATTTCATCCAGGGAAAAATTCAACTAAATATTCCTAGTATTTCCTACAAGCTGGAAAAATCAGTTTACCTTTTCATAATAGTATCACTGGATAACGCTGCATAAAATTCACAAACCAGAAAAAAGTATCGATACACCTATTTGTCATAACTTTTTCTCAATAATTTAATAAAACGTTTCATTGTGTTGATTTTCGATTTTCAATTCCACATCCATTGTTCTATGCCTTCTTTAATTCCTATACAATTATTTCAGTGGTTCAAGTCAAAGATAGTGTTAAAAACCGGGATGGTCAATTAAATGTGGTGACTGTACGAGTGTGCTTTAAAATTCGTTGAAATTATTTCATTAAATTATGACCAATAAATTCTAGTGAGTGATCCTTTTAAGCATTTCAACATTCGCAAACCTGGCGAAAAAAAAACTGAGTTAATTATGCAAAAACAGGCGGTGCTTTTCAATAGATACTTGTGAAATAATTTCAGGTTGTGTCGTAGTGTAGTAGTGTAAGCCATAGTGGGCCGTATATTAGAATTATTTCGCAATTATTTACTGAGATGCTAATAGGCCCTATTTACAAATGATTTAGGCCTGCCCCCCCCCTCCTGTCCAAAAATAACCTCAAATAATGTATTTTAATTTTTTGGGCTGGGTACGTCTTTCAAAGGACGTACTAAACGAAAATTAAAATACGGGCTTTCTTGCCATTTTCGACTGCCCCCCCCCCCCCCCCACCCTCCAAGTTTCTGACCCCTGTGCTAACGGTTAAGAAGGGGGCTGCATCGTGAATGGAGCTCTGCACTTGACCAACGGTTGTAATTTGTGACTGCGTGATTCTTGAAGTAATAACTTTATTAAATCAACTTAACGTAATAAAGTTATCACTTCAAGAATTGTGCAGTTAAAAGCTATAATTCATGATCTCTGGATACTCGTTGACGAACTTGAGAATTCAAAACATGCTGCTAAAAACGACGGCCAAAAAAAAAATAACGTGATTTTTGGGCACCAAAACCCGCAGGAAGTTTCCATTTATAACTGATTAATTTTTTTTTTTTTTTGGGGGGGGGGGGGGGGGGGGGGGGGCGCACCCCACCCCTATCATCGATCGTTACTAGCGTCCAACCCAATCAACGCTCGTGCTTGCCTTTGGCATCTGCATCAGTATCTCGACACTTTTGAAAGGCTATCTGTGACAGAATTAAATCTGAGGTCCAAATTTCCATTTCACCGGCACTGGTATTAATAAGTGTTTTCCATATTCATAAGGCACGCGCGAAATTAGGGGAGGCACGCATAAATATCGGGGATATTTATAATTAATGTTTTGTGAAACAATAAATTTGTTTTAAAATAACATCGCAAGTTTTTTCAATGACCTCATCAAGAAATAACAAAGGGGACGTTTTGACCAACTATTGGGGACGTTTTGACCAACTGTTGGGGACGTTTTGACTAATTTTTGGGGACGTTTTGACCAACTATTTGGGGACGTTTTGACCAAAACATTTGGGGACGTTTTGGTTTGGGGACGTTTTGACTAGGATTCATTTTGACATCAGTGTTAATTTGATCTTGATTTTATTGTATTTTATGTTAGAAATCATGAATCTTGCGGGTTACAATGTTGTGATCAACAAAGATGTCACTTTTGTGATCACAAAGCCTTAACCCTATACCCAACGTAATGACCAAAACCGGCAAGCACTATTCTACAAAATCACCAATAAATTTTCATTATTTTTTCATTTTTGTCTCAAAAACATAGGTTATGACCCCTCATTGGAATGAGCTCGCTGAGCTCATTCCAATGAGGGGTCATAACCTATGTTTTTGAGACAAAAATGAAAAAAATAAGTTCAAGAATTTTTTTTTGCAAGTGACCTCTGTTTTTCATGTTAGGTAAAGGGTTAAACTTTTACCCAATGCACACGATATCAAAACTCTGTAATGTTTATTCAAATTTTTCAAAAATGTTCACCAAAATGATATGTGACCCCTCATTAAAATGAGCTTGGAGTGTGGTGGCTTAGTGGTTACGTCATTGGACTTCAAACTGAAAGGTGGCGCTGTGCACTAAGGCATACGATGCATCGACAGTGCACTTGTCTATAACCAGTGTTTAACTTGCTTGTATGGAGTTAGTACTTTGGGGAGTCTGGCATTTGCTTGCTGCTGTTCAGTGGTTTGTACTCCAGCTTTCTCCACCCATAGAACTGTTCATCATGAGGTGACCCTGGCTGTCAAACGTGTCATTGAATCCCAATAATGACAAAATATGGAATTAACTTCTTCCAATGAGGGGTCACATGATATTGTTTTGGTGAAATGTTTTGACAAATTTTAACTGTGGAATTTGTAAATTACACAGATAGATACAGCAGATTCTTGAGGAAAAAACTTCTAAATTACACAGGTAGATACAACTGATTCTTTAGGTAAGAATTTCTAAATTACACTTGTGGATACAACCAATTCTTTAGTTGAAAATTTAGAAATTACACAGTTTATTCAGTTTATTGTACTTCTACACCATGTCGGTCAAATGTACAGTATAACATTATATTAAAATACAAACATAGAATTACAAAACAAAATGAGCACACAACATAATACTGTTTTAGAGATAAATTGATTGCATGATCTATATACAGGGATGAGAGTGAAATGCAACTAAATTAGCTGAAAATCTCATATTTCAACAACAACCAAAAAAATGTCCAATAAATATTATGGTTTTCTTTCCCATAAATCAAAGGGCATATAGCTGAGTTATCAAGGGACAGACACTTTACCTCCATATATCTACATGAAAATGATCTAAAAGACCACTTTAATGAGAATATATAGAAGATAAAATGTTATCTTCTTGATCAGCAGTTAGTTGAAATCATCTGAGCTCTCTCGTTCCTGTAGATATGTATAATACCGGACTCCATTTTGTTGGGTGCCGTAATTCGATCTTATAATATTAATTTTGTTTGGTGCCAATGTTTTGATGCTTGGGTGGGTATTAACAACTTTATCGCTATCGTTGGATAATTATTGATTCGTGTCTTATGGAGAGCCATTAAGATCACGTTGATCTGGTGGTAACCATGTTCCTTTCTTTTTTAGGCCATGGTATGTGTAGTGGGCGAGATTATTTAGGAACTCTTTATCCGTGGACTGCATTATATGTCTAATTTTATTTGCTTCGTCAAAACTGTCAAAGCTGCTTTCGGCAATATACTTATGTCCCAAAAGATATTTTCTTTCGTCAGACAGGCGATGGCAGCCCAGGATAAAGTGAGCTTCATTATCTATGGTATGGCAACTCTCACAGGTTCTACAGTCCTCTGCTATCCCAACGTACCTCCCCCTTTCAATGCCAAGATTATGACAGCTTATCCTTAGCTTTGTCAAAGCGTTGCGGTGCTTCGTGATGTTGCATTCTTCTAGATAAGGTTCCAGAAGAAAGTTCTCTTTGAATATTCGAAATGTCCTCAGTTTGTTCCTACCGTTTGTCTTTCGTCGTTATTCAACTCAGTGTGGATAGCGCTGTCGAAAAACGAAACGATAGTTTTTGTTTCCAAAGGATGTTGTTCGGGACATGTTGGTGAGAGAATCCAACCAGGAGTTTTCCTCCCATCTGTTCTGGTCATCACATGTTTCCATTGCTTCTTTGACGAGACTTTCAGATGGTAATTGGTCCACATGTTGTTTATATTTTTCTAACTTTGATATAATAGAGGCAGTGAGGGGTAGAACACCGAGTTCTAGTTTGCTGGCCAAATTGCTTGCTTGTTTCGGTAAGTTTAACAGCTGTTTACAAAATATTACCTGCATCCGTTCATACTCAAATTTCTGTAGGTAAGTAATTATGTTAAAATTTATGCCCCTATTATGACATCGCATTTTTGAGGAAAGAATCTTCCAAGCAATTTCTGGAAACCATATTTCGGAATTGTATGTGATTATTGGGTTGAGGAGGCTATTCATTAAGTGTTTCCCTATTTTGGGGGGTATATGCTTCAATGGGAGTGATTTAAGTAGGCCAAACGACGCTTTCGTTGCTTTTTTGGAGAGTTCGTCTCGTGCCAATCTAAAAGTACCCTTTCTATCAATTGTTAACCCCAGATATGTAAAAGAATCAACTGGCGATATAGTGGTACTTTCATACTGGAAGACCGTGGCTGATGTGTAGTGGGCCTTTTGAGTGAACTCCATTGTTTTTGTTTTATTAATGTTGACTGTCAACCGCCATGTGTTATTGTAGTTTTCCAGGATGTTCAGTTTCTCCTGTAACCCATCTTTAGTTTCGGATAGGAGAATGAGACCGCAAATAAAAGGCAAGGTACTTCGCTTTGGTTAAGATGCATATTATCATCGAGGCCAATGAACTGGTCTGGTAGATCATTAATGAAGATATTAAATAAAGATGGGCTTAAATTATCTCCCTGTTTTACACCCATTGTGGTGTTAAAAAATTCTGTGCGCCCATTAGCAAATTTTAAGGAAGATTGTGGTTTTTCATACATAGACTTAATGACGTAGCATTTTTCCCCGATCCCCATGCTCGCTAATTTGTGAAGCAGACCTGGTCTCCATACCAAATCGAACACTTTTTTGTAGTCAACAAAGCAAGCAAAAACATGTTTTTTCTTTTTATTTATGTATTTATTAATTAACGTTTTCAATACAAAAATACAATCGGTGGTCCTATGGTTTTTCCTAATTCCTACAACTAATTCTATAGGTAAAAGGTTACCTTTGTCATGAAAAAATTAGAATTTGCTGGAGAAAGAAAGGACTGCAAACATGAAGTTAAGAAGCAATACTTTAACTTACGAGAAGTGTTTTAGTCAGTGATCAAGAAGGGTACACCCACTTTGACTGCAACTGTATTCTATAATGGCCTGAATCCATCTGTATTCAAGAAAGAAATCTGTTGTGCAATTTATATCAACCACCAATAATGTTCTTTGAAGTTTCATACATGTTATTTGGAAGTAGTCAGCCATCTAATTTGGTGCAATAGATTTGAGGATATTTAACAATAGGGCAGTTATTTGCTATTGCAATGGAGGATTTGATCAGAATAACCCATAGTTAACTTGAAGCAGTGGGACAAAAAAAACAATAAGCTCCCCACTGATGTTCAGCTGATGATGAATCCGGGGTCAGGCTACTCTGACCTATCTATCAAGCAGTTTTCACATTTACATTTATAGAACTGCTTATTTTGTACATTTAATATGTTACCCAATGTACATGGTACATACACAGAATGATACACACATGTGAATGGGTTAGTCGATATGGCATGAGCACCGGCTCGGAAGGATAAAACAAGAGGCCGCAGGCCTAGAGTTTTATCCTTCCGCGATGGCACATGTGCCATATCAATTAACCCATTCACATGCATGTGTCATTCTGTGTTTATTATGTGCCTTCACGTCGAAAAAAGCAATTATTAGAAAGACACTCAGCAATTCATTTAACAACTTGTCCCCTGAGTCAGGCCAGTAAGCACATACAACACATCGGAACTCAGGGGACAACTATCAACAACACATTTTATCATCAACCAAATTTGTGATGGGAACCTTTTTTTTAACTATCACTAGCAATTCAAATTATAATTGCGGCGAACGATTTGTATAAAGTGCCAGTAAAATTTTGTTTCAATTTAAAAATAGTCAGTCAACAATTTCCGTTCGATACATGTGTGCGGAATGGATTTTCATTTTCCGAATGGTTTAGAGTTCATAGAACAGGCATGTAATAACAAAATTTATTGGGAGCATGGTGGCTCAGTGGTTACAGCTTGTACTTCAAACTGAAAGTTTCACGGTTCGATCCCACCAGGGGTTACTGCATTGTGTCCTTGGGCAAGGCACTTACTTCATCCCGATTGCCCATGTGGGTGCATGGTGGTGCTAATGCATACTTCATGTCAAAGGGTTCACTTGTCTTCAGCCAGTGCTAACCCTGCTGTGGAGTTACTACGTTGGGGTCTGGCAGTTGCTTGCCATTGCTCGGTTCTCTCCAGGTACTCTGGCTTTCTCCACCCATCCAAAGTGTCATTAAACTCCAATAAATAAATCAATAATAATAAATAAATCAAAATTTATTATTTTAATTATTGTTTTTTTTTTTTTTTAACTTTTTCAAAAAATAATATGTGGCCCATCATTGGAATGAGCTTGTTCCAATGTTGGGTCATTTGATATGGTTTTCTTGAAATTTTTTGACAAATATATTTTTTTTTCAACTGGTTAATTCGTTAGGTAAAGGGTTAACTCCTTGCATGCTGCTGGCAGATATTCCTGGCCAGGACAGAATTTCTCTTGCCTCTACAATAACTATAATTTGGGCATATCTTATCAAATTTAACTCTGGTAAACTGAATGGATTTGTTCTCCAATGAGTAGGCATCTATTTACTCGGCTACGGATAAGTAATCATTCCTTAGCCATAGAAAAGGGTAGGCACGCACAGCCACCAGTAGCTCTAGAAGACCGAACTTGTTCATTCTGTGACCACAAAGTGATTGAAGACGAACGCCACTTTGTGATGGAATGCCCTAAGTATAATGTCGCACGACAGAAGTTGTGGGGTTTTATACAACATGGGGAGCGAACATTCCTTGGTATGAATAACAATAATAAGTTTCTCTACATCATGGGAAATGCAGATCCTGCCCTTTGCAATGTGATCTGCTGTGCCGTGCATGAGTTTTTTCTCTTTCGTAAAAATTCGTAAGAAATATTTGTTGTCAGTTTTAAATGATAAATGTAGGCCTAACGTTGTCTACTGTATTTGTGCATACTGCCCATGTGGGTGTAATATTGCAATAAATCTATTCTATTCTATTCTATTCTGAGTTAAATTTAGATGAATTTTAAATCAAATCTAGTCATGGCTGCTGTGAACCCCATGAAGTGCATTGGTGCTTGTTTACTGTTGTAAAGAAGTTCTGCATTACAGGTAAAATAGGACTAGGTCACCATTGCCTAGGGAGAAAATCCCCTAAATTGGGAACACAGTTATGAACAATAAGCTAAGCTTGACTTCATGTCTATGGTGCAGTCATGAGATAGCCATAGATGCTAAAGTGACCTAAAATAAATAAATAAATAAATAAATAAATAAATAAATAAATAAATAAATAACCTTTTAAACCATTTACATCCATGTAACATGAATAGTAGACAACACATACAAACAAAAATTCTTGAATAACAGACAGTTTTCATTTTTTTCTTCAAAAACATAGCTTTTGACCTCCTCCTTGGAACAGGCTCAAAAAGAGCGTTCTATTGACGGGTCATAACATGTGTCTTTTTTAGTGGGGGTTGAAAAAAAATTTGAAGGGCAAATTTCATGAATAGTGCTTGCCAGGTATGGCCATTCTGGTAGGTAAAGGGTTAATCAGCTGGTAGCTGACAGCCTTTGGCCTCAAGATGAATGTAATATATACTATACTGATAGAAAAGTATTATATACTATATATCACTGAAGAGATCAACAAGAATGTCTATTTGGATTACATCCCACCTGTTTATGCAATTATACCTGCTGCATTTATTTGGATGCCATATAGATAAGTGACTCTTAAAAATTGCTTATCACAGCATTAAGATTGCAATACAATCAAAACCAAAACAAACCCGTTCAGTCTTGTGTTTGAAAATCTTCATGTATGAAATTTTACAGCAGGCAAGTGAATATAGTTTTACAAACGAGGTATAGAGGGTGCATTAGTGTATATATAGTACAGTAGAGCCTACTTAATTGAATATCTCCTAAATGAATATATCTGTTAATTGAATATAATTTCCCCAACACAAAACCAATTAGGATACCTCCATTATAAATTTGACCTGTTAGTTGAATATAGATTATAGAGTAAATTCCTGTTAATTGATTAAAAAATCTTGTAACCTGTCGAGAAATTACCCTGACTCTCCTCAGTTTTCCTTTGTTTATAGACCTATTTGGCCTCAGTATATCCAATAAGACATTTAATCCATTATATCTTGTTTGACAGAGCTCATGGAGCTCTGTCAAACAAGATATAATAGAATAAATGCTAAGTTTATCTCGAGGATACAGGAAACTGACAATTCCTGTTAAATGAATACTCCTGTTAATTGAATAATTTTCTTTGACAAAGTGGCTATTCAATTAACAGTTCCATTGTAATCACTTTCTTCATCTGTCCAACCATCTGTCATGCCCTTCATCTGTCCAACCATCTGTAATGCTCATACTTCAATTATAGGTTCTCTATAATGGGGCCATGGTTGAAATTGCTTTTGGGATCTCTTGGATCAAGATTAAGGACACTGATACTATAAATAGATTTTTGGTTTCCATGCAATAATTTGAGTTTCCCCTTTAATGCATTAGATAGTTAAGATTGCTTTTTGGATCTCTACGTTCAAGATCAAGGTCACTGATACTATAAATAGATTTTTGGTTTCCATGCAATGAGTTTAATTTTTTTCCCTTTATTGCCATTAGACAAATTGGTGTTTAAAGTGTTGGTGGTTGGGATTTTGTTTGGTGGGGTGGGGGTCAGACATCAAAAGGTGGATCACTATGTATGAGATAATAGGTCAAAGACACAGTGATAAACCAGCATAGAACCTTTGTACCTGTGATTTTGAGATTGGTTGGACTCTCATTTTGGCAGAGTTTTGGTTTTTTTTCGACATTGTGTATTTTTGCAACGTATATAATAGGTGTGTGTGTGTGTGGAGGGGGGGGGGGGGGGGGGTGGCATTCTTCCTTGAGAAATTAACTAATAAACAGCACTAATATTGGCAATATTTTTATATCATTGTTGGCTGTCTGAACAGGCAGCCAACAATGATGTAGAAGCACTGTTAAGTCAATCGCAGTAGTGTTTATATATAGAATAAACAGGTACTGGGGCCAGTAATCAGATTTAAACCACAAGTAGGATAAGGCTTTTAACCACTCACCTTAAAACCCTTATTCTTTGAGTGGGTTAAATCTGATAACCGGCCCTAGTACCTATTTGTTTTATTTATACCATGCTCTTAATAATAATCAATTTTGTCTCTTAAAATGGAGTAAAACGACACTTTTTATCGCAAACACATGGGTTTGTTTTGTTCACATCTGTGCTGGTGGGCAGTACTACTGGCTGGCTGTATGTGCATGCTTGATTGACAGCTAGACAAATCATCAAAGTTCATTGAATTCTTGCTTTTTCAGTCAGATTATTCCTAACAATTCTTAAATTTTATTTTAAATATTTAATTGTCAGTACTTTAAACTTAATAAGTCATTGCACATAGTAGATAGTACTGCAAAATGTCATATATTTGAATGAAACATAGCGAAGTGTGAACGTATCGAAGTTGGCAAAGTGTGTCATGCCAAATACACAATAAACCATCAAACTCACTCAAACCCTCGAAGTGGGGCAGTACAGTGTAATCCTGTCAGTTGAAAAGCCACTTTGCATTCCCTGTCCAAATCCTGGAAAGTGAAGCAGTGCTTGTTTACTGTGGTAAACAAGTCTGTCTTACTGGTAAAATGGGACTTAGTAACCAATGCTTGGGATAGAAGTCCTCTAAAATGGGCAACATGGGTATAAAAGATTGACTAAACTTGGCTTTATCTCCATGTTGTCATGATTAGCCATTGTGCAGAAATATGTGACCTTAACACCAATAAATAAATAATTTAAGCCACTTTGCCAGTAAAAATTATTCATTTCCCAGGAGTATTCATTTAACAGTGATTTGGGCACTTTATTGTATTCTAAAGACAAACTGAGCATTTATTCTATTATATCTTGCTTAACAGAGGTCACAGATATAATAGATTAAATGCCTATTGGATACACTTAGGCCAAACAGGTCAATAAACAAGGGAAAATCTGGAATTGTCAGAGTAATTGCTTGTCTCGATCTTGACAAGGAGCTAACCCTCAAATCAACTTGAAGTTAACACGTTATATTCGGATTGAAGATATGGTGATTGGTTTTGTATTTGGTAGTTATATTCAGTTAACAGGGTTATTCAATTAAGAGATATCCAATAAAGTGGGCTCCACTGTACTTGTTTAATGTAATAAATCAATTGGTAATAGAAAACAGATACACTGTTAGTGATTTAAAACCAATGGGAATGTCTAATGTGTAGTTAGAGGATAGATGTCATTGATTCATTTTCTCTGTTTAGACATGGTAATTATACATAAAGGATAATTTTGGGACTATGGAAATGTTCCAGTTTTGCAAGACTGGGGCAAATTTAACCCTTTTGTTACTAATTGTCTGTACTGAGTATGGTTCCAAATTTTGATACTCTGTTTCAAGGTTTGATACCCTGTTTTGAGTCTGTTTGGAGATACATAACATACAGGGAATGGTTGACACAACACAGTATTAATTTCAATACAAGGCATGATGAAACAAGTGTACAGTACGGTCACTGTGGACATGCCACTTTCCACGAGTGGGCAATATTTCCACAGACACAATAATATTAGATTCCAAACAGTAATTATAGGAATATTCATCAAAAATTTATTAATTAAATTTTTGATGAATATTCCTATAAGTCGTGTTTGGATTCCAATATTATTGTGTCTGTGGAAATATTGCCCACTCGTAGAAAGTGACCACCCGATGCTTCATTAATTCAAATTTTACTACTGTTGATTTTTATTACCTGGTAAACGCATATGTGGACATCACTGCTCACACCAGGGATGTGGCTAGAGGGTTTCAGCTGGAGGGGGGGGGGGGGGGGGGTGGTGGTTTACCACCTGTGTAAATTCCAACTGTGAGTGGTTTCGATAGGTGGTTGCACTGCGGCGCTGGGTGATATCTTTTAATCCTTTACCCAACGAATCGCAGACATCCGCCCACGTAATATGCAAATACAGCTGCTGAAAAAATATTATTTTTCGAAAAATTTCAACAAAACCATATCATGTGACCCTTCTTTGGAACGAGCTTGTTGGGCTCGTTCCAAAGAGGGGTCACATGATATGGTTTTGTTGAAATTTTTTTAAAAATTAAAAAAAATGATATTTAAAATAATGAATTTTGAAATCGTCTGCGTTGGGTAAAGGGTTATGAACCCTTCTGAAAATTTTCACTAGTCCTGAAACAGAAAAAGCATCATTTATAATGTGTCTGGGTCAGAAAATTTACCGGATTGATGTCAGAGTCGAAATTTTGAGACCATGTCAATTTTAGAGTAGGAAATTTGAAACTCAAGTTTCCAGTTGGAAATAAAAGATCAAAATTTCTCATCATTAATTGGAATTTTAATATTTTTCATGAACAATGTTAATTTATTGAATTTCCAACTATTTGATTTTTGACCTCGGAATATCCAACTATTGAAAAACAATACTCCTAGCTGGGGGGGGGGGGGGGGGGGGGTGTGAGACCCCCCCCCCCCCCCCCCCCCCCCACACACACACACACCTCCTGTCTCCACATCCCTGGCTCACACATGGATTACAACCGGTCCATGGCAACTGTACTGTAAGTGACAAACGAAATATGATGTCATTCATTTGCTTCGGTCATTTTCCCTTTTTATAGAAATACCAGAGGAAACAACACCCTCATCTGGCTCCCCATCAACTGTTTTGATGTTCTTGAAACATAAATATGACCCGAAAAAGTGCTTCAGTTACCTTTCTTGATGTTCTTGAGACGTAAATATGACTTGAAAAAGGTTTGTGAAATGGGAGCTGAATTCAAGTGTTATGGCACTTGGAACAGACGTCTTTTCTGATGAGAGTTTTAGGGTGTGCTATGAAAACAAGTAACAATATTACTTAACACTTTTAATGCCAAGTTCCTAAAGGAGATTGCCACATAATGCTCAAATATGTCCTAACAATTTTCAAATTACAAACAAGTCTCTTTTCCTGACATTTTCATTTTTTTTTCACTTTGTTACCCTCTTCTCACCCAACATATCAGTTCAGTACAGGCTATTACCAAATTGCACAGAAGTGAAGGGGTTAAACCTTCACCCAATAAATCAGCCATATCTGCCCTTGTAATTTACAAATAAAACAGTTAAAAAAAATGTTTTCAAAAAGTGTCAACAAAACCTTATCTTGTGATCCCTCATTGGAATGACCTCATTGAGCCTGTTGCAATGAGCGACCACATATGGTTTTGAGGACTTATGGGGGAAATTTATTTTAAAATAATATTAAAAATAATAAATTTTGATATTCTCCATGATGGTTAAAGGGTTAATCGCAAAACTGCTGATTTGTGATTTAGTGAGAATTATCGTCCATTATGTAATGCATTATACTGTAGCAGTAATTTGCCACATGGGAATCCCCGGGGGTGGAACAGTGCTTGGTCACTTCAGAAACAAGTTTTGCTTTACTGTTAAAATAGGACTTGGAAACATTGCCTGGGGTGGGAATTCATGTCAAAATACTGAAATTTTGAGCAGAAATTTTTTCCATAATGCAAGTAGAAATTTTACCAATTCAGTCTTGGAAATATTGAATTGGTTAAATTCCAAGTTGTGGTAATTTGCCGCTTGAAATTTTAATATTTCGATATCAGTGTCGACATCAGTTGGGGTTAATGAAAAATTCTTAAAGGTCACCATTTGTTCAGAATTGTATTAAAAAATTTAAATTCAGGCCATACAAAGTAGGTCTGTTTCTCAGACCCTGTGTTTTGTAAAAATGCATAAGGGCATGTATTTTTTATTTTATCTTTTATATATAATTGACTTGTTTTTTTTAGCTCACCTGAGCGAAGCTCAAGGGGAGCTTTACTAATCACTTTCTGTCCGTCGTCCGGCGTCCGGCGTCCGTCGTCCGTCGTCGTCCGTCCGGCGTTAACTTTACATTATCGACTTCTCCTCCCAAACCACTAGCCCAATTTTATTCAAATGTTGGCTAAATGTTTATTACCTAATGCCAATTCAGATTTGTTCAAATGAAGTTGCCCCTCCTCCTGGGTGGTGCCACGCCCCCAAGGGGCACCAAAATCTTTGTAAATCTTCTTCTCATGAACCAGCAGTAGCAGAGACTTGATATTTGGTGTGCAGCTTCCTTTTGAGGTGTAGACTCAGATTTGTTCAAGAGAAGTTTGTGGGGCTATACTTGGCGTTGTTATGAGAGGGGCAAAATTTTTTGCCCCGCCCAAAATTTCTATTTTCCAAACCGAGAGGCTGATTTGAACCAAATTTTATGTGAGGGCTTATTGGGTCATGAGTACTTGATTTATGCAAAAAAAAATTTTCCCGCAGCCCCGTGGGAACCACAGGAGCTAAAAATAGAAAAAATTTAAAACGCCCATATCTCCAAAACTGCACGGCACTGAGAATTTTTATTTGGTGTGGAGCTTCCTTAGGACCAACAGAAAGGATTGGTAAAAAAAAATTGCCATCGGTTTTATCATAGGGTACAGTTTCGAGACTTTGAAAAAGTGCTGAGTCAGCACTTTTTAACACTGTAGGCAATGGGAAAATCATTAAAAAATCTTCTTCTCCAGATCCAGCAGGCAGAATCTTTTGATATTTGGTATGCAACATTGTAGGGTGGATCTGATTCAAGTTTGTTCAAATCGGCCCCCTGGGTTCATATTTGGGCTCAGTATAGGAGCCCGATTTCGAACTTAGTGCATTTCTGGCAAATTTCTTAAAAAATCTTCTTCTCCAGATCCAGCAGGCAGAATCTTTTGATATTTGGTATGCAACATTGTGGGGTGGATCTGATTCAAGTTTGTTCAAATCGGCCCCCTGGGTTTATATTTGGGCTCAGTATAGGAGCCCAAATTTGAACTTACTGCATTTCAGGCAAATTTCTTTGAAAATCTTCTTCTCCAGATCCAGCAGGCAGAATCTTTTGATATTTGGTATGCAACATTGTAGGGTGGATCTGATTCAAGCTTATTCAAATCGGCTCCCTAGATTCATATTTGGGCTCACTATAGGAGCTCGAATTCGAATTTAGTGCATTTCAGGCAAATTTCTTAAAAAATCTTCTTCTCCAGATCCAGCAGGCAGAATCTTTTGATATTTGGTATGCAACGTTGCGGGGTAGATCTGATTCAAGTTTGTTCAAATCGGCCCCCGGGATACATATTTGGGCTTACTATAGAAGCCCGAATTCGAACTTAGTGCATTTCAGGCAAATTTCTTAAAAAATTTTCTTCTCCAGATCCAGCAGGCAGAATCTTTTCATATTTGGTAAGCAACATTGTGGGGTGGATCTGATTCAAGATTGTTCAAATCGGCCCCCTGGGTTAATATTTGGGCTCAGTATAGGAGCCCGATTTCGAACTTAGTGCATTTCAGGCAAATTTCTTAAAAAATCTTCTTCTCCAGATCCAGCAGGCAGAATCTTTTGATATTTGGTATGCAACATTGTAGGGTGGATCTGATTCAAGTTTGTTCAAATCGGCCCCCTGGGTTCATATTTGGGCTCAGTATAGGAGCCCGATTTCGAACTTAGTGCATTTAGGCAAATTTCTTAAAAAATCTTCTTCTCCAGATCCAGAAGGCAGAATCTTTTGATATTTGGTATGCAACATTGTGGGGTGGATCTGATTCAAGTTTGTTCAAATCGGCTTCCTAGATTCATGTTTGGGCTCACTATAGAAGCTCGAATTTGAACTTAGTGCATTTCATGCAAATTTCTTAAAAAATTTTCTTCTCCAGATCCAGCAGGCAGAATCTTTTCATATTTGGTAAGCAACATTGCGGGGTGGATCTGATTCAAGTTTGTTCAAATCGGCCCCCTGGGTTTATATTTGGGCTCAGTATAGGAGCCCAAATTTGAACTTAGTGCATTTCAAGCAAATTTCTTAAAAAATCATCTTCTCCAGATCCAGCAGGCAGAATCTTTTGATATTTGGTATGCAACATTGCGGGGTGGATCTGATTCAAGTTTGTTCAAATCGGCCCCCTGGATTCATATTTGGGCTCACTATAGAAGCTCGAATTCAAACTTAGTGCATTTCTGGCAAATTTCTTCAAAAATCTTCTTCTCCAGATCCAGCAGGCAGAATCTTTTGATATTTGGTATGCAACATTGCAGGGTGGATCTGATTCAAGTTTGTTCAAATCGGCCCCCTGGATTCATATTTGGGCTTAATATAGAAGCCCGAATTCGGACTTAGTGCATTTCGGGCAAATTTATTAAAAAATCATCTTCTCCAGATCCAGCAGGCAGAATCTTTTGATATTTGGTATGCAACATTGCGGGGTGGATCTGATTCAAGGTTGTTCAAATCGGCCCCCTGGATTCATATTTGGGCTTAATATAGAAGCCCGAATTCGGACTTAGTGCATTTCGGGCAAATTTATTAAAAAATCTTCTTCTCCAGATCCAGCAGGCAGAATCTTTTGATATTTGGTATGCAACATTGTGGGGTGGATCTGATTCAAGTTTGTTCAAATTGGCTTCCTAGATTCATATTTGGGCTCACTATAGAAGCTCGAATTCGAACTTAGTGCATTTCAGGCAAATTTCTTAAAAAATCATCTTCTCCAGATCCAGCAGGCAGAATCTTTTGATATTTGGTATGCAACATTGCGGGGTGGATCTGATTCAAGTTTGTTCAAATCGGCTTCCTAGTTTCATATTTGGGCTCACTATAGAAGCTCGAATTCGAACTTAGTGCATTTCAGGCAAATTTCTTAAAAAATCATCTTCTCCAGATCCAGCAGGCAGAATCTTTTGATATTTGGTATGCAACATTGCGGGGTGGATCTGATTCAAGTTTGTTCAAATCGGCTTCCTAGTTTCATATTTGGGCTCACTATAGAAGCTCGAATTCGAACTTAGTGCATTTCAGGCAAATTTCTTAAAAAATCTTCTTCTCCAGATCCAGCTTCAGAATCTTTTCATATTTGGTAAGCAACATTGTGGGGTGGATCTGATTCAAGTTTGTTCAAATCGACCCCCTGGGTTTATATTTGAGCTCCGTATAGGAGCCCAAATTTTAACTTAGTGCATTTCAGGCATATTTCTTAAAAATTCTTCTTCTCCAGATCCAGCAGGCAGAATCTTTTGATATTTGGTATGCAACATTGTGGGGTGGATCTGATTGTGAACGTATTTATTTGTAAAGTTGATAGAATCTTAGACAAAATTTGCAGAAAAGATCTACTATAGAAGGGGTGGTATCTAGGGTGAACCGTTTACCCAAATCTAGCAGTACTAATGCATTATTCACACAAATCTCCGTTCAAATTTTATGACCCCTTATTGGAACACACGCATTCAGCTCATTCCAACAAAGGTCATATGCCATGTTTTCGAGACAAAGGAATAAAAATTTTAGTTATTCATGAAATTTTTAGGCAACTGTTGTCTGTTATTCACATTGCTTCATGAAATTTCAGTACTTTTAGAAGTTACCTCAGTAATCAAGGGTTAATTCCCCTTAATTAAATGTCGCCTCTAAAAAACAACCACTTTGCATATCTTACCTTTTTACCAGCATAACTGCCAAAACTTGTCAGCATTCTTCGCAAAAATCGCTATTCAAATTTTAATTTTTGTCTCTTAAACATACATGTACTTATCGCTTGTAAATACCCCATTGGAATGAGCTTTTTGAGCTCATTCCAATGAGAGGTCGCACACCATGCTTTTTGAGTCAAAAAAGCAATTTTTTTAGTTATTCCAGAATTTCGTACGTAAAACACAGCTTTATGACTTCACATTAAAATGAGCTCTCTAAGCTTGTTCCAATCAACATTCACGCACTATGTCTTTCACACAAAAAATAAAATTTTCCATTTATTCAGGAATTTTGTTTGCAAGAACACTCTTACCCCCCCCCCACACACACACACACACACACAAACACACACAAACACAGACACACACATCTAAAAGTTTGTCAGCAAAAAAACAGTTACTTCAATTTTTAAATGCATTATAGGAACAACTTGCCTAATCAAATTTAAATACTTTTGCATCATTCTGTATCTAGAACAAACCATTTACCATATCTTTACGCAAAATTCTCCAGCATCATTCACAAAAAAACACCATTATTTATATATTCACATTTCTGTCTCAAAAATATACCTGATCTTCCCATACCCCTATTGGAATAAGCTGTTTGAGCTTGTTCCAATGATGATAAAAAAAACTAATATTTTGGAAAATTTGTGAAAATTTTTGTTTTCTTGCATGCAAATATATACATGTAGCACATGGAAGATATCCACAGTTGGGGAGAGATGTCCAAGGCTATCTCTTCACATTCCTTGTTTGTGCTTCATGCTAAACCAGTTTGTCTGCAGAGATAAATTTGCTTTATTAAAAATCATTGGAGATTGGCCACACACCAACGATTTTAAATAAAACTAATTTTAGGTAACAAATGTTGAACTTCAAACAAAATCTATCACTCAACCAGTTAATGTTGATGAGGCATGACATGGTGAAGGTGACCTAAAATACTTCTTAGAGTCACTTTGTCAGGTGAGCGATTAAGGCCACGTGGGGCCTCTTGTTTGTTTTAGGTCTCATAATCTAGCTAATAACATGGGCATTGGTGTATTTTATTCATTTTATTAACTTAGGTAATTTATCTGACATAAACCAGTGTATTTTTTTTTTTTTCATTTGCATTGGTAATAAAAAGAGAACATGCAGCATCCAAAATAACCCTACAAGAGAGCCTTTGAAACAGATTTTTTAATTTTCTAGGCCTTAATTATTTTCTCCAAAACAATTAGTTGAGCTCATTCTAATTAATAAAGGAAGGGTCATTTGATATGATTTGAAATAAAAATAAAATTTTGTTGTTTCTCTACAAGAAATACCTTGAACATTGGGTTGATGTATTTATATTCTGCTTTTAGACAAAGATTTATTAGATCTGAAATTGAAATTTTAGTGAATCATATCTTAATAACATTTTCCATTCCAGCTGGATCAAATCCTGCTTTGGCAAGAGCTTTGATGTCCACTCAAGTGACACAAAAAAGACCACGGAGTGAGAAAAAAGCCATTCCTGATACCTTGAAAGATGATAAATATTTTGAAAGACGAAAAAGAAACAACAACGCAGCTAAAAAGTCAAGAGATGCACGGAAATCCCGAGAGGATGAGATAGCAATAAGAGCCAGTTTCCTTGAAAAGGAGAATGCAATATTGAGAGCTCAAGTATCCACTCTAAGAGAGGAAGCCAATTCACTCAGGCAGCTGTTACTACAGAAACGCACTCATCCTTAACTGTCTCATTATTGTATTTAACTTTCAGTTGGGAATTAAAAACAGGGTATATTTTAACTTCCTCAGTACCAGGAGGCTTTTTTGTACCAAGTCAATTTTAGAATTATTGAGATGTTTATTTCATCTAAATGAAAAGTGTTGATCTGGTTCATTTCTAGAAGCTATATATTTGGGCTTTCTTAACCCTTTCCGCAACGTAATGGGCAAAACCGGCCAGCGCTATTCTAAAAAATCTGCCAATTAATTTTTTCATTTTTCGTCTCAAAAACGTAGGTTATTATGACCCCCCCCCCCCCCCCCCACACACACACACATTAGCTGCAAACAACAAACAAGAGTCGAGGGCCCAAATTGCAACAGGGCGTGCCACGTTCAAACAGTCTGAAACATACCGCTTAAGAGTATTCGAGGAATGCTAGAATCGAGAGCGTGCAATGCATTCGTTTGGAATGCAGCCTACTTTCATTTTCGATTTGAGTGTCGTTTGGTGCTTTGTGCTCGCACTTTACAACACCGTTCTTCCATTAAAATGTCACCATGTACAATGTTTTCTATAACTGAAAGCCCTAACCAATAAGTTTCAAAAGGATAAAACTGTTTTAATTTAATTGTTTGAGAATGCTCCAGAGAACACCATTTACAACGTAAGTTTTAAAAATTTTCTCAACTTCCAGAGGGGACACCCCTCCCGAAACCCACCCTGGCTTGGCGCTACATGGGTGGCAGGCAATACCAAACTGTACCCCCTCACTTCTGTAACTCTGACGCCGCCACTGATAACTCATAAGCTGTCTTTTGGGGAGCAATAATGATTTTTTTCTCATTTTACCCTCTGCACTCTGATGTCAAAATTTTCATCAGTAGATATTTCCTATAATGCAGTTTGATATTTAGCCAAATATACCATGTTTGAGAGCTCTGTCAAACAAGATATAATTGGTTAAATTCCTAGTTAATTGAACAAGAGAAAAAAGGAGTGATTAGAGAAAATTCTGTTGCACTACCAGAGTGCTAGTAGTTAACTGATAGAGTGCTGGAGTTAACACATCTTAACCCTTCAAAAGAGAAAAGCCACTTATCCGTTCTAAGATCATGATATGACCTGTATTCACAAAGTAGATAGTTGATCAGTGAATTTGGGCGGTAGACCAATCAAGATTTTCAGTGTGCAGCCAGCATGTTGAAAATATTGTTTTTCTCCCCCAACTAATGAATATAGCTTATGGGGGTTGATGGCTCTGAGCTGGCATGAAATATACTATCAGAGGCCTAAGGGTTCAAGGCTTCATATCCTTTGAATGTGCTTCATATTTCTTTGAAGTAAAATTATTTAGTCTGTGTGGATTTGCATTGTTATACCTGTAGGCCATGCTTTCATAAATTGTAACAAGGCAAAGACATGTGAACAAATTTTGACAACTAAAATTAATACACAAATCTTGATGATCAAAAGTAATTTTTTACTCTACCAGTTATTTAGGACAAAATTCATTATGAGTTGTTGTCTGCATCCCATATGAGCTGCAGGTAAAAGAAAAAAAATTCAGATTTGTAGCTGTTGTTTAATTTAACTCCATGCATGCAGCTGGCAGATATTCCTGCCCAGGCCAGAAAACGTGTTGCCACTAAAATAAGTCAAATTTCAGCACATTTATTTACATTTTCTCCTGTAAATTCCATGGAGTTTTTGATTTCTTAAGACAAATTTTCTTGACTTTTTCATCAAATCTGATCATGGGTGCTGTGAAGCAGCCATGACTAGATTTAACGAAAAATATTTTAAAAAAATACTCATCAATTTACGTGTTAAAGTCTGGATGAAAATAATATTCTGTGCTCTGCATGGTAGGGATGTGCTTTGTTACAATCAGTTGGCATGTGCCTTTAGATACTATTCTAATTCTGACTATCTTAGAAAAATCTAGCACAAAATGAATTGACAAAAGTAGAAATTTAACCCCTCCCATAAAAAAAATGTTGCAACAACCCCGTCGCTGTACACAAAAGTCAACATAATAATTATTTTGATTCATTACTTTTATTTCGACAAGAAATTATTGCCTCTCTCACCATTATAAACTGGTTGAAGGTCATTCCAAGTTGTTGGCGGGATAGGGTAGGAAGGTGGAGATATTTTGTTACAAGAAGAAAATGAAAAGACCTAAAAGATGGATGTTGTTTGTATGTAATGTATGTTATTTACATCCTTATTCTGATATTTTCCTTCAAGAGATAATTCATGTAGGTGTTTCAAAAGGTACTTGGGGGGTATAGAATTTTGTACAAGGATAGTGTTGAGACCTGGAGTGTTTGAAGTGGAAGAAGTGGAAGTCAATATTTACTAATAGTTACAGTGCTCTATATTGTCAAACAATGCTTGTACAAATTTAACCCTAAATAGAAGCTCAAACCCTCTTTATGTTTTAACACGCTGAGTATTTTCAAAATACTTTTCATCAAATGTTGCGTGGCTGCTGTGAAGCAACCATGACTAGATTTGATAAAAAATTCAAAGTTTAACTAAAAAAATCGTTGGTCAACAGGTCTGTTCAATTTACAGGAGAGGAATTTGGTTAAATGTGCCCCGCTATCCTTATTTCATTGGCAAGATATTTTGTGTCCTGGGCAGGAATATCTGCCAGCAGCATGCAAAGAGTTAAATAATTGGTATATGTAACTTCAATATGGCCCATGTTTATCCTCCTGCTTGCTGATATCAAAATTGTTCATTTATCTGAGCTCTGCATTATCTAAATAGAATCGATGCTCGGTGGTTCTCTCATGGTACTCCGGCTTCCTCCACCCGTAAAACTGTCATGGCCACGGTTAGCCATTGTGCATAAGTATGTGACCTTAAACACCAATAAATAAATCTAAACAGAATATTCGGTTGTATAGTGGAACCCTGTTAATTGAATAGCCACTTTGTGAATGAAAATTATTCAATTAACAGCGATTGTGTCACTTTCCTGTATTCTAGAGATAAACTTAGCATTTAATCTATTATTATATCTTGTTTGACAGAGCCCCATGAGCTTTGTCAAACAAGATATAATAGATTAGATGCCTGTATTGGATGTACTGAGGCCAAATTGGTCAATAAACAAGGAAAACGGGGGAGAGTCGCAGTATTTTCTCAAAAGGTTACAAGAATTTTTATTCAATTAACAGGAGTTTACTCTGCAACCTATATTCAATTAACAGGACAGATTTGTACTGAAGTGGTTGTTCAATTAACAGGGTTCCACTGTAATACAATCTGCAGGGGGAAAATTTGTTAAAATGTGCTAAAATTTTACATGTTTTAGTGGCAAGTGATTTCCTGTCCTGGGCAGGAATATCTGCCAACAGCATGCAAAGAGGTAAATGAGTAGCCACTTTGGCCTCAAAATTATTCAGTTAACAGAAGTATTCTATTAATAGGAAATTGATTATTTTGGCCCCATACTAATTCTGGGAAGTGGAGTAGTGCTTGTTTACTGTGGAAGCAAATTCTGCCTTACTGGTGGAATAGCACTCAGAACCTGGGGGCGGAATTCCTGTAAAGTATGTAGCATAGGTATAATTAATTGGCTGAACTTGACTTCATACCTGTGCTTCAGTCATGATATAGACAAATACACCAATAAATAAATAAATAAATAAATAAATAGATAAATTTGGTCATTTTGTTCTATTCTAGTGATAAACTGAGCATAGCTATTTTATTATATCTTGTTTGTCGATAAACAAGAGGAATTTGATGATTGACCCTTAAGGGGCCAGAGATTTTTATATATTTTTGCTACACTTTAACAGTCTACATCCTGTGGGTTTGTAGTTGTTTTAGGCAAGTCTTGGTTGCCTATGTAGGCAGCCAAGACTTGTCTAAAAAGAACTTCCAGGATACTTAGAATGTAATTTGTTAGGTAATCCTGATACTACATGTTTGGGCACCTGTTCTATTGTGGTAAAAGTGATCAATGTCAAAATTAGGCCCTTAAGGGTTAACTAACAGTGTAATTTCTTGACATCTTATACAATTTTTTATTCATTTAACAGGACTTTGTTCTTTAACCTATATACAATTAAGAGGTCAAATTTGTATTGATGAAGTAAATGGTTTTGTGTTTGGAAATTAGTCAATTTGAATTAACCCTGGTTTCGTTAGGTTAATTTTAAATTAATAACTATCATATATACATGTACACAGCTGCAGATGACATAACAGTGGTTCTACATTGTTTGTTGGTTGTCTGTACAGGCAGCCAACAATGACATAAAAACACCATCGAGATAAATCCATCCTATCAGTAGAGTTCTCAAGGAAAAATACACTTCAAACAGCTTTTTCAGAGCAATCAAAAAAGGGAAATGTGTTGCTGTATGGCAACTTTAACTTGAGGGTTAAGCTGGTTATTGGGGGTGTGGTGGCTCAGTTGGTAGAGGTGCAGGCTGTAAGCCGAGAGGTCCTCCATTCGAATCCCACCTGCAGCAACTGCATTGTGTCCTTGGGCAAGACACTTCACCCCCATTGCCCACAGGGGGGGGGGGGGGGGGCATTTAGTACAAAGGCGTATTGCATGTTGATGGTGCATCTGTGTTCAGTCAATGCTAACCCTGCTTGTGTGGAGTTAGTATGTTGGGGAGCTGACAGTTGCTGGCCATTGCTTGGCGGTTCTCTCCGTGTACTCTGGCTTCCTCCACCCATAAAACTGTTGTGGTCATGATTAGCCATTGTGCACAAATATGTGACCTTAAACACCAATAAATAAATAAATAAATAAATATAACTTGGTTATTCTACAGACATCTTATGATCTAATTAACCCTTTACCCAACGTAAAGGCCAAAATATTTTCAAAAATTCCCAATTAATTTTCATTTTTTGTCTCAAAAACATAGATTGTGACCACTCATTGGAACGAGCTCATTGATGGGTCATACATAACCTATGTTTTTGAGACAAAAAAATGAGTTATTCAAGAATATTTTTTGTTTTGCAAGTGTCGTCTGCTTTTCATGTTAGGTAAAGGGACAGGTGGGCTCCACTGTACAGTGAATTGGGGGAGGTGGATTTGCAACTCTGGTGCCAATCATTTTCATTCCCTGTGAAAAAGGTGAGCACAAACAGTTTCACCTATTGGATCTTTGAGTTAAACGTACTTGTCTTACTGGCTGAAATTGTTCTTGTACTTGTTAATAGAATATGAATTATTTTGTGACACTGTGGGTGTTTTTGAAGTACCAATGGTCTTTATGGTTACAATAGACTAAATGTTTCACAGTGGTAACCTTTTTCTGCCGTGCCATCTCATTCACCCTGTTATGAAGGGAAAAACAACCTTTTCCACTTAATACATTACCTCATACAAATAATCCATCCCAAACAATTACATGTTGCGATGTGATATCTGCCTTCAGTATTTGGGTTTTCACATCTACCTCAGAAATTTCACTCTGAATGTAATACGCACATTTTTACTTGCCTGAACCTTGCTTTTGAGATTCTCACAATTCTGAGAGGAGACAATGCCCAATATTTTGGATCCTTTTCAAGGCTGACACTTTTAACTTTTTGTTGACATCTTCAAATTTTCTTTTTATTGCACCAATCTTCTAATCTCCAATGTTTTGTGCTGCCATAAATTAATGTATGCAGAGTAAAAAACTAGTAAGAAGACATTTTTCCGTTCATATAGGCTTTTGTAACATTATGTACTTTTATATTCTCTGCAAAAAAAATGCACTGTATGTCAAATTGATGATCTTTCACCACTCTTCATCAGGTCCAAATTATGGCTTTCTAGAAATGAATCAGTTGAAAATAATAGTAATTTCTGCCTTTATAATTTATGTATATCTTTATGCATTATATATATCAATATTCCTGCCAAATTAGCTCATTTTATCCTGACATATTTTTTATTAGTATGTTTCTTTAGTTTTCAACCTGTCATCTTGTTTTCGTTAATGGACTTCTGCAATATAACAAGGATTGGGAGGTCAGCGGATTTATGTCATTTCATGCAGCTTACACATGACCAAAAAAATTTCAGTGGAAATTTTAAGGACATTTTTGGGTGAATTTTTAGAAATAGAAAGTCCACCAATTAATAAATTCCTTTTATTTTTGAGGATGGGTGGAGGGTGCGGAGAAGCATAATTCTCCCAAATTTTCAAATTAAAATTTGAATTTTCAATGATATGGAAAGACAATTTATAAACTGGCTCTCTTTTCGGGGGACAAGGGGAACTATGACATTTCCAATGGAAACAACTGATGAACAGCATTGCAGTGGCATGCCAAAAAAGCATTGCAGCACAAATTTCAGTCAAAAATTCCTTCACCTTGACCCTCATATTAAAATTCTGCACCGGAGCAGTAGGTAAAGATGCAGGCTGCAAGGTTTCTTATACTAACAAGTCTTACAGGTGCCAAAAAATGTGATCCCGCATCAGGAATGCACAATCCTTGTTTTGTCTATGACTAATATACAGATAAATGAAATGAATTTAGTGTGGTTGCTGATTTTTAAATGATTGGTCTTGAGATTGAAAGGTTGACAGTTAGATACTGTACTGCATCATCTGCGTTGTGTCCTTGGGCAAGACACTTCATCCTGATTGCCTATGTGGGAGCATGGTGGCACTGTGTACAAATGTGTTGGGCATGAGTAGAGCACACTTACCTTCAACTGAGGGAAACCCTTCTCATGCTAGGCTAGTAAGTTTGAGAATCTGATAAAATGTTACTGGCTTCCTCCACCTGTAAAACTCTTTAGCATGTAAAACACCAGATTATTTTTTTTCACAAACCTGCAAATTTTCCAACAAAACTTTTGGTGAAGTGTGTGTGTGTGGGGCATTGCACCCTTTCTCAGAATTTTCTATCCTGTACTCCAAGGAAGACTCCAGACATGAGTGTTCAGTTATTTAGCTGATTTCAGAAAATGTATTATCAAATTGTTGAAATTTTATTTTCTATAAATCTGCATGAAAATGGTCTTTAAAATAAAGACATTCACCATCTCATCGAAGCTTTGTCAGATATTCTCCCAGTAATACATACAGTGTGCAGGATAAAATGGGTTCATATAACTTTTTTTCAAATGCATGATTTGCCAACATAATTTGTGAGTCATTTTTTTTCTCTTTATTGAAGGAATCCATATTGAATAATCTCGGTGAATTGATCAGAACAATAGTTAAATCAACCGGTGTTGTATATTATAGATATTTCTTATTTTTTATGATATTTCATGTACCTAATTTGATTTTCTTTGGTGCATATTACTTTGCATAAAGCAATTCCACTCTTCATGTGAATGGGTTGGAAGTTATGCAATTTGTTGGAACAAACCCAGATTCTCCCTTTAGTCTGACTTGAAGGCAGTTACTGAGCTTTGGAAATTTATCTCATGTTAGCCATTTTTGAACTGTACATTTTTTTTTTTAATTAATTTTTCAAAGATGATTTTTAGCTCAACTTTGGCGAAGCCAAATTTGAGCTTATGCCATGGCCCATCGTCCGTCTGTCTGTCAACAATTGGATACGGCTCGGGCTAGAGGCCGTATTTATGAACCGATCTTCACGAAACTTCTTGAGTACCTTTGTTATGACTGTGGGACGAGAACGAGTGTTTTTGGGTGCGGTCTGAAATTCAAGATGGCTGCCAGCCACCATTTTGTACCGACGATGCAGAAATCTGTTTTTTGTACAGAACTTCCATATGAAAGCTCTGATTTGAATAATTTTTTGTATGAATGTTTAGTACCATGGGATACATCACATATAATACTGTTTTTTTTCTCGTGCGTAAATTATGCAAATTAGACTAACTTTGATGTTTTTTGGTGTTACTTTCAGCACTATAAGTGCAAATGCCAATACGGCTCAGGCTAGAGGCCGTATTTATGAACCGATCTTTACGGAACTCCTTGGGTACCTTTGTTATCACCGTGGGAAAAGAACGTGTGTTTTGGGGTCCGGTCCGAAATTCAAGATGGCTGATGGCAGCCATTTTGTACAAAATTTGGTGCAATCAGATTTTTGCACAGAACTTCCATATGAAAGCGCTGATTTGAATAATTTTTTGTGTGAATGTTTAGTACCATGGGATACATCACATATAATACTGGTTTTTTTCTCATGCAGAAATTATGCAAATTAGATGAACTTTGCTTTTTTCAGTGCTACTTACACACAGTAAGTACACATGTCAATACGGCTCGGGCTGGAGTCTGTATTTATGAACCGATCTTCATGAAACGTCTTGGGTACCTTTGTTATCACCTTGGGACGAGAACGAGTGTTTCTGGGTGCGGTCCAAAATTCAAGATGGCTGCCAGTGGCCATTTTGGCCTGAAATTAGGTCTAATCAGTTTTTTGTACACAACTTCTATACGGCTCAGGCTAGAGGCCGTATTTATGAACCGATCTTTACGAAACTTCTTGGGTTCCTTTGTTATCACCGTGGGATGAGAACGAGTGTTTTTGGGTGTGGTCCGAAATTCATGATGGCCACCAGCAGCCATTTTGTACCAAAATTAGTGCAATCAGTCTTTTGTACAGAACTTCTGTATGAAAGTTCTGATTTGAATAAATTTTTGTATGAATGTTTAGTAACATGGAATACATCACATATAGTACGGGTTTTTTTCTCGTGCAGAAATTATGCAAATTAGATGAACTTTGATTTATTCAGTGCTACTTATACACTGTAAGTGCACATGTCAATACGGTTCAGGCTAGAAGCTGTATTTATGAACCAATCTTCACAAAACTTCTTGGGTACCTTTGTTATCACCTTGGGACGAGAACGAGTGTTTCTGGGTGTGGTCCAAAATTCAAGATGGCTGCCAGTGACCATTTTGTACCGAAATTAGGTCCAATCAGTTTTTTGTCACAACTTCTACACAGCTCATATTTGTGAACTGATCTTCACGAAACTTCTTGGGTACCCTTGTTTTCACCTTGGGACAGGAATGAGTGTGTTTTGGGGTGCCTTTGTTATCAATGTGCTATGAGAACAAATATTTTGGGGTTCAGTCAGACCCACTCTGGGACTCAAAGATTTTTTTCTAGTTTAGCATCTGACTGTCACCCACCTTTACAGTACTTTACCTTTTCATTTGTTACAAGCAACGGTCAGTATTTATGTACAGACCGTTACAATACTTTATATGTACCTTTGTTATCAGGTCATTACCTAGATGTTTGTCATTGCTGTGTCACATACTATACATGTACATGTCTTTGTCTTGACAAGTTGAGCTACAGTGTCATTGACACTTTCATTTTCAAAGTTGTATCATGCAACCAGCAACCAAAGTTAGAATACACTGTTTTCGTGCAAAGAGCACCTTTAGCAGTTTGCACCCCAACCTTTAATGGAGGATAAAAGTTCCCTGATTTATCCGATTGGTGGAAAATGAACTGAACTTGTAAGTGTGAATGAAAGTGCACATGAAGTGCATGTTTTGAAAAAATTATAAAATATTGGTGACAGTTATCTTCTGAAAAGTGTGAGAGAAGATAAAAAATTGGGTGGGGGTGGGTAAAAATATGTCTTTTTCATTCAGTGCGAAACTGGACGGGACAAAAGGAATCACTAAATTTGAAGGCAAAATTGACATGGTGACCTATATTTTTTTTCAGTATATTTTTTTCATGAGATGATAAACTAAATGAATATATGGTTGTTTTTGCCCAAATCAGCTTAATGAGATGAGAGATTAGCACTGTTGTTAATGGAGGAAAAAAACCAGTGTATTGTAACCACCAAAGTATAACAAATTTATGATTGTATGGAATTGTATTGTTATAATTTATTGGGGAGTGCCTGATGGCACTCTCCAATAATTTGTAACAAAACAATTTTATATAAACATTTTTTTCCACTGTTGTCCATGCAGAAAGCTAGTTCAACAGGTGTAACCACTAAAGTAGCATTGGGCATTTTTCAACAGAATTATGATGGTGACTTCTTGTACTCAACTAGTTAAGCTCCTATTGTCAACTTCAAAATTCCCCCGGAAGTGAAACAATGCGTGTTTACAGTATTAAACAAGCTTTGTTTGACTGGTAAAATAGCACCCAGTCACCAGTGCTTGGGGAGGAAGTCCTTTGAAATAGGCAACATGGGTATAAATGATTGGCTAAACTTGACTCAATCTCCATGTTGTCACAATTAGCTACTGTGCAGAAATATGTGATCTGAAACACTAATAAATAAATATCTTAAAAAAATGATGTTGATGAACTTTGACTAAAGGTCAAGAAAGTGTTTTTGGAGTCCATGGAGTTAATTTGGTTGACAAAGTATTACTCCATTGCTGTATTTTGTAAAGTTACCTCATTTGTCACCACACCTAGAAATGAGTCAATGAACAAAATTAGGTGTCATGGGATTGTTCCAACAAAAAGTATATAAAATGCCATTTTTAATTTTGTGCCAGAAAATGAAAATGATTTTTCATACTGAAGATATCTTTTGCCATGATGTTGGTTGAAGGGTATATATTTTGATTGTAATGAGTCTCCAGTCTAGAGATTTGTTAATCATTTTTAATTGCTTGTATTTTTGTTGTAGTATGTAGTTTGAAAATTTATATACACAAATACACATTAACCCTTTACCCAAGGTAATGCCCAAAACCTGCCAGCTATGATATTCTCAAAAATCGCCAATTAATTTTCATTATTTTTTCATTTTTTGTCTCAAAAACATTGGTTATGACACCTTACTGGAATGAGATCATTGAGCTCGTTCCAATGAGGGATCATAACCTATGTTTTTGAGACGAAAAATGAAAAAAATTAGTTATTCAAGAATTTTGTTTGCAGGTGTCAACAGGTTTTCATGTTAGGTAAAGGGTTAACTATAGAGTTCAGTTATATTATCAGGTTTACAATTACATCCTGGAATTTGTTCTGGGTCACTTATCATGGTTATAAATGTAATATTTAAGGGTTGAGTCATACAAACATTGTTCAGTAAATAATATTTTTGTCAATTTATCCACAACATATGTACATCATGCAATAGATCTGTAAAACAACCAAAGTAAACACATTAACCTTTTGCACAGTGCACATGATATCAAAATTTGTTATTTTGATTATTTGTTTTTTCTTTTAAATTTTCAAAAAATTTCAACAAAACCACACCATTTTGACCCTTCATTGGAATGAGCTCAATCAGCTCGTCCCAATGAGTGTTGCACATGATATGTTGTTTTTTGAAATTGTTGAATTTTTTTTTTTTTCAACTGCTCAGTTTGTAATTTATGTGGGCAAATATCGCCGATTCATTGTGTAAAGGAGTAACGTTTAAACAGCTAAGTAATTTCTTTAATTTTCTCATAAAATTCAGTCAGTGGCTGCTGTGAGCAGGCTTGACTGAATTTGATGAAAATTCAAATAAGTGGAGCCTAGTCATCACTCATGAAACAATTTCTCCAATTTACAAGGATATGGGAGTACGGTTGCTCATTGGTTATGGAATTGGACTTCAAAACAAAAGTTCACAACAGTTCGATCCCCACCAGGGGTAACTGCATTGTTGCCTTGGACAATGCACTTCATCCTGATTGCCAATGTGGGGGCACAGTGGTGCTGTGTACTAAGGCATACTGCATGTCGATAGTGCACTTGTCTTCAACCAATGCTAACCCCACTTGTGTGGAGGTAGTACATTGGGAAGTCTGGCAGTTGCTCACCATTGCTCATTGGTAGTCTGGATTCCTCCACATGTAAAACTCTCCGACATGAGATGACCCTGGCTGTCGAAAGTGTTGTTAAATCCCAATAAATAAATAACAAGGCTATATTTTGTTAACGCTTTGTCTTATTTGATTGTAGAAAAGACAAAGGGATTGAGGGGCACCTCTTTGGCCTGTGATACTTTTTTAATTTAAGCCCCTGCACACTGATGTCAAAATATCAAAATTGCAAGCAGTAAATTTTTCTCATAATACTGCAAGGAATTTATCTAATTGACAGATGTAAAAATTCAACTAGAAATTTATGCAATTCAGTCCTGTTTGACAGAGCTCAGTGAGCTCTGTCAAACAAGACTGATTTGCTTAAATTTCCTGATGAATTTTTACATTTTGAAATTGGTATGCAAAACGTTAAACTGATTCCACATTGAAACAATTTTTTCCGGTCTCCAATGCCACCAGTGGATCAAATGGTCTTCTGACTGCTCAGTGAGACAACCTTCACTTGAGACGTAATAAAATATCGCCCATGTGGAGTGAGAACTGAAGGAAGTAGAGCAGTGCTTGCTGTGGTAAACAAGTTCTGTTTGCCTAGGGTTTTGTTTTTGTCTTATTGGGGTTTAACAACACTTTTGACGCCCAGGGTCACCTCAGGTCGTACAGTTTTATGAGTGGAGGAAGTAGGAGTACCTATAGAGAACCGCCGAGCAACTGTCAGACTCCCCACAAGTCGAGTCAGTTAGCATTGGTTGAAGACAAGTGCACCACTGATGTGTAGTATGCCTTAGAACACATCACAACTGTGCCCCCACACAGACAATCGGGTTTATAAGTGCTTTGCCCTGGACAAATTAGTACATTTGTGAGTCTGGCATTTGCTTGCCATTGCTTGGTGGTTATCTCCAGGTACTCCAGCTTCGTCCACCTGTAAAACTGTCCAAAC
Source organism: Pictodentalium vernedei (assembly GCA_031216915.1). Classification (NCBI taxonomy): domain Eukaryota; kingdom Metazoa; phylum Mollusca; class Scaphopoda; order Dentaliida; family Dentaliidae; genus Pictodentalium; species Pictodentalium vernedei. The sequence goes on along the minus strand of CM062289.1, from coordinate 146,583,098 downwards.
CAAGGTGACTCTGGCTGTCAAAAGTGGCATTAAACTTCAATAAATAAATAGTTGTGACAGTTGCTTACCCCTGTTCAGTGGTTCTCTCCAGATACTCTGGCTTCTTTCATCCATAAAACAGTCCAACCTGATATGAATCTGACTGTTGAAAGTATTGTTAAATCCTAATAAACAAACAACATCATAAAAATAGCCCAAAGCAATTGCATGTTAACCCTTTACCTAACGAATCGCTCGCATCCGCCCGCATAATATGCAAATTCAGCAGCCGAAAAAATATTATTTTTCGAAAAATTTCAACAAAACCATATCATGTGACCCCTCGTTGGAACGAGCTTGTCGAGCTCGTTCCAACGAGGGGGTCACATGATATGGTTTTGTCGCAATTTTTTGAAAAAAAATTTTAAAAAATGATATTTAAAATAATAAATTTTGATATCGTCTGCGTTGGGTAAAAGGTTAAATGTTATATGTGTTAAATACACATTTAGAAAGGAAATGTTGGGCAATAGATAATTCATCATTTGCTTAATGTATAAATTGATGGACGATGTGTACTGGATAGTGAACTCAGAAGTCATTAATAATATTCAGATGGAGAATTAACCCTTTTAATAGGCACATGGGGTGGGGTGGAAAGGTCGGTGTGTCACTGGCCCAGAGCTGTAAGCCACAAAAAATCCATGAACTCTGTCAAACATGATATAATAGATTAAATGCCTGTACTGAATGTACTGAGGCCAAAGAGGTCTATAAACAAAGGAAAACTGGGGAGAGTCAGGGTGAATTCTCGAAAGATTATAAGATTTTTATTCAATTAATAGGAGTTTACTCTCCAACCCATATTCAATTAACAGATCAAATTTGTACTGGAGTTATGAGAAATGGTTTTGTGTTGGGAAATTATATTCAATTAACAGGGTTATTCAGTTAAGAGATATCCAATTAAGTGGGCTCAACTGAACTAGCTCTTTGACAGATATCTTTACTTGAATTGTCATTGTATTCATTTGTTAACTCTTCCAGAACCATGATCAACCTAAAAATATAATCCCCTGTGTGAACTATGGGATGCAGAGCAGCGCTTGCTTACTGTGCAGCCATGGTATAGTCGTAGATACTGAAAATGACCTTAAACTCCAATAAATTAAGTTATAATGATGATAAAACCTACTGCTATTTGACAATGATGTTGAACAGCCATAATGTAGTGCATTGTTATATGCCCGTCAGTTTTTGATGGACGTATTATGTTATGGCGTTGTCCGTCCGTAAACAATTTTTGTGTTGCCTACTCCTCCAAAGGTTTACATGCTACATTGTTCAAACTTTGCACACAGATCAGTGATTGCCGTTGTGCATGTGATAAGTGCAGGTAACTCGGTTTTGTATTTCCAGAGTTTTGCCCCCTTTTATTACTTAAAACATTACAGTATTGTCGCCTACTCCTTCAACATTTTACATGCTATATTGTTCAAACTTTGTACACATGTTGATCACTAATTGCCGTTGTGCATGTGACAAGTGCAGACAACTCTGTTTTCTATTTCCAGAGTTATGGCCCCTTTTAGTACTTAAAACATTACAGTATTGTCGCCTACTCCTTCAACATTTTACATGCTATATTGTTCAAACTTTGCACACATGTTGATCACCAATTGCCGTTGTGCATGTGACAAGAGCAGGTAACTCTGTTTTGTATTTCCAGAATTATGCCCCTTTTCGTACTTAAAACATTACAGTATTGTGTCGCCTTCTCCTTCAACATTTTACATGCTATATTGTTCAAACTTTGCACACATGTTGATCACCAATTGCCGTTGTGTATGTGACAAGAGCATGTAACTCCATTTTGTATTTCCAGAGTTATGCCCTCTTTTAGTACTTAAAACATTACAGTATTGTGTCGCCTACTCCTTCAACATTTTACATGCTATAATGTTCAAACTTTGCACACATGTTGTTCACCAATTGCCGTTGTGCGTGTGACAAGAGCAGGTAACTCTGTTATGTATTTCCAGAGTTATGCCCCCTTTTAGTACTTGAAACATTACACTATTGTGTCGCCTACTCCAACATTTTACTTGGTTTATTGTTCAAATTTTGCACCCATGTTGATTATCAATTGTCGTTGTGCATGTGACAGGAGCAGATAACACCACTTTATTTTTAAACGATGAGAATCCTCACTGTTTATAGCTGTTATAATCCTCAAAATGTCCTTTTCCTTGGTGCCACCTATCGTCAATTGTTATCAGTGAAGTTAACCTGTTAATGAATGGATGCTACCAGTGTAAACGGCGAGGAGAATCTTCCACAGTAGCCTTCTAGCACTTTAGAAGTTATCTTATGAATAAAATGGATGCCATTTTTTTTTATTTTGTAAAGACCTCAGATCGCTTAATATGAAAATGTGGAAACAGTTGAATTACCCTTTACCCCAGACAGGGCAGGGGAATGGGCAATGATTGGATTGGGGGGGGGGGGGGGGGCAGACATAGTCGAGTCAACAAAAATTCCAAACTTTACCCCAGAGAAACTTGTGCATGTTCCAATTTTGACGTTGCCCCGCTAGGCAGTGCTCTTGTTGAAAAGTGCTCTCTGAGGGCCTTTCCAGCAGTGTATTACATTACAGCGTATTCTCAGATCACTTGCAGGAAGTCATGAAACAAGCTGCAGTGTTCTAGAATCTACATACCAGACAAAGCATTTACGCTGATATACACATCGGTATCACTTTGTATTTTTTTCATGCTTACAAAATTGGAAAAGTGTTACCTAATAGATTGCCTGAAAAAAATTAAGGCAACCTATTTTTCAGGTCACCTTAATTTTAATTTGATTTGTACAGCAGGTCTCCTTCTCAAATGAAAAGACCTTAAATTTTAACCTCTTTCATGAAAAGTGCTTGAAATTTTTTCTATCCTTGAAAACTACTTGATTTTCCACCACCCATTGAAAAGTACTTAAATTCAGTTTACCTTTAACCCCTGATACAAGAAGCTTCTCCCCATGAAAACTCCAGGAGGTGAAGCAGGGCTTATTAACTGGTAAAAAAGCTCTTGTTTTACTGGTAGAATAGGACCCAGTCACCAATGCGGCAGGTGGAAGTCCTCTAAAATGGGCAAGTTTGGTATAAATGATTGACTGACTTGACTTCATATCCAGGTGACCCTAAACACTAATAAATAAATAAGAGTAGTTTCATTATAACCCGCTTGACATTCATACGATATCACAAAATTGGCCAGAAATCACATCTCTTTGATCTCTATATTGTCCATTGAGTGAAACACAGTTCCATCTGCAATGCTAAAGCTTTGCAGATGGCACCGTGTTGCTCTCAAGGTATGAGAGATATCTATCACGTTGGGTTTTCCAGAGTTCAGGTCCTCGAGGCTGAAATTCCTTGTGTTGTACATGGTGTTGTAAGTTCATATGAAAATTATAAAAGTCCTTGAAAATCATGGCCAGTCGTGTCCTTGAAAAGTGCTTAAGTAATACTTGAATTTGATTCTCAGATATCAGAGGGAACCCAGTAGAGGCTTGTAGTAGGAATATATTTTATTACCTCAGTTCGCCGTGGGAATCCCAGGAATTAAAACGGAGCTTGTTTACTGTGGTAAACCAGCTCTGTTTTTACTGATAAAATAGGACCTGGTCATCAATGCCTGTGGTGGAATTCCTCTAAAATGGGCAACATCTGTGAAAACGATTGGCTGGATTTGGCTATATATCCATGTTGTGGTCCGATTAGCCATTGTGCAGAAATATCTGACCTTAAGCACCAATATATTAATAAAAAATAAATGGTCTAAGTATACTATCTTTTGGACGTGCATGATCATGCCTTAATGATGTCCCCTTTTTTCACTGATAACTGTCTTGTGACATATTGTTTATAAGTTTCATTGAAGTACACAGTCCTGCATATCACATTTAAATTCACCAACACAAGGAATTTTAGCAGTGTCTGTTAACTTTGGCAATCAAGTTATTTCATTGGCAAAATAGGACACTGTACCCAATGCATAGCCCCAGGGTGGAAGTCCTCTTGTGTAGCACTGGTATAAACAGTTGGTTACACCTGACCTGATGCTTGTGTTGTGGTCGTGATAGGAACAAAGATCCCCTTTGGGGCAGTGCTTGTTTACTTTAGTAAACAAGTTCTCTTTTACAGTAAAATAGGTCCCCGTGGGAACCCCGGGAAGTAAGCAGCACTTGTTTACTGTGGTAAACCAGTTCCGCTTTACTAGTAAAATAGGACCCAGTCACCAATGCTTGGGGTGAAAGTCCTCTAAAATGGGCAACATGTAGATCAACGATTGACTACACTTGACTTCATCTCCATGTTGTGTCACGATTAGCCATGGTGCATAAATATGTGACGTTAACCACCAACAAACAAACAAACAGTAAAATAGGACATTGAACCAGTGCCTGGGGTGGACAAAGGAAGTGGTAGTCCTACAGTGGACAGCATATGTTTAAACGATTGACTAAACTTAACTAAATACCTCTGTTGGAGACATTGTGTAGCCAAAGTTGATGAAAATGACCTTAAACATAAATAACAAATAAATAAATATATAGATAAGAAAGCAACCTTAAACACCAATAAGTGAATAGCTGACATAGCTAGCTAATATATATATAAAAATGAAACGAACTGAGACAAGATCTACCATGATCGGAAGCGGGCGGCGGGCTGTTAATGAATGTTTTTTATTAACGTCCGTCACTCGCTTCCGGTTGCATGGCGTCTGAATTACCGAGTTTTACCGCCCTTCTAAACTCCGTTAATATACTAGAGAACGTCCGCCAAAGTGGTAATAATGTAAGGTTAATTTGCACTAGAGATGGCCTATCGCCCGCTACACACCCACCGTGGCATTCCGCCTAGTGTGGGTGACTGAAAAGGTGCATTCAAATTTTCTAAGTAAAAAAAAAATCCAAAATGGCCGCCAGTCGGCCATCTTGAAACCGAGCGGGAAAAAAATTGTGTTGCGCACTTCTCATCATCATGTTGAACATTTTTGTGAAGTTTCATGAGAATGCGGCTAAAACTGTGGAAGTAGTTTGCTCTTCAAGTTTATATGTGCAACGGACCGACGACGACAGACCGACTGACAAGTTGACTCCTATATACCCCCCGCCCCCTTAAAACTTTGTTTTGTGGAGTATAATAAGAAGTCCCATATTCACCAGTGTCTTTCATCAGTATCATTATCAAACTTGAAATCGATCTCATTTCCCATGGGAACCCTGGGAAGCGAAGCAGTGCTTGGAAGTCCTCTAAAATGGGCAACATGGGTATAAATGATTGGCTGGATTTTACTTTATGTCGATGTTGTGTCATGATTATTAGCCTTTAAACATAAATAAATAAATAAATAAATAAATAAATAAATAAATAAATCGATCTTACGAAGTTTGATTTATCCAAGCTCAGGAAATTTATTTTTTGAAAATATATATTTTTTTGTTATTCTGTATTCTATGTATAGTTATATATATTTCTGTAAATCTCATCTGCATGCGGCAGGTCTCATTTTCCGATCAGTATCCATTTCCAATTCCCCGCGGTAACTCCGGGAAGTGAAGCAGTGCCTGTTCACTGCGGTAAACAGGCTCTGTTTTACTGGTAAAATAGGACCCAGTCACCAATGCTTGGGAGGTGCAAACCCTCTCCAAAATGGGCAACATGGCTTATTAACGCTCATCCCTGGTCTTGAGTTGATACTCATGTTGTGGTCCTGATTAGCAATTGTGCAAAAATATGTGACCTTAAACACCAATAAATAAATAAATCCATTTCCAATATTATTCTCATAAAACCTAATAATGGGAATTGAATTGGTCCACTCCTTTTAAATCGAGAATCTCTGTTCTGTTTGTTTTGCAGAGACGAACTTGCATCATATCCAGTGTCAAAATTTTAGCAGCACGTTTCCCCGTGGCAATACTGGGATTGAATTAAGCAATTACATCTGGTTTTCGATTTCAATGTGCAGAGGGTTAAGACAGCATTGATTGGTTATAGATGCATTTCATTCACGACCCAGCAGTTCTGCAAGATGGCAATACCAGTACGATCTCATATTTTTCTCCAATGGTCAGGCTTACAATTCGAGTATCAGCAGTGGATAGAATCACATAACCTTTGTTGGGCCATTTTGAAAAGTAATTGACGCTCGGATTATGGAGTTCTCACGGAGATGCTGAGAGATTTTCAACCCATTGTTTCTGGCATCTCTGACAATCTGTGTGTATTGAATTCTGAGGGATTCCCGAGAAAGTAAGATGTGGAAGGTCAAATAGATTTCCGAAATGTTTGATGAAAATTGAGGCTTGCATCAGTTTTGTAATGGAAGTGTGTCCAGTGTCCATGTTTTTTGTACTTTTTAGCCGTTTCCTTAACCCTTTTCAAAACGCGAAAGGCAGACGACATTTGCAAACAAAATTCTTTAGTATTTTTTTCTTTCATTTTTTGGGTCAAAAACATAGCTTATGACTCTCGCTGGGATATGCTCGTTCCAATGAGGGGTCATAAGCTATGTTTTTTTTAAGAAGATGCGGAAAAAGTGGTGATTTTTGTGAATAACTGGTCAGTTTTGGCTGTTACGTTTGGTAAAGGTTTAACCCTGTCAACCTATTGTGCATAAATTATTGCGTGAAGAAAAAGTTGGATGTCCACGAGCAAACAACAAAATGAACACCAAATTGGGAAAGAGATTTAGTAATAGTTTAATTCTACTGCCGTGTTTAATAAAACAAGGACGTGCATTGTTCTGTGTACAGTAGTGTGGAAGAATGATGCCATCCAGGGCATAATTATTGAAAGAGTTAAAATTACCTGCGTTCTGGGAGCACGGTGCCTCAGTAGTTAAGAGTATTGGAATTCAAACCGAACTGCCGGATCCCTACCAACGGTAACTGTTTGTCCTTGGACGAGACACTTAACCTCGATTGTCCACATAGGGGCATAGGCCTAGCGGCGATGGTACACTTGTCTTCAACCAATGCTAACCCTGCTTGTATGGAGTTAGTGTGTTGGAGAGCATGACACTTGCTCGCCGGTTCTCTCCGGCTTTCTCCATCCGTAAAACTGTCCCAACACGAGGTGACTTTGGCTGTCGAAAGTGTCATTAAACCGAAATAAATAATCCTGTAGGGCTGGAGGATTAAATTGTAACTGAACCTCGCAACAAATATAACAAGGACTTGCATTGTTCCCCTCGATACAGATGGGCGAAAGAAAGTTCCCTTCCAGGGCATCATTGCTGAAAGGGCCAACCTGCATTTTGTAACATTTGTTTTCTGAACAAGAATGTTTAATTTTTGTTTTCCGCATCAAAGCATAGGATATCTCATTGAAATATTCACCTCATAGCGATCATAAGATGAAACAAAATTAATTCACTGGACACGGATGTCAAACTATCCCAAAATTTCAAGCAGCAAGCTTCTATCATGATGCAGCTGGGAATTTAACAAATTCAATCTTGTTTGAAAGAGCTCAGTGATCTCCATCGAACGAGCTTTAATTTAAATTGGAATAGTGCTTTTAGTTATGAGGCAGAGCTTGTAAACTTGAACAAGTTCTGTTTCACTGGTAAAAAAAAGCACCCAGTTACCGATGTCGGGAGTGAAAGTCCTCGAACGTGGGTGGAAAAGGTATTAACGACTGACTAAAGTGGACTTCCTAATTTTGTTGCATTCATATAGCCAAGATGCTGTAAGTGACCGTAAACACCAAAAAGGAATAATAAATACTAGTCCACAATGGACCCAAAACAGCTTATTGAAGACAGTGGTCTTTGCTTATTTTATTTTCACAAAGTTGAGTTACTCGTAAGCCAATTAGGCTAACTTTTTTCTGAAGATAAACTTCCATCCCCACAAGCAGCCAAAGTTAGCCTTTGAGCTTGATGGTTTGAAACCCATAAAATCATGTTTGACAGAGCTCTGAGCTCTGCCAAACACGATATAATGGGCTTTCTTTTCTTTTAATGTGATTCTTTTCGTGAAGAAAACAATATTGACATCAGTGGGTAAAGATTAAGGTGCTACATGTATATAAGTAATGGGAAACTTTGCTTGGAAATTGGTGACAATTTATTTTCGATGTCCCCCCGCGGGAACCTCGGGAAGTGAAACAGTGCTTGTGTACTGTGGTGCACATGCTCTGTTTCACTGGTAAAATAGGACCCAGTCACTAATGCTTGGGTGCGAGTCATCTAAAATAGGCAACATGGGGTATAAACGATTGACTGACCTTGGTTTTATCGCCGTGTTGTGGTCATGATTAGCCATTGTGCAGAAGTATGTGACCTTAAAACCAATAAATAAATAAATATTTTCGATATCGTTAAAAATCTAAACAGTGTAATATTTTTTTAGTTGTCCATCCATATTTCTGGACAAATTTGGACGATTTTGGCCAACAAAAAATAAAAAATTATTACATTTTTTAGATTTTTGAGGAAATCGATAGTTATCCGACATCTATTTTCACACTAATTGTTCATTACTAATGTTACACCTTTAGCTTAAAATAGAAGCATGGACACAGGATTCTATAAAACATTTTAAAAAAGTTTGTACCATTATTTTTTCAGGGATTATGTAAACAATTATTTTGTCTAGTCATTCTTATGGGTTTGTTTGTGACATCGAGAACATTTGCCACACATTGGCATCATTTGTATGCTGAGGTTGTGAGCGGAAGAGTTTATATAGGTGAATGCAAGGAATATATTTCAAATGAAATGTCTGATTTCATAAAGTTTATTCAAGCATGCGTGGAAAATAAATGTTTTGTCTACAAATTGTGTTGCTATATTGTGCTATTAATAAAATAGTTCCAACTAAGATTAAGTTGTAGCCAGATCTATGCCGACAGTTGTTATCGGGGCCTAAACTTGACCAGAATATCGGAGGGAGGTGTAACAAAATCTTGCCCGATGACGACATGAAATTACCCAACAGACAACATTAATATCACGGCACACAATGCCCGGGGACGTGACTAGAGGTTTCCGATTGGGGGTGGGGGGAGGGTAGGACAGTAAATTTCCAACTAAGGTAAATTTCAAATTTCCCCTCCCGGTCCCTCCCCTAGTTGAAAATTAACTACCGAGAAACATTTTGAAAATGAAGCCCTGAAAGGGCGCATAAAATTGATTCTAGTAACTGAAATGGCAACACATTTATAATAGAATTATCAGATTATTATTTTGTATTATTCTGGGAATTGAATATGTGCTAAACAAATGCTCAAGCTGAGGACTTCATTCTCTCCTAACATTAGATTATATCTAATGCAGGAATGATCAATTTTCGATGTTTCATCATTTTGTAACTGTGAATGGTGGAATTAACTCCGGATAACGACGATTTTACATGATGTGATTTTCTTTCGAGGATTTTTTATTACGATAAGTAAACGTACCATAGAAATATCGTACCGATCGACATCATGCATACTTATGAAGCTTGCTTTTGCGTACACTGTAGTTGTAAACGGTAACAGTTTCACTGTAGTTGTAAACGGTAACAGTTGGAATTTTTGCCGATTTGAAACCGAGTTGGTATTTTAGGAAGTAAAGGAGACATCAGCATCACCAAAGAAGCTAAAAAATCCGGATAGATGGAATTTCCAACTACTCGTGACTTGCCTTCCGAATTTCCAACTATAGGACATTTTGACACGTGACGAAGGTTTACGTTCCGTTGGCATATTGGAAGCTGGCAACAGGCAGGCTGCAGTGGCTCAAATTCTCAACGTTACTCAATCGGTGATTAACAGGTTGTGGTCATGTTACCGTCAGACAGGCAATGTTGATAACCGACGTGGGAGCTCAGTGCTAGACTGTTAGACTTCTGTACCAGAGGTCCCGAGCTCGATCCCAGTCCGGGACGACCCGCGTTGTGTCCTTGGGCAAGGCACTTTATCCCGGTTGCCTACATGGGGGCACAATGACGCCGTGTACTAAGGCGTACTGCACGTCGATGGTGCACATGTCTCCAACCGCTGTAACCCTGCTTGAGCGGAGCTTGAACAGAGAATGTTGAAGAGCTGTCAGATGCTCGGTGGTTCACTCCGGCACTCCACCCGAAAAACTGTCACGATCAGCCATTGTGCAGAAGTATGTGACCTTGAACACCAATAAATAAATAAATAGATGACAGACGTCGTCCAAGGGCGAAAACTGCTAACTAGGATCGTTCCATCCGAACCACAGCATTGCGTAACCGCCATCAAAGTGCCTCAGAAATTGGACAGCAGCTGCACCAAGCGACAGATGTGCGAGTCAGCACTATCCGAAATCGCCTACACAGCTGGAATTTATCCGCTCGACGACCTCGAATAATTCACAGTTTGACTGAACGTCACGTCGCAGCAAGGCGTAATTGGTGTGGAGCACGACAGCGCTGGGACAATCGTCGGTGGAGCAACGTCATGTTTTCCGATGAATTGAGGTTCACTCTCGACTTCCACGACAGGCGAAACATTGTGTGACGGCGGCGGAACGATCGATACCTTGACGTTACCGTTAGGCAGCATGATCGTTTAGGTGGTGGATCGGTTATGGTGTGGGGAGGCATAACCATGACAAGCAGAATAACATAACATGTCATCCAAGGGCGTGTCACAGGGCAATACTACCGTGACAATATATTAGCAGATCATGTGGTGCAATTTGCGCGACGTCACAGCCGTCGATTCATTTTCCAAGATGACAACGAAAGAGCACACAGGGCCCGTTTCAGGAGCAGAACAACACCACACTCACTGCCTTGGCTAGCGCAGAGTCCAGACCTTTCACCAATCGAGCACGTCTGGGATATGCTTGGCAGGTGTCTACGACAACGCTAACAGCTCTCACCAATGTCCAGGAACTCGGCGCTGCACTGCAGAATAATGGAATAACATCAGTCAAGCTGATATTGGACGTTTGGTGAGGAGTATGCCACGTCGGATCCGCGCTTGTCTCGCGAACCGAGGAGGATTTACAGGGTATTAAGGTCTTGGACTGAATGGGCAAATTCTCTGACTGACCGTCCATGTCTGCTATAGCTCAGTGCGTTGAATGTGTGCTTGACAGACGCCCAACTTTCTCTGAAACCATTCACCAGATGTCACAGTGCAATGCCTCAACTGTATTTTTGATGAAAACATTAATCTATTTCTTCATATAATTCATTTTTATCAAATATCCTCTACTTTTTTTTAAAAATATATAAACGGAAAGTGTAAGTGGAGTTTCCTCTGAAGATCTTTTTGCCAGCGATCTGACCCATCCTCCCACATTTAAAAAAAAAAAAAACCATTGTGACTTGCTGCACCAGTACTAAAGAAATTAGAACATCCATTTTAGTTGTCTCGCTGCGACACAAAGCGGATGTTGTGAATTACAGCCACATCAGCGAATTTCCATTGTTAGCCTACAGAACAAATTCTGTTTCTCACACATTCATTACAATTCAAAGTCAGTGAATACGAATGTCGTTTCCATCTACCAAAGAGATGGGTAGAGGGGAAAGAAAGTTACTGACTTTGTAAGTTCATTTAATATTGCTCTCAGTAATCTTTGGCCCACTCTCGGGGGTTATTTGACCGGGGAAGTAGCATGAGATGGGGTCCCGAATTAAGCTCGATGTCGCATTTATCCTTGAAACAGTGTAACGCCATGCACAGTTCAAATCTGCTCTGCTTTCTCTCTCTTATCACAAGCAAAATTTACGTCTGCCCCTGAACAAATCGTTACACATATTTAACAGTTTTCAAATTTCGCTTTCGAACAGTAGACACTGAAAATAGTGCTATATTTTATTCCAAAAGTCTAATTTTTCTATGAACATCCATAAATACACAGAACTACACACGCATGTGAATGGGTTAATCGATATGGCACGAGTGCCAGCGCGGGAGGATACTATTTCGTCCACTGAGTTCCAATGTGTTCTATGTGCTTATTGGCACATAGAACACTTTGGGACTCAGATGACGATTTTCAACTATCGCTAGGGATTCAAATTGTAATTGCGTTGCACGATTTCTAGGAAAATCCGGTAAAATTTCGCTTCCATTTAAAAATAGTCCGTCAACGATTTCCGTTCCGCACAAATGTGCGGAACAGATTTTCATTTTCCGCAAGATTTAGTGTTGCTGTAGATGAGGATGTCATAGAACAGGCGTGTAATAAATTTACCTGTCCTGTAACCAAAGGATGTGAAATTAACGAAAAGGCATTAATCTCCGTTCAGACGACTTTACACGTCAAATGAAATATTCAGCACTGTTAACGTGAGAAAGTTGTTTTGTGTGATTATTAGGGACCCTTCCCCATCAAACGATGCAAAGGTGTGTCTCGGAAACCTATTGCTTAGCGTTTGCTCCCCCGACCCTCTCACAATGGATGAGCCGCCACTGGTAGGGTAACGTTTGATCGCTACCTACCGCCTAGTGTGTTGGCTGATCTTGATTTGTCATGTCTTGCACGTGTATCCGACAGTGATGATAAATTTGAACTTTGTCAAGCAAATGTATTATTTTTAATAAAATCGAGATTCCCATGAAACCTCGGAAGGAAGCAATTCAGATTACTGTGGTAAAGAAATCCCTTTTACTTTGGAAATTCTGTAACTAATCTTTGGGGGTCGGAGTTGTCTCAAGTATAAACGGCTAGTTAACCCTTTACCTAACGTGAAAAGCAGACGACACTTGCAATTCTTGAATAACTAATATTTTTCATTTTTTGTCTCAAAAACATAGGTTATGACCCCTCGTTGGAACGAGATCGACGAGCTCGTTCCAACGAGGGGTCATAACCTATGTTTTTGAGACAAAAAATGAAAAAAATAGTGAAAATTAATTGGCGATTTTTGAGAATAGCGCTGGCCGGTTTTGGCCGTTACGTTGGGTAAAGGGTTAAATATTCCTTGTGTTATGGTACACAGCCATCGACGCTGAATGTGGCCACAACATCGGTAGTCTTTCGAGGAAGACACTCATTTGCAGGACATCGGAAGTGACCCCATTCCACGGGGCATTGTGGGTGTCGCGTAGATTATCATGGTGGCCCATGTGTGCGGCCGTGTTGTGACATCATTATCATGGTGGGGTAATTGCGCATGTGCAGCGCGAGTTGTCGTCCCACGTATTTTTCGTTGTCCATTTTGTGTAGTGGAGGCCGACATCTTGGTTTCTAAGTGGCACGTGGTTGTTATGTGCCTGTGAGGCTTCTAAAAGTATTTAGATGTGTTCAGTTGTTTTGGAGTATATTTACCAAATAGACAGGCCAGTGCCTGAAATTACTGGCTTGAACCAACTCATAGTTCATCTTTACAAGGATGTTATATACCATCATTTAAGAGCTGTGGTCTAGAGAAGACGACAGGGTGAAAATCCGAGGCCACATAAAAAGTCTAGATATGCCATCCAGGGGCGGTTTGAAGAAAAACTTGAAAGCCATCCCCACAATGATGACATATATTTATTTATTTACTGGGGTTTAATGGCCAGGGTTACCTCGTGTCGGACAGTTTCACGGATGAAGAAACACGTAGTACCCGAAGAGAACCACCGAGCAACTGTCAGACTCCCCTGCGTACTGACTCCACACACGCTCGGTTAGCATTGGTTGAAGACAGGTGCACCATTGACGTCATTATGCCTTAGTAGACAGCGCCGCCGAGCCTCCACGTGGACAGTCAGGATTAAGTGCCTTGCCCAAGGACACAACGCAGTTACCCGCGGCAGGGATTGAAGTCATATATTAGATACGAATGCATTTGAAACAGTGGGTTGGTAGATTTTTTAAAGTTTTCCCCTATTGCCCACAGTTAAACTCCGGGACCCCATAGTACCCTGGGGATACCTAAAGAAGTTGGGTTGAACAAACGTGAAAATCATTCGTTCGGTGGTTCCTATATCAAATATGGAGGGAAGAAGAGTTTTTAAATATTTCATCAATTACCCACAATGTGGAAATTTGGGGGCCCCATAATACGTCAAAATGTCCTCCCAGAGTCTTGTTTTTAACAAGTTTACCTGTGGATGAGTCTTCCAGACAGGGTTCTTAAAGGGAGCGCGGGTTTTTTTCTTTTGCAGAAATCAAATACATGTAACGGGGTTCATTGTCTCAAAGATGAAAAATACGAAAAACTTCAACAATCTTTTATTACACGCCAGTTCTATGTAATCCCCATCTGCAGCAACACTAAACCATACAGAAAATGAAAATCTGTTCCGCACATATGCGCAGAACAGCAATCGTTGACGGACTATGTTTAAATAGAAACGAAATTTCACTGCAATTTTCTACAAATCGTGCAACGCAATTACAATTTGAATCGATAGCGATAGCTGAAAATCGTCCCCTGAGTTAGATGTGTTCTATGTCCCAGTAGGCACATAGAACACACTGAAACTCGGGGGACGAAACAGTTTCACGGTTTCCTCTCGCAAATTTGATTGGCGATAAAATGTGTTCTTTTTGTTGATAGTTGTCAAATGAATTCCTGAGTGTCCTTCTAACAATTGTTTTTATATACGTGAAGGCGTGTAATAAACACAGAACGACACACACGTGTGGATGGGTTAATCAATGTGGCATTCGAGCCATCGCATAAGGATAAAACTCTAGGCCTGTGGCCTCTCGTTTTATCCTTCTGCGCTAGCACTCGTGCCTTATCGATTAACCTCCAATGTGTTCTATGTGCCAGTAGGCACAAGTTTTTTTATTTTTTGAAAAATATACAAACTCTGCAGTTTTTCATTTCCACATTCGGAACCTTACGACACAGCCGATTGCAATTTTATTCTTCCTATTCGATTCTAGTGGTCTTAAGAATGCTAAAATAACAGTTCTCTTCAGTGTAATTTTGGAAATTATGGGCGTTTGAAAATATTTATATTTTTACCTCCTTTGGTTCCCACGAGGATCACGAGGATGAGAGTTTGCAATTATTAGCTTAACTTGACAAAGTCAAGATAAGCTATTGCCATCACGCGTGCGGAAGTCTGTGAGTCTTTCAGTCTGTTCACATTTTCTTTGGCATAGGCTACACCTCGTAGTTCTTGTCTGATCATCACGAAATTTCTTATGCAGGTTCGAGGTCACGTCTAGATGAGAACCTCCCCTTTTTGTCGCGATCGGTCAACCGTGACGGCTGCGATAGCTCGAAACCCGAAAACCTTTAGCACAGTGTACAGGTCGTATTTATGATGGGATTCCACTGTAACTTGGTAGGGTGACTGTATAATGTTCAGATAAGAACGTCTCATTTTGGTCGCGATTGGTCAATCGCGACGGCTGCGAGAGCATGAAACCCGAAAACCTTTAGCACCGTCTACAGGTCGTAATTATGGATGGATTTCTGTGTAGCTTGGTAGGGTGACTCCGTATAATGTCTAGATGGGAATGTCCCCTTTTGGTCGCGATCGGTCAACCGTGGCGGCTACGAGAGCCCGAAACCCGAATACATTTAGCACAGTCTAGAGGTCGTATGTATGAAGAGAAATTCTTGGTACACACACGGTTAGCGGCGTTTTTCGTTGCTTTGAATGTTAAATCCTGGGGCGAAGATGACATATTTCAGTGGGAAGTTCATTTTTGAAGTCAATCTTGGTGTCAAGACTTTGCAATTCAAAAAGCTGGCAGTTTCGATCTTAAAAGTCAAGCATCAGGCATCAAGACTGTTTTCAATTCAAGATGTTTTTTTTTACTTTGTGGTTACAAAAGTCACTTGTAGCTTGGGGTAGGGGAGGGGGTGGGGGCGTGCTCTAGCTGCAACTTGGTTTGGGGTTCCGAGCTACGTTTGTCAGTGTCGAAAACTTGGAGAGAGAAGAGTTTAGACCTATCTCCCTGTTCTCCCAAAGTATGTGAAAATCTCCCACTGCAGACTAGCGCATTTGTGTGAGTATGTTTTAAACAAGGGCTATGCAAAGCGTGGGCCACTACCCCAGACGCGGAGACATGTTCGCAGAAGCCTTAACTGTTTGAGGGCTAGATTATTTTTGGTGGTCTGAATTTTTTATTCAAAATTTGTTTATTATAAATTATTGGAGAGTTCCCACAGGCACTCTCCAATAATTTGCAATAAAACAAATTTATATAAAAATATTATTTGCATTGGAATGAATATCAAACATGGGCAAGAAAAATGTTGGCATTTGCTCGGGAACCTTCGTATTTTTGAAAGCCATGACAGTGGCTTCTAGCACCAGTTAAAGGTATTGTGACACGTAAACACATTCTAAGTCGAAAGAGTGAAAAGGGGCCGTAACTCTGGGGAAAATTATTGGACAGAACTCGTTCCTTGTGCATATCCGTCCCCCCATACAGGCCTATCAGCATACCTCAGGAGATCCAAATCCGACCGATGGCTTTCAAATTACAATGCAAAACGTTTATACGGACGGACGGACGGACGGAGGGCTTCTCTAGATACCCCCGAATCCTCCTTCGGTGGTCGGGGGCATAATTATTGGGCTCTTTATGGGAGCCCGAATTTTAACGTAGTGTAATCAATGGGGAGTAATCTTTACAAATCTTCAGATCCACCAGTCGGAATCTTTTGATGTTTGGTATACAGCATCCTTACGGGGGTAGATTCAAGTTTGTTCAAATCAAGATCCTCGATTAATATTTGGACTCACTGCTGTAGCCCGAATTTTAACTTCGTCCAATTAGAGGTATAATCCCAAAAGTTCTCCTCCAGAACCATAAGTCAGAATATTTTGATATATGGTATACAGCATGCTTACAGGGGTCGGATTCAAGTTCGTTCACATCAAGTACCAGTTTCCCTCGGTTAATATTTGGGTTTTCTACTGGAGCCTGAATTTCAACTTCGTGGAATATGGGGAATAATGTTTTGAAATCTGCTTCAGATCCCCAGCCAGACTCTTTTGATATTTGGTATACAACTTCCTTACGGAAGTCAGATTAAAGTTTGTTAAAATCAAGACCCTTGGTTAATATTTTGTCTCCCAATGGGAGGCCGACTTTTAACTTAGTGCAATATGAGGAATAATCTTTACAAATTTGATTCTTCAGATCGACCAGTCAGAATCTTATGATATTTGGTACGCAGCATTCCCAGAAACGTCAGATTCAAGTTTCTTCAAATCAAGACACAGTGTTGATATTCGGGCTCCATACGGGAGCTCTGAATTTTAATTGAGTGCAATATAAGGAATATTTTTTTAAAATCTTCTTGAGATCAACCAGTCAAAATCTTCTGATCGTTAGTATACTGCTTTCTCATATGGGGTCAGATTCAAGTTTATTCAAACTAAGTCCATGGATGCATATTGGGCTTCTTATGGGAACCCAAATTTTAACTCTGTGCAATACGAAGAAAATGCTCTAAATACACCTTTTCACATTTCTCATAAACCATCTTTGTGATGGGAGATTCAAGTGTGATTCAAATCAAGTCCATGGGTTCATATTTTGTCACCACGTAGAGCCCAAATTTTCTTGCTGCAATATAAGGAATATTTCTCAAAGATCCTATTCAGATCGGTCAGACAATCTTTTAAAATTTGGAATTTTTTTATTATTTCAATCGAATGTTCTCCCAGTCGGAGCAACATGAATTGAAGCAGTGCTTGTTTACTGTGGTACGCAAGCTCCGTTTTACTGGTAGAATAGGACCCGATAACCAATGCCCGGGGTGGAAGTCCTCTGAAATGGCCAACGTGGGTATAAAGGATTGGCTGGACTTGGCTTTGTATCCACGTTGTGGTCACATTTAGCCATTCTACATAAACATGTGATCTTTAACATCAATGAATAACCAAGGTTCTCTTTTCATTAATGCTTATATCTGTTTGTGAGTGTGCAATGGCACACAACAAGAAACTCCTAATTTGTCAAACCAGAGGCCCAAGTGAGCCTAAAACGCTCATCAGGCTCAAGTTGTCAAAATAGATGGATGTGTCAATCAGTGATGGAGTGCAAGAGTAATATTTTGATTTGCCATGACACAACCAAAATCATTTTTTGGCCTTTAATTTCTGCTTGTCCTAAGAAAGCTTCACAGGGAAAAAACAAAGCTGTGTTCTGTGGATTCTTACATGAAAGTGTCTATGAATGACACTGGAACTGAAAAACAAAGCTCTGTTCTGTGGAGTCTTACATGAAAGTGTCCATGACACTGGAACTGAAAAAACAAAGCTCTGTTCTGTGGAGTCTTACATGAATGTGTCCATGAAACTGGAACTGAAAAACAAAGCTCTGTTCTGTGGAGTCTTACATGAAAGTGTCCATGACACTGGAACTGAAAAAACAAAGCTCTGTTCTGTGGAGTCTTACAAGAATGTGTCCATGAAACTGGAACTGAATTCGACAAACTTATAACTACCAAGTTTAAGTGAAATGGCAAAAATGAAGATCATTGGTTCCAATCCTATTTTACAGTATTGTGTGTGAAACGTCAGAGCAACACACACATTTTTAAATGTAAGCGGTGGGGCTGGCTAAAGGAACAATGTTGATATGCAAATGCAGTAAGTTTAAGGGTTATTGTAAATGGCAACTTTTTCACACAAATGAATGTTAATCGATAGCCCTTGTCTAAAGGTCTCGTCTGATGAGCACACCAAGTATTAAAACAATCCTATGATAAATGCGCCCTGTATGCCACATCAAAGAAGAATGTTGATGCACAAATGCACTAAATTCAAACGTCGTTGCTAACAGCAACAGTTTTGATGGAAACTATCTAGGTCACCTTGAATAAACATACCATGTTTCAAAACAACCCGATAATGAATGCGCCCTCTGAGGCGTGCCAAAGGAAAATGTTAATACACAAATGCACTAAGTTTGAAGGTCATTGCTAGTGGTAATGTGTTTTTTCCTTTGTTTGATGGAATTTCATAAATATGCCCTGCAGGGAGTGCAAATGGGCCACGTTTCTGCACATATGCACAAAGTTCAAAGGTGGGTTTAACGACAACGTTTTTTTATGGAAATGAAAGAAAATCAATAGCTCCCATCTAGAGGCCACCCCGAACAAGAATACCAAGTTTCAAAGCAATCTATTCATAAACGTGCCCAAAAGAGCATATCAATTGAACGTTGATGCAATAAATGCACAAAGTTCAAAGGCCGTTGAAACGGCAGCATTTTTTGATGGACTTGGACCAAGTTCCAAAGCAATCCATTCATAAATGTTGATGCAGAAATGCACTAATTTTAAAGGTCATTGCTGACGGAAACATTTTTTGACGGAAATCGAAAAAAATCGATAGCTTACATCTAGACGTTATCCCAAACATGTCCCCCAAATTCCAAACTGATCCATTCATAAATCCAGCCTGCCGGGCTTGCCAAAGGAAAATGTTGATGCATATATGCTCTGAGTTCAAAGGTCTTTGCTAACGGCAACATTCGGCAACGTTTTCCGAGAGAAACGAAAGAAAATCAAAAGCTCCCACCTGAAGGTCATTCCAAACAAGCACACCATGTTTCAGAGCGATCGAATTGTAAATGTGAACTGTGCGGTGTTCCAAGGGAAATTGTTGACAGAGAAAACGGCAAAGTTGAAGGTCGTTGCTAAGAGCAACATTTTTTGACGGAAAAGGTAGAAACGCTATAGCTCTCATCTAGAAGTCACCCAAAACAAGCATACCAAGTTTCAAACTGATCCCTTCATAAATGCCCTCTGCAGAGCATGCTTACGAAAAACGTTGATGCAAAGTCCAAAGATCATTCATTGCTAACAGCAACGTTTCCCAACGGAAATGAAAGAAAATCACATCCCGCATCTAAAGGTTGCTCCAAACCAGAACACCAAGTTTCAAAGCAATCGTGACTTGCGCGTGTGCTAAAGGAAATTGTCGATGCACAAAAAGGGAAAAGTTGAAGGTCGTTTCTAATGGCACCCTTTTGACGGGTATGAAAAAAGCTTCCATCTGGAGGTCAACCCAAAAGACATACCAAGTTTCAAAGCGATCCATTCATGAATGTACCTTGTAGGCACGCCAAAGGATAATGCTGATGCACAAATACACGTTTGAAGGTTGTTGCGAACGGCAACTTTTTTTGACGAAAATGGAAGAAAATCAATAGTTCTCATCTAGATGTCACCCAATATAAGCTTTTTTATATAAGCATACCACGTTTCAAAGCGATTCGATGATAAATGCGACCTGTGAAATATGCCAAAGAAAACTATCGCCGTCCAAACCGATAAGTTGAATGTCGTCTCTAACGGCAACGTTTCTCTACGGAAATGGCAAAAGCTCCCATCTAGAGGTCAGCCCGAACAAGCCTACTTAGTTTCAAAGCGATCCATTCATGAATGCACTCGGCAGGGCATGCCAAAGGAAAATATTCATGCACAAATCCACAAAGTTCAAAGTAACGGTAACATTTTTAAATGAAATGAAAGAAAATTGATCTAGACCTCATCCCGAACACGCCTACCAAGTTTCAAAGCGATCTGATGAGAAATCAGACATTTGCAGTGTGACAAAGGAAATTGTTGAGGTACAAAATGGATAAGTTAAAAACATGATTAATAAAGGCAACGTTCATCAACGGAAATGAAAAAAATAGCTCCAATCTGGAAGTCACCTCAAACAAGTTTCAAAGCAATCCATCATGAACGCACCCTACAGGGCGTGCCAAAAAGGAAAAATTGATGCACAAATCCACTAAGTTCAAAAGTCGTTGCTAACGGCAATGTTTATTTTGGAGATAAAAGAAAATAAATATCTCCCATCTAGAGGTCACCCCAAACACATATACCAAGTTTCAAAGTGATCAGATGATAAATGCCATCTGTGCAGTGTGCCAAAGAATATTATTGACGTCCAAAACGGATAAGTCGAATGTTGTCGCTAACGGCAACGTTTTTTGACGGAAATGAAAGTTGATAGCTCTCATCTAGAGATCACCCCAAATAAGCATACTAAGTTTCAAAGCAATCCAGCCATACATATACCCTGTAGGGCGTGCCAAAGGAATATTGATGCATAAATGCACCAAGTTCAAAAGTCGTTGTTATTGGCAACGTTTTTTTTTTTGGGGGGGGGGGGGGCGGAAATGGAAGAAAATCGATGGCTCCCATCTTGAGGTCATCCCAAACAAGCATACCAAGTTTCAAAGCAATCCGATAAAAAGGGTGCCCTATAGGGCGAGTCAAATGAATATATCGATGCCTAACTAAACAAAGTTCAAACGTCGTTGCCAACGGCAACGTTTTTGGACGGAAATGGAAGAAAATCAATAGCTTCCATCTAAAGGTCACCCCAAACAAGCACACCAAGTTTCAAAGCGATCCAATCATAAATGCGACCTGTACGGTGTGCTAAAGGAAATTGTGGACGTATGTAGGTACGCCGACGGACTAGAAGTGACGGAAACAGCTCAGCTTGACTTTGTCAAGTTGAGCTAAAAAGTGTGTGTACAGTGTTTTTGGATTTTAGCTTCTGAGGTTCCCCCGGGGTGCATGCCAAGTGGTAGTAAAGATTTGTCTGAGAGGATCTGCAAAAAACATCTTCATCGTTCACAAGAAAGTGACTTGGCACTTCCATTAAAACCATGCTAATATGGGCATTCAAAAGGGAGCACAAGAATGATGATGACTCAGCATTTTCCGATTATATAAGTAGTGTTAAAATTGGCACTCCATACGGCATCTCATGACACAACTGATAGCAATTTTCTTGCTTCATCTAGTTCCACGGGTCTCCAGCTTCATACCAAATGACAGTATTCTGGTCCGGGCAGTTTTTTTAAATGTGGGAATTGGAATTTTAAAAAAATATTTTTAGCTCCTGGGATTCTCATGGGGCTGCAAAAAAAGTTTCGGGCATAAATCAAGTACTTATGACCCAATTATACTACTTGCCAAATTTGTTTCAAATCAACCCAGTTCACGAAATAGAAATTTTGGGTGGAGCCCAAAGTAGGCATGCTACTACAAAGAGCCCGAACTTTGGTCTACCACCCTCCCTTGAATATACTTTTATCTCCACCACCAAAGGAAGTTCTACACTAAACATCAATGCATTCCCTCAGGTAGTCCACAAGAAGATTTAAAAAGTGTTTTAGGGTTTTTTGACATTAACCCCCCCCCCCCCCCAGGGGGGGGGGGGGGGGTAGCAACTTTTTGACTTTTTGGGTGAAAACTTCAGAAGAGTATACTTCGACAAGATGCTTTGTATCAAATTAGTTTAGATTTGTCCCAGACGTTCTGACGAATACTTAGCAGATTGAGCACAAGAAAAATGATGACTCGGCATTTTCCCATTGCCAACAGTGTTTAAAATGGGCATCTCCACACAGCACCTCATGATAAAACCAATGCCAATACCAATTTTGGGGTCCATCTCATTCCACTGGTTCTTAGAAAGCCCCCCCCCCCCCCCCCCCCACACACACACACACACAAACCCCAAAACCATGTTTTGGTCCATGCAGTTGTTTTGTAATATAGGAGTTTGAATTGTTTCTATTTTTAGCTCCTGTGGTTCCCAAGGGGCATCAAAAAAATTATTTTCGGGTATGAATCAAGTGCTTGTGACGCAAATATACTACATGCCTAATTTGGTTCAAATCGGCCCATCGGTTCTTGAAACAGAAATTTGGGATGGAGGCCAAAATGGGCATGCTACCAGAGCGCCCAAATATTGATCTACCAACTTTTATCTCCACCACCAAAGGAAGTTCCATACCAAATATCAAAGCATTCTGGTGATTCATGGGAAGATTTTAAAATAATTTTAGCCTTTTTTGGCATTAACTCATGCTCGAAGATGACAGCCGCCTCATTTGAATACAGTAGGAAGGGTATACTCCAGATGGTGTGTGCATTTTTGTTTGAATTTGGCCCAGAGGTTTTGAAGAAGATGACAAGATTCAAAAGTTAACGGACGATGGGCACCAAGTGATGGCAATAGCTCCCACTGACTTTCAGTCAGGTAAGCTAAAAAAAAAAAATCACATTTCTCAACGTAAACTCAAGCCTCATGTTGGATATGAGCTGGCGAGAGTGGGAAGTTGGGGTTGAAAAACAGACACCATCTTTCCGAGCCTTTTTACCTGCGTCGCCAGCGGCAGAGCAGGTCTAGTAACCGCTCGACTCCGTCCGTCAGTCCGTCCGTCAGTCCGTCAGCCCGTCCGTCCGTCAGTCCGTCCGAAACACTTTTTCCGTCGAAGTTTTCTTGGCTTCTATGAAAGGGAATGATTTTATATTTGGTTTGCTGTTTCATAATGATGAGTTGTATCGTGTAAGCAATTTTCAGATCTGCCGTGCAGCCACTTCCTGTTTGCCGATACTTTGAAATTTTACTGTACCCACTGAACATTGAAATTTTCCGTCAAGGTTTTCTCGGCTTCTATGCAAGGGATTGATTTTATATTTGGTCTGCTGCTTCATAATGATGAGTTGTACCGTGTAAGCAATTTTCAGATCTGCTGTGCAGCCACTTCCTGTTTGTCGATACTTTGAAATTTTACTGTACCCACTGAACATTGAAATTTTTCGTCAAACTTTTCTCGGCTTCTATGCAAGGGGTTGATTTTATATTTCACCTGGAGCCTGGTAATGATCAGTTGTATCGTGTATGCAATTTTCAGATCTGCCATGCAGCCACTTCCTGTTTGCCGATTCAATTGCATGCAGCGACGCAGGTCCAGACCCGGTATTAGTCTTGTTGGTGAAGGTCATTATAGCAAAAAAATTCTGACTGGTATTTCTGGAGAAGGAAATGTTTCAAGAAAATTCCCCATATTGCACTGTGTTAAATTTAAGGATCCTTTATTGCACCCAAACATCAACTCCGGAACTTGATTTGAACAATTTAAATTTGATCTCCTTAACCCCTTACCCAACGAATCGGCCGTATCCGCCCGCGTAATATGTAAATTCAGCAGTTGAAAAAATATTATTTTTTCAACAAATTTCAACAAAACCATATCATGTGACCCCTCGTTGGAATGAGCTCGTCGAGCTCGTTCCAACGAGGGTTCACATGATATGGTTTTGTTGAATTCTTTTTTAAAATTTGAAAAAAGGATATTTAAAATAATAAATTTTGATATCGTCTGCGTTGGGTAAAGGGTTAAGAACGGTCTCTACCAAATATCAAAATATTTTGACTGATAGTTCTGGAGAAGATTTTTAAAGAATATTCCCCATATTGCACAAAGTTAGGGAGCCCAAATATCAATCCTGGGACTTAATTTGGACAAATTTGAATCTAACGTTCCCTAAGCATTTTGTACACCAAACATCGAAAGATTCTTACTGGTGGATATGAAGAATCTGATTTGTAAAGATTTGTCCTCATATTGCACTAAGTTAAAACATCAACCAAGGTGCTTGATTTGAACAAACTTGAATCTGACCCCGCAAGGATGTTGTATGCCAAATGTCAAAAGATTCTGTCTGGGGATCTGAAGAAGATTTCTAAAGATTCGAACTCACATAGAAAGCTCAAATATTAACTGGGGGACTTAATTTGAACAAACATGAATCTGAATCCTGTAAGGCTGTTGTAAACATAAATATCAAAAGATTCTGACTGGTGGTTTTGGAAAAGATTCTTTAAGGAGTATGTTTCATATTGCACGCACAAAGTTAAAATCTAGACTCATGTATTGAGCACAAGTATGAACCGAGGACTTAATGGTTCCCACGGGGATGTGGATTTTTTTTCCTGAATCAAGTACTTATGGTTCTTTCATACCACATACTAACTTTGGTTCAAATCAGCCCATCAGTTCAGAAACTAGAAATTCTCGGCAGAGACAAAAAGCTTGCCCCTCCCATTAGAAAGGCAAATATTGCACTGGGAACTTCGTTTGAACAAACTTGATTCTGCACCTCAAAAGGAAGCTCAGAAGCAAATATCTAGCCATTATACCAATCGGTTAATGCGAAAAAGATCATCTTAAAATTTGGAAGCATTTTGTCTACCCCCTCCCTTTGGGGCAGGACAAGCTGATTTGAACAAAATGCGATGCCAGAATAATCACCACAAATTTAACTGAAATCCGTCCAGTGGTTTGGGAAAAGTTGTGAACATCATGTTCACGGGCGACAGACAAATGTACGACGGACGGCAAGTGACCACTATCGCTCACTTTGACTTTCGGTGAGGTGAGCTAAAAATTAAAATCAAAGCCTCCCTCCCTCACGGATTTGAAATAAAGTGTCAATGGCACTGTAGCTTAACTTGTGTGTTGTGTTTGATGAAAAGGATAATGTTCAATGTTTATGGAAGAATAATGAAATAAGACAAGAATTGTGATAATCGGGAATATGTTAATTTCTGTTCCCTGTATGCTATGTTTTTAATAAAAATAATAAGAAGTGTACACTGTACTGAAGAGCTGAGGGGGTGGGTTAATATGACCTCACAGTTGATGTATGTGCCCCTCACAGTTAACGTATGTCAACGAAAGTTACCAAGTTACAGTGAAATTATTCCAAAACGAGTCATCCTATCAAGTTACATTGAAATCCCTTCATAAATATGGCTTGTAGACTGTGCTAAAGGTTTTCGGGCTTCAGGCCTGTGCAGCCATGACGGTAGACCGATTGCAACTAAACGGGGACGTCCTCATCGCGACATTATACTGAGTCATTCTACTAAGTTACAATGAAATCCCTTCACAAATACGACCTGTTGTCTGTACTAAATGTTTTCGGGTTTTGGGCTGTCATCATCTAGGCATTATATGGAGTCAACCTAACAAAAGTTACACTGAAATCCTTCCATAAATGCGACCTATAGACCATGCTAAAGGTTTTGGGGTTTTGGGCTCGGGCAGCCATCAAGGCTGAGTGATCGCGACCAAAAGGGGACGTTCTCATCTAGATATTATTTGGAGTCATCCTACCAAGTTACAATGAAATCCCTTCATAAAGATGACCTGTTGACTGTGCTAAAGGTTTTCGGGCTTCGGGCCCCTGTAGCCGTCACAGTTGCCCAATCGTGTCCAAAAGGGGACGTTCTCATCTAGACATTATATGAAGTCAACCTACCAAGTTACAATGAAATCCCTTCTCAAATATGACTTGTAGACTGTGCTAAATGTTTTCGGACTCGGGCAGCCATCATGGTTGAATGATCGCAACCAAAAGGGGATATTCTCATCTGGGCATCATCTGGAGTGAGCCTACGAAGTTACAATGAAATCCTGTCATAAATATGACCTGTAGACTGTGCTCAAGGTCCTCGGGATTCGGGCACCTGTAGCCGTCACAGTTGACCAATCACGACCAAAAGGGGATGTCATCATCTGGGCATGATATGGAGTCAACCTAACAAGTTACAATGACATCCTTCCATAAATACGACCGAAAGACTATGCTAAAGGTTTTTGGGCTCGGGCAGCCATCAGGGCTGAATGATCGCAACCAAAAGGGGACGTTCTCATCCAGACATTATTTGGAGTCATCCTACCACGATACAATGAAATCCCTTCGTAAATATGACCTGTAGACTGTGCTAAAGGTTTTCGGGCTTCGGGCCCCTGTAGCCGTCACAGTTGCCCAATCAGGACCAAAAGGGGACTTTCTCATCTAGACATTGTATGAAGTCAACCCACCAAGTTACAATGAAATTCCTCAATAAATATGACCTGTAGACTGTGCTAAAGGTTTTCGAGTTTGGGGCTCGGGCAAATGGTGAAATTCTCATCTAGACATCATAAGGAGTCATCCTACCAAGTTAAAATGAAATCCCTCCATATTAAACATGACCTGCAGACTGCGCTAAAAGTTTTTTGGTTTCGGGCAGCCATCACGGTTGATAGATCATGCCCAAAAGGGGACGTTCTCATCTGGGCATTATACAGAGGCATCCTACCAAGTTACAATTAAATCCCTTCATAAATACGACCTGTAGACTGTGCTAATGGTTTTCGGGTTTTGGGCTCGGGCAGCCATACCGGTTGGCCGATCGCGACCAAAAGGGGACGTTCTCATCTAGACATGACCCCAAACCTGCATATGAAATTTCGTGTCGTGATGATCAAACAAGAACTGCGGGGTGTAGCCCGTGCTAAAGGAAAATGTGAACAGACTCACAGACTAACAGACTTCCGCACGCGTGATGGCAGTAGCTTATCTTGACAATGTCAAGTTAAGCTAAAAATGCGTTTCGACAGGCTTTGAGTTTGATTTTCTCTCGATGCCATTGTACGATAACAGTTACTGTACTAGGAATCTATGTGTTCCACATAACGCTGTTAATGATGTAAAACATCACACTATTATTTATTTATTGATGTGTAAGGTCACATATTTATGCACAATGGCTAATCATGACCGTGACAGTTTTACGGGTGGAGGAAGCCGGAGTACCCGGAGAGAACCACCGAGCAACGACGAGCAGCTGCCAGCTCCCCGACATCGTAACTCCGCTCTGCAGCACAGGCAGGGTTAGAGTGGTTGAAGACATGCGTACAATCGACGTGCAGTACGCCTTAGTACACGGCGTCGTCGTGCCCCCCCCCCCCCCCCCACATGGGCAATGGGGGTGAAGTGTCTTGCCCAAGGACACAACGCGGTTACCGCAGGTGGGATTCGAACCGAGGACCTCTCGGCTTGCAGCCTGCACCTCTACCTAGTGAGCCACCGCGCCCCCTAAAACATCACACTAAAATCATTAAAACATGAGTTCCCAGTTCAATTTTCTCATTAATCAGATGGTGAATTTTGCTATTGTGGCTCGATTTATCGTTCAGTGATATCAATTCCTTGTTCTTCCGATGTTCTGTCTCTGTCCATCTCTCCTACCCCCCCCCCCCTCTATCCCTACCTCCCTTTCTCTCACTCATCCATGATGCAAATGGGCAGTTTCAAATCAGAGCAAAAGGCCCCAAGAGGCCTTAATCGCTCACCCCATAAAGTGGTTCAAAGAAGTATTTTGGGTCACATTCAGTTGGCTATAGTTCATCACGAAAACAGAGGAATGAAGTCAAGAAATTAATCATAACTCTGGTGTCCATGTGAGATTATTATTATTATTATAGGTCTTCCAGACTGCTTCCAATTCTATCGGCAGTAGTAGACAAGCACTGACAAACTTCCAAGGGTAATTATGTCACTGCAGTTTGAAAAGCAAATTTTATGTTAAAAACACTAAGGAATGGATTTTGAACAAACTTGAATCTAACCTCCACCCCCCCCCCCCCCCCCCCCCAAGAGAGCCCAGATATTAAGTAGGGACTCGAACTGAACAAACTTGAATCTGATTTCCCTGGTGATTTTATATACCAAATATGAAAAGATTCTGAGTGATTGTTCTGGAGCAGAAGATTTTTAAAGAAATTCCCTAATATTGCACCAAGTTAAAATTCGAGCCCGAATATGAACCCAGGGACACGATCTGAAGAAACTTCTATCTGATGCCCCCCCCCCTCCCCCTCCTTCCCTCGAGATGTTGAATGAAAGATTCTAATTGGTGGCCCTGAAGAAGAAGATTTTTAAAGAAATTTCATAGTGAATCCGACCTCCCCAGAGATGTTGAATATCAAATATGAAAACATTCTGACTGGTGGATCTGAAGAAGCAGATTTTAAAACAAATTCCTCATATTGCGCTAACGTAACATTCGGGATCCCATAGGGAAACCAACTATTAACCCAGGGACTCGATTTGAACAAACTTGAATCTGACCCCAAAGAGATGTTGTATTTTTGCTTGAATCAAGTACTTATGACCCAATAATACCACATACCTGTGTCTCGCAGTAAGCTAGAGAAATGTGCCTCCGATATTAAAGATTGGATGAACAGTAACTATCTGAAATTAAATGCAGAGAAGACCGAAGTTATATACATAGGTCTCCCCCACCAGCTGTCGGCCTTCACCAAAACACCACTAGTCATCGAGGGTGATGAAATTACACCAAACAGTGTCGTGCGCAATCTGCAATATTTCATGGATGAAAACCTGACCGCCGACAAACATTTCACACAAGTCTGTCGCGCAGCCTTTTTCCATCTGAGAAATATTAGCTAGATCCGTCCAATCATCGATTCGCAAACAGCTGAACAGCTCGTTCATGCATTCGTAACAAGTCGCATAGACTACTGCAACTCGTTACTTTTCGGCCAAAACGTACCTTATTTTAAATCGCTTGTATGTCAGAATCCCAGGAGCGATTTTTTAAATATATGTCAGCATTTGGTAGCTCATTTTATACTCTAACAGAAAATGGAAAAAACCCAAAACCACTTGTCGCTAGATTTTGCTGTAGAGGGGAATGAAGGAGGGTACCCTCAAATTTGTTTTGCAAAATGGCGAAAATGACATAGGGCTACATTTACATATGGCAACGGCAGAAACTACTGGTGGTATGATCGATACACATACATAAACTCATACTTTGGACCCAGGTAGGCAACGTAGCACCAATAAAATGGACTTTATGTGCGAGCATTACTTGAAAGATTTCGTTGGTAACCATGGAAACGCATAAAAAATAGGGGATTTAGGGAATACAGCCGCAGCGCCTTAACCCAGAGGAACTTTCTAATGAAAAGCGTGGGAGGTCTTAGAAACATGAAGGGTCTCTATAATAACGGAAAAAAATGAATTGACATGTTACCTAGCTTCCAGGTCAAAACGAGGCTCAATGTTCAGATTTGTATAAAAACCTACTTTCTAAGCACATTTTCCTTAATAATTCTGCAGTGAATAGGTCTATAGAGCTGAAATTAACAGCAGTTGTAAAGCAACAGAGTCTGCGTATTTTTGGGGGAAAAAGGTATTCCTGCATGTCTTATCATGCATTTCAGAACGAGGCTAATTTTCTAAAAAGTGGCCTGTTAAGGCATTTGGCACTGTATGTCAATAACTATTCAAGCTAGCCAATTTAACATTTGAAAGTATACATACTATGTGTGTTGGCCTACGTGGTGATGACCACTGTGACAGAAAATGGTAATGGAACAGAGTGTTTACTTTTTATGATCTGCCCTGTCGTCATAACCGCACCCATCTAGTTATTATTATTATTATTATTATTATTATTATTATTATTAAGATTCTGACTTGTGGTTCTGAATAAGATTTTTAAAGCTTATTCCTCATATTGCCCAAAGTTAAGATTCGGGCTCCCGTATTGAACCCAAATTTGAACCGAGTGGCTTAATTTGAACACACTTGCATCTCTGACCCCCATGGATGCTGTATGGCAAATATCGAAAAGATTCTGATCAGTGGTTCTGGAGAAGAATTTTGTTTTTTAAATATTTGCCAATATGCTGACTGATCATTTTTTTCGATGCCCCCTACAGAACACCCTGACACAATCGATAGCATTTTTTTTTACCAGGCCATTCTACTGGTCCTAAGGATGTTTCATATCAAATAACAGTTCTCCGTTCCGTGCGGTTTGCAAAATATGGGCGTTTAAAAATATTTCCAATTTTAACTCCTCAGGTTCCCACGGGAAAGATGGGAATATTTTTTTGCATGAATCAAGTAATTATGACCCAATAATATCACATACCAAATTTCGTTCAAATCGGATCATAGGTTAAAAAAATTGAAATTTTGGATTGGGACCAAAAATCTTGCCCCTCCCATTTCGAAGGCAAATATTGCTCCACGAACTTCGTTTTAACAAATTTGATTCTACACCTGAAAAGGAAGCTCCATGCCAAATATCAAGTCATAGTACCTACTGGTTCATGAGAATTTGTTTTTAGAATTTTGTAGCCCCCCCCCCGCCCCCCCCCCCCCCCCTCCCATGGTGCATGGCAACTTTATTAGAACAAACTTTAATTGACATATGATAAGAACCATGCATATCAAATTTGGTTCATTTGGCCCAGGGGTTTAGGAGGAGAAGTCGATAATGTAAAAGTTCACACAGGACGGATGGCAGACAAAACGTAATCACTGAAGCTCCCCTGGACTTTCAGTTCAGTGAGCTAAAAACAGAGAATATGTTCTATTCAATAGCTCAAACTAAACAAGAGGCCCCAGGGGGCCTGAGGGCGCTCACCTGAGATGGTAGCCTAAATATAAAACCCAGGGAATTGATTTCAACAAGTTGCTTCTGCCCCTCCTTAGAAAAGCTTATACCAAGTATCCAAAGATTCAGTCAGACTAGTGGATCTGAAAATTTTTTTTTTTTTAAAGAATATTCCTCATGTTGAACTAAGTTATAATTCGGGCTCCCATAGGAAGCCCAAACATGAACCCAGAGACTTGGCTTGAACAAACTTGAATCTCACCTCCAGTGGGATGCTGTTTTCCAAATATCAAAAGATTCTGACTGGTGGATGTGAAGAAGAAGATTTTTGAAGAGCCCAAATATGAACCGAGGGACTTGGCTTCAACAAACTGGAATCTCACCACCACCACCCCCCCCCCCCCCCCCCCCCCCCCATAAGGATGTTGCATACCAAATATCAAAATATTCCTTCTGCTGGATCTGAAGAAAAAGATTTTTAAAGAAAATTTCTCATTTTGAACTAAGTTACAATTCGAGCTCCCACAGTGAGTCCAAATATGAACCTAGGGACATGGCTTGAAAAAACTTGAATCTCATCCCACTAAGGATGCTGCATGCCAAATATCAAAACATTTCGACTGCTGAATCTGAAGAAGATTTTTAAAGAGAAATTCCTCATATTGAACGAAGTTATAATTCGGGCTCCCACATGGAGCCCAAATATGAACCCAGGGACTTGGATTTAACAAACTTGAATCACACCCCCCTAAGGATGCTGCACACCAAATATCAAAACATTCCAACTGCTGGATCTGAAGAAGATTTTTTAAGAAAATTCCTCATTTGAACTAAGTTACAATTCGAGCTCCCACAGTGAGCCCGAATATGGACCTGGGGACATGGCTTGAACAAACTTGAACCCCCCCCCCCCCTCCAAGGATGCTACATACCAAATATCAAAACATTCCATCTGCTGGATCTGAAGAAGGTTTTTAAAGAAAATTCCTCATTTTGAACTAAGTTATAATTCGGGCTCCCACAGTGAGCCCAAATATGAACCCAGGGACTTGGCTTGAACAAACTTGAATCTCACCCTCCTAAGCATGCTGCATAACAAATATCAAAAGATTCTTATTGGCAGATCTGAAAAAGAAACTTTTGAAAGAATATTCATCATACTGCACTAATTTAAACATTTGGGCTCCCATAGTGAGCCCAAATATGGTCCCAGGGAATTGATTTCAATAAACATGTGAAACAATCTTCCAAAGATGTTATATGTGAAATTTGAAAGCTCTTGGAGCAGTGGTTTGGGAGAAAAGTAGTCTTAAATGTTTTCCTCATTACCCACAATGTTAAAAAATGTTGACTCAGAACTTTTTCAAAGCCCCCAAAAAGTACCCCATGATAAAACCGATAGCAATTTTTTTACCAATCCATTCTGTTGGTCCTAAGGAAGCTTCACACCAAATAAGACTTCTCAGCGCCGTGTAGTGTTGGAGATATGGGCGTTTTAATTTTTTCTATTTTTAGCTCCTGCGGTTCCCATTGGGCGACGGGGAAATTTTTTTTGCATAAATTAAGTACTTATGACCCAATAAGCCCTCATATCAAATTTGGT
Source organism: Pictodentalium vernedei (assembly GCA_031216915.1). Taxonomy (NCBI): domain Eukaryota; kingdom Metazoa; phylum Mollusca; class Scaphopoda; order Dentaliida; family Dentaliidae; genus Pictodentalium; species Pictodentalium vernedei. The sequence goes on along the minus strand of CM062289.1, from coordinate 146,550,525 downwards.
TCAAATCTGCCTCTCAGTCTGGAAAATAGAAATTTTAGGCGGGGCGAAAATTCTTGCCCCTCCCATAACGAAGGCAAATATAGCTCCTCGAACTTCTCTTGAACAAATCTGAGTCTACACCTCAAAGGGAAGCTGCACACCAACTGTCAAGTCTCTGCTATTGCTGGTTCACGAGAAGAAGATTTTTAAAGATTTTGGTGCCCCTTGGGGGCGTGGCACCATCCAGGGTGAGGGGCAACTTCATTTGAACAAATTCGAATTGGCATTAGGTAATAAACATTTACTCAACATTTGAATAAAATTGGACTAGTGGTTTTGGAGGAGAAGTCGGTTTTGTAAAGTTTACGACGGACAACGGACGGAAAGTGATCAGTAAAGTTCTCCTTGAGCTTCGCTAATAAGCTTCTCACTATCTACCGGAACTGAATCTGATCAAAGTACCTGAAATGATGAGACAACATGCTGTTATGACGGGTAAAAAATGTTTCTAACATTGAACGTGCCCCCCCCCCCCCCTCCCCCGTTGGCTGGTGATCTCTGCAAATTACCGAGAACACTGGTATTTGGGAAATGTTTTAGAAGTAGATGTCCACGATTGCGAAACCCTAATAATTTTCATGAGCACCATGAAAACCAAACAGGGAACGAGATCCCAGTGGCCTTCTAAATCGGACGAACTGTGGATTCCCTTCGATGATATTCTTACCCAGGTTGAACAACTTGAACCTATTGGGCGGTCTCAAAGGTGCCTCCAGTTGAGAAATAGTGACGAAACACACATAAATTGCGTATTTGAGGAACGCAAATAAACTGTAGCGTTACTCTTGCACTATCGCTGGAAATAAGCGTAGTATAAATGCAAAACAATTTTACCAGTACTAGCCCTTCATTCATAGCATTAGACTCTGGCCTCATTTCCTGGAAAGTGCACCAAGAACTTTCCAGGAAATGAGGCCAAATTCTGGTGTTATTGATGAGCACTCTATTGCAAGGAAAAATATTGTGTTTAGACTTATACTACAACAGTGCTGAAATGGTTTGAAACCGGATATTAACCAGTAAAAGATGGGACAAAAGAAGGGTAACCGGCACGACCCTAACAACTACAGAGCCATTGCCGTTAGCTCTGCCGTCGGGAAATTATTAAACAAGGTTATAAATAACCGGATAAAGGATTTCCTCGAAGATAACCGGCTTATAAGTGACAACCAGTTTGGATTCCGTGAACACCGTAGCACGGTCGACAGTGCATTTGTTCTCAAAAATATTTTCAATCAGTGCAAACGAGAAAAAAGGCCTCTATATACAGCTTTTGTTGATTTCAGGAAAGCCTTTGACACAGTCCACCGACCATTGCTGTTTAACAAATTACGTAAATGCGGTGTAACTGGTAAGATACTTGGAATTTTACAGTCCTTGTACTCCTCAAGCTACTATCTTACTAAAACTGCCAAGGGCCTAGGTCCGCCTTTATTATCCACAATCGGGGTTAGGCAAGGCTGTGCGATCTCCCCGACCCTATTTAAAATATTGATAGATGACATTCGTAAAATCTTTTCTAGAGAATGCGACCCTATAGTTGTGAATAATAAGTCCATAAGCCATCTTTTGTTTGCAGATGACTTAATTATGTTTTCAAGTACACCTAACGGGTTACAAACATGTTTAGAAAATTTAGAAATATACGCGAAGAATAACCATCTGAGGGTAAACACCGAGAAAACTAAGTGCTTAGTGTTTTCCCCCAAAAAGGTACAAGGCTCCCCAGTTTTTACATTGGCTGACAAAACGTTGGAGATTGTACCAAGCTATTCTTATTTGGGTATAACGTTTTCCGCTAATGGGAAATTTGGAGAGGCACAAAATGCTATGAAACTAAAAGGGATGAAAGCAATTTACAGTCTTTTCAATTCTTTTAAGAGTAAACATCTCCCGTCCACTGCTGTGATGTCCAAATTATCTGATCAATTAATAAAACCCATATTGCTGTATGGTAGTGAACTATGGGATACAGAGTATCAACTTGCAAAGTGGGATAGACTGCCTGCTGAGACTGTACATACTAAGTTCTGTAAAATGATACTCGGTGTTAATAAAAATTCTTCCAACCATGCCGTTCGAGCTGAACTTGGCAGATTCCCACTATCCCTTGAATGCATTGTCAAAAAGTTCAAATTCATGGCCAGGCTTCACTGTGCAACTCCAGGTACATTGCTCCGTGATTTACTGGAAGAGCATAAATTAACGACGGAATATAGCGGATTCCGTCAAATAATGGAAGGTTACAATATACCATCATCTGCAATGCGCGATAATAAATCCAGTAAATTACTTGAAAATTTAACAAATGATTACACACTCTATTTTAATGAATGCCTTAACAATGACAACAAAAAGAACGGTAAAAATAAATTGCGCACGTATCGCGCCTTCAAAAACGACATTAAATTCGAGCCCTATTTAGTTCACTCAAAAACAAGAGAAGCGCAAAGTATGGTTACAAGATTACGGATTAGTAATCATAATTTGGCAATTGAAAAGGGGAGACATGCACAGCCGCCAATACCTTTAGAAGATAGGGTTTGCAATGCTTCTGATGTCTGTAAAGACGCCGGCGATGTGGAATCCGAGATGCATTTTGTCATGGACTGCCCGGCCTATACAAACATCAGGAGACAGTTGTTTGCAGTAATTAACAGGAATAATGCAGACTTCTCAAATGCAAGAAAACAAGATCGGTTTGAATGTATTATGAAAAATAATACGCCCTCATTATGTCACACCATCTGCAACATAATCCTGCTGTTCTTCGGGAAAAGAGAAACAATAATTGCAAAATAGTAGGTCATTAAACTGACCTAGGGTTTTGAGATTATATACTTATATGTATGATACATTAGCTTTATTTACTTTATTGTTTCGTTTATTATTTGTTTCTAATAATCATATCATTTCTCTGTTAACTCTTTATGCAATCTGCCTCTCTGTAGGTGTTATTTTGCTTGAATAAACTATTACTATTACTACTAAAATGTGAACCCCGGCTCCGGCTCCGGAAAAGGTGTGTCTGGGAAATATAAAGTTGCATTTCTTTCTTATTCGTGTGTATAATGTGATCATTTTTGGTATGTAGCATCCTTTAGAGATACTTTAACGGTTTATGGAGAAATATTTAGAATTATTTTACTTTTGTGAGTTTTATCGAAGTTTTCCCTTCAGAAACACACAAAAAAGTGTACCCCGGTCGGGTCATTAATTAATTGGCCACAATTTATCTGATGATCATATACTTTTATTTGATCACACCTTCATGGAAACAATGGAAGTGTTGTAGTAGTGCATTCACAGTTAACTTGACTGAATTGTTTTCATCTTTTGAAATTTGTATCTTTTGATGTTAACAATTTCAAACGGTAGTGAGAACAAACTTTCGGCGATTTTGCTCTAAAACAACTTGGTACGAGTGTCTCTACAGTATAACCGTCATCCAAAAAATGGACACAATACTAGACTTGCCCGACAAACAAAACACCACAGCACCCTCGGGGAGAGGTAGTAGCCTACCTTTGTGAGGGGAACCAACCTTTCACACTGGTCCTCACCCGAAGGGTCAGTCAACGAAATCAACCCAACACAGCTGAAACCCCTGTCAGGGACAACTACCGAGTACCCGAACCTTTTCCTCCTTCAACACGCCTTGACATGAAGCTACCAGATCACAAACAGTCACTGAGGGTCGAAAGGGGCTTGCTCCACAGCGTCCCTGCGCGCCTTTGGCGCGCAAAAAACATTTCCTTTCGGACACAATACCCCGTCATCTGTTCCCCCTGAAGGCAGACCAGATGGCCAATAATACCCAGCATCCACTCTCGGCGGCGCGCTTGTTCCAATGAGGGGTCATAACGTATGTTTTGGAAGTAAACATGGAAATATAAAAAAAAATTGAATAGAGATTTTCGTGTCTGGTGCTGGCCGGTTTTGGTCGTTACGTTAGGTAAAGTGTTAAAATAAGACCAACTTTTAACAATTTTTTTTTTTTTTTCAGACTGAACATTGCCATGGCGTCTACAGAGCACCATAGACAATCTCCTGAATCACCAACGAATGTCGACATAGGAAGAACATGCCTTCTTCATGTGAACGCAGATGAGCATATACAAACAGACATTTTGCCATTCAAGTCCGAACAATGGACATCAGTAAAAAATGCTGCGAGTCGCCGAAAGCTCGTGAAAAACTTCAAGACATCTAAGTACCACCATGTTGTTCGTTTGATACCAGAGGAGCCAAGTAGTGACCACGACTATCACACCACTTGTTACAAGAATTTCACGGCCATCCCGCTTGAGAAGAGTTCCTCTGTCAGCAGTGGGCCTTCTGACGACACAACCAGTTTGAAGCAGTTGCGTTCCGGAACTGGGCCGGAACTGTCCTCAGCATCCACATCGGGCATTTTTCCAAGATAATGCATCTTCTGTAACAAGGCACGAAGAAAAAAAGTGGGTCAGAAGAAAACCTTGGTACCTGCCAAACAAAACAAGCTGAAGAGACTATTAAAGCCGCAGCTGCTATGCGAAAAGACTACAAACTCCTTGCTTTAATATCGGGTGTTGACTTTATAGCTAAAGAAGCCATGTATCACCATAGTTGTAAAGCTGCTTACGTGACATTGCCCCAAATCACTAGCTCTGACTCTAGTTGTAGTAGGCCTACCACCCTTGGACTGGAAGGTATCTACTCACATGTTGAAAAGTCAGTTATATTCAACAAGAGGCCAGAGCTTCTTACATCAATCTATGCTCAATATGTAGAGATGTGCGAAGATGCAGGTGAAGTACCCATTACAACAGCCCAAAATCTGTTGAAAAACATCTATAAAAGGTTCGGAGGGCGTTGAAGGTGAAATGTAACTTGGCAAAGAAAACAGGGAGCATTGTTTATGCAAAAGGTGGGGCTGAAGATGTAGTTCGTGTTGCATTTGATTATGCATCTTCTCCCGAGGCAGTCATTCGGAAAGCCGCATTAGTGTTGAGAAAATGCATCAAAGATGTGCGAAAGAATACTCTTCCAGACCCTCCAACACTAAAGCACTTACGCGACGGAGAAGCATCTCCACCTGACCTCCTCCTTAGTTTTTTTAGAATTCTCTATGGAGGCCCTAATTCTGAATTGCACAGCCCCAGGGTGGAAAAGCGGGCTTCGTCCTCTAGTCAAGATGCTCTATACATAGCGCAAAATGGTCACGTAAAACCAGGAAAACAAATAATTCTTGGTATGGCAGTCAAGTCAATGACTGGGAACAAAAAGCTTACACAAATGTTGAACAGGTTTGGTCATATCATAGATTATCATTGTATTGAGGAGTTGGAAACTTCGCTGGGGGAGTCCATTCAGAGTAAGGAACAATGTTGTCCAGAAGGAACTGTTGCCAAGATGGTAATGGGCCTAGCTTTCGACAATTTTGACGAACTGACTGAGACACTGCCTGGGGCTGACACTCTCCACGACACAATGGGTATTTTATACCAGAACAAGGTGGATCCCTGCGAGACGAATAGGCAAGAGACGAGCCCATTCCACATCAGCCAAAGTCAACTGAAATGACCCGTAAACGGACGCTAGAGGTGCGACAACATACCCTTGAACTGTACCGAAAAAAACTCGAATGAAAGCGTTTGAATATGCAATCAAGCAGGTTGATGGCAGTCGTCCTGATGAAAGAAATGAAGCCATAGACAGAGATTTAGCCTGGATGATGTGCCATGCAATGGAAATCGGAAGCATATCAATGTGGGTTGGCTTTAATACATTGATTCAGTCTGACAGTACCGTTCAACAAGAAGTACTCTACATGAAAAATATGAATCAGCCAATCACAAGTCTGGATGTAATACAGGAAACACTAGTCACAACCCAGAAGTGTGCACGTGAGTGTGGACAACAATATGGAGTTGTAACTTATGATCTGAATGCGGCCAAGCCTGCAATGCAAATCCAGGTGACAGAGGCACCTAATTACGATGACGTTTTCATTATGCTGGATCCCTTTCATATCGAGATGGCTTTTTTAAAGCGATAGGAAAGATGATTGATGAATCTGATGGAACAAGAAATTTATCAGACTCGGATGTTCTGGCCCCTGGTTCCCTGAACGGATTTATAAGTGGAAAACATTTTAACAGATGCAAAAGGCTGCATCCTATACTTGCACTGGCTTTTGAAATTCTCCATTTCCGGGCATTCCTTGGCACATATGATGGAGGTAAAGAGCTTTCTTCCTTGTTGAGCTCTTTTGGAAAGAACCCAGATGATGACACATGGCAAGAGGATCAGTCATCGGACGCATTTACTTCATGCGTGGCACAGTACAAAGACTACACAAATGAAACCTGGTCTTGAGCACATGGGTCCACAGCACAATTCTGGATTATATATGTTGACTACATACACGATTTCCACAATTTGGAACGTGCAATCAGGACAAATGACGTTGACCTATTTACCCATGCACTCACTCCATTCATCCAGTTGTTCTTCGCGACGAATCATATCAACTACTGCCGATGGCTGTCTAAGTTCCAATTGGACCTGATCAACATGGACAACACACACCCTGGCCTTCGGGTTCTCCTTCAGGGTGGTGCCTTCACTGTCAAGAGGACAAGCAAGCCGTTTAGTAGGACTCATGTGGATCTCACATTAGAGCAGACAGTGAATGCAGATGCAGCATCACGACGCACAGGCCTGACGTCTGCCACAAACAACTACAGTGCACGCTTCAGATGGATGGTCACCAAGTCTGCTCGTGCTGCTGTAATTTCCACCGCTCAGGAATTGGTTGGGATGTCACGTCGGGAAGACACAACTGCTGAATTACATAAATGCCACATAAAGAGGGATTCCAGTGATCTACAGAAAGTCTTGGAACAGATACAGGAATGTTGCAATCCATTTCAGACGTCATCGGAAGCATCTCCGGTGCTATACAACATCAGAACAGGAAAGGCTACCCCTGACCATGTGAAAGCCTGTCCACTTGGAATCAGAGAGAAAGGAAAATAACGACATGTGGAATTGATCAAGTTCTGTTCCGACGACCCTGACAACTTTGAACGGCCAATCAAAAGGGAGAAACTGCTGACATTTCGAGAGAACTGCAAGTCCAACACGCGTAGTAAAGACAAACGGATAGCATCACTTGTGTGCACACGAGATCTCATGGGTCGCTTGCTTATACTGGCTCGCAAAAAAACTCGATTTGAAGCATATCCTTTCCTATCCGCTGACATCAGTTCCTCTTTCAAAGTGCAGTACAGATGGCTTGATGGTGAAGACTGACAAGAGTGCCCTTCTCCACCCCCTAGAGAGCAGAGTGGGACATACAGAACCAACAACAGTGGATGCTACTCTTATTGATGGTAATTTCTTCTTGCAAACACTCCCTCCCCATCTCCCAGGATCGTATGGCGGCTTGGCAGCTGGTATCCTCGAGAAGGTGACTATCATGAAGGGAACAAGACTTGACATCGTGTTTGATGCTTACCCTATTCCATCAATCAAGGAGAGTGACAGATCAAGAAGAGGACTTGGCGAGGAGAAACGGGAGTACATCATATCCGGTCCTGAGCAAAGATGTCCAAGCAAGATAGGAGACTGTCTGCAATCCAGATCCTTCAAGGAACAGCTCCCAAAATTCCTAGCCAAAGAATGGGAGGCACCACACTACGCTCGCATAATCCAACAAACGCATGTCTACCTCTCCTACCTTTCAGCGTGCTTTCACTTCTTTGTCCAAGGAGACCGAGTGATCAGAGAAGAGGTTGAACATCTTAAGACTAACCACGAGGAGGCTGATACGCTGATCTGCACCCACATAAAGGATCTTGATGATGGTACTGTTCAAAATCTAGTCGTCAGAGGATCTGATACAGACATTGCAGTCATTCTCATCAATCACGCATTGAAAGTGCGCGCGACAATCTGGATGGGACAGCAGCAAGAAATGATAGACGGTACATCAACATCACTGCCATTGCGACCACTGTTGGAAGAAACCTCTGTGATGCTCTCCCAGGATTCCATTCTTTCACGGGGTCTGACTGCACCTCAGCTTTTGTCAGAAAAGGGAAAGTGCGTCCATTCGATTTGCCAGAAAAGGATCAAGGAGCACAGACGGCATTTGCAGCAATGGCAAAAGGAAACATCGACGAGAAGGCTACCCAAACTGTGATGTCTTTCACAGCAAGGATGTATGGCGCAAAAGCAACACGTACAGCTACAACATCCTTAAATGCACACCGCCATCAGGTATTTGAGAAAAGCTTTGGACCAAGATCAGCGAACAAAGATCCTCTGAAGAAGTTAAAGGGCATAGATGCGGCTATGATTTCACCATGTGAAGCAGAGCTGTCACAACACATCCGCCGGGCATCGTTTGTTGCCCGAATGTGGGCAAATGCTGACAGCACCGTCTAATAATCACTTTTGCACAACGAAATACCTGGACAAGCCCCGACATATTCACACCGTTTGCCTCCATGGATACCAGAAGAGATTTAGTGTGGGGGAGGTGGGTGGGTTGAGGCGCGCAATGTTGGACGCGCAGCTAAAATGTTGGGCACAGCTAAAACTGCGGGAGCGGATATTTCCCTGAAACATTTTTTTTAAATGTTTGTCACTTTAATAGTGTTAGTTTTATATTACCTTCTCAAACATCCAATAGAGATGGATGTATGTGAAGACAATATAAAACTAACCAGGTAAAATATCTAATAAAGATGGGTGTATGAGAAGGAAATATAAAACTAAAACTATTAAACTGACAAACATTCACAACTGTTGTTGGGAAATATGGTTCCATGTAAACAAACGTATTGACTCAGTGTGGCGAATTTCTACAAGCCCAAACGTTTTCACATAATTTGCCTTCAGGTATGTCGGACGAAAATTAGGGCCAATGGGTGTGGAGAGACCGAACCCACAGGGGACACAATGTTGGATGCAATGGGTATTCTGTTGGACACAGCTGAAACTGCAGCAGCGTGTATTTCCAACAACATTTGGCAGTGTCTGTCATTTTATAGTATGAGTTTTATATTGTCTTCTCATGCATTCATTTGCAATAGCGATGGATGATGTATGAGAAGACAATGTAAAACTAGAGAAACAGAATTTACTGCACCCAGTAAATTCAAGTCTGTGTGAAAAGGGTTAAAGTATCAGGAATAAACTATACAGAAAGAGAATTTATGGAGGCTTATTTTCAGGAGTAAATTATTTTCAAACAAATCAGAAATGGATTTTCGTTAATAGTATTTACAGATATTCATACAGCAATCAGAACATTTTTTTTTATAAGAAACCAGAAAAGGCATATATGTGACCAGCATTCAAAGGGTTCGATACACGAATCAGAAGTGGACATTTTTGGCTCTGCCCACCAAGCTGATTGATGAAATACGTTCATGAACTTTTGAAATGCATTAAGGTGTAATGAAATGCATTCCCCAGTCTTTCTGAATAATATGCACTGGATGACCTTGGTGACCTCTTTCAGGCGGACCATATATTGAACCTCCAGCAATTTTTAAATCAGTCGGTATAGTCCCATGTATACACCTACTTTAAAGAAATGGCTCCACCAACTACAGATCTGTCATTTTTGGGCGATGATAGCAAATATTTATTATGATTTAGAAGCCTCTAAGGCAGTCAGCCTACTGTATCACACACAAGGCCTCAAACTAGCTGAAAAAACAAAGATGAGTGCAAACTGGTTGTTGGTAACCAGCATGCCAAAAAGAATAGAGATAGGACGATTCGTATTTGAGTTATCGAGCCGACAAAGGGTGCATAGACTCTATATTGGGGATAGTGCCATAAAAAACTTAAAAGCCCCAAGAGCTCGTTTAAAGGCCTACCCTTAAAAGCATCTAGTGCCCTAAACAAGGCATACATAAAATAAGATGGTGGAATCTTGAATCATGGCATTTGCGTAAAGAGTGGCAATATGGCAGGAAGCGTGCAAAAGGTTCTACCGTCATAAGTCAAATGATGTTGTTTGATCTTCGCGGTGAAGTATGAAGAGGGCGGTGAAGTATGAAGAGGGTTAAAGACAGACCATTTAAATATTCCATTTCATTAATTCATAATTGTGATAAGTGTTTCGAGAGAGCCGCTTACTACTCGGCCCGAAACCTGTTGATCTTGAGTTATGATTGAGAATGAAAAAAAAAATTATAAAATGCAATGAAAGGTGAAGGGTTATTTATTCAACTACAATTAATCAAGTGTTGTAAGATAGATCTGTATAATAAACAAATTTTCTTGCCACTCAAAGGGTTTTTTTCAACTTGGTTTGGGGATGGAATTTAATTCTGATCTGACAGCTGATAAGAGTAAATATGTGTCAGGCTGTCATCTATAGCAGCTTCTCTCTAATTTGATTGTTTACATTATTCTCTTGTGTATATAAATATAAACAGCTATTTCTTTATGATGCTTTTCTGTTACAAAGAAATTAGGGGGTATAAAAAACTCTGTGGCCCAATGGACCACTCCCAAAGGTTCCCTGATAACATAGCTGGGCCAGTACTTGTGACAGGCTACCAGTATGCCAAACAGCCCCAGGACAGATTATTTATTTATTTATTGGTGTGTAAGGTCACATATTTCTGCATAATGGCTAATCAGGACCACGACAGTTTTACGGGTGGGGGAAGCCGTAGTACCCGGAGAGAACCACCAAGCAACGGGGAGCAACTGTCAGTTCCCCAACATACTAATTCCACACAAGCAGGGTTAGCATTGGTTGAAGACACGTGCACCATCGACGTGCAGTACGCCTTAATACACAGCATCACCGTGCCCCCACGTGGGCAATGGGGATGAATTGTCTTGCCCAAGGACACAACGTGGTTGCCGCAGGTGGGATTCGAACCGAGGACCTCTCGGCTTGCAGCCTGCACCTCTACCAACTCAGCCACCACCCCCCCCCCCCCCCCCCAGGACAGATGATTTGTTTTTGAGTTATCGTCAAGACAAAAGGAAGGGGATAGAAAATATTCATACAGGAATCAGAACATTCTTATAAGAAACCAGAAATGGCATATATGTGACCAGCATTCAAAGGGTTTGATACACGAATCAGAAATGGATATTTTTGTCTCTGCCCACTAATTTTAGTGATGAAATACACTCATAAACTTTAGAAATGCATTAAGGTGTAATAAAATGCATTCCCCAGTCTTTCTGAATAATGCCCCCATACTAAGATCTTCAGAGGGTTAAAATATTCCCTTTAAATACTCCATTTTAATCCTTTAAATGGAGGCGCATTGGCTCAGTTGGCAGAGGCTGCAAGGCGTGAGGTCCTCACTCTGTCCTTGGGCAAGCCACTTCACCCCATTGCCCACGTGGGTGCATGGTGGCGATGTGTTCTAAAGCGTACTGCACATCGATTGTGCACCCATCTTCAACCAATGCTAACCCTGCTTGTGTGGAGTTAGTATGTGGAGGATCTGACAGTTGCTCGTTGTTGCCCGGTGGTTCTTCCCGGGTACTTCGACTTCCTCCACCTAAAAAACTGTCGTGGTCATGATTAGCCACTGTGCAGAAATATGTGACATTAAACGACAATAAATAAATAATCCTTTAAAAAATGAGCTCAATCCAATAAAGGGTCATAAGCTATGTTTTTTCAAGCAAAAATGAAAAGGTAATTAAAACTGAATAGACGTTTCTGTGAATAATGTTGACCGGTTTTCGCTGTTATGTTCGCCAAAGGGTTAAGAATCCCTTACTTTGGAAGGCACACTGAAAAGGTGTCCCATTCCACATAGAATTAAATGTTACGAAAATAAAGCGAAAAACATTAAGTTTCTCAGCTGACAGTACCTGCTTTTGCACTCCGGAGGGATGGAACGGCACAAATCAGAGACATTCTCTTAATGGCACTTTGACACCAAAGATTTCTGGACTCTCGGTGAGGCCGAGATGAGCGCAGTGAAAGACTATAGAACTCCTCTTACAAATTAGTTTTAAACAGTCATAGCACTAACGCAGTTAACAGTACAGTCGACCATGCCAGTATTGCTTTGTTACCGGCACCCCGACAGTTTTGTGATAGGTTTCAACAATTATTCAGTGCAGTTTTATTAAAAGGGTTAACTTTATTCTGCCTGAAATAAAATATGTACAATCCACATTGAAGTCTTGAGAGGGGTTAAAAGCATTGAACTGAATAAGATAGGTTTCAACAATTATTCAGTACAGTTTTATGGAAAGGGTTAACTTTATTCTGCCTGAAATAAAATATGTGCAATCCACATAGAAGTCTGGAGAGGGTTAAAAGCAGTGAACTGAATAATTTACAATCTATTTCCTTGCAAGGCAAAGGGTTTCTCTCAATTTAGTTTCAGGAACTAACATCCCATAATGATGACAAGGTCAGATTTCATTTTGACAGCTTACTCCACTGGTGTTTACATATTCTCCAGTGTGAACATAACCTCGTATTGCTTGGGGAGAATTTACTGTATCAGGAAACTGGAGGCTGTGAAAACCCTGTGGCCTACTGGGCCATACTGAAAAAATGTGATTTCCAGCAATTCTGAAAAATACACTCAATGATCCCTAGGTGACCTCTGTGACCTTGACCCATATTTTGAATCTCCATCAAGTGTCAACTCATTTGGTGTTGGTCCCAGGTCCATACGTCATACCACGCCTGAGATATGGGCATGACCCACTTTCAAAAATTTTGGGCACACCCACTTTTTGTTACATCAAAATGCATGTGTGTACGTCAGAAATAGTTTAGGGGGTCAAAAAATGTGATTTCCAGCAATTCTGAAAAATGCACTTAATGACCCCTAGTTGACCTCCGTGACCTTGACCCATATTTTGAACCTACATCGAGTGTCGACTCATTTGGTGTTGGTCCCAGGTCCGTAGGTCATACCACGCTTGAGATATCGGCATGACCCACTTTCAAAAAATTTGGCCACGCCCACTTTTTTTACATCAAAAAGCATGTGTGTACGTTAGGAATGCTTTAGGGGGTCAAAAAATATGGTTTCCAGCAATTCTGAAAAATGCACTCAATGACCCCTAGGTGACCTCTGTGACCTTGACCCATATTTTGAATCTCCATCAAGTGTCGACTCATTTCGTGTTGGTCCCAGGTCCATACGTCATGCCATGCCTGAGATATGGGCGTGACCCACTTTCAAAACATTTGGCCATGCCCACTTTTTACACGTCAAAATGCATGTGTGTCCATCAGGAATGCTTTAGGGGGTCAAAAAATGTGATTTCCAGCAATTCTGAAAAATGTACTCAATGACCCCTAGATGACCTCCGTGACCTTGACCCATATTTTGAACCTCCATCGAGTGTCGACTCATTTGGTGTTGGTCCCAGGTCTGTAGGTCATGCCATGCCTGAGATATGGGCGTGACCCACTTTCAAAACACCCCTACAGGCACCCCTGATACCCCAGGAATCTGAAAAACATAGGTGGCCGAGAACTTGTGGCTGTCTATCAGCATGCCAAAAATCAACGAGGTAGGGCAATTCTTTTTCGAGTTATCTTGCGGACAAAAAAGTGATGAGAAGACAGAAGACAGAAGAAGAAGAAGAAGAAGAAGAAGGAAAAAAAAAAAAAAAAAAGAAGAAGAAAAAAAAAAAAAGAAAAAGAAACCGTGCAAAAACAATAGTCTGTGTGTTTCACACAGACTAACTAACCAAATAAAATGTCTAATAAAGACAATGTTATGGGAATGAAGCGCTATGCACGCGGTAATTACTTAGTTAGTCTGTGTGAAACACACAGACTATTGTTTTTGCACAGTTTCTTTTTCTTTTCTTTTTTTTCTTCTTTTTTTTTTCTTCTTCTTCTTCTTCTTCTTCTTCTTCTTCTCCTGTCTTCTGTCTTCTCATCACTTTTTTGTCCGCAAGATAACTCGAAAATGAATAGCCCTATCTCGTTGATTTTTGGCATGCTGATAGACAGCCAGAAGTTCTCAGCCACCTATGTTTTTCAGATTCCTGGGATATCAGGGGTGTCTGTAGGGGTGTTTTGAAAGTGGGTCACACCCATATCTCAGGCGTGGTATGACCTACAGACCTAGGACCAACACCAAATGAGTCGACATTCAATGGAGGTTCAAAATATGGGTCAAGGTCATGGAGGTCATCTAGGGGTCATTGAGTGCATTTTTCAGAATTGCTGGAAATCACATTTTTTGACCCCCTAAAGTATTCCTGACGTACACACATGCATTTTGACGTAAAAAAAGTAGGCATGGCCAAAATTTTTGAAAGTGGGTCACGCTCATATCTCAAGCATGGTATGACGTATGGACCTGGGACCAACACCAAATGAGTCGACACTCGATGGAGATTCAAAATATGGGTCAAGGTCACGGAGGTCACCTAGGGGTCATTAAGTGCATTTTTCATAATTGATAGAAATCACATTTTTTGACCCCCTAAAGCAGTCCTGACATACACACATGCATTTTGACGTAAAAAAAAGTGGGCGTGGCCAAAATTTTTGAAAGTGGGTCACGCTCATATCTCAAGCATGGTATGACGTATGGACCTGGGACCAACACCAAATGAGTTGACACTCGATGGAGATTCAAAATATGAGTCAAGGTCACGGAGGTCACCTGGGGGTCATTAAGTGCATTTTTCATAATTGCTAGAAATCACATTTTTTGACCCCCTAAAGCATTCCTGACATACACACATGCATTTTGACATAAAAAAGTGGTCGTGACCAAAATTTTTGAAAGTGGGTCACGCTCATATCTCAATCATGGTATGATTTATGGACCTGGGACCAACACCAAATGAGTCGATACTCGGTGGGGATTCAAAATATGGGTCAAGATCACGGAGGTCACCTAGGGGTCATTAAGTGCATTTTCATAATTGCTAGAAATCACATTTTTTGACCCCCTAAAGCATTCCTGACATACACATATGCATTTTGACGTAAAAAAAGTGAGCGTGGCCAAAATTTTTGAAAGTGGGTCACGCTCATATCTCAAGCATGGTATGACGTATGGACCTGGGACCAACACCAAATGAGTCGACACTCGATGGAGATTCAAAATATGGGTCAAGGTCATGGAGGTTACCTTGGGGTCATTAAATGCATTTTTCATAATTGCTAGAAATCACATTTTTTTGACCCCCTAAAGCATTCCTGACGTACACACATGTATTTTGAAGTAAAAAAAGTGGGTGTGGCAAAAATTTGTGAAAGTGGGTCACGCTCATATCTCAAGCATGGTATGACGTATGGACCTGGGACCAACACCAAATGAGTCGACATTCGATGGAGATTCAGAATATGGGTCAAGGTTATGGAGGTCACCTAGGGGTCATTAAGTGCATTTTTCATAATTGCTAGAAATCACATTTTTTGACCCCCTAAAGCATTCCTGACATACACACATGCATTTTGACATAAAAAATTGGGCGTGACCAAAATTTTTGAAAGTGGGTCACGCTCATATCTCAAGCATGGTATGATGTATGGACCTGGGACCAACACCAAATGAGTCGACACTCGATGGAGATTCAAAATATGGTCAAGGTCACGGAGGTCACCTAGGGGTCATTAAGTGCATTTTTCATAATTGCTAGAAATCACATTTTTTGACCCCCTAAAGCATTCCTGACATACACACATGCATTTTGACGTAAAAAAGTGGGCGTGGCCAAAATTTTTGAAAGTGGGTCACGCTCATATCTCAAGCATGGTATGATGTATGGACCTGGGACCAACACCAAATGAGTCGACACTCGATGGAGATTCAAAATATGGGTCAAGGTCACGGAGGTCACCTAGGGGTCATTAAGTGCATTTTTCATAATTGCTAGAAATCACATTTTTTGACCCCCTAAAGCATTCCTGACATACACACATGCATTTTGACGTAAAAAAGTGGGCGTGGCCAAAATTTTTGAAAGTGGGTCACGCTCATATCTCAAGCATGGTATGACATATGGACCTGGGACCAACAGCAAATGAGTCGACACTCGATGTAGATTCAAAATATGGGTCAAGGTCACCGAGGTCACTCAGGGGTCAATGAGTGCATTTTTCATAATTGCTGGAAATCACATTTTTTGACCTCCAAATGCTTCCCCAAAATTCAGATGTGCATTTTTTCATGAAAAAAGTGGGTGTGGCCAAAATTTTTGAAAGTGGGTCAAGCTCATAGCTCAAGCATGGTGTGATGCATGGACCTGGAGCCAACACTAAATAAGTTGCCACTTGATGGAGGTTCAAAAATGTGGGTCAAGGTCACGGAGGTCACCTGGGGTCATTGAATGCATTTTTTCAGAATTGCTGGAAATCACATGTTTTGACTCTCTAAAGCATTCCTGAAGTCCATACATCCATTTTTACGTAAAAAGTTGGTGTGGCCAAAATTTGTGAAAGTGGATCATGCTCATATTTCAAGCATGGTATGATGTATGGACCTGGGACTAATACCAAACGAGTTGACACTTGATGGAGATTCAAAATTTGGGCCAAGGTCGAACAGGAGTCACGAGGGCTATTACCAGAATTGCTGGAAATCATATTTTTGAACCTCCTTGTGCAATCCCTTGACTGGTCCCTTTGAATGCTGTGAAGATATATACCTTTTCTGGTTTCTTGGAAAAAATTATCTGATTTTTGAATGAATATCTATAAATACTGTCATTGAAAACCTATTTCTTATTTCTTTAAAACTATTTTATCCCCAAAATAAGCCTCTAAAGTATTCCCATTACATTCATAGAGGGGCACGGTGGCTAAGCAGTTAGAGGTGCAGGCTGCAAGCCGAGAGGTTCTCAGTTTGAATCCTATCTGCGGCAAGAGCCTTGTGTCTTTAGGCAAAAACACTTCGCCCCATTGCCCACATAATGGCATAGTGATGATGTGTACTAAGACATACTGCATGTCGATGATACACTTGCACTAACCCTGCTTGTGTGGAGTTAGCATGTTGGGGAGCCAGACAGTTGCTTGTTGTTGTTGTTTGGTGGTTCTCTGTTTTCTCTGGTTTCCTCCATCCGTAAAAACTGTACGACACGAGACGGCCTAGCTGTTGAAGTGTCATTAAACCCCAATAAATTAATAACATTCAAAGAATGTCTTCTATGCACTGTTTGTCAACATGATAACCCAAATACAATCAATCCCATCTCAATGTTTTTGGTATACTGATAGACTGCCTGTCATTGGTACTTGGTCATCTATGATTTGGAGGCATGTGGGGCCTTCGAACTCTAGATGTTAAAAATATGTTTACAACATTTAATGGGAAATGAGTTAGCTGAAGCAGTAACCATTATCTAAAATAGAAATCTCCAGAGAGAAAGCTGAGATAGAATTCTTTGTTACATTGAACAGCACTGTATATTAATGTTGTATCATGTTACAAAACTTCAGTCTCAATCATTGAAGAGAGAGAGAAACCTTCACTTTTCAAAGCATTTTTTTTTAAAAATCTATTTATTCTCAATCGTAACTCAGGATTGAGAGGTTTTGGGATGGAGTGGTGTGTGGCTTTCTCGAAACACCTATCACAGTTACAAAGTAATAAAATGGAATATTTGAATGGTCAGATTTTAACCCTCTTAATACTTCGATGTGAATATCTTTAATATAACTCATGCCTACAGAATGTTTTTCGCTTTCTTTTCTGAAACATTTAATTCTATGTGGAATGGGACACCTTTTCAGTGTGCTTTCCAAACTAAGGGATTCTTAACCCTTTAGCCAACATAAAGGCAAAAACCGGTCAGCTTTATACACAGAAATGTCTGTTCGGTTTTAATTACTTTTTCATTTTTGCTTGAAAAACATAGCTTATGACCCTTCATTGGAATGAGCTCATTTTTAAAGGATTATTTATTTATTGGTGTTTAATGTCACATATTTCTGCACAGTGGTTTACCATGACCAGGACAGTTTTACGGGTGGAGGAAGCCAGAGTACCTTGGGAGAACCTCCGGGCAACAGCGAGCAACTATCAGATTCCCCACATACTAACTCCACACAAGCAGGGTTAGCATTGGTTGAAGACAGGTGCACCATCGATGTGCAGTACGCTTTAGTACACATCGCCACCATGCACACACGTGGGCAATGGGGTGAAGTGTCTTGCCCAAGGACAGAGTGAGGACCGCTCGACCTGCAGCCTGCACCTCTGCCAACTCAGCCACTGCGCCCCCATTTAACCCTTTACCCAACGCAGACGATAGCAAAATTTATTATTTCAAATATCATTTTTTTTTCAAATTTTCCAAACAATTTCAACAAAACCATATCATGGGACCCCTCGTTGGAACTAATATTTTTTCAACTTCTCAATTTGCATATTACGCGGGCGGATGTGGCCGATTCGTTGGGTAAAGGGTTAAAGGATTAAAATGGAATATTTAAAGCGAATATTTTAACCCTCTGAAGATCTTAATATGGGTGCACGGTGGCGCTGTGTACTAAAGCGTACTGCACTTCGATGGTGCACCTCTCTTCGAAAAAATCGTTGAGAATAATGAAAACCATTTCCATTCTCACAGTGTTGTTCTAAACACACATGGATATAGATGGGACCTCGGTATTTTGACAATGCCAATAAGTCTTCAGACAGGCTCTCGGGGGGTCTTCAAGGCCTTTCAACGTCTACATTCCAACATTACTGAACCTTTTTACTTGCAATATATTTTCCAGATGTACCATGCATGCACTTCATCATTGCCTTGCTAATATGAACATTTGCCATCATCTACAAATATGGCAGACCCGGAGTTGGTGGAGCCAATATTTATAAAGTAGTTTATGCTCATACTTCAGGCTTGGTATGACCTATAGTAATGGTACCTACACCAAATGAGTTGAAACTTGCTGGAGGTTCAAAATGTGGTCCACCTCTATGCGGTCAAGAGAGGTCATTAAATGCATACTTTTTCGACCTATTAGGGATTTCATTTTATACCAGTTAATGCAGTTCTGAAGATTATACATGTATCTCATCATTCAAACAAATGGCAGCGGCAGTAATGTCCATTTCTTATTCCTTGATCGAACCGTATAAATGGTGTGCACATATATGCCTTTTCGGATTTCTTAGAAAAATTGTTCTGATTCCTGTATGAATATTTTCTCTATGAAAGAATTTCACAAAAAGCAGTAGGGAGAAAGCTGTGACTGTCACGTACAATAACATGATCTATTTATTTAATCTCATTGTACAGAATTAATTCCCAAACCAAGTTAATATAAAAACAAACAACTTGATCATGAAGAATTCCGGTGTACATGTAACTGTAAAACTACACTGACAATTTGTTATTGAAACCTATCACAATACTGTCGGTAAAATATGCAATACTGACATAGTTGACTGTACTGTTAACTGTGTTAGTGCTATGACTGTTTAAAATTAATTTATTAGAGAAGTTCTAGTTTTATGTATGCCTTGTTTATGTCACAAGATGCTCTTTTATGATGAGGCCTTCAAATGAGCTCTTGGGGTTTTTAAGGTTTTTATGACAATATCTCCGACATAGAGTCTATGCACCCTTTGTCAGCGCGACAACTCAAATACGGATCGTCCAATCTCTATGCATTTTGGCATGCAGGTTAACAATAACCAGTTTGCACTCATCGATGTTTTTTTCACCCTTTCCATCTGAATGACAGATGACAGATCTGAAGTTGGTGGAGCCATTATTTCAAAGTGGGTTGCGCTCATTCTTCAGTGTAGATGTAGACATGGGACTACACCGACTGAGTTAAAAAGTGCTGGAGATTCAATATACGGTCCACCTGAATGAGGTCATCAAGTGCATATTATTCAGAAAGACTGTGAAATGCATTTACACCTTTATGTATTTCTAAAGTTTATGAATGTATTTCATCACTCAAATTAGTGGGCAAAGCCAAAATTGTCCATTTCTGATTCGTGTATCGAACCCTTTGAATGCTGGTCACATATATGCCTTTTCTGGTTTCTTATAAAAATTGTTCTGATTCCTGTATGAATATCTGTAAATACTGTTAACGAAAACCCATTTCTGATTTGTTAAAAAATATTTTACACCAGAAGATAAGCCTCCATAAATTCTCTTTCTGTAGAGTTTATTCCTGACACTTTAACCCTTTTCACACGGACTTGAATTTACTGGATGCAGTAAATTCTGTTTCTCTAGTTACAATCTCTTCTACTCTACGGACAGCGTGGACGAGCACTTTTCCACGCGTGTGCCCTTTGCTTACGCTGGCGAAGTATCTAACAGATTTTTTATTAACGAAGCACCAGTTTAAAATGATGCGTCATTAATGGAAATTCTACTAGCTTAGTTATCTCTGAAAGTCTGTCGAGGGCAAACTGCACACTCGTCGAGAAGTGTCCACTCACGCTGACTGTAATGGAAAGTCGCCTTTCCAGCATAAAGTTAAAGTTAGTGATTTTGAATCCTGTGGTCATTCTCCACATTTCTAATGTTGTTTCATACAAGTTGTACCTTTTTGCGCTAATCGAAATGTCAACTGGGAGTCATTAAGTGCAGTATGACACTTTGACCTGTTCTTAAATGACCTTACCACCGCAATTTTCGTTCTTAAGTCGGTGATTCTGAATCAGGTGGCCACTCGCTCCATCCTCCAAGTGGTTCCATACTTGTGGCTTTCGTTTTAATTAAAATGTTAATTAGGGGTCATTAAGTGCAGGGTGACCTTTGACCCGTTCTTAAGTGACATTTCCACCATAATTTCCATTCTTAAGTTGTCGATTTCGGATGATGGGGGCATATCCTCCCTCCTCCGAGTGGTTTCGAACTTGTGGCTTTTATGTTAATTAAAACATTAATTATCAATGGGGTCAATTGGGTACCTTATTAGACCATTTTCACCCTATTCCAACTAGTAGGAAGGTGGGTGAACGATGTATTTGAAGGCTATGCTTCACACTGTAGGTGTAACAGCTCATTACATATAGACATATTAATTACTTTCTGGCCTAATTAGTGACCTTTGACCCGTTCTTAAGTGACCTTTCCACCATAATTTTCATTCGTAAGGTGGTGATTCTGAATCATTCAACCACCCTCTACATTCCTGATTTTGTTTCATACTTGTGTCCTTATGTTGATTAAAATGCTAATTAGCACTAATTAGTGTTGTTCTTAAGTGACCTTTCCAATTGTTACAGACGAACCCAAAAACGTATTTCTAAGAAAGGACATGTCTATTTTCATTGTTGAATCATCAAACAAGAATTATTGTATCCCTGGATAAGAAAACAATAGGCCAAATGGGGACTGAAGCGCTCATCTTGAACAGAACACAATATAAAGAGAGTCAAAGAATGAGTACATTAAGCAAGCCATATCCATAGGCTACACTGTCAATCCTTGAGACCCTCAGGAGTGACAAAAATAATCCGGGCATCATGCCTCCTCTTCAGTTGATCATAAAGTAAAATGAGGAGCTCCCCTGTGAAGCCCCTTGATACAACCTTTGTGGATTAATCTTAGTTACACACCACTAGAGAGTACTGAATACAAAATTTTTAATTCTTCAGCAAAATGGCTAATTCCGGCTCCCATTGGGAGCCCAAATATTAACCCAGGCTCTCAATTTGAACACAGTTGAATCTGACTTCCCCAGAGATGTTGTGTACCACATATGAAACCATTCTGACAGTTGGATCTGAAGAAGAGAAATTTTAAAGAAATTTCTTCATATTGCACAAAGTTAAAATTTAGGATACCATAGCAAGCCCAAACAAACTTGAATCTGACCCCCCTAGAGATGTTGTATACCAAATATGAAAGTATTCGGACTTGTGGATCTGTAGAAGATTTTTGAAGAAATTCCCTCATATTGTACTAAGTTAAATTTCAGGTTCCCATATGGAACCCAAATATTAAGCCAGGCACTCGGATTGAACAAACTGGAATCTGACTCCCCTAGAGATGTTGTATTCCAAATATGAAAGCATTCCGACTGGTGGATCTGAAGAAGAAGATTTTAAAAAAAATTTCCTCATATTGCACTAAGTAAAAATTTGGGCTACCATAGCGAGCCCAAATATATACCTAGGGATCTGATTTGAACTAAACTTGAATCTGCCCCCCCCCCCCCCCCCCCATAGAGATGTTGCATACCAAATATGAAAGCATCCTGACTGGTGGATCTGAAGATGATGACTTTTTTAAATTATCCCCCATATTGAACAAAGTTAAATTTTGGGCTTCTGTAGGAAGACCAACTATTAACCTAGGGACTTGGTTTGAACAATCTTGAATCTGACCCTCATAACAGTGATGTATCCCAAACATTAAAAGATTCTGTCTGGTGGTCCTGAAGAAGATTTTTAAAGAATATTCCCCATATTACCCTATGTTAAAAATTTGGGCTCCTGTAGTGAGCCCAAATATGAACCAAGGAGCTTTATTTCAACAAACTTATATCTGACCCCTATGAATGCTGCATACCGAATATCAAAAGATTCTGATGATTGGTTCTGGAGAATTTCTTTATTTATTGGTGTTTAAGGTCACATATTTATGCACAATGGCTAATCATGACCGCGACAGTTTTACGGCTAGAGGAAGCCAGAGTACCCAGAGAGAACCACCGAGCAACTGTCAGCTCCCCAACATACTAACTCCACACAAGCAGGGTTAGCATTGTAAGACAAGTGCACCATCGACGTGCAGTTCGTCTTAGTACACAGCGCCACCGTGCCCCACGTGAGCAATGGAGATGAAGTGTCTTGCCCAAGGACACAACCCGGTTGCTGCAGGTGGGATTCGAATCGAAGACCTCTCGGCTTGCAGCCTGCACGTCTACCTACTGAACCACCGTGCTCCCTTGGTCCTGGAGAAAAGACTTTTTAAAATTTTTGCAAATATACTGACTCAGCATTTTTTCGATGCCCATTACAGAACACCCTAACATTACCGATGGCAATTTTTTTTTTACCATTCAATTCTACTGGTCCTAAGGATACTTCATACCAAATAACAGCTCTCTGTTCCGTGTGGTTTGGGAAATATGGGCGTGTGAAAATATTTCTATTTTTAGCTCCCAGGGTTCCCATGGAGATGTGTGAATTTTTTTTGCATGGGTCAAGTATTTATGAGCCAATAATACCACATACCAAATTTGGTTCATACCGGACCATTGGTTCAGAAAAGAGAAATTTTGGGCGGGGCCAAAAATCTAACCTCTCCCATTACAAAGCCAAATATTGCTTCACGAACTTCGTTTGAACAAACTTGATTCTACATCTCAAAAGGAAGCTCCATAGCAAATATCAAGTCATTGTACACATTGGTTCTTGAGAAGAAGATTTTAAAAATATTTCGGAGCATTTTCCTCCACTCCCACTCTATGGGGCTGGGCATGTTGAGTTGAACAAAAATGCAATGCCCCTTTGGGACCATCACTCACACTAACCTTCACTTGAATTGGCCCAGTGGCTTTGGAGAAGACCAAAACATGGTGTTGACGGACGACAGACGACGGACGGAGAGCGATGAGATTAGCTCAGCTTGACTTTGTCAAGATGAGCTAAAAAGAGGCCCCATGGGGCCTGAAGCACTCACCTTGAACAGAACACAATATAAACAGAGTCCAAGAATGAGTCTACATTAAGCAATCTATCTCCATAGGATACAGATTACAGAATCAATCCTTTAGCCTCTCAAGAGTGACAAAAATAGTCTGAGCATCATGCCTTTTCTTCAACTGATCATAATGTAAAATGTGGAGCTCCCTATGAAGCCCCTTGATACAACCCATGTGGGTTAATCTTAGTTGCACACCTCTAGAGGGTACTGAATACACAATTTATAATTCTTCAGCTACATGGCCAATTCTGGCTGCTATAGGGAGCCCAAATATTAACCTAGGCTCTTGATTTTAACAAAGTTGAATCTGACCCCCCAAGAGATGTTGTATACCAAATATGAAAGCATTCAGACTGTTGAATCTGAATAAAATTTTTTACAGAAAATTCCTCATATTGCACTATGTTAAAATTTGGCCTACCATAGCGAGCCCAAATACATACCTAGGGACCCGATTTGAACAAACTTGAATCTGACACCCCTAGAGATGTTGTATACCAAATATGAAAGCATTCTGACTGGTGAATTCGAAGAAGATTTTTAAAAATTGTCCCCCATATTGAACAAAGTTAAAATTTGGGCTTCCATAGGAAGCCCAAATGTTAAACTAGGGACTTGGTTTGAACAATCTTGAATCTGACCCTCCTAACAATTATGTATACCAAACAGTAAAAGATTGTGACTCGTGGTTCTGAAGATTTTTCAAGAATAACCCTCTTATTGCCCTAAGTTAAAAATTCGAGCTCCTGTATTGAGCCCAAATATGAACCAATGGGCTTCATTTTAACAAACTTGTATCCCCTCCCCCCCCCCCCCCCCCCCCCCCCCCCCATGGATGCTGTATACTGAATATCAAAAGATTCTGACAATTGGTTCTGGAGAAACAATTTTTAAATTTTTTTTCAAATATGCTCAGACCATTTTTTGGATGCCCTGTACAGAACACCCTACCATAACCGATGGCAATTTTTTTTATCATTCTACCATTCAATTCTACTGGTCCTAAGGATGCTTCATACCAAATAACAGTTCTCTGTGCAGTGTGGTTTGGGAGATATGGGCGTTTGAAAATATTTCTATTTTTAGCTCCCAGGGTTCCCATGGGGGATGTGGGAATTTTTTTTTTTTTTTGCACGAGTCAAGTTCTTGTGATCCAATAATACCACATAATAATACCTCATACCAAATTTGGTTCAAAACAGACCATTGGTTCAGAAAATAGAAATTTTGGGTGGGGCCAAAAATCTTGCCCCTGCCATGGCAAAGCCAAATATTGCTTCACGAACTTCATTTGAACAAACTTGAACCTACCCCTCGAAGCTCCATTACAAATATCAAGTCATTGCACCTACTGGTTCATGAGAAGATTTAAAAAATATTTTGGAGCATTTTCCCCCATCCTCTCCCTATGAGGCTGGGCATGTTGAGTTGAATAAAAATGCAATGCCCCTTCGGGATCATCACTCACACAAACTTTCACTTGAATTGGCCCTGTGGTTTAAGAGGAGAAGTTGTAAACATGGTGTTGACGGACGACAGATGGATGGACGGACGGATGGACAGAGAGCGATAATATTAGCTCAACCTGACATTGTCAAGGTGAGCTAAAAAATAAGAGATCACTTATCGAGTGATTATCAAACAGATACGTTACTGTTTATTACTGTAAATGTGGGGCGTGAAGCATGTGCTCGAATGCAGAGGTTAACCTTAAAAAGTTATCAAATTTTGTCGATGTTCAGGAACATTCTCACGGAGTCATCATGTCTTTGTCTTTCCTAATTTTGGTCCAATGAAAGTTGTAATGCTTGAAATCTAAGACAACAATAATAGAAACATAACATTTTATGGCAGCTTCTAAAACACAGGCGATGTTTTATCTTTTCCCATAAGCCTAAAATACCACATCTGTCAGTCTCAGCTGAAGTTTCAGGTTTTATTATTAATCTGTGTGAAACACAGACTATTGTTTTTGTATGGTTTCTTTTGTTTTTTTTTATTCTTCTTATTCTCCTGTCTTCTGTCCGTATGCGCTTACTTGTCTGCACGATAACTCGTAAGCAAATTGTCCTATCTCGCTGATGTTTTGCATACTGATAGGCAGTCACAAGTTCTCGACCACCCGTGTTTTTCGGATTCCTGGGGCATTAGGGATGTCTGTAGGGGCGTTTTGTAAGTGAGTCACACCAAAATATCTCAGACATGATATGACATATGGACCTGGGACCAACTCCAAATGAGCAGACACTCTATGGAGATTCAAAATATGGGTCAAGGTCACCTTGGGGTCATTAATTGCATTTTTCAGAATTGCTGGAAATCACATTTTTTTTACCCCCCCCCCCCCCCCAAATGCTTTCCCAAAGTTCATACATGCATTTTTAAACACAAAAAGTGGGCGTGGCCAAAACTTTTGAAAGTGGGTCATGCACATATCTCAAGCATGATATGACCTATGGACCTGGGACCAACAACAAATCAGTCGAAACTCAATGGAGGTTCAAAATATGGTCCATGTCAGTCATAGAGTGCATTTTTCAGAACTGCTGGAAATCACATTTTTTTTAACCTGCTAATGCATTCCCGAAGTTCATGCATGCATTTTTACACGAAGAATAGTCAAAAATATCCATTGTCGATTCCTTTATAGAACACATTTAATGCTATGCACAGAAATTATTTCCAGCTTTTTGAAAATTGTATCTGAATCCTGTATGAAAACCTTTAAATGCTGTTTATGAAAACCTATTTCTGAATTTTTTAAAGATATTTTAGTCCTGAAAATAAGTAGAGAGCCCAAATCTTAACCCAGGGATTCGATTTGAACAAACTTGAATCTAAACCCCCTAGAGATGTTGTATAACAAATATGAAAAGATTCTGACTGGTGGCTCTGAAAAAGATTTTTTTGAATTTTTGAAAAAATTTATGGGTGCTATCAGTTATGCCCCTGGTGGTGCCCCCTGTGGGCATAGCAAGTTTATTTGAACAAACTTGAATTGACATATGATAGGGAACATGCGCACCAGATTTGGTTCAATTTGGTCCAGTAGTTTGTGAGAAGTCGATAATGTAAAGATGACGACAGATGGCAATTGATAAGTTAAGCTCCCTTCGGTGAGCTAATAATTCGCGACACACTGTCTTTTGAATCTTTGATATTACATGTTGGTATAAAGTTTCATTTCAAAATATTCAACAATCAAGAAATTATGGCCCAGACAAACAAAATGTTGACGCTGGATGGACGGAGAGATGAATGATGGTCAGAGCGATGGACAACTTAGTGGCAGAAAAGCTCCGCTGACTTTGTCAGGTGGAGCTAAAAAAAAAAGTGCGTGTGGCCAAAATGTTTGAAAGTTGGTCAGGCTCATATCTCAAGTATGGTATGGCATATGGACTTGGGACCAACTTCAAATTAGTCGAAACTCAATGGAGGTTCAAAATATGGGCCAAAGTCACTGAGGTCACCCGAGGGTCATTGAGTGTATTTTTCAGAACTGCTGGAAATCACTTTTTTGTACCCCAATGCATTCCCAAAGTTCATCCATGCATTTTACATGAAAACAATCAAAACTAGAACTATCACTGAAGGTGATTAATACCCCCACTTCCAGCTAACTAGAATGCATCTCTGAATGTCGAATTTGAAAACCAATAATAAATCCAAGTTCATGGGAGATAACTTGGTTAAAATTGTCGTAGATTAAAAATTTGGGAATATGTGCATGTTCACTTGCTAGTCATGTCAGAGAAGCTTTCATTGAAATCGGTTCAATAATGTAGGAGTTGCACACACAAGAATCCTTTTTGAAAATCCATAAAAATATAAGTTCAGGAGACATAATCTGGATAAAATTGTCAGATGAAATTTTTTTAGAATGTTCACTTCCTCGTCATGTTTTGAAAAGTTTCATCAAAATCGGTTCAATAATGTAGGAGGAGTTGCACTGACGTACAGATGGACTGACGTATGGACGTACAGGGCGTCAACAATGAACGTGTCAATGACACTGTAGCTTAACTTGTGTGTTGTGTTTGATGAAAAGGATAATGTTCAATGTTTATGAAAGGATTATGAAATAAGACAAGAATTGTGATAATTGGGAATATGTTCATTTCTGTTCCCTGTATGCTATGTTTATGATAAAAATAATATGAGGTGTACACTGTACTAAAGATCTGAGGGGTGGGTTAATATGACCTCACAGTTAATATATGTGGCCCTCACAGTTAACGTATAAGTTACAGTGAAACTATTCCAAAATGAGTCATCCTATCAAGTTACATTAAAATCCCTTCATAAATATGGCCTGTAGACTATGCTAAAGGTTTCCGTGCTAAAGGTTTTCGGGCTTCGGGCCCCTGTAGCCCCTGTAGCCCCTGTTTCCCAACTACGTCCAAAGGGGACGTTCTCATCTAGACATTATATGAAGTCAACCTACCAAGTTACAATGAAATCCCTTAATAAATATGACCTGTAGACTGTGCTAAAGGTTTTTGGGCTCTGGCAGCCATCATGGTTGAATGATCGCAACCAAAAGGGGACATTCTCATCTGGGCATCATCTGGAGTGAGCCTACAAAGTTACAATGAAATCCCTTCATAAATATGACCTGTAGACTGTGCTCAAGGTTTTTGGGCTTCGGGCCCCTGAAGCCGTCACAGTTGCAATCACAACCAAAAGGGGATGTCATCATCTAGGCATTATATGGAGTCAAACTTACGGGTTACAATGAAGTCCTTCCATAAATATGACCAATAGACTATGCTAAAGGTTTTGGGGTTTTGGGTTCAGGCAGCCATCAAGGCTGAATGATCGCGACCAAAAGGGGACGTTCTCATCTAGACATTATTTAGAGTCATCCTACCAAGGTACAATAAAATCCCTTCATAAATATCACCTGTAGACTGTGCTCAAGATTTTCGGGCTTTGGGCCCCTGTAGCCAATACAGTTGCCTAATGGTGTCCAAAAGGGGCTATTCTCATCTAGACATTACATGAAGTCAACCTACCAAGTTACAATGAAATCCCTTCATAAATATGATCTGAAGACTATGCTAAAGGTTTTCGGGCTTTAGGCTTGGGCAGCCATCATAGTTGAATGATTGCAACCAAAACATTCTCATCTGGACATCATCTGGAGTGATCCTAAGAAGTTACAATGAAATCCCTTCATAAATATGACCTGTAGACTGTGCTCAAGATTTTCGGGCTTCAGGCACCTGTAGCCATCACAGTTGACCAACCACGACCAAAAGGGAATGTCATCATCTAGGCATAATATGGAGTCAACCTAACAAGTTACAATGAAATCCTTCCATAAATACGACCTACAGACATGCTAAAGGTTTTTAGGCTCGGGCAGCCATCAAGGCTGAATGATCGTGACCAAAAGGGGACGTTCTCATCTGGACACTATTTGGAGTCATCCTACCAAGCTACAATAAAATCCCTTCATAATTATGACCTGTAGACTGTTCTAGAGGTTTTCGGGCTTTGGGCCCCTGAAGCCGTCACAGTTGCCCAATCGTGTCCAAAAGGGGACGTTCTCATCTAGACATTATATGAAGTCAACCTACCAAGTTACAATGAAATCCCTTCATAAATATGACCTGTAGACTGTGCTAAAGGTTTTCGGGCTCCGGACTCGGGCAGCCATCATGGTTGAATGATCGCAACCAAAGGGGACAATCTCATCTGGGCATCATCTGGAGTGATCCTGCAAAGTTACAATGAAATCCCTTCATAAATATGACCTGTAGACTGTGCTCAAGGTTTTCGGGCTTCGGGCACCTGTAGCCATCACAGTTGACCAATCACGACCAAAAGGGGATGTCATCATCTAGGCATTATATGGAGTCAACCTAACAATGTTACAATGAAATCCTTCTATAAGGGGGCGCGGTGGCTCAGTTGGTAGAGGTGCAGGCTGCAAGCCGAGAGGTCCTCGGTTCGAATCCCACCTGCGGCAACCACGTTGTGTCCTTGGGCAAGACACTTCACCCCGATTGCCTACATGGGGGCACGATGATGCTGTGTACTGAGGCGTACTGCACGTCGATGGTGCGCATGTCTTCAACCAATCTAACCCTGCCTGTGCTGCATTGCAGAGTTCAGAGTTACGATGTTGGAGAGCTGACAGCTGCTCGTCGTTGCTCGGTGGTTCTCTCCGGGTACTCCGGCTTCCTCCACCCGTAAAACTGTCACGGTCACGATTAGCCATTGTGCATAAGTATGTGACCTTAAAAACACCAATAAATAAATAAATAAATCCTTCTATAAATATAACCTTTTGCCTATGCTAAAGGTTTTTGGGCTCGGGCACCCATCAAGGCTGAATGATCACGGCCAAAATGGGACGTTCTCATCTAAACATTATGTGGAGTCAATCTACAAAGTTACAATGAAATCCCTTCATAAATATGACCTGTAGACAGTGCTAAAGGTTTTCGGGATTCGGGCACCTTTAGCCGTCAAAGTTGCCCAAGCATGTCCAAAAGGGGATGTTCTCATCTAGACATTATATGAAGTCAACCTACCAAGTTACAATGAAATCCCTTCATAAATATGACCTGTAGACTGTGCTTAAGGTTTTTGGGCTTCGGGCAGTCATCATGGTTGAATGATCACAACCAAAGGGGACAATCTCATCTGGGCATCATCTGGAGTGATCCTATGAAGTTACAATGAAATCCCTTCATAAATATGACCTGTAGACTGTGCTCAAGGTTTTTGGGCTTCGGGCACTTGTAGCCATCACAGCTGACCAATCCTGACCAAAAGGGGACGTCATCATCTAGGCATTATATGGAGTCAACCTAATAGGTTACAATGAAATCCTTCCATAAATATGACCTTTTACCTATGCTAAAGGTTTTTGGGCTCGGGCACCCGTCAATGCTGAACGATCGCGATCAAAAGGGGACGTTCTCATCTAGACATTATTTGGAGTCATCCTACCAAGTTACAATGAAATCCCCTCATAAATATGACCTGTAGACTGTGCTAAAGGTTTTCGGGCTTCGGGCACCTTTAGCCATCACAGTTGCCCAATCATGTCCAAAAGGGGACATTCTCATCTAGACATTATATGAAGTTAACCTACCAAGTTACAATGAAATCCCTTCATAAATATGACCTGTAGACTGTGCTAAAGGTTTTCGGGTTTTGGGCTCGGGCAGCCATCATGGGTGAATGATCGCAACCATAGGGGACAATCTCATCTGAGCATCATCTGGAGTGATCCTAAGAAGCTACAATGAAATCCCTTCATAAATATGACCTGTAGACTGTGCTCAAGGTTTTTGGGCTTCGGGCACTCGTAGCCATCACAACTGACCAATCACGACCGAAAGGGGATGTCATCATCTAGGCATTATATGGAGTCAACCTAACAGGTTACTATGAAATCCTTCCATAAATATGACCTTTTGCCTATGCTAAACGTTTTCGGGCTCGGGCACCCATCAAGGCTGCATGATAGCGGTCAAAATGGGACGTTCTCATCTAGACATTATTTGGAGTCATCCTGCCAAGTTATAATGAAATCCCTTCATAAATATGACCTCTAGACTGTGCTAAAGGTTTTCGGGCTTCGGGCTCCTGTAGCCGTCACAGTTGCCCAATCACGTCCAAAAGGGGACTTTCTCATCTAGATATTGTACGAAGTCAACCCACCAAGTTACAATGAAATTCCTCAATAAATATGACCTGTAGACTGTGCTAATGGTTTTCGGGTTTTGGGCTCGGACAGTTGTCACGGCTGGCAGATCATGCCCAAATGGGGAAATTCTCATCTAGACATCATAAGGAGTCATCCTACCAAGTTACAATGAAATCCCTCCACATTAAACATGACCTGCAGACTGTGCTAAAAGTTTTTGGGTTTCGGGCTTGGATAGCCATCACGGTTGATAGATCATGCCCAAAAGGGGACGTTCTCATCTAGGCATTATACAGAGGCATCCTACCAAGTTACAATGACATCCCTTCATAAATACGACCTGTAGACTGTGCTAATGGTTTTCGGGTTTTGGGCTCGAGCAGCCACACCGGTTGCCCGATCGCGACCATAAGGGGACGTTCTCATCTAGACATGACCCCAAACCTGCATATGAAATTTCGTGACGATCAGACAAGAACTGCGGGGTGTAGCCCGTGCTAAAGGAAAATGTGAACAGACGTCACAGACTCACAGACTAAGACTTCCACACGCGTGGTGGCAATAGCTGATCTTGACTATGTCAAGTTAAGCTAAAAATCCACTGACGATTCCTTTATATAACACCTTTAATGCTATGTACAAAAGTTATTTCCGTTTCTTGAAAATTTTTATCTGAATTCTGTATGAAAATCTTTACACACTGTTTACGAAAACCTATTTCTTTATTCTTAAAAGATATTTTAGTCCCGAAAATAAGTCTCCATATATCCTTTTTCTATGTAATTTAGTTCTGTTGCTTTCACCATTTTCACACACACTCGAATATACTGGTTGCAGTAAATTCTGTTTCTCAAGTTTTCTTCTGTCTTCTTCTCACTTCCTTGTCCACACGATAACTCGAAAACAAATTGTCTTATCTCACCGATTTTTGGCATACTGATAGTCACAAGTACTTGACCACCTATGTTTTTCAGTTTCCTGTGGCGTTAAGGGTGTGTGCAGGAGTGTTTTGAAAGTGCGTCATTTCCATATCTCGGCATGGCCTGACCTATGGACCAACACCAAATGAGTCGACACTCAATGGAGGTTCAAAATATGTGTCAAGGTCGCCGAGGTCACCCAGGGGTCATTGAGTGCATTTTTCAGAATTGCTGGAAATCACATTTTTTGACCCCCCTAAGGCATTCCTGAAGGACATACGTCCATTTTTACACACAAAATGAAAGTGTCAATGACACTGTAGCTCAACTTGTGTTAGACATGTACATGCATAGTATGTGACACAGTAATGACAAACATCTAGATAATGACCTGATAACAAAGGTACATGTAAAGTATTGTAACGGTCTGTACATAAATACTGACCGTAGCCTGTAACAAATATTTATGTAAAGTATCGTAAAGGTGGGTGACAGTTAGATGCTAAACTAGAAAAGAAATCTTATGGGGTTAATGTTACAATGGGGATCCTCGTATGGCACACCATAAACCAAATGTTAGCAATTGTTTTGGCCTGTTTTATTCAAACCCTTCTAAGGTTGAATCATACTAATAAATATTTGTCCAGTCTTAAAATATAGGTATTTGAATTTTTTATCTTTAGCTCATAGGGTTCCCACGGGTAGGAGGTTTTATTTTTCTCATTGTAAATAGAAAATCAGGTCGTGCTAATAATGTTTACCCTCCCCAAACAACACCAAATATTAACACAGTAACTTGGCTTCTACACATTTGAATATACACATCCTAGGGATGCTGAATTCAAGAAACATTATTTTGTCTGTTGTTTTTGGAAAAGATTTTTAATTATCTCCCTTTTTGAGTCCCCGAGTGGGTCTGACTGAACCTAAAAATATTTGTTCTCATAGCACAGTGATAACAAAGGCACCCAATAAATTTATAGCAAACATTACAGACATAAAAAATGCCGCTCAGGATCACCGATCCAATGTCGAGTTGTGACCTTGACCTTTGACCTGGCGAGTCCAAGGTCAATAGGGTTCTTCCTCGCACCAAGGCCAACACACCTATGAAGTTTCATGACTCTAGGTTGAACCACTATCAAGTTCTCATCCGGAAACCAATTGTTGCGATATACTATGTTCAAGGTCACTGTGACCTTGACCTTTGACCAGGTGAGTCCAACATCAATAGGGTTCTTCCTCGCACCAAGGCCAACACGTCTGTAAAGTTTCATGACTCTAGGTTGAACCACTATCAGGTTATCATCTGGAAACCAACTGTTGTGATATACTATGTTCAAGGTCACTGTGACCTTGACCTTTGACGTAGCATGTCCAAAATCAATAGGGTTCTTCCTCCCACCAAGACCAACCTATGTAATGAATGTGAGTTGAACCACTATCAAGTTATCATCCGGAAACCAATTGTTGCGATATACTATGTTCAAGGTCACTGTGACCTTGACCTTTGACCTGGTGAGTCCAAGATCAATAGGGTTCTTCCTCGCACCAAGGCCAACACACCTATAAAGTTTCATGACTCTAGGTTGAACCACTATCAAGTTATCATCCGGAAACCAATTGTTGCGATATACTATGTTCAAGGTCACTGTGACCTTGACCTTTGACCTGGTGAGTCCAAGATCAATAGGGTTCTTCCTCGCACCAAGGCCAACACACCTATAAAGTTTCATGACTCTAGGTTGAACCACTATCAAGTTATCATCCGGAAACCAATTGTTGCGATATACTATGTTAAAGGTCACTGTGACCTTGACCTTTGACGTAGCGAGTCCAAAATCAATAGGGTTCTTCCCCTCACCAAGGCCAATCTACCTATGAAGTTTCATGAATGTGAGTTGAACCATTATCAAGTTATCATCCGGAAACCAATTGTTTAAGATTTACTATGTTCAAGGTCACTGTGACCTTGACCTTCGACGTAGCATGTCCAAAATCAATAGGGTTCTTCCTCCCACCAAGACCAACCTATGTATGAAGTTTAATGAAGTGAGTTGAACCACTATCAAGTTATCATCCGGAAACCAATTGTTTACGCCCGCCCGCCCGCCCGTCCGTCATTCACCAAACTATAAGTCGAGTTTGACTTCGTCACAACTCGACTAAAAATCTTCCTTTACAGGTTCTGTAAAAAAAAAAAAATGTAATACACAGAATTCCCATAAATATGACTGCGAACAGGCATTTTGAAATTTTGGCCGAGCCCCAAAGCACATGTTACCATCCCAGGATGACAACAACCGTAGTCCTAGAAGTTCTGTACAAAAAACTGATTGCACCTAATTTCAGTATAAAATGGCTGTCGGCAGCCATCTTGAATTTTGGACCGCACACAAAAACTCTTGTTCCTGTCCCAAGGTGATAACAAAGGTACCCAAGAAGTTTCATTTAGATCGGTTCATAAATACAGCCTCTGGACTGAGCCGTATTGACATGAGCACTTACTGTGTATAAGTAGCACTGAATAAATCAAAGTTCATCTAATTTGATTAATTTCTGCACGAGAAAGAAAAAAAACCTGTATTATGTGTGATGTATTCCATGTTACTAAACTTTCATTCAAAAATTTATTCAAATCAGAACCTTCATATTGAAGTTCTGTGGCTGTACAAACAACGATTGTACCTAATTTCGGTACAAAATGGCCACTGGCAGCCATCTTGAATTTTGGACTGCACCCAAAAACACTCGTTCTCGTCCCAAGGTGATAACAAAGGTACCCAATAAGTTTTGTGAAGATCGGTTCATAAATACAGCCTCTTGCCCGAGCCGTATTGACATGTGCACTTACTGTGTATAAGTAGCACTGAATAAATCAAAGTTCATCTAATTTGATTAATTTCTGCACGAGAAAAAAAACCTGTATTATATGTGATGTATTCCATGTTACTAAACTTTCATACAAAAATTTATTCAAATCAGAACTTTCATACAGAAGTTCTGTACAAAAAACTGATTACACTAATTTCGGTACAAAATGGCTGCTGACAGCCATCGCAAATTTTGGACTGCACCCAAAAACACTCGTTCTCATCCCACGGTGATAACAAAGGTACCCAAGAAGTTTCGTAAAATTCGGTTCATAAATACGGCCTCTAGCCTGAGCCGTATAGAAGTTGTGTACAAAAAACTGATTGTACCTAATTTCGGTACAAAATGGCCACTGGCAGCCATCTTGAATTTTGAACTGCACCCCAAAACACTCGTTCTCATCCCAAGGTGATAACAAAGGTACCCAAGAAGTTTGTGAAGATTGGTTCATAAATACAGCCCCTAGCCCGAGACGTATTGACATGTGTACTTACTGTGTATAAGTAGCACTGAATAAATCAAAGTTCATCTAATTTGCATAATTTCTGCACGAGAAAAAACCCTGTATTATATGTGTTGTATTCCATGTTACTAAACATTCATAGGGTTTGAGTTTGTTGGTGGTTAACGTCACATATTTATGCACCATGGCTAATCGTGACACAACATGGAGATGAAGTCAAGTTTAGTCAATCGTTGATCTACATGTTGCCCATTTTAGAGGACTTTCACCCCAAGCATTGGTGACTGGGTCCTATTTTACTAGTAAAGCGGAACTGGTTTACCACAGTAAACAAGTGCTGCTTACTTCCCGGGGTTCCCACGGGGAACTGAACATTCATACAAAAATTTATTTAAATCAAACCTTTCATACAGAAGTTCTGTACAAAAGACTGATTGCACTAATTTTGGTACAAAATGGCTGCTGGTGGCCATCTTGAATTTCGGACTGCACCCCAAAACACTTGTTCTCGTCCCACGATGATAACAAAGGTACCCAAGAAGTTTCGTAAAGATCGCTTCATAAATATGGCCTCTAGCCCCAGCCGTATTGAATTGTTGATGGACAGACAGACAGATGGCTAGACAGACAACGTCCATGGCATAACCTCAAATTTGACTACGTCAAAGTTGAGCTAAAAATGTAGGTGTGGCCAAAAAATTTGAAATTGGGTTGCACTCACATCTCAAGCATGGTATTCCATATGGACCCGAGACCAACACCAAATCAGTTGAAACTCGATGGAGGGTCAAAATATGGATCAAGGTCACAGAATTCACCCAGGGGTCATCATTGAGTGCATTTTTTTAGAATGGCTGGAAATCTCATTTTTTGGACCCCCTAATGCGTTCTTGAAGTTTATACATGCATTTTTACACGAAAAATACTAAAAAGTATCCCTTGCCGATTCTTTTATAGAACACACTTATGCTATGCAGAAGTTATTCCCAGTTTTTTTTAAAAATTGTGTCTCAATCCTGTATGAAAATCTTTAAATGCTGTTTACGGAAATCTATTTCTGAGTGAAGATATTTTAGTTCAGACTTGAATTTACTGGTTGCAGTAATTTTTGTTTCTTCAGTTCAGTTTGATATTACATCCACACATTCATGATCAATTAATGGCAACGTATCTGAGAGTGATGAAAACGAATCAATTTGCAACACAATAGGCTCTGTGGCAACAACATGCATTATTATAAAAGTGTCCCATGGTCATTTCTATATATTGGACATACTCAATTTTTTATGAAAATATTTACATCACATTTGGCATCATTGGATTTAATCCAAAACCCACAGGTCCATTTTACCTGAGAATCAGACATGTTCAGTCTATTTCAGAGGGAGACTCACTATTTTCCAGAGTAATTTTTTGTTAAATGAGGCCAAAAATTGGGATTTTTAACAGAATCTCAGTATTTAAGTCAATAAATTTTACTCTTTAGGCCATTTAAAAAATAATGATTTTATTTTTGCCCAGAAATCTCACCATTTTACAATTCATCAGCTTAACTTGTCTGCTGAGAATGGCCTCACAATATTTGACCTTCCGGCCTGAAAAAGAATACAGTTCTGACCTGATATAGTATACAGTACCTCTGACACTGAGCTACATGAATTGGCCAAGTGGGATTAAAGTTCTCAGGCTACATTGGAATACAGTGGAACCCTGTTAATTGAATAGCCACCTTTGCAATGGAAATTATTCAATTAACAGGAGCATTGAATTAACAGGGATTGTGTCATTTCCCTGTATTCTAGAGATAAACTTAGCATATATTCTATTATATCTTGTTTGACAGAGCTCCATGAGCTTTGTCAAATAAGATATAATAGATTGAATACCTGTATTAGATGTACTGAAGCCGAATAGGTCTATAAACAAAGGAAAACTGGGGAGAGTCAGGGTAATTTTGCAACAGGTTACAAGATTTTTTATTCAATTAACAGGAGTTTACTCTATAACCTCTATTCAATTAACAGGTCAAATTTGTACTGGAGGTATGGTAGATGGTTTTGTGTTGGGAAATTATATTCAATTAACAGGGTTATTCAGTTAAGAGATATACAATTAAGTGGGCTCCACTGTACCAAGAGAAGGACAGATAGTTTAAAAAGGTTTGGGATTTTGTAGAAATCATAGGGTTGCTTGATGGCCTGGTGATTCACATTGTGTACAGCCATTTTATTCATCTCAAACAAGGTTTAATCTAGGCTCTTTTTGGGGCCGAAATAAGACCCCTTTCCCTACGGGGTACATGCTATAAAATTCATGATTTCTGACACCAAACACTATTATCCCAAAACATACAGCATTATCAGGTTGGCCATTGTGCTCCGATAGTCAATCCTAATAAAGCAATACCCATTTTAACCTGTATTCTCCCTGGAACAAAGCTTCCAGGTGGTTTTATATATGTATTTATTGGGGTTTCAACAGCCAGAGTACCCGGAGAGAACCACCACACAATGGCAAGCAACTCAGACTCCCCAACGTACTTACTCCACACAAGCAGGGTTAGCATTGCTTGATGAAAAGTGCACCCTAACTGTGCAGTATGTCTTAGTTCAGAGTGTCCCTGTAGGCAATCAGGATTAAGTGCCTTGCCCAAGGACACAACTCAGTTACCCCTGGCAAGGATCAAACCATGGGCCTTTCGGTTTGAAGTCCAATGCTGTAACAACTCAGCAAGCGCTCCCAGTTTTTTATGTAGTGCAACTGAATAATTTTCTTAAGACCAAGAAAAATTCCCAATCTACTAGGATCAAAACCAAGCCTGGAAATAAGCAGACTGCCATTAGTAGAATGGGGTCCCCAGAGGGTGAATTTGCTGATGCTATCCCATACAGTGGGCTAGAATCGCAAAATTTATCCTCTGGGTACCTCTTTCTGTTTAGGCCTGAGACCCTGATTCAGATTGAGGAACACAGATGGTAAACTTGGTTATGCTACCCTATTGTGCATGGCAGCATCACCAAATTCACCCTCTGGGGACCTCATTCTGCAGTTGAGTCTTATTTCTAGGCTTGATCAAACCTTGTCTCAAATCAAGGAACCAATTAACTAGAGGCTCTACAGAGCCTGTAATCACTCACCTGGAACTACATATAAAAATGTGATTTTCCATAGGCTTTCCGTGGTAACTATGAGCTGCAATGGTGACTATGTTGGCAACATTACATCAACATTACATGAGGATCATTGGTAGAAGGTGTCCCAGCCCTCAATCACGTGAAGTTTCAAAACATTTGAATCCATCAAACAGAATCATAGAAGGTCTCTGGTGGCCATTTTTCAACCAACATGAACAAAAAGAGGATCGTTTGTGGAGGGCCTCCTGTAGACCATTCCTGCCAAGTTTTGGTCCACGTCGGCTGAGTGATGAAATGGGATTTCCCATAGGGTTTTTCTATAGTAACTATAAACTGCAGTTATGACCATGTTTGCAACACGATAACATTAAATAAGGAACATTGGTAGAGGGCGTCCCAGTCATCAACCATGCAAAGTTTCAAAACATTTGGCCCTATGGTTTCAGAGGAGAAAAGTTTTCATAACTCACCAATCAGAATCAAAGAATGCTTCTGACGGCCACGTTTTTCATTCAACAGGAATAAAATGAGTAACAGCTGTAGAGAATCATTCGAACGAATCCTTACCAATCGGTTCAGGGGGCACCTTGAAGACAACAATTTTTTCCATAAAGAGCCCATAGAAACCATAAAGAAGGCATCGACCATGTCTACCGACTAGTCACCCAAATGAAAACCGCTATCAACAATCAGCAAATAGGCGCGGCAGTCCTGTTAGACGTCGAAAAAGCATTTGACTCCGTTTGGCACAATGGAATGCGCTACAAATTATCAATGAAAGTGTCAATGACACTGTAGCTCAACTTGTCAAGACAAAGACATGTACATGTATAGTATGTGACACAGCAATGACAAACATCTAGGTAATGACCTGATAACAAAGGTACATATAAAGTATTGTAACAGTCTGTACATAAATGCTGACCGTTGCCTGTAACAAATGTGTAGGTAAAGTATTGTAAAGGTGGGTGACAGTCAGATGCTAAACTAGAAAAAATCTTTGAGTCCCAGAGTGGGTCTGACTGAACCCCAAAATATTTGTTCTCATAGCACAGTGATAACAAAGGCACCCCAAAACACACTCATTCCTGTCCCAAGGTGAAAACAAAGGTATCCAAGAAGTTTCGTGAAGATAAGTTCACAAATATGAGCTGTGTAGAAGTTGTGACAAAAAACTGATTGGACCTAATATCTTGAATTTTGGACCGCACCCAGAAACACTCGTTCTCGTCCCAAGGTGATAACAAAGGTACCCAAGAAGTTTTGTGAAGATCGGTTCATAAATACAGCCCCTAGCCCGAGCCGTATTGACATGTGTACTTACTGTGTATAAGTAGCACTGAATAAATCAAAGTTCATCTAATTTGCATAATTTCTGCATGAGAAAAAAACCTGTACTATATGTGATGTATTCCATGTTACTAAACATTCATACAAAAATTTATTCAAATCAGAACTTTCATACAGAAGTTCTGTACAAAAGACTGATTGCACTAATTTTGGTACAAAAATGGCTGCTGGTGGCCATCTTGAATTTCGGACCACACCCCAAAACACTCGTTCTCATCCCACAGTGATATAACAAAGGTACCCAAGAAGTTTCGTAAAGATCGGTTCATAAATGCGGCCTCTAGCCTGAGCCGTATAGAAGTTTTTGTACAAAAAACTGATTAGACCTAATTTCGGTACGAAATGGCCACTGGCAGCCATCTTGAATTTTGGACCGCACCCAGAAACACTCGTTCTCGCCCCAAAGTGATAACAAAGGTACCAAAGACGTTTCGTGAAGATCGGTTCATAAATAGAGACTCTAGCCCGAGCCGTATTGACATGTGTACTTACTGTGTGTAAGTAGCACTGAAAAAATCAAAGTTCATCTAATTTGCATAATTTCTGCACGAGAAAAAAACACGTATTATATGTGATGTATCCCATGGTACTAAACATTCACACAAAAAATTATTCAAATCAGCTCTTTCATATGGAAGTTCTGTGCAAAAATCTGATTGCACCAAATTTTGTACAAAATGGCTGCCATCGGCCATCTTGAATTTCGGACCGGACCCAAAGACACTCGTTCTCATCCCATGGTGATAACAAAGGTACCCAAGGAGTTTCGTAAAGATCGGTTCATAAATACAGCCTCTAGCCCGAGCCGTATTGGCATTAGCACTTACAGTGCTGAAAGTAACACCAAAAAACATCAAAGTTAGTCTAATTTGCATAATTTCTGCACGAGAAAAAAACCCGTACTATATGTGATGTATTCCATGTTACTAAACATTCAAACAAAAATTTATTCAAATCAGAACTTTCATACAGAAATTCTGTACAAAAGACTGATTGCAATAATTTTGTTACAAAATGGCTGCTGGTGGCCATCTTGAATTTCGGACCACACCCAAAAACACTCGTTCTCATCCCACGGTGATAACAAAGGTACCCAAGAAGTTTCGTAAAGATCAGTTCATAAATACGGCCTCTAGCCTGAGCCGTATAGAAGTTGTGTACAAAAAACTGATTGGACCTAATTTCGGTACAAAATGGCCACTGGCAGCCATCTTGAATTTTGGACCGCACCCAGAAACACTCGTTCTCGCCCCAAAGTGATAACAAAGGTACCAAAGACGTTTCGTGAAGATCGGTTCATAAATAGAGACTCTAGCCCGAGCCGTATTGACATGTGTACTTACTGTGTGTAAGTAGCACTGAAAAAATCAAAGTTCATCTAATTTGCATAATTTCTGCACGAGAAAAAAACACGTATTATATGTGATGTATCCCATGGTACTAAACATTCACACAAAAAATTATTCAAATCAGCTCTTTCATATGGAAGTTCTGTGCAAAAATCTGATTGCACCAAATTTTGTACAAAATGGCTGCCATCGGCCATCTTGAATTTCGGACCGGACCCAAAGACACTCGTTCTCATCCCATGGTGATAACAAAGGTACCCAAGGAGTTTCGTAAAGATCGGTTCATAAATACAGCCTCTAGCCCGAGCCGTATTGGCATTAGCACTTACAGTGCTGAAAGTAACACCAAAAAACATCAAAGTTAGTCTAATTTGCATAATTTCTGCACGAGAAAAAAACCCGTACTATATGTGATGTATTCCATGTTACTAAACATTCAAACAAAAATTTATTCAAATCAGAACTTTCATACAGAAATTCTGTACAAAAGACTGATTGCAATAATTTTGTTACAAAATGGCTGCTGGTGGCCATCTTGAATTTCGGACCACACCCAAAAACACTCGTTCTCATCCCACGGTGATAACAAAGGTACCCAAGAAGTTTCGTAAAGATCAGTTCATAAATACGGCCTCTAGCCTGAGCCGTATAGAAGTTGTGTACAAAAAACTGATTGGACCTAATTTCGGTACAAAATGGCCACTGGCAGCCATCTTGAATTTTGGACCGCACCCAGAAACACTCTTTCTCATCCCAAGGTGATAACAAAGGTACCCAAGACGTTTCGTGAAGATCGGTTCATAAATACAGACTCTAGCCCGAGCCGTATTGACATGTGTACTTACTGTGTGTAAGTAACACTGAAAAAATCAAAGTTCATCTAATTTGCATAATTTCTGCATGAGAAAAAAAAACGTATTATATGTGATGTATCCCATGGTACTAAACATTCACACAAAAAATTATTCAAATCAGCACTTTCATATGGCAGTTCTGTGCAAAAATCTGATTGCACCAAATTTTGTACAAAATGGCTGCCATCTTGAATTTCGGACCGCACCCAAAAACACTCGTTCTCGTCCCACGGTGATAACAAAGGTACCCAAGGAGTTTCGTAAAGATCGGTTCATAAATACGGCCTCCAGCCCAAGCCGTATTGGCATTTGCACTTACAGTGCTGAAAGTAACACCAAAAAACATCAAAGTTAGTCTAATTTGCATAATTTACGCACGAGAAAAAAACCTGTATTATATGTGATGTATCCCATGGTACTAAACATTCACACAAAAAATTATTCAAATCAGAGCTTTCATATGGAAGTTCTGTACAAAAAACAGATTTCTGCATCGTCAGTACAAAATGGCAGCTGGCAGCCATCTTAAATTTCGGACCGCACCCCAAATCACTCGTTCTCGTCCCACGGTCATAACAAAGGTACCCAAAAAGTTTCGTAAAGATCGGTTCATAAATACGGCCTCTACCCCAAGCCGTATCCAATTGTTGACGGACAGACGGCCAGACGGACGACGGGTCATGGCATAAGCTCAAATTTGGCTTTGCCAAAGTTGAGCTAAAAATGAAACTCCCCAAGAAATTGCTCAGATTACTATCCTCTTTCTTAAATGATCGCGAAATTAAAGTCAGAGTGAACAAAGAAATGTCTTAGAGTCCCCCTTGAAGCAGGCACCCCCCCAAGGATCCGTCCTAAGCCCCCTCCTTTACATCTTCTATGTAAATGACCTTAACTTCTCCGAGGATCGTGTTCAAGTCTCCCAATTCGTGGATGATAAGGGCCTCTGGGACTCTAATAATATGGCCAATCTGCTCCAAAAACCCCTACAACGCGCTCTCGATGACCTAGAACAATGGTGTGCCAAATGGAGAATTAAGCTAAACGCCAATAAAACCCAATGAATCACCTTTACTCGCAAGAAAAATAAACGTGATTTTGACCTAAAACTTATGGATAACACCCTCCCAGAATGCAAAGAGGCGAAATTCCAGGGCATCACCATTGATCAAAAATTGTCCTTTAACAAACACACCGATGACATGGTGGAAAAAGCCACCAAACGCATTAATTTATTGAAAATGCTAAAGGGAACTTCATGGAGAGCCAACCAGTCCACCCTACTCAAACTATACAAAGCCTTTGTGCACCCAGTACTCGAATACGGGGCAATCATCCAAAATGACCTCAACCAAACTAATATGGGAAAACTCTAGAAGGTCCAAAATCACGCGCTTAGAGTCGCCCTACGAGCCCCATGGGACACACCCATCAAAACATTCCACAACAGGGCCAATATCCCCACCATCAAAGACCGCCTAGCCACCCTAGCCTCGAAAAATCATGACCGGCTAGCCAACAGTGAACTAATCTCCGAACTTGGAGCCATCTGCTAAAGCCGACAAAAGCCCAAAAATTCTGATCAAAGCTAAGACCGCTCGAAAAAAAAGGCCTTACCCCGAACCAGGGAAGTTCGGGTCTTCTTTCTGGTGGTCCCCGAAAGGGGTCATTGTTGTTTCCTTCAAAGACGTCCTTCCAAACAGAGACAGCCTGAGGCAGATAATACTTGCCAGTGATGGCCATCACTCAATATCATCTCCGAAGTGGCAGACTATACTTGCCTGAAAATCCAGATCGACTGCACCCTCGGGGAGAGGTAGTACCTTTGTGAGAGGACCCAACCTCTCACACTGGTCGACCACCCGAGGGTTCAACTGACATCAGTCAAAGAAACCATCACGCCACAACCGGTGACACCTGCTGAGTACCTGAACCTGTTCCTCCTTCAACACGAGTAGACATGTGGAAATTTGTCATTTACAGTCACTGAGGGTCGAAAGGGGCTTGTTCCCCATACTGTCCCTGCGCGCCTTTGGTGCGTTAAACCATTCCATTCGAGAACCTCTCATAAACCATGCCTGTCACGTCTCATTTACATTGGCTCAGTACTTTCAGAGAAGATGATGAAAATGTGATTTCCTATAGGGTTTCTATAGTAACTGTAAGCCACAATTGCAGCCATAATTCCATTAAGTTTCAAAACATTTGGCCTTGTAATTTCAAAGAAGATTTCTTGAAAATGCACACATTCTGATTTTGTCAGGGCAGGAGCAGTAGTTTAGTTAGTTTTATTGCAGTTATGCTACAACTTATTTTGACTTGTACTGTATACACAATATTTTTGGGTTTTTTCCCCAGTTCTCAGTGGAGAAAACTGGAACCAACCCTTACCAGATTCTCAAAAAACAAGTATTTTGCTGACAGTACCGATCTTCGTGCAGACAGGAGAGGCATTAGGTTAAGCATTAGAATATAGCCTCTGGTGGCCACATATTTCTATCCTCTCATAGACCATTCCTGCGAAATT
This sequence comes from Pictodentalium vernedei, assembly GCA_031216915.1. Lineage (NCBI taxonomy): Eukaryota > Metazoa > Mollusca > Scaphopoda > Dentaliida > Dentaliidae > Pictodentalium > Pictodentalium vernedei. Next base: position 146,505,736 of record CM062289.1, on the reverse strand, counting down.
TGATTCACGTCAGCTCAGAAGTTCGAAAGAAGATGAAAATGTGATTTCCCATAGGGTTTCTATAGTAACTATAAACTGCAATTGTGGCCATGTTTACAACACGAGCAACATTACATGAGGATCGTTGGTAGAGAGGGTCCCAGTCATCACTAATGAGAAGTATCAAAACATTTGGCCTGGCAGTTTCAGAGAAGATTTTTGAAAATCCACCAATCTGAATCAAAGAATGCCTCTGGCGGCCATGTTTTTCAACCCACGGGAACAAAATGAGGATAGTTTGTAGAGGACCTCCCATAGACCATCCCTGCCAAGTTTGGTTCCTCCCATAGACCATCCCTGCCAAGTTTGGTTCACGTCGGCTCAGTAGTTCCAGAGAAGATGATGAAAATGTGATTTCCCATAGGGTTTCTATAGTAACTATAAGCCGCAATTGTGGCCATGTTTGCAACCCGATCAACATTACATGAGGATTGTTGGTAGAGGGCGTCCCAGTCATCATTTTTATGTGAAGTATCAAAACATTTGGCCTGGCAGTTTCAGAGGAGAAGATTTTTGAAAATCCACCAATCCGAATCAAAGAATGCCTCTGGCGGCCATGTTTTTCAACCGACGGGAACAAAATGAGGATCGTTTGTAGAGGACCTCCCATAGACTATCCCTGCCTGGTTTGTTTTCACGTCGCTTCGGTTTTTCCAGAGAAGATGAAAATGTGATTTCCCATATGGTTTCTATAGTAACTATAAGCTGCAATTGTGGCCATGTTTACAACCCGCTCAAAATTAAATGAGGATCATTGGTAGAGGGGCTCCCAGTCATCATTTATATGAAGTTTCAAAATATTTGGCCTGGCAGTTTCAGAGGAGATGATTTTTGAAAATCCACCAACCAGAATCAAAGAATGCCTCTGGAAGCCATTTTTTTCATCCGAAGGAAACAAAATGAGGATCGTTTGTAGAGGGCCTCCCATAGACCATTCCTGCCAAGTTTGGTTCACACCGACTCAGCGGTTACAGAGAAGATGAAAATGTGAAAAGTTTATGGATGCTGGACGACGACCGACGGACTCCAAGTGATGAGAAAAGCTCACAGGGCCTTTTAGGCCAGGTGAGCTAAAAATGAATAAAAATGAAACTTGCTGTTGATACTTCAGCTATAGCCAGTCCTTTAATGTATAAAAAAATAACAAGAGATCGTTCAATGCACCACTGGATTCTAGAATTACATAGATTAAGAAATTATACAAAAACATCAGTTCAATTAGAATTAAAATAATAGACCAGGAATGAATGCAACAATACTGAGCACAAAGGTGTCAGCCATCATTTTTAATGACATAAAGCTTTTGAGGTGACTAGATTTAGTTCACTAGAAACTTGAGAAAATTTACAATAGACGTGTGCTAGGCACCTGAATGACTAAATTATTAGTAACTTTCAGCAGATTTTGCGAAATCAAGAAATTAGTCATCACTTATCAGCTAGTTGACTTGTTCCTGAGACAGCGAAAACAAAATGAATGTGGAGAGGCACAAATTTCCTAGATGCATTGGATCTACCATAATTTCAACTAGTCAAGCCTGCAATCAATACTTTTTCCACATCGGTCATTGTGACAGGTACCAAGCAGAGATGCTTTCCTAGGGAACACTGTTCCACTACTTTTTTGAGGGAGATTGCCGTTCCCCTATAATTTCAAGACCCGAAATGGCTTGATCTTCATGAATAGTCATGTGGAGAACTCAAATCATTTTGCTTGCCACACTAAACCCATTTTAGTTAAGTCTTGCTCACACCGCTGCACAGGTAACAATGTTCCCAACAGTGGACTCCTGGACCCCCTCTACTACTACTATGAGAGGGGGGCACTCTCTCCCATCAATGGAGCATGTGTTGGCCATCGCTGCATGTTGAGCACCCATTCTGAATGGGCGCTCAATGCGCAGCAATGGCCTACACAGGCCATACCCCTACTTCTTAATTTCGGAAAGCAACACTGGTACCAAGTTTTGTGAATGTCATTTAAGTATGTTTCACCAGGTTTCAAAACCAATAGCCTAAGAGTGGTGTCTAATACTATAAAATTTATTTCTTTATTTATTGGTGTTTAAGGTCACATATTTCTGCACAATGGCTAATCATGACCGCGACAGTTTTATGGGTGGAGGAAGCCGGAGTACCTGGAGAGAACCACCGAGCAACAGCGAGCAACTGTCAGCTCCCCAACATACTGACTCCACACAAGCAGGGTTAGCATTGGTTGAAGACAGGTGCGCCATCGACGTGCAGTACGCCTTAATACACAATGCCACCGTGCCCCCATGTGGGCAATGGGGGTGAAGTGTCTTGCCCAAGGACACAACGTGGTTGCCACAGGTGGGATTCGAACCGAGGACCTCTCGGCTTGCAGCCTGCACCTCTACCAACGGAGCCAGCGTGCCCCCCTAATACTATAAAAAGAAAATTACATACTTCCACATGAAGCAGCATTACTCTATAAGGTAGCACACCCTGTAATGAGTACAAGCAGGTTTTGCTTTATCCATTTAAGCCTACACATATTTTTAAGCGCCATCTGGTGCCACAACAAGCAAACAATAGCAATGTTTGTCAAATTCAGATCATCACTTTCTCCTAAATTCCAAGGGTGAATTCTAAAGCATGTAACGTTTATAATATTGAGGAAATGCGTCAAATGTACATGTATATGCAAATCCCACAATAATCTCGACTTGTAATTTCCAGGAAAACTCCAAGACAGCTTTCCCCAAAAATTATATTAAGTCAAGCATTCAGTATTGGAAGAGCCTACAAAACCTGGACATGCTTTTTTAAACTCTTAACCCGCTGAGTATTTTCAAAATTAATTTAAATTTAACACAAGAAAGCATAGGTGAAAAAATCCATTCAATTTACAGGGAGAAAATACGATTAAATGTGCCCAATTTATTTATTTATTGGTATTTAAGGTCATATATTTCTGCACAATGGCTAATCATGACCACAACAGTTTTATGGGCGGAAAAAACTGGAGTACCCATAGAGAACCACTGAGCAATAGCAAGCAACTGTCGGCTCCCCAGCACACCCTCACACAAGCAGGGTTAGCATTGGTTGTACGCCTTAGTACACAGCTCCACTGTGCCCCCACATGGGCAATGCGGGGTGAAGGGTCTTGCCCAAGGACACGTGGTTGCTGCAGGTGGTGTTTGAACTGAGGACCACTTGATGTGCAGCCTGCACCTCTGCCTACTAAGCCACTGCACCCCCAAATTATGATTTCAGTGACAAGAGAAACCCTGTGCTGGGCAGGAATATCCACCAGCAGCATGTAAAGAGTTAACCCCTAGCACTATGATAGTGCAACACTGTTTTTCTCGTTTAACCATGAATTTTATCAATTATCTCTGATATATCTGGTTAAATATCAAACTGCATTTTGGGAAATATTTGCTGCTGAAAACTTTGCCATTTTGACATCAGAGTCCTGTAGAAGAAACTGTATTGGTCATTATGTCTGGCACAAGTAAAAAGGTGCCCGTCATAAAGTTGAACATTTCAGTGACCACGACAACCTACAGTACGTGGAGAGCGTATTATCACTAAATCACCTGCAGAGTGGAGAATCCACTCGGGCAATAATTGCAAATTTGTTGCAAAGCATAACCAGCACAAGCAAAGTTTCAGCCAATGGACCTCCGGGTTAAACCTGGAGGTCCATTGGCTGAAACATTGCTTGTGTTTTTTGTCGATATGTACAAAATTTGAAAGTTATAGCTTGGGTGATAACTCCACTCCATGGGTGATTTAGTTACAATCCACTCTCCATGTACTTATGTAGGCTTCGGGCCAGTGGGAAAGCGTTCAAGAGTGGATTCTCACAAATTCAAGTTCATTGATTCCTAGGTCTTAACAAGTGACATGAGTGGTCAGAGAGGCATGGCCAGGCCAAATGAAGCGGGGAGGCAATATTTATTTATTATGTTTAAGGTCACATACTTCTGCACAACGGCTAATCGTGACCGACTGACCGCATCGTGGAAATAAAGCTAAGTTCAGTCAACTGTTTCCCATGTTGCCTATTTTAGAGGACTTCCACCCCAAGCATTGGTGACTGGGTCCTATTTTACCAGTAAAACATAAGTTTGTTTTCCGTAGTAAAGAAATGCTGTCTCACTTCTGGGGGTTCCCAAGGGGAGTTTGGGCAATATTTGACTATGATTATGTTAAGATTGTGAATTCCTCACCCAAACTTTGATTCCGCCATCTCTGATCTGTAACCATGTAATGCAGAATGAGTGAGCCTTTGTCCTACAGCTTGTTGGCTTACTACAGACAAGGCTTTACATATTCATGCTTCACATGCAAAAACAATTGAACAGTAAAAGTTAGTACAAGGATATAAGGAGTAAAGGAACTGTTAATGATGTGGTGTTTGACAATCGTTTGACAAACAAAGGTTACTTCACTGAAGGACATTTGGAATAAAGTTACTGTTAGTGATCAGTTGACTAGCAAGGTTACTCTAGTGACAGCTAGAGAGGAGGGCCCTTTAATCCTTTACCCAGCATAATGGCTAAAACCGGCCAGCACTATTCACAAAAATAGCCAATTAATTTTCATTTTTTTTTCACTTTTGTCTCAAAAACATAGGTTATGACCCATCATCGGATCGAGCTCGTTCCAAAAAGGGGTGATAACCTATGTTTTTGAAACAAAAAAAGAAAAAAAATAAGTTATTCAATAATTTTTTTTGCGAGTGTCATCTGCTTTTCGTGTTAGGTAAAGGGTTAAGTATAATATAAAACTATGTCCTATTAGCACCAACTGATTCTATTAAGATACTGGGACAACCAAAGAGCAGAATAAAAGAGGGTCCCAGTGGCCAAGGACTGATAAAATTCAAGGCTATTGATGATATAATTCAGAATTTTTCAAGGTAATAAAATTTTCAAATTCAAGGACTTTCAAGACCTGCCTTCACTAATCCTAACTCAGACCCTCAGGTCATTACCTCCTCCTCCCACTAAAGGGAAGTGGGAGGAGGGGTCAATGATCGGAGAGTCCTAGATAGGACTATGCCTTCACAGAGCATATAAAACTATATAGTTGTGCTTCATTAGCATTTTAATTTCATGAATTTCATGAATATTCAGGGCTTTTCAAGGCCTCCAGGTATAGCCTTAAGTCAAATTCAAGGGCATTCCTTGAATCCAAGGCCCCAGAAAAACAATGTAAAATGAATTTTGGGCTGTTTCATATCTCAGTTACTGATTTTCGGAAAAAAAAAGTGAACCATTGTCTTTAGGTATCGGGCCTTCCTCTTAACCCTTTACCTAACGTAACGGCCAAAACCGGCCAGCGCCATTGTCAAAAGACGCCAATTAATTTTCACTATTTTTTTCATTTTTTGTCTCAAAAACATAGGTTATGACCCCTCGTTGGAACGAGCTCATCGAGCTCTTTCCAACGAGGGGTCATAACCTATGTTTTTGAGACAAAAAATGAAAAAAATTAGTTATTCAAGAATTATTTTTGCAAGTGTCGTCTGCTTTTCATGTTAGGTAAAGGGTTAAGTCAGAATACATGGTAATAAAGGGGGATTCTAACACGTTAGTGACAGAACAGTTGACCACAGATCACTACAGCTTTCAGCTAATTCAGTGATCAAGGCACTAAGTTGAAATTGGAAAGTCAATCACTATGATCCCAGCTGAGATTGTAGTGTAAATCGGCCCGAACACAACACTTCAAAATAGCACCATTCAATCCAGGACCATCCTGCTCAAGTAATGCTGCTTTATGATTATTTATTGGTGTTTAACCTCAATATCAGTATCTTGACTCTATGATAACCGCAATGTAAGTATAAAGTAAAGCTGGCCATTCGCTTATACATCTGCTACCACCCCTTCCCATCCCCCCAACACTTTTTAATAACCATTTGAAACCTGATGAAAATAAATATGAAGGTTTCATTTTTGATCACTATTTAACAATTTTAAATGATAAATTTGCTACACTATATCAGCTGAAAAAGCAGAGAATGATAAATTTGTTGTGGTTTGGAACAGCTTCCCCAAAAAGATGTACAGTGGAGCCCACTTAATTGGATATCTCTCAACTCAATAACCCTGTTAACTGAATATAATTTCCTAACACAAACCCAGTTAATATACCACCAGTACAAATTTGACCTGTTAATTGAATATATGTCATAGAGTAAACTCCTGTTAACTGAATAAAAAATCCTGTAACCTGTTGAGAAATTACCCTGACGCTCCCCAGTTTCCCTTTGTTTATAGACCTATAGGCCTCAATACATCCAATATAGGCATTTTATCTATTATATCTTGTTTGACAGAGCTCATGGAGCTCTGTCAAACAAGATATAATAGAATAAATGCCAAGTTTATATCTGGACTACTGAAAAATCGCACTATCACTGTTAATTGAATACTCCTGTCAACTGAATAATTTTCATTGGCAAAGTGGCTATTCAATTTACAGGGTTCCACTGTAATACATTATTTAGTTGATTATTTATTTATTGATGTTTAAGGTCATATATTTATGCACAATTGCTAATCATGACCGTGACAGTTTTACGGGTGGAGGAAGCCGAAGTACCCGGAGAGAACCACCGAGCAGCTGCCAGCTCCCCAACATCGTAACTCCGCACTGCAGCACAGGCAGGGTTAGATTGGTTGAAGACATGCGTACCATCGACGTGCAGTATGCCTTAGTACACGGCGTCATCGTGCCCCCACGCGGGCAATGGGGATGAAGTGTCTTGCCCAAGGACACAACGCGGTTGCCGCAGGTGGGATTCGAACCGAGGACCTCTCGGCTTGCCGCCTGCACCTCTACCTACTGAGCCACCGCGATTTAGTTGATTAGGGTCACTTTTAGCTTGTGTAGCTATAACATGACCTATTAGGGTCACTTTTAGCATGTATAGCTATATTATGACCTTAAAACAAATATCAAGTCAAGTTTAGTGAACTGCTTATATTTAAGCTACTTTTGAGGACTCTAACAAGAGATACCTGTTACCTATCATAACAGTAAAACAGAACTGGTTTGCCACAGTAATCACGTACAGCTCAACCTCTTGGGGCTCCCAGGGAGACAGAGTATTATACCAGAGAAATGGAAATTGTCTACCACTGTCAACAGGCACAGTTCAACTTCAGAGTTTCCATAGAGGACCTTCAAAATTATAGACTAACTCATTCCGAGATCATTGTGATATGCCAGGTAGATATGTTCTGAGAAAAAAGGTCCAACTATTGCTGAGAATTATTTGTACATTTTAGCAATGCTAAACACGCCCATTCCTCCCAACTGACAACTTCCTGATGCCCCTTCCAACAAAAACAAACATTTGAAATAGTTATACCAACACATAACTATAATGCATGGAAGACAATATATTAATCGGAAACGCACATCCCTCAACAAGAAACAGAAGCTTATTTAATCTAGGCCTGGCAATCTAGAAAATCAAGGAGTGCAAAACAGTTGCCCTCCTCAGATTGCTTGGAGTGCAATTACACTTGAAATTTTTAATGCAAAAGCTTGATATTGTGACCAAAAAATTGTACTACATTCAGCTGCATAGTGGAAAAATTGGCACTCACATCTTCTCATTATTCAAAATGTTACATTCAATTCTCTGACTGTCTTCTCCACTCAAAATGTATCGAAATGCAACATAGAACGGGTCATGAATTATTGGGAATTGATGAAACATTGACAATTCGTCCCTTGAGTTCCAATGTGTTCTCTGTGCCAGTAGGCACAGAGAACACATTGGAACTCAGGGGACGAAATGATAATAGATTTTAAAGGCAGTCCCAAAAAGGCCTGGCATTCCTTAAAATCAAGGGGTGTAAAAAATTGCCTTCCTCAATTTTTTCTAGGCTTGCAGTAGGTGTGCAGCACTCCTGCACTCCTAAAGAATGCTAGGCCTGTTAATTGCAGAATTCCCAAACTCAACGTCCCTTCCCCAAACATTAAAAAGCCTTCCTCCTTCTCCAGCCTTTACAGTGTTTCTGCAGGCAAAGACTGATAAGACTTAAGGCTATTCAAGACCGTGTATTATTATTTATCTTTCAGCATATTTCAAGGCTCTACAATAGCCATATTTAAGGTTTTCATGCCCCTACCTTCACTTGACCTAACCAGGACTCGAGCTGAAATGGTTAACCGCTGAATCGATGATCAACATCTTGATCGATACAAAAAGTAAATGATTGATTAATCGTTACTTTTGAACTACTGTATTATATTGGTTAAAAAAGAAACAAACTTGCTCCAAAACAGACAAACATTGTCACACTGACTCACATCAATTATATGAAGCAGAGTAAAGCATGCAAGTTACTTGCTGACATACTTGTTTACTTGCATGATCATCATACTGCATCAGCAGCCGGAAATGATCATTCTTAAACCTTTACCCATCGCTGGCAGCAAACGATACTTGCAAAATAAATTCATGAATTACTAAAAATTTTCAATTTTTGTCTCAAAAACATAGCTTATGACCCCTCATTGGAATGAGCTCAATGAGACAAAAATTGAAAACATAATAAATTTGAACATAGTTTATGACTCCTCATTGGAACGAGCTCCACAAGCTCGTTCCAATGAGTGGTCACAAGCTATGTTTTTGAGACAAAAAAATGAAAAAATAATGAAAACTGAATGGTGATTTTTAAAAATAGCGCTGGCAGGTTTTAGCAGTTACGTTGGGTAAAGGGTTAAAAAAAAGAAGAAGATATTCTTTGCGCCCCATTACAAAAGCATTTTACACCACTGAGGAATTAACCAATCACACCTTGTTTGACAGTACTTTGTCACGGGTTGTGATTGAAAATGTTCAGTGGTAGTATTCAATAAATCATTTATTAGTGTTTTAATATCACATATTTCTGCCCAATGGCTAACTGTGAGTTAACTGTGAGCATGGAGATAATTTATTTATTTTTAACGACACTTTCGACAGCCTGTCACCTAGCCTAGTGTAGGCCAGTTTTACGGGTAGAGGAAGCCGGAGTACCTGGAGAGAACCACTTTACATGGTGAGCAACTGTCAGACTCTCCAACGTACTAACTCCACACAAGCAGAGTGCATTACGGCTAAGTACATAGCACCATCGAGCACCCACATGGGCAATCAGGATTAACTCTCAGAAGCCGGGGAATCAGAATGAATTTATTGAACATGACATACCACAAAAAACTTACAGTAAAGCAGGTGCTTCAAGTCAAGTGTCGTCTGCCTATTCAGGCAGACGACATTTGACTAGAAGCACCTGCTCAGTGTTTAATTCTCCCCCAGTCCAAAAATAGCCGAACCGTCACAGTCAGATTAGCTGCCGTATTACATTACAGGCAAGAAAACTTGACTGCCGGCTTCTAAGAGTTAAATGGCTTGCCTAAGGACACAATGTAGTTACCCCTGCATTAATAACAAAAACTTGAGATTTGGGGTTTCAAAACTAGGTGAAGTGGACAACTTGTGACAAACATTTCAATAAACCACTGAGTAAAAAGAGGAGCATGTTAAAATTTGGGGTAAAATTTATTTTGACTACAGCAAAAGGGATATAGGTGAAGTTAGTACAAATTAGCGGACTTGTAAATAATACTTTGCATACATGACACACTGACAAGAACATCATGAATATTCAAATCACAGATTTCAGCTAAACCAAGATCAGTCAAATAATTATCATCACAAATGCATTTCAAGCTGCATTCATAAAACTGAAAATACAGTTGGCTTGATACCATCTCATGTGGAGAACATACATACATGAACACATAGGAAAAAAAATCACCAAGACTTTCATATTATAACTTGAATATTCTCTAAACAATAATGAAACTGAAGGTGGGGAAAAAAATGTCTTGACAAAATATACAGTGGAAATAAATCAAATTTTGGAAAATTCTATCATATGAAAACAAGTGGTCAAATATGCAACTAGAAAAAAAGTTATGAAATTATGTTGGCAGCTATTTCTGGTCAAGATTTGGCCACCTCTGCAGGCACCCAAGACTTGCATACAAAACACTGCTGAGCCACATGGCTTACAAGTTGTGATACAGAGGAATTTTAAGGGGTAAAAGACCTTGCTTCAACACATGGTTCACATGACAATGGCTGCCGAAAAAAATTATTACTTCAATTTTACTTCCAAAATGCAACTTATGAAAAGCTCATTGAATAATCAAAACAAAATAGTTAAAACCCAGTGCCGACAACTCCAGGGATCCTGCAGGCAGGACTGATAAAAGTCCAGGCTATTCAAGGCCGTTTCTTAACCCTTTACCTAACGTAACGGCCAAAACCGGCCAGTGCTATTCTCAAAAATCGCCAATTAATTTTCATTATTTTTTTCATTTTTTGTCTCAAAAACATAGATTATGACCCCTCGTTGGAACGAGCTAGTCGAGCTCGTTCCGAGGGGTCATAACCTATATTTTTGAGACAAAAAATGAAAAAAAATCAGTTATTCAAGAATTATTTTTTATTTTTGCAAGTGTTGTCTGCTTTTCAGGTTAGGTAAAGCGGTTAATATATTTTAGCATTTTTCAAGGCTCTAAAACAGCCAAATTCAAGGATTTTCAAGGCCCTTCTTTCACCAATCCTAACTTGGACCTCCAGTCCTTATCCCCTCATCCCACTTTCCTACAAGGGAACTGGGAAGAGGGGGTAATGATCAGATGGTCCTAGTCAGGGCAATAATGCCTTCACAAACTCTGGAATATATATAGAATACATAGGTACTAGAGCTGGTAATCAGATTTAAACCACGAGTAGGATACCGGTAAGGGTTTTAACCACTTGGCTTGCCGAGTGGTTGAAACCCTTATTCTACAGAGTGGTTTACATCTGATTACCAGCCCTAGTACCTATTTGTTTTATTTATACCACATTCTTAATAAATAATTGAGTTTGTCACTTAAAATCGAGAAAAAATGAAACTTTCTATAACAAAGAAATGCACAGCTAGTTTTGTTTACATTATTTATTATTATTTATTTATTGGTTTAAGGTCACATATTTATGCACAATGGCTAATCATGACCATGACAGTCTTACGGGTGCGGGAAGCCGGAGCAACTGTCAGTTCCCCAACATACTAACTCCACACAAGCAGGATTAGCACTGGTTGAAGACAAGTGCACCATCGACGTGCAGTACGTCTTACTTAATACACAATGCCACCGTGCCCCCGTGCGGGCAATGGAGACAAAGTGTCTTGCCCAAGGACACAACGTGGTTGTCGCAGGCGTGATTCGAACCACAAACCTCTCTGCTTGCAGCCTGCACCTCTACCTACTGAGCCACCACACTCCCCTTTTGTTTACATCTGCGCTGGTGTGGGCAGTAATACCCACTGCATGTGAATGCTTGATTGACAGCTAGACACATCGCAAAAGTTGATTGAATTTCAGATTAACTTCCTCCTGTGGGTGTCAATTTTTTTTTAACCCCAGTACAAGCTTTACACCGGAAGTTGGGCTAAAAGCTAACATTTAACATACAGGCTTTTCACAGGTAGTAATAAGGGCAAGCATGGCATAAAAAAACTGTATACAGTAGAACCTGTCTTGAGAGACCACCCTTTTTGACTGGCAAAAGTGATTTCTCAAAACAGGTGGTCTCTTGTGATAGGTCCATTACAGAGTAAAACAACCAAATGGTACAAGGTCACAGCGGTCTCTCAAGATAGGTGGTCTCTCATGACAGTGGTCTCTTAAGACACGTTTTACTGTAGTTTTGATTCCGTGTTTCATCAGCATATTTTTATTTTGTGAATATTCAAGGCTTTTCAAGGCCTCGCGATACATTTTCCAAGACTTTAAGGCCTTGAATGATCCTTAAGTCGATTTCAAGACCGTTCCTTGAATCCGGGGCCACACAGGAACCCTTAACTCTTTGTTTCACCTTCGCTTCAGTTTCACTGTCATCCAAAGGAATTGTGAATTATTTTTAAGAATGACAGGGCATTCTTAGAACAACGATCAGGGATTCATTTAAATAATACAGTTATTGTTCTTCATGTAATACAAACATTAAACCTGTCCTATTTATTAATTTATTAGGGTTTGCGGTCACCTTTGGATATATCATAATTACAACACAGGTATGAAATAAAATTTAGCAGAACCTTTATAACTGTGCTGCACACTTTCGAAGACTTCCACGCCAGACTTTGCTTCTCGGTCCTATTTTACCAGTAAGGCAGAACTTGTGCACCATAATAAACAAGCACTGTTCCATTTTCTCAAGTTCCCACAGGGACAACCTTTCCTGGCCTGACCTAGTTTTTACCTCAGTTTCTACTGAAACATCTGTGCTCAGGGTGCTATTGTCTTTGGTCAGCTATCCCAAATAAAACCCACCAATCAAACTATTCACATTTTCAATTTTTATCCTCTGCAATGTTACAAAATTAGGCATAAAAAAGTTAAAAATCTGTTTCTCAAGCCCACTCACATGGTCAGTTGGCTGCTGCATGCTCTCTTTTTATTACCAAAGCAAACTTTAAAAAATAATAAATGGTTTATGTTTAATATTTTTTACCAAAGTTAATAAAATTGATAGATTTGTTCCTTGTGTGCAAGAATGCTTTAAAATGCATTGGCATTGCAAAGCTTTCTTGTACTCAAGGGATGAAATACATCACACCCATGATATTCTGTAGATTGTGAGGCCTAAAACATAAAATAAACCAAGAACATGAACTTTTGATGGCAAAGAAATAATTATGAAAATAAAAAAATGCCCACCCATATGCAATTTTACAATGAAAGTGTCAATAACACTACAGCTTAACTTGACTGTGTGTAGTGTTAGATGAAAAGGATAATGTTCAATATTTATGAAAGGATTATGAAATATGTCAAGTTCTGTACCTTGCATGCTATGTTTTCAACAAAAATAATTTGAGTTGTAGACTGTACTAAAGAAGTGAGACCTGGGTTGATGTGGCCCTCACAGTTAACTTTTGTTACCAAGTTACCAATTTACAGTAAAATTATTCCAAAATTGCTAAAGGAATCTAGGTCACGTGCATGTGCAGCCAACACGATTGATCATTCACATCCAATATAGGATGTTCTCATCTAGACATTATACCAGGCCACCCTATTCATTTTGGAATCCTTTCATAAATGCAACCTGTAGACTGTGCTAAAGGAATCTAGGTCACGCGCCCCTGTGGCCATCACAGTCTATCAAACCCGACCAAAATAAGACATCCTCATCTAGACATTACATGGAGTCATCCTACCATGTTACAATGAAAACCCTTCATAAATACGACCTGCATATTGTGCTAAAGGTATTCAGGTTTAGAACAGCTGACCGATCGCGACCAAAATGGAAAGTTCTCATCTAGACATGACCTCGAACCTCCACATGAAATTTAGTGATGAACTGTCAAGAACTATGGGGTGTAGCCTGTGCTGAAGAAAATTTGAACAGACTCGCAGACTTCTGCAAACATGTTGGCAATAGCTTATCTTGACTTTGTTGAGTCAAGCTAAAAAAAAAAATGGCCATTTCAATTTTTTCTCAAAACATGAATTTAATGTAAAGTGGGTTTTAAGCTTTGCTCACGCCATTATCTGGCCGAAATACTCTGGGTCATGGGTATTATCCTTTACGTTTATTTAAGGTCACATATTTCAGCACATTGGCTAATCGAGCTTGTTCCAATGATGGGGTCACATGATCTAGTTTATGTAGTGTTGACATTTTTTTTTAAAATTAAAAAAAACCCCATAAACAATAAGTCCCCACAAAGTAGATATTCTGTTTCTCAGACTATTTTTGTAAAACTGCATGCTGGCGGGCTGGCATTTTTTTGTTTTATTTTTTATATTTGAAATTATTTCTTTGCCATCAAACATTCATGTTCTTGGTTTGTTTTGTTTTAGGCCTCATAATCTACAGAATAGCATGGGTGGTGGTTTATTTTGTCACTTGAGTCAAATTGTTGCACTCAAGGGACAAATTTATCATTTTTATCAACTTTGCTAAAATATCAACCTAAACCTTTTAATTTTTATTTTTTTAAAGTTTGCATTGCAGAGAACATGTGGCAGTGAAAAGGACCATGGGGGAGGCTCTGAGAAACAGATTTTTTGAAAATTTTTCAATCGTAATTAAAATAATAAATTTTGATATCCTGTGCATTGGGTAAAGGGTTACAAACTGGTGTTTTTTCGGGGGGGGGGGGGGGGGGGGGGGGGGGGGGGGGGGCTTTTGGGTGAGCAACCAGATTCAGATAATGCCTGCCTGGCTAGTGAGCAAATTATTTTTTCAGTTTTCATGATCGATGCCAATGGGCTAAAAAGACTGGCAATGAAGACTGAACTTTGGTTTTAAAAAAAAAATTGCTTGAAACATCCAGCATCATAGCCTATGAAATTGATAAATATCTATTTCTTCAGCATTGGGTTTTTGTACCACTGTATATATCATAAACAAAGATTTCACGACTGACAATATAACTACACTAACTGCATAAGCAAAACAGAAAAAAATCTGTTTTAACCCTTTACCCAGCGTAATGCCAAAATCGGCCAGCACTATTCACAAAAATCGTCTATTTTCATTATTTTTTTTCATTTTTTGTCTCAAAAACATAGGTTATGTATGACCCCTGTTTGGAACAAGTTCGTCGAGCTTGTTCAAATGAGGGGTCATAACCTATGTTTTTGAGACAAAAAATGAAAAAATTAGTTATTCAAGAATTTTTTTTGCAAGTGTCGTCTGCTTTTCATGTCAGGTAAAGGGTTAAGAATATATGTAAAATAGATAATACTTCAAAATGTTTACAAATATACAACTGTAATTCAAACAAATGCCAACAATTATTAGTATATGAAAATATGGACAGGTAATTTAAAACTAGCCATAAAATCCTGCAGTTTAACCGATTAAGGTGCTATTAATTAACTGGTCGAGTGCTAGAAGCCACTATCAGGGCTTTAATATGAAGAGCAGGTACCCCAGCCTGAAGGTGTCATATTCTGTGGATGTGCTTCACATTATTTCAGAAGCGAAATTACTTAGTCTATGTGGGTTTGCCTTGTTACAATTTATGGGAGAGTGCCTCTTGGCACTCTCCCATAAATTGTAATAAGGCAAAGACACATGAACAAATATTGATGACCAAAAATAACTTAGCACTCTACCAGTTAAAAAATCACTGGTGCTTTATTTTACATGACAAAAATTATCATTAAGAACTGTTTTCTTAAATAGATGATGATGAACTGAAATGTCAGTATCTAGAATAATGTCGACAGCAAAGTGGTATCGACAATTTATAGACAAATGTTTATTATTTACTGGTGCTTAAGGTCACATTTAGCATCTATAGCTTTTTCATGACCACAACATAGGTATGAAGCCAAGGTTAGCCAATCGTTTATAGCTATGTTGTCTACTTTAGAAGAAGACTAACACCTCAGACATTGGTTACTTGGTCCCATTTTAACAATAAAACAGAACTTGTTTACCACAGTAAACAAGTCCTGCTCCACTTCGAAGAATTCTACTGCATTAAAATCTTATGACTTCAAACTACACGTTTCCTGGAGAAAATACTTCTACACAGCTCCCGAGATTATTCATTATTTATTGGTGTTCACGGTCACATTTCTACACAATGGCTTATCGTGACAACTTGGATATAAAATCATTGAGCCAGTTCCTATGACATCCAAATTTGTATCATTTTATTGAGAAAATTTCAAGGTATTTTGGCTGTCTTAACCTTATTCTGACTATTGGTCTACAAACTGGCCATGTTGGGTCAGAATCAGCATACCAGTAACTCTGGTGGTTCCTTCATATTGTGCATGTTTGTGGCAGGTTTTTTAAAGAGTACCGGGTATTTGGCATATTCTTTCTGCCTTTGTTCGGTATTTTGGTATTTCTACAATATCTTTACCATTCAGTATTTTTGGTATTTAAGGTACATGGGGACACAACACATATATCTCTGTGTGAGTGCCCTTTTATAACTAGGACCCCTAGAGTTTGAAATACCTCCTTCCTGCCAGTTCACCGGAATGGTTACTATCTCATGATTTCTGCTTCTAATCTTTTATACCAAAATTTCTGTGTGTATTCAATGATACAAAAAAAGACATTGGGAAATGTCCTATGTACACCACACATGGAATCCAGATGCATGTGATGTAAGAACTCATCTCATTGGATATTATGCATCGTGAGTGACGGTATGATGTGAACGAAATGCTTTGGCACAAAAAGCATCGTCAAGCAAAAAAGTTATCAGACTGCAAAACATGATATTTTTCTTTAAAAACTTCATTCACTAAATTCAAGTTTAATCAGAGTTTTAATACACGACACAGCTTGGGTTGAGTACTGGGAGCAAGAATCAACGGCGCTTGGTGGAGTATTTCCGGTATTTCATGCGCACCTTTCGTCACATGTGAAATACAGGAAAAGATCCACCTTGGGTCACTGATTCAAGCCCACTTAACTCCACCCTCGTTATGTTCTGCCTTAGTATTAATGAAATCAAACAATGGGAAAACTATACAGCATATAAAACTATAAAAACTTTCCACAATCCATCCCAATGAGGGGTCATAACCTGAGTTTAAATGCTTTCTGAGAATATTACAGGTTGGTTTTGGCCATTACATTGGTAATAAGTTGCTACAGTAAGGCTACACAGTGCTTTGGGTTAGTTACTCAGTTAATTGATAAAAATTTTTATAACCAGAAAGTGTGATTTACCCTGTGCATTGCACAGGGTTAGTCACACTTTCTGGTTATATTTATTTATTCAGGTTTAACGACACTTTAACAGCCAAGGTCATATCATATTGGTGACAATTTTGTGGGTGGAGAAAGCTGGATTACCTGGAGAGAACCACCGAGCAATGACGAGCAGCTGTCAGCTCCCCAACATCGTAAGTTCGCAACTCCACACTGCAGCACAGGCAGGGTTAGATTAGTTGAAGACATGAGCACCATTGATGTGTAATAAGCCTTAGTACATGGCATCATAGTGCACCCATGTGGAAAATCGGGGGTTAAGTGCCTTGCTCAAGGCCATTCTGGTAAAAATGGTAACTGCCATATCACATGCTACATGAAAATGTATACTCAATGAGGTTGTTCAATGCAAAGGGTTAGTTGCATAATAGAGACAATCTTATTTATAACCAAACAGAAAAGATTGATTAACCCTGTACATTGCACAGTTAGTTTGTAAGTTATCATACACTGGCTAACCAAAGGCAATGCACAGGATTAGTTGATAGCCTGCCATATCACACACTACATGAAAATATACACTGACTGAGGCTGTAAAAATGCATAGTTTGTTAATTCGTTACAGAGGGTGCAGAGTTCAAGCAATTGGTTTGATCCATGCCAGGAGTAACTGCATTGAGTCCTTGAGCAGGCACTTCATCCTAATTGTGGGACATGGGGCTGCTGTGTACTAAGGCATACTCAACCAATGCTAATCCTGCTTGTGTGGAGTTACTACGTTGGGGAGTCAAATAGTTACTTGTCATTGCTTGGTGGTTCTCCCCAAGTACTCAGTCTTCCTCCACCCATAAAACTGTCTGACACAAGGTGACCATGGCTGTCAAAAGTGTCATTAAACCCCAATAAATAAATAAATAAATTCAAGTAACTAATGAAAATACTTATAAGGGATTGTGTAAGTGTTTTAACTCTTTACCCAATGCAGATGATATTAAAAGATAATATTATTTTAAATATCATTTTTTAAAATTTTTTCAAAAACATTTCAAGCAAACCATATCATGTGACCCCTCTTTTGAATGAGCTCGTCCCAAAGAGGAGCCACTTGATACGGTTTTGTGAAATTTTTTGAAAAATATTTTTTCAGCTGCTGAATTTGCATGTTATGTGGGTGGATGTGGCCGATTCATTGGGTAAAGGGTTAAAGTGAATTCCAAAAATGAAAACATCTATTTTCAATTAATTGCTTGTTTCTAACAAAGATATTCGCTACACCAAAATAATGGGCGGTCATCAGTTTCAGAGCAATTATAACTAAATCGTCAAGTTACAGGATTTCCAAGCCGTTTCAACACTACTGAACATACAACCTGGTATACTGGAAGGCATATCAAGAGTTTCAACTGCAGGTCTTAAGTGTCAGTTCCAAAAAAAGTGATTGCTAACAACAAGAAATTTCATATCTTATGCAGTTACAATTGAGAAAGCAAGACAGAAAATGTGCCTGCACAGGGGGTCAATATCCAAGAAAATATTTTATATTACCGCACATCTCAACCCTAACATCTTAAGAATTCTTGCTTTTGTCAATTTGGCAGCAAACAAATAGGGGAAAAAAAATGAGAGAAGATAACAGCACTAGTCAGATGGGAAGCAGTCCAAGGAAATTTGCATACATTGTTCAAAGTAAGCTGTAGAATCAGTAGCCCAGCGGCCTCAAATGATCAGCTATATCTCCTAATGCCTTCATAAGACTTCCAGCATTCAGATTATCATTATTGCTCTCTCCAATAATCAAGCATTGCTCTAACTTCATGACAATTACATTCTCTGAACCTGCTTTTCCAACTGCACAACCTTCCTTAATCTGTACAATGAAAAACTTCTTCCCGTGAACGCGCATACCATTTGTATATTCTGGATTAGTTATTAATGCTGACAATGTTTTAATTTCCTCTGTAGGAACCTGCAAGTCTTTTGAGGTGGCCCACACATTTCCATCAACTCCATGAACAGCTGCTCTCTCAACACCTTTTTCCAAGAGACGATCAATATATTCCTGCCAACTCATACTGAACTATCTGAAAAATAAAATTGAAACGATTCTCAATAGCAATAATCAGAATGCAACAGATACTCAATGAATGGGGGTGGGGTGTCACAAATGTCAAATACGTTCTAGACCTTTCAAAAATTTATTTATTTATTTATTGTTGTTTAAGGTCACATATTTTTTAACAATAGCTAATCACAACCGCAATATGGTTATAAAGTCAAGTCCAGCCAATCATTTATATCAATGCTGTCCATTTTTGAGGACTTCCATGGCAAGAATTGGTAACCGGGTCATATTTTACAAATGAAACCAAGCTTGCTTACCAGAATGGGTACTGATTTATTTTCTGGCATTCCCACAGGGAAACTTTTAAGGAAAGTGTAAATGTCACTCACTGCAGCTCAACTTAACCCTTTACCCAACGTAATGGCAAAAACCGGCCAGCACTACATTAGAACCTGTCTTGAGAGACCGCCCCTTGGGCCACACAAAAGTGGTCTCTCAAGACAGTTGGTCTCTCCTTACAGGTTTCAGGTTTTCTCAAGTGAATAACCAACCACAAAATTCAGAAATGGAGAAGAATGGATTTTTGTAATTACTTTGTAGTTGTTCTTTTTTATGAAGTTTTTGTAACAAATTGAAATGGACTGTTATAAAAAATTTTAAAAATAAATTAGTGTTGAAAATCTTCATTGAAGAGTTTCAACACAAATTTATTTTTATAATCCTATCTGTCACATTTCCGGCATGTATGAAATTGTTTATTCAGCAATAATCCCAATCTTTTCACAGGGGTCTTATAAAAACATCTCAATCTTTAATGAGTTATGTAACTGAACAGCAACTGAAATCCAATTAAGAGCTTTCAATATTTTTAATTATGTTAGTATAACCACAATGGCTTTTCCAATTCCAGAGTAGGTAAAAAGTTTTTGTCATGGTTTCAGTCATCAAACGGGCGGTCTTTCAAGACAGGTCCATTATGGCAAAAAATACAAGTTGGTACCAGGTCACAGTGGTCTCTCAAGAACTAAATTGAAGGTTCATTCACTCCAGTTTCACAGGAAATTTTATAATAATCCAGTAGGATCCTGGCTTTTCTCAAACGAAAAATCTCAAAGAATAAATTCTCTTAAAAATTCTCTTTTGGAAACACTTTTCCAATATACAAAGATGCACAGATCTAAAAAAAATTACGCAGAACATAAATAACAAATTCTCAGCTGCTTCTATAATAACCATATAGAAGTATATAACCATCATGTAATATTAATCTTCAAGGTTCAATTGATGCTGAATGTAAACAAATGACTTCTCAATACTCTGAAAATGAATAGAATGCCTGAAGTTGGGTGACAGAGCAGAGCTTATATTTCGTCTAAATTTGTGAGAATCCATTTGGATTCTCGTGAAAATAGTTGCGAGAATCCATACCTACTATGAGTGTCCCAGGATCCCATGACGTCACCAAGGTTGAACCACTGTCGTATACTGACAACACATATTAACTTTTTACCCAACACACCTTTTTAATTTTTAAAACTAAATTTGATAATTTTTAAACAATAATAAATAGATGATAAAATAATTAAATGAACAATATTTACCAATAAAATCTTACAAATTTGACTGTCATTGGAACCGGCTCAATGAGCCGGTTCCAATGACAGCCATATTTGTAAGATTTTATTGACATAGTGTCAGGATATTTCAGGTCATGTTAGCCTTCTGCTGGTTAATTTGTTGCCGCTGTGTTAAATAATGGGTTAAATTGACTCAAGTCTTTTCACGCGAATCCTAGCAGAGGTGCAGCGTGAATCTACACGGATTCTCGTCGGTTTTATTGCGCGAATCTTTGTGCGAATCGATTCTCGGATTCTCGTCGAAATATAAGCCCTGCAGAGGTCATTTATATAGTCTTCAGACGAAGTTCCAGAATAAGAAATTTCTTCAGTGTTCTATTTTAGATGATTCTGTCCACTTTCAAGTACACAAGTGTGACCCAATTAAACAATCAGTGAGCTACAGCGAGTTAAAATAGATTCTGGGTAACAGTATTGGCGAACATGTTGATAAGTACATTTAAATGTCACTCAGTGCAAATAAGTGATCACACAAGCCAGAGTGTACTTATTCTCAATAAAAAAGTAATTTTAGAAAACATTGTTTATAATTATTAACTGAAGACTAGAGGTGAGCCGATACCACTGTTATCGGTTTTGCTGATACCGATATCTACCGTTCTAGATATCAGCCGATATTGATACCGATACCTCATTGACATTGGAATAAGCACATGTGAAGTCAACCTGTCAAGACAGCAAAAGTTGATGGCATGTCAAACCGTGTTTTCTTGGCACTGATAAGAGAGTTTTGCTGAAGATCATATCAAAGAAAAAAACTGGAAATAATACATACCACCATGCGCATTGGAGGAAATGTTACCCATTAATTAACTTTCAATAAAATAAATATTCTGGTGTCATATTGTAAACAGAATGTCTCTGGGAATCATACACATAACACTGGAAAGTGAAACCAGCTGTTTAAAACAGACTATAACTAGAAACTGTTTTAGCACACTAAAACATATGTCTCCCCTTCCTTTCTATTTTATGCACTGCAAATTATATTTTCATGAATAATATTGACAATCATGCCAAATATCTAAGGTCTAGGTCAAAAGACAAAAAAGTTCTGGTCCGGACGAAGTTTCTCTTAAACAAGAGGCCCCAAGGGGCCTGAGAGCGCTCACCTGACATGGTAGCCTAAATATCAACCCAGAGAATTGATTTCAACAAGTTGCATATGCTCCTCCTAAGAAAAGTTTATACCAAATATCCAAAGATTCTAACCAGTGGATCTAAAAAAAAAGATTTTTAAAGAATATTCCTCATGTTGAACTAAGTTATAATTCAGGCTCCCACAGGGAGCCCATATATGAACTCAGGGACTTGGCTTTAACAAACTTGAATCTCCCACCCCACCCCCCCCACCTCCAAGGATGCTGCACACCAAATATCAAACCATTCCGACTGCTGAAATTGAAGAAGATTTTTAAAGAAAATTCATCATTTTGATTTTGAACTAAGTTACAATTCAAGCTCCCACAGTGAGCCCAAATATGGAACTAGGGACATGGCTTGAACAAACTTGAATCTTACCCCCTAAGGATGCTGCATAAAAAAATATCAAAAGCATTCATCTGCTGGATCTGAAGATTTTAAAAGAAGTATAATTTTTATAGTAAATTTCCTTTCTTATTATACCTACCGAAATTGTTTACTACAGGCTTGCACTACAGTGGAAGAACCTAACTCGGATAAAATACTCTCTATTTTAATCTTTCCCAAGATTTGGGAAAGAAAAGTGGTGTAAAAACACCACGAAAAAATAAGCCAAAACTGGGCCGAGCGCCATCGGCGCATACCCAGTATGGGACGCTCTTCCATAGTACAAATCCACGACTTCCGTAACAGTGCGCAATGCATCAATTCGTCATTCTTTTGATTCTGAACAACACAGGAGTTATGTGATCAGCGGGGAGGAAGGATTCTTACCCGAATAAGAAGACGGGAGGGCCTCCATGTAAACAATTTCGGTAGGTATAATAAGAAAGGAAATTTACTATAAAATTTATACTTCTTATCAACCTACCTCAATTGTTTACTACAGGCTGAATAGACAAAAGGCTGGAGGGAATCACATAACCAACCCACACATAACTGAATAGCACTGGGACCGTGGACAGAGGAAGAGATCCCTAGGCCTATCGAACCATAGCATCACAAAAATTAGAAAAGCCAATGAAAGATGAGGCGTATGGTGAAGTGCGACGCACAGACAGAAAGGACAGTAACAGCACAAAGCTGGAACTGACCCTGAAAAAAGCTGAAAAGCTCGGATAGACAACATCCTGAGCCGAAGAAAGAGGGCCCCCAAGGTTCTCTGTCGGCTC
Organism: Pictodentalium vernedei; assembly: GCA_031216915.1. NCBI lineage: Eukaryota > Metazoa > Mollusca > Scaphopoda > Dentaliida > Dentaliidae > Pictodentalium > Pictodentalium vernedei. The sequence continues at coordinate 146,482,934 of CM062289.1, read as the reverse complement.
CTGCAACTGTCGCAGATAAAAGGAGAATGTAGCATTTCTCCAGAAGGCTGCCAGTATAACATCAGTCATCCGACAACATGACAGAGTTATTAAAAGAGGAAGACAATGCACGCACCTCGTGGCAGAAAAAACAATTGGTAATACAAGCACCAGTAGCTAGACGAGCGGAAGCTGCACGAATAGCAAGACAAGTCCATCAAGAAATGGATGCAGGAGAGATCTGGCATGTGGGAAAACGCATATTCATCCAGGGAAAAGGCGTGAATGCCCCTCACCCCCAAGCAGAGCAGCGCCCAAGAAAGTGACCATCTTGGAGTAAACTGCAAAGTCCTAGGTCTTTTCAAGGAAAAGAGCTGAACAAGCTTGGAGAGGCAAGGATGAGTGTCGAAACAATGCGGTATCACATAGGAAAAAATGTCTCCGAAGCATGGACAAGTACCCATTGCTGGAGACCCCCAGAAACAAACATATACCAGAAACTCCGCAAGCGGTGTGATCGAAGGAGTGACAGAAGCAACAGAGTGATCGCACACCATCGACAGAAGAACCTTCCACTTAGCCACAGAGGCTAAACCAGTGGAGTGAGTGCCTCCTTGAAGAAAAGCAACTCCACTGCCTGTCTCGAAAAACCACTACGGAGGAGACAGGACCCGATAAAAGACATGTGCGAAGGCACAATGAAGTCGGGTCAACTTGAAAATCTCCTCCGGCGACTTTGGCAGAAAAAGTCGCGAGGTAGAGGGAGACATGCCGGAACCGCCGCTAACAGAGAGCGGAGCAGATTGATCCACACCCACCGAAACGACGGGTGTGATCGTAAGGATTCGACGACTGCAGGTTCATATCTGGGTGAGAACCTGAGGCAGAATCGGAACCGGTAGGAAGGCGTAGACCAAGGAGGGCCAGAGCGTCCACGGCGAAAGCCAGGGCATCTGGACACAGGGACACAAAAGTGTCCACCGGATGGTTCCAACGAGTCACAAGAGATCGATGGAACCCACCATGTGGAGCATCCACCTGGTGGAAATGACCCTGCCCCAACGGGACAGGGAGTCGGCTAGGACGTTCAGGCAACCGGTAATGTGACGAACAGCCACCCTGGCGTGGACATCCTGAGCGAGCAGTAGAAGATCCCAAGCCAATTCGTACATTGGAACAGAGTGCGTGCCGCCCTAGTTCCGAATGTAAGCAACCACCGTCGAATGGTCGGACAACAGAAGGACCTGGCGATTCGACAGGTGAGGGATCCACTGCCTGAAACACAGAAGAAGAGCAAGAGGCTCCTTCTGGTTCATGTGTAGAGCTGCATGATCCTGGTCCCACATCCCGTGAATGGAAAGACCTAGAGGATCCAACGTCGCACCCCATCCGAGATCGCTGGCATCTGCCGTCAGAACGCGATCGGACGTGGTAAGTCCAACAGAACACCCTGCGAAAGCCACTGGACATCCGCCCAGAGAAGGTGAGGATAAAGATATTCTGGAAACTGAAGCGCCAGATCCAGAAAATCTACATTCGGCCTCCAACGACTGAGCAGAAAGTGTTGGAGAGGTCTGACACGCAGCCGACCTAGAGGAATGAGATCCGTCACCGAACAGTAGAGACCGATTAGCCGGGAGAAAACTCCAAGCCGACGCGAATGTGGACTGGGACAGAGTCGGAGCAAAAGCTGAGAGAATCACAGCCTTGGCCTGGGGAACCGCCATCAAATTGAATTGTGTGCGGAAAGCCATCCCCAGATGCTAAATCGACTGAGAAGGGACCAGGTCCGACTTCTCCTCGTTGACTCTGAGCCGGAGGCAAAAAGGTGTCAACCCTGGTGAAGAACGGAGCCTTCATAGCCTTGGAACTTAGCTTGGAGTCAAAGGCTGAAAATGCTTCAACCAACTGTACCGACGGGCACGGTCGAAGATGCCCAGAAGCAGGTTGCTCCATAGACTTGGCGCGCGACCGATGATCGCGGCCTGGCTGACACTGCCGACTGGTTAGATGGTTTGAGATCCGGAAGGAACCCAAACACGCAATCAAGAGCTGCCCCCAAGTCCAAAGACTGCTGGCTCTCGACATCAAGTATGTCTGACTCTTCCCCTGAGTCGGAAGACACATAGCCCATCGTGGGCAAACCAGCCGACGCCTCCCATGGCGTTGGAACACCAGGGGGATCAGAAAGCGGCCTGTTTCCAATCTCGGGAGGCGGCACCATAGGAGGCGCCTGGAAACCACTCACTGCCTCGCTGGAAGCAACAGGAAGGCTCTTTGACAGAACCTGAGTAAGGAGAGGACTCCCTAAGCTCACTGCCCATACTGGCCGGTTCGACGGGAACGAACCGGCAAAGTGGCTTCACCTCTGACCCTCTTAACCAGCGAAGGGTCACGATCCTCCAAAAGACCCGACGTGGGACGACGGGCGGCAGCCGAAAACGTCTGAAGGCAGACATGTGTAGGGGTGTGACACACCCCGAGGATCAACATAGCAGTAACTCATGAGAGTCACCACTGACCTCTGCAGGGCAGAAGGTCCAGGCTGCACAAAAGACGTTGGACCCCCAAAACTGGTCGTGTGGCCAGAATGAGTGGACGGAAACGCCACAGAGTTCATAGTGTCCCACTAAGAACAACCGAAACCAATGACAACTGTGGTGCTTGACGGCGCAGAGACCACAGGAGAGGGTCCGGCCGGCAGCCACTTCCAACTTCGCTGAGTTGAAGTCAGGGAAGGCTGAGGCCGATACCCCCACGTCCACACAACCAGACACCCTTTGCCTGAAATGCACTAAGTTGGAATTCGAGCTTCTATAGTGAACCCAAATATGAATCTAGGGAGCCGATTTGAACAAATTTGAATCAGATCCACCCCACAATGTTGCATAACAAATATCAAAAGATTCTGCCTGCTGGATTTGGAGAAGAAGATTTTTTAAGAAATTTGCCTGAAATGCACTAAGTTCAAATTTAGGCTCCTATACTGAGCCCAAATATAAACCCAGGGGGGCCAATTTGAACAAACTTGAATAAGATCCACCCCACAATGTTGCTTACCAAATATGAAAAGATTCTGCCTGCTGGATCTGAAGAAGATTTTTTAAAAAATTTACCTGAAATGCACTAAGTTCGAATTCGAGCTTCAAAAGTGAGCCCAAATATGAATCTAGGGAGCCGATTTGAACAAACTTGAATCAGATCCACCCCACAATGTTGCATACCAAATATCAGAAGATTCTGCCTGCTGGATCTGGAGATATTTTTAAAGAAATTTGCCTGAAATGCACTAAGTTCGAATTCGGGCTTCTATAGTGAGCCCAAATATGAATCCAGGGGGCCGATTTGAACAAACTTGAATCAGATCCACCCCACAATGTTGCATACCAAATTTGAAAAGATTCTGCCTGCTCGATCTGGAGAAGGAGATTTTTGAAGAAATTTGCCTGAATTGCACCAAGTTCGAATTCGAGCTTCTACATTGAGCCCAAATATGAATTTAGGGAGCCGATTTGAACAAACTTGAATCAGAACCACCCCACAATGTTGCATACCAAATATCAAAAGATTCTGCCTGCTGGATCTGGAGAAGAAGATTTTTTTAAGAAATTTGCCTGAAATGCACTAAGTTCGAAATCGGGCTCCTATACTGAGCCCAAATATGAACCCAGGGGGCCGATTTGAACAAACGTGAATCAGATCCACCCTACAATGTTGCATACCAAATATCAAAAGATTCTGCCTGCTGGATCTGGAGAAGATTTTTTAATGTTTTTCCCATTGCCTGCAGTGTTAAAAAGTGCTGACTCAGCACTTTTTCAAAGTCCTGAAAAAAGTAACTTGTGATCAAACCGATAGGGATTTTTTTTTAACCATTCTACTGGATAAAAGTAAGCTTTATACATTACCCGGTATAAGAATTCTCTGTGCCATGTAGTTTTGGAGATATGGCAGTTTTAAGTCTTTTCCTAGTTTTAGCTCCCGAGGTTCCCACAGGGCAATAAGAAAATTTTTTTTTGCATCAATCAACTACTTATGACCCATTATCATCTCATATCAAATTTGGTTCAAATCGACCTCACGGTTCAGAAAATAGAAATTTTAGGCATGGCCAAAATTATTGCCCCTCCCATAATGAAGGCAAATAATGCCCAACAAACTTCTCTTGAACAAACTTGATTCTACACCTCAAAAGGAAGCTGCATACCAAATATCAAGTCTCTGCTACTGCTGGTTCATGAGAAGAAGATTTTCAAATATTTTGGTGCCCCTCGAGGATCTGGCCCCAGCCAGGAGGAGGGTCAACTTCATTTGAACAAATCTGAATTGACATTAGGTAATAAACATTTGAAGAAGAAGAATATGCACTAAAACAACATGTCTCCCTTCTGGGAAGGGGAGACATAATTCCAGCAATTGCTGCAGTGATGGCCATGTGCTTTGTTAAAAATGCCAAAAGGATCACCGATCCAATGTTGAGTTGTGACGGCACAAAAGTGTGTTTAATCATTATCAACTTATCTTCTGGAAACCATTGTTTATAATTTACTATGTGAAGGGTCATTGTGATCTTCACCTTTGACCTAGTGATTCTGAAATAAATAGGGCTCTTTCTTGCACCAATGCCAACCTACCTATGAAGTTTCATGAACAAAGGTGGAACCATTGTCAAATCATCTGGACATTATCAAGTAATCAACCGGAAACCAATTGTTTACGATTTACTATATTAAAGGTCACTGTGACCTTGACCTTTCACCTAGTGAGTCCAAAATTAATAGGGTTCTTCCTCTCACAAAGACCAACCTACATATGAAGTTTCATGAATGTGGGTTGAACCGTAGTCAAGTTATCATCCGGAAACCAATTGTTTATACAATTTACTATGTTCAAGGTCATGGTGACCTTTACCTTTGACCAAGCAAGTCCAAAATTAGTAGGCTTCTTCCTCTCACCTCTCACCGATACCAACCTACCTATGAAGTTTCATGAACATGGGTTGAACCATTATCAAGTTATCATCCGGAAACCAATTGTTTACCTATGCCTGGCCGTCCGCCATTCATCAAACTATAAGTCAAGTTTGACTTCATCACAACTCGACTAAAAATAAACAACAAAGATTAATGGAGTGACCAACATCTTGTTTATTATGACCTGACTGGGTTTACTGGTCATTAAGGCATGTTCAGCAAGCTTGGCTGCAAGAGGTAATAAATTACATCTTTGTTCAGTTAACAAACTTTTATTAATGGTCCATCAAATATTTACATTATAGTAGGCTGTATTAACAGAAAAATGGTAAAATACATTCTTGGATAAGTCTTTGACTCCTTTGATAAAACATGCTAACTTTAGCAACTAGCGCTACTAAAATGGCGGTCTGCTAACTGATTAACTGGCAACATGTTAAACACTCTCCTAACTTAATAAGAAAGTAACTTAAACTGTTGGACTTGTTAACTTATTTTTGTTGACTCACTGACTGCCTTAACACCTTCTGTCCAAGAGATTGCCAATCTCCTTGTATATCAAAAAGGTTTCCATCTATCTGCAAGTGACAGGCTATGTTTGCTCCACCTATAATACCACACAGCTCTTTTTGATTGGCCCAGAATGTCAGTTCCACCCTGGACAGGAAAACAGCCATCTTGTGAATTTGTTGATAAACCTTAGATAAAGAAAAGCTGTGGTCTTTTACTTGATGATTTCAGTTAACCCTTTACCCAATGCAGACAATATCAAAATTTATTATTTTAAATATCATTTTTTTCAAATTTTTCAAACAATTTCAACAAAACCATATCATGTGACCCCTCGTTTGAACGAGCTCGTTCCAACGAGGGGTCACATGATATGGCTTCGTTGAAATTTTTTTTTTTGAAAAATAATATTTGTTACAATTGCTGAAGTTGCATAGTTCGCGGGTGGATGCAGCCGATTGATTGGGTAAAGGGTTAAAGATAAGGTGTATCATTACACAATTTTACAGGAAATGAAACCCCTAATCCTAGCAGGATGGATTTCCAATCACCTAATTAATGTTGCAAATTGTTTTAAAGGATATTTACCATACAAATAGCCTGAAGGGAGGCAGGTGGACAGAACATTAGGAACATCTTAAAATTATACAGCTACAAAGAAAAGAATGTACCAAGCAACAGAAAATAAATAATATTATTTTCTCCAATTGGACATACAGTAAAACCTGTCTTGAGAGACCACTGTCTTGAGAGACCACCTGTCTTGAGAGACCACATCTGCCAGGCACCGATTGGTTTTACTCTATAATGGACCTGCTATGGGAGGCCACCTGTCTTGAGAGACCACTGTGACCTGGTACCAATTTGTATTTTTATGCCATAATGGACCTGTCTTGAGAGACCGCCCCTTTGAAGACTGAAACCATGACAAAAACTTTTTACCTGTTCTGGAATTGGAAAATCCATTGTGGTTATACTAACACAATTGAAAGTATTAAAAGCTCTTAATTGGGTTTCAATTGCTAACTCAGTAAAGATTGAGATGTTTTTATAAGACCCCTGTGAAAAGATTAGGATTACATGTATTGCTGAAAAAACAATTTCATAATACCTGAAATGCGACAGATAGGAATAAAAATAAATTTGTGTTGAAAATCTTTTTGTAACAAATTGAAATGGACTGTTATAAAAATTATAAAAATAAATTAGTGTTGAAAATCTTCAATGAAGATTTTATAAAAAAAATGAAGATTTTCAACACTAATTTATTTTTATAATTTTTATAACAGTCCATTTCAATTTGTTACAAAAACTTCATAAAAAAGAACAACTACAGAGTAATTACAAAAATCTGTTCTCCATTTCCAAATTTTGTGGTTGGTTATTCACTGACTTGAGAAAACCTGAAACCTGTTATGAGAGACCACCTGTCTTGAGAGACCACTTTTGTGTTGCCCAAAGGGCGGTCTCTCAAGACAGGTTCTACTGTACTGAATTTTCTGTAACTGGTTATACTATTGTGCTGAGCTTGAATTTGTGTCACTTTGTTTTGATAATTGATTCTGTCTTCTCCCATCTCTGTACGGAATTTCATGTGGTTGTGCAAGTTCAACGAGAGGTCATGTGTTAGGTCACCTTCTTTCACACCACACACAAAAGATTTAGGTCATCGATTAAATCACTTATTATTCATACAAACAAGTTATTTCAAACACTAAATTCATATAGAGATTATAGATTATATTCCTTGAACAGGCAACAAATGGATTAACAATGGAAGGACAGGATTTTTCCAGAGAACTGGGGAGGCAAAAGCATTTGGCGTCCCACTGTCGGCCTGCAATCAGGAATTTTGCCATTGTCCAAGAATCTACTATCAGGTTCTCAGACTTCATCTGTGTTCGAAAACACGCAATCGGGTTAACACAACATCTTGTCTCGGACTGTGGATGATAAGGAATGCAGGGTCGAGGTGTCCGATGCACAATTGCACAATGATTTATGCCCCATGGCAGAAACTCATTTTTCCCAGACACCATTTTTCCAGACAAAGGATTTCCAGGATGGCTCCATTTTGTCGCAGTTCACTCAAGTAATTTCGGGACTGCATCAAACTTTTACAACCAAGTTTGACATGTTAGCTGCTTCTATCACAGGACAAATTTCAGCAAAGACATCGAGGATTGGAGATGATGATGATGATCAGGAGCATATGTTTACAGCCTCCGATTCGGGAGATCAAAGCTTGACGGAGGAGTGGATCGATGAAGTTCTAAATTCCAACAACATTACAAATGGGCACCAAGGAGGTGTTTGGATCACCAGTCAGAACCACTGGCCGACCTAGGCAATTATCTTTCATCTATTTATAAGGAATTGGAGTTTGAGGAGGGGCTGGTCCAGCTCTGGATGCTCAACTGGCGAAAATCACCAACAGTTTGACTTACAAAGGCCTTAGTGAAGACCGACTAAAAATTGTTCAACAATGCTATAGCCGACCATAAAACGTTAACAATCTTCTGGTCCCCAAAGTAAATTGAGAAATTTTGGGCAAGGTGAAATCATCTTCACTCTCCAGGGACGTGAAGCTTCAGAGGGCCCAATTTTAATTGACACAGGGCACTTATGCCACACTTCAAGTACTGAACAATTTGGTGAAGGGGCAATCTCAAAAGTCACCACTTGACATTGAAGGCTTATCCATAGCTTCACACCATGACGTCTATGCAATGGAAAGAATTGTTCAAGCCAGTTTTAAATAGTTGGTATGCTCCACTTTGCTCTGTGACAAACAATGACTCACGAGATGTTGTTTGGCAAAGATCTGACAAAGTGACAAAGTTGGTAGTGATGTAACCAATCGCAATCAAAGGGGGAGCAGTTTCAATTCAAAGGCAACAGCAAATTTGCTGGCAAAGGCAAAGGACATTTTTTTTGGAAGGTGGACTACAAAAACAGAAATATAGCTTACCACAAAACCGACAAATGCTATTAACGAGTCACCTACAAGTTCACCCACCTTGACAATGACAAATTTGAACACCAACTGGACAATGCACATGGAAACAAAAGAACAGATAAACAACAATTTTCTTTCCTGGTCTTTATTTCGCACTGGTGTCAAATTCAAGTTGCAGGGCCTAGAGAATAATTTCACAGCTGGTCAGCTGCAATTCCCTGTCCACAATTGGTGGAAAATCACTGCTGAAAGTTGGATATTGAACAATATTACAGGCATTAACACCGAGTTGTCAGGCCTACAGCCCCAATGCTTGCTGCCTCACACAATTATCTTCCTCTGCAGGAACAAGAAGTTATTTCTCAAGAGATTAAGAAACTTTTGGTGAAAGGCATTTTAAAATGAACAACATCTGATTGCATTGGGCAATATATTTCTTTATTTGACCTAAAAAAGATGGGTCATTGCGACTTATTTAATTAAAACAATTTAATGAACATGTTGACAAGATCCATTTCAAAAATGCAAAGTCAACAATCAGCCTTCAGTCTCATGCCTGGTTGTTACATGGCATCTGTTGATCAGACATGTTAAGTCTCACTATTTTAGAGGGAGACTCACAGACGAACAAACGGATGGACAGAAAGATAGATGGATGGATGGATGGATGGATGGGGACAGAGAGACTGCATTTCATAATATTCCAGCCATAATTGCTGGAAATCCATATCTACTTCTCTGAATATGTGCAGGGTTAAGTTAGAAATCAACAGTATCAAAGTAATACTGTCTACCAAATAGAGCCAGCACAAATTTATGAATTGTTTCAATAATGAAAGTGTCAATGACACTGTGGCTCAACTTGTGTAAGACATGTACATGCACAGTATGCAACACAGCAATGACACATAAAGGTACATATAAAGTATTATAACGGTCTGTACATAAATACTTACTGTAGTCTGAAACAAATGAATATGTAAAGTATTGTAAAGATGGGTGTCAGTTAGATGCTAAACTAGAAAAGAAATCTTCAAGGCGTTAATGTTACAATGGTGATCCTTGTATGGTGAACCATAAGCCAAATGTTAGCAATTGTTTTGGCCTGTTTGATTCAAACCCTTCTAAGGTTAATTTATACTAATTAATAAATATTTGTCCAGTCCTTAAAATATAGGTATTTGAATTTTTTATCTTTAGCTCATAGGGTTCCCGCAGGTGAGGAGGTTCTATTTTTCTCATTGTAAAAAGAAAATCGGGTTGTGCTAATAATGTTTACCCTCCCCAAACAACAACAACAACAAATATTAACACAGGAACTTGGCTTCAACACATTTGAATACACATATGCTGGGGAAGCTGAATTCAAGAAACACTACTTTGTCTGGCATTTTCGGAATATTATTTATTTATTTATTCATTTATTGGTGTTTAAGGTCACGATTTATGCACAATGGCTAATCATGACCACGACCGTTTTACGGGTGGAGGAATCCGGAGTACCCAGAGAGAACCACCGAGCAACTGTCAGCTCCCCAACATACTAACTCCACACAAGCAGGGTTAGCAATAGCATTGGTTGAAGACAAGTGCACCATTGACGTGCAGTACGCCTTAGTACACAATGCCACCGTGCCCCCACGCAGGCAATGGAGATGAAGTGTCTTGCCTAAGGACACAACACGGTTGCCGCAGGTGGGATTCGAACTGACGACCTCTCGGCTTGCAGCCTGCACATCTACCTACTGACACACCGCACTCCCCGGCGTTTTCGGAAAAGATTTTTAATTATCTCCCTTTTGAGTCCCCAAGTGGGCCTGACTGAACCCCAAAATATTTGTTCTCATAGCACAGTGATAACAAAGGCACCCAATAAATTTATAGCAAACATTACTGACATAAAAAATCTTCTTTACAGGTTCTGTACAAAAAATGTAATACACAGAATTCCCGTAAATATGACTGCCAACAGGCATTTTTAATTTTTGGCTGAACCCCAAAGCACTCATTACCATCCCATGATGATAACAGACGTAGTCCTAGAAGTTCTGTATAAAAAACTAAATGCACCTAATTCCAGTATAAAATGGCCATCGGCAGCCATCTTGAATTTTGGACCACACCCAAAACACTCGTTCATGTCCCAAGATAATAACAAAGGTACCCAAGAAGTTTCGTGAAGATCGGTTCATAAATACAGCCTCTAGCCCGAGCCGTATTGATATGTGCACTTACATGTGCTGTGTATAAGTTGCACTGAATAAGTTCATCTAATTTACATAATTTCTGCACGAGAAAAAAACCTGTATTATATGTGATGTATTTCATGCTGCTAAACATTCATTCAAAAATTTATTCAAATCAGAAACTTCAGAAAGAAGTTGTGGACAAAAAACTGATTGTACATAATTTCGGTACAAAATGGCCACTGGCAGCCATCTTGAATTTTGCACCGCTCCCAGAAACACTCGTTCTTGTCCCAAGATGATAAAAAAGGTACCCAAGAAGTTTTGTGAAGATCGGTTCATAAATACAGCCCCAAGCCCGAGCCGTATTGACATGTGTACTTACTGTGTGTAGGTAGCACTGAAGAAATCAAAGTTCATCCCCCCCCCCCCCCCCCCCCCACCCCCTGTATTATATGTGATGTATTCCATGTTACTAAACATTCAGGCCAAAAATTGATTCAAATCAGAACTTTCATACAGAAGTTCTGTACAAAAAACTGATTGCACTAACTTAGGTACAAAATGGCTGCTGGTGGTCATCTCGATTTTCGGACCTCACCCCAAAACACTCGTTCTCGTCCCACGGTGATAACAAAGGTACCCAAGAAGTTTTGTAAAGATCGGTTCATAAATACAACCTCTAGCCCGAGTCGTACTGAATTGTTGACAGTCGGCCAGACAGACGACGAGCCATGGCATAACATCAAATTTGACTACGTCAAAGTTGAGCTAAAAATCAGCAAAAGGTTAAAGAACATTTTGAAAATTACAGTTTTTCAGACAGTACTCTCTTTCAAAGAGCTTTGGATAGGTTGAGGGTTAAACAAAGAACAATATTTTATTCAAAGGATTTGTCATTATGTCTGTCTTGAATGAATGATAAAATCAAAAGAATAACTTAGATGTGAGTCTTCCATGGAAGACGTGCGTCGCCTGCACTATATTTTAATATTTCAGACAGAATTCTAAGTGGAAAAGGGGCATAACTCTGGAAATGAAAGTGTCAATGACACTGTAGCTCAACTTGTCAAGACAAAGACATGTACATGTATAGTATGTGACACAGCAATGACAAACATCTAGGTAATGACCTGATAACAAAGGTACATATAAAGTATTGTAATGGTCTGTACATAAATACTGACCGTAGCCTGTAACAAATGTATAGGTAAAGTATTGTAAAGGTGGGTGACAGTCAGATGCTAAACTAGAAAAAATCTTTTGAGTCCCAGAGTGGGTCTGACTGAACCCCAAAATATTTGTTCTCATAGCACAGTGACAACAAAGGCACCCCAAAACACACTCATTCCTGTCCCAAGGTGAAAACAAAGGTACCCAAGAAGTTTCGTGAAGATCAGTTCACAAATATGAGCTGTGTAGAAGTTGTGACAAAAAACTGATTGGACCTAATTTCGGTACAAAATGGCCACTGGCAGCCATCTTGAATTTTGGACCGCGCCCAGAAACACTCGTTCTCGTCCCAAGGTGATAACAAGAGCACCGCTGGGCATTGCATCATACGCCCGTGAACTGTTCAAATTGTACCATTTTAACACATTTGCAATTTTTTTAGAGTGCGAGAAATTTATACTGGCATATATATATATGTTACGGTCATTTGAGAAAAAGACTAACAAGTTTGAAGCCAATCGAAAAACAAATACTAAAGTTATCATCCGGAAACCAAATATTTGACGAAGAATTCTAAGTCCAACAGGGGCCATAATTCAGGCAAAAATTGTTCAGACCGACCCCATATTCGAACTTGACCTGTATTTTGTTGTGATTAAACCACATACCAAGTTTGGAGCCGATCGGAAAACAAATACTAAAGTTATCATCCGGAAACCAAATATTTGACGAATTCTAAGTCCAACTGGGGCCATAATTCAAGCGAAAAATGTTCGGACTGACCCCATATTCGAACTTGACCTGTATTTTGTTGTGATTAAACCACATACCACATTTGGAGCCGATCGGAAAACAAATACTAAAGTTATCATCCGGAAACCAAATATTTGACGAATTCTAAGTCCAACTGGGGCCATAATTAAGGCGAAAAATGTTCGGACCGACCCCATATTCGAACTTGACCTGTATTTTGTTGTGATTAAACCACATACCACATTTGGAGCCGCTCGGAAAACAAATACTTAAGTTATTGTTCGGAAACCAAACGGACGGACGGACGGACGGACGGACAACGCCATAACATAATACGTCCCGTTTTTTCAAACGGGCATATAATAACAAAGGTACCCAAGAAGTTTTGTGAAGATCGGTTCATAAATACAGCCTCTAGCCCGAGCCGTATTGACATGTGCACTTACAGAGTATAAGTAGCACTGAATAAATCAAAGTTCATCTAATTTGCATAATTTCTGCATGAGAAAAAAACCCGTACTATATGTGATGTATTCCATGTTACTAAACATTCATACAAAAATTTATTAAAATCAGAACTTTCCTACAGAAGTTCTGTACAAAAGACTGATTGCACTAATTTTGGTACAAAATGGCTGCTGGTGGCCATCTTGAATTTCGGACCACACCCAAAAACACTCATTCTCACCCCACGGTAATAACAAAGGTACCCAAGAAATTTCGTAATGATCGGTTCATAAATACGGCATCTAGCCTGAGCCGTATAGGAGTTGTGTACAAAAAACTGATTAGACCTAATTTCGATACAAAATGGCCTCTGGCAGCCATCTTAAATTTTGGACCGCACCCAGAAACACTCGTTCTCGTCCCAAGGTGATAACAAAGGTACCCAAGACGTTTCGTGAAGATCGGTTCATAAATACAGACTCTAGCCCGAGCCGTATTGACATGGGTACTTACTGTGTGTAAGCAGCACTGAAAAAATCAAAGTTCATCTAATTTGCATAATTTCTACACGAGAAAAAAACCCGTATTATATGTGATGTATCCCATGGTACTAAACATTCACACAAAAAATTATTCAAATCAGCGCTTTCATAAGGAAGTTCTGTGCAAAAATCTGATTGCACCAAATTTTGTACAAAATGGCTGCCATCGGCCATCTTGAATTTCGGACCGGACCCCAAAACACTAGTTCTCGTCCCACGGTGATAACAAAGGTACCCAAGAAGTTTCGTAAAGATCGGTTCATAAATACGGCCTCTAGCCCGAGCCGTATTGGCATTTGCACTTACAGTGCTGAAAGTAACACCAAAAAACATCGAAGTTAGTCTAATTTGCATAATTTACGCACGAGAAAAAAACCCGTATTATATGTGATGTATCCCATGGTACTAAACATTCATACAAAAAATTATTCAAATCAGAGCTTTCATATGGAAGTTCTGTACAAAAAACAGATTTCTGCATCATCGGTACAAAATGGCAGCTGGCAGCCATCTTGAATTTCGGACCGCACCCAAAAACACTCGTTCTCGTCCCACAGTCATAACAAAGGTACCCAAGAAGTTTCGTAAAGATCGGTTCATAAATTCGGCCTCTAGCCCGAGCCATAACAGCTTGGCACTTACAGCTCTGAAAGTAACACTAAATAAATCAAAGTCAGTCTAATTTGCATAATTTACGCACGAGAAAAAAACCCGTATTATATGTGATGTATCCCATGGTACTAAACATTTATACAAAACTTTATTCAAATCAGAACTTTCATACAGAAGTTCTGTACAAAAAACTGATTTTTGCATCATCGGTACAAAATGGCCGCTGGCAGCCATCTTGAATTTCGGACCACACCTAAAAACACTCGTTCCCGTCCCAAGGTCATAACAAAGGTACACAAGAAGTTTCGTAAAGATCGGTTCATAAATACGACCTCTAGCCCGAGCCATAGCCAATTGTTGACGTATGGACAGATGGACAGACGGACGACGGGCCATGACAATAGCTCAAATTTGACTTCGTCAAAGTTGAGCTAAAAATACAGCGGATCAAAAAATAAAATAGGAGGTGCACAATGCCATTATGTGATAAAGAATCACTGAAAGTTTCATCAAAATCCATTCATAGGTTAAAGAGGAGTGGCGGATAAGAGAAAGTGTGATGACGCAGACGACGCAAGATGACAAAAGTAATCCCTATATGTCGCTCCCCACATATTGAAACTTGGCTTGTAGATCTAGCTGGAAAATACACATATATGTATCAACTTTGGTTGAAATCAAATAATCCAAACTGGAATTATTGGTCGGAAACCAATTGTTTACGGACGGACGGTTTACCTAATATGAGAGTTTTTACAAATGGGGTGGGGGAGGGTAGAGGAGTCAAATTTTTTTCTGCATGTCGTCACTCTAAATCCTTCAAAAAGCATTTTGGACCAAAGAAAAAATGTTGCTTAAATGGCCCCGAGGGGGAGGGGGGGGGGGGGGGGGGGAGTGTTGTAGGAGACATTTTTTTCTGCATGCTGTCACTCTAAAACCTTCAAAATGCATTTTGGACAAAAAAAAGTGCCTAATTGGCAGTGCTGAAACGATTGTTCGACTGGTCGACCTCGGCTCGATTACTGAATAAATGGACGCTGAAATTAGCCAGTTGACTAGTCGGCACCTTCATTACGAAGATCATTGTTAGATATAAGCGTCAGACATACTATACTCTGATTGGCCACAACTGACAGTAAAGTCTGCAGAACCCTATTTTTCGAAAAACTGAGGCAAAATATGTTGTTCATTTTAACCCAACTCACGAAAATTTACAATTCCGGCACTGGCTTCTGTATTTGTTTAAAGGTTCATTTTCACTTTCACGCTCATGTTCAATCCAATTTGCTATATTATATGCCCATACTGGCCAGGCCTTAAAATAACCGGGTTCGCATCGCATTTTGCGATACAAATCGCCTATTTAGCGACGCAATTCATAATATGGAATCGCATTTTGCGAGTAACGTTAAATATTGTCAAATTCATTCAATTAGCGATGTATCACCAAATATTTGGCTTCCGTTATAGCTACGAGAAATTAAAAACACTTATCTATGACCTATCTTCATGAATATGAATTGCCAAAACAAGCCTATTTAACATAATTCTTTCCTAATATGATGATGTGAGTGAAAGAAATAAGGAATTCAGCCAATTAAATAGTGTATTTTGTTCTGGCGCCATATCCACATCATCTGATTGGAAGTCTTCAGTCACATGCAACATTCTTTGTCATCCGGTGAAATTTATATTTTTTTATTTGAAGAATTGGTATATTAAAGCTAGACTGCGTTTTGGCACCGTATTTCACAGACATGTATTTATGACATATCTACGTACTGTGCCTAAGTTTTAATCACATACGTGAAGTATTCGAAAAGTTATTTTTAATTGAAACCGCCTAAGTGACAGGAAACTCAAAATGCACAATGTGACCTCCATTTCTGAAGAGAGACAGAGGTGAACCACATGGTCTGTGACGCTTCGCATGAAATGACATAAAGCCTAAAAATAACTCTTTTCAACTGCCCCGTGTGAATGAAACATTTCAAAATAGTAGAGGTAATTTTCGAAGAAATGAATATCAATATATCACCTTCTGTATTTGTTTTGAAAGTTTTTGATCTCATAAATATTCTCCAAAACTAAGAAATATACCTGGCATTTATCATACATTCAAGCATGGGCACAGATCAGAGGTGGGTGGGGGATGACATGTCAACAAAACTTCAAATCAGATCACTTGCCTAGTTGCAAATTACAGTACGTGTCCATCATGTCGAAATAAGTTGTAGCGTTTCACTGAATAACTATGCATTTTTTTTAACACTTGCCTTGGTACCGTTTATGTCCATGTATAAGTCACCCTTTTTTACCTGGAAAATGTCCGGTTATAAAAATATGCACACCTGCACCAGGTAAAGTCAGTTTCAATAGCACCAACAATGCTTATGTAGGACAACAATTTGCACTGTAACCTGTGCAAATGTTGTTTATTTTTATTGGTTTTGTCCGGAACGTTCTCACGTTTAGGAAAAACCATCATAAACACAACAACTGCGCAGGTTACAGCGCAAATGGTGCTCTGATTCTGAAACTATGAAGTTGCAGGGGTATGGAGTTAAAATACTCTAAATACTTCAAAATGCATTTTGGAGGAAAGAAAAAAAAAGCCTAATTGGCTGGGGGTGGGGGTAGGGCAATAACTTCAACAATATTTTTGTACTGTACCAATGACCCAGACTTAGCTGGTGCTAATCTCCTTAATTCAGGGCCAAACACAAATTTTGCCCCTCCAATCCCCAAAATTTGCATCAAAAACCGAAAAATACATGTCCTATATGGCCCTCCATACATCGACTCCTCTGCGCATGCGCAGTGTCAAGGAGGTCCCGAAATTGGCGCCAATTATCATTCTTAGTTTGGCCTTCAAAACAGTCACACTTCTCTGTTATTTGTGCTTCCAAATCTCAGTTTTCATGATGCCAGACACATATTCATGAGTGAAATGGTGGAAATAAAGAGGACACATTAGGAGGAGAGGAAAATATTTAGTGCAAGAAAATGTTCAGGGTTGTAACTTAAAATTATTTTATGAAATTATTTCTAGTTGCCTTTTTTCAAGGCATAGCCCTGATGTTGTCATTCTTGCTATGAAGTACCATTGTTTGATCAGTGTTTCCTCTCTACCTTCCTTATTCCCCCTTAGCTATTCTCCCATGTTTTGGCTTAATTTTGTGTAATGTTTATTACTAAAATTTCTTGGGAGTTTTGGCTTCGTAACAGATTTATTTCTGTTTTTTCCCCATGTTTACGTCCTCACCCTAGGGGTGTTTAGGCGTTTTGGTCTGCATCTACCATCTGATGTTCTACAGTTTCTTCTCTGGAAGCCTCTGTTTTGCAGCAGATAGTGTTTTAATTGGTGGCTGATTTCGGGCCATGTTATTTCAGTGCCTGGAGTCATGTTTCCGGTTTGTTGACACTTTTGCTTAGGTTGACAACAGTTACTGCTGATAGTGATTTTTTGTCTTCTGCATCTCTTATTCATAGTAAGATACATTATTATTGTCCTTAAGTGTCTCATTAATTTTTTCAAAATGAATTTAAATTTTTGTCCACACTAAGGCTTTTTTGGGATCCATTGGGCTCAGGGTTCCCTTTGGGAACTTGGGCTCCTCTGAAAAAATTTTTTTTTTAGAAATTTTTTCTTTTCAAATCATTATTTATTAATGAATATAATGGATTGTTGTATTATGTATCTTTATTTTCAAGGATTAGTGCGAGTACTTTGATTGTTTACATTTCACTATGAATGATTATTTTCAAATTGTAATAGGAGGAAGTCTTCCTATGATTCTCATGATCTCTGTATTAATTGTTCTCTCTGTACTCGCACTGATCTTTGTTCTGTGTGTTTCAAATGGGATGAAAAACGTTGGAAACGTGTGTCACGGTATGTTGTTCCTGGAGAAAGATCCATTCCGGTTCTTTCTCCTCAGAGTCACTCTAGTGTTTCACTCTCGTTTTCAGAGGAACAAGAACAGGGTGATGTTTCTGTGATGTCGTCCAGAAGTGTGCCTCCGTCGTCACATACAAGTGAAGAGCTAGCGGCAAAAATGCTCATGGAGATTCGTCAATTCCCTGAAAGGAACCCGAAGGGGTTGACGTCCGCTAGCTCGACCGGGGTTGCGTCCATTCACCGAATGGAGCAGCACTCGGGTTCATCCGTTGCGGTCCAGCAGAGAGAGTCGGGTGTTGCGAGCACTATAAAACATCACACCCAGTGACGACGGAAAGGAGTATGGATTGGAGGAAGCCTGACAGTCCGGTGTTTAGCTTGTCCAGTTCGACACGGGCTGCAAGCGAGAGAGATCCCTCTCTCAGACAACAGCATCTGGAACCAGATGTTGTAGTCCGTAGTGTTACGCAGTCGGAGCATACGTCCGCCGCTCGGGATGCTCCGGTATATAGGCAGTCCGCCGAGGCTACCTATAAGGCTTCCATATCCTCTCAGCAGCACACTCGACCGCACCTTGGCTATGTGACCAGTGAATTACAGTCAGCTTCGCCGACCAGGGATTCCTCGGCGATCAGGTCACGCCGTCCGGTAGCCAGGGATTCGAGGCCTTCTTCATCCGGACGTTCGCATAAAAGATGTATGCAGGATGCAACGTCCAGGGAGCTTCCGGCGGCTAAATCCAGTAAGACCGCCGCTCCCCAGGCCTCTGTAACGGATGTGCTATCACAGATAGCAAAGTTAATCGCAGCATCCCAGCAACCGTCAGAGCCTCTGTCGGAACATGAAATGTCGGAAGATGCTGGGTCGGTAGGTTCCGCCGCTGGATCTGATGATTTACATGAGGTCCGGCAGGATGGCGAAAGGGATTCTAATGAATTAGATATTTCCCTTTCGGAACAACATAAAATAGCCGTAGAATTCATCTGGTATTACCTTCCAGAAGTTGTTCCGCCAGACCAAAATGCTGCGCAGCCGGATAGGAGGGTGATAGCGCCACTCGACACCGAGTTTTTTAATCGGTTTAGGGACATTGTCCCGGAATTTCCGTCACAATCCAAGAATGTCTCTCGGATTTTTGAGTTATTGAATGACGCTATTGATAAACTTGCCAACAAGACGGGCAGGTCAGCCTTCCTACCGGCATCTGCTCTACAGCTGCCGTTTATTAATCAAAGGAACAAGTTTGATACGGCAGGTCAGGGCATCCAGAGAGTTCCTCTGCGTTTAGACGACCAGGCTGAAGACCTTGATATATCCATGCCATCGTCTATGTCACTTCCGTTGTCTACGATGGAAACGACGATATCGTCTAACAGAGCTAGTTTAGACGCTCTTTCCTACGCAGATCACCTTACTAGAGCGCTGTCATTACGCTTTGAAGGACCTGAATTTCAAGACGTACAAAAGTCTTTAAGAGTTCTGTCCAGGGCCATAGCGTTTTCCACTTATAACTCCGCCCTTTCAGTGGCAAATCTGGAGTTAGCTCGACGTGACGCGGCCTTGGCTACTTCCACACGCGTGGACAGTAAGGTGAAAAACTTTCTTAGAGTCGCTCTGGTCTCTGGAGAGTTTCTCTTCAGTGGCAAGCTTTCTGATATATATGATAAATTAACAAAGAAAGCTTCGGACTCTCTGTTGTTTAAGTCTGCTTCCAAGAAATCGGAACCAGCAGACAGGAGTAGGCCAGGCACTTCCGGGACGAGTTCGTCCAGGGGAAGTTCCTATAGAGGTTCCTATGCGTCCTCTAGGTCTTACTCTAGAGACCGGCAGAGTAGCGACTCGACTTGGGGCCGTTATGCTGGCTGAAATAACCGGTCAGACGCCCCTAGGCCGACGGGGCGAGGTGCGGGTCGCGGAGGACGTGGTTTCTCCTACCGCAAGCCTCGCGGATCCAGGAAGTGATGGTCTAGACCTCTGTCGCGTTCTGGTGGGCGGAAGACTGTCGAGTTTCTCAAGCAATTGGGAATCAATTACGGAGGACCCTTGGGTTCTAGGGGTTATTTCAGAAGGACTAAAACTGTCCTCAAAGGCAAGCCTCCATTAACTCGAAGTCCAAGATGGACTCGGCTTTTGTCAAATTGTCAGAAAAGAACGGCACTTCTATCAGAAGTCCAGTCTCTTTTAACGAAGAATGCGATAGAGGTCGTAGAAAACCAGGAATATCCAGGTTTCTACAGCCATCTTTTTCTGGTTCCGAAGCCAGACGGCTCGTTCCGTCCAGTGATCGACTTAAGCTGGATAAACAAGCTGATCGTGGCTCCAAAGTTTTATATGGAGACCATTCGATCGGTCAGAGCGAGCATTCGAGTGAATGACTATGCTGCGAGCATAGACCTCAAGGATGCATACTTTCACGTCATGGTACATCCGGCGTTCAGAAAGTATCTTCGCTTCGCTGTCCTAGGTGTTGTTTATCAGTTCCGAGCGATGTGCTTTGGTCTGAATCTAGCGCCCTGGGCATTCACTCGAGTAATGAACTCGGTAATGACTCATTTCCGAGCTCATTCGTCTGCGGTAACGTCGGCTTACCTGGACGATATTCTTCAGAGATACGGCAACGAGTTAACGCTTCAGAACGACATGCACAATCT
Organism: Pictodentalium vernedei; assembly: GCA_031216915.1. NCBI lineage: Eukaryota > Metazoa > Mollusca > Scaphopoda > Dentaliida > Dentaliidae > Pictodentalium > Pictodentalium vernedei. The sequence goes on along the minus strand of CM062289.1, from coordinate 146,462,248 downwards.
GCTTCTATTGCTCCGACGTCTCGGTTTCATAGTAAACGAAGAGAAGTCGGATCTGGTGCCGTCCAAGTCATTTACCCACCTGGGAATGAGCTTCGAGACACACAACAATCTCGTTCGTCTGCCGTTAACCAGAGCGAAATTAGTCAGTTGTTATGCTCGCTATTGTCTTAACTCAGACAAAGTGTCATCGAGGGAATTCATGAGACTAATAGGTCTGTGCGGAGCTGCCTCGGATCTCATTCCGATGGGGCGGCTACGCACTCGTCCTCTCCAGGTCTATCTGACTCAGAATTGGAGAGTGAAGATTCATTCGCTCGAAACGGACATACTCTTGTCAAGCCAAGTGAAACAAGAGATTCAGACTTGGGCAGACATACAGTGGTTAACTCAGGGAGTTCCACTGCAGTTGCCAGATCCGAGCTTTACGATTATGACGGATGCCAGTCAAACAGGCTGGGGCGCGACACTGAGCCCATCGGATTTGAAGTGCCAGGGTCTTTGGGATCCGCAGTTTCTAAGCAAGCACATCAACATCAAAGAGATGTCGATTTGGCTTGCTCTACGTCATTGGATAGACGTTATTCAGAATGCACATGTGCAAATTATGTCCGACAATACGACAGTAGTAGCGTATATTCGGAACCAAGGTGGCACTCATTCCATTCCGTTGCTCAAACTAACGGAAAGAATTCTTCTGTTTGTACTAGAACATCAGATTCTTCTCTCCGTCCGTCATATTCCGGGTCGTCTGAACGTCTTAGCAGACTCCCTTTCACGGAGGGGTCGCCTGTTGCCGTCAGAATGGACTCTCAACAAGCAAGTATTCAATCAGATTTGCTACCAATGGGAACGGCCAATGATAGATTTATTTGCGACACATCTCAACAATCAGTTGCAGACGTATGTGTCACCTTGTCCGGATCCTCGAGCGTTTGCAGTAGACGCTCTCTCGATCTCTTGGGACGGAATGATAGGATATGCGTATCCTCCAGTGCCGTTGATTCAGCAGATATTGCTCAAGATAAAACAATCGCAATGCAAGATTCTGTTGGTAGCATCTCTGTCTCCACAGAGACCGTGGATAAATCTACTCAGGTGTCTGTTGTGGGACATGCCGAGGAAGCTTCCTCAACGGGAAGATCTTCTTTCGCAAGGGAAATTGCGCATCCTCCATCACATTCCGCAAGGTCTAAACCTTCACGTATTTCCATTGTGCGGTCCTTCTTGCACGGAAAACATTTTACAGGACGAGCAGTGGACGCGATTTCTAACTGCAGGAGGACCTCCTCTTCGCTAAACTATGCTGCTAAGTGGAGGGTCTTTTGTCAGTGGTGTGAGGATCATTCAGTAGATATTTATGATCCCTCCATTCCAGACATAGCAAACTTTCTAGTATACTTGTTTGATGAGATTAATCTGCAGCCTATCACCATTAAGGGTTATAGGTCTATGCTATCTGATACCTATGCACATCATGATAGCTTGAGGATTGGAACTAATGTCTCTTTATCTAAGTTAGTTAGAAATTTTTCGATAAATAGACCTAGAACCCTTAGATTAATTCCGAAGTGGAATTTGGCCTGGGTTCTTCTTAAGCTAAAAGAAGCGCCTTTTGAGCCTCTTGACACAGTTGACTTCAAATTCTTAACATATAAGACAGCTTTTCTCTTAGCTTTCTCTTCTGCTAGAAGAGTTAGTGAGCTTCATGCACTATCTGTGGACGATTCTCACTACCGTAGTGTCGGTAATACTATTACCTTTACCACTAATGTTGGATTTTTGGCTAAGAATCAGGCTCCTAATAAGTATCCTGAACCTATTATTATTAAGGCCCTTCCATCATCTGATGGGCGTAGGCCTCTACTGTGTCCTGTTAGAGCAATACGTATTTACAGACGTAGGTCTGAGTTCATCAGAAAGGGACGTAGCGTTTCTTTCTGTCTTTGATGCCTAATAGAAAGGATATTATGGTCCATTCTATTGCTAGATGGATTCAATTAACTATTCGAACTGCTTATGAAAAATTATCTTCTTCTCAGCAGTCGGCACTCAAGATCTCAGCTCATGAAGTAAGAGCTCTTTCTACTTCTTGGGCCTATGCTAATTGTATTGCTATTACTGATCTAATGAAGGCTGCATATTGGTCTCAACCTTCCACATTCACTAATTTTTATCTCAGAAATATTGAGTCCATTTCTGGAGACCTCCATTGTTTAGGTCCGTTATCAGTTGCTCAGAATATCGTCCACTAAACAGTTGCAACTATAGTTATGTAGGCTTTCTGTTCCGGCAGTGACTCTGTCCTGCTGCCCTCTTCGCTCTGGGGTATTTGACCCAGGGCAAGGGGAAGGGGGGCGGGTGTTCCCTTAGGTCACCTGCTTTATAGTGAAAAGCAAGGGAATACCTCCCCCAGAGTCAGTAATTCCGAGTCGGTACCGGGATGGTTTTAAAGTGTAAAGATAATGTTTAATCATCCATGTAATATTTTTAAAGTGTAGCTCGGTGTGAAGCATTTGTATATGTCATGTGTCAAACGAGCATTAATATACAATCCTCGGACACTTTTAATGAATATAAAGAGTCTCATTTCTCTGGACTTCCTTTATTTATTGGCTTACCTTTAAAAATATTAGTATAAAGGGTTATACTGGATGTTAATAGAGATCATTGATTATTATGCTCAATTACTGATCGGTGTTGTGTCTTTCTTCTTTATTATAAATAGGAAAGATACATGTAAAGCCTATCTCTTCTTTTCTCCTGGAGAGGATATTCTATTATACATAATTGAGCTTATTGGATTTTCCTTTATGTCCTAGGCCCTCCAGCCTATTTACTATTCAGCTAAGTCTGGGTCATTGGTACAGTATTAAAATGTTAAAAAATTTATAGTAATTTATATATTTTTTATACTTACCAATGACCCAGACGGGGATGGCCCTCCCAAGAGTTGGGAACTCATACCTCCCCGCTGAGTACATAACGCTTACCAGGCACTGGTTGTAAGAATGATAATTGGTGCCAATTTCGGGACCTCCTTGACACTGCGCATGCGCAGAGGAGTCGATGTATGGAGGGCCATATAGGACATGTATTTTTCGGTTTTTGATGCAAATTTTGGGGATTGGGGAGGCAAAATTTGTGTTTGGCCCTGAATTAAGGAGATTAGCACCAGCTAAGTCTGGGTCATTGGTAAGTATAAAAAATATATAAATTACTATAAATTTTTTAACTTTCATTGGATAATAGTGGTCATCGAATTTGACAGACATTGCTGCTGTGGAGACGTATTTTGAAAAGAACTGAAATCTGTTAACTACTGTTCAAGTTATGCCATAAACAAAGTTTGGATAGATGGACGGACAGCCAGGCTGACGGACAGAGCTCTATGCTATATCCCGCCCTTATGGGGTGATAAAAAGTAACAAAGTATGTGGTAGAAGCCTAATTTGAAATTTAGAGAAACAAAGTTCGAAAACCGTTTTGAAAAGGGTTTAAATGCCAATATTATTGGAAACCTCTGTATACATGTTAAGTAGACTTTGCCCCAAATGAATAACAATGACACTGTAACACAGTGTTTGAAGAATGAAAGGTACAACCTTGAAAAGCAAAACTTTTATACGAAACTTTAAGCTTGGAATACTAAGTAAACTGACTGCCAAAAACGGGTTAAATATTTCCTAAAACCTATAAAAGAAATCACTGATGTAAATGCAATCATCAAGTTGTACTGACCATGCAAAAATTGAAGTAAGAATGTATGTGGTAATATTTATATTTATTTATTTATTGGTGTTTAAGGTCACATATTTCTGCACAATGGCTAACCATGACCACAACAGTTTTATGGGTGGAGGAAGCCGGAGTACCCGGAGAGAACCACCGAGCAATGGCGAGCAACTGTCAGCTCCCCAACATACTAACTCCACACAAGCAGGGTTTGCATTGGTTGAAGACAGGTGCACCATCGACGTGCAGATCACCTTAGTGCACAGTGCCACCGTGCCACCACATGGGCAATGGGGGTGAAGTATCTTGCCCAAGGACACAACGCGGGTATAAAAACTGATTGCACTAATTTCGATACAAAATGGCTGCTGGCGGCCATCTTGAATTTTGGACTATGTCAAAGTTGAGCTAAAAAATGAAAGTGTCAGTGACATTGTAGCTAAACTTGTTTAAGACATGTACATGTATAGTATGTGACCCAGCAATGACAAACATTTAGGTAATGACCGATAACAAAGGTACATGTAAAGTATTGTAGCAGTCTGTACATAAATACTGACCGTAGCCTGTAACAAATATATAGGTAAAGTATTGTAAAAGTGGGGTGACTGTTAGATGCTAAACTAGAAAAGAAATCTTTGAGTCCCAGAGTGGGTCTGACTGAACCCAACAACATTTGTTCTCATAGCACAGTGATAACAAAGGCACCCAAGACACTTGTTCCTGTCACAAGGTGATAACAAAGGTACCCCAAGAAGTTTCGTGAAGATCTAGTCCGAGCCGTATTGACATGTGCATTTACTGTGTATAAGTAGCACTAAACAAATCAAAGTTCATCTAATTTGCATAATTTCTGGACAAGAAAAAAAAAAAACGTATAAAATGTGATGTATTCCATGTTACTAAACATTCCTAAAAAAATTTATTCAAATCAGAACTTTCATACAGAAGTTCTGTACAAACAAGAAGACCCACGGGGCCTGAAGCGCTCATCTTGAACAGAACACAATCTAAACAGAGTCCAAGAATGAGTTTACATTAAGCAAGTCATCTCCACAGGCTACACTGTCAATCCTTGAGTCCCTCAGGAGTGACAAAAATAATCTGGGCATCATGCCTTTTCTTCAGTTGATCATAAAGTAAAATGTAGAGCTCCCCTATGAAGCCCCTTGATACAACCTATGTGGATTAATCTTAGTTACACACCTCTAGAGGGAACTGAATAAAAATTTTTTAATTCAACAAAATGGCCAATTCCGGCTCCCATAGAGAGCCCAAATATTAACCCAGGCTCTTGATTTGAACACAGTTGAATCTGACTTCCCTAGAGATGTTTTGTACCAAATATGAAAAAGCATTCTGACTGTTGGATCTGAAGAAGAGTAATTGTAAAGAAATTTCTTTGAATTGCACTAAGTTCAAATTTGGGCTACCATAGCGAGCCCAAATATTAACCTATGGATCCGATTTGAACAAACTTGAATCTGACCCCCCTAGAGATGTTGTATATACCAAATGTGAAAGCATTCTGATGAGTGGATCTGAAGAAGATTTTTGAAGAAATTCCCTCATATTGTACTAAGTTAAATTTCATGTTCCCATATGGAGCCCAAATATTAACCTAGGCACTCGAATTGAACAACCTGGAATCTGACCCCCTAGAGATGTTGTATACCAAATATGAAAGCATTCCGACTGATGGATATGAAGAAGATGTTTAAAGAAATTTCCTCATATTGCACTAAGTAAAAATTTGGGCTGCCATAGTGAGCCCAAATATATACCTAGGGATTTGATTTGAACAAACTTGAATCTGACCCCCATAGAGATGTTGCATACCAAATATCAAAGCATTCTGACTGGTGGATCTGAAGAAGATTTTTTTAAATTACCCTCCATATTGAACAAAGATAAAATTTGGGCTTCCATAGGAAGCCCAAATATTAACCTAGGGACTTGGTTTGAACAATTTTGAATCTGACCCTCATAACAATGATGTATACCAAACATTAAAAGATTCTGACTGGTGGTTCTGAAGAAGATTTTTAAAGAATATTCCCCATATTACCTACCCTATGTTAAAACTTCGGACTCCTGTAGAGAGCCCAAATATGAACCAATGAGCTTTATTTCAACAAACTTTTATCTGACCTCCCTATGAATGCTGTATACCAAATATCAAAGATTCTGATGATCGGTTCCTGAGAAAAGATTTTTTATAATTTTTGCAAATATGCTGACTCAGCATTTTTCGATGCCCATTTCAGAACACCCTAACATAACCGATCGCAATTTTTTTTACCATTCAATTCTACTGGTCCTAAGGATACTTCATACCAAATAACAGCTCTCTGTTCCGTGTGGTTTGGGAAATATGGGCGATTAAAAATATTTCTATTTTTAGCTCCCAGGGTTCGCATGGGGATGCAGGAATTTTTTTTTTTGCATGGGTCAAGTACTTATGACCCAATACTACCACAAACCAAATTTGGTTCATACCGGACCATCGGTTCAGAAAATAGAAATTTTGGGCGGGGCCAAAAATCGTACCCCTCCTATTACAAAGCCAAATATTATTTCTCGAACTTCGTTTGAACATACTTGATTCTACACCTCATATGGAAGCTCCATAGCAAATATCAAGTCATTGTACACGCTGGTTCTTGAGAAGAAGATTTTAAAATATTTTGAAGCATTTTACCTCACTCCCTTTCTATGGGGCTGGGCACGTTGAGTTGAACAAAAATGAAATGACCCTTTGGAAACATCACTCACACAAACTTTCACTTGAATTGGCCCAGTGACTTTGGAGGAGAAGACTAAAACATGGTGTTGACGGACGGAGAGCGATGAGATTAGCTCAGCTTGACTTTGTCAAGATGAGATAAAAACTGATTACACTAATTTTGGTACAAAAAGGCAACTGGCAGCCATCCTGAATTTTGGGCCGCACCCCAAAACACTTGTTCTCGTCCCACGGTCGATAACAAAGGTAACCAAGAAGTTTCGTAAAGATCGGTTCATAAATACAGCCTCTAGCCTGAGCCGTATATAAGTTGTGTACAAAAAACTGATTAGACCTAATTTAGGTACAAAATGGCCACTGGCAGGCATCTTGAACTTTGGACCTCACTCAGAAAGACTCGTTCTCATCCCAAGGTGATAACAAAGGTACCCAAGAAGTTTCGTGAAGATCGGTTCATAAATACAGACTCTTGCTTGAGCCGAACTGACATGAGCACTTACTGTGTATAAGTGACACTGAATAAATCAAAGTTCATCTAATTTGCATAATTTTTGCACGAGAAAAAAACCTGTATTAAATGTGATGTACTCCATGTTACTAAACATTCATACAAAAATTTATTCAAATCAGAACTTTCATACGGAAGTTCTGTACAAAAAACTGACTGCACGAACTATAGTACAAAATGGCTGCTGGTAGCCATCTTGAATTTCGGACCGCACCCAAAACCACTAGTTCTGGTCCAACGGTGATAACAAAGGTACCCAAGAAGTTTCGTGAAGATCGGTTCATAAATACGGCCTCTAGCCCGAGCCGTATTGGCATTTGCAATTACAGTGCTGAAAGTAACATTAAATAGATCAAAGTTAGTCTAATTGGCATAATTTATGCAAGAGAAAAAAATCCGTATTATATGTGATGCATCCCATGGTACTAAACATTCACACAAATGAAAGTGTCAATGACACTGTAGCTTAACTTGTGTGTTGTGTTTGATGAAAAGGATAATGTTCAATGTTTAAGAAAGGATTATGAAATATGACAAGAATTGTGATAATTGGGAATATGTTCATTTCTGTTCCCTGTATGCTATGTTTTTGATAAAAATAATATGAGGTGTACACTGTACTAAAGAGCTGAGGGGTGGGTTAATATGACCGCACAGTTAATGTATGTGGCCCTCACAGTTAACGTATATCAACGAAAGTTACCAAATTACAGTGAAATTATTCCAAAACGAGTCATCCTATCAAGTTACATTGAAATCCCTTCATAAATATGGCCTGTAGACTGTGCTCAAGGTTTTCGGGCTTTGGGCCCCTGTAGCCATCAATTTCCCAATTGCGTCCAAAGGGAACGTTCTCATCTAGACATTATATGAAGTCAACCTGCCAAGTTACAATGAAATCCCTTCATAAATATGACTTGTAGACTGTGCTAAAGTTTTTGGGCTTTGGGCTCGGGCAGCCATCATGGTTGAATGATCGCATCCAAAAGGGGAAATTCTCATCTGGGCATCATCTGGAGTGATCCTACGAAGTCACAATGAAATCCCTTCATAAATATGACCTGTAGACTATGCTCAAGGTTTTCGGGCTTTGGGCCCCTGAAGCCGTCACAGTTGACCAATCACGACCAAAAGACGATATCATTTAGGCATTAGATGGAGTCTAACAGGTTACAATGAAATCCTTCCATAAATATGACCTATAGACTATGCTAAAGGTTTTGGGCTCGGGCAGCCATCAAGGCTGAACGATCACGACCGAAAAGGGACGTTCTCATCTAGACATTATTTGGAGTCATCCTACCAAGATACAATGAAATCCCTTCATAGATATCACCTGTAGACTGTGCTCAAGGTTTTTGGGCTTCAGGCCCCTGTAGCTGTCACAGTTGCTTATGGTGTCCAAAAGGGGCTGTTCTCATCAAGACATTATATTTAATCAACCTACCAAATTACAATGAAATCCCTTCATAAATTTGACCTGAAGACTGTGTTAAAGGTTTTCAGGCTTTGGGCTCGGGTAGCCATCATGGTTGAATGATCGCAACCAAAACGGGACATTCTCATCAGGGCATCATCTGGAGTGATCCTACAAAGCTACAATGAAATCCCTTCATAAATATGACCTGCAGACTGTGCTCAAGGTTTTCGGGCTTCGGGCCCCTGAGGCCGTCACAGTTGACCAATCACGACCAAAAGGGGATGTCTTCATCTAGGCATTATACCAAACTAACAAGTTACAATGAAATCCTTCCATAAATACAACCTATAGACTATGCTAAAGGTTTTTGGGCTCGGGCAGCCATCAAGGCTGAAAGATCGCGACCAAAAGACGACGTTCTCAGCTAGACATTATTTGGAGTCAACCTGCCAAGGTACAATGAAACCCCTTCATAATTATGACCTGTAGACTGTTCTAAAGGTTTTCGGGCTTTGGGCCCCTGTAGCTGTCACAGTTGCCCAATCGTGTTCAAAAGGGGACATTCTCATCTAGACATTATATGAAGTCAAACCTACCAAGTTACAATGAAATCCCTTCATAAATATGACCTGTAGACTGTGCTAAAGGTTTTCGGGCTTCGGGCAGCCATCATGGTTGAATGATCGCAACCAAAGGGGACAATCTCATCTGGGCATCATCTGGAGTGATCCTACGAAGTTACAATGAAATCCCTTCATAAATATGACCTGTAGACTGTGCTCAAGGTTTTCGGGCTTCGGGCCCCTGAAGCCGTCACAGTTGACCAATCACGACCAAAAGAGGATGTCATCATCTAGGCATTATATGGAGTCAACCTAACAGGTTACAATGAAATCCTTCAATAAATATGACCTTTTGCCTATGCTGAACGTTTTTGGGCTCGGGCACCCATCAAGGCTGATGATCGCGATCAAAATGGGACAGTCTCATCTAGACATTATTTGGAGTCATCCTACCAAGTTACAATGAAATCCCTTCATAAATATGACCTGTAGACTGTGCTAAAGGTTTTTGGGCTTCGGGCCACTGTAGCCGTCACAGTTGCTCAATCACATCCAAAAGGGGTCCTTCTCATCCAGACAATATATGAAGTCAACCCACCAAGTTACAATGAAATTCCTCAATAAATATGACCTATAGACTTTGCTAAAGGTTTTCGGGTTTTGGGCTCGGGCAGTCGTCACGGTTGGCAGATCATGCCCAAATGGGGAAATTCTCATCTAGACATTATAAGGAGTCATCCTACTAAGTTACAATGAAATCCCACCATATTAAACATGACCTGCAGACTGTGCTAAAAGTCTTTGGGTTTCGGGCTTGGGCAGCCATCATGGTTGACGGATGATGCCCAAAAGGGGACGTTCTCATCTAGGCATTATACAGAGGCATCCTACCAAGTTACAATGAAATCCCTTCATAAATACGACCTGTAGACTGTGCTAACGGTTTTTGGGCTCGGGCAGCCATACCGGTTGCCCGATTGCTGACCAAAAGGGAACGTTCTCATCTAGACATGAACCCAAACCTGCATATGAAATTTCGTGACAATCAGACAAGAACTGTGGCGTCTAGCCCGTCCTAAAGGAAAATGTGAACAGACTCACAGACTTCCGCACGCGTGATAGCAATAGCTTATCTTGACTATGTCAAGTTAAGCTAAAAATGATTCAAATCAGTGCTTTCATATGGACGTTCTGCGCAAAAAATCTGATTGCACCTAATTTTGTACAAAATGGCTGCCAGTGGCCATCTTGAATTTCGGACCAGTCCCAAAAACACTCATTCTTGTCTTAGTGATAACAAAGGTACCCAAGAAGTTTCGTAAAGATCGGTTCATAAATACGGCCTCTACCCTGAGCCGTGTATACGGCACGACGGATGGACAGAGGGACGACGGACCATGACAATACCTCAAATTTGGCTTCACCAAAGTTGAGCTAAGACACTGTAGCACAACTTGACAAACTTGAACTTGGCAAGTTTTTAGTGAAATGGCAAAATTGACGATCACTGGTACCAATGTTATTTGGTGAAATTTAAACATAACAGCATTGTGTGTGCACAACGTCAGAGTAATCCATGCATTTTTAAATGTAAACTGTGAGGCTGGCTAAAGGAAGAATGTTCATACACAAATGCAGTAAATAAGTTAAGAGGTTATTGTAAATGGCAACTTTTTTCACAGAAATGAATGCTAATCAGTAAGTCTTATCTGGAGGTCCCACCTAATGAGAACACCAAGTTCAACAAGGACGCCAACACCCTATAGCTCACCAATATTCCTCTTTGATAGCTTTGGCAAACACAAGAACTGTATCTAACAGGCTCATAACATATGATAAAGCTGACCTAAACACAACCTCTTAAAAGTAAAACACAGAAACTGACTCATAAACACCAAGTTAAACATGAAATTCTGAGCTAAACAGAAAACTAAATGTAAGTAAAAAATAAATAAAAAAGTTAAGAGAATGGTTTAAAACACATAGGGTGAGGGTTAAATAGTGGTAGAATGATAATAAGCACCATATAGAAGCAATATAAAGGCCATGGGATGAAAAGGGTGTCAGCAGCTGCCCTAAATAGAAACGTTAACACACTGAAAATGTCAAGTGTGAGCTAAACAGAAAACTCAATGTTCAAAAGTTGAAGAGAAATTTGAATTGAAATTCAGTGGGCACGGGTGAAACCATGGAACAATGATAATGAAGAACATATATGAGGAATATAAGCACCATGGGAAGAGAAGGAACACAGCAGGTGACCTAAACACAAAGTCAAACATGAAATTCTGAGCTAAACAGAAAAGTAAACACAACTAAAAAATGTTAAGAAAAAGGTTTAAAATGCACTGGGTGAGAATGAAATAATGGTAGAATGATAATAAGCACCATATGGAAGCAATATAAAGGTCATGGGATGAAAAGGGTGTGGGCAGATGACCTAAACAAAAACTTTAACACACTGAAAATGTCTAAGTGTGAGGTAAACAGGAAACATTAACAAAATGACTTACGGGGTATGAAGCACTCATCTTGAACAGAACACAATATAAACAGAGTCCAAGAATGAGTCTACATTAAGCAATCCATCTCCACAGGATACACTGTCAACCCTTGAGTCCCAGGGGAGTGAGAAAAATAATCCGGGCATCATGCCTTTTCTTCAGTTGATCATAATGTAAAATGTAGAGCTCCTCTATGAAGCCCCTTGATACAACCTATGTGGATTAATCTTAGTTACATAATTCCAAGAGGGTACTGAATACAAAATTTTTAATTCTTCAGCAACATGGCCAATTCTGGCTCCCATAGGAAGCCCAAATATTAACCCAGGCTCTTGATTTGTACACAGTTGAATCTGACTTCCCTAGAGATGTTGTACACCAAATATGAAAGCATTCTGACTAGTGGATCTGAAGAAGATTTTTGTAGAAATTCCCTCATATTATATTAAGTTAAATTTCAGGTTCCTATATAGAGCCCAAATATTAACACAGGCACTCGAATTGAACAAACTTGAATCTGACCGCCCTAGACATGTTGTCTACCAAATATGAAAGCATTCCGACTGGTGGATCTGAAGAAGATTTTTAAAGAAATTTCCTCATATCGCACTAAGTAAAAATTTGGGCTAACATAGAGAGCCCAAATATATACCTAGGGATCTGATTTCAACAAACTTGAATCTGACCCACCTAGAGATGTTGAATGCCAAATACGATAGCATTCTGACTGGTGGATCTGAAGAAGATGATTTTTTAAAATTATCCCCCATATTGAACAAAGTTAAAATTTGGGCTTCCGTAGGAAGCCCAAATATTAACCTAGGGACTTGGTTTGAACAATCTGGAATCTGACACTCATAACAATGATGTATACCAAACATTAAAAAGATTCTGACTGGTGGTTCTGAAGAAGATTTTTAAAGAATATTCCCCATATTACCCTATGTTAAAAATTAGGGCCCCAAATATGAACCAGTGGGCTTTATTTTAACAAACTTGTATGTGATGCATGATGGCAACAGCTTATCTTGATTTTGTCTAGTTAAGCTATTGAGGGTATCAGAGCAAGAGCAAACATTCGTTTTCCTTGCTCATGTTGCACATTCAGTGAAATATAAATAATATTTGTTTATATATGTATAAATTTGTTTTATCACAGATTATTAAAGAGTGCCCGTGGGAACTCGTCAATAATCTGTAATGAAACAAATTTTGATTAACGAATTCAGACCACTCAAAATACTGTAGCCCTTAACCAGTTAAGGTTACATATTTCTGCACCATAGATAATCGTGACTGCAACATGGATATAAAGTTAAGTCCAGTCAATCGTTAATATCCATGTTTCCCATTTTAGAGGACTTCCATCCCAGGCATTGGAGACAGAGTCCTATTTTCCCAGTAAAACAGAGCTTTATTACCACTGTAAACAAGTGCTGCTTCCCTTTCCAGGGTTTTCACAGGGATGAAATACAGATTAAGAGGAGTTCTGGTAATTTTGAATTGGGGGAAAAGAAACTGATTTATAATTTCATAAGGTTGACTGAAAGGAATTGCATTTTTGTGAAATATATTGATACAAGTTGGTTTTTAAATTAAACAAATTACAGTCCATGTACAATTTGTCTTATGATATATTCTCGTTTCATTTTTTTATTTATTGGTGTTTGAGGTCACATATTTCTGCACAATGGCTAACTGTGGCCACAACATTGACAAGTCAAGTCCAGCCAATCATTTGTACCCATGTTGCCCTTCTTAGGGGACTTCCACCCACCCCTGGCATTGGTTACCAGGTCCTATTTTACCAGAAAAACCGAGCTTGTTTCCCACAGTGTTCAGTGAAACAAGGGTGTAGGCATAGGTGCAGAGGTTGGGATGGAGAATCACAGGGGTCTTGGGCCCCCAATCCAAATGAGTCCCCATCAGCAAGCCAAAAAAAATCAAGAATACTTTAGTGTTGCTGTTCATCCTCTCTCAGATTTAATTTTCAAAATCAACTTTTACAGGGTATCCCAATATACTTGGTATTTTTTGTGAGAACAAAATGCATATACCAAACATGAAATTTCAATACTGCAGAGCTCTAATGAACAGGCTTGTGTGCTGATATTTGAAACAACAGACTGCCACAGAGGTGCTGCATACCTAGATCAGCATTAAGTCAAAGGATGGAACAATTGTTTTGTTACAATTGATTGGAGAAAGCCAACAGGCATTCTTCAATAAATTTAACTGAACAATTATTTGTGAACAAAATCCAACTGAAGTTAGGCTCTCATTGAAGGTGGAATGATATTTATGAAAACACAAAATACTTGTATTACAAATCACCTTCAATAAATAATTTAGCACTCTACCAGTTAAGATCCGACTACTGGGGGGCAAGTTATACTTTGAACAGACAAAAAGTATCTTTCTGAATGCAAAACTCGAGTGGAATGTTACTGTACGGAAAACTTAAGTCAATGTTTGGCTGAGTGGGCATTTCATGCTGAACATGTACTTAAGATTTCACTAAGATGACCAGTTCACCAGAAGATAACCCAAGGATATTAAAATTACTTGGAAAGTTTCACAGGGAAAATTCATTATTCACAAAGAAAAACACAAAAACAGAAGAAATTTCATTTGCAAAACTTGAAATATTTCAAATGCATTAAGTTTATTCTCAGTCAAGTATTGTTTCACTTGATATGCACAACATTTAACATTGAATGGTTCCTATTACAGAACTGGCCGCCTTGTTAACATATACATAAATAGATACAAACACAAGTGGCCCCAAGGGGCCTTAATTGCTCACCTGATAAAACTGTTTAAAGGAGGAATTTAGGTCACATTCAGCATCTACATGCTAATATAATAATAATAATAATAATAATAATAATAATAATAATAATAATAATAATAATATTAGACAAAGTTTTTATATAGCGTAAAATCACATGGTTATGCTCTAAAACGCTTTACATGGAAAATAAATACATATTTGAGCTCCCTACTAAAAAAAAAGAACTGAAGTAAACAAAACCTGATCAAATTAGAGAGCTGAAAGTCAGAAGAGATGGTACTTGAGTTTTGTTTTAGAGTCATCTAAGCTTATGGAAGCCTGAATATGCACTGGCAATGAGTTCTAGAGTTGTGGACCTATGAAAGAAAAGACCCTGGTATTCACCAAGGTGGAACAGGAAAAAGGAACAAGAAGTCTGAGCTATATGGATGAGCAAAGATTCCGTTTTGATGATTGAATAGTCAAAAGGATCTGAAGATATTTTGGAGCTGATCCACTAATGCACCTAAAGACCAACACCCAAACTTTGAAAGTGATACATTGTTGAACAGGGAGCCAATGTTGCTTATGGAGCAAAGGGTTTATGTGATGATAACTTCTGGATCCCATGATAATACGAGCAGCAGTGTTTTGTATTTTTTTGCAGTTTTGCAATCAGACCTATAAGCAGTGAAGTAGAAAAATCCAAATGTGCTGAAATAAAGGCGTGAACAAGATTTTTGATTCAAATAACGTTAAAGATGACAAAGATTTCTAGTGTGCATAAAAAAGCGCTTGCAAATTGCATCAATACTTGCTTCCATCGAAAAGATGTGAATCAAATGTTACCCCAATGTTGCAAGTACTATCTGATACTATCTGTTCTGAGCTGCCAATTTCTTCAGATTTAATTTAAAAATCAGAAGGAATTTATATAACCAACACTTATCAGCATTAATTTCTAACATATGACCAGCAATCCAGTTTTGCACCTTATTAACACAGTTTTGCAACATATCCACTGACTTCAGTGAATCAGACTCACTCATTGCATTAAAAGACACATACAGCCGACTGTCATCGGCGTAGTGATGATATGGAATGCCTTCATCCCACAGCATTTTGCCAAATGAGGCAGTATAAAATGTAAATAACATAGGGCCCAGAACTGATCCCTGCGGAACACCACAAACGAGGGATTTACTATCGGAGTTTTCTGATGAAAACCTGTTGCTTTTTAGTGAAAGGTAAAGATTCAAACCATTCAAGATATAGTTAATTTAATTTAGATATGGGATTGGGGGTTGAGGGAGAAGAGTCTGTTTGATGAAATGGGCTTTTTGCGTAAAATCACTTGAACCCCTTCAAAACTCATTTTAAAGCTAAGATAAAAAAAAGATGACAAGGTGGATCCCCCTCCCATTCCCCATCCCCAACAGGGTGATATTAAATCTAACTAAAGTTTACCACAATCACCTCTCATGTATAGGCACAATTCATTTGAACAAAGAGGAAAATTTTCCATTGGATTCTGTGTTAAATTTCAAACCTCCCAGGTGTCCACCAAATCAGTCAATCATAACACTTTGAACAAACTGTAATCTCGGAGTCATAGCAATGCTATACATCTGCCTGGTTGAACTAAAGAAGATCTTTGAAGAATATTCATCACACTATACTGTTAAAATCTGGGCTCCACGGGAATACAAAATATGACCTTAGGGACTTGATTTGAACCAACTTGAATCTGAACCTCCAGAGGATGCTGCATATCAAATATCAAAAAATTCTAACAGGTTGATCAGAAAAAGATTTTCAAAGAATATTTCTCATATTGCTCTAAGTTAAAAGTTTGGTTTTCCCACACCATAGCCCAAATGTGACCCCAGAGGCTTTATTTAAAAAAAACTTGCATCTGCTCCCCCCACACACCTCCCAAGAAGATTTTAAGAACATTTTCCTCATATTGGAATGGTGTAAAATATGGGTAATCAACTCGGGGATTTCATTTGAACAAACTTGAAGCTCACCCCACTGAGGATGCTATAGACCAAATGTAAGATTCTGACTTAAGAATCTGAAGAAAATTTTTAAAAAATATTCTTTGCATTACATTAAGTTAAAATTCAGGAAACCCAAAGATGACTCCAGGGACTTCGTTTGAACAAGCTTCAAGCTGACCACCAAAAGATGCAGTTATACCGAATATCAAGAGATTTTGACTGGTAGATCTGAAGATTTTTTGATAAATTTCTCATACTGCATGAAGTTAAAATTCTACTAGTAAGGATGTTGTATACTAATTATTAGAAGATTCTGGTTGGTAGTTCTGAAGATGATTTAAAAAAATCTTAAAAACATTTTTTGGGTGCTAACAGGATTATGGCCCTTGTGATGCCCCATGGGTATGACTGTATTTGAACAAATTTGAATGGACATATAAAGAAACATGCATATCAAATTGGATTCAATTTGGCCCTTGTAGTTTATGAGATGACAATGTAAAGTTCATGCTGGATGGATGGACACACTAAAATTCCCCTTCAGCTTTGTTTGGTCAGGTGAGCTAAAAAAAACACAAGAAAGGTAGCAAAAACATCTAGAAACAGTACTATAAAGACACATACAAAATATTATTACATCTTGTTTTCAGGGGCATTACTACTAAGCAGGGCTGATAGGATATACTTCCTTTATGATACAATATGTATCACAAATCAGAGTACACGATACACTTTGTACATGTATCATGATACACATGATCTCTCATGGCATGCAACTAAAGATGTTAGCTAGTTTGGAGACTGCATGCATTCATTTCCAGTAGCTTATTTGTATTACAAATTTGGATGCACTCTTTAACAATACATTAAGTAATTTATGGTTTTGATTTTATGACCCATTTTTCAGTGTTTTTTTTTCTTCTCAGAAGATATTGTCTAAACATTTAATCCCTTATAACTTGTTTGACTGAGCTCAGCGAGCTGTGTCAAACAAGAGATAATGGATTAATCAAATAAGTATCAAGTAAAATAGATGGAATTCACCAAATTATGGTTAACTGAATAATCCCTTTAATGGAATATTTATCACTGTTGATATTGGTATGCAAAAGCAGGATTTCTCGGTTTTCAAAATCCAAGAAGCTGTTTTGCCTGATATTATTTATCTTTATCATATCATGATTGCAGTCATATTACTAAGGGTGGGTTGACGCTTTCCAAAAGATTTTCAAATCAGGTCACATACAGTACAGGTTGAAAAAGTTGTGGGATAACAACTATAAACTATGTATCTTTCTCTTCCTACACTGAGAGCTTTCCAGAAAATGATGACAGATTCTGATCTTATTAGTGCAGGAGCAGCAGAATACTTAATTTACTGCAGTTATGGTACAACTTATTTTGACTTGTACTGTATTTGTTTGGATTGGAGTCACATAGTAATCGATTTGCTAGTAATTATGTACTTTCTTGCAAGACTAGATTTAATACATGAACACACACATACTCAGTCATAGAAATGGAGGTCTGTAGCACCTGACTTGTGCTGTTAGGGGCCCACCAACAGCACAAGTCAAATTTGAATTTGACCCCCCTAGAGAAGTTGTGCCACCATGTTTATTTTTTTTTGTCCAAACATTTTTTCAAAGAAGTCATTAGTTGTTCAAATAGAATCCCGACTGTCTAATATTTCAACAGCATCATGATGGCATCCCTTTCATGATGGCATAGCTTTATGATGTACCGGTAGTTGGAATATGTAATCAGTCTGGATTTGAGCCAACAGTCAGGACAAATCTGGTTTACATCCCCTATCAGACATCTTCGGGAAGCCTCTGCTTGTTTTATAATATGCACATGTGTACCTCCAATAGCAGTCAGATCTGAAACATTTCTTGTCTTGAAGGAAGGTTATCAGTTTAACCTGTACCTCTGACATGACTCGACAAGACGACAACACTTCCATCGTGATCTGAAGGAAATTAAGATTTCACTTCTACCTTCGAAAACCATGGTTCGCACCAAATGCCTGGTTAGTTGCCCTGACATCTCTATGCAAATTATATACTTGCAAGACAACCCTCCAGATTTAATTTGTAGAAGCACTTATTTAGGGGACTTGTGATTCACTGAGATAATTAAAATCTGTCAAGTTTGAGCAAACTGTGTTGCGATAACAATGACTCCCAAGAAGAAGACTTGTACCCACAGTGGCGTACCCAGGATGGGGTGGGGGATGTGTGGGGGGAATTCACTCTCAGGGTATTGAATTTTCCAAATTTTTTTGGAGGAACCCCCCCCCCCCCCCCTCATCCGATGTTAAGGGGATACCATAGGCCTGAGGTGGGGGTATGGCCCTCCCACTGGTGGAGATTGGGAAGCCTCCAAACCACCCACCAATGGCTGGCACCCCTAAAATAATTATGCCCCCCCCCACCTCAACAGTTGTGAGTGGGGGTGCTCCCCGACACAGACTAGGGTATTCCCCAACAAGCACACAATAAAGGAGGCAGTTTCCCTGATGGGGAGTCTGAGTTGGCAAACAAACACTTTCTTGGGGGGGGGGGGGGGGGGGGGGGGTAGTGTAGCATTATTCTTGAAAACCATATTGTGTCAGGAAGTTCCACTGACAGCTGAATTAACAGTACGCAGCAATAAGTACAGACTTCAAGGATTAGTAATTTTACTTGATTTGGTCAAACATCTTATGGTCACATGCAGACATTTTTCAATGATACCTGCTTCAATATCAAATATGCTCAAAATTGATGTCATGCAGTCAAGTTTATATCATGACCAAACAGCAATACTGTGAAGCCAATCATATACAAAACTACTACATACATCGTGTGGAAAGACGAAAAACCACTCACTGACATACATGTACATTTTCTTTTTCGATTTTGAAGAATGTTGGTGCACAATAAAATATGCACCTGGTTTCAAATACAGGCAGGTCTTTTTGTTTTTGTGTGTCTACCAGGATTTGAATGAACTCATAACTGCATGTACAGGTATGCAATAAGAACAAACAATGCTGCTTCTGGAACTGAGTTTCGTATTGGCAAACACTTTTCTCTCCGTGTTTCTCAGCCTTCAACAAAATTTTCTTTTCACAAGTTTTCCGTTCCGCTCAAGAATCCAGTCCTCGGAATTAGCGACGGCATTCGGCAATGCCGTCGCAAAAGCTGCCGCCGCGGGGCATGGCGGCAGCATTTTCTTGCCGTCGCAAATTGGCAGCCATAATATTTTTTTACTTGTCCCAATCACCTGAAGTCCGTCAGAACTGATCATCCAACCCTACATAACATATGTTTTATAGTCGTAACTGGTGTATAAAATCAATATTTGAGGAAATATCTTATATTAATTGATTTGAAAGTAAGTTTGTACAAAATGTATGTGGTTGAAAAACTGTTCATAACCAGTTGTTTTTCGTTTGCGTTTTTTTGAAAGAACCCCCTTGTTGACTGTGATGCACGTTTAAAATAACCCAGGAATTCCTGGGCAATTCCCTTTTGACGTCACACCTTACATACATACAACCAATCGAATTCTTCGTTTCATGAAAGTATGCAAAATTGGTGTACTGGGACAATGCGGCAGTTCTATTGGTCACTGGGACAATGCGGCAGTTCTATTGGTCACTGATGTAATCTCAACAGAGCACGTGGTCATGTTCCATTTTAATTTTGGCATTCTCCACTTGTGGCATATGTAAACTGTACAATCTCAAACAAACTGAATTGGAAAACAATCAATCGGTTCAATAAAAAAATAAATGCATTGAGCACAAAACAAGGGTGAGTTGGAAAATAATTCTTGTTGTGTTTATTAGGTCAGAGTCAACTCGCCCCGGGTTGATGCGCAATGCAAATATTTCTGTCTCTAACAGTTATTGTCAAAACTGATAGGCTAATAATGCATGGATGCGAGTTACAACCAGCCCCTAAAATTAGGACAACCAGTCAATCAATTGATCACTTAATCGAACTACAGCTTGTCCAACTGACCAACCGCCAGTGATCTCTTGTCCATTTGAAGTCAGCTGTTCTGATTAATGATTATTATTCACTTAGTGTCATAATACTGTCATCCAAACAATTCAATTCAAAAGTGCCGTCGCTGATAAAAATTTGCCGTCACAGAATTTTTGGTAGCAGCAATGTTGTGCCGTCGCAATATTTTCCTAATTCCGAGGACTGAGAATCCAGCAATCATGATTATGCTTTCACCAAGAGCATGTTATCAGTCATGCTCACGGTAGAAAGTATAGACTTGGTGGCTGGATATCACGCTAAAATTAATTCTAAAAAAAAATCTGAGGATGTATCCGACTGGCGGAATCTTTCTGGGGTCGAATCTCTATGTACCTGATAAAACCTGCTGTGGTTCTGACAACATAGTAGCGTTTATGTTGCTTTTGACAGTGTGATCACCAACAAGTTGAAAATAAGTTGCTAGATCAGTCAGTTCTGATCTAATGGCAACCTGTTGGATAGCCACTAAAATTGCGAATGCTGTCCCATTTTCGTCGGCCACGTTAAAATGTAATCTATGTATGGCACATACTTTTTTGTGTGCTGTTCTTCAAATCCAAGTGCACAAGCGCAGTAGCATGCCTCAAAATAAAAAGTCGGAATTTTGCAGCCTAAAACCAAGATCCTGTCACACAGTCACATAGGGAGCCAAAGCATGATAGCCTACAACCATTTAGACTTGATGGTGACCCAGGCATGATGCAGATAATATCTCTGTTGTGTTTTGAAATCATAGTACTGCAGAAAAGTGTACATCTTTGCATGCTGTTGCTGACAGATCTTCCTCCTTACTGTGCCAGGTCAAAGAATCTCTTGTGGGACTTAAAATCTGTTCAGATTCAAGAGAATCGGTTTTGATTTTTGCAAAATCTTGCCGTGAGAATCAGTTTTCTGTTTTTAACCCTTTACCTAACATGAAAAGCAGACGACACTTGCAAAAAAAATTCTTGAATAACTAATTTTTTTCATTTTTTGTCTCAAAAACATAGGTTATGACCCCTCGTTGGAACGAGCTCGACGAGCTCGTTCCAACGAGGGGTCATAACCTATGTTTTTGAGACAAAAAATGAAAATATTTTGAAAAATAATTGGCGATTTTTGAGAATAGCGCTGGCCGGTTTTGGCCGTTACGTTGGGTAAAGGGTTAAATAACTGACAATATGTGAATACTCGCATTCTCTTGTGAGTGTAACCAATACATTTTCCATAGATAATCATCAAACCTTGTATTTATAAATTTGCCAGAAAACCCCTAAGGGCAGAGAGTCCCACTTCTGAAGAGTTTCTTGTCTAAAATATGTCCAAGTGGACATACTGAATTTTGGAGGTCTTGCTGTTGGTAGTGTAGTTACAGAACATTAGCGGTGGATTCTAGTGAAGTCTTAGCTGCCTGAAATCTGGCTGTGACGGTTCGGCTATCTTTGGGCTGGGGGAGAATTAAACACTAAGCACGTGCTTCTAGTGAAGTGTTGTCTGCCTCAATAGGCAGATGACACTTGACTAGAAGCACCTGCTTACTGTAAATTTGTCGTGGTATGTCATGTTCAATAAACTCATTCTGATTCTCCGGCTTCTAAGCGTCAAATGGACATTTTGCAAGAATCAAAGTTGATTCTATTGTTTTCTGAATCATTTGCAGGAATCAATTGTTTCACGAGTGAATCTAAAGCCCTGTCTTGCCACTGGAATTTCAGTAGAATGTGGGTGCTTTCAACAAATTTCCTTCTGAAAACTGAATCAACTTTTCGAACAGTTTTGTTAAGGGTTAAAGTTTTCATCAAATCTAGTCATGGCTGCGTTACAGCACAAATTGAAGACCTCATGAAAAATATTTAATAAAATACTTAGCAGGAAATGAGTTAACTCTCGCACACCGATTACAAAATTCTGAAATTTCAGGCAACAAATTTTTCCGGTAATGCAACTAGGAATTCAACCAGCTGGTTGGATTGTGAACAAAAATGTGCAGGTTGACATTTTGACATCAGTGTGCAGTGTTAAGGCCCCCACAAAGTAGATCATCTGTTTCTCAGGCCATTTTTTGCAAAATTGCAAGTGGGCGGGTTATTTTATTTTCTATTTTTGTAATTATTTCTTTGCCATCAAAAGTTCATGTTCTTGGTTTGTTTTAGGTTTTAACTGGTAGAGTGCTGGAAGCCCATATTTGGGCTTTATTCTGAAGTCCGGGTATTGCAATTTAAAGGCTTCATATTCCGTGGATGTGCTTCATATTATCTTTGAAGTGATATTATTTTATCTGTTACGATTTGACTTGTCACAATTTATGGGAGTGCCTGCACTCTCCCATAAATTGTAAGAAGGCAAAGATGTACAACAAAAATTTCCAGGACCAAAAATAACTTGGCACTTTACCAGTTAAGCCTCATAATCTAGAGAATAACGTTGGTGGTGGAGCATTTCATCCCTTGAGAGCAAGAATGCTTTGCAATGGTAAAGTGCTGCAATGCCTTGTTGCACACAAGGACAAATTTATCAATTTTATTAACTTGGGTAAAAAAATCAGGCACAGACAATTTAATTTTTATGTAAGTTTTCATTGGCTATATAAAAAGAGAGCATGCAAAAGTCAAAATTACCTGGAGAAGGACCTGAGAAACAGATTTTTAACTTTTTTATGCCTTACCAGATCCCACTGTACAATTTGTAGCTATCAATATATGGAAAAAGTGAAAAGAGAAAGAAGATGAAGAGAATGTTCTCGTTTTTCAGTAACTGATATTTAAGTATACATTACAGCACTGTGTTGAAAAATCCATAAACTTCATGCTATGCTGACAACACAATTTGAAAATACATCAGGGTTCATTGTCTTGAGGAAGGGGTTTGAGATTTTCAAAGACCCACACAAGATGAACCCAGGCACTTGAATGGAACAAATTGGAATCTGACACAGGTGAGCATGATGCAAATGAAATGTTAAAGATTCTGACTGGTGGATCTGAGGATTAAAGAAGAGTCCATGAGGGAATACTTGGGAGGATTTTAAGAACAAAGACATGAAAGTTCTCAAATTTCCAAATAAGAACAACTCGAATCTGATTGAAAACCCTTGGGTCAATTTTTAAACTGAATTTCGAATTATTACAGTTACAAGCCAGGTTTTGTTTCCAGGAAGCTGGTACAGTGGAGCCCACGTAATTGGAGATCTCTGTACTGAATAACCCTGTTTGTTTGTTTGTTTGTTGGCGGTTAACGTCACATATTTATGCACCATGGCTAATCATGACACAACATGGAGATGAAGTCAAGTTTAGTCAATCGTTGATCAACATGTTGCCCATTTTACAGGACTTTCACCCCAAGCATTGGTGACTGGGTCCTATTTTACTAGTAAAGCGGAACTGGTTTACCACAGTAAACAAGTGCTGCTTACTTCCCGGGGTTCCCACGGGGAAAATAATAACCCTGTTAATTGAATATAATTTCCCCACACAAAAACATTTACCATACCTCCTGTATACAGTTGACCTGTTAATTGCATATAAGTTGTAGAGTAAATTCCTGTTAATTGAATAAAAAATCTTGGAACCTGTCGAGAAATTACCCAGTTTTCCTTTATTTATAGACCTATTTGGCCTCAGTACATTCAATACAGGCATTTAATGTATTATAACTTGTTTGACAGAGCTCATGGAGCTCTGTCAAACAAGATATAATAGAATAAATACTAAGTTTATCTCTCGAATACAGGAAAGAGACACAATCCCTGTTAATTGAATACTCCTGTTAATTGAATAATTTTCATCTGGAAAGTGGCTATTCAATAAACAGGGTTCCACTGCACTATGGGTGAATCATAAGAACACAAGGGTGGAGTATGGGGGGGGGGGGGGGGGGTACAGTTATAAACAACCCTTGGTGGTGTTTTTCCTGTATTTCATACAGTTTCATACAGTTAAAACTAAAGGTCCTGTCATGAACTGTGAGCTTATCTAGGCTTAATTGCACGTAGGAAGCACAACAGGTTCTCCTGGTTACTCATAGCAAACACAGGTTACTCGGAGGTCCATTGGCTGAAACATGCTTGTGCACAGGCTATATGTACAGCATTTGATAGCCTTACTATGGTCCTAGCGCAGATCAACGTGCTATTTGTGCACATTTCATGACAGGACTTCTAGTTTTAACTGTACGCGTCGATTGTGTGTGTGAAATACAGAAAAAACTGTACCAAGGGTTGTTAATTCCTGTACCCTGTACTCTACCTGAGTTGTATTCTGTATTTATATCACGATTAAACTTGAATTAAGTGAATGAAGCTGATATTTTAAAAGGAAAATATTACATTTGATAGACTGATAACTTTCTTGCTTCACACTATGTTGTGTTGAAGCATTTCATTTATGTCATAATGATACTTTGATGGGCAATGTCCAATCATATGCGTTCTTACAAGAGAATTTAATGCATAATCCAGCTTCAATGGATAGTGTACCTAGAACATTTCCAAATGTCTGCATCGTATCACTAAACTACTCTTTGAACACAACTCAACATTATATAACTTGATGAAATAGAAAAGTTACTTCAGGAATACGTTAAATCCATTTTACTCCACAACAAGTCAACATCTAGAAGCACACTCTTCATGTGTTGTTTGAAGAAGAGATATCTCAAAACAAAAAACTGTCTGAAAATGAACAAGTGATATGAGGATTGTCATTATGACTGCACCGCTGTGGCAAATCATGTATAGTGTAATAAAAAAAAGGACGAACTAAGGCATTCTGGAAATCAATGGCAAAAAAGGTTTGGACACTTCTGTTTTCACTTGGCTTTTAGTTTACCAACAATACTGTGTTCTGATGAAGAAATACATTCAGTATCACAGTGCAGTTCTGTCCTCACTCGAACTGTGCATTGTTCTAAATATTTTTATCATCCATATAGCTTTATAAACTCCTGCCACACAACTTGCTTTCGAATATTTGCTTCCTGTTAATAGCCTACTTGAGTCAGATAATCTGCTATACGGAAAACTGCTTTACTACATTGGCCAGGCTGGACTTTCTCATTTCCTTTCCCCACTAATATAGCCTGTTTACATTTGACAGCTATAAAGTGATCTGCCTTGCAGCGACCAAGCATACTATTTTCTGGGGTATTGAGTCTGAGACATATGAATTTCTTTCCTCCTATACTAACACCATTTGTGGGAAAACTATTGGATGTTATGGACGATATCATAAATTTTGCATCATCCGGTGAAATATCTGCACCAGGACTTGTAGCCCATGGATTGCCATCCAGACCATAAATTCCTGCTTCTACAACTCCTTCACACTGTAAGCGTTTTATATAATCTTGCCAAGATGCCGACATGATCTGAAATAAAAAAAAAATACAATGTGAAACAGCCTCACAAAAACAAAGCTTCAATTGATGTAGTTGCAATGAATAAACAGGATTATTAGTCCTACAGAAATCCATGCCCCAAATCTTCTTTGGCAACAAATAAACCAATGGTTTGGTTTTGGTTACATGCATTTGAAAAGTAGGATTGGTCACATTTGCTTTCTTGTAGACAATTAAAGATGGCACCCCATATTAATATCTACTGATGAATAACTAAATATTATCAGATCTATAATGACAATATTTTGTGCAATTTTGGTCCATAACCACTATTTAACCCTTTACCCAACGCAGATGATATCAAAATGTATTATTTTAAAAGTAATTTTCTTTAATTTTTCAAAAAATTTCAACAAAATCATCAGGTGACCCCCTCATTGGAACGAGCTAGGTCACATATTTTGTTTAAATTTTTTTGAAAAATAGTATTTTTTTTCAGCTGCTGAATTTGCATATTAAGGATGTGGCCAATTCATTGGGTAAAGGGTTAAAGATGGTGCAGATATTTGAAACAGCTCAAAAATAGCTTCTGAGAGTGGTTGCATAGTATAATAGTAGTTAGTGCTGGTCGATATTAGCCAAAATAATAATCATGGTTTTGGAGAAGGAAGGAAGATCTTAACTAGTCTGTGTGTTGTGTTTGATGAAAAGGATAATGTTAATGTTTATGAAAGGATTATGAAATAAGACAAGAATTGTGATAATTTGGAATATGTTAATTTCTGTTCCCTGTATGCTATGTTTTTAGGAAAAATAATATGAGGTGTACACTGTACTAAAGAGCTGAGGGGTGGGTTAATATGACCTCACAGTTAATGTATGTGGCCCTCACAGTTAAAGTATGTCAACGAAAGTTACCAAGTTACAGTGAAATTATTCCAAAACGAGTCATCCTATCAAGCTACATTGAAATCCATTCATAAATATGGCCTGTAGACTGTGCTAAAGGTTTTCGGGCTTCAGGCTTGTGTAGCCATGATGGTAGACCGATTGCAACTAAAAGGGGACGTCCTCATTTCAACATTATACTGAGTCATTCTACTAAGTTACAATGAAATCCCTTCACAAATATGACCTGTAGTCTGTACTACAGTTTTTCGGGTTTTGGGCTCGGGAAGCCATCATGGTTGAATGATCGTAACCAAAGGGGGCGCGGTCATCTGCGCATAATCTGGAGTGATCCTATGAAGTTACAATGAAATCCCTTCATATATATGACCTGTAGACTGTTCTGAAGGTTTTCGGGCTTCCAGCCCCTGAAGCCATCACAGTTGACCAATCACGACCAGAAGGGGATGTCATCATCTAGGCA
Organism: Pictodentalium vernedei; assembly: GCA_031216915.1. Lineage (NCBI taxonomy): Eukaryota > Metazoa > Mollusca > Scaphopoda > Dentaliida > Dentaliidae > Pictodentalium > Pictodentalium vernedei. The sequence goes on along the minus strand of CM062289.1, from coordinate 146,435,271 downwards.
TTATATGGAGTTAACCTAACAAGGTACAATGAAATCCTTCAATGAATACGACCTATAGGCTATGCTAAAGGTTTTTGGGCTCGGGCAGCCATCAAGGCTGAATGATCGCGACCAAAAGGGGACGTTCTCATCTAGTCATTATTTGGAGTCATCCTTCCAAGTTACAATGAAATCCATTCATAAATATGACCTGTAGACTGTGCTAAAGGTTTTCGGGCTTCGGGCTCGGGCAGCCATCATGGTTGAATGATCGCAACCAAAAGGGGACAGTCTCATCTGGGCATCATCTGGGCATCATCTGGAGTGATCCTACGAAGTTACAATGAAATCCCTTCATAAATATAACCTATAGACTGTGCTCATGGTTTTCAGGCTTCGGGCTCCTGTAGCCATCACAGTTGACCAATCACGACCAAAAAGAGATGCCATCATCTAGGCATTATATGGAGTCAACCTAACAAGTTACAATGAAATTGTTCCATAAATACGACCTACAGACTATGCTAAAGGTTTTTGGGCTCAGGCAGCCATCAAGGCTGAATGATCGCGACCAAAAGGGGACGTTCTCATCTAGACATTATTTGTAGTCATCCTACCAAGCTGCAATGAAATCCCTTCATAAATATGACCTGTCGACGGTGTTGAAGGTTTTCGGGCTTTGGGCCCCTGTAGCCGTCACATTTGCCCAATCGTGTCCAAAAGGGGACGTTCTCATCTAGACATTATATGAAGTCAACCTAACAAGTTACAATGAAATCCCTCCATAAATATGACCTGTAGACTGTGCTAAAGGTTTTCGGGTTTTGGGCTCGGGCAGTCGTCACTGTTGACAGATCACGATCAAATGGGGAAGTTCTCATATAGACATCATACGGAGTCATCCTACCAAGTTACAATGAAATCCCTCCATATTAAATATGACCTGCAGACTGTGCTATAAGTTTTTGGGTTTCGGGCTTGGGCAGCCATCACGGTTGACAGATCATCACCAAAAGGGGATGTTCTCATCTGGTCATTATACAGAGGCATCCTACCAAATTACAATGAAATCCCTTCATAAATACAACCTGTAGACTGTGCTAATGGTTTTCAGGTTTTGGGCTCGGGGAGCCATACCGGTTGACCGATCACGACCAAAAGGGGATGTTCTCATCTAGACATGACCCCAAACCTGCGTATGAAATTTCGTGATGATCAGACAAGAACTACGGGGTGTAGCCTGTGCTAAAAGAAAATGTGCACAGACTCACAGACTTCCGCACGTGTGATGGCAATAGCTTATCTTGACTTTGTCAAGTTAAGCTAATAATCACACTATTGTTCTCTTGTGCAGGTTGAGTTTGGTTTGGTAAATAGTGTTTATACAGTTTACTGTATCATGTATGCATATTTTGTAAACTTGATGGTATTAACCAGAAATGTACTGTGCACATACTTCATGTCTCTATTTAATAATAACTTTGATTGAAAACATGTGTTGTGAACTTGTGTTAGGTGCCCAGTCTTCAGATAGATAGGCATGGGGTGTATTAGAATGTAATATTCATTTTTCAACTTTTTACCTCCCTTGATGTGTTTCTCCAATGTTTTCATAGAATGCAGGCAACATTGTAGATTCACATCAGGGGAGGTAACAGAATTGAACAATGAACTTCACAACTGAACAATGAACTTTCCAGACAGTAAACATACATGTCCACGACAATCAAGTGACATACATGTTTCTTAACAGTCATCTGCCTCTTAAAAAAGACTTTCAGTTTTTGTCTCTCCATTTTAATCTCCGATACGTGCTGTGATGTCTGTGCATCATGAAATCATACAGCAGACTACCAGCTGAACACAAGGTATTCTTCAACCTATTGTTCTCAATGCAACTTCCTGTCATGGTTGAAGGCCAGTGACTTTGATCAGCTAAGAAATGTCCCAGTCACTATAAAACAGAATCAGCCGAATTATTGTGTTAATTGAGCCTAGATCCCCTGCCTCCCTAGTGCTCATTAGGGTAAACTTCAGTTTTTCCAAATACTTCTGGAACAGACAGAACAGCATTCTCTAAGCAATGTTACATTTTTGTCAATCGGATCATGGGAAATGACAAAATTTCAATGCTTTTTATTTCCAACAATATTACTAACAATATTTTTTATAACCGGCTGATTAGTCGGGAAACCACCCAACACTAACTGTAGGTGAGACAAAGCTTTTGAAGTTCAAGTACGATTCGTTCATTCGTGATATGTTTTTTTTCGGATATCAGTCAACTCTTTACCCAAAGGAACGGTAAAACCAGGAAGTACTATTCACATAAAGTCTTTCAAATTGTATTATTTTTTGTCACAATAACACTTTATGACCCCTCTTTGGAACAAGATCTTTCCAATGGGAGGGGGGGGGGGGGGGAGGGGGGATGGTCATAGGCTATTATTAGGCAAATATGAGGATTTTTACTTATTCAAGAAGATAATAAATAACTGAAACTTACTCCTAATCTCTGACCAATAAGAACTACAGGAGCTTACGGGCAGGGGATGTTATCAATACAGAAAAAAAAAACGAGAGGCTCTAAAGAGTCTGTAATCACTACCGGGAAGAACTACATATCCCTCAATTATTCTAATCAGAAACAAAGAATGCAGCTGGCTGCCCATGCTCCTTTATCTGAGTGAAACAGAATGAGGATTGTTTTCAGAGGACTTTCCATACATTATCTGTGCCAAGTTTGGTTCACACTGGCCAAGTAGTTTCAGATAAGAAGGGTTTACACAGTAACTATGAGCCACAATTGCAGCCATGTTTGCAACCCAATCAACATTTATCCTAGAACTCTGGTAGAGCAACAGAAGTTTTTCCAATCACTCTGTTTTTCTTTTGTATAACTATGAATTTAACCAATTATGTGTTGTTTGACACATCTCACTGAGCTATGTCAAACAAGGTATATTTGGTTCAATATCAAAACTGTATTGTGGGAAAATATTTGCAGCTGAAAACTTTGCCATTTTGACATCGTGCAGAGGGTTAAATGAGGATCGTTGGTATAGGGTGTCCCAGTCATCAATTATGTTAAGTTTCAAATCATTTGACCTTGTAGTTTCAGTGGAAAAGATTTTTGAAAATCGACCAATCGGAATCAAAGAACGCCTCTGGTGGCCATGTTCTTCATCCGACAAAAACAGAATCAGGAAAGTTTGTGGAGAACCCCCATATCCCCCCCCCCACCCCCACAGACCATTCCTGTCAAGTTTGGTTCACATCGGCTCAGTAGTTCCAATGTGATTTCCCATAGGGTTTGCATGGTACCTATGAGCCCCAATTACGGACATGTTTGTAACACAATCAACATTAAACATGGATCGTTGGCAGAGGGTGTCCCAGTCATCAATCAGTTTTAAAACATTTGGCCTGGTAGTTTCAGGGAAGATTACCGTAGGGTTTCCATGGTAACTATCAACCGCAATTGCGGCCATGTTTGCAACACAATCAACATTACATAAGGATCATTGGTAGTGGGTGCCCCAGTCATCAGCCATGTGAAGTTTCAAAACATTTGGCCTTGTACTTTCAGAGGAGATTTTTTAAAACCGACCAATCAGAAAAAAGAATGCCTCTGGCGGCCACATTTTTCATCCAATAGGAACAAAATGAGGAACAGTTGTAGCGAACCTTTTGTAGACCATTCCTGCTAAGTTTGGTTCACATCGGCTCAGTAGTTGCAGAGAAGATGAAAATGTGATTTTCCATAGGGTTTCTATAGTAACCTAAAAGCCACAATTGCAGTCATGTTTGCAACCAGAACATTAAATGAGGATCATTAGTAGAGAGTGAACCAAGCATCCATCATTTGAAGTTTCAAAACAATTGGCCTTGGGGTTTCAGAAGAGAAAGATTTTTGAAAATCCACCAACCAGAATCAAAGAATGCCTCTGGTGGCCATGTTTTTCATCCAACCGGAGCAAAATGAGGATCGTTTGTAAAGGACCTGCCATAAACCATTTCTGCCAAGTTTGGTTCACATCCGTTCAGCAGTTCCAAAGAAGAAGATGAAAATGTGAAAGGTTTATGGATGATGACAGGCACCAAGTGATGGCAATAGGCATTATAGCTCACATGGCATTTGGGCCAGGTGAGCTAAAAATGGAGAAATACTTGTCATAATCAGCCCATGATTTACAAAACTGTAAATCTCTGATAGCAAATCTGGTGTTTTCCTCATTCAGATCACTATAAGGTAGCACATTCACACACCAGTGGACTGAGATTTTATGAAAAAATATTTCAAAATCATGACCAGAAATATCAGCAAATCTGATAGATGCTCCCAGAAAGTGCAGTAACTAAGTGGTTACGGCATTGAACTTCAAACAAAAAGGGCCACGGATCAATCTCCGTTAGGGGCAACTGCACGTCAATGGTGCACTTGTCTTTCAACCAATGCCTGTGTGGAGTTAATATGTTGGGGAGACAGTTGCTCACCATTGCTCAGTGGTTCTCTGGCTTCCTCCACACATAAAACTGTCCGACCTGATGTGACCCTGGCTGTTGAAGATGTTTAAGTACCTTTAAGACTTTCAAGCATACTCGAGTGATGCGATGACATCACAAAGAAGAGGGGCAATGCAAAGCGTGTGCCAATAACACTGAATCGCCAAAAAGTCAAAGGAGTGAAAAACTGCCGTAACTCTGGAAAAAATGTGTGGGAGAAACTCAAGCTACACAGGCATCGTCCCCCCATGATGCTCTATCACAACACCAAATATCATTCAAATTGGAGTAGCAGTGGCCGAGATACAAGGGAAAATGTTGGTACAGATGGATAACGGACAGATGAACATACAGACGGAGGTCTCCACCAGATATCCATTCGACTTTTCAAGTTGGGGGCATAATAATGCATTATTACAATATCATGTGGGATGAAGAATCATGCTCAATGATGACACAAGGAACTTGAATTTGATGCAAACCGATGACAGTTCTCGCCCGATATCAAACATTATATGTATCCAGCAGCAACATTTAACTGCAATTTTTTAACTTTTAACCAGAGCTGGGAAGAATTATGAGATACCTGCTCATGCCATTATTAAAAGCAATACCATTAGCAATACTGGTGGATTTTGTATACACAGTTCTGTGATCAGAAAAGTGGTTTGTTTGTTTTTTGAGGGGAGAGGGGGGGGGGGGGGTCGCAATCTGATCAAACACACACTGTCGTAACACAACACTGCGAAATAAAGAGCACATCCGACAATAATTGGGCCCTGCGAATCACACATTTTCAGATCGACTTGAATCTCAAATCAAATCAAGTCTATTATTTGAAATCAAATCAAATTCCTGGGACATCTTGAAGATGACTGATAAGGGGAGGGAGACTGCAAACCTGATTGTTCTGACTGATGGCTCAAGTCCAACTGATAACATATTCCAGCTACATCAGGCATGCCTTGATGATGAAGTTGGAATATCACCCATGAACCGTGGTGAGCAACAGTTCGTCAACACTGCTTAGTTATTTATTTAATTAATATGGTTGAACAACACTTTCACAGCCAGGGTCATATGTCGGTGACAGTTTTACGGGTGGAGAGAACCACCGAGCAGCTGTCAGCTCTCCAACATTGTAACTCTGAACTTTGCACCATGGCACAGGCAGGGTTAGATTGGTTGAAGAAATGAGCGCCATCGACGTGCAGTACACCTTAGTATACAGCGTAATCGTTACCCCCGATGTAGGCCATCAGGGTTGAGTACCTTGCCCAAGGACACAATAAGGGAGCATGAATCAGGCTCTGAAATGGCCACCCATCCAACTACTGACCACGCTTGACGTTGCTTAATTTCGGTGATCTGACGAGAACCGGTTACCGCGATGCCACTGCGCCCCACACTGTTTAGTAACTTTAACTTTGTTTTCAACTGTGGTAGAGACTGGAATTGGCATTGGAGGTGGTATGGGTCAGATGCTATTTATGTTAATATAGATGAAAATGCAGTCTTTATTTTCAGCATTATTTCCATCCGAATTATACATTTTGTGACATGACGACAATGACTACGATCAAACTACATTCCTGTGTAAAGATTCGAAAGTAAACAACAAATAGGGCAGTTGATTCTTAATCAACTTAATATTCAAAATCGAATCGAATCTCAAAGCTTCACAAGGACCCTAAGCAACATCCAACAAAAATAACTTTTCAGATTCAATGTTCTTGTATATATTTTTTCGTGGGTGAATTCCTTTCTGTAGCAGTCTCTAGTCAATGCAGTACCAGTACATATTGTATCAAGCATGAGACTTTAGTCAAATAAAAAAAAATGAAAATAAATTGTGCTTGCATGAAGTGAAATGTATCAAAATCATCCATTATGCCCCCAATTGTATGATAACCAGTTTGTAAATCTGTGATGGGACCTTTTATTTCTCTGAATTCATATGAAAATGGTCTTATAGACCGTTTTCATGTAAATTCAAAGAAACAAAAATAAAAAAAAAAAAAAAAATTCCGAAAAGACTGAAATCCGACAAACTGAAAAATCTCATATCCCTGTTATCATGCCAAATATTAAAATTTTCACTTCTTATTATGTCTGGAGTCTGAAGTATGAATTTCTGCACAGGAAGCACAACTATTATCAACATGTTATGCTCATCATATTTGGCTCCTTTCTTAGAACCAAGAAAACATAGAGTTTTTTTTTATAGATTCACCCCAAGTTTTACAAATACAACCTTTATTTCTTCAAACTGAGAACTGCAATTCTATACTTCAACTTGCATTATGCAACATTTAGATTTTTATTTAGGCAATGCCAAGCAAATTTAACCTGTAAAAGACTCAACTGGTTGAGTGCTAGAAGCCACTGTCACGGCTTTCAATAAAAATGAGGGTACCAGAGCGAAAGCTAACATTTTCATCGTCCATGTTTCATATTCAGTCAATCGTTAAATAATTTTTTTGTTCATATATAAATTTGTTTATTACAAATTATTGGACAGTGTCTGTGGGAACTCTTCAATAATTTGTAATAAAAACAAATTTTGATGAACAAATTCAGACCACCAAAAATAATCTTGCCTTCAACCAGTTAATACTAAATCATTATTACCATACTGTTGCAGTTATTTTTAAATATTAAACAATAATTACCACAAATTTCTGGCTCTTCCATGCTGCTGCTAGTAGTTCTGGCAAAAAACAAACATCATGCATCTTCAGGCAAAAAAGTAACAGAACTTCATTAACAGAACTTCAATCCAAACTTCATTATTAACTTCAAAAATATGCTAAAAACTCAACAACATTTGATTAACTAAGCATTTCAATAACTAACAGGAAAGGTTCACTCACATTCATGCATGCCATGTTTATATTTAACCCTTTGCCCAACTTAACGGCAAAAATCGGCCAGCACAAATCTAAAAAATCGTCGAGCTTGTTCCAATGAGGGGTCATAACCTATGTTTTTGAGACAAAAAATGAAAAAATTTAGTTATTCAAGAATCTTTTTTACAAGTGTCGTCTGCTTTTCATGTTAGGTAAAGGGTTAACCCTTTACCCAACGTAACGGCCAAAACCGGCCAGCACTATTCACAAAAATCGGCAATTAATTTTCATTATTTTTTTCATTTTATGTCTCAAAAACATAGGTTATGACATCTCTTTGGAACGAGCACGTCGAGCTCGTTCCAAAGAGGGGTCACAACCTATGTTTTTGAGACAAAAAATGAAAAAAATTCGTTATTCAAGAATTTTGTTTGCAAGCGTCCTCTGCTTTTCAGGTTAGGTAAAGGGTTAAACCACTGTTTATATTGTCAAGTATGGAAACTAAGTTTAAACATAGTAATTTTATTATATCACTAGGTAATTTAACTGCTAAATATCACTGTTTGACGATCTTTTCCTGGTCCCCGGAAAATACGGTATGGAATCCGATGGATTATTTACTGGTGCATTCGAATTCGCTTGACAAGCTGTTCCGGTCACAGAGAGTACTTTACTCCAAGCTGGAATGGGTGAGCTCAAACTGCGGTCCGGTTTGTTTTTATTGTATTCATGGTCTTTTTTTTATTGTATTCATGCACAACAGATTTCCTGAAAGTGTGAACCAGTTACAAAAATAAGTTTAAACAAAAATAGTTCTTTTTTACTTGAAACCAATTTACCAAAAAAGGTTGGGGGAATTGTTAATGCTAGCTAGCGTTGGCATGCGATGTTGAACTATGTCATGTAATAAAAAACCTTTTATCGCTACAGTGAAGTGATCTGGGTCATTGTAACAGGTTGAGTTGAAGTCAGATCGCCATATTAAATGAGATGCCACAGGCAGTAAGTTTGATCCGGCAATCTGACCTCCTCAACGAGACATGGTACGACATGGTACGACTCAGATCACTTCACTGTAGAGATAATATGTACATATCACTCAGGAAAACAGCCTATCCATGATTTGCACTTCAACACTGGTACCTTACTGCACAATTGCCATGGCCTGGTCATAATCCACGCACCTTGTGCTTCATTAAAAAACTTTTTATTACTCCCCTACCATTTACTACTATTGCATCCGTGGAAATATTGTCCACCCGTGGAATGTGACCAGTCTACGGCAGCCGAAGTGTACCCATTCTCAGTCTGTAGGCCAAGCCAATCTAGAAAACACTGAATGGAGTTTCCATGCAGACAATAACTCACATTCAGTGGTAAAGCTCGAAAAGCACACGCAATCGTTAATGCAACAGACTGCGACTTTGGAGTAAAACTACTAGCAGCTGAAAATTTGCTTCATTCATCCTACTTGCAGTCACGTTTTCTTAAGTACAGTGCGCATACTACATCTAACAAACAGTATAGAACTGGTATGCTATCATATCAGTGTTTGATTTAATCTGAAAACGTTGAATAGCAATTTACTACTATTCATTTGGGAAAATTGATATGCAGTTCATAAAAAATAACTTTGGACGGGATACAGAAAATTGCCCCGCAGACATCTACCCCAGTAGCAGAGTGGGCATTTGCCCCATGCAGACATTTGCCCTGGTTGCTAAATTCAAGACCAGACATTTGTCCTGTTAAGATAATAAACAGGTCTGGCATTTTCAGGAGAGTGATTTATTCGCTCGCCTACTGCTTGCCTTAAAAAAAATTTAGGAGGGCAAAAACTAGCCCTCCTGGCCTTAGAAAATAATGATTTTCTCTGCTTTGTTAGTGGTCTCTGTAAGACAGTCATACTGCCTCTCCCACACCTCTGGGCCTTGCAAGCAGAGGCCCCAAAGTGTTGGAGGAGCAGTGTAGCAGTCTCACAGAGACTACCTTGTTATAATTCATTAACTGTAAAACTTCATCTTGCCACTTTTAGCTTTTTGTAATTTTGAGGAGGAGAGCTACTTGCTCCCCAGGCCATGTGAGGGGAGCGATTTTGAGCCCCACTGTATTTTTAAGAATGCCAGGCCTGAATAAAGACCAACAGATACAAAGAATGTCACATTGTGAGGCTTGAAAAGCATAATCACTGAGATGGCTTCTTTGTTGGTGTCTCTATACCGACAGCTTTCATAAGCCCCAGTGAGATACTGAAACTAACAGGCATCTATCACGTTAAAGTAAACAGTAAACAGTTTCTTTCACATTACCGGCATTTTTCATGTTGACATAAATAGTTTCAATATTTAATTACACCTGTGTATTATCATCCCGTTTTCAACCGATCAACCTGTTTGGGGCAAATGTTCTCCTCTTATTTATATACCGGGGCAAACACCCAAGAAAGAAATTTCTTCATATTGCACTAAGTTAAAATTTGGGCTACCACAGCGAGCCCAAATATTAACCTATGGATCCGATTTGAACAAACTTGAATCTGTATTGAGCCCAAATATGAACCAATGGGCTTTACTTTAATAAACTTGTATCTGACCCCCCACCCCCCCCCCTGGTTCTGAAGAATATTTTTAAAGAATATTCCCCATATTACCCTATGTTAAAACTTCGGGCTCCTCTAGAGAGCCCAAATATGAACCAATGAGCTTTATTTCAACAAACTTTCATCTGACCCCCCTATGAATGCTGTATACCGAATATAAAAAGATTCTGATGATTGGTTCTGGAGAAAAGATCTTTTAAAATTTTTGCAAATATGCTGGCTCAGCATTTTTTCGAAGCCCATTACAGAACACCCTAACATAACCGATGGCAATTTTTATTTTACCATTCAATTCTACTAGTCCTAAGGATACTTCATATCAAATAACAGCTCTCTGTTCCGTGTGGTTTGGGAATTATGGGCGTTTGAAAATATTTCCATTTTTAGCTCCCAGGGTTCCCATGGGGATGCGAGATTTTTTTTTTTTTTTGCATGAGTCAAGTACTTGTAACCTAATAATACCACATACCAAATTTGGTTCATTCCGGACCATCAGTCCAGAAAATAGAAATTTTGGGCGGGGCAAAAAATCTTACCCCTCCCATTACAAAGCCAAATATTGCTTCACAAACTTCGTTTGAACGAACTTGATTCTACACCTGAAATGGAAGCTCCATAGCAAATATCAAGTCATTGTACACACTGGTTCATGAGAAGATTTTAAAAATATTTTGGAGCTTTTTCCCCCACTCCCTCCCTACAGGGTTGGGCATGTTGAGTTGAACAAAATGCAATGCCCCTTCGGGACCATAACTCACACAAACTTTCACTTGAATTGGCCCAGTGGCTTTGGAGGAGAAGACCAAAACATGGTGTTGACGTACGCCGGATGGACGGAGGGTGATGAGATTAGCTCAGCTTGACTTTATCAAGATGAGCTAAAAACCCAACACAATGGCATCTCATGTTCAATGTTCCAGCATTTCTTTTTCTACAGGTTAAATTCTATAATGCTGCAGGGAGGTAAGAAGACAGAAAATTTTGATAGGATTGCAACCCAGACACAATCGGACCAAAATTCTATGTCCGCTTTTCATGATCACAGTACTGTGTATTACGTGCTGTTATGTGTCACACTAGTTATTGGAAAAGGCTCAGGGAACACTTTCCATCTGTGGATCATACATGTATGCTAGCATCTAATCCACTAAGCCAAAGTACACATTTTTGAAATGCATGTCGATCTTGATTCTAAAAAAAATTATACAAATCAATACACAGTGCTGAGGGTATTATGGAAATTGCTGAAATAATCTGAATAATCAAAGTTCATATGGAATTAAAAATAATAAATTATTGGAAAATTATTGCCTATAACCCTTTACCTCACATGAAAAACAGACGACGCTTGCAAAAAAACATTCTTGAATAACTAATGAGCTCGTTCCAATGAGGGGTCATAACCTTTGTTTTTGAGACAAAAAATGAAAAAATGAAAGTGTCAATGACACTGTAGCTCAACTTGTCAAGACAAAGACATGTACATGTATAGTATGTGACACAGCAATGACAAACATCTAGGTAATGACCTGATAACAAAGGTACATATAAAGTATTGTAACGGTCTGTATATAAATACTGACCGTTGCCTGTAACAAATGTATAGGTAAAGTATTGTAAAGGTGGGTGACAGTCAGATGCTGAACTAGAAAAAATCTTTGAGTCCCAGAGTGGGTCTGACTGAACCCCAAAATATTTGTTCTCATAGCACAGTGATAACAAAGGCACCCCAAAACACACTCGTTCCTGTCCCAAGGTGAAAACAAAAGTACTCAAGAAGTTTTGTGAAGATCAGTTCATAAATACTGTATAGAACTTGTGACAAAAAAAACTAATTTTGGTACAAAATGGCCACTGGCAGCCATCTTGAATTTTGGACCGTACCCAGAAACACTCATTCTCATCCCAAGGAGATAACAAAGGTACCCAAGAAGTTTTGTGAAGATCGGTTCATAAATACAGCCTCTACCCTGAGCCGTATTGACATGTGTGCTTACATTGTGTAAGTAGCACTGAATAAATCAAAGTTCATCTAATTTGCATAATTTCTGCACGAAAAAAAACCCCTTACAATATGTGATGTATTCCATGTTACTAAACATTCATACAAAAATTTATTCAAATCAGAACTTTCATACAGAAGTTCTATACAAAAGACTGATTGCACTAATTTTGGTACAAAATGGCTGCTGGTGGCCATCTTGAATTTCGGATCACACCCAAAAACACTCGCTCTCATCCCACGGTGATAACAAAGGTACCCAAGAAGTTTCGTAAAGATTGGTTCATAAATATGGCCTCTAGTCTGAGCTGTATAGAAGATGTGTACAAAAAACTGATTAGACCTAATTTTGGTACAAAATGGCCACTGGCAGCCATCTTGAATTTTAGACCGCACCCAGAAACACTCGTTCTCGTCCCAAGGTGATAACAAAGGTACCCAAGACATTTCGTGAAGATCAGTTCATAAATACAGACTCTAGTCTGAGCCGTATTGACATGTGTACTTACAGTGTGTAAGTCGCACTGAAAAAATCAAAGTTCATCTAATTTGCATAATTTCTGCACGAGAAAAAAACACGTATTATATGTGATGCATCCCATGGTACTAAACATTCACACAAAAAAATTATTCAAATCAGGGCTTTCATATGGAAGTTCTGTGCAAAAATCTGATTGCACCTAATTTTGTACAAAATGGCTGCCATCGGCCATCTTGAATTTCGGACCAGACCCCAAAACACTCGTTCTCGTCCCACGGTGATACCAAAGGTACCCAAGAAGTTTCGTAAAGATCGGTTCATAAATACGGCCTCTAGCCCGAGCCGTATTGGCATTTGCACTTACAGTGCTGAAAGTAACCCCAAAAAACATCAAAATTAGTCTAATTTGCACAATTTACGTACGAGAAAAAACCCCGTATTATATGTGATGTATCCCATGGTACTAAACATTCATACAAAAAATTATTCAAATCAGAGCTTTCATATGGAAGTTCTGTACAAAAAACAGATTTCTGCATCGTCGGTACAAAATGGCAGCTGGCAGCCATCTTGAATTTCGGACCGCACCCAAAAACACTCGTTCTCGTCCCACGGTCATAACAAAGGTACCCAAGAAGGATCGTAAAGATCGGTTCATAAATACGGCCTCTAGCCCGAGCCATAGCAGCTTAGCACTTACAGCTCTGAAAGTAACACTAAATAAATCAAAGTCAGTCTAATTTGCATAATTTACGCACGAGAAAAAAACCCATATTATATGTGATGTATCCCATGGTACTAAACATTTATACAAAACTTTATTCAAATCAGAACTTTCATACAGAAGTTCTGTACAAAAAACTGATTTTCGCATCATCGGTACAAAATGGTCACTGGCAGCCATCTTGAATTTCAGACTACACCTAAAAACACTCGTTCCCGTCCCAGGGTCATAACAAAGGTACACAAGAAGTTTCGTAAAGATCGGTTCATAAATACGACCTCTAGCCCGAGCCATAGCCAATTGTTGACGTACGGACAGACGGCCAGACGGACGGACGGACGACGGGACATGACAATAGCTCAAATTTGACTTCGTCAAAGTTGAGCTAATAATGAAAATTGGCAATTTTTTAGAATAGCGCTGGCCGGTTTTGGCCATTACATCGGGTAAAGTATTTATTTATTGGTGTTTAAGGTCACATATTTTGGCACAATGGCTAATCATGACCACAACATGGGTATCAACTCAAGACCAGGGGTGAGCGTTAATAAGCCATGTTGCCCATTTTAGAGAGGATTTGCACCTCCCAAGCATTCGTGACTGGGTCCCATTTTACCAGTAAAACAGCCTGTTTACTGCAGTGAACAGGCACTGCTTCACTTCCCGGGGTCCCGCGGGGACATTGGGTAAAGAGGTAAGAAATTGTTTTCATATTATTGAAAATGATATACACAGATCAAGATAGAATGCATGTAGGAATTAACTCTTCTCAACTGGAGCTGGACAGTATTGAAATTTCAAGTTTGGTTTTGGTATCAGTATTTTTATGATTTACCTTGGCATCGGAACAATATTCCGCATCAACAACGTACATGTACTCACACCAAAACAAATGTTATTTTTGATATACTGCCCAGCTGCAGATCCCTGTGTTACAGCAGACAAAATCACCGAATTGTCAATGTTGAAAGTAAGACAGACAATCGACATCGTTTTGTTGATGCAACAAAAAAGCTCAGAGAAAATACCCTCTGGGTATTTTCTGGGTTTTTTATTATATCAAATAACTGGTGGTGACGGCCATTAGAAATACAAATCTTCGTAGACTTGTTCCAATTAGCATCACATGATATGGTTTTGCTGAAACTTGAAGAACAATTTTTTTTTCAACTGCTCAATTTGTAAATTATTACGTAAGGCGGATGGAACCTGATTTGTTAGGTAACGAGTTAACCTGCCAAGTATTTTCTTGAAGTTCTCGTAAAATCAAGCCAAGGCTGCTATGAAGATTTGATGAAAAATTCAATAACTTGTAGCTGGAATCAAGAAAACCTTAAAGCGGAATACCTCATTTATATGAGTACTAATATACACCACAGAACCACTAGATCAGAGGGGTATTTTTGATAAAGACAGGTAAATCTGTCTGCAGAAAGTGAAAGTTAAGACGCCTGCTTTTAGCCAACACACATTGGACAAAATTTGTGGGATACCAATACACTTTAAATTTTGAAGAAAAAAATATATTGGTAAGGCCATGGTTTATTATGTATTTATTGGTGTTTAAGGTCATATACTTCTGCACAATGGCTGATCATGACCACAACATGGAGATAAAGCAAGGTCAGTCGATCGTTTATACCCCACGTTGCCTACTTTAGAGGAGTCGCATCCCAAGCATTAGTGACTGGGTCCTATTGTACCAGTAAAACAGAGCTTGTTTACAACTGTAAACAAGCACTGCTTCACTTCCAGGGGTTCTCGCAGGTGCCATGGTAAATTTTCCGTTTAGCGTTATTCCAGGTTATTATAACACAATACGGAATGAGGTTATTATTAATTACATCCTCATGGGGAAATAGTGTAATATATCCCTTGCCACTAAATGCATGTTTTATCCTTTGGCACTTACACATTGCTTCCCTGCACAGGTAGGTTGTCTTAGATAGAACTTTCAATGGCCAGGTTATATACAGAAGTCAGATAACAAAATGTACCATTGGTTAACATTTAATCCTTAATAACATCAGACTACTGCCTCATTCTTGCCAGATTGCTATAGCAATCTGGCAAAAATGAGGCAATAATCTAGCCTTTTAATGGACATCAAGATGAAGAAACATGAAATGGTAACTTCTAATGGACCTATAAGGGTGACCCATTTGCAGAAGCAATAATGGAAGAAACACAAAATTGTGATTTCTACAGGCCCTATAAAGGAGGGGACCCATTTGCAGAGCAAATAATCAAGAAAATACGATATTATTTCTGGCAAAAAAACAAGGTGCGGCAAATAACACAAAACCAAAAATTAATCCACAACGGCCAAACCTATCCTGTGCATGAAACCATGAAACCAACCAAACTGTGGAACAGAGCAAATACTGTCAGTCTACACTCAAGTGTTGTATTTTCAGTCATCGCACTGAATCCACACAGTGTAGGTTGCAACAGCAAGTCCTTGTCCATTCCGGTAAGCCAATCAACATTTAGGGAATATTCCAGAAACGGAATCACTATTCTTTGGAAACAGAACCTCCTTGGCTTCTATGTTCAGATCTCCCTCCTGTACCCAATGCAGAATAGCAACATTTTGATTTGTATCAACTTTGGTTGAGATCAAATGATCCAAACTGGATATATCGGTTAGAAACCAAAAATGTCAATAAACTGTGAAATTCAAAGTCGAACTAGAGGCTCTAAAGAGCCTGTAATCGCTCACCTGGAACTACATATAAAAATGTGATTTCCAACAGGCTTTCCATGATAACTATGAGCTGGAATTGTGGCCATGTTTGCAACATTACATGAGGATCATTGGTAGGTGTCCCAGTCTTCAATCATGTGAAGTTTCAAAACATTTGACTTTGTAGTTTCAGAGGGAAAGATTTTTTCAAAATCCCTCATTCAGAATCAGAGAATGTCTCTGGTGGCCATATTTTCCAACCAACAGGAACAAAAAGCGGATTGTTTGTAGAGGGCCTCCTATAGACCATTCCTGCAAAGTTTGGTTCATGTCGGCTCATTAATTCCAGAGAAGATAAAAATGTAATTTCCCATAGGGTTTCTATAGTAACTATAAGCCGCAATTGTGGCCATGTTTGCAACACGATCAACATTAAATGAGGATCGTTGATGGAGGGTGTCCCAGTCATCAACTATGCAAAGTTTCAGAACATTTGGCCCTGTGGTTTCAGAGAAGGTTTTTGAAAATCCACCAATCGGAATCAAAAAATGCTTCTGGCAGCCATGTTTTTCAATGCACGGTCACAAAAATGAGGTGCATTTGTAGAAGACCTCCCATAGACTATCCCTGCTAGGTTTGATTCATATTGGCTCAGAAGTTCCAGAGAAGAAAATGAAAATGTGATTTCACATAGGGTTTCTATAGTAACTATAAGCCGCAATTGTGGCCATGTTTGCAACCATATCAACATTAAATGAGAATTGTTGGTAGAGGGGGTGCCAGTCATCATTTATGTTAAGTATCAGAACATTTGGCCTGGCAGTTTCAGAGCAGAAGATTTTTGAAAAACCACCAACCAGAATCAAAGAATGCCTCTGGCGGCCATGTTTTTTTCAACTCACAGGAACAAAATGAGGATCGTTTGTAGAGGACCTCCCATAGACCATTCCTGCCAAGATCAGTTCACACCGGCTCAGTGGTTACAGAGAAGATGAAAATGTGAAAAGTTTACGGACACTGGACGCCAAGTGATGAGAAAAACTCACATGGCCTTTTAGGCCAGGCGAGCTAAAAAGTGCTGTAACTCATGTTAAAATAATTGGATGGCACCCATATTCAAACTTGGCCTGTATTACTAGTTGTGTAATACACATACCAACTTTGGGTGAGATCAAATAATCCAAACTGGGGTTCTCGGACGGAAACCCAAAATGTTAATGGATGGACACACTGATTACATAATACAACCGATTTTTCAAACGGGAGTATAATAATTAAAATATTTGATAAAAAGTTTTCAAGGGTAAAATATCCATTGTGAAAAAGGTTGAAGGAAAAGAAAACCCTTTATACCTGAATCTTATCTGGATTCGAAAATCTGTATACAGAAATTTTCAGCATTTTGATGAATTTGGAAATATTGTCCAACAATCTATACTCTATACCCAGCATGTTCAACATTCACTATACACAAATTTTTCAGCTGTCAACATCTCTTATAGTGTGTGAAGTTCAACACTCAGCATGCCATACACAAACATTTCTATGCTTTATTTTAGTTCAAATTCCTTGTTGCACAATGAAGAATTTGCATTTTTAAATTGTGATACTTCAACATCAGTGTGAAGACCATTAACTCAACCCTTTGAACCCCAGAGGCTGCATTTCTGGCCCAGTAACATGATACTTCATAATTTCATTAAGTAGGTTGACTTCTGAGTGAAGGTGTGATGTAGACCAATCAATATTTTCAACGTGCAGCCCCAAGACTGCACTTTGAAAATATTAATTGGTCGACCCCCAAGTAAAGAATATGGACTCTTCCAGTTGCTGCCAATGAACTGATATGGAAGATACCACTAGGGTTCAAAGGGTTAAGTCATTAATTCCATGAATACATCATACCTTGCAGCTTTTTTTCATCAATAATAGTTATTTGGTCAGTGGCTTTTTGTCTTTGTTCAATCTCATTAGTATTAACCCTTAAAGTCCTACATTGTTATATTGTTATACATGTATTCTCTTACAGGAATATAAAAATACATTACTAGCTATTCCGAGGGATGGGATTTTTCAGAAAAAACTCTGATTCCAGGGAATATACATGTATGCCTCAAATGGTGAATTTCTGTCTTTATAAATTGGCATGAAAATGGTCTCAAAAGACCATTTTCATGCAAATTCATAAAAATTAAATAAATCACTACCAAGAGTTTAAACGCAACTTATGTTGTGACGAGCATTTTAAGGTTTAAGGCATTTTCAGAATAATTTGCTTAACACATACATTGATTATGCTGAAAAGAAATAAACATGGGCTACATGATCTCCTCATTAATCTACAACTAAGAATGAGATGGCCTCTAATCTTGGATCTGCAATGTTGTTTTGATTTCATCTGATTATTAAAGTAACATACAGTTAGGATTACTGTGAATCAAGAGCCAATCTCTCATTTGGTTAATTGACCTGAATAACACCTTTCAGTATACATAATGAACATGCTCACTAATTATCTTATTACCTGTGAAAAAGGGTCTCCAGACAACATAGGGTTATTTTTATTCACTGGCAATATTAACTGGACAAAAACACTGTTACGCCCCACAAAGTAGATCTTGTTTCTCAGGCCATTTTTTTGTAAAATTGCAAGTGGGTGGACATTTTTTTTATTTTATTTTTTATTTTTGTAATTATTTCTTTACCATCTAAAATTCATGTTCTTGGTTGGTTTTATATAATAGGCCTCATACTCTACAGAATAGCAAGGGCGATGGTGGATATCGTAGCTTGAGTGCAAGAAGGCCAAAACATTACAAAGCCTCGTTGCACTCAAGCGACAAATTTATCAATTTTATTAACATAAACCATTTAATATTTATCGTTTTTTAAGTTTGCAGAAAGCATGCCGCGGTCAAAATTACCATGCAGGAGGGCCTGAGAAACAGATTTCAAATATAATTATATTAACTTTCCCACAATATTCAGATCTCATGCACAAGAAATCAACAACTGATAATTAGTATAAACAATGACAAACAATTTAGTTGTTAGTTTGTTAACTGGAGTCACTTTTCAGTGCCTGTGGACTGTGGTTATTTTGCAGTAACAATAAAATCCAATGTCTGCTAACTATTTATACCCCTGTTGCCCAATCTAGACACCTTGTCAGAAGAAGTGGTGGATGGGTTTGGGCGGGGTACGGATTACAACCCAATCACTCGATGTGTGAATTTTTCTTCTAACATGAACTCATATCTAAATAAAAATATTTGCCGACTCGTATATGAGAGTACAATAAACAGCTTCGCCATGAGTGCATGATACGCAAGCACACAATATGAGAAAAATGTGTACTTGTCAAGTTTTTTTTATATTCTTGTACAATAATCATAACCAACAACATACTGTGTTCAATAATTTGGAAATAAAATTATTTGAATTTCATGTATATAACTTATGTCTATAGAGGTCATAACTTCAAGAAAAAATCAACGATTTTCTAAGTAATAAAGTCCCATAACTCTGGAATGACTAATCGAACGGCGACACCAACCGAAAGAGAGCATCCTTCCATCAACATAAACCACCTACGAAAAAATCGTGAAAATCTCTCGAAGCATTCTCGAGTTTTCGAACGACGTGTAAAAAATCAACAATTTTCTAAGTAATAAAGTCCCATAACTCTGGAATGACTAATCGAAGGGCGACACTAAACAAAAGGGAGCTTCCCTCCATCGATATACACCACCTACCCAAAAATCACGAAAATCTCTCAAAGCGTTCTTGAGTTATCATACGACGTGTGACCGGATAGAGACGGACAGCAGTATACCTTAATACGACCCGTTTTTTCAAAACGGGTGTAAAAAATCATTCCATATATGAAATGGTTGCAATCCTGAAGTGTCTTGGGAAGCACCTGTCCTATTTTGCAATACATTCCCCGTGCACTTTATTCCATGTTGTGTTTTTACTAATGATCATTTTGAGCTAAAATGCTCATACTCAAGTACTTTGAAAGTACTTGTACTCGTACTCCTACATGTACATTTTCCCAAGTGCTCATACTTTACTTATACTTTTTCTGAGTACTCAAACTTGAGTATTGAGTTCCAGGACTCGCCACAGCCCTGTCAGATTGGTTAACCCTTTACGCAACGTAACGGTCAAAACTGGCCAGCACTATTCTAAGAAAATAGCCAATTAATTATATTTTCATTTTTTGTCTCAAAAACATAGTTTTTCGTTCCAGTGAGAAGTCATAACCTATGTTTTTGAGACAAAAAAAATGAAAAATATTAGTTATTCAAGAATTTTATTTGCAAGTGCCGTCTGCTTTTCATGTTAGGTAAAGGGTTAATCAGAGAATTCATATTGTAAACTCTAGGTACATAAACAAAGAAAAACAAACAAAAAGCAACTTTGACAAATTACAGTTCTGTGATTTTTCTTGATCAGATCATGTTGCTATCATGATGCTCTTGCATCAGTGGGTTAGAATTCATGAATAATCTATAGTGAATACCAGCCTGGAGGAAGGAATGCAAACACAAAATAGAAGCTGATATTCAATTTTGTCATATTTAGTTTTTCACTAGGTCAGATTCTACAATGTTTTAGGGCCCAGTTTCAAAGCAGATGTTTTTACCACATCGCAATCCAGTCACGATCCAATCAAAATTCTCTGTTCAATGAAGTCACATTTTGGTTTCAACAGATCAGGTTCTACAATGTTTTTGGGCCCGAATGAAAGCAGAGAGAGAATTTTAACCGGGTCATGATCCAATCTGCCCACTTTTGTAATCAACAAACTGCAGGTGGTGCTTTAAAATTCTCCATCTGCTTACCTCTCAGGTATAGAATATCATTTGTGAAAAAAAAATATGATGAAATTCAATCTCATATGCTATTTTCATTAATTTTTCTTCATTGTCTTGTTTTCACAAAATTCTGTTTCTGAAATCTTGAACCACTGGTGTAATTGTGGTGCAATAACGAAAATGAAACCATTTTTCTGATTGTGGTACTGTATGCCTACATGTAGATAATCCCTTCTAGATGTTCTGCAGGCCTGGCAGTCTAGAAAATCAAGGAGTGCAAAATTATTGCCTCCTCAGATTGCTTGGGAGTGCAATTGCACCTGGTACTTTCAAAACATATACTTGTATGCTGTTTTGGTTACAGTATGTGGAGGGTGGATTGTCATTCAATCACCCACGGAGTGGAGGCATCACCCAAGGTACTATTAAATTTCGTACAGAAACAAGATGCACAAGCCAAGTTTCAACCAATGGACCTCCAGGTTTAACCAGGAGGTCCATTGGCTGAAACTTTGCTTTTGCTAATTACGTTTTGCATCAAAGTAGCATTTATTGCTCGAGAGAAATCATCAACTCCACAGGTTATTTATTGACAATATACTCACTATGTACTGTATATTTACTTCAAGGTATTACTATTGTGACTGAAAAATTGTACTACATTCAGCTAGAGTGGAAAAATTGGCATACCCATATTCTCATTATTCAAAATGTTGCATTCAATTCTTATATGATTGTCTTCTACACTTAAAATGTTTTGAAATGTGACAGAATGGGTCATGAATTATTGTGAACCAATGCAACATTGACAAATGATAACAGATTTTAAAGGCAGTCTTACAGTTAAAACTAAAGTCCTTTCATCAAGTGTGAGCTTATCTAGTCTTAATTGCACGTAGGAATTGCATGCAATTTCCATATCGAATGGCATCCAAAGCACGGCAGGTTCACCTGGTTACTCATAGCAAACACTGGCAATGTTTCTGCCAATGGACCTCCGGGTTACCCGAAGGGCCATTGGCTGAAACATTGCTTGTGCATAGGCCAGATGTACAGAATTTGATAGCCCTATTATGGTCCTAATGCGTAGATTAACGCACAGATCGACGTGCTATTTGTGCGCATTTCATGACAGGACTTCTAGTTTTAACTGTAAACAGGTCTGGCATTCCAGAAAATCAAGGGGTGCAAAAAATTGCCCTCATTTTTTTCTAGGCATGCAGCACTCCTGCACTCCTAAAGAAAGCCAGGCCTGGATCTGGTAGGCCCCAACATTTTAACAAAATGTATGATCTGATTCTACAGTGTTGAGGACAGAATAAGACCTTCCATAACGATAAGAGTACACAACTTGATATGGGGGACACATCTGCAAGGTTCAGACAATTAACTGGCCATTACTGCAGTTTAGTTTAATCTGCTACTCAACACAAACAAGAAAATAATGCAATGCGAAGCATTGCGTATTTTCCCCTCCTGCAAAAATATCAAGAGAAATACAAAAATTATTCAATTTTCTGCAGCCATTCAACAAAAATTATTCTCATGCACAAAAACAATGCAAAATGATCATACGGACAGTTTTTTCCAACCCTAAAATGGGGCATAATTGTAGTAAGTCTGTGTGGATGTTACCCACAATGAATGTAGAATGGAAGGAAACAGGACACAAAGAAACAGGAAACAAAGAAACAGACAAAAGGAAACAGGACTGAAAGAAACAGAAAAACAAATTTTTCTGTATTGAAATTTATTGTCCACAGAAAATGATCCTTTCAAAACAACTGTTTTTAAATTTTTAAATCAATTTATTATTTTGAATTATATTTTGAATTTTTTTTTTATTTATTTATTTTTTTTGCATTGTTTCCAAATACAAATAGTTATATCCATGTATCCTGACAGAAAATATTCCTACATACAAATTTAAACATATTAAGTTCTATTATTTGCCAAAAATAGAATAGGGAGATAAATAATTAAATAGATGAAAAAATAAATAGCAATAACATCAGAGTGTTTATAAGCATTATGGGCAGCTTGCAGGGACCGATCTGAGCATTTAAAAATAAGAGCCAGACTTGAATATATATCAATAATTGTTTGGGTTATCAATGAAAGTGTCAATGACACTGCAGCTTAACTTGTCTGTGTGTTATCTTTGATGGAAAGGATAATGTTCAATGTTTATGAAAGGATTATGAAATAAGACAAGAATTGTGATAATTAGGAATATGTTAATTTCTGTTCCCTGTATGCTATGTTTTCAATAAAAATAGTATCAGGTGTAGACTGTACTAAAGAACTGAGGGGTGGGTTAATGTGGCCCTCACAGTTAATACAGGTGGCCTCACAGTTAATGTATATCAACGAAAGTTACCAATTTAGAGAGAAATTATTCCAAAATGAGTCATCCTATCAAGTTACAATGAAATCCCTTCATAAATATGGCCTGCAGACTGTGCTAATGGTTTTGGGGCTTTGGACCTGTGTTGCCATCACGGTTGACCGATCGCAACCAAAAGGGGACGTCCTCATCTAGACATTATATGAAGTCATCCTACCAAGTTACAATGAAATCCCTTCATAAACATGATCTGTAGTCTGTGCTAAAGCTTTTTGGGTTTTGGGCTTGGGCAGCCATCATGGCTGAATGATCGTGACCAAAGGGGACGTTCTCATCTAGGCATTATCTGGAGTCAACTTACAAAGTTACAATGACATCCTTTCATAAATATAACCTGTAGACTGTTCTAAAGGTTTTTGGACTTCAGGCCCCTGTAGCCATCACAGCTGACCAATCGTGACCAAAAGGGGACATCATCATCTAGACATTATATGGAATCAACCTACCAAGTTACAATGAAATCCCTCCATAAATACCATCTGTAAAATGTGCTATGAGTTTTGGGCTTGGACAGCTATCACGGCTGAATGGTCATGACCATAAGGGGACGTTCCCATCTAGACATTATCTGGAGTCATCCTACCAAGTTATAATGAAATCCCTTCATAAATATGACCTCATGACTGTGCTAAAGGTTTTCGGGCTTCGGGCCCCTGTGGCCGTCACAGTTGACCAATCGCGTCCAAAAGGGGACGTTCTCATCTAGACATTATATGGAGTCAACCTACCAAGTTACAATGAAATCCCTCTATAAATGTGACCTGTAGACTGTGCTAAAGGAGTTTGGGTTTTGGGCTCGGCAGTCATCACGGTTGACAGATTGCGACCAAATGGGAAAGTTGTCATCTAGATATTATACAGAGGCATTCTACCAAGTTACAATGAAATCCCTTCATAAATACGACCTGTAGACTGTGCTAAAGGTTTTGGGGTTTTGGGCTCAGGCAGCCATCACAGTCGACCGATCGCGACCAAAAGTGGACGTTCTCATCTAGACATCATACAGAGTCATCCTACCAAGTTACAATGACCTGCAGACTGTGCTAAAAGTTTTGGGGTTACGGGCTTGGGCAGCTGTCACGGTTGACAGATCATGAACAAAAGAGGATGTTCTCATCTAGACATGACCCCAAACCTGCATATGAAATTTTGTGACGATCAGACAAGAACTGTGGGGTGTAGCCTGTGCTAAAGGAAAATGTGAACAGACTCACAGATTTCCACATGCGTGATGGCAATAGCTTATCTTGACTTTAAGTTAAGCTAAAAAACATAAAACGTATATGACATCATGACAAAATAAATGTACATAGAGGACACAATTGTGGAGAAAAAAATAAATAAAAAGTGTTTCTTTGTTTCCTGTTTCTTTGTGTCCAATCACCCCACAATATACCCATCCCCCAGACTGATCTTTACCATACCATACATGTAGAACATCAAAATCCAACAGCCGATGTCAAAGTTATATTGCAAAACGATTGTACAGAAATGTTTCTATGTTTAACAAGGGCCATAACTCAGCTACAAATGCATGGATGAAATACTCAACACGTGGATGCCCCTTCCCCATGCTGCTCTCTTACCATCCCAAAAGACATCCAAATCTGTCCACCAATGATTGAGGAGGAAAATGGAAAACAAGCATACAGTTTCCCAAGTGTAAACAAAGGCCATAACTATTTGGTATGTGTGGTTGGAGGGGTGGGATAGCAACAATAAACCACAAATGTAAAGAAATTTCCAGAATTACTAAATAAATTTCATTCTTTGTCTCGAAAATATAGCCCATGATCCCTCATTGGGAAGAGCTCAACCTTGTTCCAATGAGGTGTCATAATGTGTTTGTTTCCAAGACCAAAAAGTGGAAAAAATATATGAACGGCAATTTTTGTTAATAATGTTGTCCAGTGTTTTGGTAGTTACGTCAGGCAAAGGGTTAAAGTGCCAGTTGCTGACAATACAAATGACAGCCTGTTCCATTCTGCAGGTCATGGATGAAGTATGCAAAATGTTCAATTTCTCAAGGGAATAGTCAAGTAGTCAATACTCAAGAACATTAAATGTACTAGTATGTACATGTTTCAGTAGAATACTTCGAGGTACACACCTAAACAGTCAATAGTGCTTGACATTTCAAATGTAATCAAGATAAAATAATTGATATTGAAGTAGTCCTCAATAGTTTACAACATATCGACAAACATGGTTTGTTGAAAACTCAATCAATTGGCTTGAGTTTAAAAGAAAGGAGTGACATCTGACGACATGACAGTACAGGAAAACAAACTCAGGGCTTAAATTTCGTCTAAATCTGGGAGAATCCATTTGGATTCTTGTGAAAATGGATGCGAGAATACATACCTTTGAGTGTCCCTGGATCCCATGAGGCCATCATGGTTGAACCGCTGTTGTATACTAACACATATTAACCCTTTACCTAACACACCTTTTTAATTTTTAAAGCATAAACTGAATTTGATAGTTTTAAAAAAAATAAACAATATTTACCAACAAAACATTACATATACAGATACCACTGGAACCGGCTCATTGAACAGGTACCAATGACAGCCATATTTGTACAATTTTGACAAAGTGTCTATTTCAGGTCGTGTTAGCCTTGTATAGGTTAATTTGCTGCTGCTACAGGTATGTTAAGTAAAGCATTACATGACGTAATTCTTTTGCCATGAATACACTACGCTGCAAGCGACGATGTCATGAATAGCCCAGGTCCGACTTAAGAGAAAAGAATTAAAAACCTGTCTGATATTACGTTGATTGTGTTAGCAATAATTAAATCCAGTGAGGCATTTCAAGAGGAAAGGATTAACTCATGTCGTGTAATCTCGAAGATAACTGTGTAAAAGGATTAGCGGTAATTAACTTCTGCACATTAACTCCATCTCAAGAAAACAACAGTCTTGTAGACATTAGCACATTTTATTCTGTCTACAATTTCACCTTGAAAATAACATTAATGAGCAATACATTATACTGACAATTCATCTTGAACTTTTCAATCACCCCACGCCGAATTAACATACAGCTTTAAAATGCTGAGAACAAAAAATGTCCACATAAGGGTCACTCACTTTGTCAACAATCATGGTGATATGCTGGAGTTTTACAGGTGGGGGCAGGAATACCCAGAGAGAAGTACTGAGTGGTGGCAAGTAACTTTTGGCCTCTCCCAATTTACTAACCTGGCACAAAGTTAGCAAAGGTTGAAGGCAAGTATACCATAAAGGCACATGGTTTTTTTTTAAATTTTATTTTTACTGATTATATGTACACTTCCCACTGATTATATGTACACTTTCCACACAGGACTTCCACGCCAGGCAACGGTTCCAGGTCCTATTTTACCAGCAAAACAAAACTAGTTCACCACAGTAAACAAGCAATACACCACTTTCCATGGGTCTTTGGGGGGGGGGGGGGGGGGGGCACTGACATGCTTAACACGTCTTCTTTCTGTTGGCATGGTATCTTGAGAAAAGAAATGTAAAAAATCATCTTTGAAAAATAATTCAGCACTCGATCAGTTAATAGAAAAATGTCAATTTGTCAAGTTACAATTTTGCCTGGTGTAGTTTTTAGTCATAAACTTCTGGCAGTCCACTGAAGTTGGATATCTTGACATTCCCACCTATATGTTCACTGAGCAAGTAAATATTTGTTGAAATCATAAAAAACCCCTAATGCACTCCTGTTATAATGTTGTCCACAGATGTGAACAATAAAATGGCTCAGGAATTTCTTGTGACACACTTTTTCCACACATGTAAATACTGAACAACAGTTTAACTCCTTATAGGCTATTGACAATACCCATGGCCAGACATGAAATCTCTTGCCACTAAAACAAGTAAACTTTATGCACTTTCAACCACATATTCCACTGTAAATTGAACCAACTTTTTCACTGGTCAGTGATTTCTGGAGTTTTCCCAATTTTCCATTAAATCTAGCCATGGCTGCTCCAAACATGTAGCAGACTTGATTAGATTTGATGGAAAATATTTTTAAAAACAAGACCAATACCGGGTCTGGACCTGCGTCGCTGCATGCAATTGAATCGGCAAACAGGAAGTGGCTGCACGGCAGATCTGAAAATTGCATACACGATACAATTGATCATTATCAGGCTCCAGATGAAATATAAAATCAATCCCTTGCATAGAAGCCGAGAAAAGTTTGACGAAAAATTTCAATGTTCAGTGCGTACAGAAAAATTTCAAAGTATCGGCAAACAGGAAGTGGCTGCACGGCAGATCTGAAAATTGCTTACACGATACAACTCATCATTATGAAGCAGCAGACCAAATATAAAATCAATCCCTTGCCTAGAAGCCGAGAAACCCTTGACGGAAAATTTCAATGTTCAGTGCTACAGTAAAATTTCAAAGTATCGGCAAACAGGAAGTGGCTGCACGGCAGATCTGAAAATTGCTTACACGATACAACTCATCATTATGAAGCAGCAGACCAAATATAAAATCAATCCCTTTCATAGAAGCCGAGAAACCCTTGACGAAAATTTCAATGTTCAGTGCTACAGTAAACTTTCAAAGTATCGGCAAACAGGAAGTGGCTGCACGGCAGATCTGAAAATTGCTCACACGATACAACGCATCATTATGAAGCAGCAGACCTAATATAAAATCATTCCCTTTCATAGAAGCCAAGAAAACTTCGACGGAAAAAGTGTTTCGGATGGACGGACTGACGGACGGAGTCGAGCGGTTACTAGACCTGCTTTGCCGATGGCGACGCAGGTAAATCGGCGAAGCAGGTAAAAATACTCAGTGGTTCAAGAGTTTTAACTTTTAACCATACTTGTATTTTCTTAGCTTATAATGACACGTCATTAGGGTTAACTTTTGAACATTTAAAATAATAGTTCTGTTGTGTTATGCTTGTTGAAACACTTATTTATTGCTTACACTATGTTCAGTTAGGTTTCTTGAATTACTGGTGCTTTAGATCACTTCAGGCCTTAGTGTGAAAAGAGAGCGATTGCTCTTGTGCCCGCAAACACTCGCAAATCTTTAAAGGCGGGTGACAAATATAACACCCACAACAATATGTTTGGCCCATGATTGAAAACCCATTCTAGACATCACAACTCCAATATAAACAGATTACTTGTTTATTTGATTAATAAAAACTAATTTTAAGTAAATTCACTAGAATCTGAAGGCATTTCAATTAATTTGAATGTTTTGGATTACCCTTTTACCTGAGCCTTATTTTGTGAATGCATTTACACACTCCTCGTCAGGTGTCGATTTAATTTTTAATGCAAGTGTCAATGACACTGTACATGTAGCTTAACTTGTGTGTTGTGTTTGATGAAAAGGATAATGTTCAATATTTATGAAAGGATTATGAAATAAGACAAGAATTGTGATAATTGGGAATATGTTAATTTCTGTTCCCTGTATGCTATGTTTTTGATAAAAATAATATGAGGTGTACACTGTACTAAAGAGCTGAGGGGTGGGTTAATGTGACCTCACAGTTAATATAAGTGGCCCTCACAGTTAACGTATATCAACGAAAGTTACCAAGTTACAGTGAAATTATTCCAAAATGAGTCATCCTATCAAGTTACATTGAAATTCCTTCAATATATGGCCTGTAGACTGTGCTAAAGGTTTTTGGGCTTCTGACCCCTGTAGCCGTCAGTTTCCCAAATGGATCCAAAGGGGACGTTCTCATCTAGACATTATATGAAGTCAACCTACCAAGTTACAATGAAATCCCTTCATAAATATGACTGTAGACTGTGCTAATGGTTTTCGGGCTTCGGGCAGCCATCATGGTTGAATGATCGCCAAAGGGGACAATCTCATCTGGGCATTATCTGGAGTGATCCTACTAAGTTACACTGAAATCCCTTTATAAAAATGACCTGTAGACTGTGCTTTGGGTTCTTGTAGCCATCATGGTTGAATGATCGTGACCAAAAGGGGACGTTATCATCTAGACATTATTTGGAGTCATCCTACCAAGTTACAATGAAATCCCTTCATAAATATCCCTGTAGACTAAGCTAAAGGTTTTCGGGCTTCAAGCCCCTGTAGCCGTCACAGTTGCCTAATGGTGTCCAAAAGGGGTTGTTCTCATCTAGACATTATATGAAGTCAACCTACCAAGTTACAATGAAATCCCTTCATAAATATGAACTGAAGACTGTGCTAAAGGTTTTCGGGCTTTGGGTTCGGGCAGCCATCATGGTTGAATGACCGCAAGCAAAAGAGGACTTTCTCATCTGGGCATCATCTTGAGTGATCCTACAAAGTTACAATGACATCCCCTCATAAATATGACCTGTAGACTGTGCTCAAGATTTTCGGGCTTCGGGCACCTGTAGCCATCACAGTTGACCAATCACAACCAAAAGGGGATGTCATCATCTAAGCATTATATGGAGTCAACCTAACAGGTTACAATGAAATCCTTCCATAAATATGACCTTTTGCCTATGCTAAAGGTTTTTGGGCTCGGGCACCCATCAAGGCTGAATGATCGCGATCAAAATGGGACAATCTCATCTAGACATTATTTGGAGTCATCCTACCAAGTTACAATGAAATCCTTTCACAAATATGACCTGTAGACTGTGCTAAAGGTTTTCGGGCTTCGGGCCTCTGTAGCCGTCACAGTTGCCCAATCATATCCAAAAGAGGACTTTCTCATCTAGACATTATATGAAGTCAACCCACCAAGTTACAATGAAATTCCTCAATAAATATGACCTGTTGACGGTGCTAAAGATTTTCGGCTTGGGCAGTCGTCACGGTTGGCAGATCACGCCCAAAAGGGGACGTTCTCATCTTGGCATTATACAGAGGCATCCTACCAAGTTACAATGAAATCCCTTCATAAATATGACCTGTAGACTGTGCTAATGGTTTTCGGGCTTCGGGCAGCCATCATGGTTGAATGATCGCAACCAAAGGGGACAATCTCATCTGGGCATTATCTGGAGTGATCCTACGAAGTTACACTGAAATCCCTTCATAAAAATGACCTGTAGACTGTGCTCAAGGTTTTCAGGCTTTGGGCACCTGTAGCCATCACAGCTGGCCAATCACGACCAAAAGGGGATGTCATCATCTAGGCATTATATGGAGTCAACCTAACAGGTTACAATGAAATCCTTCCATAAATTTGACCTTTTGCCTATGCTAAAGGTTTTTGGGCTCGGGCACCCATCAAGGTTGAATGATCGCGATCAAAATGGGACGTTCTCATCTAGACATTATTTGGAGTCATCCTACCAAGTTACAATGAAATCCTTTCACAAATATGACCTGTAGACTGTGCTAAAGGTTTTCGGGCTTCGGGCCCCTGTAGCTGTCACAGTTGCCCAATCAGGACCAGAAGAGGACTTTCTCATCAAGACATTATGAAGTCAACCCACCAAGTTACAATGAAATTCCACAATAAATATGACCTGTAGACTGTGCTAAAAGTTTTCTGGTTTTGGGCTCGGGCAGTCATCACAGTTGGCAGATCACATCCAAATGGGGAAATTCTCATCTAGACATCATAAGGAGTCATCCTACCAGGTTACAATGAAATCCCTCCATATTAAACATGACCTGCAGACTGTGCTAAAAGTTTTTGGGTTTTGGGCTTGGGCAGCCAGCATGGTTGATCGATCATGCCCAAAAGGGGATGTTCTCATCCAGGCATTATACAGCGGCATTCTACCAAGTTACAATGAAATCTCTTCATAAATACTACCTGTAGACTGTGCTAATGGTTTTCGGGTTTTGGGCTTGGGCAGCCATACCGGTTGCACGATCGCGACCAAAAGGGGACGTTCTCATCTAGACATGACCCCAAACCTGCATCTGAAATTTTGTGCCGATCAGACAAGAACTGCAGGGTGTAGCCCGTGCTAAAGGAAAATGTGAACAGACTCACAGACTTCAGCACGCGTGATGGCAATTGTTTATCTTGACTATGTCAAGTAAAGCTAAAAATGAAAAAATCTGATGTTTCAGAAAAATAATTTGTACTGTTGGCTTCAACTTGTGTTAGGTAAAGGATTAAAGATGCAGTGCATAAAGCAATGTTGGGCTATAGGAGTCAATTTTCTTTTTTGCATGTAATAACTAACTCCCAATCCTGCAAAATGCATTTTGGGAAAAAATTACCTAAGTGACACTTTGTATGTGTGTGTGGGAGGGGGGGAGGGGAGGGGGAAGGGGGTTGTGGGGGGGGAGGGAGGGGGAGGGAGTTGTGGAACCTATATTCAAACCTGGCCTGTATTACTAGCTGGAAAATACACATATCAACTTTGGTTGAAATCAAATGTCCAAACTGGAGTTATCAGTCGGAAACCAATTGTTTACAGAGAGATAGATGGACCGACAGATGGACGGACGAAAGTCACGACTGTAACCCTGACTATAAACAGTCAGGTTAAAAATGCATTTTGTACCAAAGAAAAAATATTGCATGAATGGCCCTGGGTAAGGAGGAGGTGGGGGTGGAGAGGGGGGAGGGGGGGAGAGTGGGGGTGTGTTTGGGGGAGTCCATTTTTTTTCCCACATGTGGTCAGTCTAAATCCTTCAGAATGCATTTTGAGCAGAAAAAAAAAACCTAACAGGCACCATGGGGGTGGGGGTGGAGGGGGCGGGTGGTGGTGTTTGGGTTTTTAACCACAAACTTTAACCAAAACTGTAGAAAAGCATTTTTGACGAAAGAAAAATTGCCCCCTGGAGGGGGGGAGGAGTGGGAAAGGGGGGTATGTGAGTTTAAAAAAAGGGTCTGCATGTAGTGACTGTAAATAGTTCAAAATGCATATTGGAGGAAAGAAGAAAAAAATGTTTAATTGGAGGGGGGGGGGGGGGGGGGGGAATGATGGTGTTTGTCTGCATTTTTAACCACATACTTTAACCCAAACTGTAAAAAAAAGCATTTTTGCCGAAAGAAAAAAAAAGTGCCTAATTGTCATGACTAAACAGGAAAAAAAAAAACCAAAAACACAAACCTTCAGTAAAAAAAACTTTAACCACAAACTTTAACCAAAACTCTAAATGTTAACAGACGGACGGACGGACAAAAGTAATGACTTTAGCCCTCAGTGTAAACAGTCAGGCTAAAAAGAAAAAAACTGTAACGTCCACTAAAAAAAACTTTAACCACAAACTTTAACCAAAACTCTAAATGTTAACAGATGGATGGACGGACAGATAGACGGATGGACTAAAGTCATGAATAGCCCTGACTGTAAACAGTGTGGCTAAAAATGCCTAATTGGCACCCCAAAAGGGAGGGGTTAGAGGGGGGTGGGGGTGGTGGTTATAAGAGTCAAAAATTTTCCGCATGTAGTCATTCTAAATCCTTCAAAATGCATTTTGGACCCAAGAAAAATAGTGCCGAGGGGGTAGGGGTATGGAGTTGAAATAAATTTCTGCATGTAGTCACTCTGAATACTTCAAAATGCATTTTGGAGCAAAGAAAGAAAAAATGCCAAATTGGCGGGGGGTGTGTGGAAGGAGCAGGGGAAAAACTTCAACATTGTATAATGGTGGTCAATGAACTTGACATTGCTGCTGTAGAGGCATATACTGAAAAGAATTGAAATCTATGCACTATTGTTCAAGTTATGCCATAAAGTTTGGACAGATGGACGGACAGACTGACGGACAGAGCTCCATGTTATATCCCTCCCTTGTGGGGGATAATAAAAAGTAACAAAGTATGTGGTAGAAGCCTAATTTGAAATTTAGAGAAAATAAGTTCGAAAACAATTTTGAAAAGGGTTAAATTAATTCCAATATTATTTGAAACCACTTTATATAGGTTCAGTAGACCTTGCCCCAAATGAAAAACAATAACACAGTGTTTGAAGAATGAAAGGTACAACCTTGAAAAGCAAAACTTTAATCAGAAACTTTAAGCTGGGAATACTAAGTAAACCTGACTGCCAAAAAGGGTTAAATATTTCCTAAAACCGATAAAAGAAATCACTGAAGTAAATGCAATCATTAAGTTGTATTGACTATGCAAGAATTAAAGAAAGTATGTGACAAAACCTAATTTCCAATACAAAGAAACTAAGTCTGTAAACATGTTTAAAAAGGGTTAAAATCATGCCAATATTAATGAAAATCAGTGCACAAAGGTTCAGTAGACAGTAGACATTGTCCCAAATGAGAAACAGTGACGTTGCACCAAACTGTTTGAAGAATTAAAGGTGTAACTTTGTAAACAAAAAAACTTTAACCAAATACTTTAACCTGGAAGTTGTAAGTTAAATTGCCATACAAAAAAAGGGTTAAATATTTCCCAAAATAACATGAAACATAATGAGAATGATACAATCAACAGTAATTAATATTAATTTAAAAGAAAAAAACTTTAACCTTCACTAAAAAACTTTAACCAAAACTTGAAATGTTAACAGATGGACAGACAGACAGACAGACGAAAGTCATAACTATACCCCTGACTGTAAACAGTCGGGTT
Organism: Pictodentalium vernedei; assembly: GCA_031216915.1. Classification (NCBI taxonomy): domain Eukaryota; kingdom Metazoa; phylum Mollusca; class Scaphopoda; order Dentaliida; family Dentaliidae; genus Pictodentalium; species Pictodentalium vernedei. The sequence goes on along the minus strand of CM062289.1, from coordinate 146,401,715 downwards.
AAAAATGTGATTTCACATAGGCTTTCATGGTAACTATTAGCTGCAATTGTGGCCATGTTTACAACATTACATGACGATCATTGGTAGAAGGTGTCCCAGTCCTCAATCATGTAAAGTTTCAAAACATTTGACTTTGTAGTTTCAGAGCCTGAGAGGGGAAGATTTTTGCAAAATCCATCAGTCAGAATCAGAGAATGCCTCTGGGGGCCATATTTTCCAACCAATGGGAACAAAAAAAGGATCGTTTGCAGAAAGCCTCCAAAAGACCATTCCTGCAAAGTTTGGTTCACGTCGACTCAGTGGTTCCAGAGAAGATGAAAATTGGATTTCCCATAGAATTTCTATAGTAACTATAAGCTGCAATTGTGGACATGGTTGCAACACGTTCAACATTTAATGAAGATCGTTGGTAGAGGGTGTCCCAGTCATAAACCATGCAAAGTTTCAAAACATTTGGCCCTGTGGTTTCAGAGGAAAAGATTTTTGAAAATCCACCAATCGGAATCAAAAAATGCTTCTGGCAGCCATGTTTTCGAATGTACAGTAACAAAAATGAGGAGCATTTGTAGAGGACCTCCCACAGACTATCCCTGCTAGGTTTGGTTCACGTCGGCTCAGAAGTTCCAGAGAGAAGATGAAAATGTGATTTCCTATAGGGTTTTCTATAGTAACTATAAGCCGCAATTGTGGCCATGTTTACAACCCAATCAACATTAAATGAGGATCGTTGGTAAAGGGGGCCCCAGTAATCAACCATGCAAAGTTTCAAAACATTTGGCCTTGTGGTTTCAGAATGAAAGAATGCCTCTGGCAGCAATATTTTCAAACCCATGGGAACAAAATGAGGATCGTTTGTAGAGGACCTCTCATAGACTATCCCTGCCAGGTTTGTTTTCACGTCGGCTCAGTAGTTCCAGAGAAGAAGATAAAAATGTGATTTCCCATAGGGTTTCTATAGTAACTATAAGCTGCAATTGTGGCCATGTTTTCAACCCGATCAACATTAAATGAGGATCGTTGGTAGAGGGTGTCCCCGTCATCATTTATGTGAAGTATCAAAACATTTGGCCTGGCAGTTTCAGAGGAGAATATTTTTGAAAATTCAACAACCAGAATCAAAGAATGTCTATGGAAGCCATGTTTTTCATCCGATGGGAACAAAATGAGGATCGTTTGTAGATGACCTCCCATAGACCATTCCTGCCAAGTTTGGTTCACACCGGCTCAGCGGTTACAGAGAAGATGATGAAAATGTGAACACTTTACGAAGCCTGACGACAACAAGAGATGAGAAAAGCTTTTAAGGCCAGGTGAGCTAATAAAAGTACAGGTGGGAATAAAAGTACAGGGTGGAACATTTATCAAAATTAAATAAAAGTACAGACCCAAATAACAGTACAGGGTGGATATCCATTGATGGTGCAGGGGTGCAATGCTAGTTAATTTTATCTAAAAGCCAGCTTATTTTCCAGTGTTGCAGTTAGTTTTATTAAAGAAAACTAATAGGTGTTTAGGCATCATGATTACAATAATGAATACACTATGCTAAATAAAAGTCTATCACACACTCAAGTGAAGATTTACTTATTTGAAGATCTCCTCCCTGTTGGAAGGGCAATTTTACTAAACATACAGGCCCAAATAAGGTGCAAAATTCCCCCCAAATTAATAAACATACATGTATGTTTATTAGAAACACAGGAGTACAGCATGAATTCTTTACCCACTGTAACAAACAAAACCAACTAGACCATATACAAAAATCTCCATTCAAATTTATGTTTTCAATTTTTGCCTCAAAAACATAGCTTATGACCCCTCATTGGAACAAGCTCAACGAGTTTGTTTCAATGAGGGGGTCGTAAGTTATGTTGTTGAGACAAAAATTTAATTTTTTTTAGTACTTCATGAATTTATTTTGCAAGTATCGTCTGCTACCTGCAATGCGTAAAGGGTCAAGAATGACAATGTCAGCAAGTAACTTAACTTGCATGCTTTACTCTGTCTAATATAATTGATGTGAGTCGGTGTGACAATGTTTGCCTGTTTTGGAGCAAGTCTGTTCCTTTGTTGACTCATATAATACAGTAGTTCAAAAGTAAGTTAATCGAACCAGTACTTTTTGGATTGATCAAATGTTGATCATTGATTAATCGACTAATCAGGAAATTTTTTTTCTGCAGGTAATAACTCCGAAGCCTTCAAGATGCATTTTGTGAAAAATTGCCTGAAGTGTGTGTGGGTGTGTGTGGGTGGGGGTGGGGGGGGGGGGGTGGGGGGGGAAGGTGTCAATACCTTTGATAATTATGCAAATTTCTGAGTCGAAAAGCCCCACAACTCACGTAAAGATAATTGGACGGAACCCATATTCGAACTTGGCCTGTATTACTAGCTGGGGAATGCACCAATAAACCAAACTGGAGTTATCAGTCGAAAACCAAAAATCTTAATAGTAACTCAAGTAAAAATAATTGGACGGAATCTATATTCGAACTTGGCCTGTATTACAAGCTGGAGAATACACATGCCAACTTTGGTTGAAATCAAATAATCTGAACTGGAGTTATCGGTCAGAAACCAATTGTTTACGGACAAACCATTTACATAAAATACAACCGTTTTTACAAATGGGCTTATAACAAACAAAATGAAAAAAGCGCACACTTCTGAAAAGATAGTCATTTTAATGGATAATTTATTTATTGGTGTTTAAGGTCACATATTTCTGCACAATGGCTAATCATGACCATGACAGTTTTATGGGTGGAGGAAGCCAGAGTACCCGGAGAGAACCACCGAGCAACTGTCAGCTCCCCAACATACTAACTCCACACAAGCAGGGTTAGCATTGGTTGAAGACAGGTGCACCATCGACGTGCAGTAATTTAACTGGTAGAATGCTGAGGTGCCACAACTTGCTAGCTTCATATTCTGTGGATGCCCTTCATATTATCATTGAAGTTGATTACATGGTCTCTGTGTATTTGTTAAAGTTCATGAAAGAGAGCCTACAGGCAATCTCCAGGGGTTGATTTAATTTTGAAAAATTAAATTGTTTACTAACTTGGATAAATATTGATTAACATTTCCTATTATTTATGTTTTTGTCATGTGAAATTGATTAGCTATGTACAGCTGAAAATCAGTGATGCATGGGAAAGGTGAGCGATTGCTCTCATGCATCATCGCTCACGCAAAAATTGTCCAAGGTGCGTGAATAATCGCTCACCTCTATTCTAGCGTGTGTTTCACCCTTTTGAGTTGTGTCAACAGCTACATTAAATTAAGTTTTGATGTTGGGAATTTTTTAAGAATCACTCACACTTTGAAGCGTTTAAAGTACAATTCCAAACAATTTCCTTTAACGTCGTTAGGAACATGACACACAGTAGTTCCCTTATACATCAACACACGACACTCTAACAGTAAGAGGGTTGTAAATTAACAATTCGCCCAGAGCTTACTCCCGCCACAAAACAAACACGCATGTTGAATGTTCAGATAAAAAAAAACGGTGGCCATTATGAGATCTGAGAAACGTTTTAATACTTCCGTATTTTTTTATATCAAAGACATGCTGAATGTTGCCCCGTTCCGTGTTTTCTTTTATACACGGGACACCTGTCGCTCCAATTCACCGCTGACATGAATTAATGTGCCCGATTTGGAATTTACGCATCCATTTTCCATGATTTTAATAATCTGCCATTTAATATCCAGAACTAATTTTAGTGGGTTACATATATTTTCACCGTCAAAATTTCCATCCATGTTCAGTTTTTTTCATACATTCGTTTGAATCGTTTCGAAGGACGCTTGTCAGTTGAAGTTAAACATAGAAATCAACACTCAATCAAATTCACTCTCCTCAGTTTTCACTCTCGCAATCTTTATTTGAGGCAAGCGATTTTCCACTCGCCTCCATTTTGCTTCCATTAGTCACTGGAAAATTGATTTGAAAATCAGTATGCGAATCCTTAACTATGTACAGTTAAGAATTGATTTGAAAATCACTATGTGAATCCAGGTAAATCGAGCCCTGGCAATCTCCCATATACTGAAAAGAAATACAAGCACAAACTAGAACTATCGCTAAAGGTGATTAATACCCCAACTTCCGGCTTACTAGAATGAAACTCTGAATGTTGACCTTGAAAAACCAATAATAAATCAAAGTTCATAGGAGGTAACAGGCCCCGAGATCAGCCTTGAGAGTGCTTCTGTCGGGGCTGTTTTTCCAGACCCGACAAAAATTTAAAACAAAACTAAACTATTAAGGCATGTTTAAAAATCAGCCCCGACCCTCAAATCTTATGGACTTGTTTCCACCATTTTTCAAAATGCAAACCCTGGAGGTACCTTGGTAACAATTGTCACAGATCAAAAAATTTGGAATATGCATATGCCCACATGTTTGAGACGTTTGATCAAAACTGGTTCATTAACTCTTAACCCGCTCAGTATTTGCAAGATATTTTTCATCATGTCTAGTCAAGGCTGCTATGGAGCAGCCATAACTAGATTTGAAGAAACATTTATCTCAAATTCTCAATTTAACTCAAAAAATTATTCGTGAAAAGATACATTTAATATACAAGGGAAAACTTTTGATTAAATGATCCTAAATTGCACTTATTTTAGTGGCAAGAGAAATCCTGTCCAGGGCAGGAATATCCGCCAGCAGCATGCAGAGTTAATGAAGGTGGTGTACCACACACAAAAATCTTGTGTACAAATCTATAAACAAGAGGCCCCATGGGGCCTGAAGCGCTCATCTTGAACAGAACACAATTTAAACAGAGTCCAAGAATGAGTCTACGTTAAGCAAGCCATCTCCATAGGCTACACTGTCAATACTTGAGTCTGTCAGGAGTGACAAAAATAATCTGGGCATCATGCCTTTTCTTTAGTTGATCATAAAGTAAAATGTAGAGTTCCCCTATGAAGCCCCTTGATACAACCTATGTGGATTAATCTTAGTACCTCTAGAGGGTACTGAATACAAAATTTTCAATTCTTCAGCAAAATGGCCAATTCTGGCTCCCATAGAGAGCCCAAATATTAACCCAGGCTCTTGATTTGAACACAGTTAAATCAGACTTCCCTAGAGATGTTGTGTATCGAATATGAAAGCATTCTGACTGTTGGATCTGAAGAAGAGAAATTGTAAAGAAATTTCTTCGAATTGCACTAAGTTCAAATTTGGGCTACCATAGCGAGCCCAAATATTAACCTATGGATTCGATTTGAACAAACTTGAATCTGACCTCCCTAGAGATGTTGTGTACCAAATGTGAAAGCATTCTGACGAGTGAATCTGAAGAAGATATGGAGCCCAAATATTAACCTAGGCATGCGAATTGAACAACCTGGAATCTGACCCCCCCCCCCCCTAAAGATGTTGTATACCAAATATAAAAGCATTCCGACTGGTGGATCTGAAGAAGAAGATTTTTAAAGAAATTTCCTCATATTGCACTAAGTAAAAATTTGGGCTACCATAGTGAACCCAAATATATACCTAGGGATCTGATTTGAACAAACTTGAATCTGACCCGCATAGAGATGTTGCATACCAAATATCAAAGCATTCTGACTGGTGGATCTGAAGAAGATTTTTTTTAAATTACTCTCCATATTGAACAAAGATAAAATTTGGGCTTCCGTAGGAAGCCCAAATATTAACCTAGGGACTTGGTTTGAACAATCTAGAATCTGACCCTAATAACAATGATGTATACAAACATTAAAAGATTCTGACTGGTGGTTCTGAAGAAGGAAGATTTTTAAAGAATACTCCTGATATTACCCTATGTTAAAACTTCGGGCTCCTGTAGAGAGCCCAAATATAAACCAATGAGCTTTATTTCAACACATTTTTATCTGATCCCCCTATGAATGCTGTATACCAAATATCAAAAGATTCTGATGATTGGTTCTGGAGAAAAGATTTTTTAAAATTTTTGCAAATATGCTGACTCAGCATTTTTTTGATGCCCATTACAGAACACCCTAACATAACCGATGGCAATTTTTTTTACCATTCAATTCTACTGGTCCTAAGGATAGTTCATACCAAATAACAGCTCTCTGTTCCGTGGGGTTTGAGAAATATGGGCGTTTGAAAATATTTCTATTTTTAGCTCCCAGGGTTCCCATGGGGATGCAGGAATATTTTTTTTTGCATGGGTCAAGTACTTATGACCCAATACTACCACAAACCGAATTTGGTTCATACCGGACCATCGGTTCAGAAAATAGAAATTTTGGGCGGGGCAAAAAATCTTACCCCTCCTGTTACAAAGCCAAATATTACTTCACGAACTTCGTTTGAACAAACTTGATTCTTCACCTCATATGGAAGCTCCATAGCATATATCAAGTCATTGTACACACTGGTTCTTGAGAAGATTTTAAAAATATTTTGAAGCATATTCCCCCACTCCCTCCCTATGGGGCTGGGCATGTTGAGTTTGAACAAGAATGAAATGCCCCTTTGAGACCATCACTCACACAAACTTTCACTTGAATTGGCCCAGTGGCTTTGGAGGAGAAGACCAAACATGGTGTTGACGGACGACGGACGGGGAGCGATGAGATTAGCTCAGCTTGACTCTGTCAAGATGAGCTAAAAATATTATAAGTTGAAGGGGCGATAACCTTGTAAAAATCAGCACAGATGGAAAATTCGGAAATGTGTGCATGTTCAATCACTAGTGGCCGTGTTTAGGAAGTTCCATCGAAATCAGTTCAACAATGTACATGTTGGAGGAGTTGAGCACAAAAGAATCACATTTGAAAATCCATAATAAAACTTAAGTTCAAGGGAGATAACCTGGTTAAAATTGTACCAGGTGAAAAATTGTAGAATATGCGCATGTCCACTTGTTAGTCATAATGTTTGAGACATTGAACAAAACTGGTTCACTAATGAAGGACAAGTTGCACACACTCAATATTCATAAAAATCAATATTAAATCTTCCTAGGCGAAGAGAAGATAACCTGGTAAAATCATCACAGATGGAACATTTGGAAATATGCGCATGTTCACTTGCCAGTCATAATGTTTGAAAAAATTCTTTTAAAAATGCAGGAGGAGTTGCACACACAAGAATCTCATTTGAAAATCCATAATAAATCTAAGTTCAAGGGAGATAACCTGGTTAAAATTGTTGCAGATGAAACTTTTTAGAAGAAGCGCATGTTCAGGTCTTGTTACAGTTATTCAGGTGAAAATGTTGGCGTCTCATTAACATGGCCGGGGATATTTCGCATTTAAATTACCTTCCCTATTCACAATACTCACAATGTATAGTTTCTGGAAGCTCTGAATAGGGCCTTTTCTGGAGACAACTGTATACAACAAAAATCTTACAATATCAATCAAATACACTCTGCTGAATGACACAGTTGACGGCTAAAAAAAATGGTTCAAAATGGTCAAAATTTTCTCATTTTGGGGATAAATTTCCAATTTTCGTGCATTGATAGTGATAAAATTTTATAGGAATTCCTCGTTCCTCTACTGAGGATTTTACAGCATAAGATGATCATTCTGACAAATAAAAAACATGTGGGTTTCTTATTCATTTTTTCAAAAGGCTTTCACAAAGCAAATTTACACAAAAATTGTCCCATTTGTAACCTGTAAATTGTCAGGTCCCAAACAGGTCTGGGTTTGTCATTTAGCACTCCCATGTGACCTTGACCCCCCAAAAAATGCACTTGACAGTAAACAGTTTGAATCAAGACCATCAACAGATTTTTTTTTAGCCATATCACCATTAAGGAGAATTATTTACTAAATCCACACCCCCACAAACTAAAACTATAGCTCAAATCAGCCATTTTGGATGAGGATATCCAATAACCCTGGAAATGTAATAGGAAACGAGGCCTCACTTGCCAGTCAGTGTTTGAGAAGTTTTATCGAAATCGGTTCAATAATGTAGGAGTTGCGCAAACAAGAATCTCATTTAACCTGGTTAAAAGTGTTGCAGATGAAAATTTTGTAGAATATGCGCATGTTCACTTCCTAGTCATTATGTTCGAGAAGTTTCATCAAAATCGGTTCAATAATGTACTCTCGGGATTCAAATAAAAGAGGGGGCTGAATAATAGTAGGGGGGGGATTTTTTTTATGAAATTGAATGAGAGCAGGAGCAATCAGTCCTTCGCGTGAGACGGGCGCTATTGCGCTCGCAAGCGCCCATAATTTAAAAAAGGCGAGCGCAAAAAATCGCACCCGTCATCGAACAGCTCAACTTCACTTAAATTGCACTCAACTCACAAGCATTGCCACGCTTCAAGTCAGAAAATGGACATCTATTTTCTTATTGTCCATTGGTTAATGGTAAAACAAAAACAAAATTAAAACTGCTGTTATATGCCCTCCCGCCCCCCACCTTCATATCACCATCCACTCCGCAAGAGGTCGGAATCGATATTGTCAGTGAAAACTGAAAAATTTCCAGTTTCCTTTGTTCACTGCGCATGTCATTATACATCCCCATTCATCCAGTAAACGAAACCGAAAGTACAGCGCTAATTTAATCAGAATTTGCTTTAAAAATTTTCATGATTATCTTGTACATACTTTTCATTTTCAGATTTCAGGTTTTAATTCTCAATTTAATGAATAAAACAAACAGAAAACCATGCGGTGTTGTTTTCATTTTTTGTGCAGGTTACTCTCGAAGCTAGAAATGGACGTAAGTTAAGTATGTCAATCAACACTGCAAACCACCCTCTTGAAAACAGACAAACATAGTCTGTTTAAAAATAGCTGCTTTTTTTTTTAAATATGTACATTTATTACGAATAAACAAAATATAGCTTCACACAAAATCAATAAAAAAAAAAAATAATATGAAGACCAGATAAAATTTACACAGCGGAATATGAATAACAAAATAGTTGCCTCCCTTGGCAAAATTCAAAAATTTCACAGTGAGTTGTGCACGCTCGAAAGTGGCAGTGTTCTTTCACAATGGGTGGTGCACCGCTCGAAAGTGGCAGTGTTCAATCAGTATATTTGTGATGATGTTCGACCACTGTGAAAACTATATGTTATGGCGTGTTTCAGACAACTACTGACAGCAGTCTGCACACTTATTTGAAACAAGTCACAGCTTCCAAAACAAGGTCGACAAAAAATAAACAAGTCAATTTTGCTTGGGATATATAATTTTTTAATAAAGACTTATTACACTGAACACAGACATAATGTATTACACAAGGGACGAATTTAACAACACAAAAACCCCAACTCCCCAAAATATACATAATACAGAATTACAGTTCTATTTGACACCGGGGTAAGTACAGTGTTGCAACAAGTCACCTGTTTTTCCATTTGATGCCTGTATTAAATTTGACATCTCAAACAACTTTCGTCCAATTTGAAACTTGGGGGGGGGGGGGGGGGGGGCGGGGGGGGGGGGGGGTTGACTCGAGTAGGGCACTCTGGTTCATAAATCTGAAAAAGCAAGGGTGGGCCTAATCACGAATATGGGCTTCGACACGGGTGAGTACGGTAGCTGTGTTTAAACACATCTGTCTCAAACATGCACAGTTGTGAAACTTTGGGGAATTTTGCGAGTGCGATCGCACTCGCAACACAATTTGCGAGTGCACTTTTTTGCACCCGTAAAATTTACTCACACGAAGGACTGAGCAATATTACCAGTACTCAGACCTTTTATCTGTCTAATTTGTGCACAACGGCAAATATGAATTAGCCGTATTGTGGCCTTCATGGTTGAGAAAAAGCGCCAGTATTTTCTTCTTCTTGGCACCTGATTTAGGTGCCAGGACCCCTCTTAAAATGTAAATGGTCTTCACCATTTTTACTGGCTCCCACCAACCCTTGACGTAAGTTTACTCGAGAAGGCTTCTTAGATTCCAAAGTCCAGTTTGAATGTAAATTACACATGCCGTTTAATAGGAAATGCCACAAACATGAATATAGTAGATCTCCAGCTTTTAGTGCATGATCATATAGAATTTGCCAAAGAAAAGCAATCGGCGTCGACAGTGTCGTATACGACACTGTTGACCCTGATTGCTTTTCTGTGGGTTTTTTAAAAAATTATTTATATGTTGCACTGTTTGATTCGAAGGTAAGCTCTCAGCTATATTGTAAGCTTTCAGGGGAACCTGGCCAAACTATATATATTTCCAAAACACTGCAAAACTTTGGAAAACGTTTCAAACCCCGCATAATTTGGGTGCAATTATCTTATTTGGGCACAGCGTTTACCGTCGTTATTTGGGAAGAATTCTGCCAGTACTATGGATGGAGATACAAAGACTTTCAGTATACTGATTATAATCGTAATTTTTAAATAACGTCACAGATACTGGCAAATTGAACCATAATCGTTATAATGAAAAGTCAATTTTTTACTCAATTGTGCAAATTTCAACTTGCTTATCAGTTTACAGGAAGCGATTTTACTGCACTGCTGTGGATTATTGTTGGTTTAAATTGGTCTTTTTCCTTTTTACTACCCTGCCTGCCCTCCCAGACCATGAAACATTTCTTCAATACATTTCTTTCCCCCCCAACTGGTCAAGCGATCAAATACTGTCTACCTTCAATTTGAAACAAGGTGAGGTGGAAGACACACAGACTGTATTCCAGTAAGCATGCATACAAGCTTGGCCGAGGAGGGCATTTTATTACCCATCTTCCTCAGTATTCAAATATAGTTTTAACTTCAAAACACACGTGGTAAGTTACCTGTAAGTATAAACAGTTGTATTCCATTTGTACTTGTGCAGGGCCAGTCTGTGACCTCCAATTTTTCCACTGTATAGCTGAATGTAGCACAATTTTTCAGCCACAAAAGTACATGTAATACCTTCAAGTGAATATATGCAAAATAGCATACAAGTTTATGCATTGAAAATCCCAAGCGCAACTGCACTCCCAAGCAATCTGAGGAGGGTAACAGTTTTGCACTCTGATTTTCTAGACTGCCAGGCCTGGTACTAAGGCGTTTTATTGTTTGAAAGTCCTTGCAATGAGAATGGATCTATTAAATAAGTCTGAGGAAAGGTGATTGCAAAATTTTGTGTTATCCACAAATTGTTCCAAGAAAATATAGATAACATGAAATTAACCCTGTGCTAATGAACTTTTAACTGAATTGGAATAGCACAGAAAAACATGGCTATTTGACTGTGCCGTAGTGTGGTAGATGTTTTTGTGTATTAATTTCAGCTAATGAAAAGCAGTGTATTTTTATGGGCTGAAACAGCAACAGCCAAGCTCCTAGGAGGATGCATCAAAACGGTCAACAAATTAATACCTTAATCAGTGCTGGAAATGAACAAAATTGATGGGAGCAATTTTAAGCTCCCGTGAAATCAGAGATAGGAGTAAATTGCACCTGTAAAATATTAGTATTTGAATTTTGAGGGAATACTGTCTCTAAACACTAGAAATTTTGAATGTATAAGGACCTGCTGAACTACGACAGTAACTTGCCAATGGCCACAGAATGCAGCTTTCTCAAAACAACACACATTTATATGCCCTCACAGTATATATATTAGGGCTCCACAATATTTTTCAACAGGAGCATTTTTTAGCTCCCGCAAAATAGAAAACCCGTCACATTTCCAGGACTGCTTTAATAATGCACAAGAGGTTTTTGAAGACTATTTCAAAATGTCATGAATAAATTTTGCTTTGAAAAAAACACTGATAGTGAAAAAAAAAATATCAAATGAGAAATTTTTTGCATGAAATTTTGCATTTCCTTTCCAAAATTATACCTCAAATTAGTGCTGAAACGGTTGGCCCATTTTTGTAACCGTCTGGCATAACCAGATTCCAACCGGATATCCATTAATTTCAACCACTGGTATTATTGGATTGTCTATGATGCAAAATCAGTAAGGAATCGTGAGAAAACATTTCAAAACACTGCCACATGACTTTTGCAAAAAGTAAACAAATGAAACCCATTGAGTGCCAGTGGAAATCTTGATGTGCAAACGATCGTTAACACATCGTAACTGTGGTCACCCTGCATTGCCCGGTCACAAAACCAGGCCTTGCCATTTGAAAGTCACAGGCATGTGACATGCTGCGCACCTGAAACAAAGTTTATGTGTGCAATTTGTATCCATGTGCATGCATTTGAATGAAGTGAGGGATGATTGTCACTGATATTACTTAAGAATTTTCCAATCAATTTGTAAATTGTAGTTGGGCATAATTAACTGTACTAGCAAAGAGCCTCTTACCTTGAGTGGCTTGAATTTGTTGTGATCATATCATCATACAGTGAATATGTACTCCTAATTTTTGGAGTATCATCTTCTGGTCACTGCTAAGACAAATGTCATAAACAGTTCCACGTTTACATTTACCTATTCATCGCTAGGGCTGCACGGTACACTGGTAAAGCGGTAATTACCGGTATTGATAATGATACAGGATGAATACCAGTATTGTTTTAAAAGTACTGGTATATCAGAAGAAACGGTATTGGATCAAATTATCGAAGCTGAAGTTGATATATCATTAAGGAAAAAACAGTCATTTTATTCTATCATGTCTGTCATCCCCCAAATGTCAATCATGCAAAACAAATGATATACTACAGTGGAGCCCACTTAATTGGATATCTCTTAACTGAATAACCCTGTTAATTGAATATAATTTCCAAACACAAAACCACTTACCATACCTCCAGTACAAATTTGACCTGTTAATTGAATATAGGTTATAGAGTAAACTCCTGTTAATTGAACAAAAGATCTTGTAACCCGTCTAGAAATGACCCTACTCTCCCCAGTTTTCCTTTGATTACAGACCTATTTGGCCTCAGTACATCCAATACAGGCATTTCATTTATTATATCTTGTTTGACAGAGCTAATGGAGCTCTGTCAAACAAGATATAATAGAATAATTGCTATGTTTATCTCTAGAACACAGGAGAGTGACACAATCCTTGATAATTGAATACTCCTGTTAATTGAATAATTTTCATTGGCAAAGTGGCTATTCAATTAACAGGGTTCCACTGTACTTGAAACTCCTCCCAGACTGACAACTCCTGCGATGAAATAGATGCCAATCAATCTTCATTCAATGAATGATAACACCGTTTGCAGCATACTTGAGCTGCTAAAGTTACAAGTAAGTATACACATACCAGCAATTTGAAACTGAAAGTTGAATATTTTGGGAGTGCGTCAAATTCAGGAAATGAATTCTTTGAAACATTTGTGTATGTAATCTAACGTTTTCCCGTGTGGATAATAAAATTACTTACAAAATCATTATAGGGATTTTTTGTTTTATTTATTCTATTCCTCTCAAAAACAAATAAAACCTGAAGCGATGATCAACATTTCCTTCAAAACTGTCACTGTGAACTTATGAATATTAATAAGCTGTTCAATGGCAATGAAGGCGTGGGTTGGACATCCCCAGGCCTTTGCGGGAATATTTTGTAGAGAAGCGAAAAATCGCGCTTGTTATTTTGCACCCAGAGGCGCGATCGCGCTTCTAAAAAAAGTTGCTATGAACCATGAAGCATGAATTGATAATTGTGATTTAGTTTGCTTAATACTCCCAAACTAGATGGAATAAACAATTAGGCGTTATTGCTCCAATCAGTCTGCTTGGGGTGGACACACAAGTGCATCACTTGTGTCACGAAAATTGGGTGATTCTGATAACTTGGCATCGTATTTTGATAAACGTTGGTATACCTTGTACCAGTAGGCAGAACAGTAATGGATCGGGGGGTTGTTTGTCTATGTGAAATAATCCGTCCTCATATTTCACGTTTCATTCGTGAATTTGAAATATAAAATATATCGAGTCATTTTTGTGGAAGAATTCAACAACGTGGTTTAGAAAGTTGACATTTCGATTTCCAACACAACCATGCGACAGGGAATTGTTTCAGTTTCTATTGACTGTCCAATCAGATAACCCAAAGCTCAGTGTGCTATGACGCAAACACATTCAGCGTCCTGATTAGCCGAGATAATATAATTTTAGGAGAATTGGATATAATTTATGCGATGTTGAATGAAATAGTTCTCAAAGGAAAATTTCAACAAGAATATAAAATACGCAAATCGGATTTATCTCTTTACCTAGCGCAACGGATAAAACAGCCGCCGCTACACACGAAAATCGCTATTCCTTATTTTTGAGATTTTCATTTTTTGCTTCCAAAACATAGGTTGTGGCCCCCTCATCCAAACGAGCGTGTCACGCTTGTTCGAATGACGGGTCGCGACCTATGCTTGAAAGCAAAAAATCATAATGTAATTGTATAATTTTTTAGTTACACAAAAATTTTTCTCACGAGTGCCGTCTGCTCCAAGCGTCGAGATTAGGTTTTTTTTAAAAAAAAAAAACAAAAAAAACACACATTTATGGAATACAACACATGCTTTTTTATTTTAGTACGTAGAAAATTAGTATTGGTGAATGGTTATGCTGTTTAAAACATGCACTCAATAAAACCGTACAGTAGAGTCTAGATATCAACAAGAACAGGCTTGTCAAGATGGCAGTTACTCATGTATCACTACCTATGGGAAAATGCTTGCTTTGCGTTTAGTTTGCACTGTCTGACTCGGCTCCAGATTCAGATGAAGAAGAGTCAACTATGAATGGACTATCTGAATCCGATTCACTCTCAGATGCGGACGACTCCGGATTACTGTCACTGTCCCTGCGTTTCCTCTTACACACGCTTGAATGTGACAGTAAATGGAAGGTTGAATTTTCTATTACGGTGACACGTCGTTTTGATGCATACCGATCACAGGCAGATTCAATTAATTCTTCTAATTCAGTTTGTGACCACACAAAGTGGTTACCCTTTATAATTAAAAGATTTTCCATGGTTTTATGGCTCATGCTCAACCTCCTATCGGACAGCATAGCCGTCAAGTGACTAAACCCTGATTCAACAATACCATTACTGCGCTCACTACCAATACAATTTCTGCGAGAAGGCAGATGTTGGAAAATTCAGCTCTCTTATATTGAAATATTCGTTTCCACATCTTACTGGCTGCTACGCCACAATAAAAATTTTTAACAGTATGCTTTAAGCCCCTCCATTCCAACTTTACTTTACTGAAGTCAAAATTATGAGCCTCTAACGGTATTTTAAAATGGTCGGCCAAAAATTTAATGGACTCCCAACTCCTTTTCAGTGTTAACCCAGGTAGATGGATCTAACCACATCATGTGCTTGTATATATCAGAGTTGAGAATAATTGATTCAAATCTTGTTTGAATACACGATATCAGTGCCAGTACTAGCCTATTTTTAATACCTTCTATGTCACTGCCAACAGTGTCATAGTTTGTATTAACCATACGCTCGTACTTCACATCTGTATACTCCCTATTTACAATTTTTCGGCGCTTGTGACCCTCCTTGAGAAGTGTAGTTGTGATTGTTGAACCATCAACAGCTACTGACACTGCTTTAAAAAATGCCTCGGAAGGTGGCACGGGCGTATTACAGTCACCACTGATCATTTCATTGAGCTCAGAGATAAGTTTATCTATAGCCGGAGTAACTTGGAAAAGGAGAAGGTTATCTTTCTCAAATGCCAATGATAAAAATGTTAGCTGTGTCAATATCTGCTGATAGAACAAACATCGGCAAAAAAATCTAAAATCCCTTAATTTTTTTAAAATCCCTGACAATTTACTTTGCATGTTCTTCACCGAGGGGTCTGCAAGCATATTTTCTAAAACTTGACAGAGAACTGCCCAGTTATTAATCAAGTGATCCAGTCCCCGCTTTTGGTGTGCTACAAATCTTGTGCCATGAACTTTGGGAAAATTCAATATCCTAACCCCCAACAATTTGCCGTGGTCTTTTAAGTGCCTCTTAAGTTTGGGTGATTGTTTAAAAGTATAGTAAAGCATTTTAAGGAAGTCTTTAATGCCGCCTAAAGATTTTTCCTTCACGATGACATCTCAGATGGCCAACTCCACTCTGTGCATCACACAGTGGACTGGCATCAACCAATCTCGACCATCCTCTCGAAGTCGCGTCAGTACACCACGGTATTCCCCTGTATTGACGGAAGCGCCATCTGTAGTGGCGGACACCATTGACTGTATAAACCTACAGGGGGGCGAAATTTCAATTTTTTTGGTCAGGGCATCATCAATGCTACGCTTTATATTTTCAGCGTTAGCATCACCATAACTGTCTATGTCCTGTAGAGCGGCATAAAAATACTGGGGCTTGCCATCTCTGAGGACACGTAGCAGAATTAGTTCTTTCTCAGAACCCGTTTTGCGGGCCTGAGACCCATCACTTAGTACAGCATAGTAACATATGTCAGAGTTCATTATATCTGTCACTTTACTTCTCACAGCTTCCGCGAGGACATTTATAAGGTCTTGTGCTTTTCTTGAGCTCTCGTTCCCACACAACAGTTTAACTCCGTTTGCTTTCTGGCACTGAATTATGGTTTTAAACGAATACAGAGGAAGGCCATTGATTGCAAGCATGTAAGCTGACTTCAACAGCTTTTTATAAGCATCTCGGGTTTGTCCTTGTAACATATTGTCTATCTTGGCTTGCTTAGGACCCGACGCTGTTTCAGAACTATTACCGTGAGCATAAGAGTTATTTGTATTTCTATTAGCGGAGCTTGTCTCACGCCCTGGCTGTTTAGCAAAGTCAAACAATGTTTCAGTCTGCGCGGTTGGCGACTCCCTCTCACACTCCGCAGCTAATGCATGGGTTTTGGAATTTAAATGCCTTATGACTGTATGCTTGGTTACAAATTCTGTTCCCGCGGCATATCGATCGAACTCACTGACTGCAGATCCCCTCAATCTTGGATCCTTTCGGATTGAGTTTGCATGTCGTGCACATAGTTTACACCATATTTTAGCAATCATAGTCTTTCCATTTTCAAGTCTAGTCTCATGTCCAATCTGATTTCCCAGATTCCATTTCAAATATGTTTGCAACTGCACAGTCACACATTTATTTGCGTCTGACATGTTTCTGAATTTCGCATTCAAACTTCCCGCATTGATAACTTAATCGGGGCAATACAATGTCACACTTGACACACTCGATTGACACCGCAATCCCCTCCGTTCAATTCAAATGGTACCGGTGTCGTGAATTTGATTTATTTTGCCCCGGGGAAACACGGCCCGTAAAGGAGATTGAAATATCATATGGAATACACCCCACCCTGTTCTTGTCTGTTTTGTCAAGGGGACGAAACGTCTCACAAAGTAAGGGACGAATCGTCCCGGGGACAATACTACCTGGACCCGTTAAGAACGTAATTTTCAGTGATTGTGTGTACGTGTTTTTTTTTTGTTTTGTTTCTTGTCCAATCTTTAATTCTTAGCATATGATTTCTTTGTTTCATGATATCAAATAAAGGTATTTCAATGAAATATACCACCATTAGTTATTTGTAACACCCACTCTTTACAAGATTTTGTTTTGCGGACGAATCATCCCAGGGACAAAACGTACCACGCATAGGGGGCGAATCGTCCCGGGGACGAAACGCCTTATGGATGGATTGCCTCGGGGAGGAATCGACCATATCCCTTCTTATTGAAACCGGACATATCCATTTTCACATGGCGTTATGGAATTTGACTCGATTATAATTATTATCAACATGTAAAATACCAGGTTTGGGGGTTATTTCATGTATTTAAGCATCAGATTACATATCATTATGAGAAACAAGAGTTATGACAGTGAATTTCTTTTATACACAAAGCGAGTTGAGCAATCTGAAAATACTGGTCGGGTCCCGACCATTACGTTCAGATTGCTCAACTAACACAACGCGCACGGGGGCGTGATTTTTAACGCTCCTGGTGTACAATTTAGAGGCGCGATGAAGCGCGAGCGCGATCGCGCTTCTTTCCCGCAAAGGGCTGCATCCCTGTCACTTTTCGTCAGTTATAAAACGACAACCAGCAAACTAAAACTTAACTATTTTTTTGCAACTTCAAATATTTTTTTTACAGATGTTACCCCAGAAATGAATAATGAATTCAAATCAATATGGTATATCTGAACCCTTCTTTAAGAACTGTGCTAACCATGCATCACATCAGGAGAAGTTTGGGGGATATGAACATACACAGAACAGAAACAGAAACAAAGGGAATGGGGAGCCTGCGACAAAAATAATCCAATCAGACATTAATAACTGCTGCTCACATAGACATTAATTACTAACACGAACACACCACTGACCATATCTATCAACACTTAAAATACAATAGGTTATAAGAAGAACCAAACAATGGAGAGGAAAATGCAGGGTGCAAAATGCACACACTCCATAAAACAGCTGTATCAATAAATATTCATGAACAAAGGAAAAACAAACACTACAGTCAGCTACAGTGATGAATTGTGGGATATTCTTTTCGAACAGAAAAGTCATGGCACTTTATTGTTTTCCCTCATGTCTGAGCTGTCTCTGTGATGTGATTTTAAATGAAAATAAAATAACGCTCTGCACGTTTGTAAAAACTGAAAATTTTTTTAGTAATTTATATATTTTTTATACTTACCAATGACCCAGACATAGCTGGTGCTAACTCTTAAAAATATAGGGCCAAACACAAATTTTGCCCCCCAATCCCCAAAATTTGCATCTAAAACCAAAGAAAACATGTCCTGAACGGCCCTCCATACTTCATCTCTACTGCGCATGCGCAGTGTCAAGGACGTCCCGAAATTGGCGCCATTAATCATTCTTACCATCAGTGCCTGGTAAGCGCTATGTCCTCAGCGGGGAGGTATGAGTTCCTAACTCCCGGGAGGGCCATCCCCGTCTGGGTCATTGGTAAGTATAAAAAATATATAAATTACTATAAATTTTTTCAGATTTTTATACTGTACCAATGACCCAGACATAGCTGAATAGTAAAAAGGCTGGAGGGCCCAGGACATAGAGGAAAATGCAATAAGCTCAACTATATAAAATAGAGTCATCTCCTGTAGGAGAAAAGGAGAAATAGGCTTCACGTGTATCTTTCTTATTTATGACAAATTACAAAGACACAATACCTTCTATAATTGAGCATCATAACATCCATGTTCTCTATTAATATCCAGTATAATTCGTATACTAATTATATTTAAAGTAAGCCAATAAATAAAGTTAGTCCACAGAATTGAGACTCTTTATACTCTTTAAAAGTGTCCGAGGATAGTATAATAACATCCGTTTGACACATGACATATTCAAATGCTATACTTTAAAACTATGACATGAATGAATTAAAAACATAACTTCACTTAAGAAACCATCCCAGTAACAGCTCAGAATTACTAACTCTGGAGGAGGTATCTCCTTGTTTTCATAATAAAAACAGGAGACCCAAGGGAACACCCTCCCCCCCACCCCCTTTTTCTTGCCCTGGGTCAAATAGCCCAGAGCGAAGAGGGCAGCAGGACTGAGTCACTGCCGGAACATAAAGCCTACATAGCTATAGTTGCAATTGTTAATATTTCTGAGATAAAAATTCGTAAATGTGGATGGTTGAGACCAATATGCAGCCTACTTAATCTATAATAGCAAAACTATATGTCAGCCCAAGATGTAGAAGAGCTCTTACTTCATGAGCCGAAATCTTAAGCACAGACTGCTGAGTTAAGGATAGATTATCCTAAGCAGTACCGATAGTTAACTGAATGCATTAAGTAATAGAATGGACCGTAATGACCTTTCTATTAGGCATCAGAGCCAGAAGAAGCTTTACGTCCTACTGATAACCTGAGATCTGTTAATAAATACATAAAGGTCTATCCGGACAGAGTAAAGGCCTATGCCCGCTCGAAGACGGAAGGACCTTAAAAACAATAGGTTCCGGATATCATTAGGAGCCGGATTCTTAACCAAAAATATAACATTAGTAGTAAAGGTAATAGAGTTCCCGATACTACGAAAGTGAGAATCGTCCACCGATAGTGCATGAAGCTCACTGACTCTTCAGCAGAAGAGAAGGCTAAGAGAATCGCTGCCTTAAAATACCAGAATTTGAAACTGCTGTCCCAAGGATTCAAATGGTTGCTTTAGTTAATAAGAACCCAAGCTAAATACCGAATAGGAATTAATCTAACGATTCTAGGTCTCTTATCGAAAGGTTTCAAACTAACTTAGATAAAGAGACATTAGGCTCCATTGTAAACTATCATGGTGTGCATAGGTAGATAACATAGACCTATAACCTATAAAAGTAACTGGCTGCAGATGATTTCGTTAAACAAGTATACTAGAAAGTTTGCAATGTCTGGTATGGAGGAATCAAAAATATCAACATAAAGATCCCTACACCAACGACGGAAGACCCTCCACTTTAGCCGCATAGTATAGAGAAGAGGAGGTCCTTCTACAGTAAGGAATCGCGTCCACTGCTGGTCCTCTACAGTGCTTGCTATGCAAGAAGGACCGCACAACGGAATACGTGAAGGTTGAGACCTTGCGGGTTGTGAAAGAGTTGACACGATTTCCCCAGCGAAAAAAGATCCTCTCGTGGAGGAAGTTTCCGCGGTAAGTCCCACAGTAGACATCTAAGTAAATTTATCCACCGTCTCTGTGGGACAGAGATGCTACCAACAGAACTGTATTGTGAATGAATAATCCTAGCAATACTTGCTGAATCAACAGCGCTGGAGGATACGTATATCCTATCATCGCGTCCTACTAGATCGATAGAACGTTAACTACATATGTTCAGAAATCCGGACACGGTGACACATATGTCTACAATTGATTGGAGAGTTGTGTCGCAAATAAATTTATCACTGGGTGCTCCCATTGATAGCAAATCTGATTGAATACTTGTTAGTTGATAGTCCATTCCGACGGCAACAACGACCCTTACGTGAAAGGGAGTCTGCTAATACGACCGGACGACCGAGAATATGATGAACCGAAACAGAACTTGGTGTTCTATAACAAACAGAAGGATTCTTTCCGTTAAAATCAATAACGGAACCGAATGAGTGCCTCTCTGGTTCCGGATATACGCAACTACTGTCGTATTATCGGACAGGATTGAACATGCGTTTCTGAATAAAATTCATCCAATGACGTAGTGCAAGCCAACATAATATTCTTCCTTGGAAGTAAAGAGCTTGCCTAAAAACTACGGAACCCAAAGACCCCGGCACTTCGAATCCGTTGGGATCAAAATGTGTCCCAACCTGTTTGACTGGCATCCGTCATAATCGAAAAACTTGGATCCGGCAACTACAGTGGAACTCTCTGAGTCAACCACCGAATGTTTGCCCACGTCTGAATCTCTTGTTACACTTGATAGACAAGACAACGTGTATATCGAGCAATTCAAGATTGCTGAAAGGTTCGTGTCGAAGAGAAGCTTCTCGGGGACCGAAGCGACTCTGAGAGAGTTCTTCACCTTACTATCCACGCGCGTGGGTGTAGCTAGGGCTGCGTCACGTCTAACCAACTCCAGGTTGCCACTGAAGGGCGGAGTTATACGTGGAAAACTACTGTCCCTGAAAGAAATCCCATTAAGGATCATATCCTGGAATTCTTTCTCTTGAAGACGTAATGATAACGTCTCAGTAAGGTGGTGTACGTATGATAAAGCATCTAAGTTAAGTCTATTATACATCATTGTTGTCTCCAACATCGTGGTTGGAATTGACATAGATGGCGAAAAAGTCAATTGCAGTCTTGAGTCTCGCCGTCTTAGACGCAAAGGAACTCTCGGTAAGCCCAGTTCTGCCAATAAACAATTATTTCCTAAAATTCACGAAAGGCAGAATAGAGCATTGCGGACAAGAAACTATACTAGCATGTTGATAGCAAGCTTATATATATATAGCGTCGTTCAATAATTCGAATGTTCTAAAGACATTATTGGACTGCGTCGGCAACTCAGGGACAATGTCCCTGAACCGATCCAAAACTCTGTGTCCAATGACGCTATTAGTCTCTTATCCAGCATTGCAGCAATGTACTCCGACGGAACAACCTCTGAAAGATAATGCCGGAAGAAATGTATGGCAGCTTCTGTTGTTCCGAAAGGGAAAGCTCGAAATCATCCGAATCCCTTTCGCCATCCTGCCGGACTCTATGAAATATTCGGTCGTCCGTACCTGATGCAACAACGGAGCGTACTGACCCAGCGCTGTCGGATTATTCCCGATCCGACCGAGAATCTGTCGTTTGCTGGGATGCTACTATAAGCTGTGCTATTTTGGATAGCACGTCCGTCACTGATGCCTGTGGAGAAGCGGTCTTACGATGCATTGCCGCTGGAAGCTCCCTGTTCATTACCCCGTGCATACTTCTATTATGCGAGCGACCGGAGTGTGCAGGCCTCGTGTCCCTTGGCTACCGGATGGCGTGACCTGTTCGCCATGGAATCACTGAATGCCGAAGCTGGCCGGATATTCAAGGTCACGTAGCCAATGTGCGGTTGTGTGCGCTGCTGTGAGGATGAGGAAGCATTATCGACAGTCACTCGGACTGTCTATATAACGGAGCGTCCGGAGTGGCGGACATACGCTCCGAAGGTGAAATGTCTGTACCACAACATCCGGTCCAATATGTTGTTGCACGAGAGAGGGACCTCTCTCGCTCGCCGCCCGGACGGACCGGACGAGCTAGGAACCGGACTAACAGGCTTCCTCCGATCTCTCCTCTAATCTGTCGTCACTGGGTGTGTACTAAAGTCTATTATAGTGCTCGCATCACACAAATCTCCATCGTCGACCGCAACGGACGAACCCGACTGCCGAACCATTCGATGAATGGATGCTACACCGGGTGAGCTAGCGAATGTCAACTCCGTCGATCCTACTAGGGACCTCTTAGGCGATTGACGTAATCCATGAGCACTAATTGCCGCTAGCTCTTCATTAACTATGACGACAGAGGCACACTTTTGAAAGACATCTCAGTAATTTTGCGAACAAGAAACCAGATATGCTTGTACATAGCAAGCATATAAAAAATATATATAGCGTCGTTCAATAAATCGAACGTATCTGAGACATTATTGGACTGTGTCGGAACTGAGGGACGATGTCCCTGAACCGAACCAAAAATTTCTATGTCCACCGACGCTATCAGTTTCTTATCCGGTATCGCAGCATTCTGGTCTGACGAAGAACCTCTAGAAGATGAAGTCGGATGACATATACAGCTGCTTATGTTGTTCCGAAAGGGAAAGCTCGAAAACCTCCGAATCCCTTTCGGCATCCCGTTGGACCGTATGACATTTTCGGACGTCCGCACCTGATGCTTCCGCAGAGCGTCCCGACCCAGCGTCGTCGGATATTATATTATGCGACAAAGATTCTGTCGTTGCTGGGATGCTGCGATAAGTTGTGCTATTTGGGATAGCACGTCCGTCACCGAGGCCTGTGCAGAAGCGGTCTTACGATGCTTTGCCGCTGGAAGCTCCGTGTTCATTGACTCCAGCATACTTTCTTATGCGAACGTCCGGAGTCTGCATGCCTCGTGTCCCTGGCTATCGGATGGCGTGACCTGGTCGCCGAGGATTCTCTGATTGGCTAAGTTGACTGGATATCGGAGGTCATGTAGCAAAGGTGTGGTCGTGTGCGCTGCCATGAGAATGAGGAAGCCTTATTGACAGTCTCTCCGGACTGTCAATATAACGGAGCATCCCGAGCGGCGGACGTATGCTCCAAATGCGCGACATTTTGTACCACAACATCTGGGGCCAGATGTTGATGTACGAGAGAGGGGCCTCTCTCGCTCGCAGTCCGGAGGGCCTGGACGAGCTATGAACCGGACTAAAAGGCTTCCTCCGTTCTCCCCTCTAATCCACCGTCACTGGGTGTGCACATGGATGTTTATAGTGCTCGCATCACCCAAAACTCCTTCTAGACCGCAACGGACGAACCTGGCTGCCGAACCATTCGATGAATGGACGCTACACCGGGCGAGCTAGCGGACGTCAAAGGCCGTCGAACCTACTAGGGTCCTCTTAGGCAATTGACGTATTACCTGAGCACTTTTCCACTAGCTCTTCATTAATTGTGACGACGGAGGCACACTTTTTGGAAGACATCACGGATACATCACCCTGATCATGATCGTCTGAAATAGAGATTGATAAAGTAGAGTGACCCTGCGTGGAAAGGACCGGAATGGCCAATTCCCCACTAACATACCGTGACACACGCTTCCCATGTTGTCATCGTAATCAACACATACAGAACAGGAGTTAGTGCGAGTACACTGACTACATTATACAATGATTATGAAAGTCAGAGGACGATTTCCTCTTATTACAATTGAACAATATCCTTTCAATGTGAAAAGAAAACAAAGTCCTAGTACTCGCACCAACCCCTGACAATCAAAATACATAATAACAAGATCCATTAACATAGAAAAAATAATTGAATCAAAAACTTTTGAAAAAATATTTTTTCAGAACAGCCCAAGTTTCTGAAAAGTAACGTTGAGCCCCAATGGATCCCAAGTCTAAGTGTGGACAAAAATTCTAAAAATATTTTAAACAATTTATGCCACACTTACGAACAATAATAATGTATCTAATTATGATTAAATTAACATCAAGATATTATTTTCAAGAAATCCCCCCTCACACAGAGGGCTGTTGGAAATGTAAACAATAAGTGTAAAAACACTAGAACAAGACTCCAGGCACCCTGGCCCGAAATCAGTTACCAATAATACACTATCTGATGCAAAACAGAGACTTCCAGGGAAGAAACTGCAGAACATCAGATGGTAGATGCAGAACACTACGCCTAACCACCCATAGGTGAAGACGTAAACATGGGGAAAAGAACAGAATACATTCTGTTATCAAGCTAAAACTCCCAAGAAATTTTAGTAATAATATTTCAGAAAATATGCCAAAAGCATGGGAGAATAGCAAGAGGGGACTTAAAGGAAAGGGAGAGAGGAAAACACTGAATAAGCAGTGTAATCTTAATAACAAGAATGACCACAACAGGCAGTTGCCTCGAAAATAGGTAACTTAACATAATTTCATCAAAAAATTTTAAGTTACAGTGCTGATTATTTTCTGTCACTCATTTTTCCTCTCCTCCTTCTATATCCTCCTTAGAATCACCATTTCACTAATACTTATGTGTCTGGCATCATTTAAACTGAGATTTACAAGCACAAAGATCAGTCAGATGTTAACTGATGAAGGGCCAACCTAAGAATGATTAATGGCGCCAATTTCGGGACGTCCTTGACACTGCGCATGCGCAGTAGAGGTGAAGTATGGAGGGCCATTCAGGACATGTTTTCTTTGGTTTTAGATGCAAATTTGGGGCATTGGCAGGGCTTGATTTAATCTGAAAATTTTGAATAGCAATTTACTATTCACCCTGGAAAATTGATTAGCAGTTGATCCAAAAGCACTTGAAACTAATAAATCTTGAATAGCAAAATTCAGAAATTGGAGAGCAAAGTGCTATGCTAATCCAGTTAAATCGAGCCCTGATTGGGGGGGGAAAATTTGTGTTTGGCCCTATATTTTTAAGAGTTAGCACCAGCTATGTCTGGGTCATTGGTACAGTATAAAAATATCGCGACATCGACGCTGTAGCTGCGACGGGTGGTGCAATTTCACAAAATTCTAAGTTCATCAAGGGCCATAACTCCCAGAAAAATATTTGGAACAACACATGCATTGAACAGTGGCTATACTCAATAAGATACACTTACATGCCAAATATAAAGTCATTCCATCAAGTATTTCATAAGTTGAGTTTTGAAACTTGTTGGTCAGACAGACCGACAGACATTCTAAGTTCATCAAGGGCCATAACTCCAAGAAAAATATTTGGAACAACACATGCATTGAACAGTGGCTAGACATCAATAAGATTCTCTTACATGCCAGATATAAAGTCATTCCATCAAGTATTTCAAAAGTTATTGAGTTTTGAAACTCGTTGGTCACAGACCGACCGACCGACCGACATTGCCACTTATAGAGCTGCTAGTCGCAGCTAAAAATGCTTTCTTAAAGATATTGGTTTCAGCTGAACATTAGGTACCGAGTACAGTAAATTTTATTCAACTGTTAACCGCCCAAAATATAACTGTGTTGTCAATTGTTTACAAACTCAGTTCTTCAGAACATCGCGCAAGTTTTTCACCCTCTGAACTACATGTAGTCTACGATATACCGGTATATCGTGGTATTTTTTTCAATACCGATACCGGTACTGAAATTTGAATACTGTGCAGCCTTATTCATTGCAGTGAACTCTCTGGTGGGAATACGTTGCAAGTTATGAAAGAGGTGCAGTAAGAAATTATATGCATCACTGACCAAGAGCCACTCATTGTCTGACATTGACCATTGAAAAACGAATTTTAAAATGCAAGATTTTAAAATAGTATTTTTTATGACATACGATCATACTTTTAAACGGTTCAATGAAAGCAAAACATGGTTTTTCTGAAACACGATGAAGTACCAAACAGTCAATTTATTTTGGAAGCACCTTACTCATGCAGAGGGATATTCTCAGCATTATAACCTGCAGCTAACAACACCCCATCAAAGAGAAAAATGTCATATTTGTCTGTAGAAGACTACGTGACATTGACAGGCACATGCTCACTGCTAGTGTTCAACCGATGATCGGAACCGCACACCACAATCGGCCGATTGTGGGCAATCGGATGACAGCGGCAACGGCTCCCGGAACATTGGTTCAACCGATTGTTGCCAAGCATTTTGTGATGATTCATTAACCGCATTCTATTATCTCCTGCAACTGTTCAAGTGTTGATGTAAAATGATGTCAATGATACCATTCAATAAAGTCGAGAAACAACCACAATGTGTATTCTTAATCTTTCTAGACGCCCCTTTACGGGGTATACAAGTTAAACATGTAAAGCTTACAATTGAGCGTACTAGCAGGAATCGCCAGTTCTTACCAGAAACGTGAAGATTGCACTCCATTGACTCAGATCGCAGTAAAATTACCAGTCACACGCCTTTGGGTGGTAAACGTGGCTCTGAGAACCACGTTTACCACCCAAGTGCACGTGACTGGTAATTTTACTGCGACCCCAGTCAACGAAGATTAACACTGTGAAAAATGTCCAGTTGAATGCAGTTCTTTCGGCCTCACCTTGTCAAGTAGTGCCCAGTATTACAATCGGAATCAGCATCGGCCGATTGTGAGCTCAAATAACCGGTAATCGGTCAGCGACCATTTTTGGTAACCGGTTGAACACTACTGACTGCTGGCCATGCAAAAAACACCCTGCAGAGCACTCCCACGTTTGGCAGTTTGTTACAAACATTCATCTGCGACTTGACAGTCCAAGTGAACGAAATAACAGTGAATTCAAAATTCCGATACCTTAACCCTTTCATGTTACACTGAGTGCACTTCACTTTAAATCAACAAATGTTTGATAGCTTTGACAAAGCTTGCATCAGCAAAAGAATTTTGCTGTTTGGCAGTCAAATACTATTTAATTTTCCCTGATGCTATCCTGTAAACTACAGGTATATCGGTTATCCGGTTGATGGCTTTTCCAACCAGTTATGCTGATAACCAGTTGCAAACTGGTCATCAGGCTAAACGTTTCAGCACTATCTCAAATGGACCATTTTAGATGAATCAGACTTGAGTAACCCAATTGATGAAATTGTCCAACCTGCGAGATTTACAAAATATTCACATTTTTAAACAAATGTTTTGATTTTATTTAAAAATTTTAAAGTAGGCCGGCAGGTCAGTCAAGTTTCTAGAACCAGTCCTACCCTAAAGTTTTCTTTTTGTGGGAGGGGGGCAAAATTACGAATGAGCCAAGTGTTCAGTACCCATGTTTTCACATTCAACCAACATCTTGACATGTCAAATAAGTAGGAAGTTACGGCCAGCATGTGTCAATTTGGTGTTTAGCAATATAGCAGGACCGGAATGTACGGATGAATCATCACATCAGGAATGAAACACCCTCTCCAACAATCATTACAAACATTAGTCAGTTCCAATCTGTGGCCTCTGATACACAACAAACAAAATTAGAAAAGGAGTTAAGATACAATTAAATTCATACTAGTTTTCATTAAAAATTAACATAATGTCGAGAGTGGGGTGGGTACGAGCTCGGGATTTCCCTTCCCGGTCTCAGGAAAAAGGACACAATTGACGACATTCGCGTAACAAAACGTTAAGAGGTGACACTAATCTGGTCGTCATGATCAAACCGATGAGCTTACCGATCCGTGTTTTCAAATAAATTAGGCGTTTTATTTGATCTTGAACAGGAAGATGGCCCAAATTGCTCACAAATCGATCGTCGAAAATTTCAAGATGGAAGAATCACACTTCAGGATGATGTAAAATGAGGATGTTGATTGGGGATGTTTCGTCCAATAGAATAATTTAATACAAATGCCTTTTTGGTAAATCGGAAGATATCCAATGGCGTGATCGGTACAGTGATTTTTAGAGTATAAGGACTGGTTTGCTATCCAAAAGTCACGAATCGAATCAAGGGAGAAAAAGGAAAGGGAACTAGCTTCAGATATAAAGGGATCTAACTGCGTGTAGGCGTTTTAATACAGAAGATAAATACACATCACAAAATCGTCGTTTTACCATGCTCCCCACTCGCTCGATATTAATTTTTTTTCTCTTGTTGGTTTGACAACTTACATACTTCGTGCAAATGAAATAGAGAATTTAGAAAATCATGGCGACAGCTGACTGGAACCCACTTGGCGATGTATATTACAGGTTGTGAACCAGTTGATCAATCATTCACAGTCACACAGTATAGTACTACTGACATTGACACTCACACAGTCACACCCACTCCCCAGTCCACACGACCACACTGTCGTGTCAGTGTCATCACCCAAGAGCTGATCAAACGTAGTCAAAACTTGAACCAAAGGGTACCTGGTGAATTCGACCCACTACCATTTCGACCCACTATAGCGATTTCGACCCACTATACTACTACTAGCGATTTCGACCCAGTTTTGGTTAAGGGCCTATATAAGTAATGAAATTTTGTTTATTTTGATAATTCACACCTCTGATATTCCTTCAATTCAAATTAAATATACACAAAATATACATCAAAATCAAGGTTGAGATGTATAGAACACGAAACACGTGTAATCAACTCATAGAGTCGACTGTAGGCACCACTGGTTCCTGGAAGTCTGGTGCCGTATTCGCACCAGAACTGATAATAAAATAATATTTCATCAGAACAACTCATTACTTATATAGGCCCTTAAATCGACCCAAACTGGTCAAAGTGAATTTGACCCACAATTAGTGAATTCGACCCACACTTAGTGAATTTGACCCACAGTTGGTGAATTCGACCCACAAGCAATTTTTTTAATAAATAACATACATTTGTATCACATTAGTCACTAATTTTCTTTATTTCTCAAAGGAAAAGCATAAATACAGTATGTGGAGAGTGTATTATCACTAAATCGCCTGCATAGTGGAGATTCCACCCAAGCAATAATTGCAAATTTGTTACAAAGTGTAACCAGCACAAGCAAAGTTTCAGCCAATGGACCTCAGGGTTAAACCCGGAGGTCCATTGGCTGAAACATTGCCTGTGTTTTTTGTCAATATGTACCAAAATTTGAAAGTTATAGCATCATGATAACTCCACTCCACAGGTGATTTAGTTACAATCCACTCTCCGTGTACTGTAACATAACAAAGTGAGAGAATCATAATAACCAAGGAAGATCACATACAGTTTGCATATAAAAGAAAACAAGAAATTGTTTTATGTTTCCCTTGCCAATAATTCCAGGCTCGGACAATGATATTGTGATTAGTTTCAGAAGCTATCGCATGCCATTGTTATATATGGTACCTTCTGAAACTGATTGCAATATCATTGTTCGAGTCTGGAATTATCGGCGAGGGGAGGATAAAACAGTCCCTTTCCAGCATTTAATGTTCACTGTATTGTTACTGAAGCTCTCAGAGCATCCTGTTCTGGCTGTTGAGCCGTTCATACATGAACATTTCTTAAGTAACTGTCTTGTTGAAAATTCATTATTGCCATATTGTTCCCATAACTCAAAAACTTTCTTTTGCTGCAAGTGTCTGTACTTGGTTTTTTGCTCACGTTTTATTTTGTTTTCTGAAATTAACTTCACATCTACATGGCCAAACAACTTTCTCTATTTAAAACATTCACTAGAACATAAAACTGAGTGTTAATATTTGCATTTAGGCAGTTGTGCCACCCGGCCTTCCACATTATTATTTGTTCTTACACTTTGATTAAAAAAGCTTCACACTCCACACAGGATTATTAATCAATGTTGATCGTGCATAATCTGTGAAGTCTCTCAGTTGATCACTCTCCGCCTCTTCAGAAACCGTTTCAAAACTATTTTCTATTTTTTTGTGAGGTAAAAATGGTAAGGCCATGAACTTTCTCAGATATTTATTCATCAGTTACTTTTGTATTCTTATGAAAACATTGAGAAACCATTAAGATAAAAGTGAGTTGCCGCAACAAAGTAATCGAGAAGTTCTCAATCAATAAACATGGCAACACGCATGGCAAAAAGAAAAAAATGATTTGCGTGATTAACTGAGGATAACCTCCATGCTTCTAGTGTCTTTTAAATACTTCTAGCTACCAATAAGACAACACAATATGACATTTTTTTAGTTAGTCGAATTCACCAAAACTGGGTCAAATTCACTTCAGGTCGAAATCACCAAACTGGGTCGAATTCACCAAAGTAGGTCAAAGTCACTTCGGGTCGAAATGGCTGTGGGTCAGAATCACCAGGAATCAACCAAAGGCCATCATATATTTAGGGGTTTTCAGTACGACGAGGGTGGATTGTCACCAAATCACCCATGGAGTGGAGGTATCATCCAAAGTATTACTGTCAAATTTTGTACAGAAACACAAGAACCACAAGCAAAGTTTCAACCAATGGACCTTTGGATTTAACCCAGAGGTTCATTGGCTGAAACTTTGCTTATGCAACAAATTAGCATTTATTGCTTGAGTCTTTGAGAGAAATCATCACTCTGTGGGGGATTTATTGATAATACACACTCCATGTACTGTACGGTTCTTTATCGACTCTGTATCTATATGGCTACCTGATAGACTATAGAGTCCCTGCTGGGCTAAACAGGACGGAAGAGAGAGTGGATCAATCTTGATTTTTTGCTAGGGCAGATTTGAAGCCCTTTATTGTCTGTGCTGGATGCTACAGTCTCTTCAACCAGGTGGTTCCAGTTGATTGCTGTGTGAAAGTTTGTAGTGTTCTTTTACAAGCTGGTACATATACATTATCATGACCATGTGCATTTCCCCGACCGGCTCGCTGCGATCCGATTGTAAACACAACCTTGAATCTGATGCAAAATACATGACATGCACATGGTCATAATATATTTATCTAACAATCTTGTTAGATAAAGCCTGTCTCCCTCATTTTTCAGCTTAAATAGGGCAAAATTTTGAATTTCAGGAACTATGTTTTAATGTGTAATAACAATGCTTATATGTGAATGTTTACCGAAAATAAAATCTGTCTAATGTATGGAATCGGGATGGGGGGGGGGGGGGGTACAAACATTTTTTCTGAGTTTTTGGGTGCAAATTAAGTTGAGTGAAAGATAAAGTTACAGATCTACTGTTGTTGTTGCTTTCGGATTTGTAACTTGCTGAACTCATCTTGGGACATTGCTGGTATTTGTCCCTCAGTCACTTCATAGAAGAAAGTAAGATGCTGTTTCTGCTTTCTGGATTTTAGTGAAGGTACAAGTACTTTCAGCTCATCCATTATTTTTGTCCTACACCCCTTTTCTCTTGATTTATAGTTTGTTGTGATGAATCTTGCTCCCCTTCTTTGTATGCTTTCTAGTTTTTGATTTCTTGTTTTGTGTATGGGTCCCAGATGATAGCTACATATTCCATTATTGATTTTATGAGTGCAAGCCTACAGCCTACAATGAAACTACACTTAATGATTCACGAACCATGACCTAGTTGCATCTTAACTGTTGTATCAAAAGTGGTTCTGTAGTCACCAGACATGCCCAGATTCAACTGATTCACTCCCAATACGGACGCTTTCTCTGTGTGTTTTACAAATTAAATTGCATACGCGGAAAAAACATGGACATTTTAACTTTAATTTAAGACTTGGAAAACTCATGCTGCGTTAAATTAGAATCACTTTTATTCACACACACAGACACACACATGCAAAGTATGATTACTTGACGGCAAGTTGACGCCTGATGATATTGAATTATTTTTAACCGGGTACTGTCGATTAATCGGGAAACTGCCCAGCACTTAGTGCAATGTAGGCCGTTCTTCAGCATTCCCCTGGACAGTGTTGTAGGTTTCTGCGGAGGAATCAAATAGTGGAGTTTGCCTTTTTACTTACATTGTTGATGTGTTCTTTCCATTTAAGATGTTCCTGTACTTCTAGCATATGGCCGTTTATGTTGTAGCATATGGCCGTTTAGGGTGTAGAATCGATGACCTTGTCCTCTGATTCTCAGAATGTAGCATTTTTTGATGTCAAAGTGCATTCCCTAATCTAATCATTAGTAATGCCCATTGTTCTAGACTAGTTGGGTCATTTTGTAGGGAGGTGTGATCCCTCTTGTTGTTTATTTCCAGATACAATAGACAGTCATCTGCAAATAGCATCACTGATGATTTTACTAAGCTGGGGAGATAGTGGCATAGGAAGCATATTGGACTCAAGACAGTTCCTTGGGGTATTCCTGAGTCAAAGGCTGCTTCAAGAATTCACCTTCTGCGCAACAGGATAGCATGACTAAATTTACCCTCTGTGAATCTCAACCAAAATCAAGGTCTCAAGGAAGAGGCACCCAGAGGATCATTTGACCAGTTGCATGGGATGGCATCTGCAAATTCACCCTCAGGGGATCTTATTCTGCAAATGGCAGATTGCTTATTTCCAGGCTTGGCAACATTTATGTATGAGTTCATCTCTTAAATCTTTGATGTACAATGCAAACAGAATTGGTGAAAGGATACACCCCTGTTTGAGGACTACCTCCATGGGCATCCTTCTTGTTGATCTGTTTCTCAGTCTAAGCTCATTTCACACTTCCTTGTACAATGCTTTCAAGATTCCAACAAATTCACCACTCAGACACAAATCCCCAAGCTTTTAGCACACTTCCCCCCTATACTCTATCATATGCCATTTTAACATCCAGAAATGCCATAAACATCTTTTGCTTTTTATTTTTGTTGATTTTACTAGTTGAGACAGTGTAAAAAGATGGTCCATAACTATCCTTCCCTTTCTGAAACCATTGGGGATCTCCCCCAAAATAGCTCCTCTATTCCCCTGTACAAAACGTAACAGAAGACATTTCCAGTATTGCTCTTCTGGTAATTATCCTCTTCCTCCTTATCCCCATTTTTATGTACAAGACATTTTTGTAAACCTTCTGCAGATTCACAATCAAATCAAAATGGTTATAGCATACCAAGAGCATGCGGGGAATGCTATGGTGGTGTTCAACTCCTTTCTACTCCAGTGATGTTTTCTTTGAATGATGAAGATCAGGGCTGCAGCAGTGAGTTGGAGTGGGAAGGGGCGGTATTAGTCAATTCAGGCTCTTTTCTCCCTTTTCTTGTTTGGGGCTTTGAAGGGTGATTTTGAAGTTTATTTTGGGACATTTGTCAATAATACCCAAATTTTGTCTTCCTGGATTTTAGCTATCTCTTCCCATTCTTGCCTATCTTCCTCCATTTTATGATACCATTCATTGTCAAAGGTGGATTCAGATGATTCTGGGGCATGAGGTTTGGGGGCTGCAGAGGTGGGTATTCCAACCACCTCCTTCACCCTCTTCTTCTCCATGAACTCCATCAGTCAATGGGTATCTCGTTAATTTCTTCTCCACTTCCAGTGCTTCTGTTTCCACAATATTTCTACTGACAGAGATCACCCCAGTAATTATCCAATACTTCCTTACCATTTTTGTGTATAAAACTTTTTATGTGTACCCATACTATGTATGGTACACATAATGCCGGCATCTGGGGTGGCCATCCGTCATTCGTCCATCCTTTGTCCTTCCATCTGTCCGTCCGACGTCCGTATCCATTTTTTGGCATTCGATAACTTGAAAACTATTGCTTGGATTGTCAAGTTACTTTATATTTGTGTTCAGATTACTGATGTGCCGAGATGTATAGTTTTTGGTGTAAATCTGATAATTTGATCCTGAGATATTAACCCTTTATCCTTCAAATTGAAAATTCCTCCAATCCCTTTGGCATCCGATAACTTGAAAAATATTGCTTGGATTGTCTAGTTATTTTATATTTGTGTTCAGGTTACTGATTTGCCGAGCTGTATAGTTTTTGGTGTAAATCTGATGATTTGATTCTGAGATATTAACCCTTTATCCTTCAAATTGAAAATTCCCCCAATCCCTTTGGCATTCGATAACTTGAAAAATATTGCTTGGATTGTCAAGTTACTTTATATTTGTGTTCAGGTTACTGATGTTCCGAGCTGTATAGTTTTTGGTGTAAATCTGGTATTTTGATCCTGAGATATTAACCCTTTATCCTTCAAATTGAAAATTCCTCCAATCCCTTTGGCATTCGATAACTTGAAAAATATTGCTTGGATTGTCAAGTTACTTTATATTTGTGTTCAGGTTACTGATGTGCCAAGCTGTATATTGCTTGGATTGTCAAGTTACTTTATATTTGTGTTCAGGTTACTGATGTGCCAAGCTGTATGGTTTTTGGTGTAAATCTGATAATTTAATCGTGAAATATTAACCCTTTATCCTTCAAATTGAAAATTCCTCCAATCCGTTTGGCATTTGATAACTTGAAAAATATTGCTTGGATTGTCAAGTTACTTTATATTTGTGTTCAGGTTACTGATGTTCCGAGCTGTATAGTTTTTGGTGTAAATCTGGT
Source organism: Pictodentalium vernedei (assembly GCA_031216915.1). Lineage (NCBI taxonomy): Eukaryota > Metazoa > Mollusca > Scaphopoda > Dentaliida > Dentaliidae > Pictodentalium > Pictodentalium vernedei. The sequence goes on along the minus strand of CM062289.1, from coordinate 146,366,713 downwards.
ATTTTGATCCTGAGATATTAACCCTTTATCCTTCAAATTGAAAATTCCACCAATCCGTTTGGCATTTGATAACTTGAAAAATATTGCTTGGATTGTCAAGTTACTTTATATTTGTGTTCAGAGTACTGATGTACCGAGCTGTATAGTTTTTGGTGTAAATCTGATAATTTAATTGTGAGATATTAACCCTTTATCCATCAAATTGAAAATTCCTCCAATCCCTTTGGCATTCAATAACTTGAAATATATTGCTTGGATTGTCAAGTTACTTTATATGTGTGTTCAGGTTACTGATGTACCAAGCTGTATAGTTTTTGGTGTAAATCTGTTATTTTGATCCTGAGATATTAACCCTTTATCCTTCAAATTGAAAATTCGTCCAGTCCCTTTAGTATTCGATAACTTGAAAAATATTGCTTGGATTGTCAAGTTACTTTATATTTGTGTTCAGGTTACTGATGTGCTGAGCTGTATAGTTTTTGGTGTAAATCTGTTATTTTGATCCTGAGATATTAACCCTTTATCCTTCAAATTGAAAATTCCTCCAATCCCTTTGGCATTCGATAACTTGAAAAATATTGCTTGGATTGTCAAGTTACTTTATATTTGTGTTCAGGTTACTGATGTGCCAAGCTGTATATTGCTTGGATTGTCAAGTTACTTTATATTTGTGTTCAGGTTACTGATGTGCCAAGCTGTATGGTTTTTGGTGTAAATCTGATAATTTAATCGTGAAATATTAACCCTTTATCCTTCAAATTGAAAATTCCTCCAATCCGTTTGGCATTTGATAACTTGAAAACTATTGCTTGGATTGTCAAGTTACTTTACATTTGTGTTCAGGTTACTGATCTACCAAGCTGTATAGTTTTTGGTGTAAATCTTTTATTTTGATCCTGAGATATTAACCCTTTATCCTTCAAACTGAAAATTCCTCCAATCCCTTTGGGATTCGATAACTTAAAAAATATTACTTGGATTGTCAAGTTACTTTATATTTGTGTTCAGGTTACTGATGTGCCGAGCTGTATAGTTTTTAGTGTAAATCTGATAATTTGATCCTGAAATATTAACCCTTTATCCTTCAAATTGAAAATTCCTCCAATCCCTTTGGCATGAGGTAACTCAAAAAATATCAATCCAATTGTCATGTTACTTTATATATTTATTTAGGTTACTGATGTGCTGTGCTGTATAGTTTTTTATGTAAATCTGATAATTTGATCCGGAATGTCAACCCGTTATCCATCTAATTAGACTCTTCTCCAATCCATTTCTATATGTACGCATACCATGTATGGTGTACATAATGTCGGCATCCATGGTGGCCCTCCGTCATACAGCTTTCCACTAGTTGTGCATATGGGTACACATCTGACAAATTCATCGGCCTATTTTTTTTTTGTGAGCATTCTTCGGACACCAATGTATTCATTTTATTTTGTAATCCAGGAAATTGGAGCTGTACTCAATGGGATGGGGAGATGTCAGTGACTTGTCAAATTTTGTGGTTGCAGCTGCCCCCTATGGTGGACCAATAGGTAAGTAGATCATTATTGGAACAAATTGTAGTTACATTTGCTGTAATTTTCTTGATTATCAAAATGTTAAATCTCTTAGCCACACATGTACGTTGACAATTTTTTCGTTTCCTAATTACATTTGTGATCAGCCTTGAGAAAGTGTTTCCCAACATTGTCTCAGGGCTTGGCAGCCTGTACCATATTCAAAATCGCAGTACATTATTTTGTGGGACAGTCTGAAGACTTACATGTATTACACTGGTCGCAATATGAGCAAATTGTAATTAACAATTATTTTTATGATGTGCAAATTTTGTAGACTTGTAGTTTGATGTTTGTAACTGAGAACTGTTGTTGAACAAAGACAATAATCAGTTGAATAGTGTTAACCCATCGCCTATTATAATGGTCATATTCGTCTAGCACTGTTCACAAATTTAAAATTATAATTCAGACTTGATTATTTTTTCAACTTGTACCACCAAAATATAACTTATGAATTGGGATGAGCTCTGAGATCTTTTCAACAAGCCAGAAAATAAGCAGACTGTCATCTGCAAAATGATGTCCCCAAAGGGTGAATTTAGTGATGCTACCCTGCATAGCAGGGTAGCATCACTAAATTTACCCTCTGTGAACCTCAATCTGAATCAGGGTCTCAAAACTAAACAGAAAGAGGTACCCAGAGGATAAATTGGCCAACTGTATGGGGCAGCATCATCAAATTCACCCTCTGGGGACCTCATTCTGCAAATGTCAGACTGCTTATTTTCAGGCCTGCTTTTCAATGAGGGGGTCATAAGTTACAGTTGAAACTTGAAGTCCTGTCACTGTATTTTGCACTATTTTGAGGTAATAGTGTGCTGAATAAGTACATTTTTTGTCACTATCAAACTCAAACTACCTCATTAGCGTAACTCAATTCCTGTAGAAAAACAACATGCCCAACAAGTCTGTACTATTAAATAGAGATCATTAACATCAGTCCTAACCTTTACTGGGATACATGTATATGTAATGAAGTAAATAGATATTAAAATTTGACTGCATATACATAATGAACAGAAGAGAGTGGATTAATACTTGATTGCAGCACTGTATATTCTTCACTCGAGAAGTATTTAATAATTGTTCACAACAGCGGAAGAAACATTTGCAAACTTTCGTTACATGGACCACTTGGTGCAACCTGGTGGTCCATGTGATGAAAGTTTGCAAGTGATTTTTGTGTCTTGTATTCAGAAATTGTAAATAATTAGAGATAAAAATCTATCCCACAACGATTTAGTTGTAATCCACCCTCCACATACTGTAGTATCAATATTTTCTTTCTGTCTGATTGATTCATTTCATGATTTCACTAGAGACCTCACCAACAGCACATTGTATTTTGCATTGCACAGCGCAAATGTTCTTATGTATTTCAAATCCATATTTTTGATAAACCCATTAACAGGTTGTCCATTTAGTTTTTCATTAACCTATTCTGAAGGTTATGTAAATTTGTTTCATTAACCTGTTGGTAAACCAAAAATCCAAACATGATATGCCGCAGACATATCCCGAAAGCTGTGGGTCTGCACTGGTGGGAGGGTTTGGGAAGTAAATGTAGAGTGATGCCCCTTACGATGGTAACATGTGATGACTTCCGACGATAAAAATATCAACGAAACAGAAATGCGCTATCACGAGAAATATAGAGTTGTGCCTCTTCTATTGGCAGCATTGCATGTAGTGGTGAATAAGTCCAGAATTTATACGGCTGTGGCCACATCATACTTCAGGCTGCAGGGCATTTCAGTTTCCATAAACTGTAACAACATATTTCTAATTATGCTTACAGTAGTCCAAACATGACCTGAAAGTCGGTAATATAATTTTTTGGTTTGGTACTTTCAGATCATGTTTGGACTATGCTTACAGCTGAATAATAAGCACAAATATAATATTTCTATCTGTACTACTTTCTGTTGAGGCATCTAATACGCCGTTCATTAAAAAGTTGTTGATCGATGTATTGTTTTGGTTAACCGATAGTCTGTTCATGTTAATGTTTGTTTGCGTAACCTCTAGGGGAATGGAACGATTGTTCACCTGAATTGTCAAGGCATGAGTAAGGAGCTCATTAACTCATGATCATTTTCTGTGCTAATTGTGACAAGACTTCTTGTTTCAGCAGTATGTATTTTTACACTGTAAACCAATGGCCCAGACCATCTGGTGCTTAACTCAAAGTTTTTAAGGGCCAAACATAAATTTTGAACCCCCGCAGTCCCCAAAATTTGCTTGCAAAACCGAAAATTAAAAGTCCTATCTGGCTCTCCATACATTTACTCTCTGCAGAAGTGACCGGAATTGGCGCCAACATTCTTTGTTTGGCCCTAAAAGTAATCAACAATGAAATGACATCTGTGCTTTAAAATCTCCTTTATTGAGGATGCCAGACACAAATCAATGCAAGAATTGGTGGATACAAGGCTGTTATTGGATGAAGGAAGTGTTCAATGGTGGTTTTGGACGTTCAGGGCAGTAACTTTATAATATTTATAACATTATTTCATGTTTCCCAATTTCGAGACATACGCCTGACGTCATCATTTTTTAAAATGATTATTCCACTGTTTGTTAAGTATTCCTTCCCTATCCTTCCATGAACCTTTCCTGTTAAACTCTTAAGCTTTTTGGCTATTTTTTATTGAAATTTTTTATTAAATTTCTTGGGAGTTTAACATTTATTACAGAATATTATTCTGTTTCTTCCCCAGGGTTACGTCTTCACCCTAGGGGTATTAGGCTGTTTAGTCTTGCATCTTCTATCCGATGTATCGTTTTTTCTTCGTATGAAGATCTAGCTTTGCATTTGATAGCATTTCAATTGGTTCTGATTTTGGACCTTTTTGTGTGGCTGATGTCTTGTTCACAATGACGTTGTTTACATTATCAACGTCCTCATTTTCCCTTTGGGAACTTGGGCGTTTTTTTAAAATTTTTTTTTTGTTTACAAAAAATATTTTGAATTTAATTATGATTACTATTATTCATGTATCTCAGTTATATATATGTATTGTTGTGGAGTTTGGAGGACTGATATCAACTTTAGCTGATACACTCCTGCGGACTCTTGTCATTCTTGTGTTGCACTGGGATGACTGTTGTTGGAGTCGGGTGTCGCGGTACATTGTTGGCGGTGAGGTTCTGAGGATCAGAGCCTCTTACCACGTTTTAATTCATTCTGTCAGTTTCTATTTCAAAGGAACATGAACAATGATGATATTCTGACACCCATCCAAGTGTGCTACCGTCTTAGAGCTAGCTGCAGTGCTCATTACTGCAAGAGTTAGGGCCTTTGGTTATAGGTTTTAATCTCTTTCAAGCAACTAGCTCGACCGGTGAAGCGGTACTCCGTCCGTGGGTGCCGTGATGCCGGGTAAGTCTGTTGCGGTCTAAGAAGTGGATTGGGAAGAGCGAGCACTATAATATAAATAGCTCACCCAGCGATGACGGAAATAGGGAGGAAGTCTGCAAGTTCTTGTACTCAGCGAGGTCTGATAGGCCACAATCGGGAGAGGCCCCCCCCCCTCTCTAATATAGCAACGTCTGGGGTCAGATGTTGTTTTGAGAAATTTGCACAAGCTGGAGCATATGTCCGCCCTCCACTCAGGACGCTCTGTGTACTCTACAGCCGACTTCAGTCAAGGCTTCCTATGCTATGTTTCACAAGGCCTAAATGAAGTTTTCTGGTTGGAAACTTTAACGAGATGGAACATATGTCCGCCCGCCACTCAGGGCGCTCTGTCTTGTCTGCAGCCGGAGTCGGCATCAGTCACGGCTTCCTCCGCTACATAATTTAAGCACACACGACCGCATCCTAGCTACCCCACTTCGGATATCCAGCCTGCTGCACGAAGAAGGAACCACTCTTTGTCCGTGAAGTCAGACCATCCGGTAGCTAGGGAGACAAGACCTTGATTATCGGGACGTTCGGAGAAAGGATCCATTCCCGACACACTGTCCCAGGAGCAGCATGCAGCTAAGGAACGGAAATTCGCTGCTCCTCAGACCTCGATGACAGACTTCCTGTCGCAGATTGCTGTGGCAGATGCAGCATCCCACAGACTCAGAATCTGAGCTGTCGGACAGTGCTGCTTTGATCCAGTCGTCTGTTCGCGCAGATGCAATGGACCGAGATTCACAACTGATTCTCTCGGATGGTGAAAGGGATAAGGAAGAGGTTTACCCTTCCCTTTTGGAACAGTACATGGTTGCGATGGCTTTCATCCATCAATACTGCCCTGATTTTGTTCCGGCGAATCAGAATGCTGCAACTACAAGAGAGAAACCGCTGGCGTCCTTAGGCACAGACTTTATCCGGACAAAGGAGGAAGTCCTTTCTTTTCCGGTTCAGTTTATGCAGGTGTCACAGGTCGTCGGCCATATATACGCAGCCATATTTATACTCTTGAGTACGAGGAAGAAGGCGGTTTCTTATCTTCATCTTCCGTATACATACCATTTTTTGGACCACATTCATTTAAAAATGGTCGGGGAAGATGTTCAGAGAGTTCTTGTGCGTTTGGATGAGCAGGCCGGGGATCTAGAGAAAGGAATTTGAGGACGATTGTACCTCTCTTAGAGTTCTTTCCAGGGCAATTATGTATACCACATTTAACTCCACCCTAACAGTGGCTAATCTGGAGTTAATCAGATGTGATGCTGCCCTTGCGTCGTCATCACTGATAAGATGACAAGGTGAAAAGCTCTCTCCGAGACGCTCCGGTTTCCGGACATTTTATTTTCGGTGACTAGCTTCCGTTAGTCTATAAATAGGCTACTAAGAAAGCGTCTAGTGCTCTGCTTTTGAAGTCAGCATATGAACGACCTGCTTCAGCAGACAAGAGTAAAGGAGGGCATTCCAGACAAAAATTGTCAAAAGGGAATACCCTCTTATAATTACTCTGGAGGTCGTCAGTATAGCGACTCGGGAAAGGGGCATAGGTCTGATCGGGACTATAGGTCAGATGCCCCTAGGCCGACGAGTCAAGCTTTTTCGCGGGGAGGACATTGTTCCTCCTCCCGTAAGCCTCACATGTCATACAGGTGATGGTTTTAACCTCTATTGCTGGCCAGTTGGCAGAAGGTTATCAAACTCAGCAAAAAACTAGATAACAATCACAGAAGATCAGTGGGTGAGAAGTGTAGTCTCGGACGGCTTACGGCTATCATTCCGAGTAAAACCCCACTAACAAGTTGTCCGCATTGGACAAATCTTCCATTAAATTCTTGCATAAAAGAGTTTCTAAGGTATAAGCTCTCTTATCAAAGGAAGCAATACAGGTCATCGAGAATCAGGATTCTCAAGATTTTTACAGTCACCTGTTCCTTGTACCAAAGCCGGATGGCTTGTTCCGACCGGTAATAGACTTGAGCTGGATAACAAGTTTATCATGGCTCCAAAAGTTTATTTATGGAATTCATTCAGTCGGAAAAAGCGAGCGTTCGAGTGATCGACTATGCGACAAGCATAGATCTAAGAATGCGTACTTTCATGTCCTGGTACATCTGGCATTCTAAAAGTACCGGCGGTCTGCCATACAATGGAAGGTGTATCAGTTCAGAACAACATGTTTTGGTCTGAATCTGTCCCCCTGGGCGTTTCACTCGAATAATGAACTCGGTAATGTCTTACTTACAAGCTCATTTGTCTGCGGTAACGTTGGCTTACTTGGACGACCTTCTACAGGGATATGGCAACAGAATTATTCTTCAGAACGATGTTCAGAGTCTGCTTTTATTACTCTGACGTCTCAGTTTCATCGTAAATGAGAAAAAGTCGGATCTAGCTCCATACAAGTCGTCTATTCACTTGGGATTGAGCTTTGAGACTCACAACAATCTGGTTCGTCTGCTGTTACCCAGAGTGAAATTAGTCAGTTGTTATGCTCGCTTTTGTCTACACTCAGATGCATTAATAGTGAGGGAATTCATTCGACGGTTGGAGCTGCGCGGAGCGACTGTGGATTTCATTCCGATGTGCCGCCTGCGTGCACGTCACCTCCAGATATTCTTTACTCAGAACTGGTGTGTGAAGATGCTTTCGCTTGAAACAGTATTGTTTTAATGGACCTAGTAAAACAAGGGTTCAAATTTGGGCAGATATTCAGTGGTTTACTCAGGGAGTTGCGCTGCAACTGCCGGATCCGGCTTTCACGATTATGACAGATGTGAGTCAGATGGGTTGGGGCGCGACCCTAAGTCCCGCAGTCTTGAGGTGTCTGGGTCTTTGGGACTCTCGGTTCCAGGAGAAACACATAAACATCAACAAGATGATGTTAATTATAGCTAGCTCTACAGCATTGGATTCACTTAATAACGGACGTCCATGTTCAATTTGGTCGAACAACTCGACAGTAGTAGCGTACATCGGGAACCAGGGCGGCACCCATTCATTCCCGTTATGCCAGCTAATGGAGAAGATTTTCCTAATATGTCATGAATCATCATGTTCATCTTTCTATCCGTCATATACTGGGTTTTCTGAACGTACTAGCAGGCTCTCAGAAAGGTCGCCTGTTGCAATTGGAGTAGACGCTCAACAAGTGAGTATTTGGACAGATTTGCTACCAGAGGGATCCCCCCATGATAGATCCGTTCGCAACGCACCAGAAAAATCAGTTACTGTCATTTGTGTCGCCATGCCCAGACCATAGAGCGTATGCAGTAGACGCTCTGCCGATCTCATAGGGATGGATGATAGGATATGCGTATCCTCAAATTCATTTGATTCAGTAGATTATGTTTAAGATCAAACAGTCTCGCTGTGAATCCTACTAGTAGCACCTCTGTCATCACAGAAACTTTGTATCAGTCTTCTCAAGAGTTTGCTATGGGACGTTCCCCGGAAGCTTCCTCCGAGAGGACCTTCTTTATCAGGGGAAGTTTTTGTTCTTCACGTCCTTCTCTGCCCATAGTGGTATAATGGAGCCGGTTAGACATGAGGGAACTATTGCGGTTCCTATATTTTTTTACGACTAACACATAAACGATTAAGTAATACGGGTGAGGTGGGTTTGATATGACTTTGAATCCCCCCTCCCCCACCCACCCCCCCTCCACCCCCCTTGCCAATGTGTTTTGAGGTGATTACCGGGCAAGACGTAGTTTTCTTCCTGCAAGCCTCATATAAGTTTGACCACATACATGCATTTCTTCACTTCTCGATTAGTGGCTGGGTCGTGTTCTATGGCGACCTCATGGACACATCCACTTTTTAGTTGGTTGGTTTCCTGTGATTATTCGTCTATATGTCATACACGAGCGCATATTTCATCATAATTAATTGCTAGTCTTTGGGTACCTCGGAGGCTGCATAACCAGTTAACTGGTATTCAGATAATTACATGCGGGATTTGAATGCTCACGTGCATAATAATCATTAGGCTGAAGCTTTATTGTGTATTATGGACCCTTGAAATTAGGAATTATTTTGGGAGCGGTCCATGTCGGAGCCTGTTAATCATACCTACTTCCATTTCTAGATCCAGGGTTCTATTACGGTAATGTTGGTACTCAACTCGTATATTCGCACGTTTATAGTGTCATAGATATCGGATAGTGCACGTCGGGGAGTGTTGTTACTGGAATTTATTGTACACCTGAATGAGGTTGCCTGTGGGTTACCTCGGAAGTCTGTTTACTCTCCAGAGATCTTCATTGTGGTTCGATTGGACATATGTATGTTATATATTATATCTGCGTATGCCGTCTCTGGTGTATGTTATATAGCGGGCAATATTAATTACCGGGAACGTCTCTATAGCCTTAACATCTGAAGTGGCGTTAAGCACCATTTATTAATAATAAATTAATACCTGAGTGCCTGTTTGACAAATATTTATATTGTTTTTTGGTACCGCTTTTACTGATTTCAGAGTGCTCCCCCTCTTTCTTTTTGAAGAATCCTTCAAAAGAAAAAGGGGGGGGGGGGGGGTGCTGATTTTTTCCCTCCTCCGGCTTGATAGGTATGTAACTATGAGGGAAGCTGTTTTGTCCGTAATTATATCCTGCATACAGCAGGAGTTTTATTGTATGCGGCGTATGTTTGTGGGGAATATTCTCTCATTCTCAAATACGCCATCCTAATTTTTGGGGCTTAGTCAGGGCTAGCCTTAAAAAATTGGGAACTTGTTACATCCAATTAGCATAGTCTTCATGCTAAGCATACGGAATTACTTAACTGGGATCCTTTTGTATGATATGTCTTCTCTATTACTGTAAAGAGAGACATACATGTAATTCCTAATAATTTTAATTTCCTTTCACCTTGGATTACAGGATGGAACTATGTTGATCTACTAATTCTGAAGTCCTGGGCCCTCCACCTTTTTACGATTCAGCTAGTCTGGGCCATTGGTTTACAGTGTAAAAATATTATAAATTCAAAGTGATTTGTATATTTTTATATTTACCAATGGCCCAGACGGAGATGGCTCTCCCATGAATGGGCACTTATACCTCCCGCTGAATTTTTATGTAGTACTCTCTTCTACAAAGTCTGATGTTGGCGCCAATTCCGGTCACTTCCTGACGTCTGCGCATGCACAAAGAGTAAATGTATGGAGGGCCAGATAGGACTTTTAATTTTCGGTTTTGCAAGCAAATTTTGGGGGGTTCAAAATTTGTGTTTGGCCCTTAATAACTTTGAGTTAAGCACCAGCTAGTCTGGGCCATTGGTAAGTATAAAAATATACAAATTACTTTAAATTTATAATTTTTGAGGCAAAGAATAAAACATTGTAGTTTTTTAAGAAATTGTTTTGCAAGCATTCTTAACATTGTCTTCAAGTTGCATTAGTTAAAGGGCAGGAGCATGGTAGCTCAGTGGGTAGGGATGTATGCTGCAAGTCGTGATGTCCTCGGTTCAAATCCCACCTGCTGCAACCACGTTGTGTCTTTGGGCAAGACACTTAATCCCATTTGCCCACGCAGGGGCATGGTGGCATTCTGTACTAAGGCATACTGCATGTTGATGGTGCACTTGTCTTCAACCAATGCTAACCCTGCCTGTGTGGAGTTAGTACGTTGGGAAGTCTGACAGCTGCTCGCTATTGCTTGGTAGTTCTCTCTGGGTACTCCAGCTTCCTCCACCCGTAAAACTATCCAATATGAGGTGACCCTGGCTGGTGAAAGTGTCATTAAACCCCAATAAATAAATAAATAAATAAATAAATACATAAGTTAAAGATTCAGTCACTGATTATAATTTGGATGCAATGAACTATTTTATGTTTCAGATTTGTACAGGTATTGGAGATGCAACTATTGTGTCACACACATTGGATTGGGCACTAAAAAATTGATATCTCTAAATATCTATTTACCTAACAACAATAGAAGCCATCTAGACTGCTTCAACACAACATGATGAATCATTTTCATACTGAGAAGTTGAAGGCATGTATAAACAGTCACAAGAAATGTAAATTATGACACACAGGGCGCCATGGCATTCATAGGTTTTCAGAAAAAGTTCCATGCACAGTGACAGCTTGATGCAACACAGACATATTTCACATTTTTAGCTCAACTTTGGCAAAGCCAAATTTGAGCTTATGCCATGGCCCGTCATCCGTCTGTCCATCAACAATTGGATACGGCTCGGGCTAGAGGCCGTATTTATGAACCGATCTTTACGAAACTTCTTGGGTACCTTTGTTATGACTGTGGGACGAGAACGAGTGTTTTTGGGTGCGGTCCGAAATTCAAGATGGCTGCCAGCCACCATTTTGTACCGACGATGCAGAAATCTGTTTTTGGAACAGAACTTCCATATGAAAGCTCTGATTTGAATTATTTTTTGTATGAATGTTTAGTACCATGGGATACATCACATATAATACAGGTTTTTTTCTCGTGCGTAAATTATGCAAATTAGACTAACTTTGATGTTTTTTGGTGTTACTTTCAGCACTGTAAGTGCAAATGCCAATACGGCTCGGGCTAGAGGCCGTATTTATGAACCGATCTTTACGAAACTCCTTGGGTACCTTTGTTATCACCGTGGGACGAGAACGAGTGTTTTTGGGTCTGGTCCGAAATTCAAGATGGCCAATGGCAGCCATTTTGTACAAAATTTGGTGCAATCAGATTTTTGCACAGAACTTCCATATGAAAGCGCTGATTTGAATAATTTTTTGTGTGAATGTTTAGTACCATGGGATACATCACATATAATACAGGTTTTTTTCTTGTGCAGAAATTATGCAAATTAGATGAACTTTGATTTTTTCAGTGCTACTTACACACATTAAGTACACATGTCAATACGGCTTGGGCTAGAGTCTGTACTTATGAGCCAATCTTCACGAAATGTCTTGGGTACCTTTGTTATCACCTTGGGACGAGAACGAGTGTTTCTGGGTGCGGTCCAAAATTCAAGATGGCTGCCAGTGGCCATTTTGTACCGAAATTAGGTCAAATCAGTTTTTTATCACAACTTCTACACAGCTCATATTTGTGAACTGATCTTCACGAAACTTCTTGGGTACCTTTGTTTTCACCTTGGGACAGGAATGAGTGTGTTTTGGGGTGCCTTTGTTATCACTGTGCTATGAGAACAAATATTTTGGGGTTCAGTCAGACCCACTGTGGGACTCAAAGATTGTTTTCTAGTTTAGCATGTGACTGTCACCCACCTTTTCAATACTTTACCTATACATTTGTTACAGGCAACAGTCAGTATTTATGTACAGACCGTTACAATACTTTATATGTACCTTTGTTATCAGGTCATTACCTAGATGTTTGTCATTGCTGTGTCACATACTATACATGTACATGTCTTTGTCTTGACAAGTTGAGCTACAGTGTCATTGACACTTTCATTTAAGTCATTTCATCACACTCCATCTGTTTGCAAACTGGACGTCTGAATTTATCCCCAATCGTTCTGCGAAAATTGATGTTTATTTTGCTGTGAGAAAAAAGTTCCTCACATAAATGGGGCAGATCACATTAGCACCATACCTGATGGATAGCCAGAATACTTGTAAATGGAAAGAGTCCCCTGGGGCCTCTTGTTTGTTATTTGGCTTAATTTTTGGGGTGTTGTGGGATTTAAAAATCAAGTTATTGGCCCGATTTTTTGAAAAGAGTTAGCTAGGTCTGGGCCTGTGGGAAGTTAAATAAATATACAAATTATTTTAAATTTTGAATATTTTTATACTAATAACCAATGGCCCAGACTATCTGGTGCAGGCTCGATATTATCAAGGGCCAAACACAAATTTTGAACCCCCAATCCCCAAAATTTACATACAAAACTGAAAATTAAAAGTCCTATCCGGCCCTCCATACTTTTACCATTTGCACATGTGCAGTAGTCAGGAAGAGACAGGAACTGATGCCACATCATTCTTTGTTTGGCCCTGAAGTCAGTAACAATGATGTGACATCTGTGCATTAAAATCTCCTTTTCTGAGGATGCCAGACACAAATCAATGCAAGAATTGGTGGATCCAAGGCTGTTAATGGATGATGGAAGTGAACAATGGTGGTTTCAAACGTTCAGGGCTGTAACTTTATAATAATTATAAAGATTATTTCATGTTTCCTGTTTTGGGGACATACGCCTGACTAGAGCTGTGCGGTATTGAAATTTCAGGTTTGGTTTCGGGATTTTTGGGATAAATACCTTGGTTTTGGTACGGTATTCGGTATATGCATAGAACAATGAAAACAGTCACAAACTGGCCCAATTTCCCAACATTCAACCATATAGCAACTTAACAGGTTCAGCGCTGACGTCTCATGAACTTGACAAGTTACTGTGATAACTGATTAGTCTAGCAAGTTATTTAATGAATCACGCGTTTCATTTTGAATCATCACACTGCATCGAGTGATTGATTAAATAACTTGCCAAGCTAATCAGTTGGCCTCTCTGTCCTTTGTACATGTACCATGCTACTCCCCCATTGAATCGGGTAGAAGAAACATATATGCTCTTCAACTTCAGGGCTTTTCAGTAAGTTTTCACTGGTAGTAACACTCTTGGTCAGGCCCTGTCCCCCCACCCCTATCTTTCAAAGTTGCAACAAGATTAATGTCCACTGTCTAGTGAATTCAGTGTCCAATATCCACACAAATATGCAAATAAATTGAAGTAATTCAACTGTAATTAGTCTCTCTATGATAATCTCAGGCTCAGGCTAGAGGCCGTATTTATGAACCGATCTTTACGAAACTGCTTGGGTACCTTTGTTATCATCGTGGGATGAGAATGAGTGCTTTTGGGTGTGGTCCGAAATTCAAGATGGCCACCAGCAGTCATTTTGTACCAAAATTAGTGCAATCAGTCTTTTGTACAGAACTTCTGTATGAAAGTTCTGATTTGAATAAATTTTTGTATGAATGTTTAGTAACATGGAATACATCACATATAGTACAGTTTTTTTTCTCGTGCAGAAATTATGCAAATTAGATGAACTTTGATTTATTCAGTGCTACTTATACACCGTAAGTGCACATGTCAATACGGCTCGGACTAAAGGCTGTATTTATGAACCGATCTTCACAAAACTTCTTGGGTACCTTTGTTATCACCTTGGGACGAGAACGAGTGTTTCTGGGTGCGGTCCAAAATTCAAGATATTAGGTCTAATCAGTTTTTTGTCACAACTTCTACACAGCTCATATTTGTGAACTGATCTTCACGAAACTTCTTGAGTACCTTTGTTTTCACCTTGGGACAGGAATGAGTGTATTTTGGGGTGCCCTTGTTATCACTGTGCTATGAGAACAAATATTTTGGGGTTCAGTCAGACCCACTGTGGGACTCAAAGATTTTTTTCTAGTTTAGCATGTGACTGTCACCCACCTTTACAATACTTTACCTATACATTTGTTACAGGCACCGGTCAGTATTTATGTACAGACCGTTACAATACTTTATATGTACCTTTGTTATCAGGTCATTACCTAGATGTTTGTCATTGCTGTGTCACATACTATACATGTACATGTCTTTGTCTTGACAAGTTGAGCTACAGTGTCATTGACACTTTCATTGTGAAGTTTCATGAAAATGCGGCTAAAACCGTGGAAGTAGTTCACAAGTTTACATTAAAAAAATCCAATATGGCAACAGACCTGGTTCTTGACCTCATACACATTTCTGAAAATTCTAGAGAATCGACGATTTTCCATGACAAGGTAAATTTTCATTTTCATGAGAAAAAAATGTGCAAATCGATTTACTAATAAAAGCAAATCATTTTCAAAGCATTTGCTGCCCTTCGATCGACCAAATGAACTTTGATAATTCTAAATCTGATGTCGCCTGTTGGCTTCCGTACATTGTTTTTTAAAGTGTCTTAAAATTAAGGTCAGTCACTTCTTTCCCATGTGTGCTGGTGTGCAGTATAAATTATTTATTCGAAAGAATATAAAACAGATGATCGGGTGCAAGCCAGAAAATAAGCAGACTGTCATCTGCAAAATGAGGTCCCCAGAGGGTGAATTTAGTGATGCTACCCTGCTATGCAGGGTAGCATCACTAAATTTACCCTCTGTGAACCTCAATCTGAATCAGGGTCTCAAAACTAAATAGAAAGAGGTACCCAGAGTATAAATTGGCCCACTGTATGGGGCAGCATCATCAAATTCACCCTCTGGGGACCTCATTCTGCAAATGTCAGACTGCTTATGTTCAGGCCTGATCGGGTGTTAAAGTTTGGAGGCTTGTATTGTAATAAAATGATCAGTTGTTAAAAGGATCTGCAACTTAAAATATTAATGCTGAATTGAAAGAAATGCTATAAAAAAATCACCGAGACGCAATAACCACTGGCAATATTAACGTTTGTATGTCAAGTTGTCAACATATTGAATTTTCAAAACCAGTGGATTAGTTCCAACCAAATGTCAACCAGTCAACCACCCACCCGACCTCCTATGCCCCCTGTGAATAAAATGCACAGTAATTTCCAGAAAATATATTGAATCAGCCAGAATGTTGGAAACACTGGAACCAAGCCGTTTTTCTTCAGAAATGGAAGAACCAAGTTAACAACTTACCATATTTTTACACTGTAAGCCAATGGCCCAGACTAGCTGGTGCTTAACTCAAAGTTATTAAGGGCCAAACACAAAATTTGAACCCCTCCCAATCCCCAGAATTTGCTTGCAAAACCGAAAATTAAAAGTCCTATTTGGCCCTCCATACATTTACTCTCTGCACATGCACAGATGTCAGGAAGTGACCGGAATTGGCGCCATCATCATTCTTTGTTTGGCCCTAAAGTCCTCAACAATGAAATGACATCTGTGCTTTTAAATCCCCTTTTTTGAGGATGCCAGACACAAATCAATGCAAGAATTGGTGGATACAAGGCTGTTATTGGATGAAGGAAGCAGGGCTAGGAGGAGTTAACATGTTAACGCGTTAAAATATTTTACCTGAGTTAGAAAAAAATTAACATGTTAATAACGCGAGTCTTCAAAGCAATTAAATTCGGAGATTAAATCATGCGCGCGCGACGATGACAGTGTTTTCGCACCAAAGTTTTATTTGTAGATGAAATAACTTATTACTCTAAAATCTAAATGGAATTGCCCAGCTCGGTCATCCATTTCCAGTCAATCATGCCATACACTTGCTGGAAGATTTGATTCAGCATCTTCAATCTCGTTCATCATAATAAGTATAAGTAATATTTCAAGTTTTCAACGATAGCGAGTCTCATGTGGCCAACTGAACATGCCTCCTACGTTGTGGATATGGAAGCACCTAACGAAGTTAGAAGACGGTAAAGTTGGGTGTAACAACTGCCATAAGAAAATGTCGATGAAAAGGGGTACAACTACTCTCAAGTACCATTTAGAGAAGACTCATGGAATGAGATGCCCCACAGGTGAGACTCCATCTAAAATTACATTGAAACTCCCACCTTCCTTCTCTCGGTCATCGGCCACGGAAACCAGAGCTCCTGAGCTTGCGGGTGAGTCTCAATCAGCTTCTAGTACCACACACACCACAGCCGGTACAGAGCTTGTCATAGATGTGGACGCTTCCTGTGGAGATGCTTAATGTCGGGTAGTTAGTGGGAGTATCATCAAGCAAAAGGGAGCTACGTCAGTAGCTGCACAAGGACAGTCCGTCCTAACAGAATGGGTGTCTGTTTAAAAAAAAACAACCCTGTTCAGCAGGCTGAGCATCAGAACTCACGAAACTGGTAGTGGGCTGTGTTGCGAAAGACCTTCAGCCACTTTCATTCTGCGAAGATGAAGGGAAGCACACATGGTTGCTCTTCATGGAACCAAATTACCAACCCCCAACCCATAGAACGATGCGGGAACACTTAATGAAAATATACGATGTCAATTGAAAGCGTTTGATGTCAAAGTTGAAATGTATGGAAGTTAGCATTACTGTTGATGGTTGGACCAACACACAGATGGTGGGATTTTTCTCGGTGATGGCACATTTCATAAGCGGAGACTGGAAAATGAAATGTTATAATTTAGACAGTCCCAATATCGATGATCGTCATACCGGTGAAAATGTAGCACAAGTTATAGATGCAACCATACAAGACTGGGAAATGGAGTGTTTCGTGTGTGTTCATGATGCACATCTGCAAATATGAACAAAAGTCTGCGTCCTAGTAAATGTGTGAAATATGACTTCGTGTGTTTAGCACATATCCTGCAATTGGCAATAAATGGTGCATTGAAAGAGAGTGATGGAGGTGAAGTGATAGATTTGATTGATAGAGTTCGTGAACTGATAAAGTTCAAGGGGAAATCGGATAACTTATCCCGGGAGATTCGAAAATATCGTGAGCAAGTGTTACCAGATGATGTGCAGAAGGTTGAGTTACAAGTGGACTGTGACATCAGATGGAACTCCACCTGCATGATGCTCAAAAGTTTTCTGAAACTCCACACGGCAGTAGACCTGGCCGTTAAAAGCATATGTAAGCCAGAAAACAAGCGAAAATTTTACTTCAGCCCAGAGCAAGTTTCATTGGTAACAGACGTGAACCTGCTCGAAAATCTCAAGAAAACTACTGATCAGCTGCAGGGAGAGAAATTTGTGACCGAGTCGACTGTGTACCCTGTTATCTTTGCAGTCGTAGAGTCGATGAAATCGATCAAAACCACATCCTCCGGAGAAGCACTCATGACCATGTTGATTGACAATATCACTGAAAGGTTGTCTATGAACGACGATGAGTTCCTCAGTGATATGAGTATTCCCATGATTGCCTCTTACTTGGATGCGCGTTTCAAAAACTTATCATTTGGGCGAACGGTGAGAGAAGAAGTCGGCAAACTGGCGACCAGTGAAACTGATGAAGTCAGTAATCCTTCTTCTTCGCAGGACGTTCAACCTCCACCCATGAAACAAGCAAGAAAATCATTTCTTGAAAAATTGCTTGGATCGAATGACCAAGAATCATCTGCTGATGAAGTTGCTGAGTATGATAAGTTCCAGACTGCTCTTGCAGGGCTTGCCTTGAGTTGGGGCCGGTCGGCCCCGACCCTGAGATCAGCCCCAGGAGGCCCCTTCTCAGGGCTTTTTTTTCGGCCCCAACTTTTTTTTTGTCTTGGCTTCCGAAATCTCAGTGTTGCTGTTGGTAGGTTTGGGCACGAAATTTTGCGAGATTAATTTTCCATTCACGTCTCATTCACGCAAGTGTGATTACAATAGAAGAAGCAGCAAATAACACATAAAATAATATACAAACTATTTTTGTCTGATTCGAATTAACATCCACCTAAATCCACATGAAAAATTAGAAAATCCCAAGATTAAACAAATAAACAAAACAAACACATTTACGAGACTTCGAAAGCACGCTTGTCAACTAATGGGGGAATTCCCTTCAATCCCACAATACTATGCGCGGGTACATCTGATCCTAACATCTGAATAAATGCAACACGAGACACAGAAATTGCTGTCAAAATAAATGTGCGAAATAAAATAAAATGTGTACCTGTGTCTACGTGGAGAGGTGGGGCGCATTCCATTTCTGAAATATCCAAAGCTGTGGGGAATTTTCATGGATTGAAATTATTTAAACGGTAAACTGAAATGGGTTTTTTTTTCAATTTTTTTCTTTGAGACAACCCTTGGATTGAAAATACACACCTCACAATATGTACGAAACGACCTAAAATTTTATCAACAAAAAATCCAAAATGTCTATGTACGAAACGTCCAGCACCCACATGATGGGTCCAAGTCGTTTCGTCCCTGGGATTTGTTTTTTCTAAGCAAAAGTACTTTTTTTATATTCTATTACTGTAGTATATTGTAGGATACATGGATTATTATTCCGGTAGTGTAACTCAGAAAATTTGGATTTTGTCAACACTTAGGCTCTATCGGGATGCCCTTGGGCTCTTAATGTTCCCTTTGGGAACTTAGGCAGTTTTTCAAAATGTTTTGTTTACGAAAAATATTTTGAATTTAATTATGATTGCTATTATTCATGTCTTTCAGTTATATATATATATATATTGTTGTGGAGTTTGGAGGACTGATATTGACTTTAGTTGATACACTCCTGCAGACTCTTGTCATTCTTGTGTTGCACTGGGATAACTGATGTTGGAGTCGGGTATCACGGTACGTTGTTGGCGGTGAGGTTCTGAGGATCAGGCCTCTCACTGCGTTTTAATTCATTCTGTCAGTTTCTATTTAAGAGGAACATGAAGATGGTGATGATATTCTGACACCCATCTAAGTTTGCTACCATGGTTGCACTCCGTGGAGCATATAGTGCTAGCTGCAGTGCTCATTATTGCAAGAGTTAGGGCCTTTTGTTAAGGGTTTTAATCTCTTGCAAGCAGCTAGCTCGACCGGTGAAGCGGTACTCCATCCGTGGGTGCCGTGATGCCGGGTAAATCCGTTGCGGTCATAAGAAGTGGATGTGGGTTGAGCAAGCACTATAATATAAATAGCTCACCCATCGACAACGGAAATAGGGAGGAAGTCAGCAGGTTCTTGTACTCGGCAAGGTCTGATAGACCGCGAGCAGGAGAGGCCCCCTATCTAATCAAGCAACGTCTGGGGTCAGATGTTGTTTTGAGAAATTGCAAAAGCTGGAGCATATGTCCGCCCCCCACTCGGGATACTCTGTTTAGTCTGCAGCCGGGGTCGGCTTCAGTCAAGGCTTCCTCCGCTACATTTCACAAGGCCGAAATGATGTTTTCTGGCTGGAAACTTGCACGAGACAGAGCATATGTCTGCCCGCCGCTCGGGACGCTCCGTCTAGTCTGCAGTCGGGGTCGGCTTCAGTCACGGCTTCCTCCGCTTCGTAATTTAAGCACACACGACCGCATCCTAGCTACCCGACTTCGGATATCCAGCCTGTTGCACGAAGAAGGAACCATTCTTCACCCGTGAAGTCGAACCATCTGGTAGCTAGAGAGATGGGGTCTCGATCATCGGGACGTTCGGAGAAAGGATCCGTTTCCGACACACCGTCCCAGGAGCAGCATGCGGCTAAGGAACGGAAGACCGCTGCTCCTCAGGCTTCGATGACGGACTTGCTGTCACAGATTGCGCAGCTGATCCCAGCAAGTACAAATGCAACCTCCCTCAGACTCAGAATCTGGGCTGTCGGACGGTGCTGGGTCGGTCCAGTCGTCTGTTCACGCAGATGCAATGGACCGAGATTCGTAACTGATTCTCTCGGATGGTGAAAGGGATAAGGAAGAGGATTACCCTTCCTTTTCGGAACAGTACATGGTTGCGATGGCTTTCATCCACCAATACTACCCTGATTTTGTTCTGCTGAATCAGAATGCTGCGACGACAAGAGAGAAACCACTGGCGTCGTTGGATGCAGACTGTATCCGGACAAAGGAGGAAGTCCTTTCTTTTCCGGTTCAGTTTATGCAGGTGTCGCAGGCCTTCAGCCATATAGACGACACCGTATTTATCCTCTTGAGTGCGAGGAAGAGGGCGGTTTCTTATCTTCATCTTCCGTATACATACCGTTTTTTGGACCACGTTCATTTAAAAACAATTGGGGAAGATGTCCTGAGAGTTCTTCTGCATTTGGATGAGCAGGCCATGGATCTAGAGGTATCCTTACCTGTATCATTCACTCTTGGCTCAGACACATTTGAGATGGCAATTTCTTTAAATAGAGCGGATTTGGACGTTATGTCGTACGCACATCACCTTACAAGAGCTATGGCGCAATGTCTCAAGGGAAAGGAATTTGAGGATGTTCGTACCTCTCTTAGAGTTCTTTCCAGGGTAATTATGTATACCACATATAACTCCTTACGTCATCATCACTGATAAGACGACAAGGTGAAAAGCTCTCTCCGAGTCGCTCCGGTTTCCAGACATTTTATTTTCGACGACTAGCTTTCATTAGTCTAGGAACAGGCCACTAAGAAAGCGTCTAGTGCTCTGCTTTAGAAGTCGGCATATCAACGACCCACTTCAGCAGACAAGAGTAAAGGAAGGCGTTCTAGACAAAAAACGAAATTCCTCACGATTGTACAAGAAACCCTCTTATAATTACTCTGGAGGTCGTCAGTATAGCGAGTCGGGAAAGGCGCGTAGGTCTGATCGGGACTATAGGTCAGACGCTCCTAGGCCGACGAGACAAGTTTTTCACGGGGAAGACGTGGTTCCTCCTCCCGTAAGCCTCGCAGGTTATACAGGTGATGGTTTAGACTTCTATTGCTGGTCAGTTGCTGGAAGGTTATCAAGCTCTGCAAAAAACTGGATAACAATCACGGAAGATCAGTGGGTGAGAAGTGTAGTCTCGGACAGCTTACGGCCATCATTCCGAGCAAAAACACCACTAACAAGTTGTCTGCATTGGACAAATCTTCCATCAAATTCTTGCATAAGAGATTTTCTCCTACCGGAGGTATAAGCTCTCTTATCAAAGGAAGCAATACAGGTCGTCGAGAATCAGCATTCTCAAGATTTTTGACATGTTCCTTGTACTAAAGCCAGACGGCTTGTCCTGACCGGTAATAGACTTGATCCGGATAACAAGCTTATCATGGCTCCAAAAATTTATTTATGGAGACCATTCGGTCGGTAAAAGCGAGCATTTGCAGCAAGCATAGATCTAAGGATGCATACTTTTATGTCCTGGTACATCCGGCATTCTAAAAGTACCTGCGGTTCGCTATACAAGGGAAGGTGTATCAGTTCAGAGCAATATGCTTTGGTCTGAATCTGGCGTTCAGTCGAATAATGAACTCGGTAATGTCATACTTATGAGCTCATTTGTCTGCGGTAATGTCGGCTTACTTGGACGACCTTCTACAGGGATATAGCAACAGAATTATTCTTCAGAACGATGTTCAGAGTCTGCTTCTATTACTCCGATGTCTCGGTATCATCATAAATGATAAAAAGTCAGATCTAGCTCCGTACAAGTTATCTATTCACCTGGGAATGAGCTTTGAGACTCACAACAATCTGGCTCGTCTGCCGTTACCCAGAGTGGAATTAGTCAGTTGTTATGCTCGCTTTTATCTACACTCAGACGCATTAATAGTGAGGGAATTCATGCGACTGTTGGAGCTGTGCGGAGCAGCTGTGGATCTCATTCCGATGGTTCGTCTGCGCGCACATTCCTTCCAGATATTCTTTACTCAGATCTGGAGTGTGAAGACTCTTTTGCATGAACCAGTATTGTTTTAACGGACCTAGTAAAACAAGGGTTCAGATTTGGGTAGATATTCAGTGGTTAACTCGGGGAGTTCCACTGCAACTGCCGGATTCATCTTTCACGATTATGACGGATGCAAGTCAAGACGGGTTGGGGTGCGACCCTAAGTCCCACAGACTTGAAGTGTCAGGGTCTTTGGGACCCTCGGTTCCAGGAGAAACACATAAACATCAAAGAGATGATGTCAATATGGCTAGCGCTACAACATTGGATTCACACAATAACGGACATCCATGTTCCAATTTGGTCGGACAACTTGACAGTAGTAGCGTACATCAGGAACCAGGGCGGCACCCATTCATTTCCGTTATGCCATCTAACGGAGAAGATTTTCCTATATGTCATAAATAATCATGTTCAACTTTCTATCCGTTATATATTGGGTCATCTGAACGTACCAGCAGACTCACTCTCTCGGAAAGGTCGCCTGTTGCAATTGGAGTGGATGCTCACGCGAGTATTTGGGCAGATTTGCTACCAGAGTGATTTCCCCATGATAGATTTATTCGCGACGCACCGGAACAGTCATTACTGTCGTTCATGTCGCCATGCCCAGACCACCGAGTGTATGCAGTAGACGCTCTGTCGATCTCATGGGGATGAATGATAGGATATGCGAATCCTCCAATTCATTTGATTCAGTGGATTATGTTTAAGATTAAACAGTCTCGTTGTGAATCCTACTGGTAGTACCTCTGTCGTCACAGAAACCTTGGATCAGACTTCTCAGGTGTCTGTTATGGGACATTCCCCGGAAGTTTCCTCCACGAAAGGACCTTCTTTATCAGGGGAAGTTTTTGTTCTTCACGTCCTTCTCTGCCCATAGTGGCATATTGAAGTCGGTTAGACGTTAGGGAACCATTGCAGTTCCTATATTATTTTATGACTAACACAAGAACGATTAAAGTAATGAAGATGAGGAGGGGTCGACATGACTTCGATGTACCCCCACCCCCACCCCCTCCCCCCCACCCCACCGCCAATGTGTTTAGAGGCGATAACCGGGCAAGACATAGTTTTCTTCCCGCAAGCCTCCTATGAGTTTAAATACATACATGCATTTCATGACTTCTCGATTGGCAGCTGGGTCGTGTTCTATGGCGACCTCATGGGCACATCCACTTTTTAGTTGGTTGGTTTCCTGTGTTTGTTCATCTATATGTCATATACGAGCGCATAATTCATCCTAAATAAATTGTATGTTATGGACCTTAGAAATTAAGAATTATTTCGGGAGCGGTCTGTGTGGAGCCTGTTAATCATACCTACTTCCATTTCTTGATCCAGGTTTCTATTAATGTCGATACCCAATCAAATACACCTTGTTTTACACTCTCGTATATTCGCACACTTATAGTGTCATTGATATCGGATAGTACACATCGGGGAGTGTTGTTACTGGAATTTATTGTACGCCTGAATGGGATCGTCTGTGGGTTACCTCAGAAGTGTGTTTACTCTCCAGAGATCGTTCATTGTGGTTCTATTGGACATGTGGGTGTTATATATTATATCTCCTGTTTTCGACTTATTTACACATGCCGACTCCTGTATACCTCTCCTGTATACATTATATAGCAGGCGACATTAATTACCGGGATCATGGCTATAGCATTAGCTTCTGAAGTGGCATTAAGCACCATTTATTAATTATAATTAATACCTGAATGCCTGTTCGACGAATATTTATATTGTTTTTTGGTACCGCTTTTACTGATTCCAGAGCGCTCCCCTCTTTCTTTTTGAAGATTCCTTCAAAAGAAAAGGGGTGGGGGGGGGGGGGTGATTTTTTACCTCTCCTCTGGTTTGATAAGTATGTAACTATGAGTTAAGCTGTTTTGTCTGTAATTATATCCTGCATACAGCTGGGATATTCTCTCATTCTCAAATATGCCAACCCAATTTTTGGGGCTTAGTCCAGGCTTGCCTTAAAAATTGGGAACTTGTTACATCCAATTAGCATAGTCTTCATGCTAAATATATGGAATTACTTGAACTGGGCTCCTTTTTAGGTCAACTTTGGCGAAGCCAAATTTGAGGTATTGTCATGGCCTGTCGTCCGTCTGTCATGCCATCAACACGGCTCGGGCTAGAGGCCATATTTCTGAACAGCTCTTTACGAAACTTCTTGGGTACCTTTGTTATCACTGTGGGATGAGAACGAATGTTTTTGGGTCCGGTCTGAAATTCAAGCTGGCTGCTGGCAGCCATTTTGTACAAAATTAGGTGCAATCAGATTTTTGCGCAGAACTTCCATATGAAAGTACTGATTTGAATAATTTTATGCGTGAATGTTTAGTACCATGGGATACATAACATATAATATGTTTTTTTTTTTCTCGTGCATAAATTATGCCAATCAGACGAACTTTGATCTATTTAGTTTTACTTTCAGCACTGTAACTGCAAATGCCAAAACAGCTCGGGCTAGAGGCTGTATTTATGAACCAATCTTTACGAAACTTCTTGGATGTCTTTGTTATCACCGTGGGACGAGAACGAGTGTTTTGGGGTCTGGTCCGAAATTCAAGATGGCCACTGACGGCCATTTTGTACCGAAATTAGGTGCAATCAGTTTTTTGTAGAGAACTTCTATATGAAATATCTGATGTGGATAAATTTTTGTACGAATATTTAGTAACATGGAATACATCACATATATTACGGGGTTTTTTTTCGTGCATATATTATGCGAATTACTCTTTTTCTCTTATTCATTATTGTTGACTTGGTCACAACAAAAACTGATTCCTGTAATATTCATTATTGTTGACCTGGTGACAGCAAATACTAATTCCTGTCATATTCCTGAGCTACAGTGTCATTGACACTTTCATTTATGATATGTCTTCTCTATTACTGTATTGAGAGACATACATGTAATTCCTAATAATTTTAATTTTCTTTCACCTTGGATTACAAGATTGGAACTATGTTGATCTACTAATTCTGAAGTCCTAGGCCTTTTTACGATTCAGCTAGTCTGGGCCATTGGTTTACAGTGTAAAAATATTACAAATTTAAAGTAATTTGTATATTTTTATACTTACCAATGGCCGAGACGGAGATGGCCCTCCCATGAGTGGGCACTCATTCCTCTCCACTGAATTATTATGTTGTACTCTCTTCTACAAAGAATGATGTTGGCACCAATTCCGGTCACTTCCTGACGTCTGCGCAGAGAGTAAATGTATGGAGGGCCAGATTGGACTTTTAATTTTTGGTTTTGCAAGCAAATTTTGGGGATTGGGGGGGTTGAGAATTTGTATTTGGTCATCATTCTTGCTGATGATTATTCCACTGTTTGTTAAGTGCTCCTTCCCTATCCTTCCATGAAACCTTCCTGTTAAACTCCTAAGCTTTTTGGGTATTTTTTATTGAAATTTTTTGTTAAATTTCTTGGGAGTTTAACGTGTATTACAGAATGTTTATTCTGTTTATCCCCATGGTTACATCCTCACCCTAGGGGTGTTAGGTCGTTTTGGTCTTGCATCTTCTATCCGATATATCGTTTTTTCTTCGTATGAAGATCTACCTTTGCATCTGGTAGCATTTAAATTGGTTATTGACTTTGGGCCTTTCTGTGTGCCTGATGTCTTGTTTCCTGTTTTTTCCTTTGCATTGTTTACATTGGCAACATCCTCAAATATATATGGTATTTTATATTATATTACTGTAGGATACATTGATTATTATTCCGGTAGTGTAGCTCATAAATTTGGATTTTGTCCACACTTAGGCTCTATCGGGATGCCCTTGGACTGATAATGTTTCCTTTAATTTTGATTGCTATTATTCATGTATCTTTATCATATATTTTGTTGTGGAGTTTGTAGGAGTGCTATCGGCTTACTGCTCTAAATGCAAGGCGAGGAAGTCTTCCTCAGATTTACATGCTTGTTGCCTTGCCTGTAGTCAATGCACTCCTGCGGATTCTTGTCCTACTTGTGTACATTGGGATGACAGACGGAGATGGGTGTTGCGGTACGTCATTGGTGGTGAGCTTCATATGCCGGAGCTCTCACTGCAATATAATTCGAGTTTTTTAGTTTCTATTTCAGAGGAACAAGAACATGGTGATGGTATTGTGACACCCATCCAAAGTGTTCTTCCGTCGTCGCACTCTGATGAGCAAATAGAGCTAGCTGCAAGTTGCTCATTAATACAAGCAAGGGATAAGGCCTCTAGTTAGTGTTCTAATCCCTTGCAAGCAGCTAGCTCGACTGGTGAAGCGATTACTCCATTCGTGGGAGCCGTGACACTGGGTAAGTCCATTGAGGTCAAGGGAAGTGTAGATTTGGGTAGATCGAGCACCTCAAAAACTAAAGCTCACCCATCGACAATGAAAATAGGGAGGAAGCCTGCAAGTTTCTCTTAGGGAGGCTCGGTGAGGCCTGATAGGACCACGAGCAGGAGAGGCCCCTCTCTAAACCAGAAACATTTGGGGCTAAATGTTGAGAAACTTGCCTGTGTAGGATCCTGCAAGGTTATCTTAGGGAGGCCCGACGAGGTCTGAAAAGACCGCGAGCGGGAGAGGTCCCTTTCTAACCCACAACATTTGGGGCCAAATATTGTTTGATAAACTTGCCTGTGTAGGAGCTAACGTCCACACTCGCCACTACTTCTAAACTGCAGCCGGCTTCTTCCTCGGGCAGATATACCACACATGACCGCATAGCTACCTGACTTCGGATATGCAGACAGCCTGCAGAAGAAGTATCCAGTCTTCGCCTGTGAAGTTGGTCCATCCGGTAGCTAGAAATCTGAGGCTTCAATCATTGGGATGATCGGAGTAGAGATCTATGTCTGGATCTTCGCCCCAGGAGCAGCAAGCTGCGTAAATGCAGAAGACTGCTGCTTTTCAAGCCTCAGAAACGGACTTGCTGTCTCAGATTGCGCAGCTCTTCGCAGCTTCCCAGCAAGTGCAAGAGCAGCCATCCACAGACTCCGGTGGTGAGCTGTTGGATGGTACTGGGTCTGTCCGGTCATCTGTACATTCAGATGCTGTTGACCGAAATTCTCAGCTGAATCAGTCGGATGGTGAAAGGGAGAAGGAGGAGGATTACCCTTCCCTTTCGGAACAACATATGGTAGCGATGAATTTTATTCATCAATACTATCCTGACTTTGTTCCTCCTGATCAGCAAGCTGCAACTACTAGAGAGAAACCACCGTCGTCTCTGGTTGCAGATTTCGTGTGGAGGAAAGAAGATGTTCTTTCCTTCCCGAAACAGTCTCGACATGTGTCAGAGGCCTTCGGCCATGTTAACGAAGCCATATTCAACCTAGCAAGTTCGAAAAAGAAAGTCGGTTTCTTATCTGCATCTTCAATCAATATACCGTTTCTTGGAACACTTTATTTTAAAACGGTTGGAGAAGATGCCCAGAGAGCTCCTCTGTGTCTGGATGAGCAGGCTGGGGGATATTTGGATATATCCTTGCCTACATCATCCAATTTATGCTCGGACGTGATGGAATCTTCTATTTCATCTAATAGAGCGATTCTGGACGCTATGTCTTACACAGACCATGTCACCAGGGCTCTGGTGCAGCATCCAAATGGAAAGCAATTTGAGGATGTTTGTTCCTCGCTAAGAGTTCTTTCCAGAGCAGTCATGTATGCTACGTACCACTCCGCCCTTTCAGTGGCAAATTGGGAGTTGGTTAGACGTGATGCAACTCTTGTGTTGTCATCAATTATCGATGACAGGGTGAAAAACTCTCTCCGAGTCGCTCTGGTCTCTGGACACAAACTGTTTGACGACAAGCTTTCATTTGTTTATGAACAAGCCACCCAAAAAGCTTCCAGTGCACTGCCATTGAAATCAGTGTCTCAACAACATGCATCAGCTGGCCGGAGTAGGCGAGGTCATTCCAGTTCACAATCATCGAAAGGGAACTCATTACGATGGTACAGAGACCGTCTGAGCGATCGATTCGGACTCCCGCATTATTTCCTTGAGCAAGGCACTTAACCCTGATTGACCACATGGGGGCATGATGACGCCGTGTAC
Organism: Pictodentalium vernedei; assembly: GCA_031216915.1. Taxonomy (NCBI): domain Eukaryota; kingdom Metazoa; phylum Mollusca; class Scaphopoda; order Dentaliida; family Dentaliidae; genus Pictodentalium; species Pictodentalium vernedei. The sequence continues at coordinate 146,338,456 of CM062289.1, read as the reverse complement.
TAAGACGTACTGCACGTCGATGGTGCGCATGTCTTCAACCAATCTAACCTTGCCTGTGCTGCAATGTGGAGTTACGATGTTGGGGAGCTGGCAGCTGCTCGTCATTGCTCGGTGGTTCTCTCCGGGTACTCCGGCTTCCTCCACCTGTAAAACTGTCATGGTCACTATTAGACATTGTGCATAAGTTTGTGACCTTAAACACCAATAAATAAATAATAATAAATAAATCGTGAGGGTACAGGAAACCCTCTTACAGTTACTCGTCAATATAGCTACTCGGGGAAAGGGATGCAAGTCTGATCAAGACTATAAGTCAGATGCCCCTAGGCAGATGGGATGAGGTTCTTCGCAGGGAGGATGTAGTTTCTCTTCCTGCAAGCCTCGGTGATGGTCTAAACCTCTGTTGCTTTCCAGTTGGCAGAAGGTTATCAAACTTCACAAAAAACTGGATGGAAGTTACGGAAGATCAGCGGGTGAGAAATGTAGACTCTGCAGTTCTGCGGCCATCATTCCCAGCAAATTCCCCATTTACAAGAAGCCCGTGTTGGACAAATCTTACGGCGCATTCTTCCAAGAGAGAGTCTCTCCTTGTGGAGGTACAGGCTCTTCTATCAAAGAAAGCAATAGAGGTCGTCGAGAATCAAAATTTTCCAGGTTTTTACAGTCACCCGTTTCTCGTACCGAAGCCAGACGGCTCGTTCCGGCTGGTAATAGACTTGAGCTGGATAAACAAATTGATCATAGCTCCAAAATTCTATATGGAAACCATTCGGTTGGTAAGAGCGAGCATTCGAGTGGACAACTATGCGGCAAGCATAGATCTAAAGGATGCGAACTTTCATGTCCTGGTACATCCGTCATTCAGAAAGTACCTGCGGTTTGCCCTGCATGGAGACGTTTATCAGTTCAGAGCAATGTGCTTTGGCCTGAATGTGGCTTCTTGGGCTTTCACCCGACGAATAATGAACTCGGTAATGTCATACTTCCGAGCTCATTTGCAGTGGTAATGTCGGCTTATTTGAACGACATGCTTCAGAGATACGGTGACAGAATTATTCTTCAGAATGATGTTCAGAGGCTGCTTAAGTTGTTCTGATGTCTCGGTTTCATAATAAATGAGAAAAAGTCGGATCTGGCTCCGTCCAAGTCCTTCATTCACTTGGGAATGAGCTTCGAGACTCACAACAATCTGGTTCGTCTGCCGTTACCCAGAACAAAATTCTTTACTCAGATGTGGAGTGTGAAGACGCATTTGCTCGAAACCAGATTGTTTTAACGGACCTAGTAAAACAAAAGGTTCAGATTTGGGCAGATCTCCAGTGGTTGACTCAGGGAGTTCTGCTTCAGCTACCGGATCCGGTCTTCATGATTATGACGGATGCGAGTCTGACGGGCTGGTGTGCGTCCCAAAGACCTGCAGACTTGAAGTGTCATGATCTTTGGGACCCTCAGTTCCTAGAGAAGCACATAAACATCAAGGAGATGATGTCTATCTGGCTAGCACTACAAAATTGGATTGCTCAAATAGCGAACGTCCATGTTCAGATTCCGTTGGACAACTCAACGGCAGTGGGTCATCTTGGGAACCAAGGAGGCACTCGTTCGATTCTGTTATGTGAATTAATGGAGAAGATTCTCCTATTCACTCTGAGACATCACGTTCATCACTCAGTCCGTCATATACCGGTTGCCTGAACATACTAGCAGACTCGCTCTCACGAAATGGGTGTCTGTTACCATCGAAGTGGACACTCAACAAGCGAGTATTCAGTCAGATCTGCTACCAGTGGGATCATCCCATGGAAGATCTTTTTGCGACACACTTGAACAATCAATTTCCGACATTTGTGTTGCCATTCCCAGATCATCGAGCGTATGCAGTAGAGGCTCTATCGATCTCATGGGATGGAATGATAGGATATGCATATCCTCCTGCTCCGTTGATTCAGCAGATTTTGTTAAAAATCAAACAGTCTCACTGCAAAATCCTGCTAGTAGCACCTCTGTTATCACAGAAACCCTGAACCAATCTTCTCAAGTGTCCGTTATGGTACATTCTCTGGAAGCTTCCTCCTCGAAAGGATCTTAAAGATCAGGGGAAGTTCTGTGCACTGCATCTCAACTCGGAAGGTCTCAACCTTCACGTATTTCCGTTGTGTGGTCCTTCTTGCGCGGAAAACATTTTGCAGGACGAGCAGTGGATGCAATTTCTAACTGTAGGAGGACTTCCTCTTCGTTGAATTATGCAGCAAAGTGGAGGGTTTTCTTCCATTGGTGTACGGACCAGTAGACATTTACGATCTGTCCATTCCTCAGATTGCCAATTTCCTGGTCTTCTTATTTGACATATTAAAGTTGCAGCACGTCACTATTAAGGGCTATAGGTCTAGGTTATCAGACACTTATGCTCATCATGATAACTTGGCTATTGGATCAGATTCTTCTTTATCCAAGCTAGTTAGAAATATCTCTATTAATGGACCTAAAACCCTCAGATTAATTCCTAAATGGAATTTGGCTTGGGTTCTTTTGAAGCTTCAACAAGCTCCATTAGATGATGGTAGAGTTCAAATTCTTGACCTTTCAAATGGCCTTTCTCTTAGCCTTTGCATCTGTCAGAAGAGTGAGTAAACTTCATGCATTATCTGTTGATGATTCCCTTTACCGTAGTGTGGGTAATACTGTACCCGCACTATGGAAGCGGGATTCTTGGCTAAGAATCAGATTCCGGATAGGCGGCCGGAGCCTATTATCTTTAAGGCTTTACCATCCTCGGACAACCGTAGACCTTTGCTGTGTCCAATTAGAGCAATGCGCATTTATAAACGTTGATCGAGTTTTATTAGAAAAGGAAGAAAAAGATTCTTTCCTTGATTCTTAACAGAAGGTATATATCTGTTCATTCTATCGCTAGATGTATTCAGATAGCAATTCGTATTGCCTATGAAAGTCTATCTTCGGATCTACGTTCTGTCATCAAGATTTCAGCGCATGAGGTTAGAGCACTGTCAACTTCTTCGGCTTATTCTAACAGTATAGCCTTGGGCTTATTCTAACAGTATAGTCGTTACTGATCTTATGAAGGCTGCCTACTGGACACAGCCCTCTTCATTTACCATGTTTTACCTTAGAAATGTAGAGTCCATCTCCGGTGACCTTAGATCTTTGGGTCCTCTTTCTGTTGCTCAGAATGTTGTCCATTAATATTAATTACATGTAGAAGATGTCTTAGAGAGTCTTCTCGAGCACTGATGCCATTCCGCTGCCCTCTTTCCTTCAGAACAAGGGGAGGGGGGGGGGGGGGGTTCCCTTGTGTTATCTGGCTTTATAGTGAAAAGTAAGGGAATGCCTCCTCCAGAGACAGTAGTCCATCATCAGTGCTGGGTGGTTTTATTGTGCACCTCGGTGTGAAGCAATAACTATGTATAATTTATGTACTGTTTTTAAAGTGTATCTCACTGTGAAGCATTTGTATATGTCACGTGTCAAACACGCATTTCTATACAATCCTCAGACACTTTTAAATGAGTATAGAGCGTCTCATTCTCTGGACTAGCTTTATAATTGGTTTCCTTCACTGAATTAGCATAAGGGGTTATGCTGGCATTAAATGGAGAAATTATGTTATTCTCAATTACATCATTGGTGTTATGTCATTCTCTTTTCTTATAAGAGAAGGACATATGTAATTCCTCTGTCCTCTCCTATTCTCCTGTAGGAGCTATTCTTTATCGAAGTAATTGAGAGATTGGATTTTCCTCTAAGTCCTAGGCCCTCCAGCCTTTTTACTATTCAGCTAAGTCTGGGCCATTAGTTGTAGTATAAAAATATAATAAATTTAAAGTAATTTGTATATTTTTTATACTTACCAATGGCCCAGATGGGTTGGCCCTCCCTTGAGTGGGCACTCATACCTCCCCGCTGATTATAACATTTAGCAGGCACTATAGAAAGAATGATGCTTGGCACCAATTTCAGTAAATTCCTGGTTACCGTGCATGCACAGTAAACAAAAGTATGGAGGACCATATAGGACTTCAATTTTTTGGTTTTCTCTGCAGATTTGGAGGATTGGGGGGGGGGGGGGGGGGGGTCAAAATTTGTGTTTGGCCCTGAATTATATCGAGTTTGGACCAGCTAAGTCTGGGCCATTGGTAAGTATATATAAAAAAAAATTACTTTAAATTTATCATTTTCCAGTCTGTTCCAAGTGTGATTAGCAGATTGGTACATAAACAGAAAAGTATAAATAAAAATTGGATTCAAATAGGTTATTTATTTGTGTAATACATTTTTTTTTTTAGGTTAAACTCCATTCTCTTTGAAAAAGCACCACATGTTTTACTATCTAGTTGTTCATAATATTGTTTTTTAATCTTGAGAAGATTTTTTGTGCAAGGAGTTATTAAGGATACATTGAATTTATTAGTGAAATTAGTTCACTCAGTTCTTCAAAATCATATATTTTTTTTCTTTTCATCACTTTAGCATTGATGAGAGATGAAAGTCGATCAGGAAGGATTCAGACTACAATAAAACCTGTTATAACAGTCTACACTGCAGCAGGACAGCAAATCAGTCAAATGCGAGTAAGTGTAGTGTGGTTGAAATTCTCATTTGGCAACTCTGTAGAATCTCACCTGTCAAAAAAGGGACACAAAAAATTTCATCTCAGATGCAATTACTACTTCATTTTCTTAACTAGTCCAGTGGAACAGTGTTAATTGAATTGCCACTTTGTCAGAGAAAATTATTCAATTAATATTCAACTAACAAGGGTTTGTCACTTTCCTGCATTCTGGATCTAGATATTTATTTATTTATTTAATTTGTTTTTTAATGTCATTTAATGACACTTTCAACAGCCAGGGTCACCTTGTGTCAGACAGTTTTACGTGTGGAGGAATCCAGAGTACCCAGAGAGAACCATTGAGCCAGGCCTTTAAATTACCTCAAATTCACAGCGATCATGAGGCTCTCTTTATTTTCCTTCATGTGGGGTCATTTCAAGTTTTTCTCACCTGTAAATTAGTTTGATAATTATCTGAAGCTGCATTAACCCTTTACCCTAATGAATCACCCACATCCGGCCGCAATCTGCAAATTTGAGATGTTGAAAAAAAAAAAATTTTCAAAATATTTCAACAAATCCGTATCATGTGAACCCTCATTGGAATGAGCCCATTGAGCTTGTTCCAATGAGGGGTCACATGATATGGTTTTGTTGAATTTTTTTTTAAAAAATAGTAATAAAAATAATAAATTTTGATATTCTCTGCTTTGGGAAAAGGGTTTTTACCCAACATAACAGCCAAAACCGGCCAGTGCTGTTCTAAAAAATCGCCAATTAATTTTTATTATTTTTTCATTTTTGGCCTCAAAAACATAGGTTATGACCCCTCATTGGAACGAGCTCATCGAGCTTGTTCCAGTGAAGAGTCATAACCTATGTTTTTGAGACAAAAAATGAAAAAAAATAGTTATTCAAGAATTATTTTTGCAAGTGTTGTCTGCTTTTCATGTTAGGTAAAGGGTTAAAGTAGCTACAGCTTTGAAAATGACAAATATCCTTTTGAAAGTGAAATTTTCAATATTTTGGGCACATTTTCGGGCCTGAATATAGTGTGCCCAAAATAGAGCAATCTAAAGGCTTGCAAGCAACTGTTAGACTCTCCAACATACTAACTCCCCATAAGCAGGGTTAGCATTGGTTGAAGACAGATGCACCATCAACGTGCATTATGCCCCAGTACACAGTGCCACTGTGCCCCACGTGGGCAAACGGGATTAAGTGCCTTGCCCAAGGACACAATGCAGCTAACCCTGGCAGGGATCGAACTGTGAACCTCTAGGTTTGAAGTTCAATGCCATAACCATTGAGCCACTGCACACCCTTCATTCTAGAGATAAACTGAGCATTTATTCTTTTATATCTTCTTTAACAGAGGTCATGGAGATCTGTCAAACAAAATTTAATGGATTAAATGCCTGTATTAGATGTACTCAGTCCCATTAGGTCAATAAACAAGGGGAATTTGGTGATTGTCGAGATCCCCCGCAGGAACCCCGAGAAGTGAGGCAGTGCTTGTTTACTGTGGTAAACAAGCACCGTTTTACTGGTAAAATAGGACCCAGTCCCTAACGCTTGGGTTGCAAGTCCTCTAAAATAGGCAGCATGGGGCATAAACGATAGACTGACCTTCACTTTATCTCCATGTTGTGGTCATGATTAGCCATTGTGAAGAAGTATGTGACCTTAAACAACAATAAATAAATAAATTGTCGAGATAATCATTTCTCAACATGACCAGATTTGTATTCAATTAACAGGAGTTTACTCTTCCACCAGTAAGCAATTAACTGGTCAGATTTGTACTGAATGTGTTGTAAATGGTTTTGTATTTGGAAATTAAATTCAATGAACAGGCTAATTTAATTAAGAGGTATGCATTTAAGTGGACTTCACTGTAGAGGTCTAAATTATTTTTAGCTGCCAAAGTTTTTTGCCTTGTTATAATTGATGGGAGAGTGACCGTAGGCACTCTCCCATTAATTGTAACAAGACAAAATGATACAGACAAAATAACGATAATAGTAATAACATTTTGGCCAGCCAAACATGGTCCGAGGTTTGGGGCTCAGAGCTTATGTTCAACCTAGGGCTGCACGGTATTCGGATTTTTGTACCGGTGATGGTATTGAAAACAATACCGCGGTATACCAGTATACCGTGAAACAGTTCAGATTGAAAACAAAATACAACTGAAATACATGTACCTACTTACTTTTCTGAAAGTGCTTGATAAATGTTATGTACAAGGTCCCAGGTGAAAACAACTCATGTAATTCGGTACATTCTAAGTTTTGAGTTCACTTTGGATGTAAATTTTGAAGTTCATTAATTCATTGTTTGTCAGCAATCTGACACAAAAATGTTTCAAATCACACATGTTCACAATTGCGAAATGTACAACAATTTTTGTCAAATATGACTCCATCACTGGGAGAAAACATTGTTGGCTGGTGATTGACACCTGCAAACTATCATGAAACTGAAGGATGATCACGTCTTGGAGGTGTGCTTAATATCAATAGACCTACTAGCCTGACATGTGACAGATGACATTTGACATTGTCATCTGAGGAAGTTTACTGCTGGAAGATAGGAGAAGGGGAGGAGCCACTACTGTGTCTTTGTATTACCAAGCCCTCAAAATTCCATCAACTGGACACCCGTTGTTTTGATAAAAAAAGTTTTGTTTGCCACTGTTTTTCATGAAGCCACACATACACAATTAATGTGACAATTGACTGGTTCAGTAATTAAACGCTTATCAGTCAAGAGAGGTTGACCATGTTTTTATAGGAATTAAATTGACAAAGACTAATTTACTTGTGTCCCAGATTCAGATGAAAGCCAGTAAACCCATGATAATTTTATGGCTTATTTTCGTATTAAACAATAGGTTCAATAACTTTGTAGACATGGATTATTGTTGACTTCCATTCAAATCACTCATTTTCCCAGAGCAGTAAGTGATACTTCTATCTTTTGCTCCAAAAATATCTTTTTTATTCATGATATCCCTTGCATTTAATATGTGTTTGCCATATTTTCGCACATTATTTATATTTTTATTTCAAGAAAACCTGAATTTCAAACCATAATACCGGACCCCAAAATTGTATACCGTTACTCACGGTATACTGGTATTCATTTTTGATGGACGGTTTTGAACCAGTGACAATTTCAATACCGGTACCAACCGATATACCGTAATACCGTGCAGCCCTAGTTCAACTGAGACACTGAGCGTCGAGGTTGAACATAGGTTCCGAGCCCACAAACCTCAGACCATGTTACCATCAATTCATCACAATAATGTAATCTTTCAATAAGTGTTTTATTTTAAACACTTCATTCTGAATACCGTCTGCTGCATTTGTGAAAAATTTACAAAACTAAAGCGGTTTGCAAGTCACTTTGTTGACAGAATAAATTTGAAACTGTCAACATCATTTCGGATATTTTGCGTGGTAACGTTAGATGGTTACATATGGTGGTGCTGGAGTCATAAACAAAGAGAAAACTTAGTGAGCTCTCATCCAATCAGAGGGTGGGGATTTTAGTTTTATTAGAACATTGTTATGTTCTAGACTCGTTAACATAAACAGACTTAGAACAAGCTACAGTGGAACCCTGTTAATTGAATAGCCACTTTGCCAAAGAAAATTATTCAATTAACAGGAGTATTCAATTAACAGGAATTGTGCCACGTTACTGTATTCTAGAGATAAAATTAGCATTTATTCTAACAAAAAAGATATAATAGATTAACTGCCTGTCAAGGTCATTGTCAGGGTAATTTCTCCACAGGCCACCAGATTTTTTATTCAATTAACAGGAGTTTATAACCTATATTCAATTAACAGGTAAAATTTGTACTTGAGGTATGGTAAATGATTTTGTGTTGGGAAATTATATTCAATTAACAGGGTTATTCAGTTAAGAGATATCCAATTAAGTGGGCCCCTCTGTATTAATTGGAATTCACTACAGAAAACTTTCTTTAATCCATTCCAATGGGGGGGGGGGTTGCAAGTTGAGTTTGAATGCTTTTTGAGAAAAGTACTGTTTGGTTTGCGCAATTACGGTGATATAAATTACATTTACACTGAGGCTGTACAATGCACAGGGTTAGTTACTCAGTTAATAATGAAAAAGTTTTATAACCAGAAAGTGTAACTAGCCCTGTGCAATTCCCAGCGTTGGTCACACTTTCTGTTTATCAGAAATTGGTAACTACCATATCACACACACATGAAAATTCAGACTCGCTGCAGCTATGCAGTGTACAGGGTCAGTCACAAAATAGAGATGATCTTATCGGATCACCTGACTGAAAGTCAGACTGAGCTATAGTGATCACTCACCAACTACCATCTGTCATCTTTTGTCCGCCATTTGTTGTCCATCGTCTGTTGTCCATCAACTTTGAACTTGGTGATTTTGGAGTCTGAATTTTACCTTAGTCCAATATGAGGCATAATCTTTAATAATCTGTATCATGAGATACAATAGGAATCTTTTGATATTTGGTATATAGCATTCTTAGAGGGTTCAGATTCAATTTGTTCAAAGAAAGTCCATGAGTTGATATTTGTGTTCCCTATGGGGGAGGTGCAAATTTTAACATAGTACAAAATTAGTAATATCCTCAAAATATTCTTCTCCAGAACCACCAGTCAGAATTTTTGGATATTTGGTGTACAGCATCCTTCAAGTTTATTCAAGTTAAGTTCCTAGGTTAATATTTGGATCCCTAGGTTTGCATTACTAACCACTGCCCACCTAAATTGTCTGTTGTCAACAGGACCTCTTCATGATGGCATGTTAAAGACACCTGTTCTAAGATTGTAAAAGTTAGAAATAGGCCCCTAAGGTTTATCCTGTAAATGTCTACTTCTGATTTTTGTAAATTTTTACTAACCCTTTACCTAATGCAAATGATATCCAAATTTATTATTTTATATTCAAAAATTTTCTACAAGGCCATATCATGTGACCAATGAGGGGTCACATGATGTTTTTGTTGAAATATTTAAAAAAAAATTTTTTTTTCAGTTGCTTAATTTGTAAATTACTTGGGCAGATGTGGCTGATTCATTAGGCAAAGGGCTAACTTCTGTCGGTTCCTCAACGTGGCAGTCTTCAGGTAAACTTGCAAGGTACATACTGAGTACTTTGACAGCTTTTTGTAGACAAGTCTTGAATGCCCATATAGGCAGCCAAGACTTGCCTAGACACCAGTCCTGGTAATTCATCCTTGTTTCCTTGGCAAAATAATTGCTGTGGAAAACTGGTGCTTCTACGGCAGTTGCTGTGAAGCCTGTTCGATTGTGTAAAAATCATCAGGGTGCAGGGTATAGTCTCAGTTGCCATGTAGATGTAGTATGCAGTGAAGTGAAAAAATTTCAAGTAGCTTTAACATGTGAAAGTAATTTGAGATACATGTGTATATAATCAAAATCAAGGTGTAGAATCTTTCACTCAGTTAGATCATGCCAATATGATGAACCATGTGAATGCTGAGAAAAAATCTTGGAAGTGAGCAGACGACTTGTTCAATATATATAGAGTGAAAATAAGATGCAGCATAACCACAAACTAAGTATTTTACTGTTTCTATGTTGATAACACCAGAATCTGACATCAGTTTCTGGAAAGCGCTGTAAGAGCTTTCCAGAAACTGATGTTAGATTCTGGTGTTATCAACATAGAAGAAGCAGAGCACATAGTTTCTTGTGGGCATGCTGCTACTTGTATTGTAAATTGTAAGATTAGCAATACAGCATAGTGCAATCTACATGGCTTGATTTCTTCTTGTATAACCTGGAAATAGTGCAATTTCTGCCACCACAAGGATGTCTGAAGAAGCCGTCCTCGGCAGTATTTTTGCTGTGGATATTTTTTGTTTCCTTGGCATTTTCCTTGGCATTGCTGATTGCTGAGGGTGAATTACCAGGGCTGCTAGACACAACTGCAAAATCACAAAACATAAACTGTCATATAGTTGTAGAAAAATTGTTTGAAAAAACTCCTGGCTTTTGAGCATTGAAAAATCTAAAAACAGATTTACTCAAAAAGTGTTGCCTGAAAAAGTTAAGGTAATCCTTTCTTGTGTCACCTTTATTTCCAATTTGTACAGGCTTGCATTTTTGTCTGGTTTGATATTTGAAAGATCAGAACTCATCTGTGTCTTTCTGTGGGTGTACATTAATATGCCATTTATTTATTTTATTTTATTTTTTTCTTCAGTGGAACAGTGGGCCTGTTCAACAGTTGGGTTGGTCAGCCACAGAAGATCTACTCTGTGTACAGGATGATGGAGTGGTCCTTGTTTATGATATGTTTCTTCAGTTCAAGAAAACATTTGGGATGGGACAGGTAAGTCACTTTTCTAGTAAATGTTACCCCTATTTGCTCAGAGTTATATGGAATTTTCAAGTACCATACATGATCTTTTATCTGAAATGATCACATGCCTATTACTTTTCTTCAGTTCCATATTTACAAATCTGTACAGAACACCTGTTCCACATGAATTTCCATTGAGACTATTTTTCCATGGGACATCATGGATCCATTAAGAGAACTAAACTCTGCTCCTTTTTATAATCAGCCAATCAAAATGTCACATTCTGACCTATATCAATTCAGAAGCTGCAATGACGGACGATAAATGAATGTTAATTGGAAAATATGTTTGTTCAAATCCCTCAAAATTAATGAAATTAAACTTATGCTATCAATGGGAAGTGATTTTATAATACTCAAGTTCTGACTTTGAAGCAAATATCTCTCGGATAATGGCAGTGGACACAGGACACAGTTATCATTTACATTTTTCTGTTTAGCGATCTGCCACACCTGTTTGCCAATCATACCAGTGTTTTGTTTTTGTTTTTATTTCAAGCAGATGATCACTATATAACAAAAAGTTTTCAAGTTTGAAATTTTCTGCGTCTTATGTTTAAATTTTTTAAGTTAACCCTTTACCCAATGTAATGGCCAAAACCAACCAGCCAGCGATATTCTCAAAAACTGCCAATTAATTTTCATTATTTTTTCATATTTTTATACTACAACCAATGGCCCAGACTTAGCTGGTGCAACCTCAACATTATTAAGGGCGAAACTCCCCCCAATCCCCAAAATATGCACACAACAACGAAAATTAAAAGTCCTATCTTGCCCTCCATACTTTTAGTACTTGTGCATGTGCAGTACCCGGGAAGAGACCGGAATTGGCGCAAACACCATTCTTTGCTTGGCCCTAAGATTGTAAACATCTCAACTGACGCCTGTGCTTTAAATCTCTCTTTTGGTGGATGCCAGACACAAATCAATGAAGTGTATGGTGGATTCAAGGCAATAAATGGATGATGGAAGTGAACAATGGTGGTTGGAGACGATCAGGGCTGTAACTTTTATATAATATGAAAATTATTTCATGTTACCCAATTTTGGGAGATACACCTTGACGTCATTAGTTTTGCTAATGATTTACCTGCTGATGGTTATGTGTTCCTTCCCTATCCTTCCATGAATCCTCTGGTTAAACTCCTAAGCTTTCTGGCTATTTTTTATTGAAATTTTTTATTAAATTTCTTCGGAGTTTAACATGTTGTACAGAAGGTTTTTTCTGTTTATCCCCACTTTGCATCCTCACCCTTGGGGTGTTGAGTCATTATTGTCTTGCATCTCCTACCGGATGCATTGTTTTTTCTTCACATGAAGACCTAGCTTTGCATCAGGTATGAGTTAATTATTTACTGACTTGGGCCTTTTATGTGCCTCTTGTCTAGTTGCTGATTTTTCTAATCCTGATGTTGTTTACTTTTAACAATGCCCTTAACAGGTAATATTCAGGGTTTTATTTCATCACAATTATAGTAGGATACATTTATTAATATTCCGGTAGTTTAGCTTTAATATTTTGGAGTTTGTCCACACTTAGGCTCTATCGGGATGCCTTTGGGCACGTGTGGTTTTCTTGATTTATTTAGAAATTATTTTTGATTGTCTTTGTCATGTATCCTTATATTGTATGATTATATGTTAGATGTTAGGAGTGCAGTGAACTTTGTTTGGATTGTAATTATTTCTGAAATTACTGCTCTCATTGTAGGGCGAGGAAGTCTACATCGGATTTACATGCTTGTTGTCTTGCCTGTAGTCACAACACTCCTACTGATTCAGGTCCTACTTGTGTGGTCAGGGTCGACTCATTAGGACACTAACACTGGAAGCAGGTGTCAAGCTATGTATTAGCGGTGTCAATGTTCCGATGTCGGAGCTGTCACCGCAAGATTATTCAGATTTCAGTTTCTTTTCCAGAGGAATAAGAACATGGTTATGGTATTGCGACACCTGTCCAGACTGTGCTTCCGTCGTCACGCTCTGAGGAGCAAACAGAGCTAGCTACAAAGGTGCTCTTGATTATAAAGGGTATAAGGCCTCTTATTCCAGCAGCTAGCTCGACTGGTGCGAGCACCTTATAAACAAAAGCTCACCCAGCGACGATGGCAAATAAAGGGAAGAAGCCTGCAAGTTTCTCTTTGGGAAGCTCAGCGAGGTCTGGGATCAGACCGCGAGTGGGAGAGCCTTCTCTAACTCAGTGACAGTCGGGGTTGTCTGTTGCTTTGAGAAACTTGCACTGCTATCCGACTTCTGATGTTCATGCAGCCGAGTGAAGAAGCTCCAGTCTTTGCCATCGAAGTCGGTCCATCCGGTAGTTAGTGATTCGAGGCTTGATTCATCGGGATATTCGGTGAAGAGATCGGTGGCCAGATCTCCATCTCGGGAGCTAAATGCGTCTGAGAATATAAGCCACTGCTCAAAAAGCCTCTGTAACGGACTTGCTGTCACAATTTGTGCAGCTCATCACAGCTTCCCAGCGGCACCCATCCACAGACTCTGATAGTGAGCAGTTGGACGGTGCTGGGTTGGTCCGGTTATCTGTGTATGTAGATGTAGAAGAAGCCATAAGTTTCTCTACGGGACACTCAGATCTGATGTCAGATCACTGATTGGAGAACCCTCTCCATCCCGTTAACAGTCGGGGTCGACTGTGTCCGTTGTGAGAAGCTATAATGAGTCCGAACATGCATCGGAATGTTCCTTCCACTCTGCAGTCGGGGCCAGCGGTGGTTATAGCTTCTTATTCTACTTACATGGAAGCGCACGAAAGGGGATTAGCCCAGAAGTTTCTAAGCGGGATACTCGGCGCGATCTGTGTACAGATCGTGAGTGCAAAGCGTTCTCTTTCCCATTAACAGTTGGAGACGACTGTTTTTGTGTTGTAAGAAACTTCAGTTAGTATGATCGTCCATCCAAAATATGACGAGTTTGAATACTTCTTCCGCACTTCAGCCGGGGTCTACTGTTGTTACGGCATCCTCTTCTTCCATGGATATGGGGTAGATGCCTACAAGTTTCTAACGGAATGCTCGGCGAGGTATGGAGCAGACCGTAAGCTGGAGAACCCTCTCCTTTCCGTCAGCAGTCGGGGTCGACTGTTTTTGATACAAGAAACTTTAGTAAGTTGGGATGTCCATTGACGCTTGCAGTTCAGGACGCTCCTTCCACACTGTAGCCGGGTTTGGGTGCAGCTATGGCTTCTTCTCCTGCTTCATTGATGAAGCACGTTGACCACAGACTAGATATCCGACTTCGCATGTTCAGGTTGATAGCTAGTCTTTTGAGGCATTTTTATATGGGACATGTGTAAATGATCTGTGGCCAGATCTCCATTCTGTGAGCAGCTTATGATAAGAAGTGGATTATCGCTGCTTTGCTAGCTTGTTCACGGACCGGCTGCCGCAGATTGCATTGCGCATCCCAGCATCGCAGTAGTCGCTGATACTACTGTCAACAGGCCCCGGTGATGAGCTGTCGGACGGTGCTGCATTGGCCCAGTCATCTGTTTGGTCAGATGGTGTTGACCATATTTTCAGATGGAACATTTGGATGGTGAGAGGGCTACGGAGGGTGAGTCTCCATCCCTCAAAGAAGGGCACCTTAAGACTATAATTTTTAGTCATAAGCTTTTCGAATCTTGTTCCATCTGAATATAAGTCTGCATTTGCTAGGCAAAAATCAGCTTAACATACCAGGCGATGGAAAGATGAAGATCTTTCCTCCCTGGATCTTTTGGCTAAGGTATCGAGGGCTTTTGTCCCGATTATGACACCTTCCTTGCCTTAGCAGTAGTATAAGAAATGCAATGCCCTGTTCCTTATGAATAGAGGTTCGAAAGTGCATAGATAGGCTGAGACAGCTGTCTTGTTTGGAATAGAGCCATTAGAAGGAATAAGTACGTCTTTTCCTTCTCAGTGTTGTATTCCTTGGCGTTAAGACATTTAATGTTATTGTGGACACCATAGTAGCCGTATGTACTGTTACAACAGTCTTTTCTTTTTCATTAGCGGCTAGTGTTGTAAGACTCCATTTAGTGAGCTTTCAGAGGCTGCAGGTGACACATATATGTATTCACAATGATGAAGACTCATAACTGCTTAGCTACCTTGAGACTACTGTCTCTTTGGGAATTACGGTTGTTAGAATAGCGACTCTTCATTCCCTACCTTGCACGACGATAATTGTAAGTCTCCATTCAGTGAGCTTTCCAGGTCGAAAGTTACATTGGGATATCTGTCTTCACGGAGATGAAGACTTCTAAGCTACGTTAGCTGGGCTCAGACCACTGTCTTTTGGAAATAGAACCGCTAAAGGAAAGAGTGCTTTTCGGTTTGTTTTCCTAGGTGCCACAGACTTGAGTCTTATTGTTGACACAATAGTAGCCTAGCTAGAATCATGACTGGTGTTTTTCAGTAATTATGCAATAAACACAACTTAAATAACTTATCTCTTGAGACTACTGTCTCTTTGGGAATTACGGCTGTTAAAAATAGCGGCTCTTCATTCCCTACCTTGCACGATGATGGTTGTAAGTCTCCGTTCAGTGGGCTTTCAAGGTCGCAACTTACGCCAAAATATCTGTCTTCACGGAGATGAAGACTTCTAAGCTATGGCTAGCATTGTAAGTCTCCTTAGTGAGCTTCTAAGGCCGCAGTTATCAGCCTTTTAATTGTCTTCATGAATAGGAAGTCCTTTAGCTGCTTCTGCAAGGTTGAGTTCACTGTCCTGTCGGACATGATGCCGTTATGTTAGAGGAGGTTATTCTCTTTCTACCAATATTGTTTGGTGTTAGTTTTCTGAGGCGATAAGCCCTATTGATGATGCCATATTAACCTAGTGTGATTAATGAGTGTTTCTTCAAACGCCTATACTAAACTCCTTCTCTGGAGTATATTTCCTGATATCAGATCGATTGTAAGGAGTTCATCTAGGTTTTTATGATCGGGTGTTGGAACATTGTTTTCATCTCCCACTTCATTTCTATCCAATTTATTGTTGTGGATTATATTTCCACTCGAGGGGGTGGGGGGGGGGGGGCGGGATTGGATATTATGTCTATATGGTGTATTATTTGGTTATCACGTCCCCCTCCATCCTTAGTGGCATTATGGAGTCGATCAAACATGACGGAGCCCTGCGGTTCCTATACTATTTGATAACTAACACAAAAGCGTTACGAGTCGTGCAGGGTTCATGGGCACATCCACTCTTTAGTTGGTTTGCTTCCTGTGGTTGTTCTTTTATAAGTCATATACGAGCATATGATTCCTGAACAATAACTGTTTTTTTTTATTCTGAATTTCTTTCATGAACACATTCGGTTGATATTGCTAGCCTTCGTGTACCTGTGTGGCTGACATGTCGGTTATCTGGGCGACATTCTCCAAATGTGGCAATTAGTCCACTCTAAGAAGTTTCGCTCAGAGCAATCTGGCCTTTTCTTATGGCGTATGAGTTTATAACTTAGTTTAACTACATTAACGTCGTATTATTCATTCCGTCTCCTGGTTACATTTGTATCACTCGGTCATACCATGGATACAGGCTGTATTCAGACGAGTGCATGTAGTATTCTGTTGCTTGCGTGTATAATATGTATATTTATTAGGCAGATGCATTATTGAATAGATTCTTTAAAATTCTTGCTCTACTTTATAGAGCTTATGAGAATTTTGGGGCTATTTGGATCAGTTATGGAATTTCCAATAGGCCGTCTATGCATACATTCTCAATTTTTGGCTTCATTATTCAGAGTAGTATATTCATTCTCCGAACAGTCATTGGTTGTAACAGACCTAGGGAACAGTGAATTATTTGGGGGAATGGTCTGTGACGGGTCTGTTAATCATAGCCCATTCCATGTTCTGAATCCAGGTTTCTACCAGTGATGGTACACAGGAGAATTCTTATTCTCGTATATTCGCACGGTTCAATTTGGAGTTTCATTATTGGAATTAATTGTACACCTGAATGGGGTCGCCTGTTGGTTGCCTCCGAAGTGTATGTGCTCTAACAGATAACTTTCCATTGGGATTCAATTGGACAAGTATAAGGTTCTACACGTTATATCACCGTTTTTTGACCTATCTACGTATTCCGACTCCGCCATATGTTCGAAGCTTGCGCTTTTAATAACTGGGATCACCACGATAGCCTTAGCTACTGAGATGGTGTTAAGCACCAATAATTAATAACTGGGTGCCTGTTTGGCAAATATATATAGATTATTTGGTACCGCTTTTCACTGATTCCAGAGCGTTTCCCTTTTTGTTTTGAGGAATATTCCTTCAAAAAAAATGGTGGGGGGGGGGGGGGGGGAGTGTGATTTTTCTTCATCTCTTCTGGCCTGATAATAAGTGTGTAACTATGAGCGAAGCTGTTTTGGTCTGTAGATTATTACTGATCTTAGATACAGCTTGTTTATTATATGTATATGGCGTGTGTTTGTGGGGGTTAGTCTCTCACTCTCGAACACGCCATCCTGATTTAAGTTGCTTAGTCCGGACTAGCCTTAAAATTGGGGGCTCGTTGCAACCTTTTAGCATAATCATTCATGCTAAGAATACGGAATTACTTGAATATGGCTCCTTATTTTGATGATATGTGTTCTCTATTATTGTATAGAGAGACATACATGTAATTCCTTTAAAAATTTAATCTCCTTTTCACCTTGGAATGCAGGCTAAGGAGCTGTATTTGGTCTTCTAATTTTTTCAAGTCCTAGGCCCTCTGCCTTTTTACGATTCAGCTTAGTCTGGGCCATTGGTTGTAGTATAAAAGTATTATAAATTTAAAGTAATTTGTATATTTTTATACTTACCAATGGCCCAGATTGGGATGGCCCTCCCATGAGTGGGCACTCATACCTCCCCACTGAGTTATCCATTTAGTAGGCTCGTCTACAAAGAATGGTGTTGGCGCCAATTCTGGTCTCTTCCTGGGTACTGCGCATACGCAAGTACTAAAAGTATGGAGGGCCAAATAGGTCTTTTAATTTTCGTTGTTGTATGCAAATTTTGGGGATTTGGGGGTTCAAAAAAGAGTTTGTGTTTAAGTAAATTTGTTCGAACCCAGTGGCCCCAGGGCTTTCAAGTTGCAGTTGTGCATTATTTAGGACCATGACTAGAGTACTGAATCCTTATATTTTTATACTGTACCAATGACCCAGACTTAACTGGTGCTAACTCTAACAAAACCAGGGCCAAACACAAATTTTGCCCCCCAATCCCCAAAATTTGCATCCAAAACAAAAAGAAATCATGTCCTAAAGGACCTCCATACTACGCCTCTACTGCGCATGCGCAGTGACGCAGTCGTCCCGAAATTGGCGCCAATTATCATTCTCTGTTTGGCCCTTCATCAGTCAACATCTCACTGATCTTTGTGCTTGTAAATCTCAGTTTAAAGGATGCCAGACACGTAATGTTTGGAGAAAATGTGATTCTAAGGAGGATAGAAGGAGGAGAGGAAAAAGAAGTGGCAAAAAATAATCAGGGCTGTACTTAAAATTTTTTGATGAAATTATGTTAAGTTGCCTATTTTCGAGGCATGGGCCTCTTGTTGTCATTCTTGCTAATTGTTGCACTGCTTATTCAGTGTTTCCTCTCCCCTAGCCTTCTAAAGTCCCCCCTTGCAATTCTCCCATGCTTTTGGCATATTTTTGAGAAATTTCATTTCTAAAATTTCCTGGGAGAGTTGCTTGGTTACAGAATGTTTTCTGTTATTTTCCCCATAGTTACGTTTTCACCCATGGGTGTATAACGTTTGTGTTCTGCATCTTCCATCTGATGTTCTACAGATTCTCCCCTGGGAGTCTCTGTTTTGCATCAGATAGAGTGTAATTGATGACTGATTCTGGGCCAGTTTTTTCAGTGCCTGGAGTCATGTTTTCTAGTGTGTTTACACTGTTTGTTTTCATTGGCAACAGCCTTTTTTGAGGGGGGCTGTTTGCCTTTGTTGTAGTTTATCTCATTATAAGATACATTTATATTATCCGAAAGTGTCTCATTAATTATTTTATATAAATTTAAAATTTTTGACCACACTTTGCCATCGGATCCATCGGGGCTCAACGTTACTCTTCAGCAACTTGGGCTTTGCTGAAAAAATATTTTTTCAAAATTATTTTGTTTTGCAATTGTTTTTTCATTTATTAATGGATCATGTTATTATGTATCTTTGTGTCAGGGGTTTTTGCGAGTAACTAGGACTTATTGTTGTTCTTTCACAATGAAGGGACGTTGTTCAAATTGTAATAGGAAGAAATCTTCCTCTGACTTTCATGATCATTGTATTAATTGTAGTCAGTGTTCTCGCATTAATCCCTGTCCTATATGTGAACATTGGGATGAGAAACATTGGAAACGTGTGTCACGATATGTTGTTTCTGGAGAAAGAGCGATGCCGGCTCTTTCTCCGCAAGGTCACTCTACTCTCTCAGTTTCTATTTCAGAGGAACCAGAACAGGGTGATGTTTCCATGTTATCTTCTTCAAGTGTGCGTCCGTCGTCACAAATGAATTAAGAGCTAGCGGCAAAAGTGCTCATGGAGATTAGACAAATGTCGTCCGCTAGCTCGCCCGGTGTAGCGTCCATTCACCGAATGGTTCGGCAGCCGGGTTCGTCCGATGCGGTCCAAGAGGAAATTTTGGGTGATGCGAGCACTATAAACATAATAGATGCACACCCAGTAACGGCGGATAGTAAGCGAGAACGGAGGAAGCCTTTTAGTCCGGTTCCTAGCTCGTCCAGGTCCAGCCGGGCCGCGAGCGAGAGAGGTCCCTCTCTCGTACAACAACATCTGGGACCAGATGTTGTGGTACAAAATGTGTCTTTAGCGGAGCATACGTCCGTCGCTCGGGACGCTCCGTTGTATAAGCAGTCCGCAGAGACTGTTAAGGCTTCCTCTTCTCGTCAGCGCACACGACCGCACCTTGGCTGCGTGACCACCGATATATTACCAGCTTCGCCGATGAAGGATTCTTCGGCGACCAGGTCACACGATCCGGCAGCCAGGGATTCGAGACCGATGGACTCTGGACGTTCGCATAGGAAAAGTATGCGGGAGCCATCTGATGCGGAGCTGCCCTCGGCGAAGCAGCGAAAGACTGCGCCTCCGCAGGTCTCGACGCCGGACATTCTTGTGCAGATAGCACAGCTTATCGCAGCATCCCAGCAGCCGACAGAAACGGTGTCGGATCGAGAATTATTCGACGGCGCTGGGTCGGTACGCTCCGCCGAAGCATCGGGGGCGGACGACCGGGAACATCATGAGGTCCGACCGGATGGTGAAAGGGATACGGATGACTTGGAGCTATCCCTTTCGGAACAACATAAAGCTGCCGTGGACTTCATCCGGCACTTTCTCCCTCAAGTTGTTCCGTCGGGCCAGACTGCTGCGCTTCCGGACAAGAGAATTATAGCGTCATTGGACTCTGAATTTTTTGAGCGGTTCAGGGACATCGCTCCCGAGTTTCCGTCGCAGTCCAATAATGTTGCTAGAACATTTGAATTATTGAACGACGCTATATTTAAACTTGCTTCCAGGACGGGGAAAGCAGGTTTCTTGTCCGCTAATACTCTCAACCTGCCTTTCATTAATGCAAGGAATAAATTCGATACGGCAGGACAGGGTATACCGAGAGTTCCCCTGCGTATGGACGACGAGGCGGAAGACTTAGAGCTATCATTACCGTCGTCAGCTTCTATTCCAACCGCGGTGTTGGAAACAGCTATTGCGTCTAACAGAGCCAATTTAGATGCCTTATCTTACGCAGATCACCTTACTAAGGCGTTATCACTGCGCCTTCAAGGGGAAGAGTTTCAGGATATACAATCCTCTTTAAGACTTCTTTCAAGGGCAGTAGCTTATTCCATGTGTAACTCCGCCCTTTCAGTGGCAAATCTGGAGTTGGTTAGACGTGACGCAGCCCTAGCTACATCCACACTAGTGGATTCTAAGGTGAAGAACTCTCTTAGAGTCGCTTCGGTCTCAGGAGAACTTCTCTTTGACGGCAAGCTTTCCGCTATTTATGATAAAATTAAAAAGAAAGCTAATGATTTTCTGTTGTTCAGATCGGCTCCTAAGAAGTCGGATACAGCAGACACGAATAAGACAGGCACTTCTGGGTCTAATGCGCCCAAGAGAGGTTCCTATAGAGGTTCCGGTGCGTCCTCTTGGTCTTATTCGAGAGACCGTCAGGATAGCGACTCTCGTTCGGGACGTCCTTCAGGCCGGGACAATCGGTAGGACGCCCCGAGGTCGACGAGGCGAGGTGCGGGTCGTGGAAGACGTGGTTTCTCCTACCGCAGGCCTCGCAGGTCCAGGAGGTGATGGCTTAAACCTCTATCGCGTTCCGGTTGGCGGAAGGTTGTCGAGTTTTTCACAAGAGTGGGCGTCGATTACGGACGACCCTTGGGTGAGAGGAGTGACTTCGGAAGGTCTGAAGATATCCTTCAAACGAAAGCCTCCATTAACTCGAAGTCCAAAGTGGACTCATCTTCCGTCAAATCCACAGAAAAGAGACGCTCTGTTATCAGAGGTGCAGTCTCTTTTAATGAAGAACGCGGTAGAGGTCGTAGAAAACCAGGAATCTCTGGGATTCTACAGCCATCTGTTTCTGGTTCCGAAACCAGACGGCTCGTTCCGTCCAGTCATAGATTTGAGCTGGATAAACAAGCTGATCGTCGCTCCGAAGTTTTATATGGAGACGATTCGATCGGTCAGAGCGAGTATTCGGGTGAACGATTATGCAACGAGCATAGATCTCAAAGATGCGTACTTTCACGTCATGGTACATCCGACATTCCGAAAGTATCTATGCTTCGCAGTCCTTGGAGTGGTGTATCAATTCCGGGCGATGTGCTTCGGATTGAATCTAGCACCCTGGGCTTTCACTCGGGTAATGAACTCGGTAATGATCTACTTCCGAGCTCATTCGTCTGCGGTAACGTCGGCCTACCTGGACGACATTCTTCAGAGGTACGGCAACGAGTTAACGCTTCAGAACGATGTTCAGAATCTTCTTCTATTGCTCCGACGTCTCGGTTTTATAGTAAACGAGGAGAAGTCGGATCTGGTGCCGTCCAAGTCATTCACTCATCTGGGAATGAGCTTCGAGACGCACAACAATCTCGTTCGTCTGCCGTTAACCAGAGCGAAATTAGTCAGTTGTTACACTTGCTATTGTCTGCACGCAGACAAAGTCACGGCGAGAGAATTTATGAGACTGATAGGTCTGTGCGGAGCCGCCGCGGATCTAATTCCGATGGGGTGGCTACGCACACGTCCTCTTCAAATTTTCCTGACTCAGAATTGGAGTGTGAAAATTCATTCGCTCGATGTAGACGTTCTCTTGTCAGATCAAGCGAAACAAGAGATTCAGACTTGGGCAAACATTCAGTGGTTAACTCAAGGAGTTCCGCTGCAGTTGCCGGATCCGAGTTTTACCGTTATGACGGATGCCAGTCAAACAGGTTGGGGTGCATCATTAATCCCAACGGATTCGAGATGCCAGGGTCTTTGGGATCCGCAATTCCTGTGCAAGCACATAAACATCAAGGAAATGATGTCAATTTGGCTTGCGTTACGTCACTGGACGGACATTATTCACGATGCTCATGTCCAAATCCTATCCGACAATACGACAGTAGTGGCGTATATACAGAATCAGGGAGGCACTCATTCAGTTCCGTTGTTCAATCTAACGGAAAGAATCCTTCTGTTTGCGTTAGAACATCACGTTCTTCTTTCGGTCCGTCACATACCGGGTCGTCTGAATGTGCTAGCAGACTCCCTTTCACGAAAGGGTCGTTTGTTGCCGTCGGAGTGGACTCTCAACAAACAAGTATTCAATCAGATTTGCTACCAATGGGAACGGCCAATGATAGACTTATTTGCGACACATCTCAACAATCAGTTGCAGACGTATGTGTCTCCGTGTCCGGATCCAAGAGCATTTGCAGTAGACGCTCTGTCGATCCCTTGGGACGGAATGATAGGATATGCGTATCCTCCAGCGTCGTTAATTCAACAAGTATTGCTAAAGATAAAACAATCTCAATGCAAGATTCTGTTGGTAGCATCTCTGTCGCCACAGAGACCGTGGATAAATCTACTCAGGTGTCTGTTGTGGGACCTACCGCGGAAGCTTCCTCCACGAGAGGATCTTCTTTCGCAGGGGAAATCGCGCCAACTCCATCACAACCCGCAAGGTCTCAACCTTCACGTTTTTCCGTTGTGCGGTCCTTCTTGCATGGCAAGCACTTTACAGGACGAGCAGTGGACGCGATTTCTAACTGTAGGAGGACCTCCTCTTCGCTAAACTATGCGGCTAAGTGGAAGGTTTTTCGTCGTTGGTGTAGGGATCATTCTGTAGATATATTTGATCCCTCTATACCAGACATTGCAAACTTTCTAGTATACTTGTTTGATGAAATCAAACTGCAGCCTGTTACTATAAAGGGTTATAGATCTATGTTATCTGATACCTATGCACATCATGATAGTTTACAAATTGGATCTAATGTCTCTTTATCGAAGTTGGTTAGAAACTTTTCGATAAATAGACCCAGAACTCTTAGATTAATTCCTAAGTGGAATTTAGCTTGGGTTCTCCTTAAATTGAAGGAAAAGCCATTTGAACCTCTTGTGACAGTAGATTTCAAATTCTTATCTTAAAAGACAGCTTTTCTCTTAGCTTTCTCTTCTGCCAGAAGAGTCAGTGAGCTTCATGCACTATCGGTGGATGATTCTCATTATCGTAGTGTTGGGAACACTATCACCTTCACTACTAATGTGGGTTTTTTAGCTAAGAATCAGGCTCCTAATAAATATCCGGAACCTATTGTTATTAAGGCTCTTCCGTCTTCAGACGGGCGTAGGCCTTTACTCTGTCCTGTTAGAGCACTATGTATCTATAAACAGAGATCTCAGTTTATCAGAAAGGGACGGAAACGTTTCTTTCTGTCTTTGATGCCTAATAGAAAGGACATTTCAGTCCATTCTATTGCTAGATGGATTCAGTTAACTATCCGTACTGCTTATGAAGATTTATCTTCTTCTCAGCAGTCTGTGCTTAAGATTTCTGCTCATGAAGTAAGAGCTCTTTCTACTTCCTGGGCTTATGCTAATAGTGTTGCTATTACAGATTTAATGAAGGCTGCTTATTGGTCTCAGCCATCCACATTTACGAATTTTTATCTCAGAAATATTGAGTCCATTTCTGGAGACCTGCATTGTTTAGGTCCGTTATCTGTTGCTCAGAATGTCGTCCACTAAACAGTTGCAACTATAGTTATGCAGGCTTTCTGTTCCGGCAGTGACTCCGTCCGGCTGCCCTCTTCACTCTGGGCTATTTGACCCAGGGCAAGGGGAAGGGGGGGGGGGGGTGTTCCCTTAGGTCACCTGCTTTATAGTGAAAAGCAAGGGAATGCCTCCTCCAAGTCAGTATTTCTGAGTCGCTTCCGGGATGGTTTTAAAGTGTAATATTAATGTTTAAATTCATTCATGTCTTATTTTTAAAGTGTAGCTCGGTGTGAAGCATTTGTATATGTCAAGTGTCAAACGGGCTTTAATATACAATACTCGGACACTTTTAAATGACTATAAAGAGTCGCAATTCTCTGGACTACTTTATTTATTGGCTTGCTTTAAAACTAATTAGTATAAGGGTTATACTGGATGTTAATAGAGAACATGAATGTTATTGTGCTCAATTATTAAGGGTAGTGTATCTTTCTAATTTAATATTAAATAAGAAAGATACATGTAAAGCCTAATACTCCTTTTCTCCTTAAGGGGTTACCTCTTTACTATATAGTTGAGCTTATTGGATTTTCCTCTATGTCCTAGGCCCTCCAGCCTGTTTACTATTCAGCTAAGTCTGGGTCATTGGTACAGTATAAAAATGTTAAAAAATTTATAGTAATTTATATATTTTTTATACTTACCAATGACCCAGACGGGGATGGCCCTCCCTGGAGTTGGGAACTCTTGCCTCCTCGCTGAGTACATAGCGCTGACCAGGCACTGCCAGTAAGAATGATAATTGGCGCCAATTTCGGGACGACTGCGTCACTGCGCATGCGCAGTAGAGGCGTAGTATGGAGGTCCTTTAGGACATGATTTCTTTTTGTTTTGGATGCAAATTTTGGGGATTGGGGGGCAAAATTTGTGTTTGGCCCTGGTTTTGTTAGAGTTAGCACCAGTTAAGTCTGGGTCATTGGTAAGTATAAAAAATATATAAATTACTATAGATTTTTTAACTTTCTGGAAATTTTATTTTTTTTAGGTGAAAACTTAGACAATTTTCTGTTGTGTTAAAGTAACTTTTATTGCATATTATGGTGACCTATATTGCTTATATGTGTGTTTTATTGTGAGTGTAGTTTCTCTTAACCCTTCTACTAAGTATATGTGATGTTGTTTTGCCCATTTTTATTTTTTTTTCAAAACATCTGTGTACTTGTAACAATTAATGTTTCTGTCAACTCCAATATCTGAATTGTAAGAGTTTGTGTTTGAATTGTTTTCTTCAACCCCAGTGGCCCCTGGGCTAGCTTTTATATTGCAGTTGTGGGTTAATTAGGACCATGACTATATCACTTAACCCTTTACCCAACGTAACGGCCCAAACCGGCCAGCACTATTCTCAAAAATCGCCAATTAATTTTCATTATTTTTTCATTTTTTGTCTCAAAAACATGGGTTATGACCCCTCGTTTGAACGAGCTCATCGAGCTCATTCCAATGAGGGGACATAACCTATGTTTTTGAGACAAAAAATTAGTTATTCAAGAATTGTTTTGCCAGTGTTGTCTACTTTCCTTGTTAGGTAAAGTGTTGAGCCGTATTTTCTGGAAATTTTTCTACAATTTTTTTTTACTTTTGGTGAAAATTTCTGTTGTAAGATGTTGTGTTGAAGTAAACTTTATTGCTCAATATGGTGATCTCTATTGCTTATAGTTTCTTTTAACTCTCTACTTAATATATGTGGTGTTATTTTGCCCATTTTTTCAGCGAAAAAATCTGCAAACTTGTACTTGTGACAATGTACGTTTCTGTCAGCTCCAGTATCCAACTTACAAGAGTTTGTGTTTGGTTTGTTTTTTCAAACCCAGTTGCCCCTGTGGTTTTATATTGCAGTTGCTGGTTGCATAGGTGCATGACTACAGTACTTGACTCTTATTTTCTGGAAATTTTTCTTCAAATTTTATTTTCTTTCTTTTGTTTGGCCTGTTGTGAACAGTCTTGTGTCTTAGCTCTCTGAAATTTCTGTTTTCCTGGCTTCAATCGTTGGATAAAGTCGAAGTTTCGTGTCATAAGAAGATTAGAGGTGAGCCGATAATTGGTATTGGCTCTTGGTATAGGCCTATAAATTGATTGTCAGCAACATATCAGTATTGGCAAAAGGAGATTTGTCAGCCTATATCATTGTCGATATTTTTTCGACAATTTTACACCCAAAAATCCTTTGAAATTTTGGCAGTCATCATCGCTTTATGATCAAACTTCCAGAAAAAAATTAAATGTTGGGATCTTCTTTAGTTTAAACAATATTTATTGAAAAAAGAAATGAATATCATGTTACATGAATACACAACATAAGACAAATAATGAACACAATAGTACAAGAAACCCAGCACATAACATGACAGACGATAATTTTGAAACAAACAGATTAGGGTTTTGAAGGGAAGCTTTAAGATCTTCTTTGTTTTGAAATACTATTTTCGATATAATTGCAACATAGTGAGTGATATTGCATTCATAAAATTCATTGTTCAGTGTTATTCTCCTTACTCATTTATCACTCATTTTCGATTGTCAACAAAAGAAAATTCTCAGTGTGCAATGTGTACACCACTTGTCACTTTGGTCATCTGTCAAGAATTACAGATAGAACACACGTACAAAAAATTCAAAACAAATCATCTGCCTGTCACAGTGTCATGACTCCAGAGCAATGCAAATGAGCTAAGTGTCCCACCTCTGTTTTGATTCTACAACATAACTTATTCTTGACAATGTTTTAATTCTCTGAACTAAAAGTTTTCATCTAGTGAATTGATGTCAGAAGGCTGAATGATAATCAAAACAAAGTAACACAAATTCAAGCTCAGAACAATAAACAATACTTTGGTCACTCTGTGAATCTTATTTGCTTACTTTTAACCCTTTACCTAACCTGAAAAGCAGACGACACTTGCAAAAATAATTCTTGAATAACTAATATTTTTATACTGTACCAATGACCCAGACATAGCTGGTGCTAACTCTTAAAAATATAGGGCCAAACACAATTTTTGCCCCCCCCCCAATCCCCCAAATTTGCATCTAAAACCAAAGAAAACATGTCCTGAATGGCCCTCCATACTTCACCTCTACTGCGCATGCGCAGTGTCAAGGATGTCCCGAAATTGGCGCCATTAATCATTCTTTGTTTGGCCCTTCATCAGTTAACATCTGACTGATCTTTGTACTTGTAAATCTCAGTTTAAATGATGCCAGACACATAAATATTAGAGAAATGGTGATTCTAAGGAGGATATAGAAGGAGGAGAGGAAAAATGAGTGACAGAAAATTATCAGGGCTGTAACTTAAATTTTTTTAATGAAATTATGTTAAGTTACCTATTTTCGAGGCAACAGCCTGTTGTGGTCATTCTTGTTATCAAGTTACACTGCTTGTTCAGTGTTTTCCTCTCTCCCTTTCCTTTAAGTCCCCTCTTGCTATTCTCCCATGCTTTTGGCATATTTTCTGTAATATTATTACTAAAATTTCTTGGGAGTTTTAGCTAGATAACAGAATGAATTCTGTTCTTTTCCCCATGTTTACGTCTTCACCTATGGGTGGTTAGGCGTAGTGTTCTGCATCTACCATCTGATGTTCTGCAGTTTCTTCCCTGGAAGTCTCTGTTTTGCATCAGATAGTGTATTATTGGTAACTGATTTCGGGCCTGGAAGCCTGGAGTCTTCTTCTGGTGTGTTTACACTTATTGTTTATATTTACAACAGCCCTCTGTGTGAGGGGGGATTTCTTGAAAATAATATCTTGATGTTCATTTAATCATAACTAGATACATTATTATTTATTGTTCGTAAGTGTTGCATAAATTGTTTAAAATATTTTTAGAATTTTTGTCCACACTTAGGCTTGGGATCCATTGGGGCTCAACGTTACTTTTCAGAAACTTGGGCTGTTCTGAAAAAATATTTTTTCAAAATTTTTTGATTTCAATTATTTTTTCTATGTTAATGGATCTTGTTATTATGTATTTTGATTGTCAGGGGTTGGTGCGAGTACTAGGACTTTGTTTTCTTTTCACATTGAAAGGATATTGTTCAATTGTAATAAGAGGAAATCTTCCTCTGACTTTCATAATCATTGTATATGTAGTCAGTGTACTCGCACTAACTCCTGTTCTGTATGCGATGACAACATGGGAAGCGTGTGTCACGGTATGTTAGTGGGGAATTGGCCATTCCGGTTCTTTCCCCGCAGGGTCACTCTACTTTATCAATCTCTATTTAAGATGATCAGGAACAGGGTGATGTATCCGTGATGTCTTCCAAAAGTGTGCCTCCGTCGTCACAATTAATGAAGAGCTAGCGGAAAAGTGCTCATGTAAATATGTCAATTGCCTAAGAGGACCCTAGTAGGTTCAGTGGACTTTGACGTCCGCTAGCTCGCCCGGTGTAGCGTCCATTCATCGAATGGTTCGGCAGCCGGGTTCGTCCGTTGCGGTCTAGAAGGAGTTTTGGGTGATGCGAGCACTATAAATCAACCAAATGCACACCCAGTGACGGCGGATTAGAGGAGAGAACGGAGGAAGCCTTTTAGTCCAGTTCCTAGCTCGTCCAGGTCCATCCGGACTGCGAGCGAGAGAGGCCCCTCTCTCATACAACAACATCTGGCCCCAGATGTTGTGGTACAAAATGTTTCGCATTCGGAGCATACGTCCGCCGCTCGGGACGCTCCGATATATAGTCAGTCTGGAGCGACTGTCAATAAGGCTTCCTCATCCTCATGGTAGCGCACACGACCGCTCTTTGCTACGTGACCTCGGATATCCAGTCAGCTTCGCCAATCAGAGAATCATCGGCGACCAGGTCACACCATCCGGTAGCCAGGGACACGAGGCCTGCAGACTCCGGACGTTCGCATAAGAAAGTGTGCGGGAGTCAACGTACACGGAGCTTCCAGCGGCAAAGCATCATAAGACCGCTACTGCACAGGCCTCAGTGACGGACGTGCTATCCCAAATAGCACAGCTTATCGCAGCATCCCAGCAACGACAGAATCTCTGTCGCATTATGTATTATCCGACGACGCTGAGTCGGGACGCTCCACGGAAGCAGGTACGGACGTCCGAAAATTTCATCTGGTCCGACGGGATGCCGAAAGGGATTCGGAGGATTTCGAGCTTTCCCTTTCGGAACAACATGAGCTGCTGTGTATGTCATCTGACTTTATCTTCTAAAAGTTCTTTCGCCGGACCAGAATGCTGCGATGCCGAATAAGAAACTGATAGCGTCGGTGGACACAGAAATTTTTGGTTTGGTTCAGGGACATCGTCCCTCAGTTCCGACACATTCCAATAATGTCACACAAACTTTCGAATTATTGAATGACGCTATATATATTATTATATGCTTGCTATTAACAAGCATGTCTGGTTTCTTGTTCGCAAAGTTACTGAGATGTCTTTCAAAGTGTGCCTCTGTCGTCATAGTTAATGAAGAGCTAGCGGCTATAAGTGCTCATGGAATACGTCAATCGCCTAAGAGGTCCCTAGTAGGATCGACGGAGTTGACATTCGCTAGCTCACCCGATGTAGCGTCCATTCATCGAATGGTTCGGCAGTCGGGTTCGTCCGTTGCGGTCTAGGAAGGAGTTTTGGGTGATGCGAGCACTATATAGACATTAGTACACACCCAGTGACGACGGATTAGAGGACAGATCGGAGGAAGCCTGTTAGTCCGGTTCCTAGCTCGTCCGGGCTGCAAGCGAGAGAGGTCCCTCTCTCGTACAACAACATATGGGACCGGATGTTGTGGTACAGATATTTCGCATTCGGAGCATATGTCCGTCGCTTGGGACGCTCCGTTATATTGACAGTCCGAGAGACTGTCGATAATGCTTCCTCATCATTACAGCAGCGCACACAACCGCACATTGGCTACGTGACCTCGAGTATCCGGCCAGCTTCGTCATTCAGTGATTCCACGGCAAACAGGTCACGCCATCCGGTAGCCAAGGGACACGAGGCCTATACACTCCGTTCGCTCGCATAATAGAAGTATGCACGGGGTAACGAACACGGAGCTTCCAGCGGCAATGCATCGTAAGACCGCTTCTCCACAGGCCTCAGTGACGGACGTGCTATCCAAAATAGCACAGTTTATCGCAGCATCCCAGCAAACGACAAATTCTCGGTCGGATCAGGAATAATCCGACGGCGCTGGGTCGGTGCGCTCCGCTGTTGCATCAGGTTCGGAACGACCAAACACTTTATAGGGTCCGACAGGATGACGAAAGGGATTCGGACGATTTCGAGCTTTCCCTTTCGGAACAACAGAAGCTGCCATACATTTCTTCCGGCATTATCTTCCAGAGGTTGTTCCATCGGACTATATTGCTGCGATGCTGGATAAGAGACTAATAGCGTCATTGGACACGGAGTTTGGATCGGTTCAGGGACATTGTCCCTGACTTACCGACACAGTCCAATAATGTCTTTAGAACATTCGAATTATTTAACGACGCTATATATAAGCTTGCTACCAAGCATGATAGTCTAGTTTCTTGTCCGCAATGCTCTATTCTGCCTTTTTTCAATTCTAGGAAATTATTTATATTGGCAGAACAGGGCATACCGAGAGTTCATATGCGTCTGGACAGCAGTGCTGAAGACTAGGAATTATCTTTTTCGCCGTCTATGTCAATTCCAACCACGATGTTGGAAACGACAATGATGTCTAATAGACTTAACTTAGACGCTTTATCATACGTAGACCAGGGACCAGTCTGGGGGGAATTTTAGGGAGACTTCAAGTCTCCCTCCAGAAAAAATAGGGTGACTGCAGAGTCATGTAGGGAGACTTCATAGGCAAGTGGGGAAAATTAAGAATATTCATGTACCACCCCCGCCGCCCCTTCATATTTTCAATTTATGGTCCTCCATTAACATACAAATAATCCAGGTCCAGTTGTCTATGATGCATCTGTGCCAGGTTAAAAAATCACAATGTAATTATTGACTGAAAATCCCCCACTGCTACCTTCTCCTTCATGACCCCTCACCTCTTCTTCGTGCCAATCCCCCATCACCCTCCTGTGGTTGCCTTTCAACAAAGTCTACTAAGCTAATAATTTCCTAAGTCTGAAAGTGTGAACAGGGCCAGATGTAAGAAGGTTGCTTGGGAGGTACTTTGTTAGTTAATAAACAAAATACATTCTGGGGTCGAGTATTTTGTAAAAGAAATGTCATTCCGCATCATTTTTATGGCATTCCAGTGTCATTCCGCGTCATTTCATGTCATTCCGATGTTTAGGAGGACCCTTTTTCAAGATCGTCCACATGCACACTTGTGTCCTGTACAAAGCTTTTCTTGACATCACAAAAGCTTTTTTTCATGTGTTTCAATTCCATTCGTGTTTTTCTGGGAATAGACAGCCCAACAGTTAACAGTCGTCAGCAAATTGAAATGAAAATAATGTGTTATAAAATACGTCCGTTGTGTATACATTTTCGGCATCCTAAGCGACGTAACCTACTTTCAAACTGGGTTGTTTGTTGAGTCACCTATTTTCGTTTCGACACTTGAAGCTCCGACTGGAACGCAACAAAATAGAAATAAAAAAATCCGCCAAAAGCAACAATGGACAATTGCTTGTCGTGTGATTTCAAATAAATGGACGTTTATTTGACGAATTAAAATGCCCATTTATCACACTCGAGCACATTCGATTTTTGAAAATACTCGTTTTCATGTGAACCTCGCATCACTCAGTTCAGCCTTTTCTCATTTTGGCCAATTTTTAGAGGGCGACTTGTAATCGCCCCGACTATTTTTCTAGGCGACTTTGGGCTTAGAAGGGCGACTTAATCGCCCTAGTCGCCCTCACGGCTGGTCCCTGACGTAGACCACCTTACTGAGGCGTTATCATTACGTCTTCAAGAGAAAGAATTCCAGGATATGATCCTCAATGTGATTTCTTTCAAGGGCAGTAGTTTTTCCACGTATAACTCCGCCCTTCAGTGGTAACCTGGAGTTGGTTAGACGTGACGCAGCCCTGGCTATATCCACGCGCGTGGATAGTAAGGTGAAGAACTCTCTCAGAGTCGCTTCGGTCTCGGAGAAGCTTCTCTTTGACGGCAACTTTTCAGCAATCTATGAATTGCTCGATATACGCGTTCTCTTGTCTATCTAGTGTAGCAAGAGATTCAGACTGGGGCAAACATTCGGTGGTTGACTCAGAGAGTGCCACTGCAGTTGCCGGATCCGAGTTTTATGATTATGACGGATGCCAGTCAAACAGGTTGGGGTACAATATTGATCCCAACGGATTCGAAGTGCCAGGGTCTTTGGATTCTGCAGTTTCTAGGCAAGCACTTAACTTCCAGGAAATGATGTTATTTAGGCTTGCACTATGTCATTGGATGAACATTATTCAGAAATGCATGTCCAAATCCTGTCCGTTAATACGACAGTAGTTGCGTATCTCCGGAACCAGGGAGGCACTCATTCGATTCCGTTATTCAATTTAACAGAAAGAATCCTTCTGTTTGTTATAGTACACCAAGTTCTGCTTCGGTCCGTCATATTCCGGGTCGTCTGATTGTATTAGCAGACTCCCTTTCACGTAAGGGTCGCTTGTTGCCGTCAGAATGGACTCTCAACAAACAAGTATTCAATCAGATTTGCTATCAATGGGAGCGCCCAATGATAATTTATTTGCGACACAACTCACTATTCAATTGCAGACGTATGTGTTTCCATGTCCGGATCCCTGAGCTTATGTTGTTAACGCTCTATTGATCTAATAGGACGGAATGATAGGATACGCGTATCCTCCAGCGCTGTTGATTCAGCTAGTATTGCTAAGATAAACATCCACAATACAATTCTGTTGATAGCATCTCTGTCTTCACAAAGACCGTGGGTAAATTTACTCAGGTGTCTACTGTGGGACTTACCGCGAAACTTCCTCCATGAGAGGATCTTCTTTCGCTGGGGAAATCGTGTCAACTTCATCATAACCCGCAAGGTCTCAACCTTCACGTATTCTGTTGTGTGGTCCTTCTTGCACGGCAAGCATTGTACAGGACGAGCTATGGACGCGATTTCTTACTGTAGGAGAACCTCTTCTTTGCTATACTATGCGGCTAAAGTGGAGGCTCTTCCGTCGTTGGTGTAGGGATCATTATGTTGATATTTTTGATCCCTCCATACTAGACATTGCAACTTTCTAGTATACTTGTTTGACAAGATCAACTGCAGCCTGTTATTATTAAGGTTATAGGTCTATGTTATCTCATACCTATGCACTCTATGATAGTTTACAATTGAGTCTTATGTCTCTTTACCTAAGTCAGTTAGAAACTTTTCGATAAATAGACCTAGAATCCTTAGATTAAATTCCTATACGGAATTTAGCTTCGGTTCTTATTTACCCAAGTAACCATTTGAGCCTTTGGAAACAGTAGTTTTCAAATTCTGACCTTTTAAGACAGTAATTCTCTTAGTCTTCTCTTCTACTGAAGAGTTAGTGAGCTTCATGCACTATTGGTGGACGATTCTCACTTTCGTAGTATCGGAAACACTATTTCCTTTACTACTAATGTTGGATTTTTGGTTAAGAATCAGGCTCCTAATAAATATCCGAAACCTATTGTTATTAAGGTCCTTCCGTCTTCGTACGGGCATAGGCCTTTACTCTGTCCGGTTAGAGTTTACGTATTTATAAACAGATATCAGTTTATTAGTACGGACGTAAGCTTCTTCTGTCTTTGATGCCTAATAGAAGGACATTACACTCCATTCTATTGCTAATGGATTCAATTAACTATCGGTACTGCTTATGGTATATCATTAACTCAGCAGTTTGTGCTTGAGATTTCGGCTCATGAAGTAAGAGCTCTTTCTACATCTTGGGCTTACATTAATAGTGTCGCTATTATAGATTTTATGAAGGCTGCACATTGGGCTCAGCCATCCACATTCATGAATTTTTATCTCAGAAATATTGAGTCCATTTCTGGAGGCCTCCATTGTTAGGTCTATTATCTACTGCTCAGAATGTCATTCACCTAACAGTTGCTACTATAGCTAGGTAGGCTTTCTGTTCCGGCAGTGACTCCGTCCTGCTGCCCTCTTCGCTCTGGGCTATTTGACCCAGGGCAAGGAGAAGAGGGGGGGGGGGGGGGAGGGTGTTCCCTTGGGTCACCTGTTTTATTATGAAAACAAGGGGATACCTCCTCCGGAGTTAGTAATTCTGAGCTGTTACTGGGATGGTTTTTAAGTGATAAGTTTATGTTTTAAAAATTCATTCAGGTCATAGTTTTTAAAGTATAGCTTTTGAATATATCACGTGTCAAACGGGTGTTATTATACAATCCTCAGACTCTTTTAAGGAGTATAAAGAGTCTCTATTCTCTTGACTAACTTTATTTATTGGCTTACTTTAAAAATTATTAGTATAAGGATTATACTGGATATTAATAGAGTACATGGATGTTATGATGCTCAATTATGGAAGGTGTTGTGTCTTTCTAATTTATCATAAATAAGAAAGATACATGTAAGGCCTAATACTCCTTTTCCCCTCGAGGGGATGACTCTATTTTATATAATTGAGCTTATTGGAATTTCCTCTATGTCCTAGGCCCTCCAGCCTTTTTACTATTCAGCTATGTCTGGGTCATTGGTACAGTATAAAAATGTTAAAAAATTTATAGTAATTTATATATTTTTTATACTTACCAATGACCCAGGCGGGGATGGCCCTCCCAGGAGTTGGGAACTCATACCTCCCCGCTGAGTACATAGCGCTTACCAGGCACTGGTTATAAGAATGATTAATGGCGCCAATTTTGGGGCGTCCTTGACACTGCGCATGCGCAGTAGAGGTGAAGTATGGAGGGCCATTCAGGACATGTTTTCTTTGGTTTTAGATGCAAATTTTGGGGATTGGGGAGCAAAATTTGTGTTTGGCCCTATATTTTTAAGAGTTAGCACCAGCTATGTCTGGGTCATTGGTAAGTGTAAAAAATATATAAATTACTATAAATTTTTTAACTTTTTTTCATTTTTTGTCTCAAAAACATAGGTTATGACCCCTCATTTGAACGAGCTCGACTAGCTCGTTCCAATGAGGGGTCATAACCTATGTTTTTGAGACAAAAAATGAAAAAAATAATGAAAATTAACTGGCGATTTTTGAGAATAGCGCTGGCCGGTTTTGGCCGTTACGTTAGGTAAAGGGTTAACAAAGCACATGGCAGTTCAGTTTACTCTTTTCACTGCAACAGTTCCTGGAATTTTAATCTGTTTAAAAAGCAGGTTTCGGTTTCCCTTGGCTGTCATTTTTCACAATTCCCAGAAACATTTTCCTCACAATGTGACACTAGCACATGTATTTTAAGAACAGTTAATTATTGGGTAAAAATTCTTTCAATACACTTGGTGGTATGTATCATTCCCAATTTTTCTCTTTGATGTGATCTGCAACAAAACTTCTTACTTATCGATGCCCAGAAAACACTGTTTGACATGCCATCTACTTTTTCTCTCTTGATTGGTTGAATTCACATGTGCTTATTCCCAAGTCAGTAAAGAATCCGTGTCATTATCGGCCGATATTTAGAACAGTAGATACATGTATCGGTATTGGCAAAACCAATAACAGTGGTATCAGCTCAAAGAAGATACCGCTCCATCAGGAAGAAGACTGTGATATATTCAGGACAGTGCTTTAAAATTATGATTTAACTGATTAAATCCTGTGCCACCCTATTTCGGGTCAATCCCTGAAGATCACCATTTATCTAATATATGTTTTATTAACCCTTTACCCAACACAGATGATATCAAAATTTATTATTTTAAATATCATTTTTTAAAATTTTTCAAAAAATTTCAACAAAACCATATCATGTGACCCCCTCATTGGAATGAGCTCGTTCCAATGAGGGGTCACATGATATGGTTTTGTTGAAATATTTTGAAAAATTTAATTTTTTCAACTGCTCAATTTGCATAGTACGCGGGCCGATTCGTTAGGTAAAGGGTTAATTTTTTTTTTAATGTATACTGCCCTTCTCCTACTTCCCAGTTGTTTCGACGACTTTTGGCTTTTGTAAGAATATTTTTTTCTCAAATTGGTTTACATTAGAAATGGCTACCCATGGACACGAGTCTTTGGGTACATCCTCAAATTGAGCCCTGCTCTAGCACGTTCATGCTTTTGCCTATTTGGTTATATTACAGATTATTCCGTTAATCTTCGCTAGAGCAGGTTTCATGCAGATGCATCTAAATAATATTTTTACTTGTGGACATAATTGGATTCCGTGTTGTGATAATTATAGCCTGTATACCTGTCTGTAATTCTGAATGTTTTAGACTGAAATGTTTTACATATTATCAACTCTGGGTGACTTTTAATATTCAGCGCTTACAGTCCTGCTGTCTGCATAACTAATAGGTTTTGTTATTACGGTATTGCATTTTAATGGTTTGGCCGTAATAAAGTTTAAGAGAGATATTTGTCATACACTTTATTTACATCCACACTATCTTGTAGGTCTGGTACGATTCATTGAAACTTCGATGCATCGCAGTACAGATTTGCCGATTCGGATCGCGGTTCACCCAGAGATAATTTAAATTTCTTAAAACTCCTGTAGATCTGTAATATTTATTCATTAAAAGCTATCTTTCACTTTCACACCCAGACTCAATAAATTGGGGAATGCACATGGTTTTGTTTTGGCATTTTTGATGGAAGTAAACTTCTGACTGTTTAGATGTTACGCACTCTGCGATTGGTTGAAACCTTCTAACCACCCAATAGAATAGTGCCTTCTTTTGAACCTGTTGAACCAAGGACAAATTTTGCTTTATATTTCATGATTGGATATTTTCGTCAGTTTACTAGAGTAGACCAATCAAACTCACAGTTTCTTAAAATATATTGTTTGCATATATCAGTGTATCAAACTTAAAAATGGAGACCGAAATTAGAAATAATATCAGAAATGCTTGTTGACATAGCGCGAACAAGCTTTTGTTTCGAAATGAGAAATCAAATCATTAACGGTAGATTGTTCTTGGATATTGTGCAGGAAATTCCACCCTATACCATTATTCCAACCCCTGTGTGTATCTGTACATTTGTATCTCAAGAGTAGTTTTATACACCCAAGACTTGCTATGGGTAACCTGAGGTATCGACATATCGTGATATGCATCGTATCGTGACCTCTGTATCATGATTTGTATCGAATCGTGAAGGTGTGTATCGTACCAAGCCTACTATCTTGCTTCATTGTTTATTACATGTACTTGTATAGTCATTGTGCATCAGTATGTCAGGTTTTTTAAAAAAAATTTTTGTCGAGGTTGTTTGAACTTTCACCTGGTTTTTGATGTTTTGTGTCGCGTCTATAACTGTTTATTGTTCCTTCATCATCATATTTTGATGTATATTCTACATTTTATGCCCTGCCTATATTACTTATGCATTCAGTATGAGGTTTAGACCACATTCAGCATCTCATCCTGTACCCAGTTTTCCTGGGGTTTGTAGTCACTTAGTATTCAAAGCCCGCCATTGGTTCCAAAAATATTTTTTTTGTATTTCCAGAACTAACTTGTATTGAATTTTAATTTAAAAACTTATTCCAGCTCTCAATTTTGACTGTATTTTGTATTTTGTTTTTCTTGTTCCCAAAATTTGTGCATCTCATTTTAGTAAAAAAAATAAAACATTTTGCTCCAATTGTTTTACAAAAAGGTCAAGCTGCTGTGGAAATCATTCATCATACTTCTGTTGCACCAGATCTAACTCACAAAATATTACAGTAAAACTTGTTTTGAGAGACCTCTGTCGTGAGAAACCACCTGTCTTAAGAAACTGCTGTGGCCTAGTACAATTTGGTTGTTTTACTCTGTAATGGACCTGTTATGAAAGACCACCTGTTTTGAGAGACCACTTTTTCCTGGCAAAAAGGGTGGTCTCTCAAGACAGGTTCCACTGTAGTGATATCTGTGATAAATAGGAGGAGAAACTTTGGACTAAAGGTCTAACGTTTATTTTATTCTCACATCCAAACATGCCTAAACCTTCTTTCAAGAGAGTTTCTCATTTTATTCTTCCACTCCAGGAGGTTTATCAGAAGATTCAAAGGTGCATAAATTGTCTTCATCAGATGTTTATCCTTCTTCGACAGACTTGGGTTTCTTGGAGGCTGTATCAGTTGAGGGAGGGCCTGCTCATGAACAATAAGTCATTGTCAGCAACCTTGGGGTCAAGGCCTGCTTTGATTGATGCCAGCTCATCAAAGCAAGGCCTGCTTTGATTGATGCCAGCTCACTGGGTTGTGGGCCATCCTGTGGCAAGGGGGGTGGGGGGGGGGGGTCTGTGGCAATCAGGAGAGAGAATGTATCCTCCCAGCGATTCACAGGCATTGCTGTTAAGTGGATCGACCGGAAATACTAGAAGGACCTCACCACTACATCTTTTACAGCTCTCCATCCAGAAGAAATGCAAACCATGGTTCCTTACTCATCTGCAGATCAACAGAGTCACTGTAGACATTTCGCCAGGCAAAAAGTCTGACCATCGAAGTCATTGTTTACCACAAAGGTAGCCGTTCTTCACATGATAAGAATAGTCATCACTCATCGATGCCCATTCTTCTTCACATCATTGTTCACCCAAATGTCACCTTCTAACATTTCCACAAAGATCTTCATCTAGACCTCATGATTGTTAGTTATGTCTTGGAACAAGCTTTTACCAAGTCTTTAGATTTGCTCTTGCATGCATTCTCTCCACAAACAGCACCTTTCTGTGCAATATTACTCTTCAGAGATGGCTTCATATTACTCGGATTACCAAACAGAACATTCGGATAACGAGTGATCAAGGGTCATCCTGCTCTGTTCTTGTTGAGTATTCTGAAGACGATAGCAGACTATCTTTATCAATGCAACACATTGAAGCAATGTATTCCATCAGTTCTTTCCGGATCTTGTTCCTAAGGGGCTACAATTTGCTTCCTTGCTCACAAAACGATCCTCTTTGGACATGGTTCATTGTCGCAAAAAAGAGGAGTGTCTGTCTTTTCCAATCCAATCTCATCAGGTGATAGAACCTTTCAAGAGAATTAATGCTCTTCTTTTACAGAAAGCCGAAACAGCTTCCTTCTTATCAACAAAGGATTCAGCTGGGGGTGTGGCGACTAAGTAGGTAGAGGTGCAAGCTGAGAGGTCCTCGGTTTGAATCCCACCTGCGGCAACCGTGTTGTGTCCTTGAGCAAGACACTTCACCCCATTGCCCACATGGGGGCACAGTGGCATTGTGTACTGAGGTATACTGCAAGTTGATGGTGCACTTGTCTTCAACCAATGCTAACCCTGCTTGTGTGGAGTTGGTATGTTGGGGAGCTGATAGTTGCTTGCCATTACTCGATGATTCTCTCTTGGGTCTCTGGCTTCCTTCACTCATAAAACTGTTGTAGTCATGATTAGCCCACTGTGCAGAAATATGTGACCTTAAACACCAATAAATAAATAAATAAATAAATAAATAAATAAATAAGAATTCAGCTTTACCGTTTAGTGAATCGAAGTTCTTCAAGCTTACACAGCTTCAATTGGATAGAAAGTCTTATGATCTGAACATCCAGTTGCTGTCTCAGTGTTCCATTCATACGTCCCTTCTGTATCAAACTATTGAATACTCTAGGCATTTACGAGAAGTTGTGTTCTGCATAAAAGACTGGACAAAGATGAATATGAAGAATACTTTCATCACTGAGAGTGTTATCTCCTGCCATTATGGCCTTTATCCATACAGCAGCTTTGAACATTGGTAACCTTGAGCAGGTTAGACAGGACAATGACTTATTGTAGCATCTAGCCTAGACAAAGCTCTTAAAAGTTCTCTTAGAGCAGCTTTTCTGATGGGGTTTTCACACTTTAATGATGAAGTCACTTTTGTACATAATGAAGTGATGAAACAAGCCACAAGTAGTCTTATTCTTTGTCAGGTTGCTCCAAATATTTCTTGTTTCAAGAAAACAGGGTATTCTGGTTCTAAGAAATCTTGTGACTCCTCGCACACCAAAACTTCAGCACCTTGTAACCAGTCTCTTGTTCATTCTAGTCAGTTGAACAAGGGATATTTGCACAGTTCTACAAAGGCAAGTCGGCAAGGGGAAAACAAAGTTTCTCTCATCGCAAGCTTCAAGGAGGCTGAAGATGAGGCATTCAGCCTCTGTTGTCTTCCAGTCGACAAAAGACTTTCCCACTTTGCAGACAATTGGAAGAAAATTACAAAAGATCCATAAGTTTTACAAGTTATTTAAGATTGATTAATTCTTTTTTTCAGAAGACCTTTGTCTGGAAGGTGTATAGAACATATCGTCTCTCTGTTTTTATTCAACAATCTTCCTGGTGCCGAAGCCAGACAGTTCCTTACGACCGGTCATACATCTAAGCTGGATTAAGAAGCTCATTCTCACTCTGAAGTTTTATATGGAAACCATCCAGTTGGTAAAGAACAGCATCCGAGTGAATGACTTTGCGGCAAGCATCGACCTTCAGGATGCTTACTTTCATGTAATGCTTCATCTTTCATTCAAGAAGTACTTGAGGTTTGCCACAAATGGAAAGGTTGATTCCGGGCAATGTGCTTCACATTAAACCTTGCTCGATGGGCATTCACTCAGATTATGAACTCTGTCATGTCTCTCTTCCGAGCTCGTTCAACGGTTCTGACATCGACCTATCTGGATGATATCCTGCAAAGACACTTCCACAAGGAAACTTTTCATCAGGATGTTCAGAAGCTTCTAATCTCTTGCAGTCACTTGGGTTTCTCCTCAACATACAAAAGTCAGATCTACCCCTTCATCCACCTTTTGGGAATCTGAGAATGGCATCTCAGACTCATCTGAATCTTGTCTGTCTTCCACTTGCCAGAACCTGTCTCACAAGAACATTCTCCCTCTATTTTATTCAAGTGGGGACAGTAACTGCATGGGAGTTTATGAAGCTTCTGGGTCTGTGTGGAGCAGCAACAGACTTGATTCTCCTCAAACATCTTTTCACCCGACCTCTTCAGTTTTACTATCTAGAAAACTAGAAGGCTGCAGTAAACAGTCTGGTTCACGTAATATGCCTTTCTTCAGCTATCAATGAGAAAATTCAGATATGGACAAACATGGAGTGGATGCTTTTCCCCTAGCAACCTCCCCCCCTCCCTGTCATGTAATCTTATGTCGGATGCAAGTGATCAAAGTGATCAAGAATGGGATTGGTGGGGGGGGGGGGGGGGGGGGGGTGGTGTTCACTATTCTCCTTTTTCACTAGAAAAGTCACCTTGCAAACTTTCAGGTTCAGATTCTTTAAGACAATTTTAACTTATCTGCAGAACCAAGATGGGACCCTCTCCTTTCCGATGTTCAATCTGACTAAAAGATTCTTTTGTTCACTCAGGATCAAAACATCTCTCAATCCTACACATTCTAGGTCTGCTCAGTGTGGTCACGGACTCCATGGTCAGACATGGATGTATTCTTTCAACAGAATGGAATCTCAATGGGAAAGTCTTTCCAGCTTTCAGCAACCCGTGGGAACGTCCCATGATAGGCCTTTTTGCAACAAGATAGAACAAACAGCTCCAGACATTTGTCTCCCCATGCCTGGATCTGTTAGCCTTTGCAGTAGATGCTTTTTCAGTCTCGTGGAACAGAATCATCAGTTATGCCTTTCCTTTGACTTCGTTAATACTTCAGGTGCTTCAGAAAATGAAACAAGCAACTTGCAAAACCATTCTGCTACCCCCTATATCTTCTCGGAGATCATTGATCAACCTATTGAGACCTGTATTACTCGACACTATGCATTGTTTACCTCAGTAGAAGGACCTTCTGTTTCAAGGCAAAATCTACTATCTACACAGCAATCCAGTGGTTCTCAACCATAATATATTTCTGTTGTCAGGTCCTTCCTCAGGCATGAACATTATTCTAGAAGAGTAATGGACTGCATTGCAAGGATGACCTCCTCTTCTCTAAACTGTGCAGTGAAGTGGAGGGTTTTCTTTGTTTTGTGCCAAGACAAAAGTGTAAATTATCTGCATCCTTCATTTCCTAACATTGCAGATTTTCTGGTGATTCTCTTTTTGATGTTAAGAAACTTTAACTTATTACAATCAAAGGATACCGTTCTATGTTGTTGGACACTAAAGCTCATGAAAGCTGTATTATAGATTCAGATCAATCTGTTAAAAGGACAAAAACTTTAAGGTTAATTTCTCTGTGGAATCATGCCTGGGTCTTGTTAAAACTCCAACAAGCCCCATTTGAATCTATAGATTCTAAGGAGTTTAAGCTTTGTGCAATTAAAACCGTATTCTTTCTTGCTTTTGATTCAGATAGTTACTGAACTTCATGCTCTGTCTATTGATGATTCAAATTATCATAGTATGGGTAGTTCCATTACCCTTACTTCTCAAGTAGGCCTTCTAGCCAAGAATCAGACATCAGAGAAATTACCTGCTGTTATAATTATTCATGCTTTACTGCCTGTTAATGAGAACAGGGTGGCTCAGTGCTAGACTGTTGGACCTCTATGCTAGAGGCCCTGATTTTGATCCCTGTCCAGGACGACCCATGTTGTTTCTTTGGGCGAGGCAATTTATCCCGGTTGCCTACCTGGGGGCACGATGACGCTGTGTACTAAGGTGTACTGCACATCGATGGTGCACATATCTTCAGCCACTGAAACCCTGCTTCAGTGGAGCTTGGACAGAGTTAGAATGTCCAGGAGCTGACAGTTGCTCATCGATGCTTGGTGGTTCTCTCTGGGGTACTCTGGCTTATTCCACCCGTAAAACTGTCACAGTCATGATTAGCCATTGTGCATAAGTATGTGCCTTTAAACACCAATAAATAAATAAATAAATCAATACTGCCTATTAACAATTTTAGACCCTTACCGTGTCCACCGAGGGCTCTAAGAATATTTGTGAAGCAGTTTAGTTTCATAAGGAAAGGAAGCAAAAACGTCTCCTTTCTTTCTCTCATCCCAGACAGAAAGGATATTTCAGTTCATTCCTTTTCTAGATGGATTCAGTCTGCTATCCATATCGCTTATAATACTTTTATCCGATAGGGATAGTAGAGTGAATAGAATCTCTGCTCATGAGATTAGAGCTTTGTCATCCTCCTTGGCATATGCTAATTCTGTTACACTATCAGATTTTATGAAGGCTGCTTACTGGACACAACCTTCTGCCTTCACTTCTTTCTACTTGAAGAATCTAGAATCTGTTGCAAGGAATCTTAAGATGTCTAGGTTCCCTTTCTTCTGCTCAGAATGTTATATGATTTAAATTTCAAGCTTTCTCATTGTGATGCTTGACATTCATTGCGGCCTACCTCTTTGTTTTGCAAAGTATTTCTTGCAAAACAGACGGGGGTGAGGGTATACAGTTTGGCTTTTTGTGGAAAGCCTGTAAGCCCCTCTAGTGGCTAAGGTGGACCATAATTAATGCCAGTGTTTAGTATATAGTAGATTTGTATATTGTTTTACAAGTCATGAGTCCATTCCATGCAATAACTCATGATTCATAATTAGGGCTGTCGCGACTATCATTTTTTTGTAATCGAATAATTGTGACCAGTAATCGACGGTTAGTCAATTAATAGTCGCTTCCCATGATTTTTTAGCAAATCATTCTTCTGTTCGTAAAACTCTGAAAATGACAATGGCACTAGTGTGTTCAGACGAAGTGGGGTTGTGGGAACAACAAATCGGTCCCGACTGAAGCTACATGTAGTCCAATCTTGGACCCACCGTCCGTCATATAATTTTTGGGGTTGGTACGTCCTGTAGGACGTACCAACCCCAAAAATAATATTACTGACTGCGGGTCCAAGTTTGAACTAGATTGAAGCCGATGAATTAAAATGAATTTACCAAAGAATGTTCCTGCATATGTTTCCTTTCTGCAATAAGTTTCTCGAACTTTTGAACATTGATATCTATGCATTCCCTCGT
The DNA here is from genome assembly GCA_031216915.1 of Pictodentalium vernedei. Classification (NCBI taxonomy): domain Eukaryota; kingdom Metazoa; phylum Mollusca; class Scaphopoda; order Dentaliida; family Dentaliidae; genus Pictodentalium; species Pictodentalium vernedei. Next base: position 146,294,172 of record CM062289.1, on the reverse strand, counting down.
CAGTTGTTAAAATTGGATCTTAGTCTGAAGTTCCGAACTTTGAGAAGTGATCTGACGTTCTGACTTTCGTCATAATTTTGTCACTTGCGCTCTTTGGGTTTTCCAATGGGTGCATTCGTGTGTACAAGACAGGAGATATTCAGAAGAATCTATTCTTGAGTAACTGTGAGTGTTCTTTCTTACACAGTCAGTGACAGTCGTACAGTCTTCCGGATATGAATGTTAACTATGGTTAGATATTTAAAGTTATTCACCTTCATTGATCATTCACCTCACAAAACAATGCAATTTAGCCCTGACGTGTAGTAGATGTGTACCACCTTGAAAATGAACGACGATCAACTAAAAATAAAAAACGTCGACTACTTCAATAGTCGACGGTTAGTCGACTAATCGAATAATCGCGACAGCCCTATTCATAATCTTGATATAAATTGTCTCATTTTACCTCTGAATGTTTTTATATTTTGGTCCCCTCAATCTGAAATTATAGCATTTCGCTATGGTCTTAGAAGAGGTAACCAGTCTTACTCCAGTATGGATTTTTGTATCCTTAGGCCAAATAAAAAAAATGAATTGATTCTCAGGCAATTTTTTTTTCAAATCAGTGAGGGAGGGAGGATTTTATTTTTATTTTTATTTATTTTTTTTTCGTGTAAAGGGTTGAGAATACTCAATAAATCTTTTTGCTGTCTTTCCACTTGAAAAAGAGAAAAGGTTGTATTTTAGTGTAATTATAGTACACCTTTTATAACTAACTGCCATAACAACAGCTAAAAGGATTTGTATTTTATTGTTCTTTTTAATGGTATAGATCTGTCAAGCATCATGATCCATTAGAATAGGCCCCAGTAACCAATGCTTGGGGTAGGAGTCCTTTAAAATGGGAAACATGGCTCTAAATGATTGGTTAAAGTGGAGTTTATATCGGTGTTGTGGCCAGTATTAGCCATTGTGCAGAAATATAGGACCTTAAACACCAGCAAATAATTAAGTCATTAAATCATGATCCAGTGTATCAGAATTTGTCTTATTACAGTTTATGGGAGAGTGCCTCTGGGCACTCTCCCATAAACTGCAACAAGAAAAACCAATTTACTGCAAACACAGCTAAATAATTATATGTTGAGAAATGTGAGAAAATGACCATTCCAAGTTTTCATAAATTCTTTAAAAAACATAACATAATAAAAATGTCTGATGAGGAGGTTCAAATCCAACGAGGGAGGGCCTGAGAATCAAAACATATTTTTTTTTAGCCTTATAGGTATTACATCCAACAATGATATTTATCTATCACTCTTGTAGGTAAATAAAATAAATTTTATCTTTAAGCTGTTTTAGGATTCTTTTTTTTTATACTTTTTGGAGTAAGCAGTTGCCTGCTTGTTATTGTTTTTACATTTCAGTTTTGTTTTAACCCACTATCTTATCTATTCAGCATGTCTGGGCCAGTGGTAATGGTGGATAACTAATGGAAATTCCAAGTATTGTTTGGTTTTTATCATCCCTACCACTGGTCCAGACAGGAAGTGCCCTCCCATGAGTTATTCACTCACACCTCCCCACTTTAGAACTATTATATTTAGCAGACATCACAAAAGATTGGTTATTGGTGGGAATTTAGGACTCTTCCTTGGCTCTGTGCATGTACAGAAGCCATCTATGGAGGTCTGTACAGGACTTTTTTTTTATTGATTTGGCTCAGTTTTTTGGGGTGGAGTTGAAGTTCAAAATTAAGCATCTGGCCCCAATGCTGATAAATAGAGTGCCAGCATGTCAGGGCCAGTGGTATGATAAATACAGAAAGTACTTGAAATTTCCATTTTTTCAAGCCATTCAGGCGGAAAATACAAAAACAAGAACATGTGTTGACTTTTGAGTACGCCTTTCTAGCTATCTCCCCTTCCCCAGAACATTGTCATGTTAAATTGATGGAAAAAACAGAGTGTTATCTGGCAATATCCCAGTGTCAATTTAGCAGCTGTTTGGGTATTATTCAGTTTACCATATGAAAACAATATTTTACAGGTACAAAATAATTAAAGAGTGATACAAAAGCAATTACCGGTAAACAGTAATACAGTTAATTCAGTAGTAATATATTGGTATGGGGTTTATACACCAGATAATCATTGAGTCCAACCTTTGTTTTCTGCAGGGGGATGACATGTTTTATTGTGACCCACCCTGAAGAGAAGAAAAAAAAAGAGTACAAATGACAATTCAGTTGACTTGAGATACAGAGAGAGCATATTTGGCTGGAAAAATAGCAATGATAAAGAAAGAAACATGAAAAATATCAAAAACTTCAAACAATAACTGTTTTGTAATACCTACTGGCTAAGCTAGATAAGAATCTTGTCATTTATATTATTTCTGGGTTCTTGCACTAAGATTGTGAATGTGTATGATGTTGAGAGATGTTGTTCCGAGTCAGACTAACATGGAAGTAGATGTATATTCTACTCTTAAAATTCAGTTGCCATCCTTCCAGTGTAGTGAGAAGGAGAAGATCACTCAAGTGTTGAGCAATTTTAATACCATATGGACGGCTTTCCAACCATACACATTCAAAGGGTTAAACAGTGTATTAATTTAATTTGACTCAAAAATTAAAAAAAAAAATGAAAGCATATATAGAGAGTAATCGCTTGACTGGACTGGTTACGTGAAATAATTCATGAGAGGTGAGGGATGTTGTACAAACACGGGTGCGCAAATGCGCACGAGTGTTTTACAATATAGTCCCTCTCCTCGAATTAATTATTTCATGTAACCAGTCCAGTCAGTGATTACTCTGTTTATTACTTTTCATTATTGACGGTAATTATATTATTTAACCCTTTACCTAACTGGCCAGCTCTATTCTCAAAAATTGCCAATTAATTTTCATTATTTTTTCATTTTCTGTCTCTAAAACATAGGTTATGACCCCTCATTGGAACGATCTCATCGAGCTCGTTCCAATGAGGGGTCATAACCTATGTTTTTGAGACAAAAAATGAAAATAATAGTTATTCAAGAATTTTTTTTGCAAGTGTCGTCTGCTTTTCATGTTAGGTAAAGGGTTAAAAAAACAAAAAAACAATGAAGTCTCCATTACACCCTCGACAAAGCATCTTCATTTGCACGCATGGATACATGACACAATTGTTGATTGCATAATTCACTTGTGAGTTATAGTTTATAATCAAACCCGGAAATCCCAGTAAATCACATTTTGGAAAGTAATAAGGAAAAGATATGGCATTTTTGCCTCCAAGTTATGTTGAATAAATTTTGGATTTACCTCACTCTGGTTTTACAGATGTGAGATGATGTGTTGAAATCTTTGTGCTTTTAATGTACTTAATTTCAGTGGTGTTGTCTGTCCACACTTCCGTATATACTTTTCTCATTACAACTCAAGCATCAGTTGTTGGATTTCGTTGTCTTTTGGTATAGTAAGAGACCAGCATGTGGAAAAGGATGTCAATGGGAATATTTTTTATTGATTGGCAGCTGAAAATTGAATAATTTTTATATCGCCCTAGCAGGGGAGGGAGGTTTAACCTAAATCTGCATGTGTGTTTATTCAAAATAGCAGACATTTATGCCATCTTGAGAAATGCCACTACTCCAATAAGGATCATATGCTATCTGTTTTATTGCTTTGCATTGCTCTTTTTAGCTCACCTGACTGCAAGTCAGTGTAAGCTATTGCCATCACTTGGTCTCCGTCGTCCATCTTCTGTCGTCCGTTAACTTTTGCAAACTTGGCTTCTTCTTCACAGCCATTCAGCTAAATTCAAACATATATTGCACAAACCATCCCTGGAGCATACCCTTTCTATTTTGTTCAAATGAAGCAGCTGCCTTCTTCAGGCTCTTTTCAATGATGCCAAAGCCTAAAAATCTTTTAAAATCTTCTTGAAGATTAAAATTTGTTCAAGGGAAGTTGGTAGATCAATATTTGGGCTTTCTGTGGGCACATACCCATTTTGAGCTCCGCCCAAAATTTCTATTTCAAGAACCTAATGGCTGATTTGAATCAAATTTGGCATGTCGTATAAGTGGGCCCAAAGTACTTGATTGATGCCCCCAATATTTTTATACTGTACCAATGACCCAGACTTAGCTGGTGCTAACTCTTAAAAATATAGGGCCAAACACAAATTTTGCCCCCCAATCCCCAAAATTTGCATCTAAAACCAAAGAAAACATGTCCTGAATGGCCCTCCACACTTCACCTCTACTGCGCATGTGCAGTGTCAAGGACGTCCCGAAATTGGCGCCATTAATCATTCTTTGTTTGGCCCTTCATCAGTTAACATCTGACTGATCTTTGTGCTTGTAAATCTCAGTTTAAATGATCCCAGACACATAAATATTAGAAAAATGGTGATTCTAAGGAGGATATAGAAGGAGGAGAGGAAAAATGAGTGACAGAAAATTATCAGGGTTGTAACTTAAATTTTTTTAGCCTGTTGTGGTCATTCTTGTTATCAAATTACAGTGCTTGTTTCAGTGTTTTTCTCTCTCCCTTTCCTTTAAGTCCCCTCTTGCTGTTCTCCCATGCTTTTGGCATATTTTCTGTAATTTTATTACTAAAATTTCTTGGGAGTTTTAGCTGGATAACAGAATGAATTCTGTTCTTTTCCCCATGTTTACGTCTTCACCTATGGGTGGTTAGGCGTAGTGTTCTGCATCTACCATCTGATGTTCTGCAGTTTCTTCCCTGGAAGTCTCTGTTTTGCATCAGATAGTGTATTATTGGTAACTGATTTCGGGCCAGGGTGCCTGGAGTCTTGTTCTAGTGTTTTTACACTTATTGTTTACATTTACAACAGCCCTCTGTGTGAGGGGGGATTTTTTTAAAATAATATCTGGATGTTAATTTAATCATAACTAGATACATTATTATTGTTCGTAAGTGTTGCATAAATTGTTTAAAATATTTTTAGAATTTTTGTCCACACTTAGGCTTGGGATCCATTGGGGCTCAATGTTACTTTTCAGAAACTTGGGCTGTTCTGAAAAATTATTTTTTCAAAATTTTTTTGATTGCAATTATTTTTTCTATATTAATGGATCATATTATTATGTATTTGGATTGGCAGGGGTTGGTGCGAGTACTAGGACTTTGTTTTCTTTTCACAATGAAAGGATATTGTTCAGTTGTAATAAGAGGAAATCTTCCTCTGACTTTCATAATCATTGTATATGTAGTCAGTGTACTTGCACTCACTCCTGTTCTGTATGTGTTAATTTTGATGACAACATGGGAAGCGCATGTCACGTTATGTTAGTGGGGAATTGGCCATTCCGGTCCTTTCCCTGCAGGGTCACTCCACTTTATCAATCTCTATTTCAGACGATCAAGAATAGGGTGATGTATCCGTGATGTCTTCCAAAAGTGTGCCTCCATCGTCACAATTAATGAAGAGCTAGCGGAAAAGTGCTCATGTAAATACGTCAATTGCCTAAGAGAATCCTAGTAGGTTCGACGGCCTTTGACGTCCGCTAGCTCGCCGGTGTAGCGTCCATTCATCGAATGGTTCGGCAGCCGGGTTTGTCCGTTGCGGTCTAGAAGGAGTTTTGGGGTGATGCGAGCACTATAAATCAACCAAATGCACACCCAGTGACGGCGGATTAGAGGGAGAACGGAGGAAGCCTTTTAGTCCGGTTCCTAGTTCGACCAGGTCCATCCGGACTGCGAGCGAGAGAGGCCCCTCTCTCGTACTGCAACATCTGGCCCCAGATGTTGTGGTACAAAATGTTTCGCATTCGGAGCATACGTCCGCCGCTCGGGACGCTCCGATGTATAGTCAGTCCGGAGAGACTGTCAATAAGGCTTCCTCATTCTCATGGTAGTGCACACGACCGCTCTTGGCTACGTGACCTCGGATATCCAGTCAGTTTCGCCAATCAGAGAATCATCAGCGACCAGGTCACACCATCCGGTAGCCAGGGACATGAGGCCTGCAGACTCCGGACGTTCGCATAAGAAAGTGTGCGGGAGTCAACGTACACGGAGCTTCCGGCGGCAATGCATCGTAAGACCGCTACTGCACAGGCCTCGGTGACGGGCATGCTATCCCAAATAGCACAGCTTATCGCAGCATCCCAGCAACGACAGAATCTGTCGCATCATGTATTATCCGACGACGCTGGGTCGGACGCTCCGCGGAAGCAGGTACGGACGTCCGTAAATTTCATCTGGTCCGACGGGATGCCAAAAGGGATTCGGAGGATATCGAGCTTTCCCTTTCGGAACAATATAAGCTGTTGTTTATGTCATCTGACTTTATCTTCTAGAGGTTCTTTCGTCGGACCAGAATGCTGCGATGCTGGATAAGAAACTGATAGCGTCGGTGGACACAGAAATTTTTGGTTCGGTTCAGGGACATCGTCCCTCAGTTCCGACATAGTCCAATAATGTCACACAACTTTCGAATTATTGAACGACGCTGTATATATTATTATTTGCTTGCTATCAACAAGCATGTCTGGTTTCTTGTTCGCAAAGTTACGGAGATGTCTTTCAAAAGTGTGCCTCTGTCGTCATAGTTAATGAAGAGCTAGCGGCAATAAGTGCTCATGGAATATGTCAATTGCCTAAGAGGTCCCTAGTAGGATCGACGGAGTTGACATTTGCTAGCTCACCCAGTGTAGCGTCCATTCATCGAATGGTTCGGCAGCCGGGTTCGTCCGTTGCGGTCTAGGAAGGAGATTTGGGTGATGCGAGCACTATAATAACTTTAGTACACACCCAGTGACGACGGATTAGAGGTCAGATCGGAGGAAGCCTGTTAGTCCGGTTCCTAGCTCGTCCAGGTCCGTCCGGGCTGCGAGCGAGAGAGGTCCCTCTCTCGTACAACAACATATGGGACCGGATGTTGTGGTACAGATATTTCGCATTCGGAGCATATGTCCGCCGCTTGGGATGCTCCGTTATATTGACAGTCCGAGAGACTGTCGATAATGCTTCCTCATCCTCACAGCAGCGCACACGACCGCACATTGGCTACGTGACCTCGAGTATCCGGCCAGCTTCGTCATTCAGTGATTCCACGGCGAACAGGTCACTCCATCCGGTAGCCACGGGACACGAGGCCTATACACTCCGTTTGTTCGCATAATAGAAGTATGCACGTGGTAACGAACACGGAGCTTCCAGCGGCAATGGTCATAAGACCGCTTATCCACAGACCTCAGTGACGGACGTGCTATCCAAGTTAGCACAGTTTATCGCAGCATCCCAGCAATCGACAGATTCTCGGTCGGATCAGGAATTATCCGACGGCGCTGGGTCGGTGCGCTCCGCTGTTGCATCAGGTTCGGATGACCGAACACTTGATAGGGTCCGACAGGATGGCGAAAGGGATTCGGACGATTTCGAGCTTTCCCTTTCGGAACAACGGAAGCTGCCATACATTTCTTCCGGCATTATCTTCCACAGGTTGTTCCGTCGGACTACATTGCTGCGATGCTGGATAAGAGACTAATAGCGTCATTGGACACGGAGTTTTGGATCGGTTCAGGGACATTGTCCCTGACTTACCGACACAGTCCAATAATGTCATTAGAACATTCGAATTATTTAACAACGCTATATATAAGCTTGCTACCAAGCATGATAGTCTAGTTTCTTGTCCGCAATGCTCTTCTGCCTTTTATCAATTCTAGGAAATAATTTATTTTGGCAGAACAGGGCATACCGAGAGTTCATACGCGTCTAGACGGCGGGGTTGAAGACTGGGAATTATCTTTTTCGCCGTCTATGTCAATTCCAATCACGATGTTGGAAACGACATTGATGTCTAATAGACTTAACTTAGAGGCTTTATCATACGTAGACCTCCTTACTGAGGCGTTATCATTACGTCTTCAAGAGAAAGAATTCCAGGATATGATCCTCAATGTGATTTCTTTCAAGGGCAGTAGTTTTTCCACGTATAACTCCGCCCTTCAGTGGCAACCTGGAGTTGGTTAGACGTGACGCAGCCCTAGCTACATCCACGCGCGTGGATAGTAAGGTGAAGAACTCTCTCAGAGTCGCTTCGGTCTCGGAGAAGCTTCTCTTCGACGGCAGCCTTTCAGCAATCTATGAATTGCTCGATATACACGTTCTCTTGTCTATCAAGTGTAGCAAGAGATTCAGACTGGGGCAACATTCGGTGGTTGACTCAGAGAGTGCCACTGCAGTTGCCGGATCCGAGTTTTATGATTATGACGGATGCCAGTCAAACAGGTTGGGGTACAATATTGATCCCAACGGATTTGAAGTGCCAGGGTCTTTGGGTTCCGCAGTTTCTAGGCAAGCACTTATCTTCCAGGGAATAATGTTCTTTAGGCTTGGGAATAATGTTCTTTAGGCTTGCACTATGTCATTGGATGAACATTATTCAGAAATGCATGTCCAAATCCTGTCCGATAATACGACAGTAGTTGCGTATCTCCGGAACCAGGGAGGCTCTCATTCGATTCCGTTATTCAATTTAACGGAAAGAATCCTTCTGTTTGTTATAGTACACCAAGTTCTGCTTCGGTCCGTCATATTCCAGGTCGTCTGGTTGTATTAGCAGACTCCCTTTCACGTAAGGGTCGCTTGTTGCCGTCAGAATGGACTCAACAAACAAGTATTCAATCAGATTTGCTATCAGTGGGAAAGCCCAATGATAATTTATTTGAGACACAACTCACTATTCATTTGCAGACGTATGTGTTTGCATGTCCGGATCCCTGAGCTTATGTTGTTAACGCTCTATTGATCTAATAGGACGGAATGATAGGATATGCGTATCCTCCAGCGCTGTTGATTCAGCAAGTATTGCTAAGATAAACATCCATAATACAATTCTGTTGATAGCATCTCTGTCTTCACAGAGACCGTGGGTAAATTTACTCAGGTGTCTACAGTGGGACTTACCGCGAAAACTTCCTCCATGAGAGGATCTTCTTTCGCTGGGGAAATCGTGTCAGCTTCATCACAACCCGCAATGTCTCAACCTTCACGTATTCCATTGTGTGGTCCTTCTTGCATGGCAAGCATTGTACAGGACGAGTTTTGGACGCGATTTCTTACTGTAGGAGAACCTCTTCTTCGCTATACTATGCGGCTAAAGTGGAGGCTCTTCCGTCGTTGGTGTAGGGATCATTATGTTGATATTTTTGATCCCTCCATACTAGACATTGCAACTTTCTAGTATACTTGTTTGACAAGATCTACTGCAGCCTGTTACTATTAAGGTTGTAGGTCTATGTTATCTCATACCTATGCACTCTATGATAGTTTACAATTGAGTCTTATGTTTCTTTATCTGAGTCAGTTAGAAACTTTTCGATAAATAGACCTAGAATCATTAGATTAAATTCCTATACGGAATTTAGCTTCGGTTCTTATTTAGCTAAGTAATCATTTGAGCCTCTGGAAACAGTAGTTTTCAAATTCTGACCTTTTAAGACAGTAATTCTGTTAGTCTTCTCTTTTACTGAGGAGTCAGTGAGCTTCATGCACTATCGGTGGATGATTCTCACTTTTGTAGTGACGGAAACACTACTTCCTTTACTACTTAGGTTGGATTTTTGGTTAAGAGTCAGGCTCCTAATATATCCGGAACCTATTGTTATTAAGGTCCTTCCGTCTTCGTACGGGCATAGGCCTTTACTCTGTCCGGTTAGAGTTTACGTATTTATAAACAGATATCAGTTTATTGGTATGGACGTAAGCTTCTTCTGTCTTTGATGCCTAATAGAAGGACATTACGCTCCATTCTATTGCTAATGGATTCAATTAACTATCGGTACTGCTTATGGTATATCATTGACTCAGCAGTTTGTACTTGAGATTTCGGCTCATGAAGTAGAGCTCTTTCTACATCTTGGGCTTACACTAATAGTGTCGCTATTATAGATTTTTGAAGGCTGCTCATTGCGCTCAGCCATCCACATTCATGAATTTTTATCTCAGAAATATTGAGTCCATTTTTGGAGGCCTCCATTGTTAGGTCTATTATCTACTGCTCAGAATGTCATTCACTTAACAGTTGCTACTATAGCTAGGTAGGCTTTCTGTTCCGGCAGTGACTCCGTCCTGCTGCCCTCTTCACTCTGGGCTATTTAACCCAGGGCAAGAAAAAGGGGGGGGGGGGGGGGGAGGGTGTTCCCTTGGGTCTCCTGTTTTATTATGAAAACAAGGGGATACCTCCTCCGGAGTTAGTAATTCTGAGCTGTTACTGGGATGGCTTTTAAGTGAGAAGTTTATGTTTTAAAAATTCATTCAGGTCATAGTTTTTAAAGTATAGCTTTTGAATATATCACGTGACAAACAGGCGTTATTATACAATCCTCAGACACTTTTAAGGAGTATAAAGAGTCTCTATTCTCTAGACTTCATTTATTGGCTTACTTTAAAAATTATTAGTATAAGGATTATACTAGATATTAATAGAGTACATGGATGTTATGATGCTCAATTTTGGAAGGTGTTGTGTCTTTCTAATTTATCATAAATAAGAAAGATACATGTAAGGCCTAATACTCCTTTTCCCCTAGAGGGGATGACTCTATTTTATATAATTGAGCGTATTTCAACTTGCTCTATGTCCTAGGCCCTCCAGCCTTTTTACTATTCAGCTAAGTCTGGGTCATTGGTACAGTATAAAAATGTTAAAAAATTTATAGTAATTTATATATTTTTTATACTTACCAATGACCCAGACGGGGATGGCCCTCCCAGGAGTTGGGAACTCATACCTCCCCGCTGAGTACATAGCGCTTACCAGGCACTGGTTACAAGAATGATTAATGGCGCCAATTTTGGGACGTCCTTGACACTGCGCATGCGCAGTAGAGGTGAAGTGTGGAGGGCCATTCAGGACATGTTTTCTTTGGTTTTAGATGCAAATTTTGGGGATTGGGGGGCAAAATTTGTGTTTGGCCCTATATTTTTAAGAGTTAGCACCAGCTAAGTCTGGGTCATTGGTAAGTATAAAAAATATATAAATTACTATAAATTTTTTAACTTTTTTTTTGTAGCCCTGTACGTATCCCAGGGGCTAAAAATAGAAAAAATTCAAATGCCCATATTTCCCAAACTACATGGAACAGAGATCTGTTAATTCGTATGAAGCATACTTTTGACCAGTAGAATGGATTAAAAAAAAAAGGCCATCGGTTGTGTCAGGGTGTTCTGTAGGGGTGTTTAAAAAAATGCTGAGTCAACATATTTGCAAAAATTGAAAAAAAATTTTCTTCAGAACCTCTGATCAGAATCTTTTGATATTTGGTATACAGCATCCACAGGACGGTCAAATACAACTGTGTTCAAATCGAGCCCCTCGGTTCATACTTTGGATCAACTCAGGAGCCCAAATAATTAACTTAGGGCACTATGGGGAATAAGCTTTAAAAATCTTCTTCTTCAAATCAAACAATCAGATTCTTTTGATACTTGGTATACAACTTCTCTTCAGGGGTCAGATTGAAGTTTGTTCAAATTGAGTCCCTGGGTTAATATTTGGGCTTCCTATGGGAGCCTGAATATTAACTTTGTGCAATATGGGGAACAATCTCAAGGGAGGGGGGTGGGTAGATTCAAGTTTGTTCAGATGGGATCCGTGGATGAATATTATTTGGGCTCTTTTTTGGAGTACAAATTTTAACTTACTGCAATATGAGAAAATTTCTTTAAAAAATCTTCTTTTTCAGACCCACTAGTGAGAATCCTTTCATATTTAGTATGTGACATCTCTAGCTAGAGGTGTAAGATTTGAATTTGTTCAAATTGAGTCCCTGGGTTAATATTTGTGCTTCTATGGGAGCCTGATTATAAACTTGGTTCAATATGGGGAATATTCTTTAAAAATCTTCTTCTTCAGATGCACCAGTCAGATTCTTTTGATATTTGGTATGCAGCATCTCTAGGGGGGTTAGATTCAAGTTTGTTCAAATGGGATCCCTGGATGAATATTTGTGCTCTTTATTGGAGCCCAAATTTGAACTTCGTGTAATATGAGAAAATTTCTTTAAAAATGTTCTTTTTCAGACCCACTAGTGAGAATCCTTTCATATTTGGTATGTGACATCTCTAGAGGTGTAAGGTTCAAATTTGTTCAAATCGAGTTTCTGGGTTAATATTTGGGTTCCCCAGGGGAGCCCAAATATTTACTTAAAATTATTTACTTAGTGCAATATAGGGAATTTTCATTTAAAATCATCTCCTTCAGATCCAGCAGTCAGATTCTTTTGATATTTGATGTTCAACACTTTTGGGAGGGTTAGATTGAAGGTTGTTCAAATCAGGTCCCTGGGTTAATATTTGAGATTTTTTATTGAAGCCAAAAGTTTAGCTTAGTGCAATATGAGAAAATTTCTTGAAAATTCTTCTTCTTCAGGTCCACCAGTGAGAATCCTTTCATATTTGGTATGTAACATCTCTAGGGGTGTCAAATTCAAGTTCATAGCAAATCAAAAAATTGCTCTTGCTGCTATTCACTTACTGATACACTCCTCTCTTTTGACAATTTGAGCCAGGTGAGCATTTTAGGCTCACTTGAGCCTCTGGTTTTCTTTCTTTTTTTTTATTAAATCTTATCAAATGTGTATTCCAATTTTTAGGAAGCAAAAGATGTCAAGATATCTGATTGTCAGATATTCAACAGCTTTCATGGCACAGGCATAGCCATACTCACAAACTCATTTCGTATCTTTGTGATCAATAATGTTGAAGATCCAAGAATAAGAAGATTGGCTGAAGTTCCAGGTAAAGTTACCTATTAATTTAACAACCTCTTATGTTTTTTCCACTGCCAGTACAACAATGACAATCCATTTATGATGGTATGATATAACTCGCTGTCTGCTTTGGGCATATTTTCCTGCCTAGTTCAAAAATACTTTGTAACATGGAAGAAATATAATTCTGTCTCGTGTTAACTCTCTGAACATTGTTTTCAAAATTTTGTTGCAAATTTTTCTTGGTTGCTGAAATTTGTTCATATGTCTTCACCTGGTTACAATTTATGAGAGATAGGGACTCTCGCATAAATTGTAAGAAGGCAAATCCATACAGACGAAATAAATTCATGTCAGTGATAGAATATGAAATCTTTAAATTGTGGTGCCTGCACTTAAGAATGGACCCCAGGATGGGGTTGTAGCCCTCAACAAGTTAAGTGTCAAAATGTTATGGTCAGATCTGTCATGGAAAGAAGTTTCTACTGTTTTTAAACTTAACCCTCTGCACTCTGATGTCTAAATATCAAAATTTCAAGTTACAAATATTTCCCATAATGCACTTTATAATTTAACCAATTCAGTCTTGTTTGACAGAGCTCATTGAGCTCTGTCAAACAAGACTGATTTGGTTAAATTCCTAGTTGCATTATAGGAAAAATTTGCTGTCGGAAATATTGGTATTTTTAACATCAGAGTGCAAAGGGTTAACTATCCAAGAAGCAGTTTACCATTTGAGTGGTTCACCAGTAATACAGTTAAACCCTGTTAATTGAATTGCCACTTTGTCAGTGAAAATGATTCAATCAACAGGAGTATTCATTTAACACAGATTTTGTCACTCACCGGTATTCAAGAGAAAATCTTAGCATTTATTCTGTTATATCTTGTTTGACAGAGCTCTCTGAGCTCTGTCAAACAAGACATAAGAGATTAAAAGCCTATATTGGATTGGCTGAGGCCAAATGTATCTATAAACAAGGGAAAATTGGTGAGTGTCAGGGTAATTTCTCAACATTTTACAAGATTTTTAGCTCATCTTGACAAAGTCAAGCTGAGCTAATCTCATCGCTCTCCGTCCGTCGTCCGTCGTCTGTCGTCCGTCGTCCATCAACACCATGTTTTGGTCTTCTCCTCCAAAGCCACTGGGCCAATTCAAGTGAAAGTCAATTGAAAGGGGCATTTCATTTTTGTTCAACTCGGCATGCCCAGCCCCACAGGGAAGGAGTGGGGGAAAATGCTCCAAAATATTTTTAAAATCTTCTTCTCAAGAACCAGTGTGTACAATGACTTGATATTTGCTATGGAGCTTCCATATGAGGTGTAGAATCAAGTTTGTTCAAACGAAGTTTGTGAAGTAATATTTGGCGTTGTAATAGGAGAGGTAAGATTTTTGGCCCCGCCCAAAATTTCTATTTTTCTGAACCGATGGTCCAGTATGAACCAAATTTGGTTTGTGGTAGTATTGGGTCATAAGTACTTGACCCATGCAAAAAAAAAAATTCCCACATCCCCATGGGAACCCTGGGAGCTAAAAATAGAAATATTTTCAAACGCCCATATTTCCCAAACCCCACGGAACAGAGAGCTTTTATTTGGTATGAAGTATCCTTATGACCAGTAGAATTGAATGGTAAAAAAAAATTGCCATCGGTTATGTTAGGGTGTTCTGTAATGGGCATCGAAAAAATGCTGAGTCAGCATATTTGCAAAAATTTTAAAAAATCTTTTCTCCAGAACCAATCATCAGAATCTTTTGATATTTGGTATACAGCATTCATAGGGGGGTCAGATAAAAGTTTGTTGAAATAAAGCTCATTGGTTCATATTTGGGCTCTCTACAGGAGCCCGAAGTTTTAACATAAGGTAATATGGGGAATATTCTTTAAAAATCTTCTTCTTCAGAACCACCAGTCAGAATCTTTTAATATTTGGTATACATCATTGTTATGAGGGTCAGATTCTAGATTGTTCAAACCAAGTCCCTAGGTTAATATTCCTACGGAAGCCCAAATTTTATCTTTGTTCAATATGGAGGGTAATTTAAAAAAATCTTCTTCTTCAGATCCATCAGTCAAAATGCTTTGATATTTGGTATGCAACATCTCTATGGGGGTCAGATTCAAGTTTGTTCAAACCGGTCCCCTAGGTATATATTTGGGCTCACTATGGTAGCCCAAATTTTTACTTAGTGCAATATGAGGAAATTTCTTTAAAAATCTTCTTCTTCAGATCCACCAGTCGGAATGCTTTTATATTTGGTATACAACATCTCTAAGGGGGTTCCAGGTTGTTCATTTCGAGTGCCTAGGTTAATATTTGGGCTTCATATGGGAACATGAAATTTAACTTAGTACAATATGAGGGAATTTCTTCAAAAATCTTCTTCTTCAGATTCACTTGTCAGAATGCTTTCACATTTGGTATATAACATCTCTAGGGGGGTCAGATTCAAGTTGTTCAAATCGGATCCATAGGTTAATATTTGGGCTCGCTATGGTAGCCCAAATTTGAACTTAGTGCAATTCAAAGAAATTTCTTTACAATTTCTCTTCTTCAGATCCAACAGTCAGAATTCTTTCATATTTGGTACACAACATCTCTAGGGAAGTCAGATTTAACTGTGTTCAAATCAAGAGCCTGGGTTAATATTTGGGCTCTCTATGGGAGCCGGAATTGGCCATTTTGCTGATGAATTAAAAATTTTGTATTCAGTACCCTCTAGAGGTACTAAGATTAATCCACATAGGTTGTATCAAGGGGCTTCATAGGGGAGCTCTACATTTTACTTAGGATCAACTGAAGAAAAGGCATGATGCCCAGATTATTTTTGTCACTCCTGAGGGACTCAAGGATTGACAGTGTAACCTATGGAGATGGCTTGCTTAATGTAGACTCATTCTTGGACTCTGTTTAATTGTGTTCTGTACAAGATGAGTGCTTCAGGCCCCGTGGGGCCTCTTGTTTATTCTATTGACAGGAGTTTCCTCAGTACTCTAGATTCAATTAACAGGTAAAATTTGTACTGAAGGTATGGCAAATGGTTTTGTGTTTAGAAATTATATTCAATTAACAGGGTTATTCAATTAAGAGAAATCCAGAGACCTAATTCACTGTAGCTGTCTTCTATCAGGAGTGGTTAACTCTTAACCCGCTGAGTATTTTATGGTAACTTGGTAGGATGACTCTGTACAATATCTAGATGAGAATGTCCCCTTTTGGTCATGATCTGTCAACCGTGATGGCTGCCCAAGCCCGAAACCCAAAAACTTTTAGCACAATCTACAGGTCATATTTAATATGGAGGAATTGCATTGTAACTTGGTAGGATGACTCTGTATGATGTTTAGAGGACATCCCCTTTTGGTTGCGATCGGTCAGCTGTGATCACAACACAGGCCCAAAGCCCGAAAACCTTTAGCACAGTCTACAGGCTGTATTTATGAAGGGATTTAATTGTAACTTGATAGGATGACTCGTTTTGGAATAATTTCACTGTAACTTGGTAACTTTGGTTGACATACATTAACTGTGAAGGCCACATACATTAACTGTGAGGGCTACATTAACCCACCCCTCAATTCTTTAGTTCAGTCTACACCTCTAATTATTTTTATTGAAAACATAGCATGCGGGGAATAGAAATGAACATACTCCTAATTATCACAATTCTTGTCTTATTTCATAATCCTTTCATAAACATTGAACATTATCCTTTTCATGAAACACAACACACAGTCACGTTAAGCTACAGTGTCATTGACACTTTCATTTGTCTCAAAATCATAGCTTAAGACTCCTCATTGGAATGAGCTTATTGAGCACATTCCAATGAGGGGTCATAATAAGCTATGGTTTTGATGCAAAAAGTCAAAACAATTAGTTATTCAAGAATTTTATTTGCAAGTGTCATCTGCTTTTTGTGTTAGGTAAAGGGTTAAAGTGACTTGCCATTTGAGTCTCACCAGCATTAATAATTATATTATAAATGGCTCGAGTTTCAGTCATACTTGTCTCATTTGTCTGTTTCCTTCTCCAAGACACTTATATCCAATAGCTTTAATTTTGTGAAAACAGTGTGATGCAGTGGTTTGAAGCACATAGAACAATGTTGGTACACTTGTCTTTTATCGATGCTACCAGTAGTACAGTAGATTAGGTTGAATTTTCTCCTAAATTGTTCAAAATTTGAAAAAAATATAAACTTTGCATATTAGTAGATTTTTATGCTATTTCAGATGACATACAGAAAGACACTCACGATGGCACAAGTGCTTATTACATGCCTTCATGTCTATAAAAACAATTTTAGAAGGACATTCAGCAATTCATTTGACAACAATCAAACAAAAAGAACAAAAAGAACACATTTTATCGCCAACCAAATTTGCGAGGGGAACCTGTGTTACTATTTTGCCCCCTACATTGAACACATTGGAACTCATTAGATGATTTTCAGCTATCGCTAATGATTCAAATTGTAATTGCATTGCACGATTTGTAGAAAATTCCAGTGAAATTTCCCTTCTATTTTAAAATAGTCTGTCAACAATTCTGTTCTGCACATATGTGCGGAACAGATTTTTATTTTCCGCATGGTTCAGTGTTGCTGTAGATGGGAATTTCATAGAACAGGCATCTAATAAAAAGCAAGACACTATTCATCTGCCTCCAAATATGATGGCCATCTTGAATTTCAATATGGCCACCATTAAAAATACAATGGGGGAAAATCATAGGTTTTCTTATAAGTGGTACAGTTTACATCATCCATTTTGTTTGATGGAGGCCACAATCTTAGTTTCTGTGGTAGCATGTGATTACTATTAAGCCACTATTTGTAGAGGCATGTTTAGAAGTTAGGTTCAGTTATATGTTAGTATATTGAATTACCAGAAACAGATAAAAAAAAATACTTTCAGAAAGTTTTTCCTTTTTATAAATCAAGGGGCATAACTCTTCACCTACATTATGCACAACCAAGAAAATGCAAGCTGAACAATTTCCTTTGGCACACCACACAGGTCGCATTTATGATCAGATTGCTTCAAAACTTAGTAATCTTGTTTGGGGTGACCTCTAGATGGGAGCTATCAATTTTCTTCCATTTCCTTCAAAAAATGTTGCGCAACGACCTTTGAACTTAGTTTAGTCAAACCTCAATATTTCCCTTTGGCACACCCTACAAGACACATTTATGATCGGATCGCTTTAAAACTTGGTATGCTTGTTTGGGATGACCTCTAGATGGGAACTGTCGATTTTCTTCCATTTCCATTAAAAAATGTTGCCGCTGGCAACAGGGCTTGCATTTTGACCAGCCTGGTAATCGGCCGCAAAAATAATCTGAAGAGGCCGATCAGTCGGCCCTGTCATCAATCAGTTGTTTTCCCAATCTCAGCAAATCAATCGATGAGCGATTTCGTAAAACAAAATAACTTGTGGCAGTGGGACTAATCGATTGGGCGATTCTGGGTATATTCATGTACTTCCGCCAGGGATGTACAAAAAGACTACCACAGATGAGCGTAGAAAATGTGAGGGGATGGGTATGGCAAAAATAAATGCACAAATGGGTTGATACTGACCTTATAAACCTTATGTGGTGTAACAACTTTGAATCCCTTTTTTATTACCATATTCCATTGCAAATACTGTTTGATCACCTGGCACAAGTTTTATACATATGGTGGGAAAAGCCATACGAATATCATCGGAGGACTTTAAAAAGAAATGTTTTGTGTATGACTGTATTATCAACACAATCACGTGCATCTGTTATAATAAAGAGAATAAACATAACCTCTGATTGATTGAGCATTTATTCTGAAATGTTTATACAAGAATGTGTAATTTCAGCATCGTATGTGGATTCCCTCCTCCTCTCCCTCCAAGCTGTCTTCAAAAATAACCTGTTACATAACAAAGCAATTACAATTGATTTGGAAAAATATACACTGAACATGTACTGGTTCATGCATTATTTATTCATGAGTGATTTATATTATGGGCGTTTTTAGGGAATAATTGACAAGTGAGAGTGCATGATGTCAAGTTTGTTGATCTTCAGCAAAGTGAATTCGTGAAAATAAAAACCCATTTTTGCTTTGGAATGGATTTTATTTTAATCAAATAAAATCACTTACCCCCTTTTGACATATCAAGAAAGGCAACAATCCATTTCTTGAATGTTAGATGTAAAAGGAAATCTGCATCGCCCGCCGGGTAATGACAATACATTTCTACTCACCTAATTTCACTTTAAATTTACCTGCGCCCCACCAACTTTTAAAGTCTTCAAAATTGAGGGAGTAGGCTTGAACATGGATAGGGCACCCTGTATTCAACATGCAGAAAGGTGGGAGGGGGCAGGGGAGGGGAGGGGGGATAAATCACGAATATGTGCCTAGACGCAAGACACGGATCAGCATGGTATTAATATTGCCTGGCTAATAGCCTATAGCAAATTAATCAAAGACAATTACGTTGGAATTATTAATATATATTCACAACGAATCATCAAATAACACAATATACATGGAATATCAATATAATATGCACATGCAAGTGTAAAAAAAACAAATCAGCCCCAAGGAAGAAAAATAAGCCTGGTCGACCACTTCACCAGGGGCCCGGTTGATTCACTCTCGGCACAGCACAAACTGTGACGGAACAGGGATTCCCCACAATCAACCATGAACAGAACATGTGACGGAACTGTGCCGACCGGCACAAATTTACACCTCCTCGCGAGGTGATGCAAGATTTGTGCCGTGACGTCATTTGACAAAATGTCTGACAAACAGACGATGTTTCAATGCGACTCCATCATTTTTTGTTTACTTTCGCTTACAACTGAGCTGTCCTGGTTGATTCACCGGTACAAGTGATGTCATAACTTTGTTACAATTTGTGCTGTGCCGAGAGTGAATCAACTGGGCCCCAGATGTATCGATCAGCCTGGTCACGATTCTAAAATGCAAGCCCTGGCTGGCAACGACCTTTGAACTTTCTTTCGTCAAGCATCAGTATATTCCTTTGGCACACCTTACAGGGCACATTTATGATCAGATCGCTTTGAAACTATCTATACTTGTTTTGGTTTACCTCTAGAAGGGGGCTATCAATGTCTTATCAACCTACCTCACAATTGTTTACAACAGGCTTGCACTACAATGGAAGTCCCTAACTCGGAAAAAATATTCTCTATTTGCATCTTTCCCAAGCGAGTTGGGAAAGAAAAAGCCAAGAGTGGGTTGAGTGCGACCGGTGTCCACCCAGTAACAGATGCTCTTGTCCTTAAACTAATTCACGGCTTCTGGAACCAGTACACAGACATATAACCAACGTGTCAATTCTATTTTTTTCCGCCAGTGATGCCTTTTGACTTGACGTTAACGATGTTCCCTGTTCTGAATTGTGGATTCATAGCTGTTTCTACACTATCCAGACATTCAGGGCTGAGTTTTTATATATTCTCTTGATTATTCACTGTATTTTTCGTGATTGATCTCTATACCGATTTTCGCGTACCATGCTGTTTCGGTCTTTTGTTCATTAATACTAACCCTTTGGGTTCTGCTTTTATCTGAGTTAGGTGTCAGCTGGGGGGTTGTTGTGGCAGGTTTTCTCCCTTCTGTTGAGGGCAGAATTTCTGCCAGTTCCCTTTTTGGCTGTTGGCATACTTTTCAGTTTGGCCTTTGTTTCCTGCCACCTTACTCTGGTAGCTGGGGGTGTCCTTATTTATTTTTTCTTTGGTTTCACCTTCCCATCTACATTGTTCTCACCAGATATGCCTAGGACGATACCCTGCGGGCCATTTTTGTTGTCTTAGCATGTTGAAGTTTCCATTATTCACGCTCCACTTTATTTGGGTGTTCTATTGTAAGACCCTGTGGGTTGGGTGGTCTTCCACCTTTTGGGCTTCAGTCTATTGTGTAGTTCAGGAATGTACCATTTTCCTCCCGTGCCTGCCAGAAGGGGAACGCAGTCGTTCGGGGTCTCCTGATTCAACTCTGTCTGGAGAGACTTATACCCCCTCCTGGGGGTTTTGCAGTCTTTTTGTGGCATGGATTCCGCAGTAGCTGCTGACTTTTTGGCAAATAGATGCCTGGTTCCGGGACTTCTGTCCCTCACCAAGTGACATCTGAGACTGTCCCTAGGGTTGTGACTCCTCATTTTGGAGCCGAGCTCGGTTGCTCTCTCCGCCTTTCCGCCTTTGTCAACAGCTGCTGATGTATCCGCTCCTACTGCTGCTCCGTCGGTGACATCATCAGTCTCTGTTTCAGCTGGCCTCGGCTTATCCCTGCAGGGATTTCTGCTTCTGTGGACGTGGGACATCGGCCTCAACCTTCCCTGGCTTTAACTCTGCGAAGTCAGAAGTGGTTGTTGGCCGATCCCTCTGCTGTGGTCTCTCAGCCGTCGAGCCCAGCAGGTTTGGGATTCAGATGCCCATGGTGAAGTCACCATGGACTCTGTTGCACTTTCATCCACACACTTTGGTCCTTCAGCCAGTTTTGCGGGACGGCACTTTTTTTGTGCAGCCTGGATCTTCTGTCCCTCAGAGGTCCACGGTGACTCTCCTGAGTTCCCACACTTCAGATCCTCGGGGTATTTCATACCCCTATAAGCACCTGTATTCAGATGTTTTTGCTGCCACCCGTTGCCCCGCGTCGTGTGTTCTAGAGGATTGTGAGCCTTCGCTGGTTTAGAGGGTCAGATGCAAAGCCACTTTTCTGTGTCGTTCCCACATCTAACCAGCAGATACAGGTTGTGAGCTTAGGGAGGCCCTCCCCTTAATCATGCAGGTTCTTTCCGAGAGCCTTCCTGTTGCCTCCAGCGAGGCTTCTGGTGGCTTCCAGATGCTCTCTGTGGCGCCGCCTCCCGGGATTGGAAGCAGGCTGCTGCTTTCTGATCCCTCTGGTGCTCCTACAGCATGGGAGGCATCAGCTGGTATGCCAGGCATGGGCCATGTGTCTTCCAACTCAGGCGATGGGTCAGACATACCTGACGTTGAGAGCCATCAGTCTTCTGACTTGGGGGTTGCTCTTGACTTTGTGTTTGAGTTCCTTCAAACCATTAGACCAACTGGAGGTTTCAGCCAGGCCATGATCATTGGTCGTGCGCCTACAACCTGTGGAGCAACCTGCTTCTGGGCATCTTCGACCGTACCAGTTGGTACAAGTGGTCAAAGCTTTTGCAGCATTGGACTCAAAGCTGAGTTCCAAGGCTATGAATAATTCATTCTTCACTGGGCTGATATCCTTTTGCCCCCTGTGCATTATCGTTCCCATGATTCTGCCAATCCGTCTAAGAAGCTCATGCATCTTACTCGCACGCATGTCTGTAACAGCTAATTTGGAATTAGTTCGCCGGGATGCTGTGTTGGACACAAGTCCTTCCCTTCCTAAGGGTAGGGCGCTGCTGTTCGATTTGCTTCTTTGGTGGGTCCACAACTATTCCATGATTCCGTGGTAGTGGTCCAGGATTATGTCCTGCGGCATTCCAAAGACCAGTTGCTACTTCGCCAGCTTGATCCACCTTCTGTTGGAGTCCGGGGCCGTTCCAAGCCTAACAAACACCCTTCTGCTTCCTCCTGCTTCCGCTTCTTCCTCTTACTCACATAGTCGGCAGTCCAGAAGGAGGTCTTCGGATCCTTCATCTAGCAGAGGAGGTGGTTTCTCCTCTCACGGGCTTCGTTGGGGCTTAAAATGAAGGTCCTCACCTCGATTCGTTCCAGGTCGGAAGTGGGATATCCAAGTATGCAGACCGTTGGGCCACAATCACATCCTATCCTTGGGTGTTAGATGTTTGGTCCAGTCAACATTTTGTTTATCTGGGCCATAATTTTTTCACCTCTGAATATTTTTTAATAAAACTTTACAACTAATTATGTAATATCAAAAGGCAGTGTGTCGCAAATTATAATATGGTATGTGCCTCTCAAGTTCAAGGTCACAGGCCCTATGATAAGGTTACACTTAGAAAAACTTGGACATTTGTTTGCCCTGGCCATAATTTTGTAACCACTGAGCATGAGCTCCACCTGACAGAATGTCAGTGGAGCTTTTCTAATGCTAAGTTGTCTGTCATCCATTCATTCGTCTGACCATCCATCTGTCATCTGTCCATTCATTGTCAACATTTTGTTTGTCCACTCCATATAATTTGATCTAATCAGCAGATTTTGTTCATACTAAGTACAATTACTGCTCATGACTCAAAGGTGCGTCGTGACATTGATCCAAGGTCATATCAAGGTCAAGGTCAGAGACAGCAAAACTTGGATATTGTTTTCTGGCCCTTGCCCGATCCATATAGCTTGGAGTCATTGACCGAACTTATTCATAGTTGGTACAATTATTACTCATAACTCAAAGGTGTGTCATGACTTTGATCCAAGATCAGAACCTTGTCATGACCTTGACCCATTGACATATCATGAAGGTTAAGGTCACAAGCAGTAACACTTGATTCTCATGTTGTATTTAGCTTCCCCTAAAAGCAGCGACTCATGGCAGAGCTATCCATGGTGGAGCTTCCTCAGGTGTTGTTTCACCAAATAACATTGGAACCAATGAGCTTCAATTTTGCAATTTCACTTATAACTTACCAAGTTCAAGTTTGTATAGTTGAGCTACTGTGTCATTGTCACTTTCATTATAGTTTGGGGGCATAACACACAACTACAACAAAACCCCAAATTAGAACTGTCTCTGTATTCCTTCAAACCTAAGATGTTCCAGAAGTTTGAAAACAATTGGTAATTTGAAAGAGATTTTATTGGAGAAGAAAAACACTATTTTCACTATTTTCCCCTAATTCATTAGGCCTAACTCCTAAACTGCAATAGTCACAATATGTGCATGTATTGCACGAAGCATGATGTGGTCTAGAAGTTTGAAAAAAATTGGGCCTTTGAAATGTATTTTATCGTATGAAAACCACTGAAAAACTCAATTTGCCATTTTTTCCATTTTTTGTAATTCAAGGGGTAAAACTCCTAGACTACAACGGGGCAAATCACAAATGCAGTCTCAATATCTCCCCTGATTTCCATCAATAAGCAATGTATGTAGTATGTTTGTATTGAACCAATCAGGTGCCTTAGTCATTATTGCTAGTACATATATGTTTATATTTGTTATCTTAAGTTTTCACAGGTGCCGTGCTGGAAGCCATTATTTGGGCTTTAATATGAAGCTAACCCAGCTTAAAGATGTCATATTCTGTCATGCGCTTCATATTATCTTAGAGGAGAAATTACTTAGTCTATATGGGTTTGCCTTTTTACAATTTATGGGAGAGTGCCTCTTGCACTCTCCCATAAATTGTAACAATACAAAGACACATGAACAAATTTTGATGATCAAAAATAACTTAGCACTTGACTTGATAAATAAATTCTATCAAAACTGATGGAATTTTTTGTTACATTCCCAGTTGGGAGAAGATATGAAGGCCACAATATTTTTCCCCACCTCAGTCTTTTTACATCAAAATATCTCCCTAACTGTTGTCACTATGCATGACTTATTTACTGTATGACTTATTTACAATCCAGAAACAGTGTTTGAAGCAAGTTGAGAGAATAATAATTCACCGAAATTTGTATGTATCTCTAACCTCAGCCAACAAATTTCTCACAGTGCACTTGTTAATTTCTGATATCACAAAAACCTCATATATCAAGTTCTAAAAAGAAAAAAAAATTCAAGTGTGCGCATGGCTGGGGGGGGGGGGGGGGGGGGGGTTGGATATGCTGGGTGTGGGGTGATAAACCAGTCCCCTGGAGGTTGGGGTATTCAGTGGGCAAGCTGAACTTTTATGCCTGGTGGGGGGGGGGGGGGGGGGTGGATATGCTGGGTGTGGGGTGATAAACCAGTCCCCTGGAGGTTGGGGTATTCAGTGGGCAAGCTGAACTTTTATGCCAGGTTTACTATTAAAAACTTTGTTTTCACTTTCTATTTTCTGTTCCAAGAATATTTAGATGATTAATTTTGAGTGTGGGTTGGGGATATGGGAACTCTGATAGTGCAGAATGAAGTGGTGGTCACCAAACAACAAAATAGACATTTATAAACTGAATGGGAATTTTTTGATCATTTGAATTTGATTTGAATACTGTTAGTTTACTTCAAGTTTCTGATCTTATCACCTCAGAAACATGATTTCTTATTATACCCTCATGGTATGAGATTAAATGGTGAAATAGTGAACAAAAAATAGTTATTCATAAACTGAATGGACAAGGCCTAAAAAAGTTAAAATTGTGTTTCTCGGAACCTGCATGGTCCTTTTGGCTACCGCATGCTCTTTTTTAACGAATGCAAACTTAAAAAAATAAAAATTAAATAGTTTATGTCTGATAAATTTGTTATTCTGTAGATTGTGGGGACTAAAACATAAAACAAACTAAGAACATGAACTTTGATGGCTCAGAAGCACAATTACAAAAACAAAAATCAAAAACTGCCCGCCCACATACAATTTTACAAAAAAATGGCCTGAGAAACAGAAGATCAACTTTGTGGGGCCCAGTATATGAATTATTTCAGTTTGACATCTAATATGAATGGTTAACTCTAAGTTTCTGTTTTAAACATCTCTGATTTTTTTTCTGATAAACTTCACTCATCTATGATAACACATAACAACAAAATGTACATTGAGGTTACAAGATTTTAGTCCAATCACATATTAATTTACTCCAGCCCCCAAGGTATTTCTAGATTGTTGCTCCTTGCTGAAGTAACAGATGGTGCTTCAGGATATTTTTTGTGACAAATCGATTTTTTGTTAAAGATTTTTTTTTCAAGTTACAAGAAATCAGCTATGCATGTCTTCAACCAATCTAACCCTGCCTGTTTTGCAGTGCGGAGTTATGATGTTGGGGAACTGGCAACTGCTTGTCGTTGTTCAGTGGTTCTATCCGCGTACTCCGTCTTCCTCCACCTGTAAAACTGTCACGCTCATGATTAGCCATTGTGCATAAGTATATGACCTTAAACATCAATAAATCCCTGCTTGTGTGGAGTTGGTATGTTGTGGAGCTGACAGTTGCTCGCCGTTGCTCGGTGGTTCTCTCCGGGTACTCCGGCTTCCTCCACCCGTAAAACTGTCATGGTCATGATTAGCCATTGTGCAGAAATATGTGACCTTAAACACCAATAAATAATAACATCAATAAATAAATAAGACATCAGATGAAATATCCATTTGTTTTTTTGCAGGTTTAATGTCACCACCCAGCAGCTGGTGTATAATAAATGTTGATAAGGAAGCCAGAGCACTGGTAGCTAGAGAGTCTCAGCTGTATCTTTTAGATCATGGTGGCCAGTATCAGCTACAGGTGAGATAGGTCTTGTGTTACTGTATCATTAGATTTCTCACTGCATCAGTCAGCTGTGTACTTGTAAACTGAATGTCCCTTGTAACTTTCTTAACCCTTTACCCAACGTAATGGCCAAAATCAACATTCAATTTTCCTCATTATTTCATTTTGTGTCTCAAAAATATAGCTTATGACCTCTCATTGGAACGAGCTCATTGAGCTCGTTCCAATGAGGAGTCATAAGCTATGTTTTTGACGCAAAAAATGAAATGATATAGGTATTCAAGAATTTTGTTTGCAGGTTTCATCGGCTTTGCATGTTAGGTAAAGGGTTAACCCTTAAAGGCCTATTCCCGACTATTACAACCTCAGAACAGGTGCCCTTGACTAGCCTTCAAGAGAAGATCACACTGATAATAGACAAATTACCTAGGCAGTGGTTTCTAGTCAGATCTTTGCTGCCTTTACAGGTAACCAAGATCTGACTAAAAATCACTACTAAGCAACTAGACATGTACAAATGTACATGCTATGGTCAGGTCTGAATTAATGACAATTGTCCAAGCCCTTAAATCCTTGCATGCTGCTGGCAGATATTCCTGTCCAGGACACAAAATCTTTTGCCACTGAAATAGGTATAATTTGGGCATGTTTATCCAAAGTTTCCCATTGTAAATTGAAGGGACTTTTAAACCGATGAGTTCTGGAGTTAAATTTAGATGAATTTTTCATCATATCTAGCTATGGCTGCTTTATAGCAGCCATGACTAGATTTTATGAAAACTATTTTTTAAAAACTCAGCAGGTTAAGAGTTGAGGGTTTCAATTGAATTAATTTTTTAATATTCATTTGAAACTTTGCCGTTACGAGAGCTGTGATCTGTTCTAGAAGACAGTTTTTATAAATTGTGAAAAGGATGTGGAAAAAAAGTCCTGAACCTGGTAAAATTATCATGAAAGGACATAGATATTAATGGTTTTTTTGTGTTTTTTAAATCATGAACAACTCATGGAATTCTATCAAGAGCTACTAGTTTTTGCAACTTTGCTTGATATATTAGATTGTGACAGCTAACAAGTTTCTGAAATGTCAAGACGTAGGGAAGTGGTGGTCATTAACACATGGCTTTGTTTCAAATAGGGAAGGATGTTGAAGAGGGGTACTTCCCACCCACCTTTCTCAACAGACAGTACTGGTAAGTTAGAAAATTTATAGTTTCTCACTGTTTGTTGGATTTAAGTGAATTGTCATACCGTTCTATCTTGGCATGAGGGAACATATTTCATGCCAGGATGGATGTCCCCACTGGAATATTTTCTCAACATCATTGTCTTTAAGTTTTCCATTAATCTAGAAATACGTTTTGGTACCTGATATTCGGTCACTTTTGCACAACAGCACAAGCACTATACAATGTAATTTTACTATTATAAGGGTACGGCATTATGATAGGCCTAACCTGTTCACCAAACCCGGTTTCAAATGAATGAAACAAAAATATTGTTTGAAAAGAAAATGTATATTTTCAAAGTTATTTCCCTTTGACTAATATAGGAGTTTATCAAAAAATCTGTCTGTCCTACATGTTTGTTGCTCTAGTACTTCCACTATTTGTTGGAATCAAATAATTTTTGGCATGCATGTACCTTATGATGGGGGAACAAATCCTATCATAGAATTAATGTCGTCACTTAACCCTTAAGGACCTGGACAATTGTTTTTAATTCACACCTGACCACAGCTTGTACACATCCAGTGGCTTAGCAATGATTTCTAGTCAAGTCTTGTCTGCCTGTTAAGGTAGCCTAGACTTGACTAGAAACCACTGCCTAGGTTATGTGTTTATTGTTAGCAGGATTTCCTCATGATGGCATGCTGGAGGCACCTGTTCTGAGGTCGTAAAACTCAGAAATAGGCCTTTAGGGGTTAAATATGTACAGAGTAATTTGCCCTTGTTTCACATTGGCTATTACTAAATATATGTCTGTCCAGCATGTTTAGTACTCCAGCAGTGTCTCTGTTGGATTGAAGTTGACTGTCACACCATTCTCCATTAGCTTCAGGGAACATATTTCACAACAAGATGGATTCCCTTGCTGAAATATTTTTAGAGTTACTTCCCTTTCACTAATTTAGGCATTTATCCAAAATGTTTGCTGCTCCAGTTCTTTCACTATTTGTTGGATTTAAATAATTTTTGGCATGGATATACCTTAGTATGGGGGAACACATCCTGTGGAAGAATTAATGTTGTCGCTTGAGTAGGTACAGAGTGATTTGCCCTTGTTTCACATAGAGTGTTTCTAAATATATGCCAGTCCAGCATGTTTAGTACTCCAGCAGTGTCTCTGTTTGTTGGATAGAAGTGAATTGTCACACCATTCTTCTTTGGCATTAAGGGAAAATATGCCCTAATGAGATGGATGCCCTTGCTGGAATATTTTTAGAGTTATTTCTCTTTCACTAATTTAAGCATTTATCCAATATGTTTCCTGCTCTAGTTCTGCCTCTATTCTTTGGATTCAAATAATTCTTGGTATGGTTGTACCTTATTATAGGGAAACAGATCCCATGCCAGATCGTATATCCTCGATTTGATATTACTAAGTTATTTTCCCTTCATTTACTCAGTGGATTCATCCTCCATGGGAACTTGGGGACGTGGAGCACTGCTTGTTTACTCTGATAAACAATTTTGCTATACTGCTAAAACTGGACCTGGAACCAGTGCCTGAAGTCAAAGTCTTCTAAAGTAGGTAATATAGGTACTGTATAAATGATTAGTTAAACTTTACTTCCTGTCTATGTTGCATTCATGATAGTCATTCGGCTATCACCTACTTCACCTATCTGTCAACCCTTTTGTTTGAAAGATGGTTGAAATAGAGGAAATAGACCAAAGCATGACCAGACCATAATATAAAACATCAAAATGAGTGGCAAGCGGCTCTTTGTACATTTGCAGATATATGATAATATTAAGTGACATAACAGGAAAGGACACCAGGTTTTTTTCAAATGAATGGTATTTTAACCCTTGGGGCCTGGAGATTTTTATATAATAAATATTTCGCTAAACTCTGACAGTGTACATCCTGTGGCTTTGCTGTTGTTTTAGGCAGGTCTTGGCTGCCTATATAGGCAGCCAAGACTTGCCAAAAAACAACTGCCAACAAATTTAGAATTTAACTTGTGAGTTAACCCTGAGACAGCATGTAGGGGCACCTGTTCTATTGCAGTAAAAGTTATCAAAGTCGGAATTGGGCCCTTATGGGTTAAGTTACCATACAGCCACAAATTGCCACTTTTATATCACTCTTTCAAACCAGATGCCCCCAAGTGTATTTTCTCTTGAGAAATTAAATGGTAGACTGCATATATTTTGGCAATGTTTTTACTACACATCCATTAAACTTTAAACCCTTGTATTTAACAGAATCGCCACTATGATAAATGTTTCTGTATTCTACTGGTGATGTACAAGCCGGAACTTTATTCCTATCACCATTTATACTAGTTCCTTTCCCATTGAATCATTAGTTACACTTCAAAAAGTTTCCAAATTTTGTTATACAATTATCGATCATCTGTTGTGAAGTGTGAAAATGAAAACGTCCAAAGCAAAATAAAGTCAGTTCTCAAAAAATTAATTAATCAAAAATGAGATGATTTAAAAAAGACAATTATTTCCAACCACAACATTAACCTGGTCCTGTGGCCGTCTCGCTAATCCCGTTATATCTAAATTGGGTAACATTATTTCGGTAAATCTTCAGACATCCTGACATGCTTCAAATGTCTTTTCAAAATGTTTCTCCCAGCTGTTTTGCAAATCTGCTTAAATTTGTACTTATATTTTTACTATCAGTAATAGCCATCAAATGGTTAGGCATAAATGGACACCAGCCAAAGAGAAACAGCTATACAAATTTCTCCAAACATTCCCAATAGAAAAGATAACGAATGTAATTTAGACTGGTTTCCAAAAGGTTTTGATTTTTTATTGATTCATTTGATCAGTACAGCTTCACAGAAAACAAAATGACTCTTCCTTCACCTTTAGGTTTAATCATCAGAATTAAAATTTGTTTATTTAACTGAATTTTAATGAATGGGATGTGTAATAAACACAGAATATGATGCATGTTTGAAGCGGTGGGTGTTTTACATAACTTTTGGAATGGCATAGTCACATTTTGCTCTAGCCTATAGATTCAAACATGCATCGCGTTCTGTCTATTTATATCATTGATGGCTGCCTGTACATGCAAAAATGATGAAGAAACACTGTTAAGTAATTTAAGTCATCTGCTGTGTACATGTATACAAGATCATATTGAATGTAAAATTTAATCTGAGTAAGGTGGTAATGAAGATAAAAATTAATCTGAAGCTTTAAAGGTTAACCCTCAGAATTTATCCAAGGCATTAACCCTTTACCCAATGCAGACGATATAAAAATTTATTATTTTAAATATCATTTTTTTTAATTTTTCAATAAATTTCAACAAAACCATATCTTGTGACCCCTCATTGGAATGAGCTTGATGAGCTCGTTCCAATGATATGGTTTTGTTGAAAAATAATATTTTATCAGTTGCTGAATTTGCATATTATGCAGGCAGATGTGGCTGATAACATCAGCACTCTACTGATGGTAGTTTCATATTGATCCTGGCAAAAATCAAATTTTGTTGACACCTTCCTCAGTTAAATTTGATTGGTTAGTGCCTCCTGGCACTATCCAATCAAATATAACAGAGCAATATATGGTGAGAGGAAATCTGAGGTCAAGAAAAATGTAACACTCTACCAGTTATGGGTTACCCTTGAAGCCTCAGATTAGTTTCATCACTTTCATTGTGTTCATTACTACTGTATATACATGTACACATTATATGACCAACAGTGTTTCTACATCATTGTTAGCTGCCTTTATATGCAGCCAGCCACGATATAAAAAAATTGCCAAGGTAAATGCAGCCAATCATTTAAGTTCTCAAGGAAGAATAGACTTGGGGCAACTATTTCATAGCAATATAAAACAGGGCTTGCCTTGAGTCGGGGCCAATCGGCCCCCGGCCCCGAGATCGGCCCCGAGAGGCCCCTTCTCTGGGCTTTTTTTTGGCCCGATTTTTTTTTCTGTCTTTGCTCCCAAAATCTCAGTGTTGGTAGGTTTGGGCAACGAAATTTTGCGAGATTAATTTTTTTATTCACGTCTCATTCACGCAAGTGTGATTACAATAGAAGCGGCAAATAACAGATAAAATAATAATGCAAACTGTTTTTGTCTGATTCCAATTAACATCCACCTAAATTGGCATGAAAACTGAGAAAATCCCAATATTAAACAAACAAACAAAATAAAACACATTTACGAGACTTCAAAAGCACGCTTGTCAACTAATGGGGGAATTCCCTTCAATCCCACAATACTACGCCCGGGTACATCCGATCCTAACATGTGAATAAATGCAATACTGGACACAGAAACTGCCATCAAAATAAATATACGAAATAAAATAAAATGTGTACCTGTGTCTACGTGGAGAGGTGGGGGCCGGGTGGGGGGGGGGGGGGGGGGGGTGAGGGGGCACATTCCATTTCTGAAATATCTGAAGCTGTGGGGAATTTTCATAGATTGAAATTATTTAAACGGTAAACTGAAATGTTTGTTTTTTTCAATTTTTTTCTTTGAGACAACCCTTGCATTGAAAATACTCACCCCACAATATGTACGAAACGTCCTAAAATTTATCAACAAAAAATCCAAAATGTCTATGTGCGAAAGGTCCAGCACCCACATGATGGGTCCAAGTCGTTTCGTCCCCGGGTCGATTCGTCCCCTAACACAGTGGGACGTTTCGTCCTAGAGACACTGACAGAGTGGGATGTTTCGTCCCCTCCCAGAGACGAAAAGCCCACTTGAATAGCAAATCATTAAGATGATATGGGATGTTGGATTTTTTTCATGATGTAACAAGACATGATCACATCCTTAGAAATGGTTTGCGAAACCAGTTTTAATGATACTATCATAAGAAACACATTCCACTGGAATGTGTTTTTTATCTACCTAGATTTTTTTTTTCTAAGCAAAAGCAATCAACTAAGGTCGCCATTGGAAAGAATGTAGCAACATAAAATTACCCGAAAAGCCCCGACCTAAATATCTGGGGGACTTTTTTCAGGCCCCCAGCAGGCCCCAACCTCAACATCTGAGAGACTTTTTTAGGTCCCGACCATTTTACTCAAGGCGAGCCCTGTAAAAGTGGCAGTTTGTGACTGTAAGGGGACTTAATCATTTCCCTCATACCCCACGAAAACACTCTTAGAATACCTGCTGTTGCACTCATCAAGACCTAATAATCAAAGAAAATACATTACTGTGGATTTATTTTTCAATATTTTTTCTCACCATGCTGCACCATGGTAGATCCAGTGTGCCTTGAGCATATTTGACCCCACCCCTTTCCCTCTACTTTCATTCATCTTCAGACATCTCTTTA
The DNA here is from genome assembly GCA_031216915.1 of Pictodentalium vernedei. NCBI lineage: Eukaryota > Metazoa > Mollusca > Scaphopoda > Dentaliida > Dentaliidae > Pictodentalium > Pictodentalium vernedei. Next base: position 146,261,609 of record CM062289.1, on the reverse strand, counting down.
TTTTACAACAGAAATGTATTCCCCAAATACAAGAAAAAACATCTCAGCAAAATTCAAATCTGTATTGAGGTAGAAACTACCCATGACATCATTCAGTTCAGAAAGAAAACTTTTTTACTTGCACTCAATTGGCATTGAGTCATTACAAATCGAAGTCACCGTTTTAACAGTAATTAAATGTTGTTAACAGTAATTAAATGATAAATAACTCTCCAGCTTAATGAAATAAATAAGACTAGATCATTTCTGCCATGATGATATTTTTATTTATTATACGCTAAACGATAGATTATCATAAAATTGCAGACAGATAGAAATTGTATCCCCCAGCTTGAAGATATAGAAATTTTCACTTTCACGGTATCAATCAAAATGGCAGCTTTCAAAGCATTATTTCAAGGTGAATATGGGTCAGATGATCTCTGAAAATGATCAGTTTGTTCTAAAAACGTATTATGAAAAGAAAATCTAGTGTTTTTGAGTGGATACCAATCATTTCCAGCGATAATTCAACACATATTCACCTTGAATTGATGCATGATACCTGCCATCTGAATGGGAACGCAAGAAGCTACCTGTTTTGAGTATCGATCAAATCACTTCTGCGTTCAATGCGCATCAGCTGTTTACTTTCATGCCTCAATGCAAGGTTGAAACAAATGGAATTATCAATAGGAAGGATCAGATTCTTATAAAAAGCATATCATAAAAACAAAATCTAGTGTTTTTGAGTGACCAAGATAAATGGTTGTTTCGCTCGCACAAGCGCTCACGAAAAATAAGCATTTGTCTCAGTCACTCCTGAGATAATTTTCGGTATGCACTCAAAAACACTAGATATCCACTATATAGAAAATTAAAACAAAAGAAACGCACAGCTGAAACTACAGCGGCAATAGTAAAATGAACCAGGATTACGTCATGCACAGCACAAAACTCTACCCAATTCCTTCATTTTGCGAACTAGTCAAGAAAGGGAGCAATATCGTAAGATAAATTGGTTATTACCACCATGTGAGTTTCCAAGATGGTAAAGTGAAGTCTTGACCTCGCCTCTGTGTCATATATCGACTCGTCCTAACAGACTCGTCTGTATATGCCCAGAGACGAGGTCTCGACTTCAATGCACTATCTTGGAATCCCACATGGTGGTAATAACCTTTTTGTGTATTTTGGTCCACTTCTATTGGCCATATAGTACTAAGGCCAAAAAAAAAAAAGGAATTGATTCTCAGGCACCGCCGCGTTGAAAAAAATGGCCCGCGTTGGGCCTTTTTATTTGGACCGTCATTGCAAGAAAATAGGAAACAAGGAAATTGAAAAGGGACTATTGGTTTTAAGGCCCAAAACCAACGAATAAACAGGTAAATATACACAGGCGTGTGTTAAGTGTGAGAGCCTCTGGCCTTGGCTTACATTGGGGGCGAAATTCAAGTCGCTGTTCTAAACTTGGTTGGGAGACATGGCAGTTTACTGTATTTTCTTATGTTTTATTTTTTTAAAAACACACGCTTCCGCAAAAAACAGAAAACACGGTTGCTGTTAAAGTCCGTCACACGGCTATGAAAATAGCCTAAACTAGCCCAATTTTATATTTCTGAAAAGAATTGCAATGGCGTAGTCGTTCGAACAATTCGCCCCAACTGATAGCAACCAGCACAAAATGGCTATTTAAAAACAAAGTACCAGACAAAACAACGAATTACAGAAGACACGCATCGAGTTAATTAGAATTTATTAAAAGTTAACCACCGTTTCAAAACAAAAAAAATGTATTGGAGACAGTTCGTCCATATCGAAATTGCTTGCGGTTACGCTCTGTTCCACTGAAAAATTGGCTGCATTGAAATTCGCCCCGCAATTTGTATTGAATGTTTTTCTTTGAAAACTTGTGAAGTTTGTTGGAAGGGGGTTAAATGTAATAAGGCTACAATAGAAATCACAGGTATTTGGATGGATAAGAATGGCAGACCTTCAAAGCACCAATCGCACGTGTCAGTGAAAGATGGTTGGCAGAAATTGTCAGTTTCCTGAACAGTGTATTATTACCCAGCGCAGCCGGAAAGGGAGACAACTGAAATGTTTTGTCATTTACCAAAGAAATTAATTAACTCAAATTGTTAATAACGCTTAATTTACGAAGAATATCGAAAACTTTTTTAACTACGCTTTTCAACTCAGTTAGGGTATTCAGAAACCATGAATGACCCAGCTTCTTATATGAACTTGAAATTTATTTTGAACACTTTAAATATTTTTTTAAAAAGAATATACCTTCTGTTACAGAGAAGAACACGCTCACCATGGGTCATACTAAAAATCAAAATAACTCACAATGATACCAATTTAATACGAGGGTGGTCAATAATATCCAGTATTCATAAAATAGTTCTGCTTTGTAAAAGTTTAAAAGTGAAGTCAGAGTTCTGTTTCTAAATACAAAAAGTGGTGATATCAGAAAATAAAGAAAAACAGTTTTAGTTTTCAATAAAATTAGTTTTATTTGTTTATCATTTTACAATATGCACTTTCCATGCTTTTCAGGTAAAAACAGACATCAGAAAGTGACTTTTGCCTCTCAATCCTTTCTCACCATCTGGAAGAAATAAAAATAAAAAATAAAAATAAAATCCTCCCTCCCTCATTGATTTGAAAAAAAAATTGCCTGAGAATCAATTGATTTTTTTTTTTTGGCCTAAACAGTCAGCTATTCATACTGTGTAATACATAATCAGAGAGTTTTCGAATGACCACCAGGTAGAAAATCTTATATAGCATTAAAAAAAAATTGCTTAGCACTTATATCAGTGTGAAAACTATCATACACACTGGGTGACTTGGATCTTGACCACCCATCATGTGGGTATCTGCCCATACTATTATCGTACTGACCCATGTATAAGCCCATAATCGAAAATAAGCCCATCTACCAACTTTTCAGATTTTCGTTTCAGAGTCCCCTCCTTGTAAATAAGCCCAATCCTCGACTTAGTAATGACAACATCAGTGTCAGCCATGCTGGTACATGTAAGATGTTATGATGAATAAGAACCCCTTACACAAAGTACATGATATAAAATTTGTTATTATTTTAAATATTTCTTTTCAAATGTTTCAAAAATGTCAACAGAACCATATCATGTGACCCCTCATTGGAACAGGCTCAATGAGCATGTTCCAATGAGGTGTTACATATGGTTTTTAGCTCATCTGACTGAAAGTCAGGGTGAGCTATTCTGATCACTTTTCGTCCGCCATCTGTCGTGAAGGTGGTGTTTGGGCCTTTTTCTACCAAACCTCTGGCCACATTTTAATGAAATTTCACATGAGTAGTGGTTATATAGGGGAATTTGGGTTTTTCTTCAAATTGGGTTTCTGCTCATATTGAGGAGGGGGTGGGGCCAAAATGCTCCAATTTTTTTTAAAAATCTTCTCATGAACCAGCTGTAGCAGACTTGATATTTGGTATACAGCTTTCTTTTAAGGTGTAGACTCAAGTTTGTTCTAGAGAAGTTCGAGGGGCAATATTTGTCGTTACAGGAGCGGCAAGAATTTTTGCCCCACCCAAAATTTATATTTTCCAAACCGAGGGGCCAATTTGAACCAAATTTGATATGAAGTATTAGTGGGTCATAAGTACTTGGTTTATGCCAAAACATTTTTTTCAAAATGCCCCATGGGAACCCCATAGGGGGGGGGGGGGCAGATACAAGTGTGTTAAAAATAAGCCCATTGGTTCATATTTGGGCTCAATACTGGAGCCAGAATTTTTTAACTTGGGGCAATATTAATATGGGCAATATTCTTTGAAAATCTTCTTCTTCAGAACCACCAGTCAGAATCTTTTAATGTTTGGTATACATCATTGTTATGAGGGTCAGATTCAATATTGTTCAAACCAAGTCCCTGGGTTAATATTTGGGCTTCCAAGTTTGTTCAAATTGGGTCCCCCATGTATATATTTAGGCCCGCTATGGTAGCCCAAATTTTAACTTAGTGCAATATGAAGAAATTTCTTGACAATTTATCTTCTTCAGATCCAACAGTCAGAATGCTTTCATATTTGATATACAACATCTCTAATGAGTTCAGATTCAACTTCGTTCAAATCGAGAGCCTGAGTTAATATTTGGGCTCCCACTGGGAGCCGGAATTGCCCATGTAGCTGAAGAGTTAGAAATTTTGTATTCAGTACCCTCTGGAGGTGTATTACTAAGATTAATGCACATAGGTTGTATCAAGGGGCTTCAGGGGCCTCATAGAGGAGCTCTACATTTTACATTATGATCAACTGAAGAAAAAGCATCATGCTCAGACTATTTTTGTCACTCCTGAGGGGCTCAAGGATTGACAATGTATCCTATGGAGATGGATTGCTTAATGTAGACTTATTCTTGTTTTGCTGCTCTGGCCTTGTTGCTTTCCACCCCCTTGAGTTTTCTACTCATGTATGAGCACATTTGACTTTTCTGCCCATTATGGCCTTTTTAGCTCACTTGACAGAAAGTCACTTTTTGTCCGTAGTCTGTTGTCTGTCCTGAAGGTGGTGTTTGGGTCTTTTTCTCCCAAACCACTGGCCACATTTTAATGAAATTTCACATGAGTAGTGGTCATATAGGGGCATTTGGGTTTTTCTTCAAATTGGGTTTCTGCTCATATTGAGGAGTGGGTGGGGCCATAATGCCTCAATTTTAAAATAAATCTTCTCATGAAACAGCTGTAGCAGAGACTCGATATGTGGTATACAGCTTCCTTTTGAGGTGTAGACTCAAATTTGTTCAAGATAAGTTCGAGGGGCAATATTTGTTGTCGTTATGGGCGGGGCAAAAATTTTTGCCCCACCCAAAATTTCTCTTAACTGAGAGGCCGATTTGAACCAAATTTGAAATGATGTATTAGTTTGTCATAAGTACTTGATTTATGCAAAAAACAAATTCAAAAATCCCCGTGGGAATCACAGGAGCTAAAAATAGAAAAAATTTAAAATGCCCATATCCACAAAACTACATGGCACTGAGACTTCTTCTTTGGTGTGAAGCTTCCTTAGGACCAACAGAATGGAATGGTCCAAAAATATTGCTATTGCTTTTATCATAGTGTTCTTTTTCGGGACTTTGGAAAATGCTGAGTCAGCATTTTTTAACAATGTGGGTAATGGGGAAAACATTTAAGACTCTTCTTGTCCCAAACCACTGCTCTAAAAGCTTTCAAATTTCACATCCAACATCTTTGGAAGACTGTTTCACAAGTTTGTTGAAATCAAATCCCTGTGTCCATATTTGGCCTCTCTATGGGAGCCCAAATGTTTAAATTGGTGCAGTATGAGGAATATTCTTTAAAAATCTTCAGATCCACCAATCAGAATCATTTGATATTTGGTTTGCAGCATCCTTAGGGGGTGAGATTCAGGTTTGTTCAAGCCAAGTCTCTGGGTTCATATTTGGGCTCCCGGTGGGAGCCCAAATTATAACTTAGTTCAATATGAAGAATTTTCTTTAAAAATCTTCTTCGGATCCAGCAGTTGGAATGTTTTGATATTTGGTATACAGTATCCTTAGGTAGGTGTGATTCAAGTTTGTTCAAGCCAAGTCTCTGAGTCGATATTTGTAACTTAGTTCTGTATGAGGAACATTCTTTAAAAATCTTCTTCTTCACATCAACCTTTAAGAATCTTTTGATATTTGGTATACTGTATCATTAGGGCCGTGAGATTCAAATTTGTTAAAGCCAAGTTCCTGGGTTTATATTTGGGCTCGTTGTGCGAGCCCGAATTGTAACTTTGTTGAACATGAACATGAATATTTACATTTTTTTCCATCTCTTCGATTTGTAAAAGCTTAATGAAGCTTTGTTGTAGGATCGACCATGTTACTTACCTTTGTGTAAGGGTTACATCAAATTCTCCAGCAGGTTTGATGTCTTGAACATGAGCCCACTCATATACTTTTACCCTCTTTTATTTCAAGCACCCCCGGACGTATTCCTGGGTCAGTTTGGTACTTGTTTGACCAGTAGAACCATGAGTGCCCAAACAAAAGATTGTGTAGCTCATGGGCCACTAGGAAATCTACTCATAGATCACGAGTTGCAAATTTGCTTGTTGGGTCTACAGTTTTTGGCTAATTTACAGTAGAATCTCACAATAATTAATACTAACTTTTATTTCTGACACAAGATATGTAAGTGTAAATTGAAACTTAGTAACTATGCTAAATTCTATTTCAGTCTCCTGAGGTTAGCACTCCCTTTGGAGCTTATACAAAGATGGCTGTTTCATTCAACAACAAATACATTGCATTGTTCACAGATTCAGGATGCATATGGATTGGATCATCTGATCTGAAGGTAAGTAGAGTTAAGTCTTCTTAACCCTTTGCCTAACATGAAAAGCAGACGACACTTGCAAGCAAAATTCTTGAATAACTATAATTTTTTGTCTCAAAAACATAGATTATGACCCCTCATTGGAACGAGCTTGACAAGCTCGTTCCAAAGAGGGGTCATAACCTATGTTTTTGAGACAAAAAATGAAAAAAAAATAATGATAATTAATTGCCGATTTTTGTGAATAGCGCCTGCTGGTTTTGGCCGTTACATTGGGTAAAAGGTTAATTGGATATTTCTTGATGGAATAACCATGCTGATGACATGTTACTTCCAAACACAAAACCATTTATCATACCTGTAGCTCTGTTTTGACCTGTTAGGGCACACAAAATAAATTAATTGATTCTCAGGCATTTCTTTTCAAATCAGAGACTGAGGGTTTTATTTTTTAATGTTGATGTTTTTCGTACATATTTTGAATGTGGATTGAGAAGCTTTGTGCTGTCTTTTCACAGACAGAATATACAGAATGTGCATTATACAAAGTAACTCATTTAATTGTAACCCTCAAGGGCCTAATTCTGACTTTGATCACTTTTACTGCAACAGAACAGGTGCCACAGCATGCTGTCTGTGCAAAAACTTGCAAGTTACATTAGTACTCTGGCATTTGTTTTGAGAAGAGGCATGGCTGTCAATATAGGCAGCCAAGACTTGTCAAGAAACAACTGCATAGCCACAGGATGTAAACTATCTTTAGTTATGTTTTTCATATTTTAGTGATCAACTATCTGGGTGACTTTAGTCCATCAATCAAAAAACGTGAAAGGTTTTGAGTCTCCCAATTTTATAGTATCGTTGCAAAACAGTGAAAGGCAATAAAAATGGCTGGTGAGGGGGTTCAAATTCAGTGAGGGATTGCCTGAGAATCAAAACACTTTTTTTGGCATTAATTGCCTATAGTTTATTGAGCAACCTTCTTTTGATTGATTGAATTCCCCATGTTTGAAGGCCTTTTCGCTTTCAGTACATCCAATAGAGGCATTTAATCTTTTATATCTTTCTTGACTGAGCTGAAAGGGCCAGGAGCTCTGGGAAACAAGATATAATTGAATAAATACTCAGTTCATACCTAGAATATAGGAAAATTAGCTAAGTCCTGTTAATTGAATACCCCTGTAATTGAATTTTGTTTCACTAGCAGAGTGGCTATTCAATTAATAGGGTTCTGTTGTACTAAGAATCCAATTCAAATCTTTTTTGTGTCGCTGCCTCACGAAGTGGGGAGCGACATATAAGGATTACTTTTGTCGTCTTGCGTCGTCCGCGTCACACTTTCTCTTATCCGCCACTCCTCTTTAACCTATGAATGGATTTTGATGAAACTTTCAGTGATTCTTTATCACATCATGGCATTGTGCACCTCCTATTTTATTTTTTGATCTGCTGTATTGTTTCCAGAGTTATGCCCCTTTTCCACTTAGAATTCTGTCTGAAACGCCAGGCGACACGTCTTCCATGGAAGACTCACATCTAAGTTTCATTTATTTACAAGCAGCACCTTATAATTCTCATCTTAACCCTTAAGGGTCTGGACAAGTTCGTTGAATTTCCACCATTCCACAGTCACAGTTAAGGCAGCCAAGGCTTGACTAGAAACCACTGCTTTGGTAATTTGTCTGTTGTCAGCAAGACCTCTTCATGATGGCATGTTAAGGTCACCTGTTCTGAGGTCAGAAAGGTCGGAAATAAACCTTTAAAGGTTAAGTGGAATTGGGATGATCATGAAAACTAGAAATTGATGTATTGATGATTTTCTATGGCTGACAAATTCAGTGTCACTGGTATGTAGCTTCTGGTAAACAACACAAAAGCTGAGATACCTCAGAAGTGTCTAGTTTAACCCTTTGATACTTTTGTGTGTCTTATGATATACGTAATCAAACAGCTCATTGATACTTTTGTATGTCTCATGACGTACGAAATTAAATAGTGCGTTGATACTTCTGGTCATTTGTTTTGTTATTATTTTTTAATTTTTTAAAGTTTTAATTCCTATTATCTCCCAAATAGTGCTCAGTGCCAACCATTGAGCCAAATATTATGGCAGCTGAAAATACTAATATAATCCTGATATCAAGACTTCTTAACTGATTGTGTGCTAGAAGCCACTATCAAGGCTTTCAGAAAATGAGGATACCAGAGCAAAAGTCAACACTTTCCTTACTTATATTTCATATTCAGTCAAACACAAATAATATATTGTGTATATAAATGTGTTTTATAACAAGTTATTGGAGAGTGCCTGTGGGCACTCTCAAATAATTTGAAATAAGATAAGTTTTAATAACAAATTTAGATCACCAAAAACAGCCCTGAACCAGATAATCACTAATGTGAAAAATGTCTTGTTATTTGTATTTTCCACTGTTTGACATCGCATTTTGAAAAACGTTGAAGAAACTAGTGATGAGCCGATATGGGTGTTATCGGTATTGCCGATATCCGATATTTTAATTCAATATCGGACCGATACCGATATTAGTTTTTGTGGCAACACAAGCTTGTGTATAAATATGATGACATTCAGACAGGACCAACGAGACATGGGGTTGTTCAGCAGTCAGCGTGACTCAACATGCGTCCCGGGTGGATCTCAACATAACGTACATCTGTGATGATGTATCAAATTCAATATCATTTCCAAACTGACCCATCAGTGAGCCCAGGCATGTGAAAAAAATGGGGATGGGCTTATCAACGAATGAGACTGAACGTAAAATGAAAACTTGACATAAAGTTTTATGTGTTTGTTTTATTCATTTTTTCCATCGGAATCATCAGTCATTTGAAAAAACATTTCAGTAGAAAAACATCAACAAAATCAGCACGAAATATCAACAAAACATCAATGTTAACAAATGAGGTCCAAAACGCACGTGGTCAATTTGTTTTAACCTGAAACATGTTCGTTCAGTCATTACATTTCCATTTTGAATTGTGTTTATTAAAAAGTATTTGAACTGTGTTTTGTATTACTCACACAAGAGAAGGTGCTCTCAGTATTCAAAACTCCCATCCATTGTGAAAAAAAACAAACGAAATAATCCATTCACGTGTGAGCATTTACATGTACATGCATTGGTGGACCGCTTCTCAGTGAATTCTGTTGCGTTCACTTTCTCCAAGTGCAAGATTAACAGGGGGCAGTTCACAGCCAACACTGTTGGCACCGGATAACTATCTGCACTATTCACTTCCCAGTTATTGACGTATCAACACTGAACCTGGCTGTTATTGCCAGAGAAGAAAAAAATTGGCGGGCAGTGGGGGGGGGGAGGAGGGGGGGGGTCAGACAGGCAGGCCTATCTGTACAGGCCAATACGTTGCAAGATAATCACAAAGAATTTCCTCACATTTTATCTTTTTCATCATTGATTCTTTCAAAAAGCATCAGTGATGGAAAATCTGGTGCAAATTTCCTTGTGGTATCATGCAAGGTATTTGTATTTTCACTGGGAGTGAATTGACCAATTGTCGGGGACGTTTTGGCCAACTCTTGGGGACGTTTTGACCAACTGGCAATTGTTGGGGACGTTTTGACCAACTCTTGGCAGTCATGGGGACGTTTTGGTTCGGGGACGTTTTGACCAGCACTGATAGTGGTAATGCCATAGTGGTACTGCATTTACCAAAAAAACAAAATCATGAATCATTGTCACTTGTCCGTGATCTGATGTCTGTGGACTGTAGAGTGTTGAAGTGGGGGGAGGGGGTTACTGAATTCTGCAGTGCATTGATAAAAACATGTGGACACGTTTCATAAATTAAAAATCTATATTTAAACTGACCGCCCTGATGTACATTATGTGTCCCCATTGTTGTAAACAATATGGCTTTGGCTTTCCTTTGTTTTGTTTTCAAAACAGCCTTTCATGCAGCATGGATTAAACTGGATATTACAACTCAGGTTATTAATTCATATTTATTTTGGAGTAGCTATTTTTGCAGAGATCACATCAGGTAATTTCTCAACTCATTTTCTAAAGTAATAACATGAACAATTTGGGTCAATAAACATGCTGTCATTAATAATTTAAGAACTGGGAATTTCACATTTGTCTTCACCATCAAGTTGATAAACACGAGGGCTGACAATAATTAATAACACGAAAGTATGCAGTTTGGTAATTTTATTTTTTTAGCTGAAAATGTGAAAAGATTAAATTGACAAAAAAAAAAACAACTCCAAAACACATTCACATAATTTTATTTTGATTGAACAATTGAAATTTTCGTGCACATTTTCGTGATGGCAAGTGTGTTGAATAATGCCTCACCGGTACCGGTAGTCAAAATTTTAATTCAGAGAAATATGGAGTGGGCTTATTTTGGGTGATACTCCAAAAATATGTTTTCCAAAAAGCCCAAATCTGAGTAACTAGTACTATTTAGTTGAGATTATCAGCGATTTGCCTGAGAATTTGATTTGGAAAAAAAGACATATCGGCTGCCAATATTGGCAGAATTGGTATTTTTTGCCGATACCGATACCTGGCCGATAAGCCATTTATCGGCTGATACCGATAACCCATACCGATAATCGGCTCATCACTAGAAGAAACTGAATTTCCAGTGATGTTTGAACGTCAGGATAATTAAAGTCTCAAAGGGTTAATTATAAAAAATTTGCTCATCTTGACTTCATTCGTGCAGTCTTCTGGCAATTTTTAAGTTCTGGTATTCATATTCCAAAGGTCTCTTCTGCAGTGTCTGGTGAATAATTGGGCACATTTAGCAGTTGAAAGATCATTTTTCCTAAATGTTGTGGTCAGATATCAAAAAGTATAACAAAGCCAAAGATTCTGAAAGTGATCTTAAACTTCAGCTGACAAACAAACAAATAAATAGAGCCAGGAAGATTTCAAACAGGATATAACAGTATTTACCCACCACTACCAATGTCCCCGACATGCTTGCTGCTCCATTCGTAAGAATTCAGGCCAAATGCTTATTTTTAACCCCCCCCTCCCCCCGACACCCCCAAAATTAAGCCAAAGTTCCCCAAAAAGAGGAGTCCTGCATGGTATTCCATATGTTGTGTCTGAACAGAGTGCAGGAAGTGCTGTCCATTGCTGTTAATAATCATTCATTTGTTTGAAGTTGTCTTGCTCTCTGAAATTTCAACATTATGATAATCATATGCAAAAAAAAAACAATGCAAAGGAAGGATGGTAAACAAAAACAGATTCATTCATTCAGGACATTGTGTTTTCTGAATTATTCATATAATATTAGAAGCATGTGTCACCAGTTTTCGAGTTATTCTCAGATGAAATTACCATTCGTATTTTAATAATACTAAATGTCTGCTAAATGTTTCCTACCCTTTCTGTGTAGTTTGGCCTCGTTTTGAAATACTTTTTTCAAAAAATTTTCTTCTTTGTTTGCATTAGAAATGGTTACCCAAGGACAACTGTCTTTGGGTACCTCCCAATTAGGCCTTGTACCTCCCAGTTAGGCCCTGTCTCTAGACAATTTTATAAAGAGGTTTCTCTTGACTCACAAGACACAATTTCAGGAATAGCATTCCTTTTACAGTACAGCCACCATGGACTGGTCATTTTCCACAGGTGGGCAATATTTCCACAGATGCAATATTAGACTTCAAACACTAATTATAGGAAAAATCATCAAAAATTTAATTTATGAAGCACAAGGTACAACCCTATTGTGACAACATTGTCTCTTTAGTAGAGTTTTCATCTGTCCATGGTGGATCTTGAACAGCGCAATATTTTTATACTAAAACCAATGGCCCAGACTTAGATGGTGCAAACTCAATAATATCCAGGGCCAAACACAAATTTTGAACTCCCCAATCCCCCAATCTTGCATACAAATCTGAAAATGAAAAGTCCTATCTGGTCATCCATACTTTTACTGCACATGGCTGTTAACGAGGAAGGTACCAAGCATCATTCTTTTGTTTGGCCTAAGTCAGTAAACATCTGAACTGACATCTGTGCTTTAAATCTCATTTTTAGCTTAACTTGACATAGTCAAGATAAGCTATTGCCATCACGGGTGCGGAAGTCTGTTAGTCTGTGAGTCTGTTCACATTTTACTTTTTTGAATTTTTTGAATTGAAACTTTATTTAGCAGCATACTCGGATACAGTTTACATAAATTAAAATATGGTAGCAATCAAAAAGGTGTATACTGCATGGAAATGGCATAGCCGGAGAGGCTGTCTTCCTGCCATTCCCAAACATGATATCCTCTCCTGACATCAAAGTCGTTTAACTCTTTATCCTCGTTGTTCACAATTGGTAAAGCTCCTCAGAAGACTTTCTGTGAAGCTTTCCCCGTATCAGGATTAAAACCACTTACACAATGCTCAAAGTAATCCGAAAAGATGAATAGTGACCCGGAAGGTCCTATGCTCAGGATAATTGTAGATTATCCCGAACACAAGACCCCCCAAATCACTATACAAATCTTCCGATCTTCAGTAGTTGGGAGGATGAGATCACTTTATGCTGGGTCACAATCGAGACAGAATGGATTGTTCACAATTGGTAAAGCTCCCAGGTAGACTTCCAGTGAAGCTTTCCCCATATTAAGATTAAAACCACTTACACAATGCTCAAAGTAATCCGAAAAGATGAATAGTGATTTGAAAGGTCCCATGCTCAGGATAATTGTAGATTATCCCGAACATAAGACCCTCTAAATCACCACACAAGTCCTCAATCTTCAGTAGTTGGGAGGATGAGATCACTTTATGCTGTGTCACAATCGGGACAGAATGGATTGGTGCATGTAATGTCAGAAGAATATGCATTTAAGAACGAATTGATTATTGTCTTTTTAAACAGAGGCCTGCTATATTGCCGAACTTCAGGATTTAAGTCATTAAAAATTTTCGGGAAAGTATGAATCGGGAGGTCAGCAGAGAAGCGAGTTCTTGGTTTGAGAGTGTGCACATTTACTGTTTGTCTTGTCTCCATTCCAGAAGGGTTTGTGCATATTTCAAAGGTATTTTCAAATGACGTAGGAAGATTATTGTGGTACCAGTCATGCATGAAAAGATACACATGAAGCTTATACAAATCTTCGAACTTCAGTATTCCACAATTTTTAAATAAGGGTTCAGTTTTTGAGATATATTTTCGATTATTTATGATACGAATAGCCTTTTTTTGCAGTGTAAAGATTCTACTGGTGGAAGACACATGGCCCCAGACAAGGATACCATACAACATATGGCTATGTATCAGTGAGAGATACAATATTTTCAGGGCTTTCAAGGGAAGGGTTATTTTTGCCCTATTCAGGGCAAATATTACCCTGGCCAATTTTAGGGAAACTGTGGACGTATGTTGTTTGAATCTTAAATTTTCGTCCAGTTTGTTCCCTAGGAATTTGACAGAGGTTTCCTCGTGACTTTTGGTAACAAATGGAATGTCTAAGTCGTTCAGAGATATCTTTTTATTGGCGGCATGATACGAATCGTTTTGCGGGTGTAACAACATACATTTTGTTTTATTGGCATTCAGACATAATCCATTTGCGGCACACCATTCACTGATTTTATCGAGTTCAGTATTGGTCTCATCTAACAGAGAATCTAGATTCCCACTTGATGTATACTTTGTGGTATCGTCTGCAAAAGATAACACCTTAAGTAGTGTAGAGTGGCTGATGTCGTTAATGTATAATAAAAAAAGAAGCGGACCTAGAACTGAACCTTGTGGTACCCCAATGGTGACGTCCATTACTTCCGATGTGCTGTTCATGAAGGATACAAACTGACACCGGCTTGTTAGGTAATCTTCAAACCAGGTGTTAGCTAAATCTCTTACCCCGTAACATTCAAGTTTCTTTAAAAGCATCGAATGATTTATGGTATCAAATGCTTTTGAAAAGTCTAGAAAAACTGATAGTGTACAATCCTTTGAAGTTTTATCATTTGCTTCCGATACACTGTTTATTAACTGCAGAATGGGATGCACAGTCGAATGACCCTTCCTGAATCCGAACTGATACTTATATATAAAGTTATGTTCGTCGAGAAAAGTGTATAATCGTGAGTACATTACTTTTTCAAGTATCTTTGAAAATGTTGGAAGAATACTTATGGGGCGATAATTGGTAAAACGTTGGGGATCTCCAGATTTAAAGGCAGGAATGATTTTGGCTATCTTCATTCTGTCTGGTACCTACCTACAGCGAAAGACAGATTGATTATGTGTGACAGGGGATCTGCTATCTCGTATACAATCTCCTTCAGCAGTTTGGTGGACATATCATTGCTATCAGTACTTGATTTACCTTTTAATTTATTAGCGCAAGTAATTATTTCATATTTATTAGTAGGTGTTATAAAGAATGAATTCCCGTTATTACTATTGCCAAGATATTCTGAAAAGTGACGTTGTGACGGGGGTACTTGAGCACTTATATTCATACCAATATTAGCAAAGAATGTGTTAAATCTGTCCGCAATTGTTTTTGGGTCGGATAATTCGATATTCCCGTCCAAGAAGGTGGGAGGAATTTGTTGGTGGTTATTTGACTTGTAAATGGACTTTCGCAAGATGTCCCAAGTTTTTTTAATATTATGTTTGTTTTCAAGTAGAACTTGGTTATAATAGTCTGCTTTGCATTTCCGCCTCAAGCGGTTGTATTCCTGACAAAACGTTTTGTATTCTGATATGTTTTGGATAGTAGGAAATTTTAGTTTTTTAACATACAATTTATTTTTAGGTTGGGACGATTGCAATAGACCAGAGGTCATCCAAGGTTCTCGTTTTATATATTTCTTTTGTGTGGGGGTTGATTTCAGGGGAAATGCTTGTTCAAATACTGCGTGGAATTTATCCAGGAACCGATTGTGTGCCGAATTAGGACAAACGTCATTGGTAACATCAGAGAAATCACAACCCATTAAGAGTCTTTTAAATCGAATGACATTCTCAGTTTTCATGGATTGTCGATAATTAGGCATTACAGGGGGGCGTTTATCTAATTCATCTACATAAAACGTTGCAAAATGATCGCTGACGTCAGTAATTATGATTCCAGATGTGAACTTTTTAATATTATTGCTGAATATGTGATCAATTATGGTTGCAGAAAACTCCGTGACTCTGGTAGGTTTTGTTATAGCGGGCAGGAAACCAGCAGTAAATAGCAAGTCAATAAAGGTATTCGTTTTGTTGTGGGTATTTACACTGAGCAGATCGATGTTAAAGTCACCCATTTCCTTTAGCATGGGCTACACCCCACAGTTCTTGTCTGATCATCACAAAATTTCATATGCAGGTTTGGGGTCATGTCTAGATGAGAACGTCCCCTTTTGGTCGCGATCGGCAACCGGTATGGCTGCCCGAGCCCAAAACCCGAAAACCATTAGCACAGTCTACAGGTCGTATTTATGAAGGGATTTCATTGTAACTTGGTAGGATGCCTCTGTATAATGCCAAGATGAGAACGTCCCCTTTTGGGCATGATCCGTCAACCGTGATGGCTGCCCAAGCCTGAAACCCAAAAACTTTTAGCACAGTCTGCAGGTCATGTTTAATATGGTGGGATTTTATTGTAACTTGGTAGGATGACTTCTTATGATGTCTAGATGAGAATTTCCCCATTTGGGCATGATCTGCCAACCGTGACGACTGCCCGAGCCCAAAACCCGAAAACCTTTAGTACAGTCTACAGGTCATATTTATTGCAGAATTTCATTGTAACTTGGTGGGTTGACTTCATATATTGTCTGGATGAGAAGGTCCCCTTTTGGACGTGATTGGGCAACTGTGACGGCTACAGGGGCCCGAAGTTCAAAAACCTTTAGCACAGTCTACAGGTCATATTTATGAAGGGATTTCATTGTAACTTGGTCAGATGACTCCAAATAATGTCTAGATGAGAACGTCCCATTTTGATCGCGATCATTCAGCCTTGATGGGTGCCCGAGCCCAAAAACTTTAGCATAGGCAAAAGGTCATATTTATGGAAGGATTTCATTGTAACCTGTTAGGTTGACTCCATATAATGCCTTGATGATGACATCCCCTTTTGGTCGTGATTGGTCAACTGTGATGGCTACAGGTGCCCGAAGCCTGAAAACCTTGAGCACAGTCTACAGGTCATATTTATGAAGGGATTTCATTGTAACTTCGAAGGATCACTCCAGATGATGCCCAGATGAGATTCTCCCCTTTGGTTGCGATCATTCAACCAGGAGGGCTGCCCGAAGCCCGAAAACCTTTAGCACAGTCTACAGGTCATGTTTATGAAGGGATTTCATTGTAACTTGGTAGGTTGACTTCATATAATGTCTAGATGAGAACGTCCTCTTTTGGACACGATTGGGCAACTGTGATGGCTACAGGGGCCCGAAGCCCGAAAACCTTTAGAACATTCTACAGGTCATAATTCTGAAGGGATTTCATTGTAGCTTGGTAGGATGACTCCAAATAATGTCTAGATGAGAACGTCCCCTTTTGATCGTGATCATTCAGCCTTTATGGCTGCCCGAGCCCAAAGACCTTTAGCATAGTCTATAGGTCATATTTATGGAAGGATTTCATTGTAACCTGTTAGGTTGACTCCATAGAATGCCTAGATAATGACATCCCCTTTTGGTCGTGATTGGCCAACTGTGATGGCTACAGATGCCTGAAGCCTGAAAATCTTGAGCACCTTCTACAGGTCATATTTATGAAGGGATTTCATAGTAACTTCGTAGGATCACTCCAGATGATGCCCAGATGAGAATGTCCCCTTTTGGTTGCGATCATTCAACCATTATGGCTACCCGAGCCCGAAGCACGAATACCTTTAGCACAGTCTACAGGTCATATTTATGAAAGGATTTCATTGTAACTTGGTAGGTTGACTTCATATTATGTCTAGATGAGAACGTCCCCTTTTGGACACGATTGGGCAACCGTGACGGCTACAGGGGCCCGAAGCCCAAAAACCTTTAGAACAGTCTACTGGTCATAATTATGAAGGGATTTCATTGTAGCTTGGTAGGATGGCTCCAAATAATGTCTAGATGAGAACGTCCCCTTTTGGTCGCGATCATTCAGCCTTGATGGCTGCCCGAGCCCAAGACCCCAAAACCTTTAGCATAGTCTGTAGGTCATATTTATGAAGGGATTTCATTGTAACTTGGTAGGTTGACTTCATATAATGTCTAGATCAGAACGTCCCCTTTGGACGAAATTGGAAAACTGACAGCTACAGGGGCCTGAAGCCCGAAAACCTTTAGCACAGTCTACAGGCCATATTTATGAAGGGATTTCAAAGTAACTTGATAGGATGACTCGTTTTGGAATAATTTCGCTGTAACTTGGTAACTTTCGTTAATATACGTTAACTGTGAGGGCCACATACATTAACTGTGAGGTCATATTAACCCACCCCTCAGCTCTATAGTACAGTGTACACCTCATATTATTTTTATCAAAAACATAGCATACAGGGACCAGAAATGAACATATTCCCAATTATCACAATTCTTGTCTTATTTCATAATCCTTTCTTAAACATTGAACATTATCCTTTTCATCAAATACAACACACAAGTTAAGCTACAGTGTCATTGACACTTTCATTGAAGATGCCAGACACAAATCAATGATGGTTATGGTGGATTCAAGGCTGTAACAGGATGCTGGAAGTCAACAATCGTGGTTTTCAATGTTCAGGGCTGTAACTTTAAAATAATTATGTAAAATTATTCATGTTTCCCATTTCTGGGATATGCGCCTGAACATCATTATTCTTGCTAATGATTAACCGTCTGTTTGTTAAATGTTCCATCCCTCTCCTTCTATGAACCCTCCTGTTAAACTCCCAAGCTATTTTGGCTTTTTTATTGAAATTTTTAGTCGAGTTGTGACGTCAGTATAGCGACTCTGCAAAAGGGCGTAAGTCTTACAGAGACTTTAAGCCAGATGCCCCTAAGCCGACGGCACGAAGTGCTTCATTTTTAGGATGTAGTTTCTCTTCCCGGAAGCCTCGTAAGTCATACAGGTGATGGTCAAGACCTCCATTGCTCTCCAGTTGGCAGAAGGTTATCAAACTTTGCGAGAAACTAGAGGGAAGTAATGGAACATCAGTGGGTAAGGAATGTAGTCAGAACGGGTCTTCAAAACTTCCACTTACAAGAAGTCTGCGTTGGACAAATCTTCCGGTGAATCCTTCAAAAAAGGGAGTCTCTTCTTGCAGAAGTTCAATCTCTCTTAATGAAGGAAGCAATAGAAGTCATAGAGAATCCCAGTTCTCCGGGATTTTACAGTCACCTGTTTCTTGTGCCAAAGCCAGACGACTCGTTCCAACCAGTTATAGACTTGAGCTCAATAAACAAATTGATAATAGCTCCAAAGTTCCATATGGAAACCATTTGGTCGGTAAGAGTGAACATTCGAGTAAACGCTTTTGCGGCAAGCATAGACCTAAAGGATGCATACTTTCATGTCCTGGTCCATCCGGCTTTCAGAAAGTATCTGTGCTTTGCCGTTCAAGGGAAGGTGTACCAGTTCAGAGCGATGTGTTTCGGTCTGAACCTAGCCCTTTGGGCATTCCATTACAAGCACATTGCATACAAAACCGCACAGTCGATTTTTGGATAATTTTTTTGTATGGAGTGTACACGTAATGCACTCAAATAATGAAGTTGATCATGTCTTATTTCCAAGCTCATTTGACAATAGTAACGTCGGCTTACTTGGACGTCATTCTTCAGAGATATGGTGACAAAAGCACACTTTAGGATGATGTGCAGAGTCTGCTTCTGTTATTACCACCCCTCAGTTTCATTGTAAATGAAAAGAAGTCAGATTTAGCTCTGTCCAAGTCCTTCATTCACTTGGGAATGAGCTTCAAGACTCACAACAATCTGTTTCGTCTCCTGGTAACCAGGGCGAAGTTAGTCAGTTGTTATGCTCACTTTCTTCTAAACTATCTCACAGTATCAGTGAGGGAGTTTATGCAACTGATGGGACTGTGTGGAGAGGCTGCGGACTTGATTTCGCGAAGTTTCTTACACACACGTCCTCTCCAGATTTTCTTCACTCAGAACTGGAGTGTCAAGACGCATTTGTTTGAAAGCCAGATTGTTTTAAGGGACCTAGTAAAACAAAAGGTTCAGATATGAGCGGATCTCCAATGGTTACTCAGGAAGTTCTGCTTCAAGTACCGGATCCGGTCTTCACTATTATGATGGACACGCGTCTTACGGGTTGGGGCGCATCCTTGATTCAAGCAGACCTGAAGTGTCTGGGTCTTTGGGACCCTTGGTTAGCTAGCACTATAACATAGGATTGCTCACATAGTGAATGTCCATGTTCAGATTTTATCAGACAATTCCACAGTAGTGGCAGGAACCAGGGCGGCACTCATTCATTTCCTCTATTCGAATTGACTGAGAAAATTCCTCTATATGTTCTGAGTTATCACATTCACATCTCAGTCTGTCATATTCCAGGTTGTCTGAAAGTAGTAGCAGACTCACTCTCAAGAAAAGGTCGCCTGTTGCTATCGGAGTGGACTCTCAATAAACATGTCTTCAGGCAGATTTGCTACCAGTGGGATCGTTCCATGATAGATCTAGTTGCCACGAACCTTAACAATCGGCTTCCGACGTTCGTGTCGCCTTATCAGGATCATCGAGCGTATGCGGTAGATGCTCGATCGAACTCATGGAATGGAATAGTAGGATATGCATTTCCTCCAACTCCGCTGATTCAGCCGATTCTGTTAAAAATCAAACAGTCTCATTGCAAAATTCTACTGGTAGAATCTCTGTCAGCTCATAAACCTTGGATCAGTCTGGTCAGGTGTCTGTTATGGGACATTCCTCGGAAGCTTCCTCCTCTCAAGGACCTTCTGTATCAGGAGAAGTCCTACGCGCTGCTCCACAACCCAGGAGGTCTCAACCTTCACATATTTCCGTTGTTCGGTCCTTTTTGCATGGAAAACAGTTTTCAGGATGAGCAGTGGATGCAATTTCTAATTGTAGGAGGACCTCCTCTTCGTTGAATTATGCAGCTTAGTGGAGAATCTTCTTTTGTTGGTGTGCGGATCAATCGGTAGATCTTTATAATAATAATAATAATTTTAAAGCCTGGAGTCTACACACGGTGCTCAATGGCTGTACAATAATTGCATACATACATACATATACACACATACACGTACATTCTCTCACAGATACATTGATACATAGATCACTATTATCATTTATTGGTGCCCAACGCCACATCAGCAACCGAGGCTATATCGTGGCGATAAGCGACAGAATCTAAAAGAAAAAGGGTATTGAATTAAAACAAAATAACAAAACAAAACAAACTACAACTTTACCAAAACAAGTATGTGAGTGTAACTTGACGAGTAACAAGGCAATCCTCACTGACTCAGTCGCCCCCACGTACCTGGTAACGTCAGTTTATGACCAAAATTAAAAGACCACTGAAGGAAATGCCTTTTGAAAAAGGTAGGTTTTAGTACCAGACTTGAATGATTCAAGTGATTTACTATTTTTTATGTCAATTGGAAGAGAATTCCAAAGCCTTGGCCCAGCAACCCCGCAAAGGCCTTATCACCAGCACTAGTAAATTTAGATACAGGCTGAACCAGATTGAATTGACCTGATGACCTTGGAGACCTCGGTGGTTTGTGGATGGTAAGCAGATCAGACGGGTAGAATGGTGCAGATTCCGAGATACACTTAAACACCAAAAGGACAATTTTAAATTGAATTCTTTGCTTAATGGGTAGCCAGTGTAATTCTGAGAGTACAGGTGTTATATGGCAGTACTTTTGAGTTCTGGTTATGACCCGTGTAGCACAATTTTGGATGTGTTGTAGCTTTTCAAGAATAGATGTTTTAGAGCCAATCAGAAGAGAGTTGCAGTAGTCGAGGTGACTGATAACAAAGGCATGGACAAGCTGTTGTGACATCTGTGTATCAATGAAGGATCGAATTCATAATCCATCAATACCTCAAATTGGCAATTGTCTGGTCTACCTGTTTGACGTATTAAAACTGCAGCCCTTTAGTATTAAGGGCTATAGGTCTATGTTATCAAACACATATTTTTATGTGTACCCATACTATGTATGGTACACATAATGCCGTCATCCGGGGTGGCCATCCGTCGTTCGTCCATCCTTTGTCTGTCCATCTGTCCGTCCGTCTGTCCGTCCGGCGTCCGTATCCATTTCTTTGTCATTTGATAACTTGAAAAATATTGCTTGGATTGTCAAGTTACTTTATTTTTGTATTCAGGTTACTGATGTGCCGAGCTGTATAATTTTTGGTGTAAATCTGATCTTTTGATCCTGAGATATTAACCCTTTATCCTTCAAATTGAAAACTCCTCCAATCCATTTGGCATTCGATAACTTGAAAAATATTGCTTGGATTGTCAAGTTACTTTATATTTGTGTTCAGGTTACTGATGTGCCGAGCTGTATAGTTTTTTTTTGTTTATCTGTCTGTCCGTCCGTCCATCCGTCGGTCTGTCCATTCGGCATCCGTATCCATTTATTTGTCATTCGATAACTTGAAAAATATTACTTGGCTTGTCAAGTTACTTTATATTTGTGTTCAGGTTACTGATGTGCCGAGCTGTATAGTTTTTGGTGTAAATCTGATAATTTGATCCTGAGATATTAACCCTTTATCCTTCAAATTGAAAATTCCTCCAATCCCTTTGGCATTCGATAACTTGAAAAATGTTGCTTGGATTGTCAAGTTACTTCATATTTGTGTTCAGGTTACTGATGTGCCGAGCTGTATAGTTTTTTTGTTTGTCCGTCTGTCCGTCAGTCTGTCCATCCGGCATCCGTATCCATTTCTTTGTCATTCGATAACTTGAAAAATATTGCTTGGCTTGTCAAGTTACTTTACATTTGTGTTCAGGTTACTGATGTGCCGAGCTGTATAGTTTTTGGTGTAAATCTGTAATTTTGATCCTGAGATATTAACCCTTTATCCTTCAAATTGAAAATTCCTCCAATCCCTTTGGCATTCGATAACTTGAAAAATATTGCTTGGATTGTCAAGTTACTTTATATTTGTGTTCAGGTTACTGAGGTGCCGAGCTATATAGTTTTTGGTGTAAATCTGATAGTTTGATCCTGAGATATTAACCCTTTATCCATCAAATTGAAAATTCCTCCAATCTGTTTGGCATTCGATAACTTGAAAAATATTGCTTGGATTGTCAGGTTACTTTATATGTGTGTTCAGGTTACTGAGGTGCCAAGCTATATAGTTTTTGGTGTAAATCTGATAATTTGATCCTGAGATATTAACCCTTTATCCTTCAAATTGAAAATTCCTCCAATCCCTTTGGCATTCGATAACTTGAAAAATATTGCTTGGATTGTCAAGTTACTTTATATTTGTGTTAAGGTTACTGATGTGCCGAGCTGTATAGTTTTTGGTGTAAATCTGTTATTTTGATCCTGAGATATTGACCCTTTATCCTTCAAATTGAAAATTCCTCCAATCCCTTTGGTATTCGATAACTTGAAAAATATTGCTTGGATTGTCAAGTTACTTTATATTTGTGTTCAAGTTACTGATGTGCTGAGCTGTATAGTTTTTGGTGTAAATCTGATAATGTGATCCTGAGATATTAACCCTTTATCCTTCAAATTGAAAATTCCTCCAATCCCTTTGGCATGAGATAACTCAAAAAATATCAATCCGATTGTCATGTTACTTCATATATATCTTCAGGTTACTGATGTGCTGTGCTGTATAGTTTTTTATGTAAATCTGATAATTTGATCCAGAGATATTAACTCTTTATCCAACAAATTTGACACTCCACCAATCCATTTCTATATGTACCCATACCATGTATGGTGTACATAATGTCGGCATCCGTGGTGGCCCTCCGTCATACAGCTTTCTACTAGTTGCGCGTATGGGTACACATCTGACGATTTCATCGGCCTATTTTTTTTCCCTTAGTATCATATGGCTTTATAGTGAAAAGCAACAGAATACCTCCTCCAAGGACAGTAGCCCAGTGTTGTTGCTGAGTAGTTTTAATGTGTAGCTCAGTGTGAAGCAACTATTGTCTCATTTATGTATTGTTTTTAAAGTGTAGCTCATTGTGAAGTATTATGTATATGTCATGTGTCATACGAGCATTTCTATACAATCCTCAGACACTTTTAAATGAGTATAAAGCGTCTCATTCTCTGGACTGGCTTTATAATTGGTTTCTTTCACCGAATTAGCATAAGGGGTTATGCTGGCATAAAATGGAGAAATTATGTAATTCTCAATTACATTGTTGGTGTTAAAGTGTATGTCATTTTCTTTTTTTTTTTATAAGAGAAGGACATATGTAATTCCTCTGTCTTCTCCTATTCTCCTGGAGGTGCTAATCTTTATCGAAGTAATTGAGAGATTGGATTTTCCTCTAAGTCCTAGGCCCTCCAGCCCTTTTACTCTTCAGCTAAGTCTGGGCCATTGGTTGTAATATAAAAATATTATAAATTTAAAGTAATTTGTATATTTTTTATACTTATCAGTGGCCCAGATGGGGATGGCCCTATCATGAGTGGGCATTCATACCTCCCCACTGATTATAACATTTAGCAGGCACTATAGAAAGAATGATACTTGGCGCGAATTCTGATACCTTCCTGGTTACCGCGCATGCACAGTAAACAAAAGTATGGAGGACCAGGTAGGACTTAAATTTTTCTGTTTTGTATGGAAATTTGGGGGATTGGTGGGGGGGGGGGGGGGCAGAATTTGTGTTTGGCCCTGCATTTTATCGAGTTTGCGCCAGCTAAGTCTGGGCCTTGGTAAGTATAAAAAATATACAAATTACTTTAAATTTATAATTTTCGTGGACTTTGTTTTCATTGCTGAACTGTTGCCATATTGCAGTTCATAACAACTGTTGATAGTTTCTGTGGAATCTGATTTGTCAGCTTCTTTACACAGACTTCCATTTTAGAAGCTCTATGCATTTGGATTCTATGGTATATATAGGTGCTGCTTCAACCTTGGCGTCCAGGCTTGTAAGAAGTGCGATAAATGCCAGCTTACAGTGTCACAGGCTTTCCTCTTGTGGTTTGGCCTTTGCTTCCTTATCTAATATGCATGAAGCAGGCAATATTATCTCTTGAAGGGAATCCCTGGTATTTCCTTCTAGTTATTTTCCGCATTTAATAAAGAATGCTCGTAATATTATATATTGTATTATATTACTATATTATATCCTCCATCCTTTTATCTATTCAATATGTCTGTGTCAGTGGTAATGGTGGATAAATAATGGAAATTTCTAATACAGTGGAGCCCATTTAATTGGCTATCTCTTAACTGTATAACCCTGTTAATTAAATATATATTCCCAACACAAAACCGTTTACCATACCTCCAGTACAAATTTGACCTGTTAATTGAATATAGGTTTTAGAGTAAACTCCTGTTAACTCAATAAAAAAATCTTTCAACCTGTCGAGAAATTACCCTGACTCTCCTCAGTTTTTCTTTGTTTAAAGACCTATTTGGCCTCAGTACATCCAATAGAGACATTTAATCTATTATATCTTGTTTGACAGAGCTCCTGGAGCTCTGTCAAACAAGATATAACAGAATAAATGCCAAGTTTATCTCTAGAATACAGGAAAGTGACACAATCCCTGTTAATTGAATAGTCCTGTTAATTGAATAATTTCCATTGGCAAAGAGGCTATTCAATTAACAGGGTTCCACTATAATGTCTTTAATTATCATACCTGCCCCTGGCCCAGACAGGAAGTGCTCTTCTGTGAGTTGTTCACTCTCACCTCCCTGCACTCATCTATAAACACTGAGCAGGCACAACAAAAGAATGATTATTTACCTATTAATGCCTTCCGTTGAGGGCACATAGTGTTGCTGAGGGATGCAATAGTGCCCGAGCGATAGCGAGGGCACTATTTGGTTCCCGAAGCAACACTATGAGAGCATAGTGCCCTCAACGGAAGGCATTAATGGGTTTAGTACATCACACCCAGACCATCTCCACAACATATTAAAGAAGGAATGGAGAGATAACTAACACTTTACTATCCAAAATAAAACAATGAAATTAATAACATGAAAATGTCAGGAAAACATTAAACTATCAACTGGATTCGAACTCAACGGGTAAAGTAGAATAATGTAAATAAACACATGAAACTGATCAACCAATCATGTGGCACATAACTGGTTAACACAAGATATCATACAACAGAATCAACGTCTCACATATGGTGGTATTAACAGAGCTTGTGAGGCACTATAGAAATTCCATTATTCATGGCACTAAAGTTTTATTAACGTTCACCCCATTGAACGTGTTATGGGTACTTCCTCTGATGTACGAGCACATTTTAATTATTGTAAATATTTACAACACAATTGCTGAAATTGAATTTTGGGGCACAATACTGCATTTTGTTGCATATTTCTTTGGATTGCTTTCGAATGTCAATTGATGTTGAGTTTTTTGAACACTTGATTTCCTCCAATGCACTTATCAGATCGTTGTCATCAATATCGGTATCTAATAATTCGGGTGCTGATACTGTGGAATTTGCTGACTGGAAAGAGAGTTGCGTTGTTGTTTTCTCAACAGCATTTCTCGCTGCAGGCATTTCTGAATGTTCAGCATCTGCATTATCGACCATGGAACTCAAGCTCTCTGACATACCTCGTTTGACATCAGCTCTTGTGTCCGAAACGTAACTTGACAATAATTTTTCATTTCTGTGTCCCGATAAAGAAATAATATCGCGATCTTTGAATCCACAATCATTAAGAATTGTTATTGTCGTAGCACGCACACAGTGGTTGGTATATGTATCAGAAAGACCAACTTGTTTAGACATTTTTACCATGAACTCTCCTATGGAATTTTTTCCCATTGCCCTTCGCTCAAACCAACATTCGTCATTCTCGTGGTATGAATTTTTGGGAATTTGAAAGAACGCATCACACTCATGGTTTCATTTCATAAGATATCGTTGAAAACTATTAACTGGGCACATTTTTGTGCCAGTTTCATACATTCTAGGTCCATCACCTTCATCCTCATTCGTTTCACCTGTGTGATTTTTTGTTCGCTCAGAAGTAGTTTTCAGGATGTATTTTCTTCCAGTGTCATCAGTTTTAACTACAAAATCACAAGCTTTAATTTCTCGAATGTTTTCTCTCCCTCTCCGACAAAAGTAAAATAAAAGCTCAAACATTACTTTATTCAAAAGACCTCTTGGAATGTCTGGATTAAACACAATTGGGTGCTGATATAATTTCCTTAGATCGCCAGAAATAAAATGAAACACTAAGCATCAAAGCAGAATAAACATTTACACGGTCAGTCACAATCGTTTATTGTGATCGAAGATAAATAATATTCAGTGCCCTCTCTAACACTCTTATTCAAAACTATTTACTTGATAGGTCTACAATTTATTTATTCATTCTTGTTTATGATAACTTTCAACATACATTGCTTCCCGTAATTTATCTATTTATTTATTCATGTTTATGATAACTTTCAGCAAACATTGCTGCCCGTTATTTATTTACTTTCTCTCACAACTGTTCTTATGTGTCTCTTGTCGATTTGAGTAATAAACAACACTCGTCTATTTCATGTAATTAACAAGACTGTGTATTTATACGAGAACAAATAATTACAACACCACTGTCTATTGCAGACACTGACTTGTTCACTTTCTAGTTTTGTTGTGTTTTATTTTATTATGTATTTTTTATAGTTACCTGGCGGAATGGGTTTTTTGTGTCGGACTGTTCCTTTTCCGTCTTCTCTTGTTTTCTTCAACATGCTGTCGAATACACGATTAGCACCTTTGAAAGCTGGGTCTGTTATTATATCAAAGTGTCTCTCATGTGGGGGTTCTTGCAAATATCTTCTTATTCCTTGACGAATGGCACAAATACTGCTTTTAGAATACAAATCACCTTCGCGATTTCTAACGTTTGTATAAAAGTCTTTCAAAAGTTCCGTTAATCTTCCAACATCTAATGTTTCAAATGCACCATTCCTTTTTCTGTCAGAACAGAACTGCCGGAGAATATTGACAGCATATTTGGTTAAACTAACAGTCTTTCGGCTCTCATGTTGTTCAAGAAAAGAATTAACATTCTCGTTTGCGAATCTCGAAACGCTCATTTTATTTCTATTCGTCTCCACATTTGCCGTCTGCTCAGAAGAAAAGGGGAATCCCCTCGGGATTCTGTTTGCAATGCGTGCGCACTATTGCATGATTCCGAGCACTATGCTTGACTCCGGGCACTATGCTTTCATAGTCCCTATCAATACAGCCAATGAGAATATGGGGATTTGTCACGTGATGTACTAATGGTGGGAATGGACTGCACTTCCTGTGCTCTGTTCATATGCAGACAATAAGTATGGAGTACCATGCAGGACTCTTCTATTTTTGTTATTTTGCCTTTATTTTGGGTGTGTTGGTGGATTCAGATTAAGCATTTCTCCTGAATACTTACAAATAGAGTAGCTGGTACATCTAGGCCAGTGGCAGGTATGATCAATACAGACATTATTGGAAATTCCCATTTTGTCTTTCTTTTTCTCAATACGAATTCCTAAATAGTTCTTTTTAAATCTTCGGAAGTGTTTTTTGTTCTTTTCTTTGACAGAAAGTTCACTGTGAATTCAACAGTAAATCAGAACAAAGTCCTGACCAGTTTGCTTGGTAAGTAGTTATTTTGTTCTTTTCATTTGGAAAGAAATTATTGATGTCGACTTCTTTTTATTGAACATCCTTTAAACATCTCATTATTACAGATTTATGGCAAGGTTTCAAAAATGGTGTTCTGTCTAGAGCTGAAACGGTTAACTGATTAATTGATTAATCTCTAGGGGGGTTTGTCCTTCCCCTACCAGGTGGGTCCTCAGGTGGAAGATAGAGGAAAGCCTGCTCAATTACGCAGGTTTGCTGCAAAAAATCAGAATATGCAGCCCCAGACCAATATGGTACAATCCTGTTCTGCAGGCACCTTGTTCTCCTGTGAGGTGCATTCCAATGGCCCTGGAGGAAGGAATACTGGCAGTTGAGGACAAACAGTGAACCAGTGAGGGCATTCTCCATTTTGGAGATACCTGTCCAATACACTGTTTTGGCCCTAACTTGGGGAGCGGACAGATGGCCAGACCAGCTTGTTCTGGCCAGTCGGAAGCCCCCAGAAAGGGTGTCACATCTGGGGGCATTTGGATGTCATTCAGTCAGTCATTTCTTTTAATCAAATCCCAACATTGTTATTGTGTACTGACTTTTATATTACTAAATCACTAAATTTTAACACGTTTGATTTTCTTGCTCTGTCTGTGTTAGTTTACTGTGACAACTTCTATTGCAGTGTATTGTAAAATGATTGGTTGAATAACTGACATCATACAGGCCAATCAGTCATTGACATGCTTTGGCATCAACACTGACTGAGAATACTGCCCTAGTATAAGTATGTGGGAATACTGGCAGCTTGGTGGATTTACTGCATAGCAGTAACCCTACCCCTTGTTAGACTCCTTGTTGGGTGGGACTTGGGGCCATGAACATTTTCTACAACACTGTGACTTGCAAACACAAAAATTCTTAATTGCCATATGTACCGACAATTGAAACAAACTCTACTGACTCTGATTATAATGTTACAACAAACAAATATTCAAACAATTGGCCTTGATTCATTCATATTCATTCCAAAGAAGAAAATAAAAAGGTGCCTGGCATCAATCCATTAGCAATGGAGAAACCAATTCAAGGTATAGTAGGGAGTGTTAAGAACACTAGGAAATTAAGATCTGGTGATATTTTGATAGAATGTGCAATGCATAATACAGTCCTACCATTTATAAAAAACAACAAAACTCATAGACATTGAAATACAAACTGAACCACTCATAGACATTGAAATACAAACTGAACCACACAGGACCTTCAATACAAGCAGAGGTATCATTTGGACTTGAGAACTTGCTGACATGGATGAAACAGATATTTCACATGAATTGAAACAACAGGGCATCACACAAGTTAACAAATCAAAATTAGGAAAAACAGCTGCGAGGTTAACACTAATACCTACATTCTCAATTTCAAAACTCCCCAGCCACCAAAGTGAATAAAATTAGGCTCTGTAAATAGGCTATGTAAATGTCAGAGTAGATTTGTATTTTCCAAATCCACTCCGATATTTCAAGTGTCAAAAATTTGGAAACAATCAAAATATGTGCAGAGGCCAGCAAATATGTCATAAATGATGAACCTTGATGAACCATGCAGCAGTGATGTATTTAAGTGTGTAAATTTCAGGGCAATCACCTATCATCTGCCCTCTGTGGAGAAAAGAAAAAGGCTCTACAGAAAGTTAAGTGTGAGAAACAGGTCAGTTTTGAAGAGGTCAGAGATATTTTAACAACCATGACTGACCTGAATTCAAAATTACCATCATATGCCACTGCAGTAAAACAATCTCACCAACAAAATCGATTGAATGCCAGACACCATGATATACGTATAAGCACTATTCCAACATTATTAAAGCTTTTACAGTAAAACACACTGATGAAATGGAAACAGAGCCAAAATCAACCCAAACACAGTCACCTGCTCAAGTCTCAATAGTGAAGTTATCCAAAAAAAAAGAAAAACAAGATAAAACAAAGACATACCTAAATCAGATCAACACACAGAGCAAAACAAATCACAACAGAGGAATCGAAATGAAGAACAAAACAAAACAAAAACAAAACCAGCACAGAAACACTACTTACAGCAACAAAGTATGAGTCAGATTAACCCTTTACCCAACGCAGACGATTTCAAAATTTATTATTTTTAATATCATTTTTTTAATTTTTTCCAAAAATTTCAACAAAACCATATCATGTGACCCCTCTTTGGAATGAGCTCGCCGAGCTCGTTCCAAAGAGGGGTCAGATGACATAGTTTTGTTGAAATTTTTCGAAAAATAATATTTTTTCAGCTGCTGAATTTGCACATTACGTGGGTGGATGTGGACGATTCATTGGGTAAAGGGTTAAGAAGGAGAAACACAAAGACAATTGACAGACAGAACACCCAGAACACTTCAAGAACCTGTTCTCTGCAACAGGTTTGAAGCCTTTGAAGATATGGCAGTCAATGAGTGCATTATTGGAACATTGGGACAACAACGTCCAAACTCATCTCAACATTGGTCTCCAAGAAATAAATCACCAAAGGAATCTACTGTGGCTATTTTGCCCAGATGTCCACCCTCAAATTTCCAGCCAAATATGGATAATACAACAAAACACAATATAATACAATGGAATTTTCAAGTTTTTGGAGCTAATTTTAATGAACTGGGCCTTCTGAGCCAGAAATATAAACCTGCTTTTTTTCTGCAGGAATCACTCTTAAAGAAACCTGACACTCAAGGTCATTCAGCTTTTTAAGCATTATATGTCGTAGGATGCCTGGGCTGACGAAACTGTTCTTCATGTTCGTGAACATCTGTCTTAGTCAGAAAGAACATTATTCACAGTCTCGTTTCTTTACAAACAATTTACAGGCTGTAGTGGTACGCCTAACTTTAGACAACACAGTTACATTATGTTCTATATACATTTCACCAAATTGACCCTTAAGCTGAATTACCTTGAGCAACTGGCTCACCAACTTCCAACCCCATACATTTTGTTGGGAGACTTTGATGCACATAGCCCTCTTCGACGTGACTCCTGCAACAAAGAAGAACTCAAAGGGAAAACAGTAGAAGAGCTTATTTCAAAATACAGTGGAGCCCACTTAATTGGATATCTCTTAATTGTATATCCCTGTTAATTGAAAATAATTTCCAAACACAAAACCATTTACCATACCTCCAGTGCAAATTTGACCTGTTAATTGAATATAGGTTATTGAGTAAACTCCTGTTAATT
This sequence comes from Pictodentalium vernedei, assembly GCA_031216915.1. Lineage (NCBI taxonomy): Eukaryota > Metazoa > Mollusca > Scaphopoda > Dentaliida > Dentaliidae > Pictodentalium > Pictodentalium vernedei. The sequence goes on along the minus strand of CM062289.1, from coordinate 146,230,278 downwards.
GAATAAAAAATCTTGTAACCTGTCGAGAAATTACCCTGACTCTCCCCTGTTGTCCTTTGTTTATAGACCTATTTGGCCTCAGTACATTCAATACAGGCATTTAATCTATTCTATCTTGTTTGACAGAGCTCATGGAGCTCTGTCAAACAAGATATAATAGAATAAATGTGCCAAGTTTATCTCTAGAATACAGGAAAGTGACAATCCCTGTTAATTGAATACTTCTGTTAATTGAATAATTTTCACTGGCAATGTGGCTATTCAATTAACAGGATTCCACTGTACAACTAGTGCTTGTTCAGTGATGGCTCAGACACTTTTTTGCAACTAGTTCTTACACTTCAATCGAGCTTACAATTGCATGTCCTTCAATCTCCCTTGATTTTTCTTGGAATGTTGAAGATGATTTATGCGGGAGTGACTACTTTCCAATTGTGTTGGAAAGCATGGTTCCAGCGGACAGTTAGAGGGTATCCCAATGGTATTTTAAAATAGCAAACTGGGACACTTTCTCAGTGCTTTGTTCCGATCGGCTCATATTTCAAGAAAGTGCCGACCAACTAGAACATTTTACTGAAGTATTGCTTGATATTGCACACATGGCCTAAAACCTCAACAAATCCCAAATGTTTCACCAAACCATTAATAAGTCAGCAACTACAAATAATTTAGACAAACTATGTATAAATCATATGACTTATAAAACAAAAAAAGAACTGTTCTGGGGGAAACTTATGTTTCCAAACTTAACCAACACACACCCATCAATAAAATTTAGAGAATGATTAAAAAAATTAAAGGTAGAGAAACAAAATCCAATGTACAAAACCTCAACGACAACAACACACTAATTACATCAAAGAATGAAATATCAAACAAATTGGCCTCAACATTTTCTAAACTTTGTTGTCTGAAAATTGTAATCCAGAATTCATAAAACTTAAAAAAACAACAGAAAAAAACAAAAGATCAAATTTACCTCTGACAATTTAGAAGATTGCAATGAACCTTTCTCTATGGACGAGTTGAATAACCTCTTTGCATGAATAACCACCGGTCAAGATGAAATACATTACGAAATATTAAAACATCTGCCACATTCATCACTTGAACTTTTAATATCAATTTTCAGTGAAGTATGGGTGACTGGCCACTTTTTTAGTGGGGCCGAGTGAGCATCTTAGGTGCTATTTTATTATAGTCGACTGCCTGAACCTGTATATCAGGGTCTGTGAGCAGTTTAACAGATGTCAGCTCACAATGTTGCAGGTCATCTACCAACAGTTTAGCTGTACTCAGCTAGTTGGACTATTAGTCCATCTGCACAATCACTAACATCAAGTTGTTCTCTGAAGAGTACAAGAAATAAGCACCTTTCCTCATTTATCAAAATCATCACCCCTATCGGTGGAGATGCATATTTATCTTCATCATCTTCATCACTCCTACAGTCATATTATCATAGCCAAATCATTGCCTGAGTGCTAGACTGTTCTATGTCCCCTATGGGACATAGAACATTCTAGCACCCAGGCAACAAAATGTTGACAAGGACCAATCAGTCAGACCCTTTCCCAAAGAAGGCAGAATAATCCCTGTATAGTAAAGCTAAGTTCTTTCCTCACAGAAATCTGTTACGTGAAAGAGAGTAAGATCTATATTATTTCCTTTTTAGCAGTTTGTTGCAAAGCATCTTTCTCTTGATTTAATTAATGCAATTTAACCCTTTACCCATCACTTGCACTTACAAAAAAATATCTTGAATAATTAAATAATTTCACTGGAATGAGCTAAATTGGATCATTGCAATCATGGAGCCTTAATCTGTGTTTTGGAAGCAACAGTTGAAAAAATAGTAAAATGTGTACGGTGATTTTTGTGGATAGTGCTAGTCGGAGGTGGCCATTATGTTTGGGAAAGGGTAAAGAAACGCAAATTTATCTTGAGCTATTCAAATCAGCCATGGCTTGAAAAGGTTAAAATTTTGATCAATAATGGAAAGATTTACATTTCAAATATGGGGAAACAATGCAATTTACAATAATTATACCCCCACTGTCAAAGAAAATGGGGGTATACTGGATTACATACGTCCGTGCGTCCATCTGTGCATCCGTGCATCCGTGTGTCCATGCGTGAGTCCGTCCGAGAATATTGATAACTTTCATAACTTAATTAAATTATTATTTTCTATAATGTTTGTTGGTCATAGGTATGCCCACACTAGTTATTTTTTTTATTTATTACTTGTTTTTATTACTTGTTCACTTAGAAATTGTGTCCGTTTGAGCCAAATTTTGTCTGTTCAGCCTGTATCTCGGGTATCTAATGTTCTATTGCAATGAAATTTGCTGTGAACACTGCTTATGGTATAGGCTTTAAAAAATGGATTCAACGATATTTCATTATTTGTCAGTTCAGCCTGTATCTCGTGTATGGGTTATCAGATTTTAGTGAAATATGGCATGCAGTTTGCCTATGACAAAGGCTTCTGCCTCGTTGCATAAAACTTCCAAACACCAAACAATTTACCATACCTTTTGACTTAGAAATTGTTGAAAACTTTCGAAGAAAATGGGGGCGGAGGGGGTGGGGTGTATACTGGATTACATGCGTCCATCTGTGCGTCCGTCCATCCATCCATCTGTGCATCCATCCATGTGTGAGTCCGAGAATATTCATAACTTTCATTATTTTCTATAATATTTGTTGGTCATAGGTATGCCCACACTCAGCGGTACACCACGTGGGGGTATGCACCGGACGACAGTCCAGCTCTTGTTTATTTTGTAATATCAGGAATTTCAAAGCTAATGGAATCCTGACTTAATTGAAAAGCTATTGCTCAAACATTTACAGAGTGAAAATTCCACACATGAAATAATTCCATTTCTGTGAAAAACAAGCTAAAAATTGAAAATAGAATATGTTTTCATTTTTGGAATTCACTTTAAAAAATACAATAAAGGATGTTAAACCGAGTTTGAATGCTTTTTGAGAATAGTTGTGGCCATTTATTTATTTATTTATTTATTGGTGTTTAATGACACTTTCAACAGCGAGGGTCACCTCATGTTGGACAGTTTCACGGATGGAGGAAAATGGGGTACCTGGGGAGAACCACCAAGCAATGCCGAGCAACTGTCAGGATACCCAACATACTAACTCCACACAAGCAGGGTTAGTATTGGTTGAAGACAACTGCACCATTGACATGCAGTACACCTTAGTACACAATGCCACCATGCCCACACGTGGGCAGTGGAGGGGCCATTATATTGGGTTAAGAGATATTTAGATGAGATTTACACTAAGACTGTGCTGTGTACACAGTTAGTACTAGGTACTCAGTTAATAGTGAAATTTTTTTACAACCAAAAGGGTTAGTCACACATTTTCTGGTTATTAAAAATTGGTATCGGAGCTGTCCTATCACACACTACATGAAAATATACACTGACTAAGGCTGTAAAAATGTACAGGGTTGGTTACATGTTACATAGGGTTCAGGATTCAAGGAACTAATGGAAGTACTTATTGTGGATTAAGAAATTTTTTTAAGTGAATTCCAAAATGAAAACATAATCTATTTAGGAGATAGATATTTGTTGAGTTAGACGTGCGGGAATTTGACTATGGAAAACCATTTGTTAACAAGCCCCGAAAGGCCCACAAAAAAAGAAGTCAAATTTCTGCATGTCTAATGAAACGAGATGTTTATCTCCATTGTAATTCCTGTCATCGTTAGAAATAAAAAAAATTCTCCAAATCTATTTTATTTGAAGAAAAACAATAAAAAAATGTCATTTTCGATCTCTGTCTATTTGCCATGATCAAATTTACAGGATATATGTGCGGAATATGTGTTGGTGTGTTCATTTCGTGACTTGAGTAACGTAAGAGTTCATAAGAGAGAAGAGATATCGCACATATAGTACGTGGAGAGTGTATTATCACTAAATCACCCACAGAGTATAGATTCCACCCAAGCAATAATTGCAGATTTGTTGCAAAACATAACAAGCACAAGCAAAGTTTCAGCCAATGGACCTCCGGGTTAAACCCAGAGGTCCATTGGCTGAAACATTGCTTGTGTTTTAGTCGATATATACAAAATTTTAAAGTTATAGTTTGGGTGATAACTCCACTCCATGGGTGATTTAGTTACAATCCACTCTCCACGTACTGTAGTGTGGATACAGACATATTCTAATTGACACGCTTCCGGCAATTAGAGCATCGTAAGAGTGAATTTGCCTGAGATTAGAGCATGGAGCTGATCGGCTCTCAGCCAATCAGATTACAGGTTCAGAAAGAGAACGAGGTCAAATTTAACTGATGAATTACAATTTCAATTAATAGCTTGTTGAAAGAGCATAAACCAAGTTCCAGCAAATGAACCTGTGATATATCCATTTCCTGAAACTTTTCTTGTTCTTTTTTATTTCTTCTTTTCGTTAGGTTTAAAGATCATTTGAGAGGATAAGCCCACTCTCTGTGTTTTTTTTTTAACCCTTTACCCAAGGCAGACGATATCAAAATTTATTATTTTAAATATTATTTTTTTTCAATTTTTCAAAAAAATTCAACAAAACCATATCATGTGACCCCTCGTTGGAACGAGTTTGGCAAGCTCGTTCCAACAAGGGGTCACATGATATGGTTTTGTTGAAATTTTTTGAAGTATAATATTTTTTCAACTGCTGAATTTGCATATTACGCAGGCAGATGCGGGCGATTTGTTAGGTAAAGGGTTAAAGTAATCCACTCTCCACACACAGCAAAAACAATTGTCACTGAAATTGCATGCATTTATTTTTATGGTCATAAATTTACTTTTTTAGGTGTGGCACTGGTGCTATTGTTGCTCTATGGGGCAATTTAATGGTTGTTGTTGGTCCAGATAAAGACTGGATAAAGTATCCTTTTGTGAGATTTGAATAAAAAAACATACCTTCATGCAAAACATTGTGTTATTGACAGTTCTTTTGGTTTGTTTGTTTATTGGGGTTTAATAGCACTTTCAATAGCCAATATCACATTGTGTTGGACAGTTTTATGGGTGGTGGAAGCCTGAGTACACAGAGAGCCACCAAGAAGTGACAAGCAACTGTCATACTCTCCAACTTACTAATTCTTGAGTTCCTGAGAAACTTTAAGTTCTCTTTTAATAATTACCTGTTTTAGTGGCAAAACTTATTTGATAATTTCTTAGAGCTTTTTCAAACAGGACATCACACAGTACAAGCTATTAAATGAAAATATAATACGTTTCCCATTTTTGGAATTCACAAAATAAAAAAAAGCTATCCACAGTCGTGTCCAATGAGGGGTAACAAGCTGAGTTTGAACATTGTTTTCTTAGAAATTTCTTAGAAATAGTATTGACTGGTTTTAGTCATTATATTGAGTAAAGAGTTTATTTTGATAAGGTTTTACACTATGGCTGTAGAGTGCACAGGGATAGTTACTCAGTTAATACTGAAAATCTTTTGAAACCAGAAAGTGTGACTAATCCTGTGCAATGCACAGGTTTAGTCACACTTTCTGGTTAGAATTGGTAATTGCCATATCACTCACCACATGAAAATGTACACTCACTAAGGCTGGTCAGTGCACAGAGTTAAGTCACATAATAGAGATGATCTTATACCCAGAAAGAAAAGAGTGACTAACCCTGTGCATTGCAGATCAGTTGATAAACTGACATACACTGACTAAACATAGGCATCCTTTAGGATTAGTTGATAAGCTGCCATATCAAACACTACATTAAAATATACACTGACTTAGGCTGTAAAAATGCACAGAGTTAGTTGGCTCCATGTTACAGGGTTCAAGGAAATAATGAAAATACTTATACTGGATGATGGAAATGTTTTTACAGTGAATTAAAAAAAAAAACCTTTCTTTTTTAAATTAATAGCTTGTAATAGCAGCATTTTATAAAGGCTGTTGTAAAACAGCTCTGTTTTTATACCATGATTACCTATTCTACTATATATAAAAAGCCTATGACATAAATTTTAGCTTTACAAACCAACTGTAGTGAACAATGGGATTTCAATAGTTAAAATTTACACCTACAGTGGAACTACATCGAAGTTGACCTTTTGTGACCTTGACCTGAATGCAAACTTGTCTAAATGTATCGCTCGCCGCCTTACGAAGATTGAAATGAAAGCGGCATATATTTATTACATTTTTAAATGTGTTTACCCCGTAAGATACCAAACATTAACAAACATGCGTTGTCTTATGTTAATAAAGCATCCATAACTCGAAATAGAATGCAAAAGTCCCCATGATTTGCACGTTTCTTTTTCCATTTCATTTCTACGATAAAATTGACAGCAAAAGTACTGCCCAACGGTGCTCATATAAACAAAAACAGATTTGCACATGTTAATATTGAATATTGTATAATTTAACATTCAAACTCTTAATAATCTGACGATCATGGTATAAATAAAATATAATCAAAGTAGCATGGTGTACCAAATGTTCACCACTCATACTATGGGTATATGCTATATTTATCTGAATCCTTGATGGAGATAGACAGGTGCACAACAATACACTGGTTATTAACTATTAATTATCTAAATTCAGGTATCCGTACTTTCAGTTCTGATACTTTCAATTTGTATAAAATTATGTAAATAGACTGAACGCGATGTGTGTTTGAATCAGTGGGTGCTTTACATAATGAGTTGGAATGGCATAGTCATATTTCAAGAGAGCTGTAGGCTCGAGCGAAATATGACTATGCCATTCCAAAGAGTTACGTAAAACACCCACCGATTCAAACACACAGAGTGTTCTGTGTTGATTACACACCCCATGCATTAAAATTCATTTAAATAAACAAATTTTAATTCCGATGTTTAAACCCAAAGGTGAAGTGTCCATTTGTTTTGTTTGAAGCTGTACTGATCAAATGAATCAATAAAAAATCAAAACAACCTTTTAGGAACCAGTCTAAATTACATTCGTTTTCTTTTCTATTGGGGGTGTTTGTTTTTGTATCACTGTTTCACCCCTAACCATTTTGTGGCTATTACTGTCAGTAAAAATATAAGCACAAATTTGGACAGATTTGTAAAACAGCTGGTAGAAACTTTTTTAAAAGAAGTTTGAAGTATGTCAGGATGTCCAAAGATTTACTGAAATAAAGTTGACAAATTTAGATATGACAGGATCCGCAGACGAGACGGATGGCCGCCACAGTAGTGGGTTAATGTTGTGGTTGGAAATGATTGGGTTTTTTTTAATATTATATATTTCAACTAATTCTTTTGTGAACCAACTTTATTTTGCTTTGGACGTTTTCGTTTTCACACTACGTGACAGACGATTGATAATTATATAACAAAATTTGGAAACTTTTCGAAGCATAACTAATGACTCGATGGGAAAGGAACTAGTATAAACGGTGCTGGGAAAAAAGTTCCAGCTTGTACATCACCAGTTGAATACAGAAATATTTATGGCATAGCGGCGATTACCATAAGTACAACTCCAACAAATTATTTTACAACCCTGTGGTACTCAGTGACATACAGAATGCTATTGTAGATTCTGCCAAGCTGTCATAAATGAGACACCTCGGTCAATTTACACCACCGATTGTCAGTCGCAGTTCAACAAATACTGTTGTGATCAAAAGTGTGTCATGGCCATTAACCCTTTGAAAATAGGAGGCCACTTTTCCAGCTCAGGAACATGATATGTCATAATTTCATTAAGTATGATGGCTGCTAACTGAATGTGTGGGGTAGACCAATCAATATTTACAATGTGCAGCCCTAAGGCTGCACATTGTAAATATTAATTGGTCTATCTCCAAATAATGAATATGGACTCATCAAACTGCTGCCATTGAACATACCATTAATGGAAGATACACCAGGATTCAAAGGGTTAAATAACACGAAGTATACTATTATTTTATGTCTGTAATAAATGCATATTTATTTATTTAGTTATTGATGTTTAAGGTCATATATTCAACCAATGCTAACCCTACTTGTGTGAAGTTAGTACATTGGGTAATCTGACAGTTGCTCACTGTTGATCAGTGGATCTCTCGGGGGTACTCCAGCCTCCTCCACCCTTAAAACTCTGACACAAGGTGGCCATGGCTGTTGAAAGTGCCATTAAACCCCAATAAATAAATAAAATAACCCTTTTAATTGAATATAATTTCCAAACACAAAACTATTTACCATATATTTCCCCTGTGGGAACCCCGGGAAGTGAAGCAGTGCTTGTTTACTGTGGTAAACAAGCTCTGTTTTACTGGTAAAATAGGACCCAGTCACTAATGCTTGGGGTGCGAGTCCTCTAAAATAGGCAACATGGGGTATAAACGATTGACTGACCTTGACTTTATCTCCATGTTGTGGTCATGATTAGCCATTATGCAGAAGTATGTGACCATAAACAACAATAAATAAATAAATTACCATATATTCAATACAATTTTTGACCTGTTAATTGCATATGATCTGTTCCACAACACATGTTCACTTAGTAGCCATCCTACTTAATGAAATTATGACGTATCGTGTTGCTGGACCAGAAAAGCGGTCTCTCGTGTTGAAAGAGTTAATAATACAGGAAAGTGACCAAAACCCTGTTAATTGAGAATTCCTGTTAATTATATAATTTTCACCGGCAAAGTTGCAGTTCCACTGTTTCTAATTAACTCAAACACTGCACTTCTAAATTTTTTGTCACTTTCCACCCAAGCTGATAGCAGGAAACTTAGCAGTATATTTGACTCTATGTGTCATGTCATCACTTCCATCCATATCATAGACAACCACATAATTCCTATGCTACATGGCTAATTGTTACCAAATGTGACTTATATATTGGGAAAAGTGAATGACATAGACTGTTAATAAGACATACTGACCTACTTGTTGGAAAATAGGTCATGTCCATGTGTCAAGTCCAACCGTCCATGACAAAAACAATTCATGTGCATAATTCATAGTATTATATGGCTCAAGATTGCCAAACCTGACATCAATATGGTAATCATTCAGCGAAGGAGAATTAGCATAGAGGTAGGTCATTTTATCGCCAACCCAATTTGCGAAGTGAATCTGTGTTACTATTTTGTTCTCAGAGTTCCAATGTGTTCTATGTGCCAGTAGGCACATAGAACACATTGGAACTCAGGGGACGATATTTAACTATCGCTAGGGATTCAAATTGTAATTGCAGTGCATGATTTGTAGAAAATTCCAGTGAAATTTCGCTTGTACTTAAAAATAGTCCATTGATGATTTCCGTTCCGCACATGTGTGCAGAATGGATTTTCATTTTCCGCATGGTTTAGTGTCACTGTAGATGGGGATTTCATAGAACAGGCATGTAATAAATAGTGGGAATTGGTGTGACACAGACCCTAAGTAGGACAAGCTGACCTATGTTTTTGAAAATGGATCATGCTGTCTGGTGAGTTTTGTTTTGTTTTATTAGGGTTTAATGATACTTTTAACAGCCATGTCACATCATGTTTGAAAGTTTTGTGTGTGGAGGAAGCCAAAGTGCCCATAAGAAACACCCAGCAGTGGTGAGTAACTGTCAGACACCTCAGTGTACTAACTCTGCACATGCAGGAATAGCAGCAGTTGATGGTAAGTGCACCTTGGACGTGCAGTACACCTTAGTACACAGTGCTACCATCCCCCACCCCCCACCCCCCACATGAGCAATCAGGACTAAGTGTCTTGCCCAGGACACAATGCAGTTACCACTGGTCAGGATCAAACTGTTGACCTTTTGGTCTGAAATTCAATGGTTGACCACTGAGCTACTGCTCTCCCGTCAGGTGGGTGGCACCTAGATACTTCAGTGTCAAGTCAGTAACAATCACAAATTTTACATACTCTCTTTGTCTCAATATCTATTACCAACTCACAGTTTAAATACTCATCAGTGTTTTCAAACCTATGTGATTCTTGTAATATTTCAATCTAATAAGGCCTAAAAAAGTTGAAAATCTGTTTCTGAGGCCCTCCACATGGTCCTTTTGGCTACCGCATGCTCCCTTTTTATAACAAAAGTAAACTTCAAAAAATAGAAATTAAATGGTTTATGTCTGATATTTTAACCAAGTTAGTAAAATTGATAAATTTGTCCCTTGAGTGCAACAAGGCTTTGCTATGCTTTAGCATTGCAAAGCCTTTTTGCACCCAAGGGATGAAATACACCACCACACATGTGTTCTGGACTGTAGATTTTGAGGCCTAAGACATAAAACAACCAAGAACATGAACTTTTGGTGGCAAAGAAATAATTACAAAAAATAAAATAAAAAACCACTCACCCACATGCAATTTTACAAAAAAATGGCCTGAGAAACAAAAAATCTACTTTATGAGGCCTAAATCTGATGCAATATGACTCTGGCTGTTGAAATTGTCATTAGAAACCCAATTAAATAAATATTCTAATGAGTTGTTCAATCCTCAATTAATTTTAAATTACCTTTCAAAATTTATTTTAGCACCATTATTCAAAGAGTTTTTAGTTCACTTGACTGAAAGGGGATCACGGCTAAATTTAAGATGCTTGTTAGGGAGCATGATGGCTCAGTGGTAGACTGTTGGACTTCTATGCTAGAGGTCCCGAGTGTGATCCCCTTCCAGGACGACCCGCGTTGTGTCCTTGGGCAAGGTACTTTCTTTATCCTGGTTGCCTACATGGGGGCATGATGACGCTGTGTACTAAGGCACACTGGACGTCGATGATGCACATGTCTTCAACCATTCTGCTTGAGTGGAGCTTAAACAGAGTTAGTATGTTGGGAGCTGACAGTTGCTCGTCGACGCCTGGAGGTTCTCTCTAGGTACTCCGGCTTCCTCCACCTGTAAAACTGTCACAGTCACGATCAGCCATTGTGCATAAGTATGTGACCTTAAACACCAATAAATAAATAAATAAGATGCTTGTTTGTTCCGACTTGCATTTTGATTTTGTTCAAATCAACTTACCCTACCCTTTAGGGAGGGAGCTGGGAGGAAATGCTTCCAAATTTTAAGAAAATCTTATGAACCTATGGGTACACTGACTTCATATTTGGTACTGAGCTTCCTTTTGAGGTGTAGAATGAAATTTGTTCAAAGTTTATAGGGTAATATTTGCCTTCTAAATGGAAGGATTAAGATTTTTACCTCACTCAAAATTTGTTTTTTTGTACGGATATGCCGACTTGAATCAAATTTAGTATGTGATACTATTGAGTCATAAATACTTGATTTATGCCCTCCCAAATAATCCCAAATCCCTGTTGCACTATAAACAGAAATATTTTCAAACACCCACATTTCCCAAATAGCAATGAACAGAGAGTTGTTATTTGGTATGAAGCACTCTTAGGGCAATAGAAGCGAATGACCAAAACAAAATTGGCATAGGTTAAGTCATAGTGTACCGTAGCAAAAATAAAAGAATCCTGAGTCTGCATATTTGCAAAATTAAAAAGATCTGGAAATCATCTCTTCCAGAATGACCAATCAGATTCTTTGGATATTTGGTATACAAAATAATTACAGGGGTCAGATTCAAGTTTGTTCGAACCAAGTCCCTCAGTTAATATTTTCTGAACTTCAACTTGGTGAAATATGAGGAATAATCTTTAAAAATCTTCTTCAGATCCACCAGTCTGAATCATTTTTGGTATACTGCATCCTTAGAGAGGTCAGATCCAACTTTGTTCAAATCATGTCCCTGGGTTGATGTTTGGGCTCTCAATGGGAGTCTGAATTTTAACTTATGCAATTTGGGGAATATTCCTTAAGTCTTCTCCAGAACCACTAGTCAGAATCTTTTGATATATGGTATACGGCATCCTTACAGGAATCAGATTCAAGTTCATTTAAATCAGGTACCTCATTTAATATTTGTACTCTCTATATGACCCCAAATTTTAACTTATTGCAAAATGTGGAATAATCTTTAAAAATCTTTTCCGCCAGTCAGAATATTTTGATATTTGCAATACAGTATTCTTAGAGAGGTCAGTTCCATGTTTGTTGAAATCAGGTTCCTGGGTTGATATTTGATATTATATTCCCTATGGGATCCAAAATTTTAACTTGGTGCTATATTGGGAATATATATTGGGCTCCCTAGATTTATATTACTGGAAATCTGGGCATTATTTCTGTGGGCATTATTTCTGTGGTAGCATCTCAATTCTCAAAACAAGAAAAAAAACCACATCTGACATGGATAAAAAGTTATAAATAATTACATGACTCCCTTCCTCTATAGTGTTAACAAGCCATAAATATATAATGCTAATTAAGTCCTTGTTTAACTCTTTGAACCTTGGTGGTATCTTCCATGTCAGTGCAATGACAGCAATTACAGGAGTCCACATTCATATTTTGGGGGTAGATCCCTTAACATTTTCAATGTGCAGCCTCATGGCTTCACGTTAAAAATATTGATCGGTGTACCCCTTCACTTAGCATGCATCCTACTTTATGAAATGATGATGTATCATGTTCCTAGACCGGAAAAGTGGCCTCTCGGGTTCAAAGGGTGATACAACTTTGTCTGATGAACGCCTCAGCCTGCCCCCCTCCCTCCTGGTGCCTCTTGTTCTATGTACCTGCTGATTATTCTTTTACAGTTCATGCTTGTGAATATTTTCTTGCATTGTTTTGTCGAGAACATTGTAGCTCAGTGGTTACGGCATTGAACTTAAACCGAGAGGTCCACGGTACTATCCAGCCAGGGGCAATTTTACGGATGGAGGAAGCCAGAGTACCCAGAGAGAACCACCGAGCAATGGTGAGCAACTGTCAGCTCCCCAACATACGAACTCCACAAAAGCAGGGTTAGCATTGGTTGAAGACAGGTGCACCATTGACGTGCAGTACGCCTTAGTACACAACGTCACCATGCCCCCAAGTAGGCAATGGGGGTGAAGTGTCTTGCCCAAGGACAGAATGCGGTTGCCGCAGGTGGGATTCGAACCAAGGATCTCTCAGCTTGCACCTCTACCTACTGAGCCACCGCAGCTTCCTTGTAGATGACTGTAGAGCTGCAATTGAGCATAAGGCCCCAGGTTTCGGTGCCACATTGCCTAACCGGCTCCAAGGTATGATTGTTTGTCTCAATATCGTCCTTACTACTTGTAGTTTATACTGTTGCCATACGTTAATGTAGCCTCTTGTGATTTTCGAGACTTTCGACCCAGAACACTGCCAAGGTGGGGGAAGTGTGGGGGGGGGGGGGGGGGTGGGGTGTCTGGAGCAGCGGGGCAGTGGGGGTTCTGACACTATCTTTAAACCTTAGATAATCATCAGAAGTTGAAGTGAAAAGAAATCGGCGGTGAGTAAGTTTTTTGACGGGAAACGATTAACAAAAATTTGCCAATTAGACATTAAAATTGCACTTCTCACAAACACAAGCCCTGTCCAGGACGCTGAAGGCAGCAACTTCTAATTTTCAGAACTTGTTCTACGCACCCTGGCCGACATTTTGGCATTTGTTGTGAGTGTCGAGTCTGTGTGGAGAACACCACGCATCGCATGGAAAGTGAGAGTACTTTTCGTCCCGTCTCTATCAGTTTGGAATGGACTTGGGCACTGTTGTAGACTACTGTAGAGCAGTGATTGAGCATAAAGTCAGATTTTTTTGTGCCAAATTGCCTAACCAGCTCCAAGGTATGATTCTTTGTCTGTACATCGCCCAGATCGCCTGTAGTTTATACCGTTACCATACGCTGAAGTAGCCTTTTGTCATGTTCGCCACTTCCGGCCCAGATTTGAGGGTACCTTCCTTCAACCCCAATTTACAGCAAAATCTAATCATGCTCCCAACCACGCCCTCTCCCCGTCGGCCCTGGTGCTTGTAAAGATAGAAAGTGCAATGGGGAGGGGCCCATTAGCAAACAAGCGGGGGCAGGTGTACTTGGTGAAAAAACAGCAGAGGGGCACGTGTCCTAGGTAAAAAAATAGCAGGGGGCAGGTGTCTTAGATAAAATAAACAGCCGGGGGGGGGGGGGGGGGGGGAGGGGGGGGGCCAGATGTCCCGACTAATTAATTTTAATAGGAGGCAGTTGTTCATGGGGCAGGTGTCCTATCCCACTGCCCATTATTCCAAATTTCTTTTCAACCTACTCACAATTGTTTACAATTGGCTGTAACATAAGTGCAAACCCTACTTCGGAACTAACTCAAGCTTTTAGAATCTTTTCCAAACGAGTTGGAAAAGTACTAGAGTGCAAAAGCACGAACAAGATCGAAAAAAGGGTCGAGCGAGACCAGCGCTCGAAATTACAGGTACTCTCTCTGCACACCTCTTGCGTTTACCGAGCGCATGCGCAACAACCGTGACGTCAATTCCTTTATTTTCCGCCATTGTACATGGTCGGAAATTTTTGTGACTCGTGCTAATTATGCTATGTATTCTTCGTGAACAACTTATTCTTCATATTTAGTGTGCTACTGGATTGTATCCTTTTATCAAGCTACCAAATTATTATTATTATTTAATGTTAATTTGTATTTTTATTGCTGTTCTCTTCACACTTTATCTTGTCTTTCCCCCACGTGTGAACACGACCTTAGTACTGTTTTTCGTCGGCGGGAAGCTTGATTATTGTTTTGATACCATGCCTAAGACTATTCCTTGTACCTCTTGTTTGCAGGTGAAACATGTGGACGATTCTCATGCCACATGTGTCACTTGCAACAATTGCACTCAGGCCCAATCATGTGGTATCTGTGGGGTTTGGTCCTCTAAATTTTGGGCTTCTGTGAACAAGGTGGTTCTTTCCAGAGCTAGAACCCCTCGTTCTCGGGGTAAGGGTAGCCGTGCCGTAGCAGACATTTCTGCTGGTGCACGTGGTGACTCTGTCACACAGGATTCGGATCTGACTTCTGTGGCGAGTTCCTCTGCAACTGTTGGCGGTGTTAGTTCAGTGATACCTGACGAGGAGACCGTGGTCTCTTTGTCTTCTGATGTCACTATTGAGGCGTCTGTTTTCGTTGAGAGCTTTTCCGAGGTCAGCTCGGTAACCCTCTCCGATCTGCCTCCTACACCGTCGACCGTTGTTGAGGAGGTTGCTACTCCAGATCCTATTCTGTCTGATGGTGGCTCTTCCATCTCCTCTGGGGATGGTCTACAGTCTCGGGGGACCGAGGCTGTATCTGCTGGTGTGTCTGTGTGTTCTCAGCCTCCCTCAGCCTTGCGGCGGGGCTGTGCGGGTTTGCTGTCTGCTCCGTCTCATCTGGCTAGGTTTGCTCCTAGTCGGTTGAGCCGGCCGGTCGCTTCGGCAGCGATTCCTCGTCCCTCGAGTGAATCATTTATTGTTCCACCTTCGCCTGCTAGTGTGCCGCCTAGCGGGATGGTGTTGGGACGTTGGCATCCAGGGCCTGCTGTTCGGCAGCGGTCAGTGACAGCCCCTGTTAGCTGTCACTCTCGGAACCTTCCTCCGGTGATTCCTCACTGTGTTCCGAGTCTGCGTGTCGATCGATGCTTGCCGTCGGTCTCAGAGGATAGGCAGTTGGGGCCGTCTGCTGCGCAGAGGCCAATGACAGGTTCCTGTCATTCTTGGGACAATCCTCCGGTGTCTTCTCACCGTGTCCTAGGTCCAGCTACCGATCGACATGCGCCGTCGGTCTCTTTAGAGGATTTGCAGGCAGGGCCTTCTGTTTCGCAGAGGTCAGTGATGGCCACTGGGCGTCACAATCGGGACTATCCTCCGGTGTCTTCTCACCGTGCTCCTATTCTGTCTGCCGATCGACGTTCGCCGTCGGTCTCTTCTGAGGATTTGGGTTCTTCTACCAGAAGGGTCCATTGGGAGGACACTCCGTCGGGCGATTCTGCTGCGACGGATTCTCAGGGTGACCTGCGCCAGGCCGTTTTGGCGCTCACCCGGTTGCTTTCTGGCAACCCTCAAGTTGGCCTCCCTGTGCCACCTGAGGCACAACCTCCTTTGGTCGGTCGCCGAGATGTCCCGCCTGGCCCCTTGGATACTGCATAGTATTCACAGGAGGTTTCTGCTGGTCAGCCCGAGTTGGGCTACGTCTCCTCTGCTACGGAGGATGACGAGTATCTTGAAGGTGATGGGCCCCCCTCGTCAGTCTTGGGGCAGGCTTTGGATTTCGTCTTTGGCTTATTGCCGGACGTTCAACCTTCCAACCAGCCTTCTGTGACCGTCCGGCCGTGGTCCACTGTGGAGCGCCATAACCCTGTTGAGCCTTCTAGCTCCGGGGCTTTGCGTCCTCTGCAATCGGCTCAGGTGGTTGAGTCCTTCCAGGGCTTAGATGCCAAAATGCGTTCTAAGGCCCTCAAGGGTTCCTTCTTTTCTAGAGCTGATGCCTTTCTGCCTCCATCGCGGTTTCGTGTGTACGATTCCGTCTCTCCACCAGTCTTCCAAGGGATGACTACTGTGGATGAGGATTCTTCTTCCCTCGGGTTGACTAAGCCTAAGTCGGCAGTTCTCCCGATGTCGGTAGTTGAGTCTATGGTGGGCCTGTCCCGAGAGATGCTGGGTATGTTATCTCTCGCGGACCATGTCGTCGCTGCTCTGGCTGAATATTTTCCACCAGGGGAGTTTGATGATGCTCAGGCGCCTTTTCGCGTTTTGTCACAGGCTCTTATGAACTTGACTCACGCTCACGCTTGTAACACAGCTAATTTGGAGCTGGCACGCTGGGATGCGGTTTTGGATTCTTTACCATCCCTTCCTTCTGAGCAACGTGCTGTTCTGAGGTCTGCCTCTTTGGTGGGACCTCAGTTGTTCCATGGTTCCGTGGAAGCTGTTCGTGGCGAAGTTCTTCGTCATTCGAAGGACCAGCTTTTGCTGAGACAGCTTGACCCACCTGCTGCTGCGGGTGGGGGTCGTTCCAGGCCTGCCAAGCGTGCTGCTGCGTCTGCCTCGTCGGCGACGTCGGCTATGCCTTCGGCTCCGTCTGCTCCTTCTGCTCATAAGAAGCGCCGACGTGGCCAGTCCCTCTGGCAGCCTCAGGCTGGAAACTCTCAGGACTCTGTCACTTCCCGACGTGGTTTCTCCTCTCGGGGGCCTCGTCGAGGCCACAAGTGAATGTTCTCACCTCGATTCGCCTCCAGTCGGGGGAAGGCTGTCGCTGTTTTACGACCATTGGACAGAGATAACGTCGGACTCTTGGGTCCTCGACGTCATTCAATCCGGTCTGCGACTGTCCTTCCATCGGCACCCCAGTTTATCTCGGGTGCCCCTTCCGACTCAGGTCCCTTCAGATTCTCTGCGTCGGGACCTTCTGGTGCAGGAGATCGACAATCTCCTCACCAAAGGGGCGATCGAGGTGGTCAGGAACACCCTTTCACCAGGGTTTTACTCGAGACTTTTCTTGGTGCCGAAGAAAAACGGCCAATATCGTCCTGTCATCGATCTGAGTACCCTGAACGAGTACATAATTGCTCCTCGTTTCAGTTTGGAGACTTTCCGGTCAGTTTGACGTTCAGTTCATCAGGGCGATTTTGCGGCCAGTATCGACCTGAAGGATGCCTACTTCCATGTACCCATTCATCTGGCGTGACGGAAATACCTACGGTTCTCGTTTCGGGATCGAGTTTTTCAAGTCAGAGCTCTCCCGTTCGGTTTGAACCTGGCTCCTTGGGCCTTCACCCGACTGATGTCACATGTGCTTGCTTTCCACCGCACTCAGTCGGCAGTGACTTCGTCAGCCTACCTAGACGACATCCTCCAATGGCACCATGATGCTGCTGTTCTGGAGTTCGATGTCTGGCAGTTTCTTTGCCTGCTAGCGTCGCTGGGTTTCAGAGTCAATTGCGAGAAGTCGGATCTTCTTCCTTCTCAGCGATTCCGTCATTTGGGGATGGTCTTCGACACTCTTCACAATGTAGTGTCGGTCCCCCAGGCTCGGGCGACGATTCTTTCCGCCTTGACTCGGGACCTGCTTCAATCTTCCTCGGTCTCGGCCAGGACTTTCCTTCGTATGCTGGGCCTTTGCGGTTCGGTGACAGATCTCATTCCGCTCGGACGCTTGTTTGTCCGACCTCTCCAACACTTCCTGTTGGATCATTGGCGTCCGAATGTAGATCCGCTGGACCTGGAACTCACTATTCTTCGGTCTCTGCTTTGTCACCTCCGCCCTTGGGCAGATATTCCCTGGCTGACACAGGGTGTTCCGTTGGATCTTCCTTTGGCCGATTGCATCCTTACTGCGGATGTCAGCGATGGGGGCTGGGGTGCGACGTTGGATCCTCTCGGTCTGTCTACTCACGGAGAGTGGGACAGCGAGCAGGTGGGCCTTCATATCAACCAGAAGGAGCTCCTTGCTCTTCTGTCGAGTTTTCGGCTTTGGATCCCTCATCTGTCGGACCATGTTGTCCTACTTCTTTCGGACATTTCGACAGTAGTGGCCTACATACGGAATCAGGGAGGCACACATTCGATTCCCATGTATCGGCTGTCTCGGGAACTTCTTCTGTTGGCGCGGGATGTGAACGCTCGGGTGTCCATTCGACACATTCCCGGGCGTCTCAAAGTCCTAGCAGACTCCCTGTCCCGACGCGACAGTGTCCTTCCAACCGAATGGATGCTACATCGGTCGGTGTTTCAGGCGATTTGCGAGCAGTGGGGTCGTCCTCAGGTCGACCTTTTCGCTACTCGCTGGAATCATCAGGTAGAGACTTTTGTCTCCCCTTGTCCAGATCCTCTGGCATTTGCAGTAGACGCTCTGTCTCTGGACTGGACAGGTTGGGTCGGCTATGCCTTTCCTCCTGCACCGATTCTTCCTCAAGTTTTAGCGAAGATTCGTGCTTGCAGTTGCAGGATCATTCTGATCACACCCCTGTCTCCACAAAGGGTGTGGATCAATCTGCTGCGGCCTCTATTGGCCGATCGACCGATTCGTCTACCTCTACGTTGCGATCTTCTTTCACAGGGTCGTTCCAGGAAGTATCACAACAACCTGGCGAGCCTGTCCCTTCACGCCTGTCTTTTATCAGGTCCAGTCTCCGACGTAGAGGTTTTTCGAGACGATCAGTGGAGTGCATTTCTGCATCGCGGCGACCTTCCACTGGAATTACTTACGCCGCCAAGTGGAAGGTTTTCTGCCGCTGGTGTTCAGATCACAATGTGAATTACCGTGATCCGTCAATCGCTCAAATTGCGGATTTTCTGGTTTTTCTTTTTGACTCCAAGGGCCTCCAGCCTATTACGATTAAGGGCTATCGGTCTATGCTGTCTGATACTTTCTCTTATGTGGGAAAGCGGTGTATCGGTCGTAATCTTTTCCTCTCCAAACTTATTCGGCACTTTTCTTTGAAGAGGCCTCGAGTTTTGCGTCTTACACCCAAGTGGAACTTGGCATGGGTGTTGCACTGTTTGGAGGGGGCGCCATTCGAGCCTTTATCTGAGACCGACATGCGTTTTCTCACCTATAAGATGGCTTTTCTTCTAGCATTTCCTTCTGCTCGTCGAGTCAGTGAGCTTCATGCGCTATCTGTTGATTCTGCCTTCTTCCGAAATGAGGCTAACAGTGTCACATTCACTACTGATTGCTCTTTTCTGGCTAAGAATCAACTCACCAATTCGGTACCTCCTCCCATCTGCATTTGGGCTCTCCCTGCTGTAGATGGACGGAGGCCTCTTCTTTGTCCTGTTCGTGCGGTCAAGACTTACATTACTCGCACTCAGTTCATTAGGAGGGGTCAGAAGAGATTCTTTCTGTCTCTCATTCCTAAGAGGCAGTCTATCTCTTCCCATTCTATTTCCAGGTGGATCTGTCTTGCAATCAAGCTGGCTTATTCTCGCTTGTCTGCATCGGATCTTGTTTCGAACCGGCTTAATGCTCACGAGGTTTGTGCCATTTCTACATCCTGGGCGTTCTCCAATTCTGTTTCGCTCCGTGATGTTATGAATGCGGCTTACTGGAGGAATGCTTCTACCTTCTCCTCCTTTTATCTCCGCCACCTTCAGCAGCAATCTGAGGACCTTTATTCTTTAGGTCCTCTCGTTGCTGCTCAGGCTGTTGTGCACCCTCGTTAAAATTGTTTTTGTCGAGGTTGCTCTTCGCTCAACCTTGTTCTTTTCAGGTGCCTTCTCTCTATCTTCATTACAGGTTTTCGTTTTTGTTCTCTGCCATCCTTGCTTTCGTTCTGCTACTCTTGTTGGTATTGGTTATGTGATTCACCTCCTCCTATTGTTTATTCAGCCAATTGTAAACAATTGTGAGTAGGTTGAAAAGAAATTAAAATTTTTTAGTAAATTTTGTTTCTTAACATACCTACCACAATTGTTTACCGGAGGCCCACCCTCCTTGGGGATATCTTTGATATCGATGCCTCCCCGCTAAATCACAAACTTCTCGTTGGCAGAAATACGGAATTGACGTCACGGTTGTTGCGCATGCGCTCGGTAAACGCAAGAGGTGTGCAGAGAGAGTACCTGTAATTTCGAGCCCTGGTCTCGCTCGACCCTTTTTTCGATCTTTTTCGTGCTTTTGCACTCTAGTACTTTTCCAACTCGTTTGGAAAAGATTCTAAAAGCTTGAGTTAGTTCTGAAGTAGGGCTTGCACTTATGTTACAGCCAATTGTAAACAATTGTGGTAGGTATGTTAAGAAACAAAATTTACTAAAAAATTTTAATTTTCTATGGTACTTGGCCTTAACGGAAACAACATTACAACAAGAAACAACAGGAAACCTATTTGCAGTAAAGCAGCAAATATAAACTTGATTTTAGGACCATTCCATGGACAGTTTAAAGCCTACTGCGATGTCAGCGTTTCTTACTGTCATCCTTTCACTGCATCACCGCAGTATTTCACCCGAGTCGAGTTCATGCAAGTTCAATTTTGTTATTGACAACATATTTATAATTTCGTGATTACTGATCGGAATTTCGAAAACGACACATGCAATCGTGAAAGCATTTTCTGAAAAACACAATTCTGCAAAAGGTTTTAGTGATATTTGATTATTTTTTTTATTTTCAATTTTGATGGCTCTTGTCGAAAAGGTGCTAATCACTGATCGTCCCAAACGAGATCAAAGACTGACGCCGTGATCATCCCAAACGAGATCAAAGACTGACGCCATAGATTAATAACACAGAATCTTCTAAGAATATACATGCGCAATCCTAAAATGCAATAAATCAAGTCTCTCATGTTTTATGAGAGAAATATGTCCAATGGTATCATTGAATCATTTTTAGCTCAACTTGACAAAGTCAAGCTGAGCTATTGCCATCACTTCTCGTCCGTTAGTTCGTTAGTACGTACATCCACAATTTCCTTTGGCACACCTCACAGGTCGCATTTATGATCAGATTACTTTGAAACTTGGTATGCCTGTTTGGGGTGACCTCTAGATGGGAGCTATCGATTTTCTTCAATTTCGGTCAAAAAATGTTGCCGCGGCCAACGTTCTTAGAACTTAGTTTAGTCAAACCAGAATATTTCCCTTTGGCACACCCTACAGGGCACATTTATGATTTGATTGCTTTGAAACCTGGTATGCTTATTTAGGGTGACCTCTAGATGGGAGCTGTCGATTTTCTTCAATTTCCGGCAAAAAACGTTGCCACGGCCAACGTTCATAGAACTTAGTTTAGTCAGACCTCAATATTTCCCTTTGGCACACCCTACAGGGCCCATTTATGATCAGATTGCTTTGAAACCTGGTATGCTTGTTTGGGGAGACCTCTAGATGGGAGCTATCGATTTTCTTCAATTTCTGTCAAAAAATGTTGCCGCGGCCAACGTTCTTAGAACTCAGTTTAGTCAGAAGACTCAATATTTCCCTTTGGCACACCCTACAGAGTACATTTATGATTGGATTGCTTTGAAGCCTGGCATGCTTGTTTGGGGTGACCTCTAGATGGGAGCTATCGATTTTCTTCAATTTCCGTCAAAAAATGTTGCCGCGGCCAACGTTCTTAGAACTTAGTTTAGTCAAACCACAATATTTCCCTTTGGCACACCCTGCAGGGCACATTTATGATTTGTTTGCTTTGAAGCCTGGTATGCTTATTTAGGGTGACCTCTAGATGGGAGCTATCGATTTTCTTCAATTTCTGGCAAAAAATGTTGCCACGGCCAACGTTCATAGAACTTAGTTTAGTCAGACCTCAATATTTCCCTTTGGCACACCCTACAGGGCCCCATTTATGATCAGATTGCTTTGAAACCTGGTATGCTTGTTTGGGGAGACCTCTAGATGGGAGCTATCGATTTTCTTCAATTTCGGTCAAAAAATGTTGCTGCGGCCAATGTTCTTAGAACTTAGTTTAGTCAGAAGACTCAATATTTCCCTTTGGCACACCCTACAGGGTACACTTATGATTGGATTGCTTTGAAACCTGGCATGCTTGTTTGGGGTGACCTCTAGATGGGAGCTATTGATTTTCTTCAATTTCCGTCAAAAAATGTTGCCGCGGCCAACGTTTTTAGAACCCAGTTTAGTCAGACCACAATATTTTCCTTTGGCACACCCTACAGGGCACATTTATGATTTGATTGCTTTGAAACCTGATATGCTTATTTGGGAAGACCTCTAGATGGGAGCTATCGATTTTCTTCAATTTCCGTCAAAAAATGTTGCTGCGGCCAACGTTCTTAGAACTTAGTTTAGTCAGAAGACTCAATATTTCCCTTTGGCACACCCTACAGGGCACATTTATGATCGGATTGCTTTGAAACCTGGCATGCTTGTTTGGGGTGACCTCTAGATGGGAGCTATCGATTTTCTTCAATTTCCATCAAAAAATATTGCCGCAGCCAACATTCTTAGAACTTAGTTTAGTCAGACCACATTATTTCCCTTTGGCTCACCCTACAGAGCACATTTATGACTAGATTGCTTTGAAACCTGGTATGCTTATTTACAGTGACCTCTAGATGGGAGCTATCGATTTTCTTCCATTTTCGTCAAAAAATGTTGCCACGGACATTCTTAGAATTTAGTCTAGTCAAACCACAATATTTCCCTTTTGTACACCCTACAGGGCTTTGAAACCTGGCATGCTTGTTTGGGGAGGCCTCTAGATGGGAGCTATTGATTTTCTTCGGTTTCTGTCAAAAAATGTTGCCACTGGCAAAAAAAATGACATTGGTACCAATGATCTTCAATTTTGCCATTTCATTTATAACTTACCAAGTTCAAGTTTGTCAAGTTGAGCTACAGTGTCATTGACACTTTCATTAGGTAAATGTGGGTGAGAAATTTTCTACACGGACAAAATACAGACTAAATAATATTAAAATATTTGCCATTATTTTCCGCAGACGTATTTTTGTCTTTGCTTCTTGGGGAAATTCATGCTGCTAAATACAACGAAGGAGTGTTATCTAATGAGGTCAGAACTGTCAGGTGGTCGGGTCCGACACCGCACATCGCAGTAGATTTAGTGGAAGTGTTGATTTTACAAGTAATGTAAGCAGCGTACACAGCATGGGCTGTCTGCCTTTAATCCGACAAAATAGGGTTAAGGCTTGGTTTTTTGAATACCCTTATTTATGTATTTATTTATTGGTGTTTAAGGTCACATACTTATGCACAATCGCTAATCGTGATCGTGACAGTTTTACAGGTGGAGGAAGCCGGAGTATCTGGAGAGAACCACCAAGCATCGACGAGCAAATGTCAGCTCCTCAACATTCCAACTCTGTTCAAGCTCCGCTCAAGCAGGGTTACAGAGGTTGAATACATGTGTACCATCGACGTGCAGTATGCCTTAGTAGACGGCATGATTGTGCCCCCATGTTGGCAACCGGGCTAAAGTGCCTTGCCCAAGGACACAACGTGAGTCGTCCCAGACGGGGATCGAACTCGGGACCTCTAGCCTAGAAGTACAACAGTTTACCACTGAGCCACCGTGCTCCTTTGAATACCCTTAATACCCTTAATACTATCATACATTATCCCTCAGGAATTCTGAGTCTGATAAAAGAGGTCATGTTTATCTATTACATACCCATTTGCTGCCCGAAAACAGCCGATTTTATCAAAATTTTGACGTTTAGCAGCCTGTAGAGGGATTAACAAACGACTACCGGAATATTCTATCTATGCAATTTGTAAGACCTGCCAATGTCCAATTGTTCTTGAAAATCTCCAACAAGCAGTTAGCGAAATCCTTGGAAAATGTAAATTTTAAGCTTTTAAGGGGCATCTCTCCTTATCCAGTCCAAAATGGGTTAAGTTTCATTCTTTTAAATACCCTTACTGCTTACAAAACTGATCCTCTGTGAATTCTACGAGCAGTAAAAGAAGTTATGTTTCTCTGTTACATATCCATTGGGTGCTCTTGGTGTCTGAGAACAGTCCATTTTATCAACATTTTGACGTTTAGCAGCTCGTGGAGAGTTAACGAATGCTCATCGGAATATTTTGTCCATGTAACTTGTAATGTCACACTAAGACCTGTGAATGGCCATTTTTTCTTGAAATCTACAAGATGTTTTTAAAGAAATCCGGGGAAAACATGAAATGTTAAGCCTTTGATGGGTAATGCTGTTTAACCAGCCCAAAACGGGTTAAGGCTTGGTTTTCTGAATACCCTTATTACTTACAAAAATGATCATCGCTGAATTCCACTTCCAATAAAAGAAGTTATGTTTATTTACCAGCTACAGATTGGGTGCTGTGAGGGGCTGAAAACAGCCTAATTTATCAAAGTGTTGATGCTTGAGAGCCCGTGGAGGGTTAACAAACGCTTATCAGAATATTTTGTCCTTGCAGTTTGTAATGTCTCACCAACACCTGCAAATAACAAATTTTTTCTTGAAAATCTACACGACATGTTTTGAGAAATCCATGTAAAACATGATTATTTGAGCACTTGAGGGGAATCACTCTTAAATCAGTCCAAAAGGGGTTAACACTTGGTTTTCTGAATAACCTTATTACTTACAAAAATGGTCCCCGGTGAAGTCCACTTCCAACAAAGGAGATTATGTTTATCTCTCAGGTACACAGCGGGTGCTGTGGCTGCCCGAAAACGGCACAATTTCTGAAAATTACGATGCTTAGCAGCCTGTAGAGGGTTAATAAATGCTCACCGGAATATTTTGTCCATGCAACTTGTAATGTCACACAAAGACCTGCGAATAGTCAATTTTTCATGAAAACCTACAAGTTGCTTTTAGAGAAATCCACAGAAAATGGGAATTTTAAGCTTTTAAGGGGTATCTCTCTTTAACCAGTCCAAAATGGGTTAAGACTTCGACTTTTGAATACCCTTACCACTATTAAAAATGTTTCCCCATCAATTTTGCGTCCTATAAAAGAAGGAACCTTTCTCGGTGGTACACCAAGTGGGTGCTGTTGGCGTCCAAAAACAGCCCATTTTATCACAATTTTGACCTTTTTTGACGCCCGTGGAGGGTTAACAAATGCTCACCGCAGTATTTTGTCCATGCAACTTCTAATGTCACACCAAGACCTGGGAGTGACAAATTTTTCTTGAAAATCTTCAAGACTTGTTTAGAGAAATCCACGGAAAACATGAATTTTTTAGCTTTATGGGGGTATTGCTGTTTAACCAGCCCAAAACGGGTTAACACTTGGCTTTTTGAACACCCTTATTACTGACAAAAATGATCCACAGTGAATTCCACTCCCAATAAAGGAAGTTATGTTTATCTCTCGTGTATTGTTTGGGTGCAGTGGGGGCCTGACACCAGCCTATTTCATCAAAATTTTGATGTTTGGCAGTCTGTGGATGGTTACCATATGCATCGCCTGATATGTCGTGTGTATCAAAGGGCGTGTCACAGACAGGTCTAGCAATGCCGAATGTATAAAAAAATGTACAAGACGTGTTTCGAGAAAGTGCCGATAAACACCAATTTTGGCAGTTTTTTGCCAATTCTGACGACATAAGGGTTAAATCGAAAATTCCGCTTCGGTACATTTTTAGATTTTGTGCCCCTCTATGCGTGTGCAAAATTTCGTGAAATCGGTTCGAAAATGGCTTCTGAATCGTACGGACAAAATGTGTGGAAAAAAAAAAAAAAAAAAAAAAAAAATAATAATCCGTAGAAAAACAATAGTCTTTTCCAGAGGGAAAAGCCTAATTACCAGTTACAGAAATTGCCAACTAATATCTTTGAACGTCTGTCCAGTTAATTGGAAAGAGAGTTCGGAAAAGTGCTTTGTGTCTTGACCTTTTACTTAATGAATGCATGTTGATTGAACTGATTTTGTTATATGATTAAAGCAGTTGACTGCCCATTAACCCTTTGAACCCGACAGGCTGCTTTTCTGGTCCAGGAACTTATACATCATAATTTCATCAAGTAGGATGACTTCCCAGTGAATGTGTGAAGTAATCAATCAATATTTTTTAGGTGTAACCTGAAGGCTGAACTTTGAAAATATTGAATGGTCTACCTCCAGGTAGTGAATTGGACTTGTTCAATTGCTGTCATTAAACTAACTTCATCATGAGTTAACCCTTTACCTAACAAATCGCCTGCATCCGCCCGCGTGATATGCAAATTGAGCAGTTGAAGAAATTAAATTTTTCAAAAAATTTCAACAAAACCATATCATGTGACCCCTCATTGGAACGAGCTCATTGAGCTCGTTCCAATGAGGGGTCACATGATATGGTTTTGTTGAAATGTTTTGAAAATTTAAAAAAAATTTGATATCATCTGCATTGGGTAAAGATTTAAAGGGTTAATAAGGATAGTATAACAGTAGTATAACAGTAGTAATTTTCCTCACAGTAATACATTTTTATCTTAGAGTTGTGTTGAAGAATAGACGCAGACATTCGAAAATGATGAGGCGCAGTATTTTGAATCAACAGCAAAATAAAACAGTTCAAATTTGCTGTGTATATAAAGCATTAAGACCTAAAAAAGTTGAAACTCTTGTTTTCCATGCACACCCACATGGTCCTTTTGGCTGCCGCATGCTCTGTTTTTGTAACCAATGCAAACTTAAAAAAGACACTAAATGGCTTATGTCTGATATTTTACCCAAGTTAATAAAATTGATAAATTTGTGCCTTGAGTGCAACAAGGCTTTGCTCTGCACTCAAGGGACAAAATACGCTACTCTGTAGATTATAAGGCCTAAAACATAAAACAAACCAAAACATTAACTTTTGATGGCAAAGAAATAATTACGAAAATAAAAAATAAAAAAGCCCGCCCACATGCAATTTTACAAAAAATGGTCTGAGAAACAGAAGATCTACTTTGTGGGGCCTAACAAGTAGTTTATATGAAATCTATGTGATGATTGCATCAAATTTAATGGGATTAAGTGTGATTCCTCCATATAATTTGATATATCGTTGCTGTGATGTAATTGTGTTGTGGATATTGGATTTCCCATTTTGTTTGCAATTGCCCACTGATTTTCTTTACACTCGCAGAAACACACTGAATACACCCTCACACACACCCTCACACACACACACACACACACACACACACACACACACACACACACACACACACACACACACACACACACACATCATTATATATATTTTCATTCCCCGTGGGAACCCCGGGAAGTAAGCAGCACTTGTTTACTGTGGTAAACCAGTTCCGCTTTACTAGTACAATAGGACCCAGTCACCAATGCTTGGGGTGAAAGTCCTCTAAAATGGGCAACATGTAGATCAACGATTGACTAAACTTGACTTCATCTCCATGTTGTGTCACGGTTAGCCATGGTGCATAAATATGTGACGTTAACCACCAACAAACAAACAAACATATATATTTTACATATTTAGTCATTTTGGGCCAAACGTGCAGGTGTTTGTAAATGGTAAACAGATCCTTAAGTTGTTAACAGATACACATTTGACAGCAAAGTTCATCTTGTCCAAGAAGAAGATGGTTTGAGAATTATTGGAACATTTCAACATGAATTCCTACAGAAAGTCCCACGTAAGTTTTGTTTAAATTTTTCGAACCTTCAGCTCCTTTTCTTACTTTCCAAAAGTATGATAATATATTTTCACTTGCAGCTTGGCACTGCAGGTTGATTCTTAACTGGTTGAGGGCTAGATTTTATTTGGAGGACTGAATTTGTTATTCAAAATTTGTTTTATTACAAATTATTGGAGAGTGCCTGTGGCCACTCACCAATAATACGTAATAGAACAAATTTATATAAACATTTGCATTTAACCGAATATGGAACACAAGTGAGGAAAAGATAGGCTTTTGCTCAGGTACCCTCGTGTTTTTTTTTAAAGCCCTCATAGTGGCTTCTATCACTCAACCAGTTAAGGAAATGAAGGCAGCAAAATGCCAAACTTCTGTACAGATTACTACTTTTGTTATGTGAGAATTATTCAGTCATTCCCTTAACCCTCTGCACACTGATGTCGAAATATCAAACTTTCAACTTGCAAAATTTTCCCATAATGCAACTGGGAATTTAACAAATTCAGTCAGGAGGGTGGTGTCTCATTGGTTAGAGAATTGAACTTTAAACCTAAAGCTCAATGGTTTGATCCTGACCCATACCAGCTTCATTGTGTCCTTGAGCAAGACACTTTAAGTTTGATTGCCCATATGGGGGCACTATGACACTGTGTAGTAAGATATACCAAACACTGATGGTGCACGTACCTTCAAACGCTGTCAACTCTGCTTGTGTCGGGTTAGTAAGTTGGAGAGTCTGACGGTTTCTTGGTGCTGTTCAGTGAGTCTCTCTGGGTATGCTGGCTGTTCAAAGTGTCATTAAACCCAAATAAAAAAACAAGCAAGCTCCCAATTCATTTGTGTTGGATTGAGCTCATTGAGATCTGTTAAACAAGACTAAATTGATTAAAACCCTTAAGGGCCTAAAGAAATTTCTTGAATACCTGCTAGACCACCACCTGCACATTGCCAGTAGCTAATCAGTGACTTCTAGTCATGTTTTGACTAGAAACCACTGTCAAGGTAATATGTCTATTTTCAGCATGATCTCATAATTGCATGTTAAAGGTACCTGTTCTGAGGATATAAAAGTGGGGAATAGGCCTTTAAGGGTCAAAGTCCTAGTTACCTCTTGGTATAAAATTGCACCTTGAAATTTTGACATCGGCGTGCAGAGGATTACAAATCAACCATTTCTATCCATCTTTATACACAAAAAACTTTTCATTTAAATTCTAATATTTATTCATATATTTTACTCGCAAACCACAGTTTAATAACTCTCATTGGGACAAGCTCAAGAAGGTGCATCAGGGAGTGGGGTAGTCATGAGCGTATTTTTGTAAAAATGATAATGAGTGGCTAAACACAGTTTCCTCACATGTTCATACCGTACAGTCGCCATAATCTGCATGCTACACTTATGTCCACACATGCATTTAACAGGCAATAAAAAACGTCATCAGTAAAGTTTTATTAATGAACAACCCGGTGCTTCATTAATTATATTTTTGTTGATTATTCTTATAATTAGTGTTTGGAATCCAATATTATTGCCTCCTTGGAAATATTGCCCATCCATGGAAAGTGACCAATATTTGACTGGAAAAGAGTTTAATCTGGGGTTTTCTATAGCTGGATGAAAATGGTAGTCTGTATGTAATTGATAGCATCCACCACTCTGTTGATTCAGTACTTTCAGCACTATTTTCCACAATCTTTTCAGATGTGACAGAGCAGATTTTCAAGATAGGCTCAATGGAAGCTGGCGCCATGTTATTTGAAGCATCAAAGGAATTTCAAGTAAGGCCAAAAAAAGTTGAAAATCTGTTTCTCAGGGCCTTTTGGCTGCTGCTTGCTCTCTTTTTATAACCAATGCAAACTTAAAAAAAATAAAAAATTAAATGGTTTGTCAATTTTATCCAAGTTTATTTGTTCCTTGAGTGCAACAAGGCTTTGCGATGCTTTAGCATTGTAAAGCCTTCTTGCACTCAAGAGACAAAATACGCCATCACCCATCCCATGCTTTTCTATAGATTATGAGGCCTAAAACATAAGACAAACCATGACTATGAACTTTTGAAATAATTACAAAAATAAAAAAAAACTGACCGCATTCCCCTCCATGCAAAAAAATTACCAAAAGATAGCTTGAGAAACAGAAAATCTACTTTGTGGGGCCTAAGTTTGAAACATTTTTCAGAGCTACTCCAAATGTGCCTTTGCAAAATTTTACTTATCTTCTTTCCAGTTGGGGGAAAACAAATCATTCATAATATAGAGGGTCACTATTGAGTTGTGGTTTCATATGGAATTTCTGTACTGAGTTCACTCAAATAAATCTTGAGCCCAGGCCAGAATATAAGCAGTCTGACGTTTGCAGAATGAGGTCCCCAGAGGGTGAATTTGATAATGCTATCCCATATAGTGGGCCAATTTATCCTCTGGGTACCTATTTCTATTTAGTTTTGAGACCCTGATTCAGATTGAGGTTCACAGAGTGTAAATTTAGTGATGCTACCCTGCTGTGCAGGGTAGCATCACTAAATTCCCCCTCTGGGGACCTCATTTTGCAGATGACAGTCTGCTTATTTTCTGGCTTGCTTGAGCCAAGGCTTATTGAGGAGCAGATTGATTTTAGTGAACAAAGTTCAGAAATTTCATGTCAAATCGTGATGAATTTGAGATTCTTTTTATCACATAATGTGTAATTTAATCTTTTACCTATCGTAACGACTAAAACTGACCCGCTCTATTCACAGTAATCACCAACTAAATTGAAAAAAAATAAAAATTTCAATTGTTACTTCAAAAAAATGGCTTATGACCCCTCATTGGAATGAGCTAATCAAGATCATTCCAATGAGGGTAATAAGCTGTTTTTGTGACAAAAAATGAAAACTTTTGTTATTCAGAAAAAGTGTTCTGCAGATGTTATCTACTATTTGCATTAGGTAAACAGGTAATGAAATATAAGAGAAGATTAATTAAATAGAAAGTAATCACTTGACTGGACTGGTAACGTGAAATAATTCGTAAGAGGTGAGGGACGTTGTACAAACACGAGTGCACAAATGCACACGAGTGTTTTACAATATAGTCCCTCACCTCGAATGAATTATTTCACATAACCAGTCCAGTCAAGCAGTTACTCTGTTTATTACTTTCTATTATTAACGATCATTATATTATTTAACCCTTTACTTAACGTAACGGCCAAAAACGGCCAAAAACGGCCAGTGCTATTCTCAAAACTCGCCAATTAATTTTCATTATTTTTTCATTTTTTGTCTCTAAAACATAGGTTATGATCCCTCATTGGAACAAGCTCATCGAGCTCGTTCCAATGAGGGGTCATAACCTACATTTTTGAGACAAAAAATGAAAATAATAATTTTTTTTGCAAGTGTCGTCTGCTTTTCATGTTAGGTAAAGGGTTAAAAAAAAGCAAATATAAACAATTAAGTCCCCATTACACCCACGGCAAAGCAGCTTCGTTTGTGTGCACGGATACATGTCACAATTGTTGATTGCATAATTCACTTGTGAAGTTATCATTTATAATCAACTCAGAAATCATAGTAAATCACACTTTGGAAAGTAATAAATTCTACTTCCAAACCATCTCACAATGTTAAGATGTTGACATTGACCTCTCACTTCTTGCCCGTATTAGAGTGTTGTGATTAATATTTCCATAATGAACTATTTGATGGTGATTATGTGATAAAGTTAGTTCTCATATCAGGCCGTCATTTAGGCCAAAAAAGTTTCACATCTGGCCACCCTACAAGGTCATTTTGGCTGCCGTATGCTCTCTTTTTATAACCAATGCAAAGTTAAAAAAAGAAAAATTAAATGGTTTATGTCTGATATTTTACCCAAGTTAATAAACCTGATAAATTTGTCCTTGAGTGTAACAAGGCTTTGCAATGCTACAGCATTGCAAAGCCTTCTTGCACTCAAGGTATGAAATACGCCACCACCCATGCTATTCTGTAGATTATGAGGCCTAATCTCAAACCAAGAACATGAACTTTTGATGTCAAAGAAACAATTACAAAAATAAAAAAATAAAATAAAAACTGCCCGCCCACACACAATTTTACATAAAAAAAAGCCTGAGAAACAGAAGATCTACTCTGTGGGGCCATTGGGTGCAGACAGTATTCAAAATCAGATTTGAATTTACAACTCAATTTAGTTCGACTTTGAATTGATCATATTTTGTTAATCTTTGGAATCTTTTTCTCCCTCCTGTCATTTTTGTGTGACAATAGTGCTAGCACACTGTCACAGTTGTGTGCTAACTCCGCTGAAATGGACACCCAATGCATTGATTTTTGCTCTTGATAGTTGAGGACAATCTATAAATTTTGATGTAGATTTGCACGGGCAAATCACCATATCCCTCTTTTGTTATACAGGAAACATCTTTTGGATAGTTGGGAGTGCGGTGGCTCAGTGGTAGACTGTTGGACTTCTATGCTAGAGGTCCCGAGTTTGATCCCCGTCCGGGACGACCTGTGTTGTGTCCTTGGGCAAGGCACTTTATCCCGGTTGCCTACAAGGGGGCACGATAATCCTGTGTACTAAGGCGTACTGCACGTTAATGGTGCACATGTCTTCAACTGCTGTAACCATGCTTGAGCTGAGCTTGAACAGAGTTAGAATGTTGAGGAGCTGACAGTTGCTCATCAAAGCTCAGTGGTTCTTCCTGGGTACTCTGGCTTCCTCCACCCATAAAACTGTCACGGTCATGATTAGCCATTGTGCATAAGTATGTGACCTTAAACACCAAAAAATAATTAAATTGACCAAACTGCGGGGAATAACACAACAAAGAGTTTTTAAATAGCTAATAAGTTTAGCACACTCCATCATTATATGACCAGTTGTGGAAAGTATTTGTCAAGGAACAAGCAGTCAGGATGTTATTTTTATTTTGTAAATTTTTTACCCGAAACTGATTGTTTAAATATCCTGGGTAAACAAATCTAAATGAGGAACTTGGAATTTCTAAGTGATCTCGATTCCGGTGCATTCGACTAATGATTGACATGATCTATTTGGACAGGTTCCTTCTCTGTTTACGTTGGAAATGAAAGTGAACACGTTTTGAATCACAACATGTGCAATATAACTTTATTTCTATCGTATAGGCAGGACAGTAGAAATCCCGTGTTTTACGTTAATAGGTGTGTGAAAAAAATAATCTCAAACATGTAAAATACATGTCAAAGTATGGTGGATTATGATTATTTTAAGGTAGATTATCATTCTGGGGAACTTGGAATCAAATTGAATAATGTTTAAACATAAGAACATAGCATGTCAGCCAAACACTTCTGTTTGGTAATTGTTGATATGTGCACTGAAACTTGTGCATTGTCCAAGCCTGGGCATATATTTCATCTAAATTTGGGAGAATCCATTTGAATTCTCGCAAAAATGGTTGCTAGAAACCATACATGCTATGAGTGTTCTGGGATCCCACAAGGTCACCATGGTTGAACCTCTGTTGTATACTGATAGCAGGGGCATGGTGGCTCAGTGGGCTGAGGTGCAGGCTGCAAGCCAAGAGGTCCTTGGTTTGAATCCCACCTGCCGCAACCACGGTGTGTCCTTGGGCAAGACACTTCTCTCCCATTACCCCCGTGGGAGCATGGTTGCATTGTGCACTAATGTGTACTGCACGTCGATGGTGCACTTGCATTCAACAAATACTAACCCTGCTGGTGAAGAGGCTGTTTGTTGGGGAGTCTGACAGTTGCTCGCCACTGCTCGGTGGCTCTCGCTGGGTACTCTGGCTTCCTCCACCCGTAAAACTGTCCGACACGAGGTAACTATGGCTGTCAAAAGTGTCATTAAACCCCAATAAATAAATAAATGTAGTTTTCATTCTGGAAAATTTGGAATCAAATTGAACAAGGTTTAAACTTAAGAACATAGCATGTCAGCCAAACACTTCGGTTTGGTAATTGTTGATCTGTGCCCTGAAATTTGTGCATTGTCCAAGCCTGGGTTTATATTTCATCTAATTTGGGAGAATCTGTTTGGATTCTCACGAAAATTGGTTGCTAGAATCCATACATGCTATGAATGTCCTAGGATCCCATCAGACTACCATGGTTGAACTTCTGTTGTATGCTGATAACACATGTTAACTGTTTACCCAACACAGCTTTTTAATTTTTAAAACATAAACAGTATTTGATAATGTTTTAAAAAATAAACAATATTTACCTATAAAACCTAACAAATATGGATGTCTTTGGAACCGGAATGCCTATTGAAACACTTGCTAAGAGTCAAAGCATCTCTGAGGTTATGTGCACCAGAATATTTTTTTTCACAGTATCTCTATCAACCCTTTACCCAACGCAGACAATATCAAAAGTTATTATTTTAAATATAATTTTTTTAAATTTTTCAAAACATTTTAACAAAACCATATGTGACCCCTCATTGGAGCGAGTCCAATGAGGGGTCACATGATATGGTTTTGTTGAAATATTTTGAAAAATTAAATTTTTTCAACTGCTCAGTTTGCATATTACGCGGGCGGATGCTGGTGATTCGTTAGGTAAAGGGTTAACTCTTAACCTGCTGGGTATTTTATTGAAGTTTTCATAAAATCAAGTGATGGCTGCTTTTTAAAAAAATATTCAATCCATCAGTCATTGATAAAAGACCTATACCAATTTGTGGGGAATTAATTTAACAAGAGCCAGAATTATACCGCTACTAGGTAACACTATATTTTTAGCTGCGACGAGCATCTCTATATGTGGCAATGTCTGTCGGTCGGTCTGTCACCAACAAGTTTAAAAAACACCATAACTCCTACAATACTTGATGGAATGACACCATACTTGATATGCAAGTGTAGCTTCATGATGTCTACACCCTCTCAATAGTACATGACATTCGGATAATTTCTGTCACATTTATGGACTTGTCACCAATGATTTTTTTTTGTCACCAATGAGTTTTTTTGTCACCAATGAGTTTTAAAACATCATTGGCGTTGCACGAATCGTCGCAGCTCCAGCACTGTGACAGTGCGTCTTGTTGTACTAGGCAGGAAAATCTGCCAGCAGCAGCAGCAGCCAAAGACTTAATAGCACTGGTTGGCTCCATTAACCGTACAGTTCTGGACTACTGTTATCTGTAATGTGTGGTATTGTCATTTTTTTTTACTTTGTTAGAAAGGAAGTCAAAGAGCTGATGAATACATCCGCCATATTAAAGAAAAATTAGACTATGCTGTTGACCAGTGCATACAAGCAGCTGGCCATGAAATGGAGCCCAAGAAACAAAAATCTCTGCTTCGGGTGAGTATAGATTATATTACTAAACATTTTTTAACCTTGATGTAGTGTTGACTATTTTGCGTGATAGAAATGGCATGAACATTTTTAGCTCACTTGACAGTGTAAAGTATGATGAGCTATTAGGATGGGTTACGATTCGTCATCTGTCTGTAGGTCCATACGTCTGTTCCTCTGTCCGTTCAGTAACAAAAATCTGTTTCTCAGGCCCTGCTGCATGGACCTTTTGGCTGCGGCATGCTCTCTTTTTATAACCAGTGCAAACTTAAAAAAAATATAATTAAATGGCTTATATCGCATATTTTACCCTAGTTATTAAAATTGATAAATTTGTCCCTTGAGTGCAAAAAGGCTTTGCAATGCTTCAGCACTTCTTACACTCAAGGAACAAAATACACTGCCACCCATGCTATTCTGTAGATTATTAGGCCTAAAACATAAAACAAACCAAGAACATGAACTTTTGATGGCAAAGAAATAATTACAAATATATAAAATAAAATAAAAAACTGCCTGCCCACATGCTGTTTTACAAAAAATGGCCTGAGAAACAGAAGATCTACTTTGTGGAGCCTTATTTGTGTTATGGGAGTTTCTCTGTGAGAGTATGTAGAACAGTACTTTATTACTCTAATAAACCAGTCCTGTTTTATTGATATAATAAGACCTGCTAACCACTGCAGTAGGAACCATTTGGCCAATTATTGCATCTCTCTTACTATCAAGACTTAAACTGCCCACGTGGGAGCATAGTGGTGTTGTGTACTAAGGTGTACTGCACATCGATGGTGGACTTGTCTTCAGCCAGTGCTAATCCTGGTTGTGTGGAGTTAGTACGTTGGGGAGTCTGACAGTTGATCTCCATCGCTCGGTACTCTGGCTTCCTCCACCCTTAAAACTGTCTGACACAAGGTGATTGTGGCTGTCGAAAGTGTCGTTAAACCCCAATAAATAAATATCAAGACTTAACCCATTGAACCTGAGAGACCTCTTTTCTGGCCTAGCAACATGATAGGTCATAATTACATCAAGTATAATGGCTGCTAAGTGAATGTGTGGGTAGGTCAATCAATGTTTTCAACGTGTGGTCCCAAGGCTGCATGCTCGAAATATTAATTGGTCTATCCCCAAATAATGAATATGGACTCTTCCAATTACATTAATTGAACTGACATGGAAGATGCCTCTGGGGTTTGAAGGGTTAAAATGATGTTGATCATATGAGGATGGTATTGTAGACTGTGCTAACTTATATTGCAATACTAATGTATTTCTTTCTATATTCAGGCTGCCTCATTTGGTAAATGTTTCCTTACAGACTATCGGCCAGATTCATTTGTAAACATGTGTCAGCTTTTGAGAGTCTTGAACCAAGTCAACAGGCACAATATAGGCATTCCTATAACATACAACCAGTATCCTTTTTCAAGATTACCTTGCACCATTTGATGCAATTTTTCCAAGAAAACCTGAAAAGTTAAATTCACTGCAATTTCTCACCAACGTTATCACAAGGAAATACTGTAATCATTTCACCATGATGAAGTCAGTGTCATATAATATACCCATTAAGCCTTAGAATAACGGCCCCCAACTCATTTCCTTTCAGTGGAGTAATGATTCCCATCCCATACAAAAAGAAACTCTCCCATTTCATTTCAATTACCTTCACCCCAAAATGTTAAATGCCCCAACTGAAACAAGACCAGAAAACAACATTGCATAAGCTCATTACAAAAAATTCCTGTTTCGGCCTAAAAAAGTTAAAAATCTGTTTCTCAGGCCCTCTCGCATGGTCCTTTTGGCTGCTGCATGCCCTCTTTTTATAACCAATGCAAACTAAAAAAATCAAATGGTTTGTGTCTGATATTTTACCCAAGATAACAAAATTGACAAGTTTGTCCCTTGAGTGCAAGAAGGCTTTGCAATGCTTTACCATTGCAAAGCCTTCTTGCAATCAAGGGATGAAATACACTACACTACACTATGCTTTTCTGTAAATTTTGAGGCCTAAAACATAAAACAAACCAAGAACATGAACTTTTGATGGCAAAGAAATAATTACATAAATAAAAAATAAAATAAAAAACCACCCGCCCACATTCAGTTTTATAAAAAGTGGCCTGAGAAACAGAAGATCTACTTTATGTTGCCTTCTCAGGCGATTTTCTCTCAATTTTATGATGAGGAATGGAGGCCTTTTTTTGTTAATCCCCAAAATAGTTGTGAAAAGAATTGGAATTATTATTTAACCTCCTTACACTATTCTGCAGAAAAAACAATGTTTTCAGCATTGTCATTTCCCTATGCTGCAGTAGTAAATTTAACCAATTTTATCTTATCTGACAGGTTCAGTTAGCTCTGCCAATCAAAATATATAGAGGATATCTATGCCGTTTTAGTGTATCTCGTGGGGACCTGAAAGTTTTATTTTTCATGAGCGCAAGTGCGCGAGAAAAATAAAACTTTCAGGTCCACACGAATGAGATAATTCTCGATTTTCACTAAAACAGCATAGATTTTCTTTTTATTATATGCTCTTGACATTTTACTGTGCAATATTCAGCCCAATTTGACTGCAAAGAGTTTCAAGACAATAACAAAAAGCTACTGATCGTTCCCTCAAGGCTACGTTCAAGGCAATTTCAAGTGCCGAAGCATAACATCATTTAGGAAGCTACTGAAAAAATTCATCGTGTGGACCTGAAAATATTATTTTTCACTTGTGCAAGTGCTCGTGAAAAATAAAACTTTCAGGTCCACACTCGTGAGATAATTCCAGATACTGACTAAAATTGAGTAGATTTTCTTTTTAATTATATGCTACGAGACATTTTATTGTACAATATTCAGCCCAATTCTACAAGAAATGCAAACATTTCAAAACAATAACAAAGATCAGCTGATCGTTCCTTCAAGGCGACATAATGCGGCGTAGCGTGACGTCATTTAGGAAGCTACTGAGGAATATTTCTTGATATCTATCGAGTCAATAGATATTGAGAAATATCTTTTAGATAATTTGAGATAGTTCAAAGGCTAGCATATAATAAACTAGGTTGAATTTTCTAGGTAAAAAAAATACAAGTGATGAGGCAGATTTTCAGTGCTTAGGGAGATGCTTGAGAATTGAGAATGTTTTTAAATAGCCTTTCTGGAAACATTTTTCAACAGGTGAAGAACCTCAACTGATTAGTTTGGTTGAGAAAATTTATTGAAAAATGGTATTTCATGATAGATTTGGCTGGATACCATTTAGTAAATTTTATAGTTTATACACCTGTATTTTGCATAATCTCTTATTGTCACTATTAACTCTTTACCTAATGAATCGGCCAAATTTTGCCCATGCAGTTTACAAATTAAGCAGTTGAAAAAAAAAAATTTTCAAAGGATTTCAACAAAACCATATTATGTAACCCCTCATTGGAATTAGCATATATCAGGGTTCGTACATAAGTCTGGAAGTCTGGAATTTTTAAAAAAGGTATGGAAAATGACATTTTCATATAAATGGTATGGAAAAAGTATGGAAATTTTATTAAATATATTCAGAATCACTTTCACTGCCCATGAAATTCAAATTTCGTACTAAATTTCTTTTTAGTTTAATTTTCATTTCGTTTTGAATCAAATTTCGAAACTCGTAAAATTTACGCCTTTGTAACCCAACACAGAAATAACCGATCTGACACGAACGTTAAAGACCATTAATTGATCCATATATTTCTGTAATCAAAATGGCTGTGCCCAATGATAACATGTTTAAGTTGTGAACGTCAAGAAAAACAACACACAAACATCAAAGTTTAATCTGCTAAGTTGAGGTATTGTGTAATACTGTCAATGAATTAACGTGAAAGGAAATGTGGAAATGCTTGTTTTCAGAAACGTGGTTGGAAAATCCCAAATAAACACACTGGATTAGCAGGAACACAAAATTCAAAACAAAGTCAGAGGCAAAACGTCTCGTCTGTGACAAGTCTTTTGACGTCTCAAATACAGGGGAAGTGGCATTAACAAGACATTAGGCCTCCTGAAAAATACTATATTTTTATACTGTACCAATGACCCAGACATAGCTGGTGCTAACTCTTAAAAATATAGGGCCAAACAGAAATTTTGCCCCCCAATCCCCAAAATTTGCATCTAAAACCAAAGAAAACATGTCCTGAATGGCCCTCCATACTTCACCTCTACTGCGCATGCGCAGTGTCAAGGACGTCCCGAAATTGGCGCCATTAATCATTCTTTGTTTGGCCCTTCATCAGTTAACATCTGACTGATCTTTGTGCTTGTAAATCTTAGTTTAAATGATGCCAGACACATAAATATTAGAGAAATGGTGATTCTAAGGAGGATATAGAAGGAGGAGAGGAAAAATGAGTGACAGAAAATATTCAGGGCTGTAACTTAAAATTTTTTAATGAAATTATGTTAAGTTACCTATTTTCGAGGCAACAGCCTGTTGTGGTCATTCTTGTTATCAAGTTACACTGCTTGTTCAGTGTTTTCCTCTCTCCTTTTCCTTTAAGTCCCCTCTTGCTATTCTCCCATGCTTTTGGCATATTTTCTGTAATATTATTACTAAAATTTCTTGGGAGTTTTAGCTGGATAACAGAATGAATTCTGTTCTTTTCCCCATGTTTACGTCTTCACCTATGGGTGGTTAGGCGTAGTGTTCTGCATCTACCATCTGATGTTCTGCAGTTTCTTCCCTGGAAGTCTCTGTTTTGCATCAGATAGTGTATTATTGGTAACTGATTTCGAGCCAGGGTGCCTGGAGTCTTGTTCTGGTGTTTTTACACTTATTGTTTACATTTAC
Organism: Pictodentalium vernedei; assembly: GCA_031216915.1. Taxonomy (NCBI): domain Eukaryota; kingdom Metazoa; phylum Mollusca; class Scaphopoda; order Dentaliida; family Dentaliidae; genus Pictodentalium; species Pictodentalium vernedei. Next base: position 146,190,228 of record CM062289.1, on the reverse strand, counting down.
ATTAGCCCTCTGTGTGATGGGGGATTTCTTGAAAATAATATCTTGATGTTAATTTAATCATAACTAGATACATTATTATTGTTCGTAAGTGTTGCATAAATTTTTAAAAATATTTTTAGAATTTTTGTCCACACTTAGGCTTGGGATCCATTGGGGCTCAACGTTACTTTTTAGAAACTCGGGCTGTTCTGAAAAAATATTTTTTCAAAATTTTTTGCTTTCAATTATTTTTTCTATGTTAATGGATCATGTTATTATGTATTTTGATTGACAGGGGTTGGTGCGAGTACTAGGATTTTGTTTTCTTTTCACAATGAAAGGATATTGTTCAATTGTAATAAGAGGAAATCTTCCTCTGACTTTCATAATCATTGTATAATGTAGTCAGTGTGCTCGCACTAACTCCTGTTCTGTATGTGTTAATTTCGATGACAACATGGGAAGCGTGTGTCATGGTATGTTAGTGGGGAAATGGCCATTCCGGTCCTTTCCCCGCAGGGTCACTCTACTTTATCAATCTCTATTTCAGACGATCAAGAACAGGGTGATGTATTCGTGATGTCTTTCAAAAAGTGTGCCTCCGTCATCACAGTTAATGAAGAGCTAGCGGAAAAGTGCTCATGTAAATACATCAATTGCCTAAGAGGACCCTAGTAGGTTCGACGGCCTTTGACGTCCGCTAGCTCGCCCGGTGTAGCATCCATTCATCGAATGGTTCGGCAGCCGGGTTCGTCCGTTGCAGTCTAGAAGGAGTTTTGGGTGATGCGAGCACTATAAATCAACAAAATGCACACCCAGTGACGGTGGATTAGAGGAGAGAACGGAGGAAGCCTTTTAGTCCGGTTCCTAGCTCGTCCAGGTCCATCCGGACTGCGAGCGAGAGAGGCCCCTCTCTCGTACAACAACATCTGGCCCCAGATGTTGTGGTACAAAATGTTTCGCATTCGGAGCATACGTCCGCCGCTCAGGACGCTCCGATATATAGTCAGTCCGGAGAGACTGTCAATAAGGCTTCCTCATCCTCATGGTAGCGCACACGACCGCTCTTGGCTACGTGACCTCGGATATCCAGTCAGCTTCGCCAATCAGAGAATCATCGGCGACCAGGTCACACCATCCGGTAGCCAGGAACACGAGGCCTGCAGACTCCGGACGTTCGCATAAGAAAGTATGCGGGAGTCAACGTACTCGGAGCTTCCAGCGGCAAAGCATCGTAAGACCGCTACTGCACAGGCCTCGGTGACGGACGTGCTATCCCAAATAGCACAGCTTATCGCAGCATCCCAGCATCGACAGAATCTCTGTCGCATCATGTATTATCCGACGGCGCTGGGTTGGGACGCTCCGCGGAAGCGGGTACGGACGTCCAAAAATTTCATCCGGTCTGACGGGATGCCGAAAGGGATTCGGAGGATTTCGAGCTTTCCCTTTCGGAACAACATCAGCTGCTGTGTATGTCATCTGACTTATTATACCCCCGCTTCGAAGAAGTGGGGGCTATATAGGAATCGCCCTGTACGTCCGTACGTCCGTCCGTCCGTACGTCCGTCCGTACGTCTTTCCGGACATGAAATTCTTGTGTGCGCAACTCCTCCTACATTTATCAATCAATTTGGACAAAACTTTTCAGACATCATCACTACTAAGTGAACATGCGCATATTCCAAGATTTTTGATCTGCGACAATTTTAACCAGGTTTTCTCCCTTTGACTTAGATTTATTGTGTCTTTCCATCCGAACAAATTCTTGTGTGTGCAACTCCTCCTACATTAATGAACCGATTTTGATGAAACCTTTCAAACATCATCTCTACTAAGTGAACATGTGCATATTCCAAACTTTTTAATCTGCGACAATTTTAACCAGGTTATCTCTCTTGAACTTTGATTTAATATGGGTTTCTACATGAAATTCTTGTGTGCGCAACTCCTCCTACATTTATCAATCAATTTGGACAAAACTTTTCAGCCATCATCACTACTAAGTGAACATGCGCATATTCCAAGATTTTTGATCTGCGACAATTTTAACCAGGTTATCTCCCTTTGACTTAGATTTATTATGTCTTTCCGTTCGAACAAATTCTTGTGTGCGCAACTCCTCCTACATTAATGAACCGATTTTGATGAAACCTTTCAAACATCATCTCTACTAAGTGAACATGTGCATATTCCAAACTTTTTGATCTGCAACAATTTTAACCAGGTTATCTCTCTTGAACTTTGATTTAATATGGGTTTCTGCATGAAATTCTTGTGTGCGCAACTCCTCCTACATTTATCAATCAATTTGGACAAAAGTTTACAGACATCATCACTACTAAGTAAACATGCGCATATTCCAAAATTTTTGAGCTGTGGCAATTTTAACTAGGTTATCTCCCTTTAACTTAGATTTATTATGGGTTTCTACATGAAATTCTTGTGCGTGCAACTCCTCCTACATTTATCAATCAATTTTGACAAAACCTTTCAAACATTATCACAACTAAGTGAACATACGCATATTCCCAAATTTTTGATCTGCGACAATTTTAACCAGGTTATCTCCCTTTAACTTGGATTTATTATGGGTTTTCAAATGGGATTCTTGTGTGTGCAACTCCTCCTACATTAATGAACCGATTTTGAATACATGTTGCACATTGTAAATGTGTTTTTCCAAATGTAAACCATATATGTGTGGGCTCTTTAAGTATTCAGTGCTGTTCTGTGGAAGGCCACATGCAAATACAAATTTCAACAACAAAAAATGATCTTTATGTATACATTTCCTTATGGCCTTCGTCTACATGATCAGAAGTGCATTCCTCTAAAAACCCAAAGCGGGGGTATTAATCACCTTCAGTGATAGTTCTAGTCTTCTAGAGGTTCTTTCGTCGGACCGGAATGCTGCGATGCCGGATAAGAAACTGATAGCGTCGGTGGACACAGAAATTTTTGGTTCGGTTCAGGGACATCGTCCCTCAGTTCCGACACAGTCCAATAATGTCACACAACTTTCGAATTATTGAACGACGCTATATATATATATTATTATATGCTTGCTATTAACAAGCATGTCTGGTTTCTTGTTCGCAAAGTTACTGAGATGTCTTTCAAAAGTGTGCCTCTGTCGTCATAGATAATGAAGAGCTAGCGGCAATAAGTGCTCATGGAATACGTCAATCGCCTAAGAGGTCCCTAGTAGGATCGACGGAGTTGACATTCGCTAGCTCACTCGGTGTAGCGTCCATTCATCGAATGGTTCGGCAGTCGGGTTCGTCCGTTGCGGTCTAGGAAGGAGATTTGGGTGATGCGAGCACTATAATAGACTTTAGTACACACCCAGTGACAACGGATTAGAGGACAGATCGGAGGAAGCCTGTTAGTCCGGTTCCTAGCTCGTCCATGTCCGTCCGGGCTGCGAGCGAGAGGGGTCCCTCTCTCGTACAACAACATATGGGACCGGATGTTGTGGTACAGTCATTTCGCATTCGGAGCATATGTCCGCCGCTCGGGACGCTCCGTTATATTGACAGTCCGAGAGACTGTCGATAATGCTTCCTCATCCTCATAGCAGCGCACACGACCGCACATTGGCTACGTGACCTCGAGTATCCGGCCAGCTTCATCATTCAGTGATTCCATGGCAAACAGGTCACTCCATCCGGTAGCCAAGGGACACAAGGCCTATACACTCTGTTCGCTCGCATAATAGAAGTATGCACGGGGTATCGAACACGGAGCTTCCAGCGGCAAAGCATCATAAGACCGCTTCTCCACAGGCCTCAGTGACGGACGTGCTATCCAAAATAGCACAGCTTATCGCAGCATCCCAGCAAACGACAGATTCTCGGTCGTATCACGAATAATCCGACGGCGCTGGGTCGGTGCACTCCGCTGTTGCATCAGGTACGGATGACCGAACACTTATAGGGTTCGACAGGATGGCATTATCTTCCAGAGGTTGTTCCGTCGGACTACATTGCTGCGATGCTGGATAAGAGACTAATAGCGTCATTGGACATGGAGTTTTGGATCGGTTCAGGGACATTGTCCCTGACTTGCCGACACAGTCCAATAATGTCATTAGAACATTCAAATTATTTAACGATGCTATATATAAGCTTGCTACCAAGCATGATAATCTAGTTTCTTGTCCGCAATGCTCTATTCTGCCTTTCATCAATTCTAGGGAATAATTTATATTGGCAGAATAGGGCATACCGAGAGTTCCTATGCATCTTGACGGCGGGACTGAAGACTGGGAATTATCTTTTGATTTCAATTATTTTTTCTATGTAACACGATGTTGGAAACGACAATGATGTCTATTAGACTTATCTTAGACGCTTTATCATACGTAGACCACCTTACTGAGGCGTTATCATTACGTCTTCAAGAGAAAGAATTCCAGGATATGATCCTCAATGTGATTTCTTTCAAGGGCAGTAGTTTTTCCACGTATAACTCCACCCTTCCGTGGCAACCTGGAGTTGGTTAGACATTACGCAGCCCTAGCTACATCCACGCGCGTGGATAGTAAGGTGAAGAACTCTCTCAGAGTCGCTTCGGTCTCGGAGAAGCTTCTTTTCGACGGCAACCTTTCAGCAATCTATGAATTGCTTGATATACACGTTCTCTTGTCTATCAAGTGTAACAAGAGATTCAGACTGGGGCAAACATTCGGTGGTTGACTCAGAGAGTGCCACTGCAGTTGCCGTATCCGAGTTTTATGATTATGACGGATGCCAGTCAAACAGGTTGGGGTATAATATTGATCTCAACGGATTCGAAGTGCCAGGGTCTTTGGGTTCCGCAGTTTCTAGGCAAGCACTTAACTTCCAGGAAATGATGTTATTTTGGCTTGCACTATGTCATTGGATGAACATTATTCAGAAACGCATGTCCAAATCCTGTCCGATAATACGACAGTAGTTACGTATCTCCGGAACCAGGGAGGCACTCATTCGATTCCGTTATTCAATTTAACGGAAAGAATCCTTCTGTTTGTTATAGTACACCAAGTTCAGCTTCGGTCCGTCATATTCCGGGTCGTCTGATTGTATTAGCAGACTCCCTTTCACGTAAGGGTCGCTTGTTGCCGTCAGAATGGACTCTCAACAAACAAGTATTCAGTCAGATTTGCTATCAATGGGAGCGCCCAATGATAATTTATTTGCGACACAACTCACTATTCAATTGCAGACGTATGTGTTTGCATGTCCGGATCCCTGAGCTTATGTTGTGCCGCTATTATAGATTTTATGAAGGCTGCTCATTGGGCTCAGCCATCCACATTCATGAATTTTTATCTCAGAAATATTGAGTCTATTTCTGGAGACCTCCATTGTTAGGTCTATTATCTACTGCTCAGAATGTCATTCACTTAACAGTTGCTACTATAGCTAGGTAGGCTTTCTGTTCCGGCAGTGACTTTGTCCTGCTGCCCTCTTCGCTCTGGGCTATTTGACCCAGGGCAAGGAGAAGGGGGGGGGGGGGAGAGGGTGTTCCCTTGGGTCACCTGTTTTATTATGAAAACAAGGGGATACCTCCTCCGGAGTTAGTTATTCTGAGCTGTTACTGGGATGGTTTTTAAGTGATAAGTTTATGTTTTTAAAATTCATTCAGGTCATAGTTTTTAAAGTATAGCTTTTGAGTATATCATGTGTCAAACGGGCGTAATTATACAATCCTCAGACACTTTTAAGGAGTATAAAGAGTCTCTATTCTCTTGACTCACTTTATTTATTGGCTTACTTTAAAAATTATTAGTATAAGGATTATACTGGATATTGATAGAGTACATGGATGTTATGATGCTCAATTTTGGAAGGTGTTGTGTCTTTCTAATTTATCATAAATAAGAAAGATACATGTAAGACCTAATACTCCTTTTCCCCTCGAGGGGATGACTCTATTTTATATAATTGAGCTTATTTGAACTTGCTCTATGTCCTAGGCCCTCCAGCCTTTTTACTATTCAGCTATGTCTGGGTCATTGGTACAGAATAAAAATGTTAAAAAATTTATAGTAATTTATATATTTTTTATACTTATCAATGACCCAGACGGGGATGGCCCTCCCAGGAGTTGGGAACTCATACCTCCCCACTGAGTACATAGCGCTTACCAGGCACTGGTTATAAGAATGATTAATGGCGCCAATTTCGGGACGTCCTTGACACTGCGCATGCGCAGTAGAGGTGAAGTATGGAGGGCCATTCAGGACATGTTTTCTTTGGTTTTAGATGCAAATTTTGGGGATTGGGGGCAAAATTTGTGTTTGGCCCTATATTTTTAAGAGTTAGCACCAGCTATGTCTGGGTCATTGGTAAGTATAAAAAATATATAAATTACTATAAATTTTTTAACTTTCGATCAAAAATGCTCAAAAAAATGGAGCACAGCCAACAGTTGTTGATTGACTTGTTACTAAAGAATTTTAATAGTTTTGGTTCATGACGTTAGTTGTGATGATTGGTGGTAAAACTCAAAAGATCTGGCAGTAAGGTTAAACTCCATCACATTGCATGTACATGTAAGTGTTTTGAAAGATAGATTTTTGATTTATCTGGTCACCCCAGAGGTTAAAAACAAACAACACTGCGATGGCTGCCAAGGGTATGGAAAAAATCAGGGAGGGTCTGGAAAAAGTCTGGAATTTTTTTTTTGTTGATAGGTGTGGAAACCCTGATATATTAAAAAGAAAATCTACTCTGTTTTAGTCAGTATCGGGAATTATCTCCTGAGTGTGGATTTGAAAGTTTTATTTTTTCACAAGCACTTGCGCGAGGGAAAAATAATATTTTTATACTGTACCAATGACCCAGACTTAGCTGGTGCTAACTCTAAAATATTCAGGGCCAAACGCAAATTTTATCCCCCAGTCCCCAAAATTTGCATCTAAAACTGAAAATTACATGTCCTATATGGTCCTCCATACTTTTACCCCACTGCGCATGTGCAGTGTCAAGGAGGTCTCGAAATTGCCGCCAAAAGTCATTCTTTGTTTGGCCCTCAATACAGTTACATCATCACTGTTATTTGTGCTTGTAAATCTCAGTTTTAAAGATGCCAGACGCATAATTAGGAGAGAAATGGTGGATATATGGTGGAAGTAGAAGGTGGAGAGGAAAAAACAGTGGAACAAAAGTTCAGGGCTGTAACCTATAATTTTTTTACGAAATTATTTCATGTTACCTATTTTCGAGGCATGACCTTGTTGTGGTCATTCTTGCTATGAATGTTCCATTGTTTAATCAGTGTTTCCTCTCTCCCCTTCCTTTATTTTCCCCTAGCTATTCTCCCATGCTTTGGGCTTATTTTTTGTAATGTTTATTACTAAAATTTCTTGGGAGTTTTGGCTTGGTAACAGAATTATTTTCTGTTTTTTCCCCATGTTTACGTCCTCACCCTAGGGGTGTTTAGGCATTTTGGTCTGCATCTACCATCTGATGTTCTACAGTTTCTTCTCTGGAAACCTCTGTTTTGCATCAGATAGTGTTTAAATTGGTAACTGATTTCGGGCTATATTTGTTTCAGTGCCTGGAGTCATGTTTCCAGTTTGTTGACACTTTTGCTTGTGTTGACAACTGTTACTTCTGACAGTGATTACTTGTCTTCTGCTTAATTTAGTTCATAGCAAGATATATTAATATTGTCCATGAGTGTTACATTAATTTTTCAAAATGATTGAAAATTTTTGTCCACACTTAGGCTTTTTTGGGATCCTTTGGGCTCAAGGTTCCCATTGGGAACTTGGGCTCTTCTGAAAATTTTTTCCAAAATTTTATTTTTTTTTTGAAAATTATTTTCTTTTGAAGTGTTATAATGAATTAATATATTGTGTATATTTATTTCAAGGGTTAGTGCGAGTAATATGATGGTGTATATTTTTTCTGGTTGGAAAAAATATTCTTCATTCGTAATGCAAGGATATCTTCCTCTAATTCACAAGTTCATTGTGTTTCTTATAGTGAATGGAGTCGCATTAATTCTTGCTCTGTGTGTGTTGATTGATATGACAACATTGGAGACATGTGTCACGGTATTTTATTAGCGGTGAGGGGTCCATTACGGTCCTCTCTCCGCAGGGTCACTATATATTATCAGTTTCTTTTTCTGAATTGAGTGATGTTTCCGTGATGTCTTCAATAAGTGTGTCCCCGTCGTTGCAATATTAGGGCTAGCGGGAAGTGCTCAAGGTATTACGACAATATAATGTGAGCGCTTGCTAGCAGCACACACAGATTTTTGCTCTTCATATTTTACCATTTTTTCTTGCTTCAAACTTTTTCATGGATTTACACTTTTTCTCAACTTATTTGCATTGACCTATAGATTCTTGATATAGCAACATTATTTTGACATGTGGCTTTACAAACTCAAAAATTCTGTATTTTGGTGGATTTTTATACAAATTTGGACAGTCTCTGAGTGGATCTCACCAGTAAAGTTAACAAAGCCTTTATCTGGTTCCTCAGTGGATGGTGTTAAAATAGTGTGGATTATTGATTCCTCTAGCTGGTCAACTGGAGGTGTGAAATACCAACCTGTACTGTGGGTTATTGATTCCTCTACTCCTACAACTGGAGGTGTGAAATACCTGATGAATCAGCATACTCATGTACAGCTGTACTCAAAGATGGTTCATCAACAATCTTCAAATCCTATTTCGTACACATGTGATGAATTACTGGAGCTAAACCCTGGAGTGCATTGCAAATTACCCTACAACATCTGGCAGACTGTGAGGTCACTCAGCTTAAACAAGCAGAAGGCAAGCAAGCGAGGCACGAGGGGAGGAAAGAGACTTTCACTTGATTTTCCTAACTCTGCCAAGTTCCCCCCTAATGCTAAGAAGAAGATCAGGAATACTAACTGTGTTCTTGGTCTGTTAAATACACGTTCTTGTTGTAACAAAACCGAAATTCTCCATGATGTGATCGTCGAACACGACCTGGACATTTTTGTGCTCACTGAAACATGGCTGAAGGGTGAGGATGGAGCAGTATTGTCTAGCCTAGTTCCAGAAAATTACGGTATCTAAGGAGCTAAGAGCTGGGAAAAGAGGAGGTGGACTTGCTGTCATCTATAAACAGTCTGTGGGCTTAAAGAAGTTAAACTTTGGTCCTTTTTCATCTTTTGAAGTACTTTGTGTTACACTCAATATTAACGGCCAACTCGCACAGCTTGTCTGTATATACCGGCCACCTTCGTCAAGTCGTAACAAATTTACATTCGATGCTTTTATGTCCGAATTTAACACCTTTTTAAGCACGGTGACTTTACTTCCTGGTCACCTTATAATTCTCGGTGATTTCAATATCCATGTTGATAATCCCAACGACAAGAATGCCAACCAATTCATAAATCACATTTCCTCTGTGAATCTGCATCAGCTCGTCTGTGGCCCAACCCATCGTTCAGGGCACACACTCGATCTGATCATTGCTAGAGAAAATGATGACATCATAGCTGTCAGTAGCATAGCGGACAAGCATATCTCTGACCACTCCTTGATTTTATGCAATGTTTCATTTGCAAAACCAAGAGCAGTCCAGAAGACTGTCAAAGCTAGAAAAACACGCTACATCGACATTGATAATTTTCTGAGGGACCTTCCATTATGTAACCTAACACAATTCATTGAAAATGAAGCTGACATCGGCTCAAAAACTGATAAACTCTTCGAGACCCTAACTAAGGTATTAGACATCCACGCGCCTATCCAAACAAGAACTGTCACTGTTCGTCCTAACATTGGATGGTACAACGATGAGATAAGGAAATTAAAGCAAATGTGCAGGAAAGCAGAATGCCGCTTTGTTACATCTGGCCTCCACGTTCATAATGATATGTATAAAACACTTCGTAACAAGCTAAACTCATCTATTAAGTCAGCTAAAACGGACTGGGTGAAAAATATCATTGCGTCATGTGGCCGAAATTCTAAAGAGATTTTTAAGATAGTCAGCAACCTTCTACATGTGAAGGGGAAGGGTGAGCTCCCTGAGCACACCCATCTTTCCGAGCTCGCATCTAGATTCTCTGACTTTTTCAGAGATAAAATTTCAAAGATTCGTAGTGGCCTCGAAAATTTGGCCTTAAATTCTGTGACCAGTGATGAAGACATATCGGTAGATTCTGATATCTCCCTTAATGACTGAGCCTCCCACTATGGATGAGGTTAAGTCAATTATATTGAAAGCCTCCTCCACATCTTGTTCTCTCGACCCACTGCCAACATGGTTTCTCAAAAACAGCTCTGTTTTAGACCACCTACTTCCCACCATTACTAGTATATTTTGCTCATCTCTGGCTCTGTACCAACAGCATTTAAGCATGCCCATGTTATTCCACTCCTGAAGAAACCAAGCCTAGATGTCAATGTTCTAAAAAACTACAGACCAGTGTCCAACCTTCCTTTTCTGTCTAAATGTCTTGAAAAGGTTATTGCCTCAAGAATTATTCAGCATATTTCAGTTAATAACAATCTGGAAATATTTCAATCTGCATACAGACCCGGGCACAGCACTGAAACAGCCTTAATTCGTGTCAGCTCTGATGTGCTGAATTCGATGGACGATCGTAGGCTAACATCATTCGTGTTGCTCGACCTGTCTGCTGCATTTGATATGATTGACCACCGAACTCTTTTGTCGCGGTTAGAAAAACGACTCAAAATACGCGGATCTGCCCTTGAGTGGGTACGTTCCTACTTAAGTGACCGAATGCAATCTGTGAAAATATACGATACTCTGTCAGAGCCCGTCAAGCTAAAATATGGCATCCCCCAAGGCTCAGTACTCGGACCCTTACTGTTCACAGTTTACACCCTACCACTTGGGGATCTCATAAGGAAGCACTCTGTAAATTTTCACGTGTACGCAGACGATACCCAGCTGTATCTGTCTGCTGATCTTTCCAATATGAATGACTCCTTAACAACACTGGAGGCATGCATTGAGGATATTCGACAGTGGATGGGGAGAAACTTTCTGAAATTAAATGATGATAAAACAGAATTTGTACAGTTAGGCGCCAAACATCAGCTAGGCAAAGTTCCAATTAACTGCTTGAAAATAGGCGATAGCGCAATTAGCTCAAGTAAAACTGCCCAAAACCTCGGTTTCACTTTTAATGATTGCTTTGATCTGCATAACCAAATCACAAAAGTGAGCAAAAGCTGCTTCCTCCAAATAAGAAACATCAACAAAATCAGAAAGCTACTTGACCAAAACACTCTGAAAACTGTTATACAGTCTTTGGTCCTGTCCCGTTTGGACTATTGCAACTCTCTCTATTTCGGCCTTCCTCTGAAAGCAATGTACCTGCTTCAACGTATTCAAAACACAGCAGCTAAGATCATTACCGGTGCGAAAAAATATGACCACATTACACCAATCCTGAAATCTCTGCATTGGCTGCCAGTTGAGTCTCGCATTAAGTATAAGGTATTGGCGGTGACACACAACATCTTACATAGCGACAAAGCACCAATCTACCTTAAGCAGGTCATCAAAGTACACACACCGTCGAGGAATCTCAGATCAGCTTCTGAGAGTCTCCTTGTCGTACCGCGAATTCAATCAACGGCAGGGAAGAGATATTCACTTTCGCAGCTCCCTCACTCTGGAATGCCCTCCCTCAGAACCTTAGAAAAACCCTAAATGCAGATCACATCAAGAAAGCTCTGAAAACCCATCTCTTTCAAGCAGCCTTCGGCCACTGATTATACCATTGTTACCGTCACCTATGTTTTCAGCGCTTTTGAGCAGCGTTTCGCTGGGAAAAGCGCTATATAAATAAATTATTATTATTATTATTATTAATTGCTGAAGAGTTTCCTAGTAGGATTGAAAGCAATCGATCGCCCGCTAGTCTGCCCGGTGTCGTGTCCATTCACCAGGAAAGAATGGTACAGCACCCGGGTTAGTCCATTGCAGTCCCGGGAAGCAGATTGGGTGATACGAGCACTATAAAACTTTAGATGTGCACACCCAGCAACGACGGATCCGAGGATAGTATGGAGGAAGCCTGTCAGTGCGGTAGCTAACTCGTCCAGGTCCACCGGACCAAGAGCGAGAGAGGCCCCCTCTCTCTTGCATCAACATCTGCGCCACAATGTTGTGGTATGTTGTTCGCTTAGTCGGAGCTTACGTCCACTCCTCCTGCTGGGGACGCTCTGTCGCATGACAGTCCGACGCAGCTGTTATATTGGCTTCCTCATCCTCATCAACACACACGACCGCACCTTGGCTATGTGACCACAGATTTCCAGGGGACGTTTGCATATTATAAATGCAGGATTGAACATCCCTGGTGCTCCTGCTTCACCGACCGAGGAATACACGTCGACCAGGTCACTCCATCTGCTAGCCAAGGATACGAGACCTTTCCAGTTGGGACGTTCGCATATTATATAAATGCAGGAATGAACGTCCCGGGAGCTTCCAGCGGATATTCACGTAGGACCGCGGCTCCACAGGTCTTATAGGGTAACATGAACTAGGTATTGTTACCGTGATGTCTTCGTAAGTGTGCTTCCGTTGTCACAGTCAAATGAAGAGCTAGCGGTAAAGTGTTCATGCAGATACGTCAATTGCCTAAGAGGTCCCAAGTAGGATCGACGGCGTTGGCGTCCGCTAGCTCGCCCGGTGTCGCGACCATTCACCGAATGGCTCAGCACCCGGGTTCGTCCGTTGCGGTCCAGGAAGGAGATTTGGGTGATGCAAGCACTATAAAATACAATGTGCACACCCCCCAGTGACGATTGATACGAGGATGGTAAGGAGGAAGCCTATTAGTCTGGTTCCTAGCTCGTCCAGGTCCATCCGGGCTGCGAGCGAGAGAGGTCCCTCTCTCGTACCACAACATCTGGACCCAGAGGTTGTGGTACAAAACGTTCCTCAGTCGGGGCATACATCCACCGCTTGAGACGCTCCGTTATATTGACAGTCTGGAGAGACTGCTCTTTCGGCTTCCTCATCCTCACGGCAGCACACGCGACTGCACCTTGGCTATGTGACCTGTGATATTCAACCAACATCGCCAACCAGGGATTCTACGGCAACCAGGTCACGTCATCCAGTAGCCAAGGGTACGAGGCCTTCATACTCCGTACGTTCGCATATTAGATGTACGCAGGAGTGAACGTCCAAGGAGCTTCCAGCGGCTAAATCCTACAAGACCGCAGCTTCACAGGCCTCTATTACGGACATGCTATCGCAGATAGCACAAATTATCACAACATCCCAGTAACCGACAGTAACTCTGTCGGATCAGGAATTATCCGAGGAAGCTGTGTTGGTACGTTCCGCTGCAGGTTCAGGCACAGATGACCAAGAATTACAAGTGGTCCGACAGGATGGCGAAAGGGATACGGATGAGTTGTATTTTCTCTTTTCGGAACAACATAATTGCTGTAGAGTGCATCCGGCATTATCATCTGATGTTGTTCCTCCAGACCAAAATGCTGCGTTGCCGGATAAGAGACTGATAGCGCCACTGGACACAGAATTCTTAATTGGTTTAGGGACATCATCCCTCAGTTTCCGACATAGTCCAGATATGTCTCATGAACATTGATCTGTTGAACAACACTATATTTATTTAACTTGCTACCTAAATGGGCAGGTCTGGTTTCTTATCGGCAATATGCTCTACATCTGTCTTTCATCAATTCAACGAACATTTTGAAATGGCAGGACAGAGCATTCTGAGAGTTCTCTGCGTCTAGACGACCAGGGCAGGACCTAGTATTGTTTTTTACTGTCGTCTATGTCAATTCCAACCACGATGTTGGAAATAATAATATCGTCTAGCAGGGTCAGCTTCGACGCATCATCATACGCAGATCACCTTACCAGAACGTTATCATTACGTCTCACAGGGAAAAGAATTCTGGGATGATAATATCCTTAAGAGTTCTTTCAAGGGCCTCACGTAAAACTTCGTCCTTTAGTGGCAATATGGAGTTGGTGAGACATGACGCGGCCCTGGCTACATCCACGCGTGTAGATAGTAAGGTGAAAAACTCTCTCAGAGTCGCTCTGGTCTCCGGAGAGTTTTCTTTGACGGCAAGCTTTCCGCAGCCTATGATCAGTTATCTAAGAAAGCTTTTGACTCTCTGCTATTTAAATTCACTTCCATATAGTCGGATTCAGCAGAGAAGAGTAGGACAGGAACTTCTGGGACGAATACGTCCAAGGGAAGTGCCCTCTAGGTCTTATTCTAGAGACCGTCAGGGTAGCGACTCATATAGGGGCCGTAATTCTGGTCAGACGTCCCTAGGTCGACGGGGCAAGGTGCGGACCGTGGAGGACATTGCTTCTCCTTCCGCAAGCTTCGCAGGGCCAGGAGGTAATGGTTATAACCTCTATCGTGTTCTAGTGAGCGGAAGACTGTTGAGTTTCTCAATTATTTGGGAATAGATTACGGACATCCCTTGGATTCAAGGGGTGATTTTGGAAGGACTAAATTGTTCCTCAAATGAAATCCTCTGTTAACTCGGAGTCCAAGATGGACTCAGCTTCCGCCAAGTCAGTAGGATAGAGGCTCGCTTCCATCAGAAGTCCAGTCTCTTCTGGAATGATCGCGATGGAGATCGTAGAAATCCAGGAATTTCCAGGTTTCTACAACTATCCTTTTCTGGTTCCAAAAACCAGACGGCTCATTCCGTTCACTCATTATTCAGAACTGGATAAACAAGCTGATCGTGGCTCCAAGTTTATATATGGAGTCCACCGGATCGGTCAGAGTGAGTATTCGGGTGTACGATTATGCTACATGCGTAGATCTCAAGATGCGTACTTTCACGTCATGGTACATCAGGCATCAGAAAGTATCTTCGCTTCCTTATCATAGGAGTCGTATATCAGCTCCGAGCAATATGCTTCGGTCTGAATCTAGCCCCCTGGGCCTTCACGTGAATAACGGACTCGGTAATGACTCATTTCCGAGCTTATTCTTCTGCGATAATGTCGGCCTACCTGGACGACATTCATACAGGTAAGGCAATGAGTTAATGCTTTAGAACTATGTGCAGAATCTGCTTCTATTGCTCCGACGTCTCGGTTTCTTAAGTAAACGAGGAGAAGTCGGATCTGGTATCATCCAAGTCATTCACCCACTGGGGGATGAGCTTCGTAACGCACAACATTTTCGTTCGTCTGCCGTTACCCAGAACGAAATTATTCAGTTGTTATGCTCACTATTGTCTTCGCTCAGACAAAGTCTCAGCGAGAGATCTTATGAGACTGATACATTTAGGCGGAACTGCTGCGATTTTATTCCGATGGGGCGGTTACGCATTGCTCCTCTCCAAATTTCTTTAATTCAGAATTGGAGGGTGAAGATTCTTTCGCTCGATACGGACATCTTCTTGTCAAATCAAGTGAATAAGAGATTCAGACTTGGGCAAGTTTTCTGGGCTTAACTCAGGTAGTTCCACTGCAATTGCCGGATCCGAGTTTTACAGTCTTGATGGATGCCTGTAAAACAGGTTGGGTCGTTTCATTGAGCCCAACGGATTGAAGTGCCAGGGTCTTTTGATTCGGATCATCATTCCGTAGTTCCTTATCAAGCACTCAAACATCAAGTATGATGTCATTTTGGCTTGCGCTACGTTATTGGATAACGTAATTCAGAATGTTCATATGCTAATTCTGTCCGACAACTCGACGGTATTAGCGTATTTTCGGAATTATGGAGGCACTCATTCCATCCTGTTATTCATGTTAACGGAATGAATCTTTCGGTTGCTACTAGAACATCAAGTTCTCCTATCAGTCTGTCATATTCCGTGTCGTCTGAACGTATTAGTGGACTCCCTTTGTGGAGGTGCCGTTTGTTGCCGCCAGAATCGGCTTTCAACAAACGAGTTTTCAACCAGATTGCTACCAAGGCGAGCGACCAATGATCGACTTATTCGCGACACATCTCAACAATCAGTTGCAGACGTATGTGTCATCATGTTTGGATCTTCGAGCATTTGCAGTAAACGCTCTATCGATCTTGTTAGACGGAATAATAAGATATGCGTATATTCCAGCGCTGTTGATTCAGCAAATATTGCTCTAGTGTAATTATTTTAATGCAAATTCTGTTGGTAGCTTCTCTAGCTCCACAAAGACTGTGGACTAATCTACTTAGGCGTCTGCTGTGGGACATGCCGTGGAAGCTTCCTCCACATTTCGGTCCATTCTATGGTCAGATGGATTCAATCTGCAGTCAGTTCTGCTTATGATTATATCTTCATTCAGCAGTCTATGTTTTAGTTTTAAGCTCATGAAGTAAGAGTTCTTCTACTTCATAGGCTTAAGCTATTAATATTGTTAGTACAGATTTAATGAGGGCTGTATATTGGTGTTAGCCCTCCGTTTTCATTATTTTGTGTCTGAGAATATTGAGTCCTTTTCTGCAGATCTACATTGTTTAGGTCCGCTATTTTTTACTCAGAATGTTGTCGACTAAACAGTGGCAACTATGTGTGTATAGGCTTTCGGTTCCGGCAGTGACTCTGTCCTGCTGCCCTCTTTTCTCTGGAGTATTTGATCTAGGGCAAGGGAAAGGGGGGGGGGGGGGGGGGGGGGGGTGTTCCCTTAGGTCACCTGCTTTATAGTGTAAAGCAAGGGAATACCTCACTTGGACTTAGTAATTCCATGTTGGTTCCGAAATGATTTTAGAGTTAAGCCTATGTTTACTCATCTGTGTAATATTTTTTTAAGTGTTGATTGGTGTGAAGCATTCGTATATATCACGTGATTAATTGAGCATTAATATAAAATCCTCAAATACTTTTAAATGAGTATATAGAGTCTCATTTCTCTAGACTCCCATATTTATTGGCTTTCCTTAAAAAATATTAGTATAAAGGGTTATACTAGATGTTTATAGAGATCATTGATGTTATTGTGCTCACATGTAAAGCCTATCTCTCATTTTCTCCTTAAGGGGATAGGTCTGTTATAGGTAATTGAGTCTATTGGATTTTTCCTTATGTCCTAGGCCCTCCAACCTTTTTACTATTCAGCAAAATCTGGATCATTGGTACAGTATAAAAATGTTAAAAAATTTATAGTAATTTATATATTTTTTATACTTACCAATGACCCAGACGGGGATGGCCCTACCATTAGTTCGGAACTCATTCCTCCCCGCTGAGTACATAACGCTTTCCAGGCTCTGGTTGTAAGAATGGCTTTTGGCGGCAATTTCGAGACCTCCTTGACATTGCGCATGCGCAGTGGAATAAAAGTATGGAGGACCATATAGGACATGTAATTTTCGGTTTTAGATGCAAATTTGGGGGATTGGGGGGTAAAATTTGCGTTTGGCCCTAAATATTTTAGAGTTAGCACCAGCTAAGTCTGGGTCATTGGTAAGTATAAAAAATATATAAATTACTATAAATTTGTTAACATTTTCAGGTTCACATTATGATTGTTTTCAGTAGCTAAATGATGTTAGACTTCGGCACATGACGTCGCCTTGAATGAATGATAGGGGGCGCGGTGGCTCAGTGGTAGTGTGTTGGCCTTCCATGCTAGAGGTACTGAGCTCGATCCCCATCTGGGATGACCCGCGTTGTGTCCTGGCAAGGCACTTTATCCCGGTTGCCTACATGGGGGCACGATGACGACGTGCACTAAGGCGTACTGCATGTCGATGGTGCACATGTTTTCAACCGCTGTAACCCTGCTTGAGTGGAGCTTGAACAGAGTTAGAATGTTGAGGAGCTGACAGCTGCTCGTCAATGCTCGGTGGTTCTCTCCAGCTTCCTCCACCCGTAAAACTGTCATGGTCACAATTAGCCATTGTGTATAAGTATGTGACCTTAAAGTAAACATCAATAAATAAATAAATATTGAACGAATGTTCAGCTGATCTTTGTTATCATTTTGAAACATACGTGTTTGCTGCGAAATTGGGCTGAATATTACGCAGTAAAATGTCATGTAGCATATAATAAAAAGAAAATCTACACTATATTAGTGAATATCGGGGATTATCTTCCTCGTGTGGATCTGAAAGTATTATTTTTCATTTGCGAAAGTACTCATGAAAAATAAAACATTCAGGTCCACACTCCTGAGATAATTCTCTATATTCACTAAAACAGCATAGATATCCTCTATATATTATAACTATTGCATGGCTTAGCATTGACTAGACCAAAATAGTGGTCCACTATGAAAAATAAATCATGTGCCTGAGGCATGTGGACTATTCTGTCCTTGCAGACCATTATTTTGGCACAGACAGTGATATGCCATGCAATAATTATTATATTACATCAAACAAGCTGAGGAAGAATCTAGTCAGGATTCAAAACTTAAGTGCACTTCCTATTGTCAAGGACCTCTTTTTTAGAAATAATGAAATATAATTCTTGAAATAATATCTGTAACAGGAGGAGAGATAAGTGCAGGAGCCGGGGTTTCAAACTGTCTGTCTCTAGCACACAAAGCGACCGGTTTACTACGAGACTAAGAGATCTGGACCAACCAGCCTGGTTGGTAAATGGCCTTTATACCTCGACTGCTACACTACTCTCCCCTTCTTTTGAGATTCAACCATCATAAATCTCACCCCTGATTCCACCTCAAAAGCAGTTGAAACATCCACCATGCTTCACCACAGCGTCCACAATGTCACCAACTGCTGAGGATCGGACGAGCCCCCCCAAATGTAACAGGAAGAGAGATAAGTGCGGGAGTTGGAATTTGAACCGTCGACCTCTAGCACACACAGCGACCGATTTACCACAAGACTAAGAGATCCGGACCAACCAGGCTGGTTGGTAAATGGCCTTTATACCTCGACCGCTACACTACTCTCCCCTTCTTTTGAGATTCAACCACTGTAAATTTCACCCCAGATTCCACCTCAGAGCAGTTGGAACATCCACCATACTACACCACCGCACCCATAATGCCACCAACTGCTGAAGATCGAACAAGCCCCCAAATGTAACAGGAAAAGAGATAAGTGTGGAAGCTGGGGTTTGAACCGTCGACCTCTAGCACACAAAGTTACCGATTTACCACGAGACTAAGAGGTCCTTTATACCTCAACCACAACATATCTTAAAAGGGTGCATTGTGTATGTCAGTTGAGTGCCCTAGAATGTTTCGCTTCTATTTTTTATAAAGTGAATAGCGCACGGTTCTTTTTAGAAATCTTGATAGGTAAAACTATCGAAAAATGTATAGTACCTCTCAGTGAGACAAAGGGAAAGTCGCATGAGATATTATAATATGTTCCAATAAGACTAAAATCCTCGCCCTCTGATTGGATGGGAGCTCGCTTAGTTTTTTTTTATGTTTATGGCTCCAATGGCATATGTTTCCGTGTGGCATCACCAAGTGGAATATTTGAAAAGATGCTAACAATGGGAGAAGATTCAATGTGTATACCGCCTACAAAGTTCTATTTTTCGAGACCAGTGATCATTCTATGAATGTATACTCACAACCCACTTATAAAAAGGTTTGCGGTTACTCCATCTCAGTTGAAATCATGAACTTGTTCATGATTTGAACTGAGATTGAGTAACCTTGACCTTTATCTAAGTTATTGATTATATTTTTACACAGTATACCAATGGCCCAGACATAGCTGGTGCTAACTCTAAATTATCTAGGGCCAAACACAAATTTTGCCCCCCAATCCCCAAAATTTGCATGCAAAACCGAAAATTAGAAGTCCTAACTGGTCCTCCATACATTTACCCTCTGCGCATGCGCAGACGTCAGGAAGTGACTGGAATTGGCACCAACACCATTCTTTGTTTGGCCCTTGTCAGATAACAACAGACTGACTTTTGTGCTTTTTAAATCTCGATTAATAATGATGCCAGACACAGATCAATGGTTAAATTGGTGGATCCAAGGACACAATTGGATGAAGGAAGGAAGAAACGGTGGTTTGAAAACGTTCAGGGTTGTAATTTTATATTATTTATAAAAATTAGTTCATGTTCCCTAATTTCGAGACATGAGCCTGACGTCATCATTGTTGATAATGATTTTTGCACTGTTGGTATTCCTTCCCTAACCTCCCTTGAGCCCCCTTGTTAAACTCCCAAGCTTTTTGGCTTGTTTTTTTTAATTTTTTTATATAAAATTTTTTGGGAGTTTAACATGTTATACAGAAAGTTTTTTCTGTATTTCCCCAGGGTTACGTCCTCACCCTTAGGGTGTTTAGGCGTTTTTAGTCATGCATCATACTTCCAATGTATCGTTTTTTCTTCTGATGAAGATCTTGCCTTACATCGGATAGTTCAAAAATCTGTTACTGACTTCGGGCCGTGTTGCCTGGGGTCTCGTTTCCGGTTTTCAGTTGGACTTTGTTTACATTAGCAACGTTTGTTATTTATTTTATTTTCTGTTGTCTAGGGATGTTGTGGGGTACACAAGACGTTTATTTACTAAATTTGTTATCATTAAAGTTGCCTTGATCATTCAAGTTGCCATGTTCATTTCATGATGTGGATTTTGGGTAGGGTCTTATTGAAACATTTTGGCTATTGTCATGAATTGACGGTAACATGGTCTGAGTTTTGCATCTTGAAACATATGTTCAACCTCGGTGCTTCATGCCTCGATTGAACGTCAGCTCTGAGCTGCAAACCTCAGACCATGTTACCATCAATTCATCACACTAACTTTTAATATTTAAAATAGAAAATGATGCAGTCTTCCTATATGTGTGTGTTATTAGTCATATGATGAAAAATAAGATATGTAACTTCTTTTCCTAAAATGATGATTTTGAGAGTGGCCGAGGCTCTGTTGTATAGCACCGAAAGGACCATGGTTCAATGCCCACCAGGAGTAACTGCATTGTGTCCTTGGGCAAGGCACTTCATCCTGATTACCCACTTGGGGGCACTGTTGTATAGCACTTCAAACTGAAAGGTCCATGGTTCAGTGCCCCCCAGGGGTAACTGCATTGTGTCCTTGGGCAAGGCACTTCATCCTGATTGCCCACTTGGGGGCACGGTGGTGCTTTGTACTAAGGCATACAGCATGTTGATGGTGCATGTGTCTTCAACCAATGCTGGCCCTGTTTGTGCAGGGTTAATATGTTGGGGAGTCTGACAGTTGCTCTCCATTGCTTGGTGGTTCTCTCCGGGTACTTCGGCTTCCTCCACCCATAATACTGTCCCACACGAGGTGATCCTGGCAGTCGAAAAAGTCGTTAAACCCCAATAAATAAATAATTATATAATCCAACCAGTGCTATTCAACCAAAATTCTCCATTCAAATTTTATTATTTTTCCAAATTTTGTCTCCAAGCTGTAGCTTATGGCCTCTCATTGGAACGGGCTTGCCATATTTGTTCCCATGATGAGTCATATATTTCTGAGGCAAACAATGGAAATGATAGTTATTCAAAGTTGTTTTGCCTGTGTCATGACTGGTTGAGTAAAGGTTAAACTTGAGCAGTCTCCTGAATATTGTGCTTAGTACAATAACCTAAACAGAAAACTAAAGTTTGCACTGTAAAAGTGAGCAATACCCTTTAAACTACACACTTTTTATTTCAAATCATTTTGTAAATTCCTTTTAATGTTACAAAAAAGTTGTTTTATCATAGACAGATGTTGGTGGCATTTCGATATATATGTTTTACTTTTTCCTTAACAAATTACAGATTAGAGAGTTTAACGACACCTGTGTTGATAGACAGGCTTGTTTTAAGAAAGTTTTTCTGCTTAGCTATTAGAGTTTGTCAGTACTTGAAAATTCCTGATGCAGAAGGTGCAAGTAGAATCTTGGCCCACTGGGCATGTTATAAGGCAAGTGCTGATATCACATACACAGGAACTCGGACATAAACTGACATCTTTGCCTGACATTTATTAAACCGTAACAAGTATTTGCATATATTTTTTATAAATAAGGCTAATAAAAAAAATGATTGTTTCTCAGGCACCTTCCCCATCATTGAAAATTTCCCTTCTCACTTTTTTTTTAGCTCCGCCTGACAAAGTCAGCAGAGTGTTGTCCATCCGTCTGTCGTCCAGCGCCAACATTGTGTTTGTCCAAGCCATAATTTCTGTACCACTGGATATTTTTTAACAAAACTTTATAACAGTATGTATTGTCAATAGGCAATGTGCCATCAATCACAATAAGGTCTGTATCCATCAAGGTCAAGGTCACAGGCGACATGGTAAAAATAACACTCCAGAAAACGTCAACATTTTGTTTATCTGAGCCATAATTTCTTTACCACTGGATATTTTTTAACAAAATTTTATAACAGTATGTATTGTCACTAGGCAGTGTGCCATCAATCATAATAAGGTCTGTATCCGTCAAGGTCACAGGCGACATGGTAAAGGTAACACTCAGGAAAACATCAACATTTTGTTTGTCCGAGCCATAATTTCTTTACCATAATTATGTATTGTCACTAGGCAGTGTGCCATCAATCATAATAAGGTCTGTATCATCCATCAGTCCATCCGTGTTTACATTACGATACTTGTGGCTTGATTTGGTAAAACAGGATACTTATGTGGCCAATTTCTTTTACGTGGCTAAAAGGGTTCAGCTGACCTTTTTAAAATGATCTGTTGGACATATCTAGCCTATTTAATTTTATAGCTCCCCCCCCCCCAAGTTGGAAGCAAAAATGTCCAAATATTATGTTGCTAATTATTCCAAATATTATGTGGCTAACTATTCCACTTTTGCACTGTTGTGAGCTATAGCATTGCTATCAGCTGCATCTGGTTACATCTGATATAATTCCAACATATTCTGATTGTGTAATGGGACATTTTGTTGCAATTAACTAATTCATCGACACATAATATTCCATTTTTCAGCCACACAATAGTTGGAAGCCACATAATATTGGTTTTTTAGCCACAGCCACATAATATTTGGATGAACACAACTTTTCTTAGCCACATATCTATCCAAATGTTGGTATGTCTGTCCGTCCGTCCGTCTGTCCGTCGTCTGGCATCAACATTTTGTTTGTAGGAGCCATAATTTCAATTTCTTTACCATAATTATGTATTGTCACTAGGCAGTGTGCCATCAATCATAATAAGGTCTGTATCCATCAACGTTAAGGTCACAGACTACCTGTTCAAAGTAATACCAATGTATTTGCCAAATTTTATTATGTTTTCAATTTTTGTCTAATAAACAAAGCTAATGAGCCTTCATTGAACAAGCTCAACAAACATGTTCCAATTAGGGGTCATAGGCTATGTTTTTGAGACAAAAAATGATGATGTCTGCTATCCATGTTGGGTAAAGGGTTATCAGAATCAGAGATTGGGGATCAAATATTACCCTGTATATGGCTGCCCCTGAAAGTAGTTGCCCTGGGCGGAGCTATCTTGGCCGAGAGGCCTCTTGTTTTTTTTGCCTGCTAATCTCTTCAATGATACTATTTTACATTTGTAGAATCAAAATCTTAACCCTTTACCCAATGAATCGTCCATACCCGCCCACATAATATGCAATAGCTGAAAAAATAGTATTTTTCAAAATTTTTAACAAAACCATATCATGTGACCCCTCTTTGGAATGAGCTTGTTGAGCTCGTTCCAATGAAGGGTCACATGATAATGTTTTGTTGAAATTTTTTGAAAAATTTTAAAAAATGATATATTAAAATAATACATTTTGATATCATCTGCAATGGGTAAAGGGTTAACTAACTGTATCGTGTTTGACAGAGCGCATTGTGCTGTTTCAAACAAGATATAGTTGGTTTAGTTTACAACAGTATTTTGAACATTTCACTGCTGAAAATATTAGTTTTGCCACATTGTAGTGTAAGGTGTTTAATTTTTAATTCCAGTTTTATTTGGGACTTTTTTGTGAATTAAGAAAAAAATAGAACAAGTCTCCTTCCCTCATCATTAAATTGTGGAAAAATTGCTTGAGTAACAAGAAATATTTTTTTTGTAGGCCTAACTGATAAAATCATTCTGTTTTCCATAATTTATGACTTCTCCGATGATGTGCTAAATAAGATTCAGTGTTTGTATGAGTTCTTGAAAGTGCTTAAAAATCTTCAAACTGAAATTCCAGGCTCTCGAAAGTGCTTAAAAACCAAACTTTCTTGGAAAAAGGTCCTGGAAACTCCTTTATTAGTTAACCCTTTACCCAACATAGCTGATATCAAAATGTATTATTTGAGATATTATTTTTTTTAATTTTTCAAAAATTTCAACAAAACCATATCATAATTTCTTCCAAAATCTTCTTCAGATTTACCAGTCAGAATCCTTTCATATTTGGTTTACAAGATCTCCAGGAGAGTCAGATACAAGTTTGTTCAAATCGGGTAGCCTGAATTGTAACTTAGTGCAATATAAGGAAATTTCTTTAAAAAAATTCTTCAGATCCACCAGTCAGATTGCTTTCATATCTTGTATACAACATCTCCAGTGGGGTGAGATTCAAGTTTGTTCAAATCGAGTGCCTGGGTTAATATTTGGGCTCCCTATGGGAACCAGAATTGTCCATGTAGCTGAAGAATTAGAAATTTTTTATCAAGTGCCCTCTAGAGGTGTGTAACTAATAGTAATCAACATAGGTTGTATCAAGGGGTTTTATAGGTGAGCTCCACTTTTTACATTATTATCAACTGAAGAAAAGGCTTGATGCTTAGACTATTTTAATCACTCCTGACGGGTTCAAGGATTGACAATGTATCCTTTAGAGATTGATTGCTTAATGTAGATTCATTCTTGTACTCTGTTTATTTAAGAAATAACTGTTGTTTTCCTTCGGTTTATGCGATATAAACCGAAAATTTTCAGCTCAAGCTTCATAACTCGCATAGCGAGTTATGATTAAGCTTGTGCTGAAAATTTTCAGTTTATATCGTACAAACCGAAGGAAAACAACAGTTATTTCTTATAATTTAATCCGGTTGTAATATTAAAATATAAAAACTATGTGTATGTGAACGAAAAACTTTCAATTTTCGCAAAAGACCACAGTCAAACTCAGGAAAGTGTGCCACAAACAGGTCACTTCAGTCATTGTCAAATTGTTTGTTGTTTTGCTTTTCGATCGCAGACAACAGATATTTAGCAAGTCATGTAACAATATCATTAAAAATATTTTTTTTAAGTTCCCCCAAAATCATGTTTGGTTGTATGATCTTTTATTCGTCTCCCACTTCGGTATTTCTTTTCAACCTACTCACAATTGTTTACAATTGGCTGTAACATAAGTGCAAGCCCTACTTCGGAACTAACTCAAGCTTTTAGAATCTTATCCAAACGAGTTGGAAAAGTACTAGAGTGCAAAAGCACGAAAAAGATCGAAAAAAGGGTCGAGCGAGACCAGCGCTCGAAATTACAGGTACTCTCTCTGCACACCTCTTGCGTTTACCGAGCGCATGCGCAACAACCGTGACGTCAATTCCTTTATTTTCCGCCATTGTACATGGTCGGAAATTTTTGTGACTCGTGCTATTATGCTATGTATTCTTCGTGAACAACTTATTCTTCATATTTAGTGTGCTACTGGATTGTATCCTTTTATCAAGCTACCAAATTATTATTATTATTTAATGTTAATTTGTATTTTTATTGCTGTTCTCTTCACACTTTATCTTGTCTTTCCCCCACGTGTGAACACGACCTTAGTACTGTTTTCCATCAGCGGGAAGCTTGATTATTGTTTTGATATCATGCCTAAGACTATTCCTTGTACCTCTTGTTTTCAGGTGAAACATGTGGACGATTCTCATGCCACATGTGTCATTTGCAACAATTGCACTCAGGCCCAATCATGTGGTATCTGTGGGGTTTGGTCCTCTACATTTTGGGCTTCTGTGAACAAGGTGGTTCTTTCCAGAGCTAGAAACCCTCGTTCTCAGGGTAAGGGTAGCCGTGCCCTAGCAGACATTTCTGCTGGTGCACGTGGTGACTCTGTCACACAGGATTCGGATCTGACTTCTGAGTCGAGTTCCTCTGCAACTGTTGGCGGTGTTAGTTCAGTGATACCTGACGAGGAGACCGTGGTCTATTTGTCTTCTGATGTCACTATTGAGGCGTCTGTTTTCGTTGAGAGCTTTTCCGAGGTCAGCTCGGTAACCCTCTCCGATCTGCCTCCTACACCGTCGACCGTTGTTGAGGAGGTTGCTACTCCAGATCCTATTCTGTCTGATGGTGGCTCTTCCATCTCCTCTGGGGATGGTCTACAGTCTCGGGGGACCGAGGCTGTATCTGCTGGTGTGTATGTGTGTTCTCAGCCTCCCCCAGCCTCGCGGCGGGGCTGTGCGGGTTTGCTGTCTGCTCCGTCTCATCTGGCTAGGTTTGCTCCTAGTCGGTTGAGCTGGCCGGTCGCTTCGGCAGCGATTCCTCATCCCTCGAGTGAATCGTTTATTGTTCCACCTTCGCCTGCTAGTGTGCTGCCTAGTGGGATAGTGTTGGGACGTTGGCATCCAGGGCCTGCTGTTCGGCAGCGGTCAGTGACAGCCCCTGTTAGCTGTCACTCTCGGAACCTTCCTCCGGTGATTCCTCACTGTGTTCCAAGTCTGGGTGTCGATCGATGCTTGCCGTCGGTCTCAGAGGATAGGCAGTTGGGGCCGTCTGCTGCGCAGAGGCCAATGACAGGTTCCTGTCATTCTTGGGACAATCCTCCAGTGGCTTCTCACCGTGTCCTAGGTCCAGCTACCGATCGACGTGCGCCGTCGGTCTCTTTAGAGGATTTGCAGGCAGGGCCTTCTGTTTCGCAGAGGTCAGTGATGGCCCCTGGGCGTCACAATCGGGACTATCCTCCGGTGTCTTCTCACCGTGCTCCTATTCTGTCTGCCGATCGACGTTCGCCGTCGGTCTCTTCTGAGGATTTGGGTTCTTCTACCAGAAGGGTCCATTGGGAGGACACTCCGTCAGGCGATTCTGCTGCGACGGATTCTCAGGGTGACCTGCGCCAGGCCGTTTTGGCGCTCACCCGGTTGCTTTCTGGCAACCCTCAAGTTGGCCTCCCTGTGCCTCCTGAGGCACAACCTCCTTTGGTCGGTCGCCGAGATGTCTCGCCTGGCCCCTTGGATACTGCACAGTATTCACAGGAGGTTTCTGCTGGTCAGCCCGAATTGGGCTACGTCTCCTCTGCCACGAAGGATGACGAGTATCTTGAAGGTGATGGGCCCCCCTCGTCAGTCTTGGGGCAGGCTTTGGATTTCGTCTTTGGCTTATTGCCGGACGTTCTACCTTCCGACCAGCCTTCTGTGACCGTCCGGCCGCGGTCCACTGTGGAGCGCCGTAACCCTGTTGAGCCTTCTAGCTCCGGGGCTTTGCGTCCTCTGCAATCGGCTCAGGTGGCTGAGTCCTTCCAGGGCTTAGACGCCAAAATGCGTTCTAAGGCCCTCAAGGGTTCCTTCTTTTCTAGAGCTGATGCCTTTCTGCCTCCATCGCGGTTTCGTGTGTACGATTCCGTCTCTCCACAAGTCTTCCAAGGGATGACTACTGTGGATGAGGATTCTTCTTCCCTCGGGTTGACTAAGCCTAAGTCGGCAGTTCTCCCGATGTCGGTAGTTGAGTCTATGGTGGGCCTGTCCCGAGAGATGTTGGGTATGTTATCTCTCGCGGACCATGTCGTCGCTGATCTGGCTGAATATTTTCCACCAGGGGAGTTTGATGATGCTCAGGCGCCTTTTTGCGTTTTGTCACAGGCTCTTATGAACTTGACTCACGCTCACGCCTGTAACACGGCTAATTTGGAGCTGGCATGCCGGGATGCGGTTTTGGATTCTTTACCATCCCTTCCTTCTGAGCAACGTGCTGTTCTGAGGTCTGCCTCTTTGGTGGGACCTCAGTTGTTCCATGGTTCCGTGGAAGCTGTTCGTGGCGAAGTTCTTCGTCATTCGAAGGACCAGCTTTTGCTGAGACAGCTTGACCCACCTGCTGCTGCGGGTGGGGGTCGTTCCAGGCCCGCCAAGCGTGCTGCTGCATCTGCCTCGTCGGCGACGCCTTCGGCTCCGTCTGCTCCTTCTGCTCATAAGAAGCGCCGACGTGGCCAGGCCCGCTGGCAGCCTCAGGCTGGAAAGTCTCAGGACTCTGTCACTTCCCGAGGTGGTTTCTCCTCTCGGGGGCCTCGTCGAGGCCGCAAGTGAAGGTTCTCACCTCGATTCGCCTCCAGTCGGGGGAAGGCTGTCGCTGTTTTACGACCATTGGACAGAGATAACGTCGGACTCTTGGGTCCTCGACGTCATTCATTCCGGTCTGCGACTGTCCTTCCATCGGCACCCCAGTTTATCTCGGGTGCCCCTTCCGACTCAGGTCCCTTCAGATTCTCTGCGTCGGGACCTTCTGGTGCAGGAGATCGACAATCTCCTCACCAAAGGGGCGATCGAGGTGGTCAGGAACACCCTTTCACCGGGGTTTTACTCGAGACTTTTCTTGGTGCCGAAGAAAAACGGCCAATATCATCCTGTCATCGATCTGAGTACCCTGAACGAGTACATAATTGCTCCTCGTTTCAGTATGGAGACTTTCCGGTCGGTTCGACGTTCAGTTCATCAGGGCAATTTTGCAGCCAGTATCGACCGGAAGGATGCCTACTTCCATGTACCCATTCATCTGGCGTCACGGAAATACCTTTGGTTCTCGTTTCGGGATCGAGTTTTTCAATTCAGAGCTCTCCCGTTTGGTTTGAACCTGGCTCCTTGGGCCTTCACCCGACTGATGTCACATGTGCTTGCTTTCCACCGCACTCAGTCGGCAGTGACTTCGTCAGCCTACCTAGACGACATCCTCCAACGGCACCACGATGCTGCTGTTCTGGAGTTCGATGTCCGGCAGTTTCTTTGCCTGCTAGCGTCGCTGGGTTTCAGAGTCAATCGCGAGAAGTCGGATCTTCTTCCTTCTCAGCGATTCCGTCATTTGGGGATGGATTTCGACACTCTTCACAATGTAGTGTCGGTCCCCCAGGCTCGGGCGACGATTCTTTCCGCCTTGACTCGGGACCTGCTTGAATCTTCCTCGGTCTCGGCCAGGACTTTCCTTCGGATGCTGGGCCTTTGCGGTTCGGTGACAGATCTCATTCCGCTCGGTCGCTTGTTTGTCCGACCTCTCCAACACTTCCTGTTGGATCATTGGCGTCCGAATGTAGATCTGCTGGACCTGGAACTCACTATTCCTCGGTCTCTGCTTTGTCACCACCGCCCTTGGGCAGATATTCCCTGGCTGACACAGGGTGTTCCGTTGGATCTTCCTTTGGCCGATCGCATCCTTACTGCGGATGCCAGCGATCGGGGCTGGGGTGCGACGTTGGATCCTCTCGGTCTGTCTACTCACGGAGAGTGGGACAGCGAGCAGGTGGGCCTTCATATCAACCAGAAGGAGCTCCTTGCTCTTCTGTTGAGTTTTCGGCTTTGGATCCCTCATCTGACGGACCATGTTGTCCTACTTCTTTCGGACAATTCGACAGTAGTGGCCTACATACGGAATCAGGGAGGCACACATTCGATTCCCATGTATCGGCTGTCTCGGGATCTTCTTCTGTTGGCGCGGGATGTGAACGCTCGGGTGTCCATTCGACACATTCCCGGGCATCTCAACGTCCTAGCAGACTCCCTGTCCCGACGCGACAGTGTCCTTCCAACCGAATGGATGCTACATCGGTCGGTGTTTCAGGCGATTTGCGAGCAGTGGGGTCGTCCTCAGGTCGACCTTTTCGCTACTCGCTGGAATCATCAGGTAGAGACTTTTGTCTCCCCTTGTCCAGATCCTCTGGCATTTGCAATAGATGCTCTGTCTCTGGACTGGACAGGTTGGGTCGGCTATGCCTTTCCTCCTGCACCGATTCTTCCTCAAGTTTTAGCGAAGATTCATGCTTGCAGTTGCAGGATCATTCTGATCACACCCCTGTCTCCACAGAGGGTGTGGATCAATCTGCTGCGGCCCCTATTGGCCGATCGTCCGATTCGTCTACCTCTACGTCGCGATCTTCTTTCACAGGGTCGTCCCAGGAAGTATCACAACAACCTGGCGAGCCTGTCCCTTCACGCCTGTCTTTTATCAGGTCCAGTCTCCGACGTAGAGGTTTTTCGAGACGATCAGTGGAGTGCATTTCTGCATCGCGGCGACCTTCCACTGGAATGACTTATGCCGCCAAGTGGAAGGTTTTCTGCCGCTGGTGTTCAGATCACAATGTGAATTACCATGAGCCGTCAATCGCTCAAATTGCGGATTTTCTGGTTTTTCTTTTTGACTCCAAGGGCCTCCAGCCTATTACGATTAAGGGCTATCGGTCTATGCTGTCCGATACTTTCTCTTATGTGGGAAAGCGGTGTATCGGTCGTAATCTTTTCCTCTCCAAACTTATTCGGCACTTTTCTTTGAAGAGGCCTCGAGTCTTGCGTCTTACACCCAAGTGGAACTTGGCATGGGTGTTGCACTGTTTGGAGGGGGCGCCATTCGAGCCTTTATCTGAGACCGACATGCGTTTTCTCACCTATAAGACGGCTTTTCTTCTAGCGTTTGCTTCTGCTCGTCGAGTCAGTGAGCTTCATGCGCTATCTGTTGATTCTGCCTTCTTCCGAAATGAGGCTAACAGTGTCACATTCACTACTGATTGCTCTTTTCTGGCTAAGAATCAACTCCCCGATTCGGTACCTCCTCCCATCTGCATTCGGGCTCTCCCTGCTGTAGATGGACGGAGGCCTCTTCTTTGTCCTGTTCGTGCGGTCAAGACTTACATTACTCGCACTCAGTTCATTAGGAGGGGTCGGAAGAGATTCTTTCTCTTCCGACCCCTCTCTCATTCCTAAGAGGCAGTCTGTCTCTTCCCATTCTATTTCCAGGTGGATCTGTCTTGCCATCAAGCTGGCTTATTCTCGCTTGTCTGCATCGGATCTTGTTTCGAACCGGCTTAATGCTCACGAGGTTCGTGCCATTTCTACATCCTGGGCGTTCTCCAATTCTGTTTCGCTCCGTGATGTTATGAATGCGGCTTACTGGAGGAATGCTTCTACCTTCTCCTCCTTTTATCTCCACCACCTTCAGCAGCAATCTGAGGACCTTTATTCTTTAGGCCCTCTCGTTGCTGCTCAGGCTGTTGTGCACCCTCGTTAAAATTGTTTTTGTCGAGGTTGCTCTTCGCTCAGCCTTGTTCTTTTCAGGTGCCTTCTCTCTATCTTCATTACAGGTTTTCGTTTTTGTTCTCTGCCATCCTTGCTTTCGTTCTGCTACTCTTGTTGGTATTGGTTATGTGATTCACTTCCTCCTATTGTTTATTCAGCCAATTCTAAACAATTGTGAGTAGGTTGAAAAGAAATTTAAATTTTTTAGTAAATTTTGTTTCTTAACATACCTACCACAATTGTTTACCGGAGGCCCACCCTCCTTGGGGATATCTTTGATATCGATGCCTCCCCGCTAAATCACAAACTTCTCGTTGGCGGAAATACGGAATTGACGTCACGGTTGTTGCGCATGCGCTCGGTAAACGCAAGAGGTGTGCAGAGAGAGTACCTGTAATTTCGAGCGCTGGTCTCGCTCGACCCTTTTTTCGATCTTTTTCGTGCTTTTGCACTCTAGTACTTTTCCAACTCGTTTGGAAAAGATTCTAAAAGCTTGAGTTAGTTCCGCAGTAGGGCTTGCACTTATGTTACAGCCAATTGTAAACAATTGTGGTAGGTATGTTAAGAAACAAAATTTACTAAAAAATTTAAATATTTCATTAAATTCAATTGTTCCCGAGAAATTATCATTATATTCTCGCTGACTGGAGGCGATGAAAAATCGATCAATGATCTTTGTTTACAAGCTTGTTATCCATCTATCAGTCTGCCGTCACGCCCTCACGGTGACAATTGGATTGAGTGGGCGGGGCTTCCAGAGTCTTCAAAGTTGGATCGGATGTGCGAACGTGTAGCGACATTCCAAATCATGACGTGATTTGGTTTATACACTTTTGACGACTTTCATGCTGTATGCTTTCAACCAATCAAACGCAGAGGCGGGGCAAATGATTAAATTATATCAGGTTCTGTCCAAGGTGAGCGCTTCAGGCCCCGTGAGGCCTCTTGTTCAGTTTTGAGATAAATTTTGAGCCAAAACAAAGTGTTACCAAGTAGTTTCTTTATAAAATATAAAACCATTTTTCTTCTGAACTATGTGGGCTTACTGTAGAATTTTTCAAGTAAATTTATTGAATGATTTTCAGCCCATGGGTTTGGATAGGAGTACCTACTTTGCTTGTGCTAAGAAATTAACATCAAATTTTTCTGTAATGTGATTATATTTCCTGTTGTAATTATTTTTGACAGGTACAGCAAAGAACGGAAGATGATGAGACAATAGCACGTGCAATAGCACAGAAACTTGGAGATACACCAGGAGTTTCTTACTCTGAAATAGCAAGCAAAGCACTGGAATGTGGCAGAGTGGATTTAGCAACAAGAGTAGGTCATAGTAACAACATTCATTTTTCAACCACATTCCGGTTTTGTGTTTTGCCCTTTTATGGGAGTTAATTTCAAAATGAACACAATACGGCAAGTTTGTTGTGAAAATATGCTGCTAACTGAAAATCACAGTTTTCAGCTAAATTGTCAGGCACAGGCTAGGCCTAACCTGGAAATTTCTGTGTGAACGCAATGTTTTTGACGTTTCTAGGTTAACTTTTTGTGCTGAATTCGAATCCATCTGATGCCAGTCTGTAAACTTTGGGGAATTTGAGTTACTTGCAGTTCTTCAAAATGGCCAATAAAATGGCGTAGAATTTTTCGAAAACTAAGAATGAGCAATTTTGTGTAATTGCATCGCCATTTCTGAAGGATATCCTTGTTCTACACGGGCCCATAAATGGTACTAGTGCAGACTTTGTGTCAACATTCTCTAATTTTATCAAGACACACCACATGAAGTTGAATGTATTTCTTGTCTTTGACAGGTATTTTGACTTCAACATCGAGTCATCTGCCCGCACAGAATGTGGCAAATGCATGTCCAGAAACCACAAGCTGGCACCTAACATCCCACTGCCACCAAAGTGTCTGTCGAATTCCACAAACAAAAAGTAACTCACAAGTCTCATATGTTCACACATCACCAAATGCGTTGTGAATCATGGTAGTCACTCAAATACACTAGTCATAACAGGTGAATCTTACACACCAACACTCATTAGGTCAGACGATGTGCAGGAATTTGGTGAGTTATACACCAGGCACGAAGAGGCTGATGCTATCATTTGCCAACAAGTCAATTACATCCAGAGATCATGCAAAGACATTTGACGCATTAATGTCATATCAGATGACACGGACGTGTTTGTCCTTCTAACTTTCTTCTATTGGAAGAACAAAATGGGCTGCTTATTGACAATGGAAGCTTTGAGTGGGGAAAGAAAGGTTGTTGACATAGGTGAAACATGCAAGAAAAATGTCACAATTGTCCCAAAACTCACTGCAACACATGCACTATCAGGTTGTGACACTGTCGCACAATTGCACGGTGTGGGCAAAGTGGGTATGTTGAAGAGACTGCAGGGTTATTCATTAGACTGGCTTGGTGATCATTATGCAAACATGGGTGCTGAGTTTGTCCAAATTACCCTCCTGATCAGCGCTTGTTATGGTTATCCAGTTACAAAAATGACTAGCCAGGGTCAATGTCTGGACATCCAAAACAGCAAAGGCACGATTATCTCCCCCCCCCCCAAACCCCCTCCCCCCTCCCCCCTTGCTAGCAAGCCTTCCACCTACAACTGAGTTGTTCATCAAGAATTTTAAAAGGGCTCACCTTCAAGCCATGCACTGGTACTCCACCAAACTCGATCCATCTGATTTTGGATGGACCATTGATGACAAATCTAAGACTTTGACGCCATTAAGTATTCCCAAGTCTGTACATGCTGCCTAAGAACAGGTATTGAATTTTGTCAAGTTCGGTTGTATTTCATTCAAGAAATGTTCATCCAAGAGATGCACTTGTGTCTCCGCAAACACCCTATGCACCATTGTATGTCATTGCAAAGGTGATTCAAACATGTCATAGTGAGCTGACTTTGGGGAAGCTCGAGTCACACGACAGCTCAGATGATGACACTGATGACAAACACTTGAAATGAACTTGGTGCAAGATGGGGGCATTTTCGTGAAAGTTGTGGATATGTTAGGCACCATGTCTGAACTCAGTGGACTGGAATAAGTTAACGTTTTGCACACAATCTATACCAGGAAAGTGTTGCTACATTGTCTGACTTTATCTCCTAATTAAGTCTCCAAAATATCTCACAGCTGGCTATAAAAATGATTTCCTCGCCATCTTTACACCTAAAAAGGTCAAATATCTTGAATTCCTTGGATTTAGTGTAATCTGTAGGTTGATTTCAATTTAGCACAATGATATATCCTATAAATAATGGTACAATAGCATAGAAATACTTAATTCTTAATGTTCCAAATATTTGGCCGCCATTTTGTAGGCCATTTTAAAAAAATACAAATAACTCAAATTCGCCAAAGTTTACAGACTGGCATCAAACGGATTCGAATTCAGCACAAAAAGTTACCCTAGAAACACCAAAAACATTGCGTCCACACCGAAATTTCCAGGTTCAACCCAAAATCCACTAATCTGTGCCGGACTAAAGTGTTGTGTGTTCTTTGATAGAAATAATTTCTCTTCACATCTGTTTCAAGTCATAATGCTGGGTTGTGACACTTCATTGGAATGAGCTGATAAACTCATTCTAGTGAGGGGTCAAAGACTGTGAAAGTTTTCACTTTCTCAGAAACAAATTATTGCTGTGGTCAGTCTGAAATCCATTTTGGTGAAAGAAATAAATCAAATTAAGCTCCCACCACCCCTACAAAGTAGATCTTCTTTTCTCAGGCCTTTTTTTGTAAGATTGCATGTGGGCAGGCGGTTTTTTATTTCATTTTCAGCCTGACTGTTTACAGTGAGGGCTATAGTCATGACTTTTGTCTGTCTGTCTGTCTGTCTGTCTGTCTGTCTGTCTGTCTGTCTGTCTGTCTGTCTGTCTGTCTGTCTGTCTGTCTGTCTGTCTGTCTGTCTGTCTGTCTGTCTGTCTGTCTGTCTGTCTGTCTGTCTGTCTGTCTGTCTGTCTGTCTGTCTGTCTGTCTGTCTGTCTGTCTGTCTGTCTGTCTGTCTGTCTGTCTGTCTGTCTGTCTGTCTGTCTGTCTGTCTGTCTGTCTGTCTGTCTGTCTGTCTGTCTGTCTGTCTGTCTGTCTGTCTGTCTGTCTGTCTGTCTGTCTGTCTGTCTGTCTGTCTGTCTGTCTGTCTGTCTGTCTGTCTGTCTGTCTGTCTGTCTGTCTGTCTGTCTGTCTGTCTGTCTGTCTGTCTGTCTGTCTGTCTGTCTGTCTGTCTGTCTGTCTGTCTGTCTGTCTGTCTGTCTGTCTGTCTGTCTGTCTGTCTGTCTGTCTGTCTGTCTGTCTGTCTGTCTGTCTGTCTGTCTGTCTGTCTGTCTGTCTGTCTGTCTGTCTGTCTGTCTGTCTGTCTGTCTGTCTGTCTGTCTGTCTGTCTGTCTGTCTGTCTGTCTGTCTGTCTGTCTGTCTGTCTGTCTGTCTGTCTGTCTGTCTGTCTGTCTGTCTGTCTGTCTGTCTGTCTGTCTGTCTGTCTGTCTGTCTGTCTGTCTGTCTGTCTGTCTGTCTGTCTGTCTGTCTGTCTGTCTGTCTGTCTGTCTGTCTGTCTGTCTGTCTGTCTGTCTGTCTGTCTGTCTGGTTAAAGTTTGTGGTTAAAGTTTGTGGTTAAAGTTTTTCACTGAAGGTTCAAGTGTTTTGTGTTTTTTTTTCCCTGATCAGTCATGACTTTCGTCTGTCTGTTAACATTTGGAGTTTTGTTAAAGTTTGTGGTTAAAGTTTTTTAATCAACCTTAATGTTTTGGGGTTTTCTTTCTTTTAAATTGATATTACTATTGATTGTATCATTCTCATTTTGTTTTTATTTTTTTTATGTTTCATGTTATTTTGGGAAATATTTAACCTTTTTTTGTATGGCAATTTAACTTACAACTTCCAGGTTAAAGTTTTTGGTTAAAGTTTTTTTTTGGGGTGATGTTTTAAAATTACACCTTTAATTCTTCAAACAGTTTAGTGGAATTTCACTGTTTCTTATTTGGGACAATGTCTACTATCCACTGAACATTTCTACAGTGATTTTCATTAAAATCGGTATGATTTTAACCCCTTTTAAACATGTTTTCAGACTTACTTTCTTTGCATTTGAAATTAGACTTTGCCACAAACTTTCTTACTCTAATTCTTGCTTGGTCAGTACAACTTCATGATTCCATTTACATCAATGATTTCTTTTATCGGTTTTAGGAAATATTTAACCCTTTTTTGCCAATCAATTTTCGGATTAAAGTTCTATTTTTCAAGGTTCTACTTTTCATTCTCCAAACACTTTGTTACAACGTCATTTCTTTTTTTCATTTCGGGCAAGGTCTACTGAAGTTGTGCACAGTGGTTTCAAATAATATTGGCATTAATTTAACCCCTTTCACAATGCTTTTCGAGGAGGGGGGGAGGGGGGGATCAATTAGGCACTTTTTTTTTCTTTCATCAAAAATGCTTTTTTACAGTTTTGGTTAAAGTTTGTGGTTAAAAACCCAGACAAACACCACCACCACCTATCCCCCACCCCTCCCCCCCCCCCCCCCCCCCACACACACACAATTAGGCATTTCTTTTCTTCTCTCCAATATTCATTTTGAACTATTTACAGTCACTACATGTGGAACCTTTCTTTAAACTTACATAACTCCCCCCCCCCCCTCCCCTCCTCTTGGGTGGGGGAGGATTTAGGCACTTTTTTTTCTTTCGTCAAAAATGCTTTTTTACAGTTTTGGTTGAAGTTTGTGGTTAAAAATCCAGACAAACACCACCCCCACCCCCAGGTGCCAGTTAGGCTTTTTTTTTTCTCTTTCCTCAAAATGCATTCTGAAAGATTTACACTGACCACATGTGGAAAAAAAATTGACTCCCCTAACAACCCCCACTCTCCCCCACCCCCACTCTCCACCCTCCATCACCCCCACCTCCTCCTCACCAAGGGCCATTCATGCAATATTTTTTCTTTGGTACAAATGCATTTTTAGCCTGACTGTTTATAGTCAGGGCTATAGTCATGACTTTCGTCCGTCCCATCTGTTGCTCCATCCATCTGTCTGTGAACAGTTGGTTTCCAACCAATAACTCCAGTTTGAATTATTTGATTTCAACCAATGTTGATGTGTATTTTCCGGCTAGTAATACAGGCCAGGTGTGAATATAGGTGCTACAACTCCCTCCCTCCCTCCACCCCCACCCCCCTCCCCTACATAATACAGGCCAGGTGTGAATATAGGTTCCACAACTCCCTCACTCCACCCCCCTACCCCCCCCCCCCCCCCCCCCCCCCCCCCCCCCATGTGTGTATTAGGCAATTATCCCAAAATGCATTTTGAAGGATTGGGAGTTAATACCTGCAAAAAAGAAAATTGACTCCTATAGCCCAAACATTGCTTTATGTACTGCATCTTTAATCCTTTACCTAACACAAGTTGAAGCCAACAGTACAACTTATTTTTCTGAAACATCAGATTTTTCATTTTTAGGTCAACTTTGGCAAAGCCATATTTGAGCTTATGCCATGGCCAGTCATTCTGGCCGTCTGTCCGGGCTTAGCAGAGGTACATTGTGGGGTTTACAATTTAGGGTCAGTGGTAGTTGTGGGGTCAGGTTAGTACAGTGGCCACTTGTGGGGTTATTTTTTGCACTGTGAGGTTAATTTTTGACCATGTGGGGTTAGGGTTTAACATGGGAAAAACCCCACAAGTAAGAACGTGTAAGAACGTCCATCTGTCCATCAACAATTCAATATGGCTCGGGCTAGAGGCCGTATTTATGAACTGATCTTTAAGAAACTTCTTGGGTACCTTTGTTATGACGTGGGACGAGAACGAGTGTTTTTGGGTCCCATCCAAAATTCAAGTTGGCCGCTGGCAGCCATTTTGTACAAAATTAGGTGCAATCAGATTTTTGTGCAGAACTTCCATATGAAAGTGCTGATTTGAATAATGTTTTGTATGAATGTTTAGTTCCATGGGATACATCACATATAATACGGGTATTTTTATACTGTACCAATGACCCAGACTTAGCTGGTGCTAACTCTTAAAATTCTAGGGCCAAACACAAATGTGCCACCCCCCCCAATCCCCCAAATTTGCATCAAAATCCAAAGATTCAATGTCCTATGTGGTCCTCCATACTTTTGTCCACTTTGCATGCGCAGTGTCAAGGAACTACAGAAATTGGCGCCAAATCTTCATTCTTTGTTTGGCCCTTCAATCAGTAATATCTCACTGATATCTGTGCTTATAATCTCAGTTAAAATGATTCCAGACATAAAATCATGAAAGAAATGGTGGATCTAAGGATGTAATAAGAGGATGAGAGGAAGAAACAGAGGAAGGATGTGTTCAGGGCTGTAACTTATAATTTTTATGCAAAATCATTTCATATTCCCTAATTTCGGGGCATGGGCCTGATGTTTACATTCTTGTTATGAAATTTCCACGGTTTGTTCAGTGTTTCCTCTCTCCCTTTCCTTGATACCCCCCTTGCTATTCTCCCATGCTTTTGGCATAATTTGTGTAATTTTTTTACTGAAATTTCTTGGGAGTTTTTAGCTTGGTAACAGAATGTTTATTCTGTTTTTCCCCATGGTTACGTCCTCACCCTAGGGGTGGTTAGGCATTTTGGTCATGCATCTACCATCCGATGTACTGCAGTTTCTTCTTTGGAAGCTTCTGTATTACATCGGATAGTGTTTAAAATTGGTTACTGATTTCAGGCCATATTTTCAGTGCCTGGAGTCTTGTTTCCGGTTTTTATTCACTCTTGTTTACATTGACAACGGTTACTTCTGACAGTGATTACTTGTCTTCTATTTAGTTCTGTTCATAGTCAGATACATTAATATTGTCCGTAAGTGTAGCATTTATTTTTAGATATGTTTTAAAAATTTTGTCCACACTTAGGCTTTTTGGGATCCATTTGGGTTCATCGTTCCCATTGGGAACTTGGGCTCATTTTGAAAATTTTTCGAAAAAATTTTTCTTTTGAATTATTTTTCAAAATGTTTGTAATGGATTATATTATTATTATGTATCTTTGTTTTCAAGGGTTAGTGCGAGTACGATGACTGTTTACTATTTTTTCAGAATGAAAGAATATTTTTCGATTTGTAAATTGAGGAAGACTTCCTCTGATGCTCATGTTCATTGTATTTGCTGTAATCAGTGTACTCGCACTATTTCTTGCTCAGTGTGTGCCAATTCGGATGACAAACGTTGGAGACGTGTGCCACGGTATATTGTTAGTGGTGAGAGGTCCAAGCCGGTCCTCTCGCCACAGGGTCACTCTAGTTTTTTCAGTCTCTTTTTCAGAGGAACAAGAACAGGGTGATGTTTCCGTGATGTCTTCAAAAGTGTGCTTCCGTCGTCGCAATGAAGAGCTAGCGGCAAAGTGCTCAACAAAACATGGCAAGTGCCTAAGAGGTCCCTAGTAGGATCGACGGGGGTGTTGCGAGCACTATAATCTTGGATCATGCACACCCGGTGACGATGGATCGGAGGATGGAACGGAGGAAGCCAGTCAGTCCGGTAGCTAGCTCATCCAGGTCTACCCAGACCGCGAGTGAGAGAGGCCTCCTCTCTCTTACAACAACATCTGGGCCCAGATGTTGTTGTACATACGTTTGTCAGTCGGAGCATACATCCACTCCTCCTGTTCGGGACGCTCCGTAGCATAGACAGTCCGGCACGGCTAGTCTAATGGCTTCCTCATCCACACATCAGCACACACGACCTCATCTTGGCTACGTGACCGCAGATATCCAGCCTGCTTTGCCGACCAGGGATTCCATGGCGATCAGGTCACGCCATCCGCTAGCCAAGGACACGAGGCCTTTCCAGTCGGGATGTTCGCATAAGAAGTATGCAGGAATTACCATCCCAGGAGCTTCCAGCGGCTAAATTACGTAAGACCGCGGCTCCACAGGCCTCCGTGATGGACTTGCTATCACAGATAGCTCAACTCATCGCAGCATCCCAGTGCCATCAGAAACTTTTTCAGAACAGGAACTGTCTGAGGAAGCTGGGTCGGTTCGCTCCCCTTTAGAGTCAGTAAGGGACGACCGAGAATCTCGTGTGGTCCAGTCGGAGGTGAAAGGGAATCAGCAGAGCTGGAATTTTCCCTTTCCGAACAACATAAGATGGCCGTAGATTTCATCCAGCAACACCTTCAAGAAGTTGTTCCTCCAGACCAAAATGCTGCGTTACCTGATAAGAGACCGATAGCGTCACTGGACAAGACTTTTCCTGCCGGAATAGGTACATTGCACCTGAGTTTCCGACCCAGTCCAGAAATGTCATGCGGACATTTGATATTCTTATTGACACTATTTTCAAGCTAGTCTCTAAGACTGGCAAATCCGGTTTCTTATCGTCTCATGCTATACAGCTGCCCTTCATCTATAATAGAAATAGATTGCAAATGGCAGGACAGGGCATGCCGAAAGTTCCTCTGCATTTAGACGACCAGGCAGAAAACTTGGAGTTGTCATTGCCGGCGTCTATGTTGATTCATTCCAGTATGCTCGAGACGACAATCTCGTCTAACAGAATCAGTTTTAGACGCATTATCTTATGCAGATCACCTTACCAGAGCGTTACCACTACATCTCGAAGGAAAATAATTCCAGGATGTTCAAACTTTCTTGAGAGTTCTTTTGAGGGCCATAGCATATTCTATGTATAACTCTGCCCTTTCAGTGGCAAATCTGGAGTTACTTAGACGTGATGCTGCCCTGGCTGCATCCACAAGAGTGGATAGTAAGGTGAAAAACTCTCTTCGAGTCGCTCCGGTCTCTGGAGAGCTTCTCTTTGGCGGTAAGCTTTCTATAATCTATCAACAGATTACTAAGAAAGCTTTGGACTCTCTGCCTTTTAAATCTGCTTCACGAAAGTCGGACTCCGCAGAGGGGAGTAAGGCAGGAACTTTTGGGGCGAGTACGTCCAAGAGGAAGTCCTATAAAGGATCTAAGAAAGCCTCTACGTCTTACTCCAGAGACTGTCAGAGTAGTGACTCAAGTAGGGGTCGTAATGCTGGCCGAGACAACCGGTCAGACGCCCCTTGGTCGACTGGGCGAGGTGCGGGTCGTGGAGGACATAGTTTCTCCTCCCACAAGCCTCGCAGGTCCAGGAGGTGAGGATCTAAACCTCTATTGCGTTCCAGTGAGCGGAAGGCTGTCGAGATTCTTATCCAATTGGTTGTCAATTACGGCCGAACCATGGGTGCATGGGGTTATTTCCGAAGGTCTAAAACAGTCCTTCAAGGAAAAAACTCTGTTAACTCGAAGTCCAAATTGGACTCAGCTTCCGTCAAACCTTCAGAAAAGAGATTCGCTTCTATCAGAAGTCCAATCGCTTCTGGAGAAGAACGCGATACAGGTCGTAGAAAACCAGGAATTTCCAGGTTTCTACAGTTACCTGTTCCTGGTTCCAAAACCAGACGACTCCTTTCGTCCAGTTATAGATCTGAGCTGGATAAACAAGCTGATCGTGGCTCCGAAATTTATAAGGAGACCATCCGATTGGTCGAGTGAATGATTATGCTGCGAGCATAGATCTCAAGGATGCATACTTTCTCATCATGGTACATCCGGTGCTCAGAAAGTATCTTCGCTTCGCTGTCCTAGGAGTCGTTTATCAGTGCCGAGCTATGGGCTTCGGTCAGAATCTAGCGATCTGGGCTTTCACTCGAATAATGAACTCGGTAATGACTCATTTCCAAGCTCATTCATCTGTGCTAACGTCGGCCTACTTGGACGACATTCTTCAGAGGTTCGGCAACAAGTTAATGCTTCAGAACGATGTTCCGAGTCTGCTTCAACTGCTCCAACGTCTAGGTTTCATAGTAAACGAAAAGAAGTCGGATCGAGTGCCATCCAAGTCATTCACCCATGTGGGAATGAGCTTCGAGACGCACAACAATCTCGTTTGTCTGCCGTTAACCAGAGTGAAATTAGTCAGTTGATACGCTCGTTTTTGTCTTCACTCAGATGTAGTAACAGCGAGTGTATTCATGCGACTGATAGGTTTGTGCGGAGCTGCCACGGATCTTATTCCGATACGGCGACTACGCACTCGTCCACTCCTGATATTTTTTACTCAGAATTGGAGTGTGAAGTTTCATTCGCTCGTCACGAACATCGTCTTGTCGAAATCAAGTAAAACAAGACATTCAGGCTTGGGCAGATATTCAGTGGTTAACTCAGGGAGTACCACTGCAACTGCTGGATCCGATTTTGTCGATAATGACGGATGCGAGTCAAACAGGTTGGGGCGTAACTTTGAGCCCAACAGATTTTAGGTGCCAGGGTCTTTGGGATCTGTAGTTCCTAAATAAGCACATAAACATCAAAGAGATGATGTCAATTTGGCTTGTGCTACGTCATTGGATGAACATTTTTCAGAATTCGCATGTTCAAGTTCTGTCCGACATTTCGACAGTAGTAGCTTATATTCGGAACCAGGGAGGCACTCATTCCATTCCGTTGTTCAACTAAATGGAAAGAATCCTTCTGTTTGTCCTAGAGCATCAAGTTCTTCTGTCGGTCCATCATATTCCGGGTCGTCTGAATGTTATAGCAGAATCCCTTTCTCGGAAAAGTCTATGTTGCCGTCAGAATGGACTCTCAACAAACGGGTATTCAATCAGATTTGCTACAAATGGGATTGTCCTATGATAGACTTATTGGCGATGCATCTCAACAATCAGTTGCAGACGTATGTGTCGCCATGCCCAGATCCTTGAGCATTTGATGTAGATGCCCTCTCGATCTCTTTGGACGGAATGATAGGATACGCTTATCCTCCAGCTCAGTTGTTTCAACAGAGATTGCTAAATCAAGCAATCTCATTGCAGGATTCTGTTGGTAGCATCTTTGTCACCCCAGAGACCATGGATAAATCTACTCAGGTGTCTGTTGTGGGACATTCCACGGAAGCTTCCTCCACAGGAGGACCTTCTTTCGCAGGGGAAACTGCACACA
Organism: Pictodentalium vernedei; assembly: GCA_031216915.1. NCBI lineage: Eukaryota > Metazoa > Mollusca > Scaphopoda > Dentaliida > Dentaliidae > Pictodentalium > Pictodentalium vernedei. The sequence goes on along the minus strand of CM062289.1, from coordinate 146,147,170 downwards.
CTGCATCACAACCCGCAAGGTCTCAAACTTCATGTATTTCCGTTGTGCGGTCCTTCTTGCACGGCAAGCATTTTACAGGACGAGCAGTGGATGCAATTTCTAACTGTAGGAGGACCTCTTCGCTAAATTATGCTGCTAAGTGGAAGGTTTTCTCTCAATAGTGTAGGGATCATTCTGTTGATATTTATGATCCCTCCATTCCAGATATTGCTATTTTCTGGTCTACTTCTTTGACGAGATCAAACTGCAGCCAGTTACTATTGAGGGTTATAGGTCTATGCTATCGGATACCTATGCTCATCATGATAGCTTACAGATTGGATCTAATGTCTCTTTATCTAAGTTAGTAAGAAACTTTTCGATAAATAGACCTAGAACCCTTAGGTTAATTCCTAAGTGGAATTTAACTCGTGTTCTTCTGAACCTAAAAGAAGCGCCATTTGAGCCTCTTGATACAGTGGACTTCAAATACTTATCTTAAGTCAGCTTTTCTCTTAGACTTCTCTTCTGCTTGAAGAGTTAGTGAGCTTCATGCATTATCTGTTGATGAATGGGGGGCGCGGTGGCTCAGTTGGTATAAGTGCAGGTTGCAAGCCGAGAGGTCCTCGGTTCGAATCCCACCTGCGGCAACCACTTTGTGTCCTTGGGCAAGACACTTCACCCCCATTGCCCACGTGGGGGCACGTTGACGTTGTGTACTAAGGCATACTGCATGTCAATGGTGCACCTGTCTTCAACCAATGCTAATCCTGCTTGTGTGGAGTTGGTATGTTGGGGAGCTGACAGTTGCCCCCCGTTGCTCGGTGGTTCTCTTCAGGTACTCTGGCTTCCTCCTCCCGTAAAACTGTCATGGTCATGGTTAGCCATTGTGCAGAAATATGTGACCTTAAACACCAATAAATAAATAAATCTGTTGATGATTCTCACTATCGTAGTGTTGGTAATACTATTACATTGACTACTAATGTTGGATTTTTGGCTAAGAATCAGGCTCCTAATAAGTACCCTTAACCTATGGTTATTAAGGCTCTTCCATCTTCAGACGGTCATAGGCCTTTGCTTTCTCCAGTTAGAGCTATGCATTTTTCCAAACGTAGATCTGAGTTTATCAGAAAGGGACGTAAGCGTTTCTTTCGATCTCTGCTGCCTAATAGAAAGGACATTATGGTCCATTCTGTTGCAAGGGGGATTCAATTAACTATCTGTACTGCTTATGAAAAATTATCTTCAACTCAGCAGTCTGTGCTTAAGATTTCGGCGAAATTGTATCTTAGAAATATTGAGTCCATTTCTGGCGACCTGCATTGTTTAGGTCCGTTATCTGTTATCTGTTGCCCAGAATTTCATCCTCTAAACAGTTGCAACTATAGTTCTGCAGGCTTTCTGTTCCGACAGTGACTCTGTCCTGCTGCCCTCTTCGTTCTGGGGTATTTGACCCTGAGCAAGGGGAAGGGCTGGGGGGTGGGGTGGGTGGGGGAGGGATGGTGTTCCCTAATATCACCTGCTTCACAGTGAAAAGCAAGGGAATACCTCCTCTGGTGTCAGTAATTCCGAGTCGGTGCCGGGATGTTTTTAAAGTGTAAAGCTAATGTCTATCTCATTTATGTATTATTTTTAAAGTGTAGCTCGCTGTGAAGCATTTGTATACGTCACGTGTCATACGAGCGTTAATATACAATACTCAGTCACTTTTAAATGAGTATAAAGAGTCTCATTCTCTGGACTATCTTTATTTATTGGCTTTCCTTTAAAAAAAATTAGTATAATGGGTTATACTGGATGTTAATAGAGATCATTGATGTTATTGTGATCAATTACGGAATGGTATTGTTATGCCCCCGAAAAATTTTTCGAGGGGTAAAAAGTGGAGGTCTCCGTCCGTCCGTACGAACATTTTGTATTATAACTGGAACATCAGTTGTCGGATTTTAATGTTCTTTGGTATGGTGATAGGGCAGCTTGGGGGAACGGATGCCCTTGTACCTAGGGTTTCGTCCGACAAATTTTACAGGAGTTATGTCCCTTATTTACTTTTTCCGTCCGTCCGTACGAACATTTTGTATTATAACTCGAACATCAGTTGTTGGATTTTAATGTTCTTTGGTATGGTGATAGGGCAGCTTGGGGGAATGGATGCCCTTGTACCTAGGGTTTCGTCCGACAAATCTTACAGGAGTTATGTCCCTTATTTACTTTGAAAAATTGATGATTTTTTTGTTTCCTACCAATTAAAATTGTTTGGCAGAACCGATGAGTTTCAAATTGTATATGCTGATTACTCATGTCAAAGTACAGGTCAGTTTCAATTTGAGGTTGACACGGTAATTTTTGATACAGTTATGCCCCCTTTTTCACTTGGAAAAGATGCAAGACCAGTTCTACTTTTTCACTAGTTTGAGAATTTTTAACAAAGGTATGTACTATTCCTATTTTTGCCTCTTTCAGTTATTATTCAATATGGCAGTTATTATTCAATATGGCACCATTCAAGTCATCTGCAATTATTTTTATAACTTTTTCTCTATTACTGACTCCTTAGTGCTGTTCTGCAATGTAGCAGCAGTGAAGCTGTTGTCTGTTGTTACAAAACATATTAACAAAAATATAAGTAATAATAATTTTATTGGCACTTTGCCATTCCTTACTGTTGTTCTGCAATGTAGTGTTGTTCTGCAATGCAGCAGCAGTGAAGCTGTTGTCTGATTATCCACATGTCAGTACGACTTGGCTACCTTTGGGGGCATTAGCACATGTGTTAGCGTTGCTCTTGTGTCTTTCTTTTTTGATATAAACAAGAAAGATACATGTAAAGCCTGTTCTCCTTTTCTCCTTGAGGGGATATTTCTGTTACATGTAAATGAGTCTATTGGATTTTCCTTTATGTCCTCCAGCCTTTTTTCTATTCAGCTGAGTCTGGGTCATTGGTACAGTATAATAATGTTAAAAAATTTATAGTAATTTATATATTTTTTATACTTACCAATGACCCAGACGGGGATGGCCCTCCCATGAGTTGGGAACTCATACCTCCCTGCTGATTACATATCGCTTACCAGGCACTGGTTGTAAGAATGAAGATTTGGCGCCAGTTTCGGTACTTCCTTGACACTGCTCATGCGCAGTGGACAAAAGTATGGAGGACCACATAGGACATTGAAATTTTGGATTTTGATGCAAATTTTGGGGATTGGGGGGCAAAATTTGTGTTTGGCCCTAGAATTTTAAGAGTTAGCACCAGCTAAGTCTGGGTCATTGGTGAGTATAAAAAATATATAAATTACTATAAATGTTTTAACCTTTTTCTAGTGCGTAAATTATGCAAATTAGACTAACTTTGATGTTTTTTGGTGTTACTTTCAGCACTATAAGTGCAAATGCCAATATGGCTCAGGCTAGAGGCTGTATTTATGGACCGGGGGGCACGGTGGCTTAGTAGGTAGAGGTGCAGGCTGCAAGCCGAGTGGTCCTCGGTTCGAATCCCACCTGCGGCAACCACGTTGTGTCCTTGGGCAAGACACTTCACCCCGCTTGCCAACATGGGGGCACGATGACGCTGTGTACTAAGGCGTAATGCACGTCGATGGTGCGCATGTCTTCAACCAATCTAACCCTGCCTGTGCCGCGGTTCAGAGTTACGATGTTGGGGAGCTGACAGCTGCTCGTCGTTGCTCGGTGGTTCTCTCCGGGTACTCCGGCTTCCTCCACTCGTAAAACTGTCACCGACATGATATGACCCTGGCTGTTAATGTGTCGTTAAACCCAAATAAAAAAAAAAAAAAAAAATTGATGGACCGATCTTTACGAAACCTCTTGGGTACCTTTGGTATCACCGTGGGACGAGAACGAGTGTTTTTTGGGTCCAGTCCAAAATTCAAGATGACCGATGGCAGCCATTTTGTACAAAATTAGTTGCAGTCAGATATTTGCACAGAACTTCCACACGAAAGCACTGATTTGAATAATTTGTTGTGTGAATGTTTAGTACCATGTGATACATCACATATAATACAGGTTTTTTTCTCATGCAGAAATTATGCAAATTAGATAAACTATGAATTTTTCAATGCTGCTTACACACAGTAAGTACACATGTCAATATGACTCGGGCTAGAGTCTGTATTTATGAACCGATCTTCACGAAACGTCTTGAGTACCTTTGTTATCACCTTGGGACAAGAACGAGTGTTTCTGGGTGCGGTCTAAAATTCAAGATGGCTGCCAGTGGCCATTTTGTACCAAACTTAGGTCTAATCAGTTTTTTGTACACAACTTCTATACGGCTCAGGCTAGAGGCCGTATTTATGAACCGATCTTTACGAAACTTCTTGGGTACCTTTGTTTTCACTGTGGGATGAGAACGAGTGTTTTTGGGTGTGGTCCGAAATTCAAGAAGGCCACCAGCAGCCATTTTGTACCAAAATTAGTGCAATCAGTCTTTTGTACAGAACTTCTGTATGAAAGTTCTGATTTGAATAAATTTTTGTATGAATGTTTAGTAACATGGAATACATCACATATAGTACAGGTTTTTTTCTCGTGCAGGAATTATGCAAATTAGATGAACTTTGATTTATTCAGTGCCACTCATACACTGGAAGTGCACATGTCAATACAGCTCGGGCTAGAGGCTGTATTTATCAATCGATCTTCACAAAACTTCTTGGGTACCTTTGTTATCACCTTGGGATGAGAACGAGTGTTTCTGGGTGCGGACCAAAATTCAAGATGGCTGCCAGTGGCCATTTTGTACTGAAATTAGGTCCAATCAGTTTTTTGTCAGGTACAAAAAAAAGATTTAGTGAACAAAAATTAATATGTAAATTGGCGAATCTTTTCCCAACACAGTCCAGTCAACACTGATTAGTGAGTGGACGTCTGACATTATGTAATTACACATAACACACTCAGTCGATTTTTGGATAATTTTTAGCTCAACTTTGGCGAAGCCAAATTTGAGCTTATGCCATGGCCAGTTGTCCGTCTCTCCGTCAACATTTCAATACGGCTCGGGCTAGAGGCCGTATTTATCAACCGATCTTTACGAAACTTCTTGGGTACCTTTGTTATGACCGTGGGACGAGAACGAGTGTTTTGGGGTCCGATCTGAAATTCAAGTTGGCTGCTGGCAGCCATTTTGTACAAAATTAGGTACAATCAGATTTTTGCGCAGAACTTCCATATGAAAGTGCTGATTTGAATAATTTTTTGTATGAATGTTTAGTACCATGGGATACATCACATATAATACGGTTTTTTTTCTCGTGCGTAAATTATGCAAATTAGACTAACATTGATGTATTTAGTGTTAATTTCAGCACTGTAAGTGCAAATGCCAATACGGCTCGGGCTAGAGGCCGCATTTATGAACCGATCTTTACGAAACTTCTTGGGTACCTTTGGTATCACCGTGGGACGAGAAGGAGTGTTTTGGGGTCCAATCCGAAATTCAAGATGGCCGATGGCAGCCATTTTGTACAAAATTAGGTGCAATCAGATTTTTGCACAGAACTTCCATATGAAAGTGCTTTATAATAATTTTTTGTGTGAATGTTTAGTACCATGGGATACATCACATATAGTACAGGTTTTTTTCTCATGCAGAAATTATGCAAATTAGATGAACTTTGATTTTTTCAGTGCTACTTACACACAATAAGTACACATGTCAATACGGCTCGGGCTAGAGTCTGTATTTATGAACCGATCTTCACGAAATGTCTTGGGTACCTTTGTTATCACCTTGAGATGAGAACGAGTGCTTCTGGGTGCGGTTCAAAATTCAAGATGGCTGCCAGTGGCCATTTTGTACCAAAATTAGGTCCAATCAGTTTTTTGTACACAACTTCTATACGGCTCAGGCTAGAGGCCGTATTTGTGAACCGATCTTTACGAAACTTCTTGGGTACCTTTGTTATCACCGTGGGATGAGAACGAGTATTTTTGGGTGTGGTCCGAAATTCAAGATGGCCACCAGCAGCCATTTTGTACCAAACTTTGTGCAATCAAGTCTTTTGTACAGAACTTCTGTATGAAAGTTCTGATTTGAATAAATTTTTGTATGAATGTTTAGTAACATGGAATACATCACATATAGTACGGGTTTTTTTCTCATGCAGAAATTATGCAAATTAGATGAACTTTGAATTTTTCAATGCTGCTTACACACAGTAAGTACACCTGTCAATATGACTCGGGCTAGAGTCTGTATTTATGAACCGATCTTCACGAAACGTCTTGGGTACCTTTGTTATCACCTTGGGACAAGAACGAGTGTTTCTGGGTGCGGTCTAAAATTCAAGATGGCTGCCAGTGGCCATTTTGTACCAAACTTAGGTCTAATCAGTTTTTTGTACACAACTTCTATACGGCTCAGACTAGAGGCCGTATTTATGGACCGATCTTTATGAAACTTCTTGGGTACCTTTGTTTTCACTGTGGGATGAGAACGAGTGTTTTTGGGTGTGGTCCGAAATTCAAGAAGGCCACCAGCAGCCATTTTGTACCAAAATTAGTGCAATCAGTCTTTTGTACAGAACTTCTGTATGAAAGTTCTGATTTGAATAAATTTTTGTATGAATGTTTAGTAACATGGAATACATCACATATAGTACAGGTTTTTTTCTCGTGCAGGAATTATGCAAATTAGATGAACTTTGATTTATTCAGTGCCACTCATACACTGGAAGTGCACATGTCAATACAGCTCGGGCTAGAGGCTGTATTTATCAACCGATCTTCACAAAACTTCTTGGGTACCTTTGTTATCACCTTGGGATGAGAACGAGTGTTTCTGGGTGCGGTCCAAAATTCAAGATGGCTGCCAGTGGCCATTTTGTACTGAAATTTGGTCCAATCAGTTTTTTGTCAGGTACAAAAAAAAGATTTAGTGAACAAAAATTAATATGTAAATTGGCGAATCTTTTCCCAACACAGTCCAGTCAACACTGATTAGTGAGTGGACGTCTGACATTATGTAATTACACATAACACACTCAGTCGATTTTTGGATAATTTTTAGCTCAACTTTGGTGAAGCCAAATTTGAGCTTATGCCATGGCCAGTTGTCCATCTCTCCGTCAACATTTCAATACGGCTCGGGCTAGAGGCCGTATTTATCAACCGATCTTTACGAAACTTCTTGGGTACCTTTGTTATGACCGTGGGACGAGAACGAGTGTTTTGGGGTCCGATCTGAAATTCAAGTTGGCTGCTGGCAGCCATTTTGTACAAAATTAGGTGCAATCAGATTTTTGCACAGAACTTCCATATGAAAGTGCTGATTTTAATAATTTTTTGTGTGAATGTTTAGTACCATGGGATACATCACATATAGTACAGGTTTTTTTCTCATGCAGAAATTATGCAAATTAGATGAACTTTGATTTTTTCAGTGCTACTTACACACAATAAGTACACATGTCAATACGGCTCGGGCTAGAGTCTGTATTTATGAACCGATCTTCACGAAATGTCTTGGGTACCTTTGTTATCACCTTGAGATGAGAACGAGTGCTTCTGGGTGCGGTTCAAAATTCAAGATGGCTGCCAGTGGCCATTTTGTACCAAAATTAGGTCCAATCAGTTTTTTGTACACAACTTCTATACGGCTCAGGCTAGAGGCCGTATTTGTGAACCGATCTTTACGAAACTTCTTGGGTACCTTTGTTATCACCGTGGGATGAGAACGAGTGTTTTTGGGTGTGGTCCGAAATTCAAGATGGCCACCAGAAGCCATTTTGTACCAAACTTTGTGCAATCAAGTCTTTTGTACCGAACTTCTGTATGAAAGTTCTGATTTGAATAAATTTTTGTATGAATGTTTAGTAACATGGAATACATCACATATAGTACGGGTTTTTTTCTCATGCAGAAATTATGCAAATTAGATGAACTTTGATTTATTCAGTGCTACTTATACACTGTAAGTGCACATGTCAATACAGCTCGGGCTAGAGGCTGTATTTATCAACCGATCTTCACAAAACGTCTTGGGTACCTTTGTTATCACCTTTGGATGAGAACGAGTGTTTCTGGGTGCGGTCCAAAATTCAAGATGGCTGCCATTGGCCATTTTGTACTGAAATTAGGTCCAATCAGTTTTTTGTCACAACTTCTATACAGCTCGTATTTATGAACTGATCTTCACAAAACTTCTTGGGTACCTTTGTTTTCACCTTGGGACAGGAACGAGTGTGTTTTGGGGTGCCTTTGTTATCACTGTGCTATGAGAACAAATATTTTGGTGTTCAGTCAGACCCACTCTGGGACTCAAAGATTTCTTTTCTAGTTTAGCATCTGACTGCCACCCATCTTTACAATACTTTACCTATACATTTGGCTACGGTCAGTATTTATGTACAGACCGTTACAATACTTAAAATGTACCTTTGTTATCAGGTCATTACCTAGATGTTTGTCATTGCTGTGTCACATACTCTACATGTACATGTCTTAACAAGTTGAGCTACAGTGTCATTGACACTTTCATTTCATATGGAGTGTACACGTAATGATCAAACGGTAACATATGTTACTGGAGCTGTGACACAGATGCAATATGCGAGCTATTGTCCAATGAGAGGGTGAAGATTTTAGTCTTATTGGAACATTTTAAATAGCAGAGACATGTCAAACTATGTTCAGTGTAGCGTTTTAATGGATAAATAAAAATGTTTGCATGCCTCATCAAACACTTAAAGAAAAACTTTCTGAGAAACAATAATTTTTGTTTAATCCCCTTTTTAATGACAATACAAGTCTGACTTTTATTATTGTCTTTTGTTAGCTTTTAGACTTTGAGCCCAAAGCTGCTGAACAGGTTCCCTTGTTGATGAAAATGAAGAAAGATCAAGTTGCATTGTCAAAGGCTATTGAGAGTGGTGATACAGATTTAGGTAACAATTTAATCAATCTTTGCTACCAATAATGACTATCAAAATAGAAGTGTCGTGACTACGACCGGATTGAAACACTTCCATTTGATACTTGTACATGTATATAACAACCTAGATTTATACTTGATTCAATGGACAATAATCTCCACATTCAGGTATTTCTGCAAAAGTATATCATCCAAGCCTGGGAATAACCAGACTGTCATCTGCAGAATTAGAAGGGTGAATTTGGTGATGCTGCCTTGCACAGCTGGGTAGTATTTCTAAATTTTCCGTATGTGAACCTCAGTCTGAATTAACTGGTAGAGTGCAGAATTATTTTTGGCAATCAAAATTTGTTCACATGTCTTTGCCTTGCTACAATTTATGGGAGAGTGCCAGTGGGCACTCTCCCATAAATTGTAACAAGGCAAATCCAAACTGACTAAATAATATCACTTCAAAGATAATATGAAGCATATCCATTAAATTTGAAGCCTTTATGTGGCAGTACCTGCACTTGGGAATGAAGCCCAAATATGGGCTTCCAGCACTCTACCAGTTAAGAACTGGGGCCTAAACAGAAAGAGGTACCCAGAGGATAAACTGTGGGATTCTTGCCCATATTATGGGATAGTTTCAGCAAATTCACCCTCGGAGTAGGACTGCACAGTCTTCAAATTTCAATACTGGTATCGGTATTGATAAAAATACCACGATATACCTGTATATCGCAGACCAGTTCAGAGGGTGAAAAACTTTGTCGATGTTCTGGGGAACTGAGTTTGTAAACAGTTGACAACACAGTTATATTTTGGGACGTTAACAATTGAATAAAATTTACTATACTCTGTATCTTATATTCAGCTGAACCCAGTATCTTTAAGAAAGCACTTTTTTTTACAAACATGCACAGAGTTATTTTATTTTGATTTAAAATCACATCACATCACAGAAACAGCTCAGACATAAGGGAAAAACAATAAAGTACCATGACTTTCTGTTCAAAAAGAATATCCCACAGTTCGCCTCTGTAGCTGACTGTAGTGTTTAATTTTCCTTTGTTCATGAATATTAATTAATACAGTTGTTTTATGGAGCATTTTGAGAGTGTTGATGGAAATGTTGATCAACATGGCTTCAGGTTTTATCTGTTTTTGAGAGGAATAGAATAAATAAAACAAACACTCCCTGTAATGATTTTGTGAGTAATTTTATTATCCACACCTGGAAACATGAGAATACATACACAAATGTGTCAAAGTATTCATTCCCCGAATTTGACGCACTCCTGAAATATTCAACTTTCAGTTTCAGTTTCAGTTTCAAATTGCTGGTATGTGTATACTTACTTGTAGCTTATGCAGCTGAAGTGCACAGCAAACTGTGTTTTCACTGGTCGAATGAAGATTGATTGACATGTACTTTATCACAGGAGTTGTTAGTTTTTCCCTAATAATATATCGACTTCAACTTCTATAATTTGATCCAATACTGTTTCTTACGATATACCGGTACTTTTAAAACAATACCAGTATTCATCCGGTATCATTCTCAATACCAGTAATTACCGGTTTACCGGTATATCGTGCAGCCCTACCTCTGTGGACCTCATTCAGCAAATGACAGATTATTTATTTCCAAATTTTATATCATCGCAGTGTGCTCATTAAAAATGACTGAGCTGTATGGTCACTGGATATGTTTTAACCGGTAGAGTGCTAAATTATTTTGGTTCTGAAAATTTCTTGTGAGTCTCTGTTTTGTAACAATTTATGGGAGAGTGCCAAAAGGCATTGTAACAGGGCAAATCCTAACTGATGATATAATGTAATTTCAAAAATAATTTAAAGCATGTCTTCAAAATATAAAGCCATTTAATTGCAGGACCAGCACTTAAGAATCTTGCCCAAATGTTGGCTTCCGGCACTCTATCAATTAAATAAAAAATTTCTTAACGTAGATTAATTTTTCTTCCCTGCCAGAACGAAATTTGCAGGGGATCTAACAATGTGTATGTCTGTCTGTTCATTCGTAACAGCTGTAGACCTCTGTATCCCGGTCAGTGCATGTTGGATTTGAATGGTATGCTGATGGACCATCATAGGGGAAAAGATATTCGCAAGTAATGGGTTTACAGTGGATCTAGCAATGGGGTCCATCCATTCATCCATCTGTCCATAACAACTTTAGACCTCGATATTTCGGTCAGTGCATGTTGGATTTGAATCATTTTTGGTATGCTGATGGACCATCATGAGGAAAGGATTTTCATATGTAACAGGGTTTGTTCAATCATTTTTGTGTGTGTTAGAATAAAGCCCAAATATGGGTTTCCAGAACTCCACCAGTTAAGGGTTAAAACATCAGCAATTACCAAATGAAGTGAAAAAGATAGATAACAGTGACTTGTTTTTCTTCTTGCAGTGTATACAGTGCTTCTTCATATCAAGTCACAGATGTCTTTAGGTGATTTCTATATGGCAATAAGGAGCATGCCTGTAGCATATTCACTGTATATTCAGGTACTGTGTATATTCACTTCATTTTTAATCCAGCATCATAATTGGAACAGTTTAATCTTACAAAGCACAGGGTCTGATGTTTGATGTTACATTTGAGTAAAACTTTTGTTGAATGTTTTTTCTATGTTATATGTCATCACTACTTGGTTGATTGATTTTATTCAGTAGCGCAACATGTATACATTCAAAACCAAAAATATACATTCGGGTAACATTATTTACAACTACATGATTGCACCACAGGGAGATGGCGTAGTCACTAGTGGCTGTCTTCCCATTTAAAAAAAAAAAATTACCAAAAAAAAGAGAAAAGAAAAGAAAAAAAAATGAAAGAAGAGAAATGAAAGCGAGAAGCAGATATGAGAATGAAGGCAATCCTGACAACAGCGTGTTCTCCAATGGGAGGGCATTTTATAGCAAAATGATATGTTAGACTGGTTCTTTTCGTCCTAGGAAAAGTATGTATTGGAAGGTTAGCAGAGAACTGAGTCCTCGGTTTATCTGTGCGTAATTTACCTGATTGTCTGGTGTCCATACCAGAGGGATTTTGATATGGTTCACAGTTTATATGGGAAAATGTTCTTTGAGGCATCTTTTGGCTTACTCTTGTTTTCTGTTAATTCTACAAAAGAATCGTTTACATTCACAATGATAGTTTTTACCCAGTAAGAAGGACTTCAGTATAACCCACCATGACAGTATTGAGAATTTCATTTTCATTATAGTTGATGTTACAGAGGTTAGGTCTGCTTTCGCCGACAGTGCGCTTTTGCCTACAAAATGTTTTTTTGTGAAAGTGTATTTGAAAGTCACTAATTTAGCTTGGGGGATTAATGGTTATTACCTGGTTTACCCATCAAAAATGGATTTACCCTCAACAATTTGAATATATGTACAATTAAGAACAGTAAAGTTAAATATGGCTTGTTTTTTTTCTTTTTTTTTTAAATATGTAGAGGGTATCTTGTTTTTTCGTGGGTATCGACAATTTTTATTATAATGCATTTCAAGTATTTATTATACACTCAACTGTGAATTATAGAGAAAACCAGACATGTTAAGTTTCACAATTTTGGCAGGAGGCCCCCAATTTTTTATGCCATCTCCTGACCTCACGAGCAGGGGACAAATTCCCACAATTTTAAGACCACATGTTTTGTTTTGCAAACTTGAGTCTCGAGTTTTCAGTTTTACTAACTACTATAAATAATCTGAGTGGAATGTGGAAAATAGAAAAAGTATTTCAAACAAATCGTCTTACATTTGCCTGAACTGGAGGTAATTCAGATGTGTGAAAAAATAACTGAAAAACTGAGAGAAAAATTAACTCTGTAAAAAGCGAACCTCTTCACTTGAAGTTCGTAGAGATATTGGTGAAAACATTGTAGTGAGTAACCAATAAAAGTGATTTGAATATCATGACTTACTTCAATAAAAGTTAACAAAATTTTAAAAAATATGATTTGTGCTGTGCGTCTTCTATTTAACTTGCATTTGAATCGGGAACGAAAAAGAAACCAGGGGATGTCAAATTACCGAAATAAACACAACACTTGCATATTATCCCTCAAAACCATAGCAAGAGCTTAGTGTCTCCTCAAAAAATAAAATGTTGACTTGTTAAAATGTAGCTTTTTATACGCCTGTTTGAAAAAACGGGACGTATTATGTTATGGCGTTGTCCGTCCGTCTGTCCGTCTCTCCGTCCGTCCGTCCGTCCGTCCGTCCGTGTGGTTTCCGAACAATAACTTTAGTATTTGTTTTCCGAGCGGCTCCAAATGTGGTATGTGGTTTAATCACAACAAAATACAGGCCAAGTTCGAATATGGGGTCGGTCCGAACATTTTTCGCCTGAATTATGGCCCCAGTTGGACTTAGAATTCGTCAAATATTTGGTTTCCGGATGATAACTTTAGTATTTGTTTTCCGATCGGCTCCAAATGTGGTATGTGGTTTAATCACAACAAAATACAGGTCAAGTTCGAATATGGGGTCGGTCCGAACATTTTTCGCCTGAATTATGGCCCCAGTTGGACTTAGAATTCGTCAAATATTTGGTTTCCGGATGATAACTTTAGTATTTGTTTTCCGATCGGCTCCAAATTTGGTATGTGGTTTAATCACAACAAAATACAGATCAAGTTCGAATACGGGGTCGGTCCGAACATTTTTCGCCTGAATTATGGCCCCTGTTGGACTTAGAATTCATCAAATATTTGGTTTCCGGATGATAACTTTAGTATTTGTTTTCCGATCGGCTCCAAATTTGGTATGTGGTTTAATCACAACAAAATACAGGTGTAGTTCGAATATGGGGTCGGTCTGAACAATTTTTGCCTGAATTATGGCCCCTGTTGGACTTAGAATTCGTCAAATATTTGGTTTCCGGATGATAACTTTAGTATTTGTTTTCCGATCGGCTCCAAACTTGGTATGTGGTTTAATCACAACAAAATACAGGTCAAGTTCGAATATGGGGTCGGTCTGAACAATTTTTGCCTGAATTATGGCCCCTGTTGGACTTAGAATTCTTCGTCAAATATTTGGTTTCCGAATGATAACTTTAGTATTTGTTTTTCGATTGGCTTCAAACTTGTTAGTCTTTTACTCAAATGACCGTAACATATATATATATGCCAGTATAAATTTCTCGCACTCTAAAAAAATTGCAAATGTGTTAAAATGGTACAATTTGAACAGTTCACGGGCGTATGATGCAATGCCCAGCGGTGCTCTTGTTTGTTGTCAATTTTTGCATCTTGACAAATCCCGAAATCTGATAGTACAAGGCAGATCCCACCCGTGCATGGGTGGAACCATGGTCTGAAATCCTGGGGAGGGAGGTGCATGCTAATGAAGATTGGGGTGTGGAGGGGTGGAATCTCAGAATTGAGGGTGCTGTACTTGTATTTAGGAAAGGAAATTTCAAATTTGGGGGTGGGAGGAGCCAACTGGTGGAATGGGGGGGATAGGGTGCTGAGCTCCCTAGAAATCCCATGGCTCCTCCACTGGATCCTACTGACTTGATTTTCAGTGTTTGACAGGTCTGTAGACAAATTTTTGCCCAGGGTATATTTCCTTATCATTAGGGTCCATTAGCTGAAACTGTGCTCATGTTTCAGTTTATCCCCTCATTTTTCTCACTTGAATTTATGGTATGTTTATGAAGAGGTGGGAGTGTTGGTTGTGGGATTGTTTGGAATTTATTTTATGCAACCTTTTTCCAGCCTAACTTTCATTTTCAGTTAGATGAAACTGTGCATATGTACCCGCAACATTGCCAATATTTAATTTTAATTATTTTTAAAAACATTTTTGAGCATGAATTTTCAATGTAGTGGATGGGGTGGGAAGGACAGTTTCTGTCTTGTATGGAAAAACAAGCTTCACCACGTAAAAATCTCACTATTTTGAGTTTTTAAACTTCAAACCGTGGGAACGGCGTGCCACATACATATAATGACTAAGTTTGTTTCTCAGTGCCTTTTCCAGATTTTTGAGAACACTAACAAATGTAAATATGTTGGGGTGAGCACGCTGAACAGTCTTGTTTAAGGAAGCAAACAGATTGCTAACTGAGACATTTTAGTCCCAACGTGTCCATGAATAACGTACACTTGGTCCCATAAAGGCGAGCAAGAATAGAAAGTTCCATCCATATACAGTTCAGATAATTGTTGCATAATTTCAAGACAGTCATTTCTTTCAAAGCACAAAATTTTGTCATCACCACCGTTGTTAAAACACAAAAAGTGTTCTACATCCAGTGCTGTTGACCATCTATGTTTCAGGTCAGCTTCTCACAGTTCACTTGGTAGTGCAGGTGCAGTTTTTCTTTGTCGCTTATAAAGGCCACTCTTTAAACTATGAAATGCTGAAACATCAATAGCCAAGTCTCTTTCCACACTAGAAATGTCCTCTTCAAAAACTGCATCCTCATTTTCTCTTGGATGGTTATGTGACTTTACATTTCTGACATAATCTTCTACAGTTGTGCATTGTGCATTTAGCGTTACACCCTGGATCAACATCTTTCCAATGGACACTATCTGTAAACATCAAGTAACACTTGCTCCCCACCTCTCTGGGAAAGGACATACTCACCACATTGCACAGTAGCCATTTCTAGGAAAGTGACCAGTTTACGGCGGTCGTACTGTAAACATTAAGCAACTTCAATTCAAATAAATAAAATAGAAATGTAGTAGTTGTTTTGCAAATTCTTATTCAATTAACATTGACCTGTTCCTAACATGAAAAGCAGACGACACTTGCAAATATAATTCTTGAAAAACAGAATATTTTTATACTGTACCAATGACCCAGACATAGCTGGTGCTAACTCTTAAAATATAGGGCCAAACACAAATTTTGCCCCCCAATCCCCAAAATTTGCATCTAAAACCAAAGAAAACATGTCCTGAATGGCCCTCCACACTTCACCTCCACTGCGCATGCGCAGTGTCAAGGACATTCCAAAATTGGCGCCATTAATCATTCTAAGTTTGGCCCTTCATCAGTTAACATCTGACTGATCTTTGTGCTTGTAAATCTCAGTTTAAATGATGCCAGACACATAAATATTAGTGAAATGGTGATTCTAAGGAGGATAGAGAAGGAGGAGAGGAAAAATGTGTGACAGAATATTATCAGGGCTGTAACTTAAAATTTTTTAATGAAATTATGTTAAGTTACCTATTTTCGAGGCAGCAGCCATTTTTTTGTCATTCTGATTATTTAGTTACACTGATTTTTCAGTGTTTTCCTCTCTCCCTGTCCTTTAAGTCCCCCCTTGCTATTCTCCCATGCTTTTGGCATAGTTTTTGTAATTATTATTACTAAATTTTCTTGGGAGTTTTAGCTGAATAACAGAATGAATTCTGTTCTTTTCCCCATGTTTACGTCTTCACCTACGGGTGGTTAGGCGTTGTGTTCTGCATCTACCATCTGATGTTCTGCAGTTTCTTCCCTGGAAGTCTCTGTTTTGCATCAGATAGTGTATTTTTGGTAACTGATTCCGGGCCTGGGTGCCTGGAGTCTTATTTTAGTGTTTTTACATTCATTGTTTACATTTACAACAGCCCTCTGTGTGAGGGGGGGATTTCTTGAAAATAATATCTTGATGTTATTTTAATCATAACTAGATACATTATTATTGTTCGTAAGTGTTGAATAAATTGTTTAAAATATTTTTAAAATTTTTGTCCACACTTAGGCTTGGGATCCATTGGGGCTCAACGTTACTTTTCAGAAACTTGGGCTGTTCTGAAAAAATATTTTTTCAAAATATTTTGATTTCAATTATTTTTTCTATATTAATGGATCATATTATTATTATGTATTTTGATTGCCAGGGGTTGGTGCGAGTACCAGGACTTGTTTTCTTTTCACATTGAAAGGATTTTGATCAGTTGTAATAAGAGGAAGTCTTCCTCTGACTTTTATAATCATTCTATATGTGGTCAGTGTACTCGCATTAACTCCTGTTCTGTATAGTATGATTTCGATGACAACATGGGAAGCGTATGTCACGGTATGTTAGTGGGGAATTGGACACTCCGGTCCTTTCCCCGCAGGGTCACTCTACTTTATCAATTTCTATTTCAGACGATCAAGATTAGGGTGATGTATCTGTGATGTCTTCCAACAGTGTGCCTCCGTCGTCACAATTAATGAAGGGCTAGCGGAAAAGTGCTCAAGTAAATACGCCAATTGCCTAAGAGGACCCTAGTAGGTTCGACGGCCTTTGACGTCCGCTAGCTCGCCCGGTGTAGCGTCCATTCATCGAATGGTTCGGCAGCCGGGTTCGTCCGTTGCGGTCTAGAAGGAGTTTTGGGGTGATGCGAGCACTATAAATCAACCAAATGCACACCCAGTGACGGCGGATTAGAGGGAGAACGGAGGAAGCCTTTTAGTCCGGTTCATAGCTCGTTCTGGTCCATCCGGATGGCGAGCGAGAGAGGCCCCTCTCTCGTACAACAACATCTGGCCCCAGATGTTGTGGTACAAAATGTTTCGCATTCGGAGCATACGTCCGTCACTCGGGACGCTCCGACATATAGTCAGTCCGGAGTAGACTGTCAATAAGGCTTCCTCATTCTCATGGTAGCGCACACGACTGCTCTTGGCTACGTGACCTCGGATATCCAGTCAGCTTCGCCAGTCAGAGAATCATCGGCGACCAGGTCACACCATCCGGTAGCCAGGGACACGAGGCCTGCAGACTCCGGACGTTCGCATAGGAAAGTGTGCGGAAGTCAACGTACACGGAGCTTCTGGCGGCAATGCATCGTAAGACCGCTACTGCACAGTCCTCGGGAACGGACGTGCTTTCCTAAATAGCACAGCTTATCCCAGCATCAACTGAATCTGTCGCATATGTTTTATCCGACGATGCTGGGTCGGGACGCTCCGCGGAAGTGGGTACGGACGTCCAAAAATTTCATCCGGTCCGACGGGATGCCGAAAGGGATTTGGAGGATTTCGAGCTTTCCCTTTCGGAACAACATATGCTGTTGTGTATGTCATCTGACTTGATCTTCTACAGCTTCTTTCGTCGGACCAGAATGCTGCGATGCCGGATAAGAAACTGATAGCGCCGGTGGACTTAGAAATTTTTGGTTCGGTTCAGGGACATCGTCCCTCAGTTCCGACATAGTCCAATAATGTCACACAAACTTTCGAATTATTGAACGACGCTATATATATTATTATTATATGCTTGCTATAACCGAGCATTTCTGGTTTCTTGTTCGCAAAGTTACGGAGATGTCTTTCAAAAGTGTGCCTCTGTCGTCATAGTTAATGAAGAGCTAGCGGCAATAAGTGCTCATGGAATATGTCTATCGCCTAAGAGATCCCTTGTAGGATCGACGGAGTGACATTCGCTAGCTCACTCGGTGTAGTGTACATTCATCGAATGGTTCGGCTGCCGGGTTCGTCCGTAGCGGTCTAGGAAGGAGATTTGGGTGATGCGAGCACTATAATTACTTTAGTACTCACCCAGTGACGGCAGATTGAGGACAGATCGGAGGAAGCCTGTTAGTCCGGTTCCTGGCTTGTCCAGGTCCGTCCGGGCTGTGAGCGAGAGAGGTCCCTCTCTCGTCCAACAACATAGGGGACCGCATGTTGTGGTTCAGATATTTTACATTCGGAGCATATGTCTGTCGGTCGGGACGCTCCGTTATATTTACAGTCCGAGAGACTGTCGATAATGCTTCCTCATCCTCACAGCAGGGCACACGACCGCACATTGGCTACGTGACCTCGAGTATCCGATCAGTTTCGTCATTCAGTGATTCCACGGCGAATAGGTCACGCCATCCGGTAGCCAAGGGACACGAGGCCTATACACTCCGTTCGCTCGCATATTGGTAGTATGCACGGGGTAACGATCACGGAGCTTCCAGCGGCAATGCATTGTAGGACCGCTTCTCCTCAGGCCTCAGTGACGGACGTGCTATCCGAGTTAGCACAGTTGTTTCGCAGCATCCCAGCAATCGACAGTTTCTTACTCGAATCAGGAATTATCTGACGGCGCTGGGTCGGTGCGGTCTGCGGTTGCATCAGGTACGGACGACCGAACGCTTTATAGGGTCCGACAGGATGGCAAAAGGGATTCGAAAGATTTCGAGTTTTCCCTTTCGTAGCATCGGAAGCTGCCATTCATATCTTCTGGCATTATCTTCCAGTGATTGTTATTTCGGACTACATTGCTGCGATGTTGGATAAGAGACTTATAGCGTCATTGGACACGGAATTTTGGATCGGTTCAGGGTCATTGTCCCTGACTTACCGACACAGTCCAATAATGTCATTACAACATGTGTTTTATTTTTCGACGCTATATACCGGTATGCATATAAGCCTGCTACCAAGCATGATAGTTTAGTTTCTTGTCCGCAATGCTCATTTCTGCCGTTTTATCATTTATACGAATAATTTATTTTGGCAGAGCAGGGCATACCGAGAGTTCGTATGCGTCTAGACGGCGTGGTTAAAGACTGGAAATATTCTTTTTCGCCGTCTATGTCTTTTCCAACCACAATGTTGGAAACGACAATGATGTCTAGTAGACTTAACTTAGACGCTTTATCATACGTAATCCACCTTACTGAGGCGTTATCATTACGTCTTCAAGAAAAGATTTACGGGATATTATTCTCAATGTGATTTCTTTTGAGGGCAGTAGTTTGTTCACGTATAACTCCGCCCTTCAGTGGCTGATTGGAGTTGGTTAGACGTGATGCAGCCCTAGCTACTTCCACGCGCGTGGATAGTAAGGTGAAGAACTCTCTCAGAGTCGCTTCGTTCTCGGAGAAGCCTCTCTTCGACGGCAACTTTTCAGCAATCCATGAATTGCTCGATTTACACGTTCTCTTGTCTATCTAGTGTTACAAGAGATTCAGACTGGGGCAAACATTCAGTGGTTGACTCAGAGAGTGCCACTGCAGTTGCCGGATCCGAGTGTTATAGTTATGACGGTTGCCAGTCAAACAGATTGGGATATAATATTGATCCCAACGGATTCGAAGTGCCAGGGTCTTTGGGTTCCGCAGTCTCTAAGCAAGCAATTATCTTCCGCAGAATAATGTTTTTTAGGCTTGCTTTATGTCATTGCATGAACATTATTCAAAAATGCATGTCCAAATCCTGTCCGTTAATTCGACAGTAGTGGCGTATCACCGGAACCAGGGAGGCACTCATTCGTTTCCGTTATTCAATTTAATGGAAAGAATCCGTCTGTTGGTTATAGTACACCAAGTTCTGTTTCGGTCCGTCATATTCCGGGTCGTCTGATTGTTTTACCGGACTCCCGTTCACTTAGGGGTCGCTTGTTGCCGTCAGAATGGACTCTCAACAAACAAGTATTCAATCAGATTTGCTATCTATGGGAGCGCCCAATGATAATTTATTAACGACACAGCTTGCTAATCAATTGCAGACGTATGTGTTGGCTTGTCCGGATCTCTGAGCTAATGTTGTTAACGCTCTATTGATCTAATAGGACGGAATGATAGGATACGCGTATCTTCCGGCGCTGTTGTTTCAGCAGGTATTGCTAAGATAAACAACCACAATACATTTCTGTTGATAGCATCTCTGTCTCCACAGAGACCGTGGGTAATTTACTCTGATGTCTACTGTGGGACTTAACGTGAAATCTTCCTCAGTGAGAGGATCTTTTTTCGCTGGGTAAATCGTGTCATCTTTATCACAACCCGCAAGGTCGCAATCTTCACGTATTCCATTGTGTGGTCCGTATTGCATTGTAAGCATTGTACTGGACGAGCTTTGGACATGATTTCTTACTATAGGAGACCCTCTTCTTCGCTATTCTATGCGGCTAAAGTGGAGGCTCTTCCGTCGTTGGTGTAGGGATCACTATGTTCATATTGTTGATCCCTCCATACTACTCATTGCAACTTTTTAGTATACTTGTTTGACAAGATCTACTGCAGCCTGTTATTATTAAGGTTATAGGTTTATGTTACCTCATACCTATGCACTCTATGATAGTTTACAATTGAGTCTTATGTCTCTTTATCTAAGTCAGTTAGTAACTTTTTGATAAATAGACTTAGAATCTTTAGATTAAATTCCTATATGGAATTTAACTTCGGTTCTTATTTAGCTAAGTAATCATTTGAGCCTCTGGAAACAGTAGTTTTCAAATTCTGACTTTTTAGACAGTAATTCTGTTGGCTTCTCTTTTACTGAAGAGTCAGTGAGTTTCATGCACTATCGATGGATGATTTTCACTTTCATAGTTTCGGAATCACTACTTCCTTTACTATTTAGGTTGGATTTTGCATAAGAGTTAGGCTCCTAATATCTGGAACCTATTGTTATTAAGGGCCTTCCGTCTTCGTACGGGCATAGGCCTTTACTCTGTCCGGTTAGAGTTTATGTATTTATAAACAGATATCTGTTTATTACTACGGGCGTAAGCTTCTTCTGTCTTTGATGCCTAATAGAAGGATGTTACGCTCCATTCTATTGCTAATGGATTCAATTAACTATCGGTACTGCTTATGGTATATCATTGACTCAGCAGTTGTGCTTAAGATTTCGGCTCATGAACTAAGAGTTCTTCTACATCTTGGGCTTACATTAATAGTGTCGCTATTATAGATTTTTGAAGGCTGCTCATTGCGCTCAGCCATCCACATTCATGAATTTTTATCTCAGAAATATCGAGTCCATTTCTGGAGGCCTCTATTGTTAGGTCTATTATCTACTGCTCAGAATGTCATTCACTTAACAGTTGCTACTATAGCTAGGTAGGCTGTCTGTTTCGGCAGTGACTCTGTTCTGCTGCCCTCTTCGCTCTGGGCTATTTGACCCAGGGCAAGAAAAAAGGGGGGGGGGGAGGGTGTTCCCTTGGGTCACCTGTTTTACTATGAAAACAAGGGGATACCTCCTCCGGAGTTAGTAATTCTGAGCTGTTATTGGGATGGTTGTTTAGTGAGAAGTTTATGTTTTAAAAATTCATTCAAGTCTTAGTTTTTAAAGTATAGCTTTTGAATATAGCACGTGTCAACGGACATGATTATGCAATCCTCAGACACTTTTAAGGAGTATAAGAGTCTCTATTCTTTAGACTTACTTTATTTATTGGCTTACTTTAAAAATTATTAGTATAAGGATTATATTGGATATTAATAGAGTACATGGATGTATGATGCTCAATTTTGGAAGGTGTTGTATCTTTCTAATTTATCATAAATAAGAAAGATACATGTAAGGCCTATTACTTCTTTTTCCCTAGAGAGGATGACTCTGTTTTATATTATTGAGCGTATTCCATCTTGCTCTATGTCCTTGGCCCTCCAGCCTTTTTACTATTCAGCTATGTCTGGGTCATTGGTACAGTATAAAAATGTTAAAAAATTTATAGTAATTTCTATATTTTTTATACTTACCAATGACCCAGACGGGGATGGCCCTCCCAGGAGTTGGGAACTCTTGCCTCCCCGCTGAGTACATAGCCCTTACCAGGCACTGGTTATTAGAATGATTAATGGCGCCATTTTCGGAACGTCCTTGACACTGCGCATGCGCAGTGGAGGTGAAGTGTGGAGGGCCATTCAGGACATGTTTTCTTTGGTTTTAGATGCAAATTTTGGGGATTGGGGGGCAAAATTTGTGTTTGGCTCTATATTTTAAGAGTTAGCACCAGCTATGTCTGGGTCATTGGTAAGTATAAAAAATATAGAAATTACTATAAATTTTTTAACTTTTATACTAAAACCAATGGCCGAGACTTAGCTGGTGCACCCGCAATATTATTAAGGGCCAAACACAAATTTTGAAACCCCCCCCCCAATACCCAAAATTTGCATACAACACCAAAAATTAAAAGTCCTATCTGGCCCTCCACACTTCTAGCACTTGCGCATGTGCAATACCCAGGAAGAGAATGGAATTGGCGTAAACATCATTCTTCTGTTTGGCCCAAAGTCAGTAACAACTGAACTGACATCTGTGCTTTAAAATCTCATTTTTGAAGATACCAGACACAAATCAATGATGGTTTTCATGGAATCAACAGTGTAGCAGGATGCTGGAAGTGAATAATTCTGGTTTTTGGATGTTCAGGTCTGTAACTTTATAATTTTTATGTAAAATTATTCATCAATTTCGGGATATGCTTCTGAACGTTGTCATTATAATATGACTTCATTGTTGTTTTGTTAGTATTACTTCCCTTTCCTCTCCTGAACCCTCCTGTTATATTCCCAAGCTCTTTCAGCTTTTTAGCTCACCTGACTGTAAGTCTGTGTGAGCTATTGCCATTACTTGGCATCCGTCGGCTGTTGTCTCGTCCATCATCCATCGTCTGTTAACTTTTGCAAACTTTGCTTCTTCTTCACAGCCATTCAGCCAAATTCAAACATATATTGCACAAACCATCCCTGGAGAATACCCTTTCTTTTTGTTTTGAAGCGGCTGCCTTCTTCAGACTCTGGTCAATGATGCCAAAGCCTAAAAATCTTTAAAAATCTTCTTCTCATGAACCACCTGAGAGATTGCCTTGATATATGGTACGGAACACTCTTTGGTGTTGAAGATTAAAGTTTGTTCAAGGGAAGCTGGTAGATCAATATTTGGTTTCTCTGTGGGCACATACTCATTTCGGGCTCTACTCAAAATTTCTTTTTTAAGAACTGATGGGCCGATTTGAACCAAATTTTTATGTATTATAAGCGGGTCCAAAGTACATGATTGATTCCCCCAATTTTTTTTTTAGTAGCCATGTGGGTACCCCAGGGGCTAAAAATAGAAAAAATTCAAATGCCCATATTTCCCAAACTAAACGGAACAAAGAACTGTTATTTGGTATGAAGCATCCTTTTGACAAGTCATTACGTGTGCACTCCATATAAAAAAAATATCCCAATATTGACTGAGTGTGTTATGTATGATTATATAACAGCAGGTATTTACTCACTAATCAGTGTTGATTGGGAAAACACCTCGCAATTTACATAAAAAGTTCTATTCACTAAATCCCTTTTCTGTGCCTGAAATATTTGATTTTCTATGTCAAAAAAATCCTTTAAACGTGAAAATCGGTCCAATAATTCATGTTTTGTGTTTAAATAAATCTTGGAAAAAAATGCGAATTTTGACTATCCCGTGAAGCAGTGTGGCTGTTCCAACTATCGGATTTACATGACATAAATTAGTCTGAACTCGCTAAATCGAGGTCATTGTTGTTGAAAAAATATTCTGATTCTCAGCCGAAGCCGACGGGTACAGATAACTATACATTTTTTATTTTGGACATCATGGCAATTTATCTGCTTTTCGCCTGGGATATAACATCATAATCCACCCAAATGTTAAATTAAAACGCACTTTTTATTCTTTCTGACAGCCGCTATTTTACCCCAAGCACGGTGGAAATTATCTTCAAAACACGGATGAGATCCAATTCGATTAAAACCGGACCGTGCTTCTCTTCTCTTTTTACGGAGCTACTTTAAAACACGGTATAAAAATTCGACTAGGCATTTGTCCGATCAGGCTATGAAGTGTGTCCCCACGGAACGAAACGTCGCCACCCAGGAATACTTGAGTTTATGGTCACGAGAACCGTGACACCGCCGTGACATCTTATTCAACCCGGGGAATCGGTCATCTCAGCGGTGACTGATACAGGTGATAAAACTAGTTTTGGCTCCCATTTGGAGGGGGTGGGGGGGTTGAAAAGATTAGGACCAAAACGCATGCTCTATTCAATTCAGTTGAATTCGGTCGAACTCAAACCGTTCTCCGCCCTAACTCGGTGATAATGTTGCGGCATCGTACTATGATGAGGATAATTAATGCTTGCCCCCCCCCCCCCCTTCTTTTTTTTAAGAACTTCATGAACTGTAACTGGAACCACAGGACCATTCCGGTTGTCTGGTTGTCGTGGACCCCACAGGTGACACTTACAAAATAAATGATAGGATTACAACTACCAATTTCTCTAAACATAGCTTGTGGCCCCTCATTGGTACGACACGTGATTTATTTACTTATTTACCAGTAAAACAGCGAATCGTGATTAGCGAGCTCATTCCGGCGAGGGGTCATAAGTTATGCTTTTTTAGAGAAAAATTGGAAGTGTACTAAAATTTGAATGGAGACATTTGTAAAAAGTGCGGGACGCATATTATCCTTGACGTTGGTTAAAAGGCAAACAGAAATTCCAAAATGGTCAGTTGCAGTACTTCGTTCCCTCCGTACTTGGGAGGATGTGCAGATGCAGCGCGCCTCACCAGTGACGTGGATGAAGTTTGGAAAAGCTTTTCAACACCCCCACCCCCCCCCCCCCCCCCCCCCCCCCCCCACCCCACCAAATGGGAGCCAAAAATTACAGACAACTCGGACCAAAGACAACTCAGACCAAGACAAGTCGGTCCACTTTTGAAGACAACTCGGACCAACATTGAAGACAACTCGGACCAACCTTGAAGACAACTCCGACGGACCAACTTTGAAGACAACTCGGACCAACTTTGTAGACAACTCGGACCAACTTTGAAGACAACTCGGACCAACTTTGAAGACAAGCTTGACATATCATACAAACATAGGTGTCAATCAAACAATAATAATAATATATTATTATTATATGATTGACACCTATGTCTGAATGATTTTTCTGACAAACAATTGTCAGTGACAGGGATTGGAAGTGGAATTGGTGTTCACACATGAAGGAGTGAATATTTCGAATAACAAGAATGATATTTATTTTTCACTGAAGTTTATTTAGCAAATAAACAAATAAAAACAATAATACTTCTCGCACACAAACATAGCACGTTATCTTAGCACAATATCTTAAGATGAATATTGATACAAATATTTACAGTCGTATGTAAAAACCATTTAAACAAAACAGACATATAGCACATTTTAGCACACATATGGAGAGGGGCGGTGTGTGCGAGAGGGATGGGTGGTGGTGGTGGTCTGCGTGTACTCGCAACCGATACCACCCAAACTGTCCCTGGCCGAACCGTTCCCAAACTGTTTTACCCAAACCCTCCCCAACTATTTTCCCCAAACCATCCCTGGGCGACCAATAATATTAGCCACAAATAATAAAAAATAAAGCTTTATGAGACGCGTGTTCATAGCGAATATTATTGGACTACTTGATAAAGACATTATGATAAGCACTAAATATCTAAAGTTTCAACTAATTAGTTGGACTAATATCATCGAAACCGCGCAAGCACTAAAATTTTTATACTGTACCAATGACCCAGACATAGCTGGTGCTAACTCTCAAAATATAGGGCCAAACACAAATTTTGCCCCCCAATCCCCAAAATTTGCATCTAAAACTAAAGAAAACATGTCCTGAAAGGCCCTCCACACTTCGCCCCTACTGCGCATGCGCAGTGTCAAGGACGTTCCGAAATTGGCGCCATTTATCATTCTAAGTTTGGCCCTTCATCAGTTAACATCTGACTGATCTTTGTGCTTTTAAATCTCAGTTTAAATGATGCCAGACACATAAATATTAGTGAAATGGTGATTCTAAGGAGGATAGAAAAGGAGGAGAGGAAAAGAATGTGTGACAGAATATTATCAGGGCTGTAACTTAAAATTTTTTAATGAAATTATGTTAAGTTACCTATATTTTTATACTGTACCAATGACCCAGACTTAGCTGGTGCTAACTCCACAAAAACCAGGGCCAAACACAAATTTTGCCCCCCAATCCCCAAAATTTGCATCCAAAACAAAAAGAAATCATGTCCTAAAGGACCTCCATAGTACGACTCTACTGCGCATGCGCAGCGACGCAGTCGTCCCGAAATTGGCGCCAAATATCATTCTCTGTTTGGCCCTTCATCAGTCAACATCTCACTGATCTTTGTGCTTGTAAATCTCAGTTTAAAGGATGCCAGACACGTAATTCTTGGAGAAAATGTGTTTCTAAGGAGGATAGAAGGAGGAGAGGAAAAAAGAAGTGGCAAAAAATAATCAGGGCTGTACTTAAAATTTTTTGTTGAAATTATGTTAAGTTGCCTATTTTCGAGGCAAACGCCTCTTGTTGTCATTCTTGCTAATTGTTGCACTGCTTATTCAGTGTTTCCTCTCCCCTAACCTTCTAAAGTCCCCCCTTGCAATTCTCCCATGCTTTTGGCATATTTTTGAGAAGTTTCATTTCTAAAAATTCCCTGGGAGAGTTGCTTGGTTACAGAATGTTTTCTGTTATTTTCCCCATAGTTACGTTTTCACCCATGGGTGTATAACGTTTGTGTTCTGCATCTTCCATCTGATGTTCTGCAGATTCTCCCCTGGGAGTCTCTGTTTTGCATCAGATAGAGTGTAATTGATGACTGATTCCGGTCCAGTTTTTTCAGTGCCTGGAGTCATGTTTTCTTCTGTGTTTACACTGTTTGTTTTCATTGGCAACAGCCTTTTTTGAGGGGGGCTGTTTGCCTTTGAGGTAGTTTATCTCATTATAAGATACATTTATATTATCCGAAAGTGTCTCATTAATTATTTTATATAATTTTAAAATTTTTGACCACACTTTGCCATCGGATCCATCGGGGCTCAACGTTACTTTTCAGCAACTTGGGCTTCTCTGAAAAAATATTTTTTCAAAATTATTTTGTTTTGCAATTGTTTTTTCATTTATTAATGGATCATGTTATTATGTATCTTTGTGTCAGGGGTTTTTGCGAGTAACTAGGACTTATTGTTGTTCTTTCACAATGAAGGGAACTTGTTCAAATTGTAATAGGAAGAAATCTTCCTCTGACTTTCATGATTATTGCATTAATTGTAGTCAGTGTTCTCGCATTAATCCCTGTCCTGTATGTGAACATTGGGATGAGAAACATTGGAAACGTGTGTCACGATATGTTGTTTCTGGAGAAAGAGCGATGCCGGCTCTTTCTCCACAAGGTCACTCTACTCTCTCAGTTTCTATTTCAGAGGAACCAGAACAGGGTGATGTTTCCATGTTATCTTCTTCAAGTGTGCGTCCGTCGTCACAAATAAATACAGAGCTAGCGGCAAAAGTGCTCATGGAGATTAGACAAATGTCGTCCGCTAGCTCGCCCGGTGTAGCGTCCATTCACCGAATGGTTTGGCAGCCGGGTTCGTCCGATGCGGTCCAAGAGGAAATTTTGGGTGATGCGAGCACTATAAAAATAATAGATGCACACCCAGTGACGGCGGATAGTGAACGAGAACGGAGGAAGCCTTTTAGTCCGGTTCCTAGCTCGTCCAGGTCCAGCCGGGCCGCGAGCGAGAGAGGCCCCTCTCTCGTACAACAACATCTGGGACCAGATGTTGTGGTACAAAATGTGTCTTTAGCGGAGCATACGTCCGTCGCTCGGGACGCTCCGTTGTATAAGCAGTCCGCAGAGACTGTTAAGGCTTCCTCTTCTCGCCGGCGCACACGACCGCACCTTGGCTGCTTCGCCGATGAAGGATTCTTCGGCGACCAGGTCACACCATCCGGCAGCCAGGGATTCGAGACCGATGGACTCCGGACGTTCGCATAGGAAAAGTATGCGGGAGCCATCTGATGCGGAGCTGCCCTCGGCAAAGCAGCGAAAGACCGCTCCTCCGCAGGTCTCGACGTCGGACATTCTAGTGCAGATAGCACAGCTTATCGCAGCATCCCAGCAGCCGACAGAGACGGTGTCGGATCGAGAATTATCCGACGGCGCTGGGTCGGTACGCTCCGCCGAAGCATCGGGGGCGGACGACCGGGAACATCGGGAGGTCCGACCGGATGGTGAAAGGGATACGGATGAATTGGAGCTATCCCTTTCGGAACAACACAAAGCTGCCGTGGACTTCATCCGGCACTTTCTTCCTCAAGTTGTTCCGTCGGGCCAGACTGCTGCGCTTCCGGACAGGAGAATTATAGCGTCATTGGACTCTGATTTTTTCGAGCGGTTCAGGGACATCGCTCCCGAGTTTCCGTCGCAGTCCAATAATGTTGCAAGAACATTTGAATTATTGAACGACGCTATTTTTAAACTTGCTTCCAGGACGGGGAAAGCAGGCTTCTTGTCCGCAAATACTCTCAACCTGCCTTTCATTAATGCAAGGAATAAATTCGACATGGCAGGTCAGGGTATACCGAGAGTTCCTCTGCGTATGGACGACGAGGCGGAAGACTTAGAGCTATCATTACCGTCGTCAGCTTCTATTTCAACCGCAGTGTTGGAAACAGCTATTGCGTCTAACAGAGCCAATTTAGATTCCTTATCTTACGCAGATCACCTTACGAAGGCGTTATCACTGCGTCTTCAAGGGGAAGAGTTTCAGGATATACAATCCTCCTTAAGACTTCTTTCAAGGGCAGTAGCTTATTCCACGTGTAACTCCGCCCTTTCAGTGGCAAATCTGGAGTTGGTTAGACGTGACGCAGCCCTGTCTACATCCACACTAGTGGATTCTAAGGTGAAGAACTCTCTTAGAGTCGCTTCGGTCTCAGGAGATCTTCTCTTTGACGGCAAGCTTTCCGCTATTTATGATAATATTAAAAAGAAAGCTAGTGATTCTCTGTTGTTTAGATCCGCTCCTAAAAGGTCGGATACAGCAGACACAAATAAGGCGGGCACTTCTGGGTCTTATCCGCCCAAGAGAGGTTCCTATAGAGGTTCCGGTGCGTCCTCTAGCTCTTATTCGAGAGACCGTCAGGATAGCGACTCTCGTTCGGGACGTCCTTCAGGCCGGGACAATCGGTCGGACGCCCCGAGGTCGACGAGGCGAGGTGCGGGTAGTGGAAGACGTGGTTTCTCCTACCGCAGGCCTCGCAGATCCAGGAGGTGATGGCTCAAACCTCTATCGCGTTCCGGTTGGCGGAAGGTTGTCGAGTTTTTCTCAAGAGTGGGCGTCGATTACGGACGACCCGTGGGTGAGAGGAGTGACTTCGGAAGGTCTAAAGATATCCTTCAAACGAAAGCCTCCATTAACTCGAAGTCCAAAGTGGACTCATCTTCCGTCAAACCCTCAGAAAAGAGACGCTCTGCTATCAGAGGTGCAGTCTCTTTTAATGAAGAACGCGGTAGAGGTCGTAGAAAACCAGGAATCGCTGGGATTCTACAGCCATCTGTTTCTGGTTCCGAAACCAGACGGCTCGTTCCGTCCAGTCATAGATTTGAGCTGGATAAACAAGCTGATCGTCGCTCCGAAGTTTTATATGGAGACGATTCGATCGGTCAGAGCGAGTATTCGGGTGAACGATTATGCAACGAGCATAGATCTCAAAGATGCATACTTTCACGTCATGGTACATCCGACATTCCGAAAGTATCTACGCTTCGCAGTCCTAGGAGTGGTGTATCAGTTCCGGGCCATGTGCTTCGGATTGAATCTAGCACCCTGGGCTTTCACTCGGGTAATGAACTCGGTAATGATCTACTTCCGAGCTCATTCGTCTGCGGTAACGTCGGCCTACCTGGACGACATTCTTCAGAGGTACGGCAACGAGTTAACGCTTCAGAACGATGTTCAGAATCTTCTTCTATTGCTCCGACGTCTCGGTTTCATAGTAAACGAGGAGAAGTCAGATCTGGTGCCGTCCAAGTCATTCACTCATCTGGGAATGAGCTTCGAGACGCACAACAATCTCGTTCGTCTGCCGTTAACCAGAGCGAAATTAGTCAGTTGTTACGCTCGCTATTGTCTGAATACAGACAAAGTCACGGCGAGAGAATTTATGAGGCTGATAGGTCTGTGCGGAGCCGCCGCGGATCTCATTCCGATGGGACGGCTACGCACACGGCCTCTTCAAATTTTCCTGACTCAGAATTGGAGTGTGAAAATTCATTCGCTCGATGTAGACGTTCTCTTGTCAGATCAAGTGAAACAAGAGATTCAGACTTGGGCAAACATTCAGTGGTTAACTCAAGGAGTTCCGCTGCAGTTGCCGGATCCGAGTTTTACCATTATGACGGATGCCAGTCAAACAGGTTGGGGTGCATCATTAATCCCAACGGATTCGAGATGCCAGGGTCTTTGGGATCCGCAATTCCTGTGCAAGCACATAAACATCAAGGAAATGATGTCAATTTGGCTTGCGTTACGTCACTGGATGGACATTATTCACGATGCTCATGTCCAAATCCTATCCGACAATACGACAGTAGTGGCGTATATACGGAATCAGGGAGGCACTCATTCAGTTCCGTTGTTCAATCTAACGGAAAGAATCCTTCTGTTTGCGTTGGAACATCACGTTCTTCTTTCGGTCCGTCACATACCGGGTCGTCTGAATGTGCTAGCAGACTCCCTTTCACGAAAGGGTCGCTTGTTGCCGTCGGAGTGGACTCTCAACAAACAAGTATTCAATCAGATTTGCTACCAATGGGAACGGCCAATGATAGACTTATTTGCGACACATCTCAACAATCAGTTGCAGACGTATGTGTCCCCGTGTCCGGATCCAAGAGCATTTGCAGTAGACGCTCTATCGATCCCTTGGGACGGAATGATAGGATATGCGTATCCTCCAGCGCCGTTAATTCAACAAGTATTGCTAAAGATAAAACAATCTCAATGCAAGATTCTGTTGGTAGCATCTCTGTCGCCACAGAGACCGTGGATAAATCTACTCAGGTGTCTGTTGTGGGACCTACCGCGGAAGCTCCCTCCACGAGAGGATCTTCTTTGGCAGGGGAAATCGCGCCAACTACATCACAACCCGCAAGGTCTCAACCTTCACGTTTTTCCGTTGTGCGGTCCTTCTTGCATGGCAAGCACTTTACAGGACGAGCAGTGGACGCGATTTCTAACTGTAGGAGGACCTCCTCTTCGCTAAACTATGCGGCTAAGTGGAAGGTTTTCCGTCGTTGGTGTAGGGATCATTCTGTTGATATATTTGATCCCTCTATACCAGACATTGCTAACTTTCTAGTATACTTGTTTGACGAAATCAAACTGCAACCTGTTACTATAAAGGGTTATAGATCTATGTTATCTGATACTTATGCACATCATGATAGTTTACAAATTGGATCTAATGTCTCTTTATCGAAATTGGTTAGAAACTTTTCGATAAATAGACCCAGAACTCTTAGATTAATTCCTAAGTGGAATTTAGCTTGGGTTCTCCTTAAATTGAAGGAAAAGCCATTTGAACCTCTTGGGACAGTAGATTTCAAATTCTTATCTTATAAGACAGCTTTTCTCTTAGCTTTCTCTTCTGCCAGAAGAGTCAGTGAGCTTCATGCACTATCGGTGGATGATTCTCATTATCGTAGTGTTGGGAACACTATCACCTTCACTACTAATGTCGGTTTTTTAGCTAAGAATCAGGCTCCTAATAAATATCCGGAACCTATTGTTATTAAGGCTCTTCCGTCTTCAGACGGGCGTAGGCCTTTACTCTGTCCTGTTAGAGCACTACGTATCTATAAACAGAGATCTCAGTTCATCAGAAAGGGACGGAAACGTTTCTTTCTGTCTTTGATGCCTAATAGAAAGGACATTTCAGTCCATTCTATTGCTAGATGGATTCAGTTAACTATCCGTACTGCGTATGAAGATTTATCTTCTTCTCAGCAGTCTGTGCTTAAGATTTCTGCTCATGAAGTAAGAGCTCTTTCTACTTCCTGGGCTTATGCTAATAGTGTTGCTATTACAGATTTAATGAAGGCTGCTTATTGGTCTCAGCCATCCACATTTACTAATTTTTATCTCAGAAATATTGAGTCCATTTCTGGAGACCTGCATTGTTTAGGTCCGTTATCTGTTGCTCAGAATGTCGTCCACTAAACAGTTGCAACTATAGTTATGCAGGCTTTCTGTTCCGGCAGTGACTCCGTCCGGCTGCCCTCTTCGCTCTGGGCTATTTGACCAAGGGGAAGGGGGGGGGGGGGGGGCGGGTGTTCCCTTAGGTCACCTGCTTTATAGTGAAAAGCAAGGGAATGCCTCCTCCAAGACAGTATTTCTGAGTCGCTTCCGGGATGGTTTTAAAGTGTAATATTAATGTTTAATTTCATTCATGTCTTATTTTTAAAGTGTAGCTCGGTGTGAAGCATTTGTATATGTCAAGTGTCAAACGGGCTTTAATATACAATACTCGGACACTTTTAAATGATTATAAAGAGTCTCAATTCTCTGGACTACTTTATTTATTGGCTTGCTTTAAAAATAATTAGTATAAAGGTTATACTGGATGTTAATAGAGAACATGAATGTTATTGTGCTCAATTATTAAGGGTAGTGTATCTTTCTAATTTAAATATTAAATAAGAAAGATACATGTAAAGCCTAATACTCCTTTTCTCCTTAAGGGGTTACCTCTTTATTTTATAATTGAGCTTATTGGATTTTCCTCTATGTCCTAGGCCTTCCAGCCTGTTTACTATTCAGCTAAGTCTGGGTCATTGGTACAGTATAAAAATGTTAAAAAATTTATAGTAATTTATATATTTTTTATACTTACCAATGACCCAGACGGGGATGGCCCTCCCTGAGTTGGGAACTCTTGCCTCCCCGCTGAGTTCATAGCGCTGACCAGGCACTGCCAGTAAGAATGATATTTGGCGCCAATTTCGGGACGACTGCGTCGCTGCGCATGCGCAGTAGAGTCGTACTATGGAGGTCCTTTAGGACATGATTTCTTTTTGTTTTGGATGCAAATTTTGGGGATTGGGGGGCAAAATTTGTGTTTGGCCCTGGTTTTTGTGGAGTTAGCACCAGCTAAGTCTGGGTCATTGGTAAGTATAAAAAATATATAAATTACTATAAATTTTTCAACTTTCAAGGCAGCAGCCATTTTGTTGTCATTCTGATTATTTAGTTACACTGTTTTTTCAAGTGTTTTCCTCTCTCCCTGTCCTTTAAGTTCCCCCTAGCTATTCTCCCATGCTTTTGGCATAGTTTCTGTAATTATTATTACTAAAATTTCTTGGGAGTTTTAGCTGAATAACAGAATGAATTCTGTTCTTTTCCCATGTTTACGTCTTCACCTACGGGTGGTTAGGCGTTGTGTTCTGCATCTACCATCTGATGTTCTGCAGTTTCTTCCCTGGAAGTCTCTGTTTTGCATCAGATAGTGTATTTTTGGTAACTGATTTCGGGCCTGGGTGCCTGGAGTCTTATTTTAGTGTTTTTACACTCATTGTTTACATTTACAACAGCCCTCTGTGTGAGGGGGGGATTTCTAAAAAATAATATCTTTATGTTATTTTAATCATAACTAGATACATTATTATTGTTCGTAAGTGTTGAATAAATTGTTTAAAATATTTTTAAAATTTTTGTCCACACTTAGGCTTGGGATCCATTGGGGCTCAACGTTACTTTTCAGAAACTTGGGCTGTTCTGAAAAAATATTTTTTCAAAATATTTTGATTTCAATTATTTTTTCTATATTAATGGATCATATTATTATTATGTATTTTGATTGCCAGGGGTTAGTGCGAGTACCAGGACTTGTTTTCTTTTCACTTTGAAAGGATATTGATCAATTGTTTTAAGAGGAAGTCTTCCTCTGACTTTATTATCATTCTATATGTGGTCAGTGTACTCGCATTAACTCCTGTTCTGTATCGTATGATTTCGATGACAATATGGGAAGCGTATGTCACGGTATGTTGTTGGGGATTTGGACACTCCGGTCCTTTCCCCGCAGGGTCACTCTACTTTATCAATTTCTATTTCAGACGATCAAGATTAGGGTGATGTATCTGTGATGTCTTCCAACAGTGTGCCTCCGTCGTCACAATTAATGAAGGGCTAGCGGAAAAGTGCTCATGTAATACGCCAATTGCCTAAGAGGACCCTAGTAGGTTCGACGGCCTTTGACGTCCGCTAGCTCGCCCAGTGTAGCGTCCATTCACCGAATGGTTCGGCAGCCGGGTTCGTCCGTTGCGGTCTAGAAGGAATTTTGGGGTGATGCGAGCACTATAAAATTATCTTAATGCACACCCAGTGACGGCGGATCGGAGGGAGAACGGAGGAAGCCTTTTAGTCCGGTTCATAGCTCGTTCCGGTCCATCCGGACGGCAAGCGAGAGAGGCCCCTCTCTCATTCAACAACATCTGGCCCCAGATGTTGTGGTACAAAATGTGTCGCTAGCGGAGCATACGTCCGTCGCTCGGGACGCTCCGTTGTATAGGCAGTCCGCTGAGACTGCTAAGGCTTCCTCTTCTCGTCAGCGCACACGACCGCACCTTGGCTGCGTGACCGCCGATATATTACCAGCTTCGCCGATCAAGGATTCTTCGGCGACCAGGTCACACCATCCGGCAGCCAGGGATTCGAGACCGTTCCGTTCGCATAGGAAAAGTATGCGGGAGCCATCTGATGCGGAGCTGCCCTCGGCGAAGCAGCGATAGACTGCGCCTCCGCAGGTCTCGACGCCGGACATTCTTGTGCACATAGCACAGCTTATCGCAGCATCCCAGCAGCCGACAGAAACGGTGTCGGATCGAGAATTATCCGACAGCGCTGGGTCGGTAGCCGGGGACTCGAGGCTTGCAGACTCCGGACGTTCGCATAGGAAGTGTGCGGGAGTCAACGTACACGGAGCTTCCGGCGGCAATGCATCGTAAGTCCGCTAATGCACAGGCCTCGGGAACGGACGTGCTTTCCTTAATAGCACAGTTTATCGCAGCATCCCAGCATCAACTGAATCTGTCGCATATATTTTATCCGACGATGCTGGGTCGGGACGCTCCGCGGAAGCGGGTACGGACGTCCGAAAGTTTCATCCGGTCCGACGGGATACCGAAAGGGATTCGGAGGATTTCAAGCTTTCCCTTTCGGAACAACATATGCTGCGATGCCGGATAAGAAACTGATAGCGTCGGTGGACTTAGAAATTTTTGGTTCGGTTCAGGGACATCGTCCCTCAGTTCCGACATAGTCCAATAATGTCACACAAACTTTCGAATTATTGAACGACGCTATATATATTATTATTTTATGCTTGCTATCCAAGCATTTCTGGTTTCTTGTTCGAAGAGTTATGGAGATGTCTTTCAAAGTGTGCCTCTGTCGTCATAGTTAATGAAGAGTTAGCGGCAATAAGTGCTCATGGAATATGTCTATCGCTTACGGAGTGACATTCGCTAGCTCACCCGGTGTAGCGTACATTCATCGAATGGTTCGGCTGCCGGGTTCGTCCGTTGCGGTCTAGGAAGGAGATTTGGGTGATGCGAGCACTTTAATTACTTTAGTACTCACCCAGTGACGGCAGATTGAGGACAGATCGGAGGAAGCCAACAACATAGGGGACCGCATGTTGTGGTTCAGATATTTTACATTCGGAGCATATGTCCGTTGCTCGGGGTGCTCTGTTATATTGACAGTCCGAGAGACTGTCTTTAATGCTTCCTCATCCTCACAGCAGGGCACACGACCGCACATTGGCTACGTGACCTCGAGTATCCGATCAGTTTCGGCATTCAGTGATTCCACGGCGAATAGGTCGCGCCATCCGGTAGCCAAGGGACACGAGGCCTGTACACTCCGATCGCTCGCATATTGGAAATATGCACGGGGTAACGATCTCGGAGCTTCCAGCGGCAATGCATCGTAAGACCGCTTCTCCTCAGGCCTCAGTGACGGACGTGCTATCCGAGTTAGCACAGTTGTTTCGCAGCATCCCAGCAATTGACAGTTTCTCGGTCGAATCAGGAATTATCCGACGGCGCTGGGTCGGTGCGGTCCGCGGTTGCATCAGCTACGGACGACCGAACGCTTTATAGGGTCCGACAGGATGGCGAAAGGGATTCGAAAGATTTCGAGTTTTCCCTTTAGTAGTATCGGAAGATGCCTTTCATATCGTCTGGCATTTCTTCCAGTGATTATTTTTCGGACTTCATTGCTGCGATCTTGGATAAGAGACTTATAGCGTCATTGGACTCGGATTTTTCGATCGGTACAGGGACATTGTCACTGACTTACTGACGCAGTCCAATATTGTCATTACAACATGTGTTTTATTTTTCGACGCTATATATTTATATATATATACAAGCCTGCTACTAAGCATGATAGTTTAGTTTCTTGTCCGCGTTGCTCATTTCTGCCATTTTATCATTTTTACAAATAGTTTATTTTGGCAGAGCAGGGCATACCGAGAGTTCATATGCGTCTAGACGGTGTGATTAAAGACTGCATATATTCTTTTTCGCAGTTTATGTCTTTTCCAATTTCATTGTTGGGAACGACATTATGTATAGTAGACTTAACTTAGACGCTTTATTATACGTAATCCGCCTTACTGAGGCGTTATCATTACGTCTTCAAGAAAAGATTTACGGGATATTATTCTCAATGTAATTTCTTTTGAGGGCAGTAGTTTGTTCACGTATAACTCCGCCCTTCAGTGGCTGATTGGAGTTGGTTAGACGTGACGCAGCCCTAGCTACATCCACACGCGTGGATAGTAAGGTTAAGAACTCTCTCAGAGTCGCTTCGTTCTCGGAGGAGCTTCTCTTCGACGGCAACTTTCCGGCAATCCATGAATTGCTCGATTTATACATTCTCTTGTCTATCTAGTGTTACAAGAGATTCAGACTGGGGCAAACATTCGGTGGTTGACTCAGAGAGTGCCGCCGCAGTTGCCGGACCCGAGTGTGGCTGTTATGACGGTTGCCAGTCAAACAGATTGGGATATATACTGATCCCTACGGATTCGAAGTGCCAGGGTCTTTGGGTTCCGCAGTCTTTTAGCTATCAGTTTAACTTCCGCGGAATAATGTTTTTTAGGCTTGCTTTATGTCATTGCATGAACATTATTCAGAAACGCATGCCCAAATTCCTGTCCTTTAATTCGACAGTAGTGGCGTATCTCCGGAACCAGGGAGGCACTCTTTCGTTTCCGTTATTCAATTTAATGAAAAGAATCCGTCTGTTGGTTATAGTACACCAAGTTCAGTTTTGGTCCGTCATATTCCGGGTCGTCTGATTGTTTTATCGGACTCCCGTTCTCTTACGGGTCGCTTGTTGCTGTCAGAATGGACTCTCAACAAACAAGTATTCAATCAGATTTGCTATTTATGGGAGCGCCCAATGATGATTATTTATGACACAGCTTGCTAATCAATTGCAGACGCATGTGTTGGCTTGTCCAGATCTCTGAGCTAATAGTGTTAATGCTCTATTGATCTATAGGACGGAATGATAGGATATGCGTATCCTCCGGCGCTGTTGTTTTAGCAGGTATTGCTAAGATAAACAACCACAATACATTTCTGTTGATAGCATCTCTATCTTCACAGAGATCATGAGTAATTTACTCTCTTGTCTACTGTGGATCTTAACGTGAAATCTTCCTCTATGTGAGGATCTTTTTTCACTGGGTAGATCGTGTCATCTTTATCACAACCAGCAAGGTCGCAACCTTCATGTATTCCGTTGTGTGGTCCGTATTGCATTGTAAGCACTGTACTGGACGAGCTTTGGACGCGATTTCTTACTATAGGAGATCCTCTTCTTCGCTATTCTATGCGACTAAAGTGGAGGCTCTTCCGTCGTGGTGTAGGGATCATTATGTTCATATTGTTGATCCCTCCATACTACTCATTGCTATTTTTTTAGTATACTTGTTTCACAAGATCTACTGCAGCCTGTTATTATTTAGGTTATAGGTTTATGTTACCTCATACCTATGCACTCTACGATAGTTTACAATTGAGTCTTTTGTCTCTTTATCTAAGTCAGTTAGTAACTTTTTGATAAATAGACTTAGAATCTTTAGATTAAATTCCTATACGGATTTTAACTTTGGTTCTTATTTAGCTAAGTAATCATTTACTAATTTACTAATTTATTATTAGTATAAGGATTATATTGGATATTAATAGAGTACATGGATGTATGAAGCTCAATTTTGGAAGGTGTTGTATCTTTCTAATTTATCATAAATAAGAAAGATACATGTAAGGCCTATTACTTCTTTTCCCTACAGGGGATGACTCTATTTTATTTTATTGAGCGTATTCCATTTTGCTCTATGTCCTTGGCCCTCCAGCCTTTTTACTATTCAGCTATGTCTGGGTCATTGGTACAGTATAAAAATGTTAAAAAATTTATAGTAATTTATATATTTTTTATACTTACCAATGACCCAGGAGTTGGGAACTCTTGCCTCCCCGCTGAGTACATAGCGCTTACCAGGCACTGGTTATTAGAATGATAAATGGCGCCAATTTCGGAACGTCCTTGACACTGCGCATGCGCAGTAGGGGCGAAGTGTGGAGGGCCTTTCAGGACATGTTTTCTTTAGTTTTAGATGCAAATTTTGGGGATTGGGGGGCAAAATTTGTGTTTGGCCCTATATTTTAAGAGTTAGCACCAGCTATGTCTGGGTCATTGGTAAGTATAAAAAATATATAAATTACTATAAATTTTTTAACTTTCCGGAGATTTTAAAAATGTTTCCCTGTGAATATTTTTATATTTCGGGGATGTGATGTGATTATATACAGCAAGTGTTTCGTTTCTTTTCACCTTTTCCCTGAATATTGCTTTACTTTTCGCTTTTTCATTAGTAAACATATTTCTGTATTTTGCCTTTTTTGACGGTGAGAGGCCTTTCCACTCTTCGTGAAGAGATGACATTAAATTAACGGTTTCCTTGAATTTCATTTTGTTAGTGGCCGTATTCAAAATGTCCCTTCTCCTTTTGAGCGCATAGAAAACAGAAATATTTATTCCAGGAGATTTATATTTCAAAGGTGACTGAGTGAAGGACTTTTTTGGCAGTTTGCGCATTTTTTTGTGAAAACTTATGGCGCTTGTTTTTAAATTGAAATATTTTTGCTGTAGTGATATATCTTTTATTACTGATGAAGTATTTTTGAAATGAAGGGTGTAGTTTTGTGAAGGTAATGCTTTATTCTCTTCAAGGCAGTCAATTATATATTTATATGAAAGAACCGGAAATCCGCGGCGAAGAGCTTGTCGAATGACAACGGGAATAGTAGTACTATTTATAGCTGTGTTTGTGAGAACTGTGTAAATTTTTGTTGACATTCCTTTACCCCTGAGTGGAATGGTTTTTCCAATCTTACCCCCGTTTTTTGTTATTATATCCTTAATAGCTGCCTGTGTTAATTTATGTTTTCCTAACTTGGGCACTGTACCACATAAAATATAATTTCCATTAAACAATTTAGTTTCTTTGTCGTGTTTTCTTTTTCCTTGCAATTTTGTTGGTCTTTTTCTCCTTAATAAGTATTTTTTGTAAGCTCTTTGTATTAAAGATGCGGAGTAATGACGTGTACAATACTCTGTAAATGATTGTTTTGCACGAACCCCGTCTGCCCCACTTAAAGATTCGATGTTGAAATGTATTCGTTTCCACATATTCAAAAAAATTTGTATTATTGGATCTGAATGTTGACGCCCCCCTGTTCTAGTTGTGTGTGTGTAATAAAACTTGTTGTGTTCATAGTTAGTATGTTCCCCAGCCTCTGACTGAAACCTAGCAACTGGATATGGCAGTGTATTCATCAGTTTTGGTGCAATGTCAATAAATTTCAACATGTAGGGCGTGAGCTCTTTGTATGTGTATCTTAAACAGAATAATTGGTAAAAGTTTTCAGCGTGAAAAATATATTGTTTTTTGTCTTCATCGGTGTAACCCCATACATAATCTTGGCATCGCCGCGAGTATTTTTGCATTCCGATTATTAAAATTGGTTCCGGATCTTTTTTCAAAATCGTTACCATCATATAAAAGTGATGCCATATCTCTAAAACGAGAGAAAATTCTGTAAAACTTTCTTTCATATTAAGAGCTTGGCATACACTTTTATCTAATGAGTTAACTATTTTTCGTCTTTCAGATACTACACCTTTGATGACAGGGGGGAACTCTTCCTCTCTGCCATCTAGCGGTGGAGATATTATTGTGTAAGCATGGTCTTTATTCAGCTTAATTGGTTCTGGATTTCCTGATTTATCCATAAGGATTTTAAAGTTTCCCTGTCTAACTCCTCGTTTATTGATGTTATTTTCCAAATTTAGAAACGCTTCTGTTTTGAATGCGTCCCCCTCCCCTTTTTGATGGACGTTATTGGCTTCTCAAAGAACACGTTCTGTCTCTAGATTGAGCAGCTTCTCCACAGATCGAGCCAATGCATGCAACAAGCAAAATACTACTTTAGTTATGGGAATTGCTTTTAAGAGAGAGGATGGGTGTTGCCGATCAATTGGAATGTCAAGTTTAGTCCTAAATTTAGAAATTGGATCAACGTTCTTCACCTCTTCTTTCGTCATATTTGAATAAATATTCCAACCAGCTTTTGATGTTGGGCCCAATACATTATCCCAATCTAGTATGGCTTCTAAAAACATTTCATCTCCGGTTAAAAAAAAATTATATTTGTTTGACTGTAACTTATTTATGTCTGCATTGAGATAAGAAATATTCTCTTCTAAGTTATCTCTTGAATCACTTTCGTAAAAAATTGATATAGGATAAACAAGTTTGGAGGTCTGGAAAAGATATTGGTGAAGATATAACACATCATCTATTGGACTGAGAGCAACAAATGTGCTGTTTCTTCCACCTATTTGCCTCCCATCACCATACAATCGCAAATTCATTGTCTCAGATTTAGGAAGAAAATGGAACTGGAAACTCAGTACTTCTAAAAGGCGATCCACATTTATAGACCACCCTGTCGATGTCCTTTCTCGTACCACTAAAGTTTTCCTCAAGATTAATTACTTTTTGCGGTGTTATTTTATAATAAGTACTTACATTGTCTCTCACTATTTCCTCCATTAAGCTCATACCCTTCTTACCAGATTTAATATTGCAAAGCAAATTTTTAAAGTCACCTTTTGAAATATGGGTTGATTGTTGGGAAACCATATATTTTTATACTGTACCAATGACCCAGACATAGCTGGTGCTAACTCTTAAAATATAGGGCCAAACACAAATTTTGCCCCCCAATCCCCAAAATTTGCATCTAAAACTAAAGAAAACATGTCCAGAAAGGCCCTCCACACCTCGCCCCCACTGCGCATGCGCAGTGTCCAGGACGTTCCGAAATTGGCGCCATTTATCATTCTAAGTTTGGCCCTTCATCAGTTAACATCTGACTGATCTTTGTGCTTTTAAATCTCAGTTTAAATGATGCCAGACACATAAATATTAGTGAAATGGTGATTCTAAGGAGGATAGAAAAGGAGGAGAGGAAAAGAATGTGTGACAGAATATTATCAGGGCTGTAACTTAAAATTTTTTAATGAAATTATGTTAAGTTACCTATTTTCAAGGCAGCAGCCATTTTGTTGTCATTCTGATTATTTAGTTACACTGTTTTTTCAAGTGTTTTTCCTCTCTCCCTGTCCTTTAAGTTCCCCCTTGCTATTCTCCCATGCTTTTGGCATAGTTTCTGTAATTATTATTACTAAAATTTCTTGGGAGTTTTAGCTTAATAACAGAATGAATTCTGTTCTTTCCCCATGTTTACGTCTTCACCTACGGGTGGTTAGGCGTTGTGTTCTGCATCTACCATCTGATGTTCTGCAGTTTCTGCCCTGGAAGTCTCTGTTTTGCATCAGATGGTGTATTTTTGGTAACTGATTTCGGGCCTGGGTGCCTGGAGTCTTATTTTAGTGTTTTTACACTCATTGTTTACATTTACAACAGCCCTCTGTGTGAGGGGGGGATTTCTAAATAATAATATCTTTATGTTATTTTAATCATAACTAGATACATTATTATTGTTCGTAAGTGTTGAATAAATTGTTTAAAATATTTTTAAAATTTTTGTCCACACTTAGGCTTGGGATCCATTGGGGCTCAACGTTACTTTTCAGAAACTTGGGCTGTTCTGAAAAAATATTTTTTCAAAATATTTTGATTTCAATTATTTTTTCTATATTAATGGATCATATTATTATTATGTATTTGATTGCCAGGGGTTAGTGCGAGTACCAGGACTTGTTTTCTTTTCTCATTGAAAGGATATTGATCAATTGTTTTAGGAGGAAGTCTTCCTCTGACCTTATTATCATTCTATATGTGGTCAGTGTACTCGCATTAACTCCTGTTCTGTATCGTATGATTTCGATGACAATATGGGAAGCGTATGTCACGGTATGTTGTTGGGGATTTGGACACTCCGGTCCTTTCCCCGCAGGGTCACTCTACTTTATCAATTTCTATTTCAGACGATCAAGATTAGGGTGATGTATCTGTGATGTCTTCCAACAGTGTGCCTCCGTCGTCACAATTAATGAAGGGCTAGCGGAAAAGTGCTCATGTAATACGCCAATTGCCTAAGAGGACCCTAGTAGGTTCGACGGCCTTTGACGTCCGCTAGCTCGCCCGGTGTAGCGTCCATTCCCCGAATGGTTCGGCAGCCGGGTTCGTCCGTTGCGGTCTAGAAGGAATTTTGGGGTGATGCGAGCACTATAAAATTAACTTAATGCACACCCAGTGACGGCGGATCGGAGGGAGAACGGAGGAAGCCTTTTAGTCCGGTTCATAGCTCGTTCCGGTCCATCCGGACGGCAAGCGAGAGAGGCCCCTCTCTCGTTCAACAACATCTGGCCCCAGATGTTGTGGTACAAATGTGTTGTTAGCGGAGCATACGTCCGTCGCTCGGGACGCTCCGTTGTATAGGCAGTCCGCTGAGACTGCTAAGGCTTCCTCTTCTCATCAGCGCACACGACCGCACCTTGGCTGCGTGACCGCCGATATATTACCAGCTTCGCCGATCAAGGATTCTTCGGCGACCAGGTCACACCATCCGGCAGCCAGGGATTCGAGACCGATGGACTCCGGACGTTCGCATAGGAAGTATGCGGGAGCCATCTGATGCGGAGCTGCCCTCGGCGAAGCACCGATAGACTGCGCCTCCGCAGGTCTCGACGCCGGACATTCTTGTGCACATAGCACAGCTTATCGCAGCATCCCAGCAGCCGACAGAAACAGTGTCGGATCGAGAATTATCCGACAGCGCTGGGTCGGTAGCCGGGGACTCGAGGCCTGCAGACTCCGGACGTTCGCATAGGAAGTGTGCGGGAGTCAACGTACACGGAGCTTCCAGCGGCAATGCATCGTAAGTCCGCTACGGCACAGGCCTCGGGAACGGACGTGCTTTCCTTAATAGCACAGTTTATCGCAGCATCCCAGCATCAACTGAATCTGTCGCATATATTTTATCCGACGATGCTGGGTCGGGACGCTCCGCGGAAGCGGGTACGGACGTCCGAAAGTTTCATCCGGTCCGACGGGATACCGAAAGGGATTCGGTGGATTTCAAGCTTTCCCTTTCGGAACAACATATGCTGCGATGCCGGATAAGAAACTGATAGCGTCGGTGGACTTAGAAATTTTTGGTTCGGTTCAGGGACATCGTCCCTCAGTTCCGACATAATCCAATAATGTCACACAAACTTTCGAATTATTGAACGACGCTATATATATTATTATTTTATGCTTGCTATCCAAGCATTTCTGGTTTCTTGTTCGAAGAGTTATGGAGATGTCTTTCAAAAGTGTGCCTCTGTCGTCATAGTTAATGAAGAGTTAGCGGCAATAAGTGCTCATGGAATATGTCTATCGCTTACGGAATGACATTCGCTAGCTCACCCGGTGTAGCATACATTCATCGAATGGTTCGGCTGCCGGGTTCGTCCGTTGCGGTCTAGGAAGGAGATTTGGGTGATGCGAGCACTTTAATTACTTTAGTACTCACCCAGTGACGGCAGATTGAGGACAGATCGGAGGA
Organism: Pictodentalium vernedei; assembly: GCA_031216915.1. Lineage (NCBI taxonomy): Eukaryota > Metazoa > Mollusca > Scaphopoda > Dentaliida > Dentaliidae > Pictodentalium > Pictodentalium vernedei. The sequence goes on along the minus strand of CM062289.1, from coordinate 146,102,569 downwards.
AGCCAACAACATAGGGGACCGCATGTTGTGGTTCAGATATTTTACATTCGGAGCATATGTCCGTTGCTCGGGACGCTCCGTTATATTGACAGTCCGAGAGACTGTCTTTAATGCTTCCTCATCCTCACAGCAGGGCACACGACCGCACATTGGCTACGTGACCTCGAGTATCCGATCAGTTTCGGCATTCAGTGATTCCACAGCGAATAGGTCGCGCCATCCGGTAGCCAAGGGACACGAGGCCTATACACTCCGTTCGCTCGCATATTGGAAGTATGCACGGGGTAACGATCTCGGAGCTTCCTGCGGCAATGCATCGTAAGACCGCTGCTCCTCAGGCCTCGGTGACGGACGTGCTATCCGAGTTAGCACAGTTGTTTCGCAGCATCCCAGCAATTGACGGTTTCTCGGTCGAATCAGGAATTATCCGACGGCGCTGGGTCGGTGCGGTCCGCGGTTGCATCAAGCTACGGACGACCGAACGCTTTATAGGGTCCGACAGGATGGCGAAAGGGATTCGAAAGATTTCGAGTTTTCCCTTTAGTAGTATCGGAAGATGCCTTTCATATCTTCTGGCATTTCTTCCAGTGATTATTTTTCGGACTTCATTGCTGCGATCTTGGATAAGAGACTTATAGCGTCATTGGACTCGGATTTTTCGATCGGTACAGGGACTTTGTCCCTGACTTACCGACGCAGTCCAATATTGTCATTACAACATGTGTTTTATTTTTCGACGCTATATATTATATATATATATACAAGCCTGCTACTAAGCATGATAGTTTAGTTTCTTGTCCGCGTGGCTCATTTCTGCCATTTTATCTTTTTTACATATAGTTTATTTTGGCAGAGCAGGGCAAACCGAGAGTTCATATGCGTCTAGACGGTGTGATTAAAGACTGCATATATTCTTTTTCGCCGTTTATGTCTTTTCCAATTTCAATATTGGGAACGACATTATGTATAGTAGACTTAACTTAGACGTTTTATTATACGTAATCCGCCTTACTGAGGCGTTATCATTACGTCTTCAAGAAAAGATTTACGGGATATTATTCTCAATGTAATTTCTTTTGAGGGCAGTATTTTGTTCACGTATAACTCCGCCCTTCAGTGGCTGATTGGAGTGTTTAGACGTGATGCAGCCCTAGCTACATCCACGCGTGGATAGTAGGTTAAGAACTCTCTCAGAGTCGCTTCGTTCTCGGAGGAGCTTCTCTTCGACGGCAACTTTCCGGCAATCCATGAATTGCTTGGTTTATACATTCTCTTGTCTATCTACTGTTACAAGAGATTCAGACTGGGGCAAACATTCGGTGGTTGACTCAGAGAGTGCCGCCGCAGTTGCCGGACCCTAGTGTGGCTGTTATGACGGTTGCCAGTCAAACAGATTGGGATATATACTGATCCCTACGGATTCGAAGTGCCAGGGTCTTTGGGTTCCGCAGTCTTTTAGCTATCAGTTTAACTTCCGCGGAATAATGTTTTTTAGGCTTGCTTTATGTCATTGCATGAACATTATTCAGAAATGCATGCCCAAATTCCTGTCCTTTAATTCGACAGTAGTGGCGTATCTCCGGAACCAGGGAGGCACTCTTTCGTTTCCGTTATTCAATTTAATGGAAAGAATCCGTCTGTTGGTTATAGTACACCAAGTTCAGTTTTGGTCCGTCATATTCGGGGTCGTCTGATTGTTTTATCGCACTCCCGTTCTCTTACGGGTCGCTTGTTGCTGTCAGAATGGACTCTCAACAAACAAGTATTAATCAGATTTGCTATCTATGGGAGCGCCCAATGATGTTTTATTATGACACAGCTTGCTAATCAATTGCAGACGTATGTGTTGGCTTGTCCAGATCTCTGAGCTAATACTGTTAACGCTCTATTGATCTATAGGACGCATTGATAGGATATGCGTATCCTCCGGCGCTGTTGTTTTAGCAGGTATTGCTAAGATAAACAACCACAATACATTTCTGTTGATAGCATCTCTATCTTCACAGAGATCATGAGTAATTTACTCTCTTGTCTACTGTGGATCTTAACGTGAAATCTTCCTCTATGTGAGGATCTTTTTTCACTGGGTAAATCGTGTCATCTTTATCACAACCAGCAAGGTCGCAACCTTCATGTATTCCGTTGTGTGGTCCGTATTGCATTGTAAGCACTGTACTGGACGAGCTTTGGACGCGATTTCTTACTATAGGAGATCCTCTTCTTCGCTATTCTATGCGACTAAAGTGGAGGCTCTTCCGTCGTGGTGTAGGGATCATTATGTTCATATGGTTGATCCCTCCATACTACGCATTGCTAGTTTTTAGTATACTTGTTTCACAAGATCTACTGCAGCCTGTTGTTATTTAGGTTATAGGTTTATGTTACCTCATACCTATGCACTCTACGATAGTTTACAATTGAGTCTTTTGTCTCTTTATCTAAGTCAGTTAGTAACTTTTTGATAAATAGACTTAGAATCTTTAGATTAAATTCCTATACGGATTTTAACTTCGGTTCTTATTTAGCTAAGTAATCATTTGAGCCTCTGGAAACAGTAGTTTTCAAATTCTGACCTTTTAGACAGTAATTCTGTTGGTTTCTCTTTTACTGTAGAGTCAGTGAGTTTCATGCACTATCGATGGATGATTTTCACTTTCATAGTTTCGGAATCAATACTTCCGTTACTATTTAGGTTGGATTGTTGCATAAGAGTTAGGCTCCTATTATCCGGAACCTATTATTTTAAGGTCCTTCCGTCTTCGTATGGGCATAGGCCTTTACTCTTTCCGGGTACAGTTTATGTATTTATAAACAGATATCTGTTTATTACAAGGGCGTAAGCTTCTTCTGTCTTTGATGTCTAGTAGAAGGACGTTACGCTCCATTTTATTGTTAATGGATTCTATTAACTAGCGTACTGCTTATGGTATATCATTGGCTTAGCAGTTGTGCTTAAGATTTCGGCTCTTGAAGTAAGAGTTCTTCTACTTCTTGGGCTTACATTAATAGTGTTGCTATTATAGATTTTTGAAGGCTGCTCATTGCGCTCAGCCATCCATTCATGAATTTTATCTCAGAAATATCGAGTCCATTTCTGGAGGCCTCTATTGTTAGGTCTATTATCTACTGCTCAGAATGTCATTCACTTAACAGTTGCTACTATAGCTAGGTAGGCTGTCTGTTTCGGCAGTGTCTCCGTTCGGCTGCCCTCTTCGCTCTGGGCTATTTGACCCAGGGCAAGAAAAAGGGGGGGGGGAGGGTGTTCCCTTGGGTCACCTGTTTTTACTATGAAAACAAGGGGATACCTCCTCCGGAGTTAGTAATTCTGAGCTGTTATTGGGATGGTTGTTTAGTGAGAAGTTTAAGTTTATAAAATTCATTCAAGTCTTAGTTTTTAAAGTATAGCTTTTGAATATTGCATATGTCAACGGACATGATTAGGCAATTCTCACACACTTTTAGGAGTATAAGAGTCTCTATTCTCTAGACTTACTTTATTATTGGCTTACTTTAAAAATTATTAGTATAAGGATTATTGGATATTAATAGAGTACATGCATGTATGAAGCTCAATTTTTGGAAGGTGTTGTATCTTTCTAATTTATCATAAATAAGAAAGATACATGTAAGGCCTATTACTTCTTTTCCCTACAGGGGATGACTCTATTTTATTTTATTGAGCGTATTCCATTTTGCTCTATGTCCTTGGCCCTCCAGCCTTTTTACTATTCAGCTATGTCTGGGTCATTGGTACAGTATAAAAATGTTAAAAAATTTATAGTAATTTATATATTTTTTATACTTACCAATGACCCAGACGGGGATGGCCCTCCCAGGAGTTGGGAACTCTTGCCTCCCCGCTGAGTACATAGCGCTTACCAGGCACTGGTTATTAGAATGATAAATGGCGCCAATTTCGGAACGTCCTGGACACTGCGCATGCGCAGTGGGGGCGAGGTGTGGAGGGCCTTTCTGGACATGTTTTCTTTAGTTTTAGATGCAAATTTTGGGGATTGGGGGGCAAAATTTGTGTTTGGCCCTATATTTTAAGAGTTAGCACCAGCTATGTCTGGGTCATTGGTAAGTATAAAAAATATATAAATTACTATAAATTTTTTAACTTTTATACTGTACCAATGACCCAGACATAGCTGGTGCTAACTCTTAAAATATAGGGCCAAACACAAATTTTGCCCCCCAATCCCCAAAATTTGCATCTAAAACTAAAGAAAACATGTCCTGAAAGGCCCTCCACACTTCGCCCCTACTGCGCATGCGCAGTGTCAAGGACGTTCCGAAATTGGCGCCATTTATCATTCTAAGTTTGGCCCTTCATCAGTTAACATCTGACTGATCTTTGTGCTTTTAAATCTCAGTTTAAATGATGCCAGACACATAAATATTAGTGAAATGGTGATTCTAAGGAGGATAGAGAAGGAGGAGAGGAAAAGAATGTGTGACAGAATATTATCAGGGCTGTAACTTAAAATTTTTTAATGAAATTATGTTAAGTTACCTATTTTCAAGGCGGCAGCCATTTTGTTGTCATTCTGATTATTTAGTTACACTGTTTTTTAAGTATTTTCCTCTCTCCCTGTCCTTTAAGTTCCCCCTTGCTATTCTCCCATGCTTTTGGCATAGTTTCTGTAATTATTATTACTAAAATTTCTTGGGAGTTTTAGCTGAATAACAGAATGAATTCTGTTCTTTCCCCATGTTTACGTCTTCACCTACGGGTGGTTAGGCGTTGTGTTCTGCATCTACCATCTGATGTTCTGCAGTTTCTTCCCTGGAAGTCTCTGTTTTGCATCAGATAGTGTATTTTTGGTAACTGATTTCGGGCCTGGGTGCCTGGAGTCTTATTTTAGTGTTTTTACACTCATTGTTTACATTTACAACAGCCCTCTGTGTGAGGGGGGGATTTCTAAAAAATAATATCTTTATGTTATTTTAATCATAACTAGATACATTATTATTGTTCGTAAGTGTTGAATAAATTGTTTAAAATATTTTTAAAATTTTTGTCCACACTTAGGCTTGGGATCCATTGGGGCTCAACGTTACTTTTCAGAAACTTGGGCTGTTCTGAAAAAATATTTTTTCAAAATATTTTGATTTCAATTATTTTTTCTATATTAATGGATCATATTATTATTATGTATTTTGATTGCCAGGGGTTAGTGCGAGTACCAGGACTTGTTTTCTTTTCACATTGAAAGGATATTGATCAATTGTTTTAAGAGGAAGTCTTCCTCTGACTTTATTATCATTCTATATGTGGTCAGTGTACTCGCATTAACTCCTGTTCTGTATCGTATGATTTCGATGACAATATGGGAAGCGTATGTCACGGTATGTTGTTGGGGATTTGGACACTCCGGTCCTTTCCCCGCAGGGTCACTCTACTTTATCAATTTCTATTTCAGACGATCAAGATTAGGGTGATGTATCTGTGATGTCTTCCAACAGTGTGCCTCCGTCGTCACAATTAATGAAGGGCTAGCGGAAAAGTGCTCATGTAATACGCCAATTGCCTAAGAGGACCCTAGTAGGTTCGACGGCCTTTGACGTCCGCTAGCTCGCCCGGTGTAGCGTCCATTCACCGAATGGTTCGGCAGCCGGGTTCGTCCGTTGCGGTCTAGAAGGAATTTTGGGGTGATGCGAGCACTATAAAATTAACTTAATGCACACCCAGTGACGGCGGATCGGAGGGAGAACGGAGGAAGCCTTTTAGTCCGGTTCATAGCTCGTTCCGGTCCATCCGGATGGCAAGCGAGAGAGGCCCCTCTCTCGTTCAACAACATCTGGCCCCAGATGTTGTGGTACAAAATGTGTCGCTAGCGGAGCATATGTCCGTCGTTCGGGACGCTCCGTTGTATAGGCAGTCCGCTGAGACTGCTAAGGCTTCCTCTTCTCGTCAGCGCACACGACCGCACCTTGGCTGCGTGACCGCCGATATATTACCAGCTTCGCCGATCAAGGATTCTTCGGCGACCAGGTCACACCATCCGGCAGCCAGGGATTCGAGACCGATGGACTCCGGACGTTCGCATAGGAAAAGTATGCGGGAGCCATCTGATGCGGAGCTGCCCTCGGCGAAGCAGCGATAGACTGCGCCTCCGCAGGTCTCGACGCCGGACATTCTTGTGCACATAGCACAGCTTATCGCAGCATCCCAGCAGCCGACAGAAACGGTGTCTGATCGAGAATTATCCGACGGCGCTGGGTCGGTAGCCGGGGACTCGAGGCCTGCAGACTCCGGACGTTCGCATAGGAAGTGTGCGGGAGTCAACGTACACGGAGCTTCCGGCGGCAATGCATCGTAAGTCCGCTACTGCACAGGCCTCGGGAACGGACGTGCTTTCCTTAATAGCACAGTTTATCGCAGCATCCCAGCATCAACTGAATCTGTCGCATATATTTTATCCGACGATGCTGGGTCGGGACGCTCCGCGGAAGCGGGTACGGACGTCCGAAAGTTTCATCCGGTCCGACGGGATACCGAAAGGGATTCGGATGATTTCAAGCTTTCCCTTTCGGAACATCATATGCTGCGATGCCGGATAAGAAACTGATAGCGTCGGTGGACTTAGAAATTTTTGGTTCGGTTCAGGGACATCGTCCCTCAGTTCCGACATAGTCCAATAATGTCACACAAACTTTCGAATTATTGAACGACGCTATATATATTATTTTTTTATGCTTGCTATCCAAGCATTTCTGGTTTCTTGTTCGAAGAGTTATGGAGATGTCTTTCAAAAGTGTGCCTCTGTCGTCATAGTTAATGAAGAGTTAGCGGCAATAAGTGCTCATGGAATATGTCTATCACTTACAGAGTGACATTCGCTAGCTCACCCGGTGTAGCGTACATTCATCGAATGGTTCGGCTGCCGGGTTCGTCCGTTGCGGTCTAGGAAGGAGATTTGGGTGATGCGAGCACTTTAATTACTTTAGTACTCACCCAGTGACGGCAGATTGAGGACAGATCGGAGGAAGCCTGTTAGTCCGGTTCCTGGCTTGTCCAGGTCCGTCCGGGCTGTGAGCGAGAGAGGTTCCTCTCTCGCCCAACAACATAGGGGACCGCATGTTGTGGTTCAGATATTTTACATTCGGAGCATATGTCCGTTGCTCGGGACGCTCCGTTATATTGACAGTCCGAGAGACTGTCTTTAATGCTTCCTCATCCTCACAGCAGGGCACACGACCGCACATTGGCTACGTGACCTCGAGTATCCGATCAGTTTCGGCATTCAGTGATTCCACGGCGAATAGGTCGCGCCATCCGGTAGCCAAGGGACACGAGGCCTATACACTCCGTTCGCTCGCATATTGGAAGTATGCACGGGGTAACGATCACGGAGCTTCCAGCGGCAATGCATCGTATGACTACTTCTCCTCAGGCCTCAGTTACGGACGTGCTATCCGAGTTAGCACAGTCGTTTCGCAGCATCCCAGCAATTGACAGTTTCTCGGTCGAATCAGGAATTATCCGACGGCGCTGGGTCGGTGCGGTCCGCGGTTGCATCAGCTACGGACGACCGAACGCTTTATAGGGTCCGACAGGATGGCGAAAGGGATTCGAAAGATTTCGAGTTTTCCCTTTAGTAGTATCGGAAGATGCCTTTCATATCTTCTGGCATTTCTTCCAGTGATTATTATTTCGGACTTCATTGCTGCGATCTTGGATAAGAGACTTATAGCGTCATTGGACTCGGATTTTTCGATCGGTACAGGGACATTGTCCCTGACTTACCGACGCAGTCCAATATTTTCATTACAACATGTGTTTTATTTTTCGACGCTATATATATATATATATACAAGCCTGCTACTAAGCATGATAGTTTAGTTTCTTGTCCGCGTTGCTCATTTCTGCCATTTTATCATTTTTACAAATAGTTTATTTTGGCAGAGCAGGGCATACCGAGAGTTCATATGCGTCTAGACGGTGTGATTAAAGACTGCATATATTCTTTTTCGCCGTTTATGTCTTTTCCAATTTCAATGTTGGGAACGACATTATGTATAGTAGACTTAACTTAGACGCTTTATTATACGTAATCCGCCTTACTGAGGCGTTATCATTACGTCTTCAAGAAAAGATTTACGGGATATTATTCTCAATGTAATTTCTTTTGAGGGCAGTAGTTTGTTCACGTATAACTCCGCCCTTCAGTGGCTGATTGGAGTTGGTTAGACGTGACGCAGCCCTAGCTACATCCACACGCGTGGATAGTAAGGTTAAGAACTCTCTCAGAGTCGCTTCGTTCTCGGAGGAGCTTCTCTTCGACGGCAACTTTCCGGCAATCCATGAATTGCTCGATTTATACGTTCTCTTGTCTATCTAGTGTTACAAGAGATTCAGACTGGGGCAAACATTCGGTGGTTGACTCAGAGAGTGCCGCCGCAGTTGCCGGACCCGAGTGTGGCTGTTATGACGGTTGCCAGTCAAACAGATTGGGATATATACTGATCCCTACGGATTCGAAGTGCCAGGGTCTTTGGGTTCCGCTGTCTTTTAGCTATCAGTTTAACTTCCGCGGAATAATGTTTTTTAGGCTTGCTTTTTGTCATTGCATGAACATTATTCAGAAACGCATGCCCAAATTCCTGTCCTTTAATTCGACAGTAGTGGCGTATCTCCGGAACCAGGGAGGCACTCTTTCGTTTCCGTTATTCAATTTAATGGAAAGAATCCGTCTGTTGGTTATAGTACACCAAGTTCAGTTTTGGTCCGTCATATTCCGGGTCGTCTGATTGTTTTATCGGACTCCCGTTCTCTTACGGGTCGCTTGTTGCTGTCAGAATGGACTCTCAACAAACGAGTATTCAATCAGATTTGCTATCTATGGGAGCGCCCAATGATGATTTATTTATGACACAGCTTGCTAATCAATTGCAGACGTATGTGTTGGCTTGTCCAGATCTCTGAGCTAATAGTGTTAACGCTCTATTGATCTATAGGACGGAATTATAGGATACGCGTATCCTCCGGCGCTGTTGTTTTAGCAGGTATTGCTAAGATAAACAACCACAATACATTTCTGTTGATAGCATCTCTATCTTCACAGAGATCATGAGTAATTTACTCTCTTGTCTACTGTGGGTCTTAACGTGAAATCTTCCTCTATGTGAGGATCTTTTTTCACTGGGTAAATCGTGTCATCTTTATCACAACCAGCAAGGTCGCAACCTTCATGTATTCCGTTGTGTGGTCCGTATTGCATTGTAAGCACTGTACTGGACGAGCTTTGGACGCGATTTCTTACTATAGGAGATCCTCTTCTTCGCTATTCTATGCGACTAAAGTGGAGGCTCTTCCGTCGTGGTGTAGGGATCATTATGTTCATATTGTTGATCCCTCCATACTACTCATTGCTATTTTTTAGTATACTTGTTTCACAAGATCTACTGCAGCCTGTTATTATTTAGGTTATAGGTTTATGTTACCTCATACCTATGCACTCTACGATAGTTTACAATTGAGTCTTTTGTCTCTTTATCTAAGTCAGTTAGTAACTTTTTGATAAATAGACTTAGAATCTTTAGATTAAATTCCTATACGGATTTTAACTTCGGTTCTTATTTAGCTAAGTAATCATTTGAGCCTCTGGAAACAGTAGTTTTCAAATTCTGACCTTTTAGACAGTAATTCTGTTGGTTTCTCTTTTACTGTAGAGTCAGTGAGTTTCATGCACTATCGATGGATGATTTTCACTTTCATAGTTTCGGAATCAATACTTCCGTTACTATTTAGGTTGGATTGTTGCATAAGAGTTAGGCTCCTATTATCCGGAACCTATTATTTTAAGGTCCTTCCGTCTTCGTATGGGCATAGGCCTTTACTCTTTCTGGGTACAGTTTATGTATTTATAAACAGATATCTGTTTATTACAAGGGCGTAAGCTTCTTCTGTCCTTGATGTCTAGTAGAAGGACGTTACGCTCCAGTTTATTGTTAATGGATTCTATTAACTATCGGTACTGCTTATGGTATATCATTGACTTAGCAGTTGTGCTTAAGATTTCGGCTCATGAAGTAAGAGTTCTTCTACTTCTTGGGCTTACATTAATAGTGTCGCTATTATAGATTTTTGAAGGCCGCTCATTGCGCTCAGCCATCCACATTCATGAATTTTATCTTAGAAATATCGAGTCAATTTCTTGAGGCCTCTTTTGTTAGGTCTATTATCTACTGCTCAGAATGTCATTCACTTAACAGTTGCTACTATAGCTAGGTAGGCTGTCTGTTTCGGCAGTGTCTCCGTTCGGCTGCCCTCTTCGCTCTGGGCTATTTGACCCAGGGCAAGAAAAAGGGGGGGGGGGGGGGGGGGGGAGGGTGTTCCCTTGGGTCACCTGTTTTACTATGAAAACAAGGGGATACCTCCTCCGGAGTTAGTAATTCTGAGCTGTTATTGGGATGGTTGTTTAGTGAGAAGTTTAAGTTTTTAAATTTCATTCAAGTCTTAGTTTTTAAAGTATAGCTTTTGAATATTGCATATGTCAACGGACATGATTATGCAATTCTCAGACACTTTTAGGAGTATAAGAGTCTCTATTCTCTAGACTTACTTTATTATTGGCTTACTTTAAAAATTATTAGTATAAGGATTATATTGGATATTAATAGAGTACATGGATGTATGAAGCTCAATTTTGGAAGGTGTTGTATCTTTCTAATTTATCATAAATAAGAAAGATACATGTAAGGCCTATTACTTCTTTTCCCTACAGGGGATGACTCTATTTTATTTTATTGAGCGTATTCCATTTTGCTCTATGTCCTTGGCCCTCCAGCCTTTTTACTATTCAGCTATGTCTGGGTCATTGGTACAGTATAAAAATGTTAAAATATTTATAGTAATTTATATATTTTTTATACTTACCAATGACCCAGACGGGGATGGCCCTCCCAGGAGTTGGGAACTCTTGCCTCCCCGCTGAGTACATAGCGCTTACCAGGCACTGGTTATTAGAATGATAAATGGCGCCAATTTCGGAACGTCCTTGACACTGCGCATGCGCAGTAGGGGCGAAGTGTGGAGGGCCTTTCAGGACATGTTTTCTTTAGTTTTAGATGCAAATTTTGGGGATTGGGGGGCAAAATTTGTGTTTGGCCCTATATTTTAAGAGTTAGCACCAGCTATGTCTGGGTCATTGGTAAGTATAAAAAATATATAAATTACTATAAATTTTTTAACTTTCTTTGAAGATTTAATTAATTTTTTCATTGTTGAAAGCATCTGCGTTGGTTTTTTATTTTCAGCAATTAATGTTTCCTGAAAACTGTTATTTGTTTGTTTATACTTTTTATTTTCTATTTCGGTAACACCAGTTTTGCACGAGGCATAGTCAAGCTTCCGTTTTGAGGTTTTCGAGTTAAACTTTAACTTTGGTGGCGATAGTGGATTGTCGTTTAATTTAGGATCGTGTTTGCTCATTAGTTTTGCTACTCGTTGCATTAACTCTGAATGAATACTCAACATTTTTTTGGTTCCCAACAACACTACAAAAGCATCGAGCCTAACAAATTCTCGAACCCTCTTCCTCACAATAAAACATTCCTTTGGGTCATTACCGTTCTTGATAAGTATTTTGTCTACAAATGTATATCCACGTTTTTTAATGCGGTCTTCGTCTTTTACTATTTTCATTGCTGTACGACAACAAAAGTAAATAGCATCATTTTGTACCACATATGGTAATTCGGTTTCTGCCAACTGTATGCTGCCCTGAATCACCAGACTTGAACCAAAAACTTTATCACATTTGTTTTTAATGGATATTTGCTTGGAAGAGACGGGTGAGGCATCGCATTTATTTTCAATCAGGGGTATTATCAGGCTTAGCATTTCTTGCTTGATTTTGGAATCTATTACTTTTGTTGTTTTCAGTATGCACACTATTGCCTCGACCTTAACAAACTCGCGTTTTTTAACAGTAGTAAATATGAACATGTTTTCAACCTGATAATTGGAAACTTTTAATTTTTGATCTATGAACCTATAACCATGATTTTTAATGTGATTTTGCAACCCTATAACTTTGAAAATTTCACTGACATGAAAATAGAGATCGCCACCAATACGATTGACCGTTATTTCCATGTCATTGAATTTTATTATTTTTACATCAGTGTCTGTTAAATTGGGGGAACACCCCGGTGCAACTTGTAAATGAGTAATATCTCCATCATCAAGACTATCGTCACATTTCACAAATGCGGTATTCAAGTCACTTTTCTTACCACGTTTGTCAGGACAAAGAAATGCGGTATTTAAATCACACTTTTGGGATGGCTTCTGTGACGGAGCTCCCAGAAATGCTGTGTTCAAAACTGCACTACTCCTTCCTGGTGCTACTTGCAATTGATCGTTATGTTTCCTGGGGGTTCATGAATTTTTCTGAAAATTAAAACTTGAATGCCAAAGTGTAAAGGAGTGAGGAAAATTGAGCTCCCTGGAGGCTTAGAAGAACCCCTATATACTGCCTCGTGCAGACTGGGGAAATACTGTACATGTGCTTTCATATCATCAATTAAAATATAATGCGTGCCAGATTTTGCAATAGTTAAGAAATGATCCTGTTCCACTTGAATTGCAGCAGTGAATTCATATGTGCAGTTTAACATCTTAGTTTGTTCTTTAAAGTTAATTGGTGGCACTTGGTTGTTTCTCTTGTTAACCAATCCAAGCTCAATGATTATAAATTCGGGTTTATTTATTGTGCTGGTTTGGGATATAATTACACTACTACATCTCTGACAGCTGCTTTGCCTGTTGTGGTCAAATTGCTGTGAGATTACATTTTCCAAACATAACTCTAAATTACCCCTATTTACAATATTAACACTCTGACTGACAGACAGGAGACCTAGATCAACATCGTCACCAAAAAAGTTACAGTTTGAACACTTGCTATGTATAATGCCATTCACACAAAAAATGTCTTTCAATGAACCCTGTACTAAAGCATTGAATGCTTCCAAAATCTCTGCATCTTTTCTACCTTTAGGAGCATATGCGAGGGGTATATGGTGACATAACCATTCCCAAACTGGCTCTCTTAGAGCACAATTAACTGTTTTGTTCATACTGCGGATGTTACAACCTTCATCAAGCAAAGCCTTCAGGCCAGTTTTTGGCATACTCGTTTTATCATCAGCACCTAAATGTGCATATACGCCAAAAAAATATGCTTCAAGAAAAGCATCAACAGCACACGTGTAACCATGCTTGTGCTGAATACATTTTATACCATTACAAAAATATGTATCCATTTCGTAATTCATAAGAAGTAGGGAATTGAGGATTGGGATTCACCTCTGCATAATTTTTACAACCCATTGATTGGTAATAACACTTTGATTGGTTCAATTCGACTATTGCACTTTAATTTAATTAATTTTAATTTAATATTATTATTATTATTATTATAGTGTAACTATTCAAGAGAGAATGCACGGAAATTTTGTTCTCAATTTTTGTTTGAAAAACATAGCTCAGGTCCATTCACTGAAACACGCTCGAGGAGCTTCTTCCAATTAGAGGTCAAAAGCTGTGTTTTTAAACCAAAAATTTAGGTTTATTTTTAGAAGTGCTGTCTGCTATTTATGTAGTGTGGATAGTATTTAGCGTCACCATAGAATGGGCTGACTTTGCCACATTCACCCTAACACACATGCATACTCCCACCTATGGTGGACTCTGACTAAGTACGGGATCACCGTCTTGCGGGATAGTATTTAGCGTCACCATAGAATGGACTGACTCGGCCAAATTCACCCTAATACACACGCATACTCCCACCCATGGTGGACTCGGACTAAATACGGGATCACCGTCTTGCGGGATAGTATTTAGCGTCACCACAGAATGGACTGACTCAGCCACATTCACCCTAATACACACGCATACTCCCACCCATGGTGGACTCGGACTAAGTACGGGATCACCGTCTTGCGGGATAGTATTTAGCGTCACCATAGAATGGGCTGACTTCTCCACATTCACACTAATAAACATGCATACCACCACCCAAGGTGGACTCGGACTAAGTACGGGATCACCGTCTTGCGGGATAGTACTTAGCGTCACCGTAGAATGAACTGACTTCACCACATTAACCCTAATACTTTGTCGCGTTAAGGATATACCCAGGTAAAAACAATATATTTTAAGCAAAACTTTTTGGTGGTGACATTCGACTAATATCATCACCAAGATGTTTTTCCTAAAATATATTGTTCCTACTTGGCTAGAGCCTCATATTACCAGCTAAATACTGTTTCTGCAAATAGTGTTTCGGCCATAGTGTTTCGGATTGCGGTTGGTCAAAAAGCAAATCATTAAATTGCAAATATTATGCAGATATGAAAAATTGCACTGTTCAGCTGTTCTATACAACCATACTGTCATCTGCGCTATCATTATCATTATGTATATACGTTTTTAAAACTGTTCTATAAGACTTTCCGTCTATATCAGTGTAATTACCGTTATAGATAGAACTTCTAATACAACAGTTTACAATATAATCTTTTGACAATTTTATGTGGACACATGTAACAAATACACTTTTTCCTTCCTCGCTGGTTGCCACATCCCACCTCTCACCCAAGCGAAAGTCCAATTTGTCTAAAGAATCATCTGAGTATTGGTATTTAACACTTTTACTACTGACAGATAATCCTTGAAATACTGAAGGGTAAACAACAGCATCAAAAATTCCCAAAGAAACATTTCGCCTGTGTGTCCTACTCCTCAGTGTACAGTTTACTTCTTTTTTAAAATGATACAATAAAATGGATTCCCTAACACTAACATGAGCTGAACTGTGAAAGTTTAAACTACCATGCCTTATTGATTGGGCAAGCTTTTGATCCTCGCGATTTAAAACTAAGTTTTTAATTTTGAATTGTTTTACATCACCACTTATTTTTATCCCTGTATCAACTTTATTATTACCAATCAAATATCCATGAACCTTCGTTGAATTTTGATCTTTACCAATTTCAGTAAAAAGAACATTAATATCCATATGCTCTTTCAAATTTGAAGTGTCACCCACATGAATTAAATGTTCACCATTCCAACCGAGGGGTAGAGGAATTGATAATGTTGATGGGGTTACCGGCTCTGTTTCCAGTGGAGGCGAACTCATATGCTCATCAGTGATGGGTGGTGTTACAGTGATTCTTTTTTCCTTTTTATGTGGGCCACGGTAGCATTTCTTTTTTGCACATTTGTTCACATACTCTTCCTCGTCACTGTTGTTATCTGTAAAATAAAGTAAATTTTGTTTTAAATTTTAATATAGCTTATTTATATATTGATACACAACCTGACTCATGTGACTTTGAGACAGAATTTATTTATTAATCATAATAACTCTTTGGCCATCCGCTGGTTTAGTTTAAACAATATTTATTTCCAAAGTATGAAAGTACAAGTTTCACAATTCAATAGAAGCACACAACTAATAAGGAAATGGATTCAGCATCCGCTTGTTTGTCGCGGTTCTCATAAGAGAAGGCTATCATTCCCTCAGCACCCCACCCCCTCCCCCTCCTCTTCTCCCAGCCTTCAGATATAAACTGTTTAATAGTGTCCCTCACTTCCTCCTTTTCACTGAATTTCTCCAATAAGTCTCCCTCGTGTCCCCCCGCAGCAATCTATCCTTTGATATTTATTAGGGTTTAACGTCACATTAACAGCTAGTGTCATATCATGTCGGTGACAGTTTTATGGGTGGGGGAAGCCGGAGAGAACCGCAAAATAGTAATTTTCTTACCTTGAAGGATAATATTCACAAATAGAATGGTTTTCTCTGCTTCTTCATGAAGAAGTGTAACTTCTCTCTGATATTTGTCAATAACAATGGCTTCTCCGGTGCACATAACTTCATTATCTATAAATTTTACTTTGTCTCCACTAACTAACTCTTTGAAATATTGTGATCTTAATCTATGTGACGGAGATTTCTTGTGTCTCTTTCCAGTAATTCCTGTGAATAGAAAATCATTTTCTTAACAAAACCATTGGACCGGGCCATGATTCAATTATTTTTTAATAAATGTTTTGATAATTGTTGGGCGTCATTAATTGATGTTCAAACGACCGACAAAAACAAACAATGAAACCATGAGCTAACAGTTGGTCAAACTGTTTTCATTGAAAAACAGTTCAAAACATGTGATTAGTTGCAAGTCATCAAAGTAAAGTTTAAGCTTGGGGTTTTTAATATAAATAGATGAGGGCAAAAGCACCAAGGTCATCTGTCCTCATATCGAAAACAATCACTGGTATAGAAACATGTCGAGAGCTGCTTTGTTGGGTCATAGCTTTGTAGCTAACCTCCATAAAAATTTAATTTCAAACAGAATAGAAGATAAATACTGCGTGTGGAATGATAACCTCAATCAAGATGACTTCAAGATAGGGTATTTTGGAAAAGGAGGAGCGACGGCTGAAAGAATTATAGGTAGTCCAGAAATGTATCGATGTACAGAATTTCAACCTGAAAAGGTATTTCTTCAAATCGGAGGCAATGATATATGTCCAGGTGTATCAGAAGTTGTGATCATTAAAAGAATTGAGGATGTGGTGGACCATCTCTTGGAGAAAGGGGTGGAGATGGTGATAGTTGGAAGCCTTTTCCGCAGGTACAACCCAAGAGGCATGACACCCACGGAATACAACAAAATTGTCGAGGCAGTAAATGGCAAATTACGAAAAATATATAGCAAACATTCCAATGTGACTTTTTGGTCACTGAGAGGACTGAAGAGGGAAGATACGGGAAAATATTATGCAAGAGATGGAGTGCATCTGAATATAGAAGGGTATAAACAATATGCCCAACAGATACGACTGGCAATTAAATGCAAATACTATAAAAAATAGTCTGCCACTTCGAATTATTTACCTACACACAGAGTATATTGTTCAGTAAACATTTTCAGTTAATAGACATGGTTATTTACCAACACACACAGAGTGTATTGTTACTAAAACACTCACAGGGCGAAGATTGCACGGAACAAAAAACTTGTAAAGCAGATATAATCTTCGAGCACATTTTCAGTTAATAGACCACTGTGTTTCAACATTTACTTATTGATAGTAGCGGAACAACGGACAACACTCATTGAATAGTTTTTGGACAAAATGCTGAAAATTTTTACCTCCCCATTCTATACATTTACAATAGCTGTTTCCGACCTCAAGAAATGAATTCAATTCTTGAAGTCGGAAACAGATATTGTAAATGTACACAGTGAGGATAAACTGTTCCATGTGCACGAAATGGCTATTTACCAACACACAGAGAGTGTATTGTTACTAAAACACTCACAGGGCGAAGATTGCACGGAACAAAAAACTTGTAAAGCAGATATAATCTTCGAGCACATTTTCAGTTAATAGACCACTGTGTTTCAACATTTACTTATTGATAGTAGCGGAACAACGGACAACACTCATTGAATATTTTTTGGACAAAATGCTGAAAATTTTTACCTCCCCATTCTATACATTTACAATAGCTGTTTCCGGCCTCAAGAAATGAATTCAATTCTTGAAGTCGGAAACAGATATTGTAAATGTACACAGTGAGGATAAACTGTTCCATGTGCGTGGTAAAATGGCTATTTACCAACACACACAGAGTGTATGGTTACTAAAACACTCACAGGGCGAAGATTGCACGGAACAAAAAACTTGTAAAGCAGATATAATCTTCGACCATATTTTCAGTTAATAGACCACTGTGTTTCAACATTTAACTATTGACAGTAGCGGGACAACAGACAACACTTGTTAAATAGCCTATTCTTTTAGACTGGTTTCGCTGGCCATGGTGGTTTCTGTTGACTGAGTGGGGGGAGGGGGGGGGGAGGGGGGGAGAGGTCATGTCAGCCAGAGAAGAGAAATCAAAGTAAATTTTGAACTTACTGCTCAGTGCTGCTTGTGTTGGATCTATCGGTTCTCTTATTTCCTCCGACGTTACTTCTCTGTTGAACTCGGCACTCCATCCCACAAATTGCACAACAAAAGTGCCCGAATTTGAAATAGATTTTACTCTGGCGTCCTCCCATCGACCTAGCTCATCAACAGCTTGAACAATTGCCCCAATCCTCATTTTCCCAATATTTTTTAGACTTTTTAAAACATTCTTTGGTGTGAACAAGTGTAAATGAATAACCTTTCCAATTAAATGATATAATGTTAATGCAAATGTGTTTTTTATTCAGAATCTAGCCCACCAAGTAGCTAATTAAAACAGTTGTTGTTCAGCGCAAGATTTAATTGGTTGGAATTGGCCCGTCTGTAACAAAAATTTCACGCCCAAAAGTACATCAAATGTGCTTTGCCGGCAAAAAATATATAGATTCTTTTTAAATGTCAAGTTTGCGTAGGCTTTGGGGATTAACAACAGACAAAGGATTTAATTTAACACGCCACTGAACAGAAGCAACTAATTAAGCTTAATTGTATACTGGTATGTCATATCTTCCAAGGACGGCAGCTAGTTTACTTATTAATCTGTCAAAGGACCGGAGCATCTATTGAAAAGAAACCCATGCTGGCTGGAGAGGATTATTATTATCAAAACACCAACAGATGACAGCGTCTGGCCAAAATGTTTTTTTCAGTCTACTAGTACTCCGACCGTTTCCAGCCCAGTGGCGGTGCTACAGGGGGCATGGGGGCATTTGCCCCCCCCCCCCCCCCCAAACGTGTGCTCTGATCCCCCATTTGCCCCCCCCCCCCCCATCCACCAAACACACATCCATCCAAACGCACACACACACACTCTCTCCCCCTCTCCTTCTCCCTCAGCTCTCTATATCTCTCCCATCTCTCTTTCCATCCCCCTCCTCTCTCTCTCTCTCTCTCTCTCTCTCTCTCTCATGCACAGACCCATCAGACGCGGATCCAGGATATTTTGAACGGAGGAGCGCTAATTACCATTACATTTAGTCGAAACTTGGACCCAAAGTCCGTAATATAATTTTTTGGTTTTTTCCACAGGACGTACCAAACCAAAAAAGGTATATTACGGACTTTGGGTCCAAGTTTGGACTACCTCATAATAAAGTAATGATATGATCCTTTACGTATTTGCCCCCCTTCATGGGGAGTCTGTCCCCCTACTTGCCCCCCCCCCCCCCCCACGAAAAAATTTCTGGCGCCGCCACTGTTCCAGCCACGAAATAAAACATACTATTTCCAAGAAAAAAACGTACCCAATGCTAGATAAACATGGGGATGTGGGAAGGAAATGTGGGCAAAATCTACGTTTAAAGAGCAAATGCCTACAACCCTCCCCCCCCCCCCCCCCCCCCAGCCATCAGAGACGTCACCAATTTTCCATGCCTTTTTTGAGATATTGGAACTTGACAAGAAAAGCCCACTATAACTTGAATTTGTTTACCGTAGGCCATGATTCGTCCGTCCCTTGCTTCTAAATTTTCATGATTCCGAAGGCTGAACTTAATTTGAAAAATCCGCCAGAGTTGTTACGAAAAAGACCGGAAGGAGTAGATGGATTTATTTATTTATTAATTCTGTTCCATTCTCAATTTAGTTCGTCAAAAATAATTACTGATGTAAACGCGAAACAGCGAAACAGCTTAGAAATCTACAGTATTAAAATATATGCCGGTTTCTTAATGATTCGGAGTCTCAGTGAAAAAACAGGGACCGCACTTCGTAAAGACAGGATGTATCACCGAGACTGTCACATTATTGTTCTGAAAAACATAACAACGCACAGAATAAGTTTTATTTTTAATTTCTTCTTCTATTGGGTAATTTTAGTTAAAAATGTTTCGACGAACTGTTTCGAGAATGAAGGATGGACAAGATCATGTTCGACTCGGATGGCAACAAACTTACCTTTAATTATACAGGGGGGGAATCCAAATGACATATCGGCAAAACATTTTATTTTAATACGAAAACAAGTTCAATATCTCGAAAAATACTGGGCGGATTGTTTAAAATCGGACATTTTCCCGGGGTACAATGTTCTGGAAAAGACAGATATGGTATTTTTATGTCATTATTTTATGAAATGCGGGTTTTAGAAATTCGCTGACTGAAGACTAATATTGCTAATCAAGTTCTGACTTGGGAAGAAATTTCTCGTCGATCCTGGTCGATCACTAATTGATTATGTAATGCTTCTCTCCTAACCGCACTTGGGTACCCCACTTTTCTACACAAAAAGTGGGGTACGCCAAGTGCGGTTTTATATGGAGTGTACACGTAATGATAATGGATTTTTAAAAAAATGGCCATCTGTTTTGTCAGGGTGTTCTATAGGGGTGTTTGAAAAAATGGTGAGTCAACATATTTGCAAAAATTGAAAAAATATTTTTCTCAGAACCGCTGATCAGAATCTTTTGATATTTGGTGTACAGCCTCTATAGGATAGTCAAATACAAATGTGTTCTAATCGAGCCCCTCGGTTTATATTTGGGCTCAACACAGGAGTCCAAATAATTAACTTAGGGCGCAATGGGAAATAAGCTTTAAAAATTTTCTTCTTCAGATCAAACAGTCCGATTCTTTTGATATTTGGTATACAACATCCCTAGGGGGATCAGATTCAAGTTTGTTCAAATTGAGACCATGGGTTAATATTTGTGCTTCCTATTGGAGCCCAAATATTAACTTTGTGCAATATGGGGAATAATCTTTAAAAATCCTCTTCTTCAGATTCACCAGTCAGATTTTTTTGATATTTGGTATGCAACATCTCTAGGGGATCAAATTCAAGTTTGTTCAAATCAGATCCCTGGGTTGATATTAGGGCGCTTTATTGGATCCCAAAATTGAACTTGGTGCAATATGAGAAAATTTCTTTTAAAATCTTCTTATTCAGATCCACAGTCAGAATCTTTTCATATTTGGTATACAACATCTCTATGGGGGTGAGATTCAAGTTTGTTCAAATCAAGTCCCTGGGTTTAATAGTTAAGCTCCCTATGGGAACCCGAATTGTAACAGTACCATATGAGGGAATTTCTTTACAATTCATCTTTTTCACATCCACTAGAAAAGAATATTTTCATATTTGGTATACCCCTCTGGGAGTGGGGGTGGTGGGGTATCAGATTCAATTTTGTTCAAATTGGGCCTTTGGGTTAATATTTGGGCTCTTTATTGGGGCCCATAGTTCAACTCAGTGCAATCTGAGAAAATTCTTAAATCTTCTTCTTCAGATCCACCAGTTAGAATCTTTTCATGTTGGTGTGTGACATTTCTAGGGGTATCTGATTCAAATTTGTTCAAATCGAATCCCTGGGATAATATTTGAGCTCCATATACCAGTCACTTAGTGATGCACTCATCTCTTTTGACAACTTGAGCCAGGTGAACGTTTTAGGCTCACTTGAGCCTCTGGGTTATTGAAGAATTTTTTATTAAATTCTTTAGAGTTTAACTTGTAAAACAGAATAGGTATCTTGGTTATCCCCTATGTTTAGATCCTGTTCATTACTGTTCAGGTCATTTTATATTCTTGCATCTTCTACCAGATGCATTGTTCTTTCTTCACATGTGACATGAAGTTGGTTAGTTTCCGTTTTTTTCCTCTTGACGTCTGTTCAATAACGTATTAATTCAGTGTTCAGTTAAAAACAATTATTGTTTTTTCCATTAGGATACATATTATATCTTATTCTGGTAGTTTAGCTTTAATTACTTAGTGCTTGTCCACACTTAGGCTCTGTTGGGATGCCCTTGGGCTCATGAGGTTCCCTTGGGGCACTTGGGATTCATTCAAAATTTTTTGAAAGATTTTTTTAATTTCTTTAGAAATTTTTTGTTATTGTCTATGTTATGTATCCTTGCGATGTTTATTCTGTATTATTATTAGGAGTGCAGCGGACTGATGTTTTTAGCTTCATTATTATTATACTGAGTCAAAAAAGAAAGTATAAAAGAAACAAATGTGAAAAAATAGCATAACGGATGAAATATAATAGTTCTAATGTTGCATGTGTGTGGACAAGAAGTCGTGCAAAGAGTTTATTGACATGTTGTTGTTGTCCACCCAACCATATACAATTTTGCTACGGATTTCAAAATGGCACGTGCTACCCAAGAATGTCAAATTGAATGGGTGACTGACGATTTTCTTTGTGGTATGTTGTGCTAGAGAGCCTGGGTTATGGAGAAAACACACTAGTTTTTGTCTTCCAACATTTTAAAAAATGTCAAGGTTAACTGAAAATCAGAGGTTGCATTCCATTGGTCTGCATGAGGCTGGTATACCTCCAGATGAGCTCGCTGCTGAGTACGGAGTCACTGTGGCCACCAGACCTGTTAACCTCTGAAGGTGACTGTCGGTGAGATATTTTTATACTGTACCAATGACCCAGACATAGCTGGTGCTAACTCTTAAAATATAGGGCCAAACACAAATTTTGCCCCCCAATCCCCAAAATTTGCATCTAAAACCAAAGAAAACATGTCCTGAAAGGCCCTCCACACTTTGCCCCCACTGCGCATGTGCAGTGGCAAGGACGTTCCGAAATTGGCGCCATTAATCATTTCTAAGTTTGGCCCTTCATCAGTTAACAACTGACTGATCTTTGTGCTTATAAATCTCAGTTTAAATGATGCCAGACACATAAATATTAGTGAAATGGTGATTCTAAGGAGGATAGAGAAGGAGGAGAGGAAAAAAATGTGTGACAGAATATTATCAGGGCTGTAACTTAAATTTTTTTAATGAAATTATGTTAAGTTACCTATTTTCGAGGCAGCAGCCATTTTGTTGTCATTCTGATTATTTAGTTACACTGTTTTTTAAGTGTTTTCCTCTCTCCCTGTCCTTTAAGTCCCCCCTTGCTATTCTCCCATGCTTTTGGCATAGTTTTTGTAATTATTATTACTAAATTTTCTTGGGAGTTTTAGCTGAATAACAGAATGAATTCTGTTCTTTTCCCCATGTTTACGTCTTCACCTACGGGTGGTTAGGCGTTGTGTTCTGCATCTACCATCTGATGTTCTGCAGTTTCTTCCCTGGAAGTCTCTGTTTTGCATCAGATAGTGTATTTTTGGTAACTGATTTCGGGCCTGGGTGCCTGGAGTCTTATTTTAGTGTTTTTACACTCATTGTTTACATTTACAACAGCCCTCTGTGTGAGGGGGGGATTTCTGGAAAATAATATCTTGATGTTATTTTAATCATAACTAGATACATTATTATTGTTCGTAAGTGTTGAATAAATTGTTTAAAATATTTTTAAAATTTTTGTCCACACTTAGGCTTGGGATCCATTGGGGCTCAACGTTACTTTTCAGAAACTTGGGCTGTTCTGAAAAAATATTTTTTCAAAATATTTTGATTTCAATTATTTTTTCTATATTAATGGATCATATTATTATTATGTATTTTGATTGCCAGGGGTTAGTGCGAGTACCAGGACTTGTTTTCTTTTCACATTGAAAGGATATTGATCAATTGTATTAAGAGGAAGTCTTCCTCTGACTTTATAATCATTCTATATGTGGTCAGTGTACTCGCATTAACTCCTGTTCTGTATCGTATGATTTCGATGACAATATGGGAAGCGTATGTCACGGTATGTTATTGGGGATTTGGACACTCCGGTCCTTTCCCCGCAGGGTCACTCTACTTTATCAATCTCTATTTCAGACGATCAAGATTAGGGTGATGTATCTGTGATGTCTTCCAACAGTGTGCCTCCGTCGTCACAATTAATGAAGGGCTAGCGGAAAAGTGCTCATGTAAATACGCCAATTGCCTAAGAGGACCCTAGTAGGTTCGACGGCCTTTGACGTCCGCTAGCTCGCCCGGTTTAGCGTCCATTCACCGAATGGTTCGGCAGCCGGGTTCGTCCGTTGCGGTCTAGAAGGAATTTTGGGGTGATGCGAGCACTATAAATTAACCTAATGCACACCCAGTGACGGCGGATCGGAGGGAGAACGGAGGAAGCCTTTTAGCCTTTTAGTCCGGTTCATAGCTCCCCATAGGCCCCTCTCTCGTTCAACAACATCTGGCCCCAGATGTTGTGGTACAAAATGTGTCGCATGCGGAGCATACGTCCGTCGCTCGGGACGCTCCGTTGTATAGGCAGTCCGCAGAGACTGCTAAGGCTTCCTCTTCTCGTCAGCGCACACGACCGCACCTTGGCTGCGTGACCGCCGATATATTACCAGCTTCGCCAATCAAGGATTCTTCGGCGACCAGGTCACACCATCCGGTAGCCAGGGACACGAGGCCTGCAGACTCCGGACGTTCGCATAGGAAGTGTGCGGGAGTCAACGTACACGGAGCTTCTGGCGGCAATGCATCGTAAGACCGCTACTGCACAGGCCTCGGGAACGGACGTGCTTTCCTTAATAGCACAGTTTATCCCAGCATCCCAGCATCAACTGAATCTGTCGCATATATTTTATCCGACGATGCTGGGTTGGGGCGCTCCGCGGAAGCGGGTACGGACGTCCGAAAGTTTCATCCGGTCCGACGGGATACCGAAAGGGATTTGGAGGATTTCGAGCTTTCCCTTTCGGAACAACATATGCTGTTGTGTATGTCATCTGACTTACAGCTTCTTTCGTCGGACCAGAATGCTGCGATGCCGGATAAGAAACTGATAGCGTCGGTGGACTTAGAAATTTTTGGTTCGGTTCAGGGACATCGTCCCTCAGTTCCGACATAGTCCAATAATGTCACACAAACTTTCGAATTATTGAACGACGCTATATATATTATTATTTTATGCTTGCTATAACCAAGCATTTCTGGTTTCTTGTTTGCAGAGTTATGGAGATGTCTTTCAAAAGTGTGCCTCTGTCGTCATAGTTAATGAAGAGCTAGCGGCAATAAGTGCTCATGGAATATGTCTATCGCCTACGGAGTGACATTCGCTAGCTCACCCGGTGTAGCGTACATTCATCGAATGGTTCGGCTGCCGGGTTAGTCCGTTGTGGTCTAGGAAGGAGATTTGGGTGATGCGAGCACTTTAATTACTTTAGTACTCACCCAGTGACGGCAGATTGAGGACAGATCGGAGGAAGCCTGTTAGTCCGGTTCCTGGTTTGTCCTGGTCCGTCCGGGCTGTGAGCGGGAGAGGTCCCTCTCTCGTCCAACAACATAGGGGACCGCATGTTGTGGTTCAGATATTTTACATTCGGAGCTTATGTCCGTCGGTCGGGATGCTCCGTTATATTGACAGTCCGAGAGACTGTCCCTAATGCTTCCTCATCCTCACAGCAGGGCACACGACCGCACATTGGCTACGTGACCTCGAGTATCCGATCAGTTTCGTCATTCAGTGATTCCACGGCGAATAGGTCACGCCATCCGGTAGCCAAGGGACACGAGGCCTATACACTCCGTTCGCTCGCATATTGGTAGTATGCACGGGGTAACGATCACAGAGCTTCCAGCGGCAATGCATCGTAAGACCGCTTCTCCTCAGGCCTCAGTGACGGACGTGCTATCCGAGTTAGCACAGTTGTTTCGCAGCATCCCAGCAGTTGACAGTTTCTCGGTCGAATCAGGAATTATCCGACGGTGCTGGGTCGGTGCGGTCTGCGGTTGCATCAGGTACGGACGACCGAACGCTTTATAGGGTCCGACAGGATGGCGAAAGGGATTCGAAAGATTTCGAGTTTTCCCTTTAGTAGTATCGGAAGCTGCCTTTCATATCTTCTGGCATTATCTTCCAGTGATTGTTATTTCGGACTTCATTGCTGCGATCTTGGATAAGAGACTTATAGCGTCATTGAACTCGGATTTTTCGATCGGTTCAGGGACATTGTCCCTGACTTACCGACGCAGTCCAATATTGTCATTACAACATGTGTTTTATTTTTCGACGCTATATATATATATATACAAGCCTGCTACCAAGCATGATAGTTTAGTTTCTTGTCCGCGTTGCTCATTTCTGCCATTTTATCATTTATACGAATAGTTTATTTTGGCAGAGCAGGGCATACCGAGAGTTCATATGCGTCTAGACGGTGTGGTTAAAGACTGCATATATTCTTTTTCGCCGTTTATGTCTTTTCCAATTTCAATGTTGGAAACGACATGATGTATAGTTGACTTAACTTAGACGCTTTATCATACGTAATCCGCCTTACTGAGGCGTTATCATTACGTCTTCAAGAAAAGATTTACGGGATATTATTCTCAATGTAATTTCTTTTGAGGGCAGTAGTTTGTTCACGTATAACTCCGCCCTTCAGTGGCTGATTGGAGTTGGTTAGACGTGACGCAGCCCTAGCTACATCCACATGCGTGGATAGTAGGTTAAGAACTCTCTCAGAGTCGCTTCGTTCTCGGAGGAGCTTCTCTTCGACGGCAACTTTTCGGCAATCCATGAATTGCTCGATTTACATGTTCTCTTGTCTATCTAGTGTTACAAGAGATTCAGACTGGGGCAAACATTCGGTGGTTGACTCAGAGAGTGCCGCCGCAGTTGCCGGACCCGAGTGTGGCTGTTATGACGGTTGCCAGTCAAACAGATTGGGATATATACTGATCCCTACGGATTCGAAGTGCCAGGGTCTTTGGGTTCCGCTGTCTTTTAGCTATCAGTTTAACTTCCGCGGAATAATGTTTTTTAGGCTTGCTTTTTGTCATTGCATGAACATTATTCAGAAACGCATGCCCAAATTCCTGTCCTTTAATTCGACAGTAGTGGCGTATCTCCGGAACCAGGGAGGCACTCTTTCGTTTCCGTTATTCAATTTAATGGAAAGAATCCGTCTGTTGGTTATAGTACACCAAGTTCAGTTTTGGTCCGTCATATTCCGGGTCGTCTGATTGTTTTATCGGACTCCCGTTCTCTTACGGGTCGCTTGTTGCTGTCAGAATGGACTCTCAACAAACGAGTATTCAATCAGATTTGCTATCTATGGGAGCGCCCAATGATGATTTATTTATGACACAGCTTGCTAATCAATTGCAGACGTATGTGTTGGCTTGTCCAGATCTCTGAGCTAATAGTGTTAACGCTCTATTGATCTATAGGACGGAATTATAGGATACGCGTATCCTCCGGCGCTGTTGTTTTAGCAGGTATTGCTAAGATAAACAACCACAATACATTTCTGTTGATAGCATCTCTATCTTCACAGAGATCATGAGTAATTTACTCTCTTGTCTACTGTGGGTCTTAACGTGAAATCTTCCTCTATGTGAGGATCTTTTTTCACTGGGTAAATCGTGTCATCTTTATCACAACCAGCAAGGTCGCAACCTTCATGTATTCCGTTGTGTGGTCCGTATTGCATTGTAAGCACTGTACTGGACGAGCTTTGGACGCGATTTCTTACTATAGGAGATCCTCTTCTTCGCTATTCTATGCGACTAAAGTGGAGGCTCTTCCGTCGTGGTGTAGGGATCATTATGTTCATATTGTTGATCCCTCCATACTACTCATTGCTATTTTTTAGTATACTTGTTTCACAAGATCTACTGCAGCCTGTTATTATTTAGGTTATAGGTTTATGTTACCTCATACCTATGCACTCTACGATAGTTTACAATTGAGTCTTTTGTCTCTTTATCTAAGTCAGTTAGTAACTTTTTGATAAATAGACTTAGAATCTTTAGATTAAATTCCTATACGGATTTTAACTTCGGTTCTTATTTAGCTAAGTAATCATTTGAGCCTCTGGAAACAGTAGTTTTCAAATTCTGACCTTTTAGACAGTAATTCTGTTGGTTTCTCTTTTACTGTAGAGTCAGTGAGTTTCATGCACTATCGATGGATGATTTTCACTTTCATAGTTTCGGAATCAATACTTCCGTTACTATTTAGGTTGGATTGTTGCATAAGAGTTAGGCTCCTATTATCCGGAACCTATTATTTTAAGGTCCTTCCGTCTTCGTATGGGCATAGGCCTTTACTCTTTCTGGGTACAGTTTATGTATTTATAAACAGATATCTGTTTATTACAAGGGCGTAAGCTTCTTCTGTCCTTGATGTCTAGTAGAAGGACGTTACGCTCCAGTTTATTGTTAATGGATTCTATTAACTATCGGTACTGCTTATGGTATATCATTGACTTAGCAGTTGTGCTTAAGATTTCGGCTCATGAAGTAAGAGTTCTTCTACTTCTTGGGCTTACATTAATAGTGTCGCTATTATAGATTTTTGAAGGCCGCTCATTGCGCTCAGCCATCCACATTCATGAATTTTATCTTAGAAATATCGAGTCAATTTCTTGAGGCCTCTTTTGTTAGGTCTATTATCTACTGCTCAGAATGTCATTCACTTAACAGTTGCTACTATAGCTAGGTAGGCTGTCTGTTTCGGCAGTGTCTCCGTTCGGCTGCCCTCTTCGCTCTGGGCTATTTGACCCAGGGCAAGAAAAAGGGGGGGGGGGGGAGGGTGTTCCCTTGGGTCACCTGTTTTACTATGAAAACAAGGGGATACCTCCTCCGGAGTTAGTAATTCTGAGCTGTTATTGGGATGGTTGTTTAGTGAGAAGTTTAAGTTTTTAAATTTCATTCAAGTCTTAGTTTTTAAAGTATAGCTTTTGAATATTGCATATGTCAACGGACATGATTA
Source organism: Pictodentalium vernedei (assembly GCA_031216915.1). Classification (NCBI taxonomy): domain Eukaryota; kingdom Metazoa; phylum Mollusca; class Scaphopoda; order Dentaliida; family Dentaliidae; genus Pictodentalium; species Pictodentalium vernedei. Next base: position 146,073,997 of record CM062289.1, on the reverse strand, counting down.
TGCAATTCTCAGACACTTTTAGGAGTATAAGAGTCTCTATTCTCTAGACTTACTTTATTATTGGCTTACTTTAAAAATTATTAGTATAAGGATTATATTGGATATTAATAGAGTACATGGATGTATGAAGCTCAATTTTGGAAGGTGTTGTATCTTTCTAATTTATCATAAATAAGAAAGATACATGTAAGGCCTATTACTTCTTTTCCCTACAGGGGATGACTCTATTTTATTTTATTGAGCGTATTCCATTTTGCTCTATGTCCTTGGCCCTCCAGCCTTTTTACTATTCAGCTATGTCTGGGTCATTGGTACAGTATAAAAATGTTAAAATATTTATAGTAATTTATATATTTTTTATACTTACCAATGACCCAGACGGGGATGGCCCTCCCAGGAGTTGGGAACTCTTGCCTCCCCGCTGAGTACATAGCGCTTACCAGGCACTGGTTATTAGAATGATAAATGGCGCCAATTTCGGAACGTCCTTGACACTGCGCATGCGCAGTAGGGGCGAAGTGTGGAGGGCCTTTCAGGACATGTTTTCTTTAGTTTTAGATGCAAATTTTGGGGATTGGGGGGCAAAATTTGTGTTTGGCCCTATATTTTAAGAGTTAGCACCAGCTATGTCTGGGTCATTGGTAAGTATAAAAAATATATAAATTACTATAAATTTTTTAACTTTCTTTGAAGATTTAATTAATTTTTTCATTGTTGAAAGCATCTGCGTTGGTTTTTTATTTTCAGCAATTAATGTTTCCTGAAAACTGTTATTTGTTTGTTTATACTTTTTATTTTCTATTTCGGTAACACCAGTTTTGCACGAGGCATAGTCAAGCTTCCGTTTTGAGGTTTTCGAGTTAAACTTTAACTTTGGTGGCGATAGTGGATTGTCGTTTAATTTAGGATCGTGTTTGCTCATTAGTTTTGCTACTCGTTGCATTAACTCTGAATGAATACTCAACATTTTTTTGGTTCCCAACAACACTACAAAAGCATCGAGCCTAACAAATTCTCGAACCCTCTTCCTCACAATAAAACATTCCTTTGGGTCATTACCGTTCTTGATAAGTATTTTGTCTACAAATGTATATCCACGTTTTTTAATGCGGTCTTCGTCTTTTACTATTTTCATTGCTGTACGACAACAAAAGTAAATAGCATCATTTTGTACCACATATGGTAATTCGGTTTCTGCCAACTGTATGCTGCCCTGAATCACCAGACTTGAACCAAAAACTTTATCACATTTGTTTTTAATGGATGTTTGCTTGGAAGAGACGGGTGAGGCATCGCATTTATTTTCAATCAGGGGTATTATCAGGCTTAGCATTTCTTGCTTGATTTTGGAATCTATTACTTTTGTTGTTTTCAGTATGCACACTATTGCCTCGACCTTAACAAACTCGCGTTTTTTAACAGTAGTAAATATGAACATGTTTTCAACCTGATAATTGGAAACTTTTAATTTTTGATCTATGAACCTATAACCATGATTTTTAATGTGATTTTGCAACCCTATAACTTTGAAAATTTCACTGACATGAAAATAGAGATCGCCACCAATACGATTGACCGTTATTTCCATGTCATTGAATTTTATTATTTTTACATCAGTGTCTGTTAAATTGGGGGAACACCCCGGTGCAACTTGTAAATGAGTAATATCTCCATCATCAAGACTATCGTCACATTTCACAAATGCGGTATTCAAGTCACTTTTCTTACCACGTTTGTCAGGACAAAGAAATGCGGTATTTAAATCACACTTTTGGGATGGCTTCTGTGACGGAGCTCCCAGAAATGCTGTGTTCAAAACTGCACTACTCCTTCCTGGTGCTACTTGCAATTGATCGTTATGTTTCCTGGGGGTTCATGAATTTTTCTGAAAATTAAAACTTGAATGCCAAAGTGTAAAGGAGTGAGGAAAATTGAGCTCCCTGGAGGCTTAGAAGAACCCCTATATACTGCCTCGTGCAGACTGGGGAAATACTGTACGTGTGCTTTCATATCATCAATTAAAATATAATGCGTGCCAGATTTTGCAATAGTTAAGAAATGATCCTGTTCCACTTGAATTGCAGCAGTGAATTCATATGTGCAGTTTAACATCTTAGTTTGTTCTTTAAAGTTAATTGGTGGCACTTGGTTGTTTCTCTTGTTAACCAATCCAAGCTCAATGATTATAAATTCGGGTTTATTTATTGTGCTGGTTTGGGATATAATTACACTACTACATCTCTGACAGCTGCTTTGCCTGTTGTGGTCAAATTGCTGTGAGATTACATTTTCCAAACATAACTCTAAATTACCCCTATTTACAATATTAACACTCTGACTGACAGACAGGAGACCTAGATCAACATCGTCACCAAAAAAGTTACAGTTTGAACACTTGCTATGTATAATGCCATTCACACAAAAAATGTCTTTCAATGAACCCTGTACTAAAGCATTGAATGCTTCCAAAATCTCTGCATCTTTTCTACCTTTAGGAGCATATGCGAGGGGTATATGGTGACATAACCATTCCCAAACTGGCTCTCTTAGAGCACAATTAACTGTTTTGTTCATACTGCGGATGTTACAACCTTCATCAAGCAAAGCCTTCAGGCCAGTTTTTGGCATACTCGTTTTATCATCAGCACCTAAATGTGCATATACGCCAAAAAAATATGCTTCAAGAAAAGCATCAACAGCACACGTGTAACCATGCTTGTGCTGAATACATTTTATACCATTACAAAAATATGTATCCATTTCGTAATTCATAAGAAGTAGGGAATTGAGGATTGGGATTCACCTCTGCATAATTTTTACAACCCATTGATTGGTAATAACACTTTGATTGGTTCAATTCGACTATTGCACTTTAATTTAATTAATTTTAATTTAATATTATTATTATTATTATTATAGTGTAACTATTCAAGAGAGAATGCACGGAAATTTTGTTCTCAATTTTTGTTTGAAAAACATAGCTCAGGTCCATTCACTGAAACACGCTCGAGGAGCTTCTTCCAATTAGAGGTCAAAAGCTGTGTTTTTAAACCAAAAATTTAGGTTTATTTTTAGAAGTGCTGTCTGCTATTTATGTAGTGTGGATAGTATTTAGCGTCACCATAGAATGGGCTGACTTTGCCACATTCACCCTAACACACATGCATACTCCCACCTATGGTGGACTCTGACTAAGTACGGGATCACCGTCTTGCGGGATAGTATTTAGCGTCACCATAGAATGGACTGACTCGGCCAAATTCACCCTAATACACACGCATACTCCCACCCATGGTGGACTCGGACTAAATACGGGATCACCGTCTTGCGGGATAGTATTTAGCGTCACCACAGAATGGACTGACTCAGCCACATTCACCCTAATACACACGCATACTCCCACCCATGGTGGACTCGGACTAAGTACGGGATCACCGTCTTGCGGGATAGTATTTAGCGTCACCATAGAATGGGCTGACTTCGCCACATTCACACTAATAAACATGCATACCACCACCCAAGGTGGACTCGGACTAAGTACGGGATCACCGTCTTGCGGGATAGTACTTAGCGTCACCGTAGAATGAACTGACTTCACCACATTAACCCTAATACTTTGTCGCGTTAAGGATATACCCAGGTAAAAACAATATATTTTAAGCAAAACTTTTTGGTGGTGACATTCGACTAATATCATCACCAAGATGTTTTTCCTAAAATATATTGTTCCTACTTGGCTAGAGCCTCATATTACCAGCTAAATACTGTTTCTGCAAATAGTGTTTCGGCCATAGTGTTTCGGATTGCGGTTGGTCAAAAAGCAAATCATTAAATTGCAAATATTATGCAGATATGAAAAATTGCACTGTTCAGCTGTTCTATACAACCATACTGTCATCTGCGCTATCATTATCATTATGTATATACGTTTTTAAAACTGTTCTATAAGACTTTCCGTCTATATCAGTGTAATTACCGTTATAGATAGAACTTCTAATACAACAGTTTACAATATAATCTTTTGACAATTTTATGTGGACACATGTAACAAATACACTTTTTCCTTCCTCGCTGGTTGCCACATCCCACCTCTCACCCAAGCGAAAGTCCAATTTGTCTAAAGAATCATCTGAGTATTGGTATTTAACACTTTTACTACTGACAGATAATCCTTGAAATACTGAAGGGTAAACAACAGCATCAAAAATTCCCAAAGAAACATTTCGCCTGTGTGTCCTACTCCTCAGTGTACAGTTTACTTCTTTTTTAAAATGATACAATAAAATGGATTCCCTAACACTAACATGAGCTGAACTGTGAAAGTTTAAACTACCATGCCTTATTGATTGGGCAAGCTTTTGATCCTCGCGATTTAAAACTAAGTTTTTAATTTTGAATTGTTTTACATCACCACTTATTTTTATCCCTGTATCAACTTTATTATTACCAATCAAATATCCATGAACCTTCGTTGAATTTTGATCTTTACCAATTTCAGTAAAAAGAACATTAATATCCATATGCTCTTTCAAATTTGAAGTGTCACCCACATGAATTAAATGTTCACCATTCCAACCGAGGGGTAGAGGAATTGATAATGTTGATGGGGTTACCGGCTCTGTTTCCAGTGGAGGCGAACTCATATGCTCATCAGTGATGGGTGGTGTTACAGTGATTCTTTTTTCCTTTTTATGTGGGCCACGGTAGCATTTCTTTTTTGCACATTTGTTCACATACTCTTCCTCGTCACTGTTGTTATCTGTAAAATAAAGTAAATTTTGTTTTAAATTTTAATATAGCTTATTTATATATTGATACACAACCTGACTCACGTGACTTTGAGACAGAATTTATTTATTAATCATAATAACTCTTTGGCCATCCGCTGGTTTAGTTTAAACAATATTTATTTCCAAAGTATGAAAGTACAAGTTTCACAATTCAATAGAAGCACACAACTAATAAGGAAATGGATTCAGCATCCGCTTGTTTGTCGCGGTTCTCATAAGAGAAGGCTATCATTCCCTCAGCACCCCACCCCCTCCCCCTCCTCTTCTCCCAGCCTTCAGATATAAACTGTTTAATAGTGTCCCTCACTTCCTCCTTTTCACTGAATTTCTCCAATAAGTCTCCCTCGTGTCCCCCCGCAGCAATCTATCCTTTGATATTTATTAGGGTTTAACGTCACATTAACAGCTAGTGTCATATCATGTCGGTGACAGTTTTATGGGTGGGGGAAGCCGGAGAGAACCGCAAAATAGTAATTTTCTTACCTTGAAGGATAATATTCACAAATAGAATGGTTTTCTCTGCTTCTTCATGAAGAAGTGTAACTTCTCTCTGATATTTGTCAATAACAATGGCTTCTCCGGTGCACATAACTTCATTATCTATAAATTTTACTTTGTCTCCACTAACTAACTCTTTGAAATATTGTGATCTTAATCTATGTGACGGAGATTTCTTGTGTCTCTTTCCAGTAATTCCTGTGAATAGAAAATCATTTTCTTAACAAAACCATTGGACCGGGCCATGATTCAATTATTTTTTAATAAATGTTTTGATAATTGTTGGGCGTCATTAATTGATGTTCAAACGACCGACAAAAACAAACAATGAAACCATGAGCTAACAGTTGGTCAAACTGTTTTCATTGAAAAACAGTTCAAAACATGTGATTAGTTGCAAGTCATCAAAGTAAAGTTTAAGCTTGGGGTTTTTAATATAAATAGATGAGGGCAAAAGCACCAAGGTCATCTGTCCTCATATCGAAAACAATCACTGGTATAGAAACATGTCGAGAGCTGCTTTGTTGGGTCATAGCTTTGTAGCTAACCTCCATAAAAATTTAATTTCAAACAGAATAGAAGATAAATACTGCGTGTGGAATGATAACCTCAATCAAGATGACTTCAAGATAGGGTATTTTGGAAAAGGAGGAGCGACAGCTGAAAGAATTATAGGTAGTCCAGAAATGTATCGATGTACAGAATTTCAACCTGAAAAGGTATTTCTTCAAATCGGAGGCAATGATATATGTCCAGGTGTATCAGAAGTTGTGATCATTAAAAGAATTGAGGATGTGGTGGACCATCTCTTGGAGAAAGGGGTGGAGATGGTGATAGTTGGAAGCCTTTTCCGCAGGTACAACCCAAGAGGCATGACACCCACGGAATACAACAAAATTGTCGAGGCAGTAAATGGCAAATTACGAAAAATATATAGCAAACATTCCAATGTGACTTTTTGGTCACTGAGAGGACTGAAGAGGGAAGATACGGGAAAATATTATGCAAGAGATGGAGTGCATCTGAATATAGAAGGGTATAAACAATATGCCCAACAGATACGACTGGCAATTAAATGCAAATACTATAAAAAATAGTCTGCCACTTCGAATTATTTACCTACACACAGAGTATATTGTTCAGTAAACATTTTCAGTTAATAGACATGGTTATTTACCAACACACACAGAGTGTATTGTTACTAAAACACTCACAGGGCGAAGATTGCACAGAACAAAAAACTTGTAAAGCAGATATAATCTTCGAGCACATTTTCAGTTAATAGACCACTGTGTTTCAACATTTACTTATTGATAGTAGCGGAACAACGGACAACACTCATTGAATAGTTTTTGGACAAAATGCTGAAAATTTTTACCTCCCCATTCTATACATTTACAATAGCTGTTTCCGACCTCAAGAAATGAATTCAATTCTTGAAGTCGGAAACAGATATTGTAAATGTACACAGTGAGGATAAACTGTTCCATGTGCGCGAAATGGCTATTTACCAACACACAGAGAGTGTATTGTTACTAAAACACTCACAGGGCGAAGATTGCACGGAACAAAAAACTTGTAAAGCAGATATAATCTTCGAGCACATTTTCAGTTAATAGACCACTGTGTTTCAACATTTACTTATTGATAGTAGCGGAACAACGGACAACACTCATTGAATATTTTTTGGACAAAATGCTGAAAATTTTTACCTCCCCATTCTATACATTTACAATAGCTGTTTCCGGCCTCAAGAAATGAATTCAATTCTTGAAGTCGGAAACAGATATTGTAAATGTACACAGTGAGGATAAACTGTTCCATGTGCGTGGTAAAATGGCTATTTACCAACACACACAGAGTGTATGGTTACTAAAACACTCACAGGGCGAAGATTGCACGGAACAAAAAACTTGTAAAGCAGATATAATCTTCGACCATATTTTCAGTTAATAGACCACTGTGTTTCAACATTTAACTATTGACAGTAGCGGGACAACAGACAACACTTGTTAAATAGCCTATTCTTTTAGACTGGTTTCGCTGGCCATGGTGGTTTCTGTTGACTGAGTGGGGGGAGGGGGGGGGAGGGGGGGAGAGGTCATGTCAGCCAGAGAAGAGAAATCAAAGTAAATTTTGAACTTACTGCTCAGTGCTGCTTGTGTTGGATCTATCGGTTCTCTTATTTCCTCCGACGTTACTTCTCTGTTGAACTCGGCACTCCATCCCACAAATTGCACAACAAAAGTGCCCGAATTTGAAACAGATTTTACTCTGGCGTCCTCCCATCGACCTAGCTCATCAACAGCTTGAACAATTGCCCCAATCCTCATTTTCCCAATATTTTTTAGACTTTTTAAAACATTCTTTGGTGTGAACAAGTGTAAATGAATAACCTTTCCAATTAAATGATATAATGTTAATGCAAATGTGTTTTTTATTCAGAATCTAGCCCACCAAGTAGCTAATTAAAACAGTTGTTGTTCAGCGCAAGATTTAATTGGTTGGAATTGGCCCGTCTGTAACAAAAATTTCACGCCCAAAAGTACATCAAATGTGCTTTGCCGGCAAAAAATATATAGATTCTTTTTAAATGTCAAGTTTGCGTAGGCTTTGGGGATTAACAACAGACAAAGGATTTAATTTAACACGCCACTGAACAGAAGCAACTAATTAAGCTTAATTGTATACTGGTATGTCATATCTTCCAAGGACGGCAGCTAGTTTACTTATTAATCTGTCAAAGGACCGGAGCATCTATTGAAAAGAAACCCATGCTGGCTGGAGAGGATTATTATTATCAAAACACCAACAGATGACAGCGTCTGGCCAAAATGTTTTTTTCAGTCTACTAGTACTCCGACCGTTTCCAGCCCAGTGGCGGTGCTACAGGGGGCATGGGGGCATTTGCCCCCCCCCCCAAACGTGTGCTCTGATCCCCCATTTGCCCCCCCCCCCATCCACCAAACACACATCCATCCAAACGCACACACACACACTCTCTCCCCCTCTCCTTCTCCCTCAGCTCTCTATATCTCTCCCATCTCTCTTTCCATCCCCCTCCTCTCTCTCTCTCTCTCTCTCTCTCTCTCTCTCTCTCTCTCTCTCATGCACAGACCCATCAGACGCGGATCCAGGATATTTTGAACGGAGGAGCGCTAATTACCATTACATTTAGTCGAAACTTGGACCCAAAGTCCGTAATATAATTTTTTGTTTTTTTCCACAGGACGTACCAAACCAAAAAAGGTATATTACGGACTTTGGGTCCAAGTTTGGACTACCTCATAATAAAGTAATGATATGATCCTTTACGTATTTGCCCCCCTTCATGGGGAGTCTGTCCCCCTACTTGCCCCCCCCCCCCCCCCCCACGAAAAAATTTCTGGCGCCGCCACTGTTCCAGCCACGAAATAAAACATACTATTTCCAAGAAAAAAACGTACCCAATGCTAGATAAACATGGGGATGTGGGAAGGAAATGTGGGCAAAATCTACGTTTAAAGAGCAAATGCCTACAACCCCCCCCCCCCCCCCCCCCGCCCCCAGCCATCAGAGACGTCACCAATTTTCCATGCCTTTTTTGAGATATTGGAACTTGACAAGAAAAGCCCACTATAACTTGAATTTGTTTACCGTAGGCCATGATTCGTCCGTCCCTTGCTTCTAAATTTTCATGATTCCGAAGGCTGAACTTAATTTGAAAAATCCGCCAGAGTTGTTACGAAAAAGACCGGAAGGAGTAGATGGATTTATTTATTTATTAATTCTGTTCCATTCTCAATTTAGTTCGTCAAAAATAATTACTGATGTAAACGCGAAACAGCGAAACAGCTTAGAAATCTACAGTATTAAAATATATGCCGGTTTCTTAATGATTCGGAGTCTCAGTGAAAAAACAGGGACCGCACTTCGTAAAGACAGGATGTATCACCGAGACTGTCACATTATTGTTCTGAAAAACATAACAACGCACAGAATAAGTTTTATTTTTAATTTCTTCTTCTATTGGGTAATTTTAGTTAAAAATGTTTCGACGAACTGTTTCGAGAATGAAGGATGGACAAGATCATGTTCGACTCGGATGGCAACAAACTTACCTTTAATTATACAGGGGGGGAATCCAAATGACATATCGGCAAAACATTTTATTGTAATACGAAAACAAGTTCAATATCTCGAAAAATACTGGGCGGATTGTTTAAAATCGGACATTTTCCCGGGGTACAATGTTCTGGAAAAGACAGATATGGTATTTTTATGTCATTATTTTATGAAATGCGGGTTTTAGAAATTCGCTGACTGAAGACTAATATTGCTAATCAAGTTCTGACTTGGGAAGAAATTTCTCGTCGATCCTGGTCGATCACTAATTGATTATGTAATGCTTCTCTCCTAACCGCACTTGGGTACCCCACTTTTCTACACAAAAAGTGGGGTACGCCAAGTGCGGTTTTATATGGAGTGTACACGTAATGATAATGGATTTTTAAAAAAATGGCCATCTGTTTTGTCAGGGTGTTCTATAGGGGTGTTTGAAAAAATGGTGAGTCAACATATTTGCAAAAATTGAAAAAATATTTTTCTCAGAACCGCTGATCAGAATCTTTTGATATTTGGTGTACAGCCTCTATAGGATAGTCAAATACAAATGTGTTCTAATCGAGCCCCTCGGTTTATATTTGGGCTCAACACAGGAGTCCAAATAATTAACTTAGGGCGCAATGGGAAATAAGCTTTAAAAATTTTCTTCTTCAGATCAAACAGTCCGATTCTTTTGATATTTGGTATACAACATCCCTAGGGGGATCAGATTCAAGTTTGTTCAAATTGAGACCATGGGTTAATATTTGTGCTTCCTATTGGAGCCCAAATATTAACTTTGTGCAATATGGGGAATAATCTTTAAAAATCCTCTTCTTCAGATTCACCAGTCAGATTTTTTTGATATTTGGTATGCAACATCTCTAGGGGATCAAATTCAAGTTTGTTCAAATCAGATCCCTGGGTTGATATTAGGGCGCTTTATTGGATCCCAAAATTGAACTTGGTGCAATATGAGAAAATTTCTTTTAAAATCTTCTTATTCAGATCCACAGTCAGAATCTTTTCATATTTGGTATACAACATCTCTATGGGGGTGAGATTCAAGTTTGTTCAAATCAAGTCCCTGGGTTTAATAGTTAAGCTCCCTATGGGAACCCGAATTGTAACAGTACCATATGAGGGAATTTCTTTACAATTCATCTTTTTCACATCCACTAGAAAAGAATATTTTCATATTTGGTATACCCCTCTGGGAGTGGGGGTGGTGGGGTATCAGATTCAATTTTGTTCAAATTGGGCCTTTGGGTTAATATTTGGGCTCTTTATTGGGGCCCATAGTTCAACTCAGTGCAATCTGAGAAAATTCTTAAATCTTCTTCTTCAGATCCACCAGTTAGAATCTTTTCATGTTGGTGTGTGACATTTCTAGGGGTATCTGATTCAAATTTGTTCAAATCGAATCCCTGGGATAATATTTGAGCTCCATATACCAGTCACTTAGTGATGCACTCATCTCTTTTGACAACTTGAGCCAGGTGAACGTTTTAGGCTCACTTGAGCCTCTGGGTTATTGAAGAATTTTTTATTAAATTCTTTAGAGTTTAACTTGTAAAACAGAATAGGTATCTTGGTTATCCCCTATGTTTAGATCCTGTTCATTACTGTTCAGGTCATTTTATATTCTTGCATCTTCTACCAGATGCATTGTTCTTTCTTCACATGTGACATGAAGTTGGTTAGTTTCCGTTTTTTTCCTCTTGACGTCTGTTCAATAACGTATTAATTCAGTGTTCAGTTAAAAACAATTATTGTTTTTTCCATTAGGATACATATTATATCTTATTCTGGTAGTTTAGCTTTAATTACTTAGTGCTTGTCCACACTTAGGCTCTGTTGGGATGCCCTTGGGCTCATGAGGTTCCCTTGGGGCACTTGGGATTCATTCAAAATTTTTTGAAAGATTTTTTTAATTTCTTTAGAAATTTTTTGTTATTGTCTATGTTATGTATCCTTGCGATGTTTATTCTGTATTATTATTAGGAGTGCAGCGGACTGATGTTTTTAGCTTCATTATTATTATACTGAGTCAAAAAAGAAAGTATAAAAGAAACAAATGTGAAAAAATAGCATAACGGATGAAATATAATAGTTCTAATGTTGCATGTGTGTGGACAAGAAGTCGTGCAAAGAGTTTATTGACATGTTGTTGTTGTCCACCCAACCATATACAATTTTGCTACGGATTTCAAAATGGCACGTGCTACCCAAGAATGTCAAATTGAATGGGTGACTGACGATTTTCTTTGTGGTATGTTGTGCTAGAGAGCCTGGGTTATGGAGAAAACACACTAGTTTTTGTCTTCCAACATTTTAAAAAATGTCAAGGTTAACTGAAAATCAGAGGTTGCATTCCATTGGTCTGCATGAGGCTGGTATACCTCCAGATGAGCTCGCTGCTGAGTACGGAGTCACTGTGGCCACCAGACCTGTTAACCTCTGAAGGTGACTGTCGGTGAGATATTTTTATACTGTACCAATGACCCAGACATAGCTGGTGCTAACTCTTAAAATATAGGGCCAAACACAAATTTTGCCCCCCAATCCCCAAAATTTGCATCTAAAACCAAAGAAAACATGTCCTGAAAGGCCCTCCACACTTTGCCCCCACTGCGCATGTGCAGTGGCAAGGACGTTCCGAAATTGGCGCCATTAATCATTTCTAAGTTTGGCCCTTCATCAGTTAACAACTGACTGATCTTTGTGCTTATAAATCTCAGTTTAAATGATGCCAGACACATAAATATTAGTGAAATGGTGATTCTAAGGAGGATAGAGAAGGAGGAGAGGAAAAAAATGTGTGACAGAATATTATCAGGGCTGTAACTTAAATTTTTTTAATGAAATTATGTTAAGTTACCTATTTTCGAGGCAGCAGCCATTTTGTTGTCATTCTGATTATTTAGTTACACTGTTTTTTAAGTGTTTTCCTCTCTCCCTGTCCTTTAAGTCCCCCCTTGCTATTCTCCCATGCTTTTGGCATAGTTTTTGTAATTATTATTACTAAATTTTCTTGGGAGTTTTAGCTGAATAACAGAATGAATTCTGTTCTTTTCCCCATGTTTACGTCTTCACCTACGGGTGGTTAGGCGTTGTGTTCTGCATCTACCATCTGATGTTCTGCAGTTTCTTCCCTGGAAGTCTCTGTTTTGCATCAGATAGTGTATTTTTGGTAACTGATTTCGGGCCTGGGTGCCTGGAGTCTTATTTTAGTGTTTTTACACTCATTGTTTACATTTACAACAGCCCTCTGTGTGAGGGGGGGATTTCTGGAAAATAATATCTTGATGTTATTTTAATCATAACTAGATACATTATTATTGTTCGTAAGTGTTGAATAAATTGTTTAAAATATTTTTAAAATTTTTGTCCACACTTAGGCTTGGGATCCATTGGGGCTCAACGTTACTTTTCAGAAACTTGGGCTGTTCTGAAAAAATATTTTTTCAAAATATTTTGATTTCAATTATTTTTTCTATATTAATGGATCATATTATTATTATGTATTTTGATTGCCAGGGGTTAGTGCGAGTACCAGGACTTGTTTTCTTTTCACATTGAAAGGATATTGATCAATTGTATTAAGAGGAAGTCTTCCTCTGACTTTATAATCATTCTATATGTGGTCAGTGTACTCGCATTAACTCCTGTTCTGTATCGTATGATTTCGATGACAATATGGGAAGCGTATGTCACGGTATGTTATTGGGGATTTGGACACTCCGGTCCTTTCCCCGCAGGGTCACTCTACTTTATCAATCTCTATTTCAGACGATCAAGATTAGGGTGATGTATCTGTGATGTCTTCCAACAGTGTGCCTCCGTCGTCACAATTAATGAAGGGCTAGCGGAAAAGTGCTCATGTAAATACGCCAATTGCCTAAGAGGACCCTAGTAGGTTCGACGGCCTTTGACGTCCGCTAGCTCGCCCGGTTTAGCGTCCATTCACCGAATGGTTCGGCAGCCGGGTTCGTCCGTTGCGGTCTAGAAGGAATTTTGGGGTGATGCGAGCACTATAAATTAACCTAATGCACACCCAGTGACGGCGGATCGGAGGGAGAACGGAGGAAGCCTTTTAGCCTTTTAGTCCGGTTCATAGCTCCCCATAGGCCCCTCTCTCGTTCAACAACATCTGGCCCCAGATGTTGTGGTACAAAATGTGTCGCATGCGGAGCATACGTCCGTCGCTCGGGACGCTCCGTTGTATAGGCAGTCCGCAGAGACTGCTAAGGCTTCCTCTTCTCGTCAGCGCACACGACCGCACCTTGGCTGCGTGACCGCCGATATATTACCAGCTTCGCCAATCAAGGATTCTTCGGCGACCAGGTCACACCATCCGGTAGCCAGGGACACGAGGCCTGCAGACTCCGGACGTTCGCATAGGAAGTGTGCGGGAGTCAACGTACACGGAGCTTCTGGCGGCAATGCATCGTAAGACCGCTACTGCACAGGCCTCGGGAACGGACGTGCTTTCCTTAATAGCACAGTTTATCCCAGCATCCCAGCATCAACTGAATCTGTCGCATATATTTTATCCGACGATGCTGGGTCGGGGCGCTCCGCGGAAGCGGGTACGGACGTCCGAAAGTTTCATCCGGTCCGACGGGATACCGAAAGGGATTTGGAGGATTTCGAGCTTTCCCTTTCGGAACAACATATGCTGTTGTGTATGTCATCTGACTTACAGCTTCTTTCGTCGGACCAGAATGCTGCGATGCCGGATAAGAAACTGATAGCGTCGGTGGACTTAGAAATTTTTGGTTCGGTTCAGGGACATCGTCCCTCAGTTCCGACATAGTCCAATAATGTCACACAAACTTTCGAATTATTGAACGACGCTATATATATTATTATTTTATGCTTGCTATAACCAAGCATTTCTGGTTTCTTGTTTGCAGAGTTATGGAGATGTCTTTCAAAAGTGTGCCTCTGTCGTCATAGTTAATGAAGAGCTAGCGGCAATAAGTGCTCATGGAATATGTCTATCGCCTACGGAGTGACATTCGCTAGCTCACCCGGTGTAGCGTACATTCATCGAATGGTTCGGCTGCCGGGTTCGTCCGTTGTGGTCTAGGAAGGAGATTTGGGTGATGCGAGCACTTTAATTACTTTAGTACTCACCCAGTGACGGCAGATTGAGGACAGATCGGAGGAAGCCTGTTAGTCCGGTTCCTGGTTTGTCCAGGTCCGTCCGGGCTGTGAGCGGGAGAGGTCCCTCTCTCGTCCAACAACATAGGGGACCGCATGTTGTGGTTCAGATATTTTACATTCGGAGCTTATGTCCGTCGGTCGGGATGCTCCGTTATATTGACAGTCCGAGAGACTGTCCCTAATGCTTCCTCATCCTCACAGCAGGGCACACGACCGCACATTGGCTACGTGACCTCGAGTATCCGATCAGTTTCGTCATTCAGTGATTCCACGGCGAATAGGTCACGCCATCCGGTAGCCAAGGGACACGAGGCCTATACACTCCGTTCGCTCGCATATTGGTAGTATGCACGGGGTAACGATCACAGAGCTTCCAGCGGCAATGCATCGTAAGACCGCTTCTCCTCAGGCCTCAGTGACGGACGTGCTATCCGAGTTAGCACAGTTGTTTCGCAGCATCCCAGCAGTTGACAGTTTCTCGGTCGAATCAGGAATTATCCGACGGTGCTGGGTCGGTGCGGTCTGCGGTTGCATCAGGTACGGACGACCGAACGCTTTATAGGGTCCGACAGGATGGCGAAAGGGATTCGAAAGATTTCGAGTTTTCCCTTTAGTAGTATCGGAAGCTGCCTTTCATATCTTCTGGCATTATCTTCCAGTGATTGTTATTTCGGACTTCATTGCTGCGATCTTGGATAAGAGACTTATAGCGTCATTGAACTCGGATTTTTCGATCGGTTCAGGGACATTGTCCCTGACTTACCGACGCAGTCCAATATTGTCATTACAACATGTGTTTTATTTTTCGACGCTATATATATATATATACAAGCCTGCTACCAAGCATGATAGTTTAGTTTCTTGTCCGCGTTGCTCATTTCTGCCATTTTATCATTTATACGAATAGTTTATTTTGGCAGAGCAGGGCATACCGAGAGTTCATATGCGTCTAGACGGTGTGGTTAAAGACTGCATATATTCTTTTTCGCCGTTTATGTCTTTTCCAATTTCAATGTTGGAAACGACATGATGTATAGTTGACTTAACTTAGACGCTTTATCATACGTAATCCGCCTTACTGAGGCGTTATCATTACGTCTTCAAGAAAAGATTTACGGGATATTATTCTCAATGTAATTTCTTTTGAGGGCAGTAGTTTGTTCACGTATAACTCCGCCCTTCAGTGGCTGATTGGAGTTGGTTAGACGTGACGCAGCCCTAGCTACATCCACATGCGTGGATAGTTGGTTAAGAACTCTCTCAGAGTCGCTTCGTTCTCGGAGGAGCTTCTCTTCGACGGCAACTTTTCGGCAATCCATGAATTGCTCGATTTACACGTTCTCTTGTCTATCTAGTGTTACAAGAGATTCAGACTGGGGCAAACATTCGGTGGTTGACTCAGAGAGTGCCACCGCAGTTGCCGGACCCGAGTGTGGCTGTTATAACGGTTGCCAGTCAAACAGATTGGGATATGATACTGATCCCTACGGATTCGAAGTGCCAGGGTCTTTGGGTTCCGCAGTCTCTTAGCAATCAGTTTTCTTCCGCGGAATAATGTTTTTTAGGCTTGCTTTATGTCATTGCATGAACATTATTCAGAAACGCATGCCCAAATCCTGTCCTTTAATTCGACAGTAGTGGCGTATCTCCGGAACCAGGGAGGCACTCTTTCGTTTCCGTTATTCAATTTAATGGAAAGAATCCGTCTGTTGGTTATAGTACACCAAGTTCTGTTTTGGTCCGTCATATTCCGGGTCGTCTGATTGTTTTACCGGACTCCCGTTCTCTTACGGGTCGCTTGTTGCTGTCAGAATGGACTCTCAACAAACAAGTATTCAATCAGATTTGCTATCTATGGGAGCGCCCAATGATGATTTATTTACGACACAGCTTGCTAATCAATTGCAGACGTATGTGTTGGCTTGTCCAGATCTCTGAGCTAATGTTGTTAACGCTCTATTGATCTATAGGACGGAATGATAGGATACCCGTATCCTCCGGCGCTGTTGTTTCAGCAGGTATTGCTAAGATAAACAACCACAATACATTTCTGTTGATAGCATCTCTATCTTCACAGAGATCATGGGTAATTTACTCTCTTGTCTTCTGTGGGTCTTAATGTGAAATCTTCCTCTATGTGAGGATCTTTTTTCACTGGGTAAATCGTGTCATCTTTATCACAACCCGCAAGGTCGCAATCTTCATGTATTCCGTTGTGTGGTCCGTATTGCATTGTAAGCACTGTACTGGACGAGCTTTGGACGCGATTTCTTACTATAAGAGATCCTCTTCTTCGCTATTCTATGCGGCTAAAGTGGAGGCTCTTCTGTCGTGGTGTAGGGATCATTATGTTCATATTGTTGATCCCTCCATACTACTCATTGCAATTTTTTAGTATACTTGTTTCACAAGATCTACTGCAGCCTGTTATTATTTAGGTTATAGGTTTATGTTACCTCATACCTATGCACTCTACGATAGTTTACAATTGAGTCTTTTGTCTCTTTATCTAAGTCAGTTAGTAACTTTTTGATAAATAGACTTAGAATCTTTAGATTAAATTCCTATATGGATTTTAACTTCGGTTCTTATTTAGCTAAGTAATCATTTGAGCCTCTGGAAACAGTAGTTTTCAAATTCTGACCTTTTAGACAGTAATTCTGTTGGTTCTCTTTTACTGTAGAGTCAGTGAGTTTCATGCACTATCGATGGATGATTTTCACTTTCGTAGTTTCGGAATCACTACTTCCGTTACTATTTAGGTTGGATTTTTGCATAAGAGTTAGGCTCCTATTATCCGGAACCTATTATTTTAAGGTCCTTCCGTCTTCGTATGGGCATAGGCCTTTACTCTTTCCGGGTACAGTTTATGTATTTATAAACAGATATCTGTTTATTACTATGGGCGTAAGCTTCTTCTGTCTGTGATGCTTAGTAGAAGGACGTTACGCTCCATTTTATTGTTAATGGATTCTATTAACTATCGGTACTGCTTATGGTATATCATTGACTTAGCAGTTGTGCTTAAGATTTCGGCTCATGAAGTAAGAGTTCTTCTACTTCTTGGGCTTACATCAATAGTGTCGCTATTATAGATTTTTGAAGGCCGCTCATTGCGCTCAGCCATCCACATTCATGAATTTTATCTCAGAAATATCGAGTCCATTTCTGGAGGCCTCTATTGTTAGGTCTATTATCTACTGCTCAGAATGTCATTCACTTAACAGTTGCTACTATAGCTAGGTAGGCTGTCTGTTTCGGCAGTGTCTCCGTTCTGCTGCCCTCTTCGCTCTGGGCTATTTGACCCAGGGCAAGAAAAAGGGGGGGGGGGGGGGGGGAGGGTGTTCCCTTGGGTCACCTGTTTTACTATGAAAACAAGGGGATACCTCCTCCGGAGTTAGTAATTCTGAGCTGTTATTGGGATGGTTGTTTAGTGAGAAGTTTAGGTTTTTAAAATTCATTCAAGTCTTAGTTTTTAAAGTATAGCTTTTGAATATTGCATATGTCAACGGACATGATTATGCAATCCTCAGACACTTTTAGGAGTATAAGAGTCTCTATTCTCTAGACTTACTTTATTTATTGGCTTACTTTAAAAATTATTAGTATAAGGATTATATTGGATATTAATAGAGTACATGGATGTATGAAGCTCAATTTTGGAAGGTGTTGTATCTTTCTAATTTATCATAAATAAGAAAGATACATGTAAGGCCTATTACTTCTTTTTCCCCACAGGGGATGACTCTATTTTATTTTATTGAGCGTATTCCATTTTGCTCTATGTCCTTGGCCCTCCAGCCTTTTTACTATTCAGCTATGTCTGGGTCATTGGTACAGTATAAAAATGTTAAAAAATTTATAGTAATTTATATATTTTTTATACTTACCAATGACCCAGACGGGGATGGCCCTCCCAGGAGTTGGGAACTCTTGCCTCCCCGCTGAGTACATAGCGCTTACCAGGCACTGGTTATTAGAATGATTAATGGCGCCAATTTCGGAACGTCCTTGACACTGCGCATGCGCAGTGGGGGCGAAGTGTGGAGGGCCTTTCAGGACATGTTTTCTTTGGTTTTAGATGCAAATTTTGGGGATTGGGGGGCAAAATTTGTGTTGGGCCCTATATTTTAAGAGTTAGCACCAGCTATGTCTGGGTTATTGGTAAGTATAAAAAATATATAAATTACTATAAATTTTTTAACTTTGATGAGCTCTCAGTGAGATTTGGATGCTTGTCAGTGAGATTTTTGCACGCAGCCAATACATCAATACACAAATGTGAGTGGATGCCTATCTAACCTTTGCCTGTATCAACCCCCCCCCCCCCCCCCCCCCCTTTCCCCCATCCTCAGTCTAGCCATTTTTCCATGCTCATGCAAGCCCATCCCAGTGCTTCAATACATGAAGGCTGAAACATCTTGGGCTGAAACATCCCAGGACCAAAACTTTCAAGAACCAACAGAAGCATTCCTTCTTCATTCATGCCATTTATTTATGTAAATTCTTTGTTCAATCTGTACATTTTTTGTGAGAAAATATTCATTCTTATTATCTTGTGACAGGTTTTATTATACAATAAAAATTACTCAATGCTAACAATACATATCGTTTTGTTTAAAAAAAAAACACCTGTTGCTGCCGGTACAATGACGTTTTGTGTGATTGTGGTGATTTCGTTTTCGTTTTTTATTAAAAAAAATATTTGAACTGTGTTTTGTATTACTCACGTTAGAGAAGGTGCCCTCAGTATTCATAACTCCCATTGTGAAAAAAAAAACAAACAAAATAATCCTGTTGGTTCAAAATGAAGACAAAATACTCTGCTGGACATGACTGTTCTGAATCTGTTTGTATATAAGTAAGGGGAGGTAACTTAATTTTTGTGATATCTCACAACAGATTGATTCCAGTTTTCAACAAACTTTCAATTATATTTTTTTTACACAAAACGGATAAATTTGGTATGAACCATAACAATAGTATATGTAATAGGTCAGCTGATCAAAAGTTAATTATACTTGAGAGATTATGTTTTTATTTAATTTATATTTTGAGTTTATATTATTTTGATTTCACGTAACCGCGACACTATTAGAATAACTTGACAACTTGTTTAATTTTCAAAATAGAACAGAACAACTATTTTGAAAAGTGTCAAAACGGGAGAAAATAGGATGTGACCGTGAGAGCGTGAGTTGGTGCCTCAAACTGGGAGACTCACGGTGAAACTGGGAGAGTTAACAGGTCTGGTGGCCACTATTTACCATCTCATTAGAAGGTATAGAACTGCAGGATTTGCTGCCGACCGACTGCGTTCAAGTCGACCAAGAGTTACGACCCCTGCGCAATACAGACACATAAGGACATCTCACTTGTGGGATCGCTTCCTTCCGGTGACGAGGACAGCAGCAATTATTCCTGGTAGAACTAACAATAGAATCAGTGCACAAACTGTCCACAACAGACTCGCTGAACACGGCATCTGAAATGGGCATGCATACCACAGACCAATCCTTACCCAACGTCATTGTACCGTCAGAATGGAATGGGTACGTCAGCATGTTCACTGGATTCAGCAGCATTGGAGCACAGTTCTTTTTAGTGATGAATCACGATTTTGTCTACAGCGGGCGTGCTGATGGTAGGGCAAGAGTGTATCGCCAACGAAGAGAATGGTTTTCTGATGCTTGCATGTGGGAATGTGACCATTTCAGCAGGGGAAGTGTAATGGTTTGGACAGGAATTTCCTTGCACCATCGAATGCAATTGATCTTCATCGATGGTAATCCTAATGGCAGCGATATAAGGACGAAATTCTTAACGCTGTTGTTGTCCCATTGTTCAACGCTAACATCAGATTGCAGTTATTCCAGCAAGACAATGCCCGATGTTACGTGTCATGTATCTGTTGTGATTTTCTTGAGGAGCAGAGCATCATTCTCTGGCCCCCACTTTCGCCAGATTTGTCGCCAATCAAGCATCTTTGGGATTAAGTGAACCTTCAGGTATGACTCCATGATCTTCAGATGTTAGGTGATTTACACAATGTTCTAAGGTTGGAGTGTAACGATATACCACAGGGTGACATCCAAAGACTTATGTCCATACACCATCGATGTCTTGCCATCCAAGAGGAAAACGGGGGATATTCATGCTATTGACTGCATATGTGAACTTTTCATTTCACCCCATGTCTGAATTGCGACGTCCTGACATGATGCTGGCAACAGTAAGAACATGAAATTATGCCAGTTCATACAGCTAGACTCGAAATATGAATTTACAATAATTTGTTTGGGATTAAAGTCGATAATACTAAAAAAATATTGCTCCTCAGAGCTTATTATACTTTCTTTTTTGACTCGGTATATATCCATTATAATAATTGGTACTTAGTGTAAGTCCAGGAAGCCTCGGGATTAAAGGCTTGTTGTTTGCCGATAGTCACGGCACTCCTTCAATACTTGTACTGTGGGATGCGAACATTGGAAACGGGTGTTAACCTGTGTGGTGGCGGTGAAGTTCAGATGTAGGAGCTTTCGGTGAGTTCTGTGCCAAACCGCCAGCTGGAGAACCCTCTCTGTTCCGTCAGCAGTCAGGGGTGACTGTTTTCAATTTGAGAAACTTTAGTGAGATGGAACGCCCGTTCACGTATATGCTTCGGGATGCTCCTTCCACACTGCAGCTGGGGCCGCTTGCAGCTCTGGCTTCTTCCTCTGCTTCATTGATGAATCACGTTATACTGCAGACTTGTTATCCGACTTTGCATGTTCATGCTGTTCCATGGAGATGTTCCCAGTCTTCACCACTGAAGTCGGATTAACCTGTAGCTAATCATTCAAGGCATTTTTATACGAGACATGCATTGAAAGATCTGGGGGTCAAATCTCCATCCTGTGAGCAGCATATGGTGAAGAACCGGATAATCGGTGCTCTGCAAGCCTCGTTGCCGCAGATTGTGCAGCATATCAGTAGTTGCAGGTTCTGCCATCAACAGGCTCCGGTAGTGAGCTGTCGGACAGTGCTGGGTTGGTCCAGTCATCTGTACATTCAGATGGTGTTCACCGTGTTTTCAGATGGAATATTCAGATGGTGAGAAATTGATTCTCCATCCCTCACGGAACGGCACATTAAGACTATGAATTTTTATTCATAAGCTTTTCGAATCTTGTTCCATCTGAACAAAAGTCAGCGTTTGCTAGGCAAAAAACAGCTTAAGGTTCTGGGCAAAGGAAAGACGAAGATCTTTCCTTCTCAGATCTTTTGGCTCAGATGTTGAACGCTTTTGATCCGATGCCTCCTTTGGCTTAGCAATAGTATAAGAAAGGCAATGATCTATTCCTTACGAATAGAAGATCAGTAGCTCATAGATAGGCTGAGACAGCTGTCTTGTTTGGAATAGAGCCGTTAGAAGAAATAAGTATGTCTTTTCCTTCTCTGTGTTGTATTCCTAGGCATCAGAGGCATTTAGTCTATTGTGGATACCATAGTAGCTATATGTAAAGTTAGAGCGCCTTTTCTTATACATTAGCGGCTAACGTCGTAAGTCTCTGTTTAGTTAGCTTTCCAAGGCCTCAGGTGACACAGATATTTGGTTTCATGGAGATGAAGACTAATAAACTGTGGTAGCTAAGCTGAAACTACTGTCTCTTTAGAATTATGGTCATTAGAAGGGCAGTCCTTTATTCCTTACCTTGAGCGACTAATGTTGTAAGTCTCCGTTTAGTGAGTTTCAAAGTCGCAAGTTTCACCGAGATATCTGTCTTCATGTGATGAAGACTTATTAGCTGCGCTAGCTAATCGGAGACTGCTGTCTCTTTAGAATTAGGGCTGTTAAAAGAAAAGAGTACATTGTTTCCTTCTCCGTTGTGTATTCTTAGGCATCTGGGGCTTTTAGTCCTTTTGTTGACGCCTTATAAGAATCAAGTGTGGCCCTTTTTTCCCTTAACTTGAGCGACTAACGTTGTAAGTCTCCGGTGAGCTTTCTAAAGTTGCAGAATTTACAGCGAGATATCTGTCTTCACGGAGATGAAGTCTTCTAAGCTTCCTTAGCTAAGCTGAGACTGCTGTCTTTTGGGAATAGAACCATTAAATGAAAGAGTTCATATTTTCCTTCTCGGTGTTTTCCTTAGTGTCACAGACTTTAGTCTTATTGTTGACACTTTAGTAGCCTAGCTAGAATTATGAGTGGTGTTTTTTCCCTATCATTAGCAGCTAATGTTGTAAGTCTTCTTTAGTGAGCTTCTAGGGCCGCAGTTATCAGCCATTTAATTGTCTTCACAAATAGGAAGACCTTTAGCTGCTTCAGCCAGGCTGTGACCACTGTCCTATTGGACAAGGTACCTTTACAAGAGAAGAGTTTGTTCTTTACTTAGCGCTATTGTTTTTGTGTTAGTTGTCCAAGGCTTTTAGCCCTATTGATAATGCCATATTAACCTAGTGTGATTAATGAGCGTTCTTCCGAATGCCTATAGTTAACTCCTTTTCAGGAATATATTTCCTGTTATAATCGGAATGAGGTGCAAGGAGTTCATCTAGGGTTTTATGATCAGGTGCAGTCTCCCGCTTCATTTTTATCAAATCTATTGTTGTGGATTATATTTCCACTCCGTGGTTTGGATATTATGTCTATATGGTGTATTATTTGACACCATGGCGTACTGTCTTGATTTCAAGGGATATGTCGATGCTGTTTCAGCGGGTATATTCCTTGCAATAGTGTCATGTTCATCACATCCCCCTCCATCCTTAGTGACATCATGGAGTCGGTCAGACCTGAGGACCCCTACGGTTTCTATAATGTTCTAGAAAACTGACACGAAAGAGTTATGAGTCGCACCGGGTTAGTGTGATTTGGCTTGCTTTGACTAACTATAAGCTTTTTAGCTGCATTACACTTTATTGAGAATCTGGGGTCTGCCTGGCAGCTGATTTTAGGGAGAAGTGACATCTCCCTCCAGAGATTTTAGGGAGAAGTCAGGGGCTAGTCAGGAGGGAGAAGTCAGTGGACATAAGGGAGAAATCATAAAAAAACATAAACAATGTTTGCCATTACATTTAATGGCACTATGAAGTAGATTAATAGACTGGCCGTCACATGAGCAATCTAAAATTTGAAATCTGCTGCCTCCAGGCAGTACATTTCAAATTTAATGTTCTCAACCCTTCGCATTATTTATTTGGTTGAGTTCTAAATTATTTTTAAAGTTGATTTGAAACCTGGATATTTTTTTCAAAGATACCACACTACCAGCAATAGTGGCCACAGTGCAGCAAGATTTTGCTCATAAATTATTGTTTTGTTGCAATTTATTGGAATGTGCCAATAGGCACTCTCCAAAAAATTGCAACCATTCACCTTAAAATAAAAAAAAATTCTATTGCTGAGCAAACATCAAGCTAATGTATACAGTGTTGAGCCACTAAAGTGGCTTCCAGCACCTTTCAATGGAGCCATAATAGAAGCTTCTAGCACTCGACCAGTTAACTAAAAACAAAGCTGTGCATTTAATCTTCAAAAGCTCTCAAGTTGATTTTAAATTTACCAAAGGGCAGTGTAATGAAATTTATCATTAGGTCTTTTGAGAGTGTTCTTCATCACAGAAGGTTTTTTTTAAATATTTAAAGTATTCAAAATAAATTTCAATTTCATATCAGAAGCTGGGTCTACTGTGGTATCTGAATGTCTTAACTAAATTGAAAAGTGTAGTTAAAATAGTTTTCAATATCCTTCGTTAATTCAGCATTATTAACAATTTGAGTTAATTTATTTCTGAGGAAATCAGAGGTAATTGACAAAATATTTCAGTTGTCTCCCTTCTCTTCTGCACTGGGTATTTTTCCAGTTCCTTCAGAAAAGTGACAGTTTCTGACGGCCATCTTACATTGATACATGCGATTGGTGCTATGGAGACCTGCCATTCTCATCCATCCTAATATTTCTGATTTATAATCATAGCCTGGTGAGTCAAAATGGACATTCTATTTTTAAAAAGCCATTTTTGTGTTGGTTACTACCAGACTAGTAAGGGCAAATTGTTTAAACACCACAATAGACCATTACAACTCTTTTGAGTAATTGGGCTAGTTTGGGCTATTTTCAGGGCTACATGACGGATTTTAACAGCAACCGCAAACGTGTTTATTTTTTTCTGAACGTCAGAATGTGGAATTGTTTCTATTTGGAAATAAAACATAAGAAATGCCCCAAACAGCCATGTCTCCCAAGAAAGTTTGGGAGGGCGACTTGAATTTTGCCCCCAATGTAAGCCAAGGCAACTTTAGGAATGACAAGGCGACTTCTTCACCCTAGTCGCCCACCCAGCTGACTCCTGTTGAGAATAGCAGCAACAGTATAGCTTTGGGAATGTAGTGTGAAGTTTCTTTTTCATATAGTGAAAAGGGAATCTGTCACTGATCCGAGCTTTAATATTACTGTGCTGGCCTTACATATCTAGCGATTCAAGTAATGCGGGTGAGGAGGGTTTGATATGATTTATTCGTCCCCCACCCCCTCCCTCCCCCGCCAATATGTTAAGAGGCAGTTACAGGACAGGACATAGTGCTCTTCCTGTAAGCCTTGTATGCATTCAGTTATATGCATGTCTTTCATTGCTCTTCGATTGCCAGGTGAGTTGTGGTCTAAGGGCGACATCAGGGGAGCATCCATTCTTTAGTTGGTTTGCTTCCTGTGGTGGGTCATTCATAAGTTGAAAATGAGCATATGATTCCTGAGCAGTAACTGTTTTTAGATTCTGAATTCTTTCATGAATACATTCGGTTGATATTGCTAGCCTTCGTGTTCCTGTGTGGCAGGTATGTCAGTTATCTGGGCGACATTCTCCAAATGTGGAAATTAGTCCACTCTGAGAAGTTACGCTCAGAGTTGTCTGCTCTTCTTACGACATTTGAGTCTATTCCTCAGGTTAATCGCATTAATGTCATTTTATTCCTTCAGTTTCCTGGGTAGTTTTTGTATCGCTCTGTCACGCCATTGATACAGGCTGTATTCAGATGAGGGTACAGGTGGGATTCTGTTGTATATATATATATGTATATATTATTAGGCAGACATATTCTGAATAGATTCTCTTAAATTCTTGCTCTGCGTTAGTATAGAGCTTATTAGAATTTTGGGGCTAGTTGGATCAGTTATGGAGTTCCCAACAGGCTGCTTATGCATACGTTCTCTATTTTTGGCTTCATTATTTGGAGTGGTAAATTCTTTCTCTGAACAGTCATTGGTTTTAACAGACTTGGGGAACAATGAATTATTTGTGAACGGTCTGTGACAGGGTTTTTTTTAATTGTATCCTGTTCCATGTTCTGAAACCAGTTTTCAACCAGAAGCCGTTCCATGTTCTGAAACCAGTTTTCAATCGGAAGCCGTGCACAAGGACAATTCCTATTCTTATATAATTGAACAATTGCAATTCATTATTGGAATTAATTGTACACCTGAACGTGGTTGCTGGAGGTTCATTATTGGAATTAATTGTACACCTGAACGTGGTCGCCTGTTGGTTGACTCAGAAGCGTACAAGTTCTATCAGATAACTTTCCATTGGGATTCAGTTGGACAAGTTTAATGTTGTACATATTAATATCACTAGTTTTCGACCTATCTATGTATTCTGGATGCAGCATATGTTTAGAAGCTTGTGATTCAAGAACTGGGATTGCCACAATATAGCCTTAGCTGCTGATGTGGCATTAAGCCCTAGTAAATTAATTATACGTATGAGCTGGGTGCCTTATCGGCAAATATATTATTCGGTACCGCTTTTTCTCTGATTCCAGACCGCTTCCCTCTTTGTTTTGAAGATTATTCCTTCAAAAAAAGAGGGGGAAGGGGTGATTTTCTCTTTTCCTCTTCTGGTCTTATAATGAGTGTGTAACTATGAGTGAAGCTGTTATCGTCTGTAGATTATTCTGATCTTATGTACAGCTTGTTACATTGTATATGGTGTGTGTTTGTGGGCATTAGTCTCTCACTTTCAGACACGCCTTTCCTAATTTTAAGAGTCTTATTCCATACTAGCCTTAAAATTGGGGCTCGTTGCACCCAATTAGCATAATCATTTATGCTAAGTAATAGGGAATTACTTCGATATTGCTCCTTATTTCGGTGGTATGTCTTCTCAATTGTTGTATAGAGAGACATATAGGCAATTCCTTAAAATTTTAATCTCCTTTCACCTTGGGAGTTCTAATGCAGGCTAAGGAGCTGTATTTTGGTCTGCTAATTCTTCAAGTCCTAGGCCCACCGCCTTTTTATGATTCAGCTTAGTCTGGGCCATTGGTTTTAGTTTAAAAATACAATAAATTTAAAGTAATTTGTATATTTCAAATGCTTACCAATGGCCGGACAGGGATAGCCCTCCCAGGAGTGGGCACTCATACCTCCCCACTGAGTTATCACGTTAGTAGGCACAACCAAGAAGAATGATGTTGGCGCAAATTCCGGTCTCTTCCTGGGTACTGCGCATGCACAAGTACTAAAAGTATGGAGGGCCAGATAGGACTTTTAATTTTCGGTATTGTATGCAAATTTGGGGGATTGGGGGGTTCAAAATTTGTGTTTCTCCCTTAATACTATTGAGGTTGCACCAGCTAAGTCTGGGCCATTAGTAAGTATTACAAATATACAAATTACTTTAAATTTATCATTTTTTTTTTCATTTTTTGACTCAAAAACATAGGTTATGATCCCTCATTGGAACGATCCCGGTGAGCTTGTTCCAAATAGGGATCATAACCTATGTTTTTGAGACAAAAAATGAAAATATGATAATTGGCAATTTTTGAGAATATCGATTTTGGCCGTTATGTTGGGTAAAGTGTTAAGAAAGTACATGATTACTAGCAAGTTAGAATTGTTATCTCAAACTTCATTCCTGATGAAAATGGCCCGCCTGGGAAATTATTTGGGGGCCCTACACCCCCATAGTTACACCTCTGTTTGTGTAGTAAATTATACTCACTTGTTCAAGAATAGGAAAAAAGTCCAAAAGAAGCAGTTTGTGGCATTTAACTGATCAGTATTGAAAATTAACTCTTAACCTGCTGGGTATTTTTAAGATATTTTTCATCAAACCTATAGCCATGGTTGCTGTGAAACAGCCATGACTAGGTTTGATGAAAAATACATCTAAATTTACCGACAGAAATCAATGGTGAAAAAATCCATTCAGTTTACATGTTTGCAGTGAAATTAGGCTGAATATTGTGCAGTAAAATGTCAACTAGCATATAATAAATAGAAAATCTATGCTATTTTAGTGAATTTTGGGAATTATCTCATTTGTGTGGGCCTGAAATGATTATTTTTCACTCACGCAAAAGCATGTGAAAAATAAAACTTTCAGGTCCGCACTCATGAGATAATTACTGATATTCACTAAAATAGCATCGATATTCTCTATATGTATGATTATATATCACATTACGTGAGACTGGTCAATTAATACCCCAGTTATTGA
This sequence comes from Pictodentalium vernedei, assembly GCA_031216915.1. NCBI lineage: Eukaryota > Metazoa > Mollusca > Scaphopoda > Dentaliida > Dentaliidae > Pictodentalium > Pictodentalium vernedei. Next base: position 146,045,970 of record CM062289.1, on the reverse strand, counting down.
TGCTAAATTTAGATTAGTACTGTCTATTTATAGAGGAACTATTTATGAGTGGGCGTGTACAATTAATTACTCATCTTCATTGACAACAGAGCAACAATAACAATAACAAGAACATTGGCTTTGATATATTTTATTTCATTCAAAAGTGTTTCAACTTTTAACAAGCGATAAACTATAGAAACATAATGCACTGCACATAGATATTAACATAAATAAGTTTGTTTTTTGCACATAGATATTTACATAAATGAGTTGTCTTTTTTTAATCTTTTAACTTCATTTGGTTTCTTATAACTAACATTACAGTACTTTCAACGTGAATTGAAACAAAAACGCCGTGGCAGTGTGTTCTCCACCGTGGAGTTCCTGTGGACCGCAGTGTTTGATCAGTGGAAGAGTGGAAGACAGTTTTCAAAACACTGTGACCCGCCGTGATCACGAGCATTAAGGATTAGCTTAATTGCTTTCGCATGTCAGTTTCTCTGCTGATTAATAAATACTGTCTTGTGACGTCAACTGGCAAGACAACTACGTTTGTTACTGGTAGTAGATAATTTATTTTAAATTAAAATTGGAATTTGGAGGAGGCAGACGGCGACTATTGCTGTGGTTTGCAATTGTAAATTGGGAATAGAACAGTCAGTTCCATTTGGTTAAGTACAAAGTCCTCGTCACTTTCAAAACTACACTGTTGTGTTTGCACGGTCGATTTGTTGGAGGAAATAAATAAACCAGAAAACCAGACTTGAGAAAAACAACTAATAAAGTGGAATCCTGATAATTGAATAGCCACTTTGCAAATAAAAATTATTCAATTAACAGGAGTATTCAATTAACAGGGATTGGGTCACTTTCCTGTACTCTAGAGATAAACTTGGCATTTATTCTATTATATCTTGTTTGACAGAGCTCCATGAGCTCTGTCAAACAAGATATAATAGATTAAATGCCTGTATTGGATGTACTGAGGCCAAATAGGCCTATAATCAAAGGAAAACTGGGGAGAGTCGGGTAATTTCTCGAAAGGTTACAAGATTTTTTATTCAATTAACAGGAGTTTACCCTATAACTTATATTCAATTACCAGGTAAAATTTGTACTGGAGGTATGGTAAATTGTTTTGTGTTGGGAAATTATATTAAATTAACAGGGTTATCCAGTTAAGAGATATTCAATTAAGTGGGCTCCACTGTATTCGCGAAGTTCCCAATTTCACATTTTGTTTACAGCTGTAGGTCAACGCGTGATGAACTGTGTTTTTCTTGGGTGGGAAGTGGGGGCAAAAAAGCCTCCTGCATCACAAAAGCGCCCACGGCGCACGGCTAATGATCGAAGTGATACCAGTTTACGACATTGAGTCAACTCGACCAGCCCATCCTCTTTCCCGTCTTACTCTTGTCAGGCTACGCAATTAAAATTCTCATAAAAAGGATATAGTAAAAAGAAAATATAGTGTTTTTGAATGGATACCAAAATGTATCTCACTCGTGACTGAAGCTAATGATTATTTCACGGGGGTGGAGGGGGGGGGGGGGGAGGGTGAGTGGACGGGAGATATTTGCATACTGAAACAAATATCCTTCATCCAATTCTGTAGGGGTTTATACATATTTTTATACTCTTTGCATTTGCAGATTTTTCAACGTTCCTCTACATTGTTGTTATTTGTATTATCAATTGAAATAGCCAAGCCTGTGTGTATGTAAAAATATGTGGGTGAATATAAGGGAGATACCGAATTAAAATATCTGCGAATGTGCCATTCTAAGAGGGAGTACACTTCAGTGTGAAAGATTTAGAGAGAGACAGATGTACGTGATGGGGAGAGGGGGAGTAAGAAAAAGTGAAAGAAAAGTAGTACACAAAAGTATACTCAAGTGCATGTGGGGGGGGGGGGGGGGAGGGGGGTGTCCGCAAGGGTGTGAGTTGGTGTGCGTGCATGTATTTTGGATTTTCGGATTTGGATTTTGTTTTTTTTTGGGGGGGGGGGGGGAGGGGGACGGGGGTTATGAACTACTGCAAAAAAAAAGATGAAAATGTGTCTCAAAAGCCTTCATAGGCTGGATTTCATATAAATATTTTGTAAATACTCTATGTATATTATGTATGTGTATTGAAATGTGCCACTTAAATAAAATATTCTACTACTAATACATTAAAGTAGTTGGGATTAAAGTGATTAATTAAATATAGTAGATTAAACTACCACCACCTGCACAAGGTGTGAAATAACATCTGAGTGGCGCGACAAAGCACAGAGCTGTCCTTCAAACCAACATCTGTTTTAACACCTCTGCACATGACAAGCTTGAGAAAAAATAAGAGACAGATCAACATTTTCAATTACTTTTTATTAATTCAGCAATCATAATTATAACCATATGTAAATAAAATCAATAGAAAATAATATTTTTTTATTTTTCAATAATGACATGCTGATTGACAAGCCAGACCACCACACATCATAACCCCAGCTCAAATATGCCCCGAAATGTCGAATTATAATTTTTTAGTTTTGTCCCCCCACACGTGTCTTGAAAAACCCCAAAATTAAAATAGGTCTTTCAGGCAGGAGATTTTAGTTCCTCTATCGGAGATTTACTGGCGCCACCTCTGATTTTTGCGGGCAGCTGGCACATCAAAAATTTCATTGTCTTGGCAGTGTAAGATTCAGACATCCATACCACTCCGAAATGGTGAAGTAAATAGTCCCCCCTCCCCCTCCCCATCCCCAAAACAAAGCAATTGGACCCCAGACAACCATAAACCCACACGCACAAATAGGCCTATATCATTGATTGCTTGCCCATCTCCCCCCCCCACCCCCACCCATCTTGGCCAGTTTTCCTTGCCAGTGCATGCAGGTTCTTCAGTATATGGATTCCGAAGCGTCTTGGGCTGAAACATCCCAGGGCCACCACGAGCATTCCTTTTTTAGTCCCCTACCGGCATCGCCGGAGGGGACTCTAGGTTTGCACTCCGTCCGTCTGTCCGTCAGTCACACTTTAGTTTTCCAAGGTTTTTTTTGGAAACGCTTCAACGGAATGATTTCATTTTTGGTAAACTACTATAGAACGATGACTTACAGATCAAGTTTGAGTTTCATGTCGATTGCATTATTCTTGTGTGAGTTATTGCCCTTGGAAATATGGAAAAGTGCCAAAATATCAGTTTCCCGGACTTTTTCTGGAAACGCTTCAACGGAATGATTTCATTTTTGGTAACCTACTATAGAACGGTGACTTACAGACCACGTTTCATTTACACTCTGTCCATCCATCCATCCGTCAGTCTGTCAGTCAGTCTGTCGGTCGTACTTTAGTTTTCCGGACATTTTTTGGAAATGCTTCAACGGAATGATTTCATTTTTGGTAACCTACTATAGAACGATGACTTACAGATCAAGTTTGAGTTTCATGCTGATTGCATTATTCTTGTGTGAGTTATGGCCCTTGGAAATATGGAAAAATGCCAAAATATCAGTTTTCTGGACTTTTTTTGGAAATGCTTCAACAGAATTCATGCTGATCACATCTAGGTTATAACATTTGTATAATTATTAATGCTCATTAGTCCAGTAGGGGACATTGTATTGCTTCAGCGATACGAGCGCTCTTGTTGTTAATGTAGTTTATTTATGTTAATTAATAATAATAATTGATTTTCTAGAGCGTAAAACCATAAATAGTGCTCTAAAATGCTTGACAGAAATAAATACACTTTTCTGAAATGAAGAGTCACATCTGTTTTGGTTGCCTCTTAGAGAGGTTTAGGAGAATGCTTCAGTAAATAGGAAAGTTTTAAGATTTCTTTTGAAGACATCGAGAGTTTCTGAAGTTCTGACACTAATTGGCAGGGAATTCCACAATCTGGGACCCACGATGGAGAACACACGATCATGAGCCTGATTAGATCTGCTAAAAGGCACAACTAGTTGAATTTGGTTTTTAGATCGGAGACTGCGCGTTGGATTATATACAGTGAGGAGCTCTTGCAGGTAAACTGGAGCCAGTTTGTGGATACATTTGAATACTAAGATCAATATTTTGAAATCAATCCTCTGTTTAACTGGAAGCCAATGTAATTGTCTTAAAACAGGTGTTATGCTTTCAGAGCGTTTGGTACCAGTAATTATCCTAGCAGCAGTATTCTGAACTTGTTGAAGCTTCTGAATCAGGCACTGGGACAGCCCCACTAACACTGAATTACAATAGTCTAGTTGTGAGGTGATGAAGGAGTGCACAAGTTTTTCAAGTGCTGACGGGTTAAGAAAAGGTCGCAGTCTTCCAACATTACGAAGCTGCCAGTAGCATTTTTGACATATTTTATTGATATGGATGTCTAGTTTTAAATTTGAGTCCATAATCAGTCTAATATTCCTGGCCGATTCACTTTTCATAGTGATGTTGTTTCCAACCAGAATTGATGTAACAGAGGGTGTAGGCATGCGAACCCCGGATATCACTAAGAATTCAGTTTTAGAGTCATTCATTTTCAGTTTTAAGTCTATCATCCATTCCCGCACAAGATTTTTGCAAGTTTCCATATTATTGACTGCGGTGAAGGAGTCACTTGGAACAGATGGGTTGAATGTGATGTACAGTTGGGTGTCGTCTGCATACAGATGATATGATATGCCATGCTTTTTAAGAAGGCGACCGAGAAAAGAAGTGTACAGAGTAAACAAAAGTGGTCCAAGAACTGAGCCCTGAGGAACACCACACTTTAACGTCCTGCTTTCTGAACCGACCTTATTGATGTATATTTGTTGACTGCAACCTTCTAGATATGATGCAAACCACGATAAGACAGTTCCACAAATGCCATGCTGTGTCAATGTCTGCATGAGAATACGATGGTCGACAGTGTCGAATGCTGCTGACAAATCCAAGAGAACAAGCAGTACAGCCTTACCCTCAGACACTGATTTAACAATGTCATTGTTGACTCGTAGTAAGGCTGTTTCTGTACTGTGGTTGGCTTTATATGCAGACTGGAAGGGCTCTAAAAGATCATTTTCATGCAGATGATTTTTGAGTTGTAAAGCAACAACCCTTTCCAACAATTTAGACAAGAAAGAGAGGTTTGATACTGGTCGATAATTCTTCAGGTTGTCAGGATCAAGAGATGGTTTCTTGATGAGTGGAGTAACAAGTGTTTTTTTTTCAATGCATTTGGAACAAACCCTTCATGTAGGGATGCAGATATAATAGATGTTATTACTGGCAGAAGATAATCAATTGTCTCTTTTAAAAGGAATGTTGGAATTTGATCTAGATCATTGGATTTATTGGATGATGATAAAATCATTTTTCGAATGTCGTCTTCTGAGGCAGAGTGAAAATTAGATAAATCACTTTTTATGTCAAGATGATCAAACTCTGGTGGTTCACGTGATGGTATACTATCCAGAATTACTTGAATTTTAGTTATGAAATAGTCGCTGAATTTTTCCAGAATTTCTTCAGTATTTAGATGATCTGGGAGAATTACTTTTTGTTCTTTACCAAGGAGACTATTGGTTAGCGAGAACAGCACCCTTGTATTAGATGACTCTTCTATAAGAGAATTGTAGTACTCCCTCTTCGCCTTTTTGATGATCTTATTAGTTGTATTTCTTTGGTAGCAGAACATTTGCCGGTGAACCTCAAGCTTCGTTTTATTGTAAAGACGCTCAAGTGTGCGGCGCTGTTGTTTAGCAGCTCTAACATCTTCTGAAAACCACTCCACTTTTTCCCTATTAGTTATAATTTTTGACTTGGGTGGTGCATGTTCAGCCATGATGCCCTTAAGAGTTTCTTCAAATAAAGATAGCAATTGCTCAGATGATTTATGACTAATAGTTCGAACACAGAATTGATGAACTGATATCCATTTTCAAGGCATCATTTGCACTCTCAACATGTACATTTTAACATTCCACTCTGAACTTAACTTCTAAAATCGTACATCGGATTCCCTTCCTCCCCAACCCACAATTTATTCAAAATTCTGTTGCGGTAACATGATTCTTCTCCGTCAATAGCTACAGTTGGGTAAAAGACCGTCGGGGGAATGTCCAGATATTGTGCTGGTCAAGTTATAATTTTTTCAACTCACATCCATGATTTCAGTACGGTATAATATTTATTTTTTCGTAATTCCTCGAGTTCCGAATCGATTTTGATGAACAACATTCGGAATCGCAATAGCTTTTAATAACTTTTTCAAATATTGAACTATCTTTTTAATATTTCAAGTAAAAGTAAAAGTAATTTTTCACTGACTGTGAAAAAATTTGATCTAATTAAGAGTCGGTGACTGAGAGATCAAAAGATAAACCGACATCAGCCGAACATCCCATCACACAGTTTGACAAATTCATGCGAGATTAAAAACACGATTCAAACTCCATATTTTGATCGGTTTTTTGCCATATTAATGCTTTTTATTATCAAAAAACATGTATGGAGCATACGTATTCAATTTATACTTAAGTGCAATTCCTAACAATCACTAAACAACAATGAACTAAAACTATTTTTGGTGGAAGAATAAACCTGATTACTGCACTTGCAAAAAACGCAAGTTAAATATAGACAAATTGAAGTCACGTGGTGGGGTTTTGAGACCCCACCTCGTAGTGTAATTAGTGGGGTCTCAATTTCTGTGTTCATATGGGCAGTGTACTCGACATGATGTACCTATTGAAGAGTGAAGCAACTTGGATTCACTTGCTTTCAGAAAGAATAGATAATGATTTTCAAAAAAAAATGAAAGCTTGTATGAGAATTGCTAAATGGGTAAAAAAACAATATAGTATGCTGAATTCATCATTACATTTTTTTTTATTTCTTTTTAGTATTGCAGACAGCAGAATCGCAAACAAATGGAAGATTTATTTTATCAAGAAGATAATTATCAAGAGGAAGCCAACTGTAAAGTAATGAACAGTTTTGATGAAGAGGTACAGTGGATTCTATCTAATCACATAGCAGTTAGTTAACTGAATAATCCTTGTAATTTTAAGGCAGGCTGTTGCTCTTACAAGCCATCGCACCTCCAATTTTTAGCTTAACTTGACATAGGCAAGATAAGCTATTGCCATCATGCGTGCAGAAGTCTGTTAGTCTTTGAGTCTGTTAGTCTGTTCAAATTTTCTTTGCACGGGCTACACCCTGCAGTTCTTGTCTGACCGTCACGAAATCTCATATGCAAGTTTGGGGTCATGTCTAGATGAGAACGTCTCCTTTTGGTCACGATCAGGCAACCGGTATGGCTGCTCGAGCCCAAAACCCGAAAACCATTAGCACAGTCTACAGGTCATATTTATGAAGGGATTTCATTGTAACTTGGTAGGATGCCTCTGTATAATGCCTAGATGAGAACATCCCCTTTTGTGCATGATCTATCAACTGTGATGGCTGCCCAAGCCCGAAACCCAAAAACTTTTAGCACAGCCTGCAGGTCATGTTTAATATGGAGGAATTTCATTGTAACTTGGTAGGATGACTCCTTATGATCTCTAGATGAGAATTTCCCCATTTGGGCGTGATCTTCTAACCATGATGACTGCCCGAGCCCAAAACCTGAAAACCTTTAGCACAGTCTACAAGTCATATTTATTGAGGAATTTCATTGTAACTTGGTGGGTTGACTTCATACAATGTCTAGATAAGAACAGCAACAGGGGCCCGAAGCCCAAAAACCTTTAGCACAGTCTACAGGTCATATTTATGAAGGGATTTCTTTGTAACTTGGTAGGATGACTCCAAATAATGTCTAGATGAGAACGTCCCATTTTGATCGTGATCATTCAGCCTTGATGGGTGCCCGAGCCCAAAAACCTTTAGCATAGGCAAAAGGTCATATTTATGGAAGGATTTCATTGTAACCTGTTAGGTTGACTCCATATAATGCCTAGATGATGACATCCCCTTTTGGTTGTGATTGGTCGACTGTGATGGCTACAGGTGCCCGAAGCCCAAAAACCTTGAGCACAGTCTACAGGTCATATTTATAAAGGGATTTCAGTGTAACTTGGTAGGTTGACTTCATATAATGTCTAGATGAGAACGTCCCCTTTTTGACACAATTGGGCAACAGTGACGGCTACAGGGGCCCGAAGCCCGAAAACCTTTAGAACAGGTACAGGTCATAATTATGAAGGGATTTCATTGTAGCTTGGTAGGATGACTTCAAATAATGTCTTGATGAGAACATCCCCTTTTGGTCACAATCATTCAGCCTTTATGGCTGCCCGAGCCCAAAGTCCTTTAGCATATTCTACAGGTTGTATTTATGGAAGGATTTCATTGTAACTTGTTAGGTTGACTTCATATAATGCCTAGATGATGACATCCCCTTTTGGTCATGATTGGTCGACTGTGATAGCTACAGGTGCCCAAAGCCCGAAAATCTTGAGCACAGTCTACAGGTCATATTTATGAAGTGATTTCATTGTAACTTCGTAGGATCACCCCTTTTGGTTGCGATCATTCAACTATTATGGCTGCCCGAGCCCAAAGCCCAAATACCTTTAGCACAGACTACAGGTCATATTTATGAAGGGATTTCATTGTAACTTGGTAGGTTTGACTTTATATAATGTCTACATGAGAACGTACCCTTTTGGACACGATTGGGCAACTGTGACAGCTGCAGAGGCCCAAAGCCCAAAAACCTTTAGAACAGTCTACAGGTCATAATTATGAAGGGATTTCATTGTAACTTGGTAGGATGACTCCAAATAATGTCTAGATGAGAACGTCCCCTTTTGGTCGTGATCATTCAGCCTTGATGGCTGCCTAAACCCCAAAACCTTTAGCATAGACTATAGGTCGTATTTATGGAAGGATTTCATTGTAACTTGTTAGGTTGACTCCATATAATGCCTAGATGATGACATCCCCTTTTGGTCTTGATTGGTCACCTGTGATGGCTGCAGGTGCCCGAAGCCCGAAAATGTTGAGCATAGTCTACAGGTCATATTTATTGCGAATGTCCCCTTTTGGTTGCGATCGTTCAACCATGATGGCCGCCCGAGCCCAAAGCCGAAAAACCTTTAGCACAGTCTGCAGGCCATATTTATGAAGGGATTTCATTGTAACTTGGTAGGTTGACTTCATATAATGTCTAGATGAGAACATCCCCTTTGGACGCAATTGGGAAACTGATGGCTACATGGGCCCGAAGCCCAAAAAACTTTAGCACAGTCTACATGCCATATTTATGAAGGGATTTCAATGCAACTTGATAGGATGACTCATTTTGGAATAATTTCACTGTAACTTGGTAACTTTCGTTGATATACGTTAACTGTGAGGGCCAGGTACATTAACTGTGAGGTCATATTAACCCACCCATCAGCTCTTCAGTACAGTGTACACCTCATATTATTTTTATCAAAAACATAGCATACAGGGAACAGAAATGAACATATTCGTAATTATCACAATTCTTGTCTTATTCCATAATCCTTTCATAAACATTGAACATTATCATTTTCATCAAACACAACACACAAGTTAAGCTACAGTGTCAAGTACACTTTCATTACTTTTTGAGAGTAGACAACAGCATGCCCCAATTCCACCTAGTGATTGATTAACCCCTACCTAACAAAACAGCTGCATCCGCCTTGTAACAGGGACCAGCCTAGGGGGGAATTTTAGGGAGACTTCAAGTCTCCCTCCAGAAAAAATAGGGAGACTGCAGAGTTATGTAGGGAGACTTCTAAGGCAAGTGGGGGAAATTAAGAATATTCATGTACCACCCCCGCCGCTTCTTCATATTTTCAATTTGTGGTCCTCCATTAACATCCAAGTAATCCAGGTCAAGTTGTCTATGATGCATCTGTGCCAGGTTAAAAAATCACAAAGTAATTATTGACTGAAAATCCCCCAATGCTACCCTCTCCCTCATGACCCCTCCCCTCTTCTTCGTGCCAATCCCCCAGCACCCTCCTGTGGTTGCCTTTCACCAAGGTCTACAAAGCTAATAATTTCCAAAGTCTGAAAGTGGGAACAGCACCACAAGTAAGAAGGTTGCTTGGACGGTACTTTGTTAGTTAATAAACAAATTACATTCTGGGGTCAAGTATTTTGTAAAAGAAATGTCATTCCGCATCATTTTTATGGCATTCCGGTGTCATTTTGCGTCATTTCGTGTCATTCCGGTGTTTAGGAGGACCCTTTTTCAAGATCGTCCTCATGCACACTTGTTTCCTGAACAAAGCTTTTCTTGTCATCACTAAAGCTTTTTTTCATGTGTTTCAATTCCATTCGTGTTTTTCTGGGAATACACAGCCCAACAGTTAACAGTCGTCAGCAAAACGAAATAAAAATACTGTGTTATAAAACACACTCGTTGTGTATACATTTTCGGCATCCTAAGCGACGTAACCTACTTTCAAACTGGGTTATTTTGTTGAGTCGCGTAAGTCACCTATTTTCGTTTCGACACTAGAAGTTCCGACTGAAACGCAACAAAATAGAAATAAAAAAATCTGCCAAAAATGGACAATTGATTGTCGTGTGATTTCAAATAAATGGACGTTTACTTGATGAATTAAAATGCCCATTTATCACACTCAAGCACATTTGATTTTTTAAAATAATCGTTTTTATGTAAACCTCGCATCACTCAGTTCAGCCTTTCCTCATTTTGGCCAATTTTTAGAGGGCGACTTGTAATCGCCCCGACTATTTTTCTAGGCGACTTTGGGCTTAGAAGGGCGACATAATCGCCCTAGTCGCCCTCACGGCTGGTCTCTGCCTTGTAATATACAAATTGTGCAGCAGAAAAAAATTTTTTCAACAATTTCAATGAAACCATATCATATGACCCCCTCATTGGAATGAGCCCATCTAGATGAGGGGCCACATCATATGGTTTTGTTGAAACTGTTTTAATAATTGGAGGAAAATATTAAAATAACAAACTTTGATATCATGTATTTTCTGTTTAGTTTAAACATATTTTATTATATGCTAAACGATAGATTATCGAAGAAATTGTGGAAAGATAGAAATCGTATCCCCCACTGTGAAATGCTGGGCAACCTCTCTGCGTGTTCTGCCAGCTCTAATCATACCCAGGGCAAGGAGACGTTGATTCATTGTCAATCTTGGCATGCTAATGTGGAGTCATTTTAACACAGCGCAAGTTTGAATGTGAACGATAGGAAGGCCTTACTTTAGTGTTTAAATACCCAAAAATTCACACTGCTGCATGAATTTTCAGACTCTCCACGTGCAAAACATGCCTTTTTACAAACGTGCAGCACGTCATTTAACGTTAATGCAATTTTAACGGGGAAAGCTGTTTTTGTGTTCAATATAACTTATTCATGAACAGGTTAACACTCTTTACACCTACAAAATTATTTTTTTGGAGTTTGATGCACACTTTCTTTTTTGGGCGAGTATATATATAACCTTTAGAAACCTTTACAAATTAGTTTAGAATGCCTATATGCCACTAGGCATTCTAAACTAATTTAAACTAATTTCTTACTCAAAAGAGACATATTAATTTAGAAACAAATTAGTTTAGAATGCCTATTCTTATGTGATTTGTCTCCTTTGAGTAACAAATTAGTTTAGAAAGCCACTAGGCATCCTAAACTAATTTGTTACTCAAAAGAGACAAATTAATTTAGAATGCCAACAGGCATTCTGAAGTAATAGTGAGTATGTTACTATAGTATTGTGCTTTAAATGTTACATTCTGATAGATATTTAAATGTTATATGTTACGTTTCCCCACTTATTATGTGTAGTAATCCAGTTGCTCTGAATAAAATATTTAAAGCAGTCGAACACAGTTAAAAAAATAAATTGTATAACCACTATCCAAACATTCGTCTGACAAATGTCTGGAAAGTGGTTATACAATAAACCCTCAAAATATTGATTTTTCATCAACTGGCTAATAAAATATGTTGATGAAGTGGGAATTGATGAAATGGGAAAATATAATTTTAGAGGAAGTTGATGGAATGGGAATTGATGAAAAGGGAAGACACCCCTCACTTCACATGGTAGCAAAAAGTATAAAGTATGCTTCCTATTTTCAAAATTGAAAGACTAAACTGTGGCACCGAATACAAATCTCTGGTGTCAATTAATAATAAATCTATGGCCTTCGACTGATTTGTCGCGGTCCTCTAACGAGGAGACCTGCATTAACCCAGTGCCCTGCCAGGGTATTCCACCCCACTATCCCTCCTAATCTCTCAGCATTCTGTCAAAAACTGTTCTGTAATTCCCCCCATTAGCACTTTCTCGATCTCCCAAACTATAAAATTTTTCCTTTTCCTCATGTCATTTCTCATCCAATTATCCTTCATGTTTCCATCCCATTTTTCCATTAGTTTCCCAAGCAGTCTTGCTCTACTATGCCGATACTTGGGGCATTCTAAAATGAAATGTTCCAGGGTCTCCGTTACACTTGAGTTACACATTTGGCCCACTCCTTCCTCACCTTTCCTGATTCTCCCCCTAAAGTCCAGTGATTTGGATTTCGCTTTGAACAACAATGACCCCAACAATCCATCCAGGTACCTCTCAAAAGCGGGTGCATCCTTTTTAACTCAACTTCATTCTCATGGGAGAATTTTACATTCAATTCAATATAGACAATAATGAGCAACCTATGAAGTCTGATGATGTTAATAGTGCTAATATTGACACTGACATTTCTGCCCCTGAAGCTATGAATGTTAATTCTGCAAGTAAAATTTCAATTCCCACTCTGTGTGACACTAACATTGCTGTAGAAATGCAACCATATCGCCAGGAGTATATTACAATACATGATCCCCCAATGTAGAAAATGTGTTGAAAACTTTATTGCAGAACAGGAGAGTAGACATACACTCAAGAAATCATTGCACGACTTAAAGCTGTTTATAACTTTTCTATTGAAGAAGTTTGAAAACCATGAACTCCATGAGATACCAGTGAAGGATTTAGATCCTCTGATCGCTAATTACATTCTTAGCATACGACGTAAAGATCTCACCGATTTCAAGCCAAGTTCACTGCGAGACCAAATTTCCAATATTGACCGCTACTTAAAATGGCATAAATATGGAACATCCAGCATGAACAAGTCTGACGATTCATTTGGCACTACTTATAGATCACTGATGGCTGGGCAAAAGCAGTTGAAGTGGGCTGGAAAAGGGAACAGACCCCCAAAAAGCTGGACTGATAAACGATCACAAAATCAAGCTGCTGTACCGGAAAGGAATTCTTAGGGAATCAACACTTAAGTCTATCCTAAAAACAATCTAGTTTAACAATACATTACACTTTGGCTTACTCGGTATTAGTGAGCACTATAACATGCAATAGGGTGACATAATTATTAACATAACCAGCGATGGCAAGTAGTATCTTGTTCTGAATGAGCGTCAAACTAAAATGTGCATTTGTGCCGACCTTCAGAATGTTCGTGAAACTGTGCTGCGCATGTACAGCATGGGTGAAACAATGAGCAAAATCCAGTGTACATGTATAAGTTATATGCAGTGAAAAGGCCTGCTGGGTTCCATGCAGAGGATGACCCATTCTATGTAGCAACAAGAACAACCCCAGTCACAAACATTGATGATATGTGGTTTAAACGACAAAAAGTGGGTGTCAATAAACTGTCAAGCATCATGTCACATAAGGCAAAAGAAGCAAATTTGGACATTAACAAGAAAGCTCCTCGTCCAAAAGTTGAGGGAACACAATGTTGCTGCTGTTGATATTGCTACCATTACAGGGCATAAGAAATTATGTGGTATAAACGATTATTCCACTTCAGGTGATAATGGGAAAGAAAAATGTTCAAGGTTGCTAAGTTCAACAGGTACTTCACTTACTTCTGAATCCTCAGTGAGTAATCCTCAATCGATTGCATCGATCAGTAGTATCACAGACATGCTTCCTCATTCAAACAAAATAATGCAAGAAGTTCAAAACACAAACTTTGTCATTTCTCAACAGAATCCTAGAACTGTTAATGTCACCATGCCGGATCTCAATGTGCCACTCACACTTAACAGCATGCTAAGCATGTTGTTTCATGGAAACAATATCCAGATTAACAATTTAAAGATCCACAGTTACTTCCATAAATGAAAACGTTCAAAATTGGGAATCCAGTGACTTTGGCAAAGTCTGTTGTTTGTGAGTGCCAGCAATAAAATATAATATAGTTCCTGATGATTACCAATACAAAGTGTGATATTTCATTGACATTAAAAATATTATGTTTTATGAATTGTAGTTATAGTTGTCTAACAGAATTATAATAAGAGAGATAATACCTTACGTATATGGAAATCTGCAAAGTTCTAATGAGCTGCTCGATCACATAAGAGTATGTATACATACACGTCACCGAATTCTTCCTTGTAGCGGGATACACGTTGGGAGCATTATTTGGAATTTAATAATGAATATTGTATTATATTTAACTTTTAAACTCTTAATAATCTGACGATCATGATAAAAGGCTTGCGGTTACCACCACTTCACCACTTGTGGTGAACATTTCGTACACCAAGCTACTATGGGGATATTCTATATATCACCAGAGAAATGTGAATATTTTTTACAGATAAAGAGGTCATTCAGTAGAAGGGTTTCCACCATACTGGACCTTAATATATTTTCATCACTTTCTTGTTTATAGTGCTGACTGCCAGTAAATTTCTGCATTAAATCTTTTTCAAAAATGACAAGATAACAAGAAAAAAATCAGTTTTCTTATATTTTTATACTGTACCAATGACCCAGACATAGCTGGTGCTAACTCTTAAAATATAGGGCCAAACACAAATTTTGCCCCCCAATCCCCAAAATTTGCATCTAAAACTAAAGAAAACATGTCCTGAAAGGCCCTCCACACTTCGCCCCTACTGCGCATGCGCAGTGTCAAGGACGTTCCGAAATTGGCGCCATTAATCATTCTAAGTTTGGCCCTTCATCAGTTAACATCTGACTGATCTTTGTGCTTATAAATCTCAGTTTAAATGATGCCAGACACATAAATATTAGTGAAATGGTGATTCTAAGGAGGATAGAGAAGGAGGAGAGGAAAAGAATGTGTGACAGAATATTATCAGGGCTGTAACTTAAAATTTTTTAATGAAATTATGTTAAGTTACCTATTTTCAAGGCAGCAGCCATTTTGTTGTCATTCTGATTATTTAGTTACACTGTTTTTTAAGTGTTTTCCTCTCTCCCTGTCCTTTAAGTTCCCCCTTGCTATTCTCCCATGCTTTTGGCATAGTTTTTGTAATTATTATTACTAAATTTTCTTGGGAGTTTTAGCTGAATAACAGAATGAATTCTGTTCTTTCCCCATGTTTACGTCTTCACCTACGGGTGGTTAGGCGTTGTGTTCTGCATCTACCATCTGATGTTCTGCAGTTTCTTCCCTGGAAGTCTCTGTTTTGCATTAGATAGTGTATTTTTGGTAACTGATTTCGGGCCTGGGTGCCTGGAGTCTTATTTTAGTGTTTTTACACTCATTGTTTACATTTACAACAGCCCTCTGTGTGAGGGGGGGATTTCTAAAAAATAATATCTTGATGTTATTTTAATCATAACTAGATACATTATTATTGTTCGTAAGTGTTGAATAAATTGTTTAAAATATTTTTAAAATTTTTGTCCACACTTAGGCTTGGGATCCATTGGGGCTCAACGTTACTTTTCAGAAACTTGGGCTGTTCTGAAAAAATATTTTTTCAAAATATTTTGATTTCAATTATTTTTTCTATATTAATGGATCATATTATTATTATGTATTTTGATTGCCAGGGGTTAGTGCGAGTACCAGGACTTGTTTTCTTTTCACATTGAAAGGATTTTGATCAATTGTTTTAAGAGGAAGTCTTCCTCTGACTTTATTATCATTCTATATGTGGTCAGTGTACTCGCATTAACTCCTGTTCTGTATCGTATGATTTCGATGACAATATGGGAAGCGTATGTCACGGTATGTTGTTGGGGATTTGGACACTCCGGTCCTTTCCCCGCAGGGTCACTCTACTTTATCAATTTCTATTTCAGACGATCAAGATTAGGGTGATGTATCTGTGATGTCTTCCAACAGTGTGCCTCCGTCGTCACAATTAATGAAGGGCTAGCGGAAAAGTGCTCATGTAAATACGCCAATTGCCTAAGAGGACCCTAGTAGGTTCGACGGCCTTTGACATCCGCTAGCTCGCCCGGTGTAGCGTCCATTCACCGAATGGTTCGGCAGCCGGGTTCGTCCGTTGCGGTCTAGAAGGAATTTTGGGGTGATGCGAGCACTATAAATTAACCTAATGCACACCCAGTGACGGCGGATCGGAGGGAGAACGGAGGAAGCCTTTTAGTCCGGTTCATAGCTCGTTCCGGTCCATCCGGACGGCAAGCGAGAGAGGCCCCTCTCTCGTTCAACAACATCTGGCCCCAGATGTTGTGGTACAAAATGTGTCGCAAGCGGAGCATACGTCCGTCGCTCGGGACGCTCAGTTGTATAGGCAGTCCGCTGAGACTGCTAAGGCTTCCTCTTCTCGTCAGCGCACACGACCGCACCTTGGCTGCGTGACCGCCGATATATTACCAGCTTCGCCGATCAAGGATTCTTCGGCGACCAGGTCACACCATCCGGTAGCCAGGGACACGAGGCCTGCAGACTCCGGCCGTTCGCATAGGAAGTGTGCGGGAGTCAACGTACACGGAGCTTCCGGCGGCAATGCATCGTAAGACCGCTACTGCACAGGCCTCGGGAACGGACGTGCTTTCCTTAATAGCACAGTTTATCGCAGCATCCCAGCATCAACTGAATCTGTCGCATATATTTTATCCGACGATGCTGGGTCGGGACGCTCCGCGGAAGCGGGTACGGACGTCCGAAAGTTTCATCCGGTCCGACGGGATACCGAAAGGGATTCGGAGGATTTCGAGCTTTCCCTTTCGGAACAACATATGCTGTTGTGTATGTCATCTGACTTGGTCTTCTACAGCTTCTTTCGTCGGACCAGAATGCTGCGATGCCGGATAAGAAACTGATAGCGTCTGTGGACTTAGAAATTTTTGGTTCGGTTCAGGGACATCGTCCCTCAGTTCCGACATAGTCCAATAATGTCACACAATCTTTCGAATTATTGAACGACGCTATATATATTATTATTTTATGCTTGCTAACCAAGCATTTCTGGTTTCTTGTTCGAAGAGTTATGGAGATGTCTTTCAAAAGTGTGCCTCTGTCGTCATAGTTAATGAAGAGTTAGCGGCAATAAGTGCTCATGGAATATGTCTATCGCCTACGGAGTGACATTCGCTAGCTCACCCGGTGTAGCCTACATTCATCGAATGGTTCGGCTGCCGGGTTCGTCCGTTGCAGTCTAGGAAGGAGATTTGGGTGATGCGAGCACTTTAATTACTTTAGTACTCACCCAGTGACGGCAGATTGAGGACAGATCGGAGGAAGCCTGTTAGTCCGGTTCCTGGCTTGTCCAGGTCCGTCCGGGCTATGAGCGAGAGAGGTCCCTCTCTCGCCCAACAACATAGGGGACCGCATGTTGTGGTTCAGATATTTTACATTCGGAGCATATGTCCGTTGGTCGGGACGCTCCGTTATATTGACAGTCCGAGAGACTGTCTTTAATGCTTCCTCATCCTCACAGCAGGGCACACGACCGCACATTGGCTACGTGACCTCGAGTATCCGATCAGTTTCGGCATTCAGTGATTCCACGGCGAATAGGTCACGCCATCCGGTAGCCAAGGGACACGAGGCCTATACACTCCGTTCGCTCGCATATTGGTAGTATGCACGGGGTAACGATCACGGAGCTTCCAGCGGCAATGCATCGTAAGACCGCTTCTCTTCAGGCCTCAGTGACGGACGTGCTATCCGAGTTAGCACAGTTGTTTCGCAGCATCCCAGCAATTGACAGTTTCTCGGTCGAATCAGGAATTATCCGATGGCGCTGGGTTGGTGCGGTCCGCGGTTGCATCAGGTACGGACGACCGAATGCTTTATAGGGTCCGACAGGATGGCGAAAGGGATTCGAAAGATTTCGAGTTTTCCCTTTAGTAGTATCGGAAGATGCCTTTCATATCTTCTGGCATTATCTTCCAGTGATTATTATTTCGGACTTCATTGCTGCGATCTTGGATAAGAGACTTATAGCGTCATTGGACTCGGATTTTTCGATCGGTTCAGGAACATTGTCCCTGACTTACCGACGCAGTCCAATATTGTCATTACAACATGTGTTTTATTTTTCGACGCTATATATATATATATATACAAGCCTGCTACTAAGCATGATAGTTTAGTTTCTTGTCCGCGTTGCTCATTTCTGCCATTTTATCATTTATACAAATAGTTTATTTTGGCAGAGCAGGGCATACCGAGAGTTCATATGCGTCTAGACGGTGTGATTAAAGACTGCATATATTCTTTTTCGCCGTTTATGTCTTTTCCAATTTCAATGTTGGGAACGACATTATGTATAGTAGACTTAACTTAGACGCTTTATTATACGTAATCCGCCTTACTGAGGCATTATCATTACGTCTTCAAGAAAAGATTTACGGGATATTATTCTCAATGTAATTTCTTTTGAGGGCAGTAGTTTGTTCATGTATAACTCCGCCCTTCAGTGGCTGATTGGAGTTAGTTAGACGTGACGCAGCCCTAGCTACATCCACACGCGTGGATAGTAAGGTTAAGAACTCTCTCAGAGTCGCTTCGTTCTCGGAGGAGCTTCTCTTCGACGGCAACTTTTCGGCAATCCATGAATTGCTCGATTTACACGTTCTCTTGTCTATCTAGTGTTACAAGAGATTCAGACTGGGGCAAACATTCGGTGGTTGACTCAGAGAGTGCCGCCGCAGTTGCCGGACCCGAGTGTGGCTGTTATGACGGTTGCCAGTCAAACAGATTGGGATATAATACTGATCCCTACGGATTCGAAGTGCCAGGGTCTTTGGGTTCCGCAGTCCTTTAGCAATCAGTTTTCTTCCGCGGAATAATGTTTTTTAGGCTTGCTTTATGTCATTGCATGAACATTATTCAGAAACGCATGCCCAAATTCCTGTCCTTTAATTCGACAGTAGTGGCGTATCTCCGGAACCAGGGAGGCACTCTTTCGTTTCCGTTATTCAATTTAATGGAAAGAATCCGTCTGTTGGTTATAGTACACCAAGTTCAGTTTTGGTCCGTCATATTCCGGGTCGTCCGATTGTTTTATCGGACTCCCGTTCTCTTACGGGTCGCTTGTTGCTGTCAGAACGGACTCTCAACAAACAAGTATTCAATCAGATTTGCTATCTATGGGAGCGCCCAATGATGATTTATTTATGACACAGCTTGCTAATCAATTGCAGACGTATGTGTTGGCTTGTCCAGATCTCTGAGCTAATATTGTTAACGCTCTATTGATCTATAGGACGGAATGATAGGATACGCGTATCCTCCGGCGCTGTTGTTTTAGCAGGTATTGCTAAGATAAACAACCACAATACATTTCTGTTTGATAGCATCTCTATCTTCACAGAGATCATGAGTAATTTACTCTCTTGTCTACTGTGGGTCTTAACGTGAAATCTTCCTCTATGTGAGGATCTTTTTCACTGGGTAAATCGTGTCATCTTTATCACAACCCGCAAGGTCGCAACCTTCATGTATTCCGTTGTGTGGTCCGTATTGCATTGTAAGCACTGTACTGGACGAGCTTTGGACGCGATTTCTTACTATAGGAGATCCTCTTCTTCGCTATTCTATGCGGCTAAAGTGGAGGCTCTTCCGTCGTGGTGTAGGGATCATTATGTTCATATTGTTGATCCCTCCATACTACTCATTGCTATTTTTTAGTATACTTGTTTCACAAGATCTACTGCAGCCTGTTATTATTTAGGTTATAGGTTTATGTTACCTCATACCTATGCACTCTACGATAGTTTACAATTGAGTCTTTTGTCTCTTTATCTAAGTCAGTTAGTAACTTTTTGATAAATAGACTTAGAATCTTTAGATTAAATTCCTATACGGATTTTAACTTCGGTTCTTATTTAGCTAAGTAATCATTTGAGCCTCTGGAAACAGTAGTTTTCAAATTCTGACCTTTCAGACAGTAATTCTGTTGGTTTCTCTTTTACTGTAGAGTCAGTGAGTTTATGTTACCTCATTATTTTAAGGTCCTTCCGTCTTCGTATGGGCATAGGCCTTTACTCTTTCCGGGTACAGTTTATGTATTTATAAACAGATATCTGTTTATTACAAGGGCGTAAGCTTCTTCTGTCTTTGATGTCTGGTAAAAGGACGTTACGCTCCATTTTATTGTTAATGGATTCTATTAACTATCGGTACTGCTTATGGTATATCATTGACTTAGCAGTTGTGCTTAAGATTTCGGCTCATGAAGTAAGAGTTCTTCTACTTCTTGGGCTTACATTAATAGTGTCGCTATTATAGATTTTTGAAGGCCGCTCATTGCGCTCAGCCATCCACATTCATGAATTTTATCTTAGAAATATCGAGTCCATTTCTGGAGGCCTCTATTGTTAGGTCTATTATCTACTGCTCAGAATGTCATTCACTTAACAGTTGCTACTATAGCTAGGTAGGCTGTCTGTTTCGGCAGTGTCTCCGTTCGGCTGCCCTCTTCGCTCTGGGCTATTTGACCCAGGGCAAGAAAAAGGGGGGGGGGGGGGGGGGGAGGGTGTTCCCTTAGGTCACCTGTTTTACTATGAAAACAAGGGGATACCTCCTCCGGAGTTAGTAATTCTGAGCTGTTATTGGGATGGTTGTTTAGTGAGAAGTTTAGGTTTTTAAATTCATTCAAGTCTTAGTTTTTAAAGTATAGCTTTTGAATATTGCATATGTCAACGGACATGATTATGCAATCCTCAGACACTTTTAGGAGTATAAGAGTCTCTATTCTCTAGACTTACTTTATTTATTGGCTTACTTTAAAAATTATTAGTATAAGGATTATATTGGATATTAATAGAGTACATGGATGTATGAAGCTCAATTTTGGAAGGTGTTGTATCTTTCTAATTTATCATAAATAAGAAAGATACATGTAAGGCCTATTACTTCTTTTTCCCTACAGGGGATGACTCTATTTTATTTTATTGAGCGTATTCCATTTTGCTCTATGTCCTTGGCCCTCCAGCCTTTTTACTATTCAGCTATGTCTGGGTCATTGGTACAGTATAAAAATGTTAAAAAATTTATAGTAATTTATATATTTTTTATACTTACCAATGACCCAGACGGGGATGGCCCTCCCAGGAGTTGGGAACTCTTGCCTCCCCGCTGAGTACATAGCGCTTACCAGGCACTGGTTATTAGAATGATTAATGGCGCCAATTTCGGAACGTCCTTGACACTGCGCATGCGCAGTAGGGGCGAAGTGTGGAGGGCCTTTCAGGACATGTTTTCTTTAGTTTTAGATGCAAATTTTGGGGATTGGGGGGCAAAATTTGTGTTTGGCCCTATATTTTAAGAGTTAGCATCAGCTATGTCTGGGTCATTGGTAAGTATAAAAAATATATAAATTACTATAAATTTTTTAACTTTTCAAAAACTTGTAACAAAACCATGTCATGTGACGCTTCATTGTAATGAGCTCCTCGAGCTCATTCCAATGAGGGATCACATGATATTGTTTTCATGTGAGTTTTTGAAAAAAGTGATATTTAAAATAATAAATTTTTATGTCCTGTGCATTGGGTAATGGTTTAAGGGTTAACTGTTTACCTTATACCAGTAATAATTGCAGATAACTTTGCAAAAATTTATTATAAAATTATCTGATATGTTGTTTACGATTTTCTTTCCCAGAATTGCCCATTATCAAGCTTGACCAATATGACATCCAACCCTCGGCCGATATAGACAAAGCCAGAATTGTTGTCCTTGATGTATCATTATTAGGCATAATCAATTTGTTTGCAATAAAATAGTTCACTGTTATTTATCGAATGCTAGCAGGAAAATTGGCATAACCAGGTTTAATGGAGTAGCTTAAAGGTGCATTTTGGATGGTGGGAAATTAATGATGGCAACAAGTAAGGATAAGGTGGATGAAGAGAAGAAAGAAGACATTGCAGAACATTCAACACAACTAAGATTGAGTGTCGTAAGCTGAGATTAATTGAAATGGGAGAAGAAGTAGTTCAGCTATCCAAACGTTGTGGCTTCTCCAGTGGGGAATCAAAGATGTTCGAATAGCTGAATTAAGAGAAGAGGAAACTTGGAACTTTGTGAACATTTTGTAACTATTCGTTCTGGTTTAATAAGCAATCTTCAGGTATCAGGCTGATATGAAGTTACCTTGGGCTGATATCTCGGCTGATATGAAACTAACCAAGTAATAACCCCTAAATAATGCATATGATAAAATCATGTAATGAGCTTGCTCATTAACCCTTTAATTAACCCTTTACCTAACATGAAATTAACCCTGCGCCTAACATGAAAAGCAGACGACACTTGCAAACAAAATTCTTGAATGACTAATATTTTTTCATTTTTTGTCTCAGAAACATAGGTTATGACCCCTCAATGGAACGAGCTCAATGAGCTTGTTCCAAAAAGGGGTCATAACCTATGTTTTTGAGACAAAAAATGAAAAAAAAAAAGAATGAAAATTTATTGGGGATTTTTGTGAATAGCTCTGGCCGGTTTTGGCCATTACGTTGGGTAAAGGGTTAAATACACTTTATTGATCAACAGTATCATAAATTTCTGTTCATGTCTTTTGTGGGGTTCTACCTATGTGACCATCTTACCTTTACAAATGGCTACAGTTTGCTGATTTGTCTGATGGAAATCTTGATTTATATTCACAGAATTTGTTCAAGTGTGATGACACTTTTGAATTTGTTTCTTTCAGAGAATAGATGATAGGGTTGAAGTTTTAAAACAGTCAACAAGCCTTTATTATAAGGCAAGGAATGATTTTGCAGCAAAGGTATTTCATTTATTTTTCTTTCTACCCAGTCTGCCTAACAGATTGTTAACTATTGGACATTATTTTAGAATCTTCTTAACTAATGAAGACAGTCAATGATATTAGTTCAGCGGATGTTCTCTAGTATATTAACAGACTTTCACAGGCAGTAAAACTCCATAATTCAGGGCGTCATGCAACCGGAAGTGGGTGGCAGGCCATTAATGAAAACAAAATAAATTAACAGCAGTGATGATATTTCATCTAAATTTGAGAGAAGCGATTTGGATTCTCAACAGATGGTTGCACAAATCTATACTGGCGATGAGTCTCCCTGGATCCCATGAGGTGACCATGGTTGAACCCCTGCTGTATACTGATAACACATGTTAACCATTTACCCAACACAGCTTTTTAATTTTTAGCTTAACTTGACATAGTCAAGATAAGCTATTGCCATCACACGTGCGGAAGTCTGTTAGTCTGTGACGTCTGTTCACATTTTTCTTTAGCACGGGCCACACCCCGCAGTTCTTGTCTGATCGTCACGAAATTTCATATGCAGGTTTGGGGTCATGTCTAGATGAGAACGTCCCCTTTTGGTCGGGCTGCCCGAGCCCAAAACCCGAAAACCATTAGCACAGTCTACAGGTCGAATTTATGAAGGGATTTCATTGTAACTTGGTAGGGTGCCTCTGTATAATGCCTAGAGGAGAACGTTCTCTTTTGGGCATGATCTATCAACCGTGATGGCTGCCCAAGCCCGAAACCCAAAAACTTTTAACACAGTCTGCAGGTCATGTTTAATGTGGAGGGATTTCATTGTAACTTGGTAGGATGACTCCTTATGATGTCTAGATGAGAATTTCCCCATTTGGGCATGATCTGTCAACCGTGACGACTGCCCGAGCCCAAAACCTGAAAACCTTTAGCAGTCTACAGGTCATATTTATTGAGGAATTTCATTGTAACTTGGTGGGTTGACTTCATACAATGTCATGATGAGAAAGTCCCCTTTTGGACGTGATTGGGCAACTGTGACGGCGACAGGGGCCTGAAGCATGAAAACCTTTAGCACAGTCTAGAGGTCATATTTATGAAGGGATTTCATTGTAACTTGGTAGGATGACTCCAAATAATGTCTAGTTGAGAACGTCCCATTTTGATCCTGATCATGCAACCTTGATGGGTGCCTGAGCCCAAACACCTTTAGCATAGGCAAAAGGTCATATTTATGGAAGGATTTCATTGTAACCTGTTAGGTTGACTCCATATAATGCCTAGATGATGACATCCCCTTTTGGTCGTGATTGGTCAGCTGTGATGGTTACAGGTGCACCAAAGCCCGAAAACCTTGAGCACAGTCTACAGGTCATATTTATAAAGGGATTTCATTGTAACTTCTTAGGATCACTCCAGATGATGCCCAGATGAGATTGTCCCCTATGGTTGCGATCATTCAGCCATGATGGCTGCCCGAGCCCGAAGCCCCGAAAACCTTTAGCACAGTCTACAGGTCATATTTATGAAGGGATTTCATTGTAACTTGGTAGGTTAACTTCATATAATGTCTAGATGAGAATGTCCACTTTTGGACATGATTGGGCAACTGTGACGATTGAAGGTGCCTGAAGCCTGAAAACCTTTAGCACAGTCTACAGATCATATTTATGAGGGGATTTCATTGTAACTTGGTAGGATGACCCCAAATAATGTCTAGATGAGAACATTCCATTTTGATCGCGATCATTCAGCCTTGATGGGTGCCTGAGCCCAAAAACCTTTAGCATAGGTAAATGGTCATATTTATGGAAGGATTTCATTGTAACCTATTAGGTTGACTCCATATAATGCCTAGATGATGGCATCCCCTTTTGGTCGTGATTGGTCATTTGTGATGGCTACAAGTGCCCAAAGCCCAAAAACCTTGAGCACAGTCTACAGGACATATTTATGAAGGGATTTCATTGTAACTTCATAGGATCACTCCAGATGATGCCAGATGAGATTGTCCCCTTTGGTTGCGATCGTTCAACCATGATGGCTAAAAACCTTAAGCACAGTCTACAGGTCATATTTATGAAGGGATTTCATTGTAACTTGGTAGGTTGACTTTATATAATGTCTAGATGAGAACGTCCCCTTTTGGACATAATTGGGCAACTTTGACGGCTAAAGGTGCGCGAAGCCCGAAAACCTTTACCACTGTCTACAGGTCATATTTATGAAGGGATTTCATTGTAACTTGGTAGGATGACTCCAAATAATGTCTAGATGAGAACGTCCCATTTTAGCCGTGATCATTCAGCCTTGGTGGGTGCCCGAGCCCAAAAACCTTTAGCATAGGCAAAAGGTTATATTTATAGAAGGATTTCATTGTAACCTGTTAGGTTGACTCCATATAATGCCTAGATGATGACATCCCCTTTTGGTCGTGATTGGTCAGCTGTGAAGGTTACAGGTGCCGAAGCCCAAAAACCTTGAGCACAGTCTACAGGTCATATTTATGAAGGGATTTCATTGTAACTTCGCAGGATCACTCTAGATGATGCCCAGATGAGATTGTCCCCTTTGGTTGCGATCATTCAACCATGATGGGTGCCCAAGCCCGAAGCCCAAAAACCTTTAGCACAGTCTACAGGTCATATTTATGAAGGGATTTCATTGTAACTTGGTAGGTTGACTTCATATAATGTCTAGATGAGAACGTCCCCTTTTGGACATGATTGGGCAACTGTGATGGCTTCAGGGGCCCAAAGCCTGAAAACCTTTAGAACAGTCTACAGGTCACAATTATGAAGGGATTTCATTGTAGCTTGGTAGGATGACTCCAAATAGTGTCCAGATGAGAACATCCCCTTTTGGTCACGATAATTCAGCCTTGATGGCTGCCCGAGCCCAAAAACCTTTAGCATGTCTGTAGGTCGTATTTATGGAACGGTTTCATTGTAACTTGCTAGGTTGACTCCATATAATGCCTAGATGATGACATCCCCTTTTGGTTGTGGTTGGTCAACTGTGATGGCTACAGTTGCCTGAAGCCCGAAAATTTTGAGCACAGTCTACAGGTCATATTTATGAAGGGATTTCATTGTAACTTTGTAGGATCACTCCAGATGATGCCCAGATGAGAATGTCCCCTTTTGGTTGCGATCATTCAACCATGATGGCTGCCCGAGCCCAAAGCCCAAAAACCTTTAGCACAGTCTACAGGTCATATTTATTAAGGGATTTCATTGTAACTTGGTAGGTTGACTTCATATAATGTCTAGATGAGAACGTCCCCTTTGGACGCAATTGGGAAACTGATAGCTACAGGGGCCCGAAGCCCAAAAACCTTTAGCACAGTCTACAGGCCATATTTATGAAGGGATTTTAATGTAACTTGATAGGATGACTCGTTTTGGAATAATTTCACTGTAACTTGGTAACTTTTGTTGATATACGTTAACTGTGAGGGCCATATACATTAACTGTGAGGTCATATTAACCCACCCATCGCTCTTTAGTACAGTGTACACCTCATATTATTTTTATCATAAACATAGCATACAGGGAACAGAAATGAACATATTCCCAATTATCACAATTCTTGTCTTATTTCATAATCCTTTCATAAACATTGAACAATATCCTTTTCATCAAACACAACACACAAGTTAAGCTACAGTGTCATTGACACTTTCATTAAAACATAAAGTGAATTTGGTGATATTTTGAAAAATTAAACAATGTTTACAAATAAAACCTTTCAGATATGGATGTCATTGGAACTGGCTCAGTGAATTGGTATGGATGTCATTGGAACTGGCTGAGTGAACCGGTTCCATATTTGTAAGGTTTTATAAGCCATATTTGTAAAATTGTATTGACAAAGTGTCAGGATATTTCAGGCCATGTTAACATTGTATTGGTTAATTTGATGCTGCTATGTTAGGTAAAGGGTTAAATTGGCTCAATCCTTTTCACGCGAATTCTAGCAGTGGTGCAGCGAGAATCTACATGGATTCTCGTTGTTTTTTTGCGCGAATCATTACGTGAATCGATTCTTGGTTTCTCACCGAAATATGAGCCCTGAACAGCCAGCTACCTGCTTCTGGTCATAGTAATAATAGAAATAACATGATTTTTTCAGGCATCCCAGTTTTTTAACAGCCCTCGAGAAATGAAAAACAGCCCTCTGGCTTATTAACTTCATCTCAGGCCAGTTGTAAACCCTCAATCTGTTATTCATTCCTCTTTGGCCATTAATAAACCGTAACACCCGCCAACATCATCTTATTGTTATATTGACAGTATCCAGCTTTTCTGATTATGATATGAACTAGGGCTGTCACAATTTTTTGAATTTAGGAATTGATTAATCATTGCAAATAATCGATTAATCATACCTAGATGACCCCCCCTCTCCCTCTCTTTGAAGTTGTTAAAAATAAAGTTCAAGTTAGTTGACCTATCTCAAGTAAACAATGAAGACAATCCTCTTTTAGGTACATTTAAAGCTTTGATGTTCTGAACTTTTTGAACCGTCAGTGTAATAATCAAGACCAGTCGTCAGTTGCGAACTTCGCAAGTTCATAGCTGCCGACCAGTCTTGATTGTTACACTGACGGTTCAAAAGTTCAGAACATCAAAGCTTTGAATGTACCTGAAAAACTAATGCTTCTAGCGGCTTCTTGAGGTTTAACATCGATGTTCTTGACCTTTAACCTTTAGAAACAGTAGTTTTTTCATAAATTTTTTTTAAATTATTAAACGTCTAAAACGCAGGAAAATTTACCGATTCTTCGACAACGAAAAATACTATTCGGTTTTGGCGTGACAGATCAATAATTGATTAATCATGACAGCCATCATATGAACATTGGAATAAGCTTCTCAGGATTTTATCCAAGGCCTTTCTTGGTCAAATTTCCACCTCATTTCCAGTATAATGTTGGCAGTAAAATTCCCAATTGAACTGACCAGGTTTTCCAAATTCTATTCGTTACCAGTAATCCAATCCAGTCAACATCGAATCCACATTCTGAACATATTACATGCATACACATAGGTACTAAGCTTAATATAGGATAAGCTGCCAGATCTGATTTAAGCGCATCAGTTCAAGGGAACTACACAGATCTGTGATGACTGACAAATTGTCAGGCACTGCAAATCCATTGGGAGTCCTGGAATTATGATTTTGTTTCCAGTTTTTTGTGACCTTAGTTGGTCCCCACTCTTTAAAAAGGCCCCTCCCAATTTCAATGGATTAAACCTTACTTTCTTTTATGCGTAATTTAGAAGAGGGTCTTGTTTTGATTAAGCTTTTTAGTCCAAAATCTGACTGACAAACACTGTGTCTCAGAAGTGCTTCAGAATGCAGTCATGAGGAAATTTTCTAAGCCATAATCAAATTATTT
The DNA here is from genome assembly GCA_031216915.1 of Pictodentalium vernedei. Lineage (NCBI taxonomy): Eukaryota > Metazoa > Mollusca > Scaphopoda > Dentaliida > Dentaliidae > Pictodentalium > Pictodentalium vernedei. The sequence goes on along the minus strand of CM062289.1, from coordinate 146,017,620 downwards.
TAACAATAGCAGTTTGTGCTGAAGTTTTTGCTTTCTGTAGCAGTCATTACTTGACAATAAGTAAACACATGTTAGCCCTTCATGACAAAAAGAATAAAAAGTCATCCATTGAATTATGAAAAAGGGAACTTGAGCCAGATTTTAGATGGCTTCGATGGTATTATGATTATAGTCTCACTATAAAAGTTGCGAATCAAGTCTTGGGCCTTGCTATATCCATTTTACCCAGGGAAGAAAAAAATTCAAATCAAAATTTTCAGAACAAAACACACCCTGTTGAGCAATAAATAGTCAAAGGGACCTTAAACAAACAAAAAATGAATAAATTCTGCCGCGTGTTATTTATTTCAAATGCTGGACAGAATAGTCTGTTGTTGATTCATCTCTACCATTAATATTTTAGCAAGTTGAAGAGCAAATAAAGCTAATAAATTATCAGAGACGTCTGGAAGAGGAATTCAACAGACCTTACATAGACCTTTCTCTGCATGAAACTATCTATAGACTCAGTACAGAGAAGAACAACAAAGTTGTAGAGCAGTTGCGGAAGGAATTCAAAGTGCCAGACAAGAGGTACACAAGTTTTCTATACTCATAAGTCTTTAACCCTTTGAACCCCAGGGACCGCTTTTTCGTCCCAGTAACATGATACTTAATAATTTCATTAAGTAGGTTGACTTTTGAGTGAAGGTGTGATGTAGACCAATTAATATTTTCAAAGTGCAGCCTTGGGGCTGCACATTGAAAATATTAATTGGTCTACCCCCAAATAAAGAATATGGACTCTTCCCATTGCTGCCATTGAACTGATATGGAAGATACTACTAGGGTTCAAAGGGTTAATGTTCCAATAGGACGAAAATCCTTGCCCTCTGATTGGACGAGAGCTCGCTTAGTTTTTTCTATGATAATGCCTCCAGTGGCATATGTTACCGTCAGGCATCACCAAGTGAAATATTTGAAAAGTTGATAACAATGGGAGGAGACTTAAAGTCCATTCTGCGTACAAAATCAAAATTTCCAAGGCCAGTGATCATTCTATGAATGCATACTCACAATTCACTTATAAAGAGGTCGAGGTTTCTCTCTCTCAGTTTAAATCATGAACTTGTTCATGATTTGAACTGAGATGGTGTAACCTCGACCTTTGTCTAAGTTATTGTTTTTTTGTTGTCTTATCATTAAGGCTGCCTTGATAATTCAAATTGGCTTGTTTTTTCACGATGTGGGTTTTGGACTATGGGTAGGGTCATATTGGAACATATACATTATTGTGAAACATATACATTCTTATCTCGGTTGAACATAAGCTTCGAGCCACAAACCTCAGACGATGTTACCGTCAATTCATCAAAATAACTTACAAAGTACATTCTTCAGATGTGAAATAACTGTGGTCCAGCTGCTTTTATATTCAATAATATATTTGTTGACAATACTCATTTTAATCTCAAATTACTTGTTGCAGTTTTACAAGTCTAATTGAAGCTTGCTTGCTCTTGCCAAAAACAACCCGCTGGATCCAGACCAGCGAAAAGAAGTGATTGATAACATATTTTATAAATCCCTTTGGGAAATGGTGCAGTGCTTGATTATTGTGGTAAATAGATTTTACTGGTAATATAGTTTCCAGCAACTGACTCCTGTTCTAAAGTGAGCAGCTTTAGTATGAATGATTGACTAACCTTGGCATTATTATTTGTGCTGCAGTCATGATTTAGCTATAGATGCTGAAAGTTATGTTAACACCATTAAACATGAACATACTTTCTAAAAGAGAATTAAAAAAAAATTGTTAAAATACAATATGTGATTAGTAATTGTATCATCTCAGACAAACTTCACTTAGCAATGTGGTGTGTGTGTGCATGTATGCATAATCCAAGGCATACGTGGATCCAAGTATATTTTACCCACACTGTAAACACACTACAAAACTATAAAGGATTGTACTGTTTGAAGAGCCCATGGGCACATTATGCAATGCTCACCAGTGCTTTTTGTTTCCTTTTTCTCATCTTGGAAAGTCATACATTTCACTTCCCCACGAAGTACTGGAAATCTCTGTGCCTTCATATTTCCAAAGTTTTTTTGGTTTTTTTTGTAAATTTATCTTTTTGTTTCAGGTTTTGGTGGTTGCGTATTCAAGCACTTTCTGAAATCGGTGACTGGATTGAACTGGAGAAACTATCGAAGAGTAAAAAACCACCCATTGGAATGGAGGTAAACAACTTCAATAAATATAGGTTATTACAGTGGAGCCCACTTAATTGGATATCTCTTATTTGTATATCCATGTTAATTGAATAAAATTTACCATACCTTCAGTACAAATTTGATCTGTTAATTGCATATGGGTTGTAGAGTAAACTATTAATTGTTTTTAAATTTTTTTAATATATCAAAAACATTACTGTGACACACACCAAATTCCCCTTATTTATCAACCTTTTTGGCCTCACTACATCCAATACAGGCATTTATTCTATTATATCCTATTTGACAGAGCTCTGTGAGCTCTGTCAAACAAGATATAATAGAATAAAGGCTCAATTTACCTCCAGAACACAGGAAACTGACCAAATCCCTGTTAATTGTATACTCCTGTCAATTTAATGATTTTCACTGGCAAAATGGATATTCAATTAAGAGGATTCTACTGTACAACCATGTGAGTTTTTAAGATGGTGCTTTGAAGTCAAAACCTCTGCTCTGGGCATATATTAATGAGTCTGTTTTGATGAGTCAATATATGACCTGGAGGCAAGGTCATATATCAATATTCCTCCCTTTCTTGACTTTCTCCCATATATTTTGACAATCATTCAGCATCTATGAATTTATTTTTTATGAATGAAGATCATGATGTCATACTTTTGCACCCTTGCACTGTGCATGATGTAATCCCCATTCATTGTTGTAATTGTACTTTAGCTGCTGAAGTTTATCATAGAGTTTCAGCTGAACATTTCTTTGTTTTATTTTTCAGATTTAATGCATTGCAGACCTATATAAAAATATCATAATGGCCAAAATTGATCTAATCTAATTTATTTCCTTGAGTTGGTTATTTAACCCTTAAAGTCCTGTTTCTGACTTTTACGACCTCATATCAGGTACCCTTAGTCAAATCGTGGCTGCCTGTTAAAGCAGACCTATTTCCGACTTTTATGACCTCCTATCAGGTACCCTTAGCCAAATCTTGGCTGCCTATTAAAGCAGCCAAGACTTGATTAGAAATCACAGCAAGGCCACTGGATGTAAAGAGGCTGTGGGGCTGGTGGGAATTCAGAACACTTGTCCAGGTCCTTAAGGGTTAAAGTTCATTTAATTACTGCTAACAAAACCAGTGGACTCAGCATGCCATGCTGTTGTATGTGTAATCAGTTTTCGATAAGTGCAGGTAAAAAAACATTCTCGCTGAATTGAATGATCATGCAGTTCAATGGCGGATACAGAGGGGGGGGGTGGGGGTGGGGGTGGGGGGGGGGGGGGCTCACATGTAGGACGTAGCCAGGATTTTCATTTGGGGACAATACATGAATTGAAGTAAAAACATACAACGACATTTATTTCCTCCATCACCATTCGCTATGGAAAACAAATATACCGTTGAAATTATGCAAAATATATCTACTGGTCGAGTTCATTTATTGCGTCACCGACACAGCATGATTTTGAGGTGTTACTTGCCCCTAGCCTCAGGTACCCCATGGCTATGCCAATTATGGGTCAGGATCTTAATTGGCATAGTCATTGGGTACCTAAGCCTAGAGGGCTGACTGCTAAAAACTTTCAAATGCTGGCAGATCGCAATGTTCTCCTGAGGTTAAGTTGGCTATGACTGTAAACAGTGTGTCCAAAATACAATATTATGGTAAACGGATCTGAAGAGCATATTTCAAATTTTCTAATTCTGTCTTTAACGTATGACATCATTTGAAATTCTGAATCATGCTGTTTAAAAAGTGTTAATTAGCGGCAGATGCCTTTGCGATTCGCCCCCCCCCCCCCCCCCCCCCCCCCCCCCCTTTGAGAATTCCTGTATCCGCCACTGATGCAGTTGCTACACCTCAATACAGATTTGTATTCGGTCTAGACGTTTTTACATGTATTGGGGAAAATATGATCTTGTAAGATAAAAGAAACTACATTTTGAAATTCAACAGTGAGATTTTTTACTAAACTGGTGGATAATCATTGTGTTTTGAAGGGATATAGAAGTGCTACATCTTAGTAGGAAATGCTCTGGTAATGAGAAAACTGTCGATATCATGCCTTCTAAAGGTTAAGGGAAAAGAAGGACTCTCTGGTAATCCCTTACTGAAAATTGAACCCCCCTCATTGAACCTTTTTAAGGCCTTGCTGTTTCTTCCAAAATTACTACAAAATCAGGACATCGGAAACTTTTTATGTTTTTTGATTGATGTATGTTACTGAAATCTTGAGAGCATAGCTAAATACAGTCCACATCACGTGGCATTGCAGTTGTGTCTAGGCAAGTCTTGGCTGCCCTTATAGGCAGCCAAGACTTGCCTAGAAACAACTGGCAAGGCACTTAGAATGTAACTTGCAAGGTTCCCTCTAGACATCATATCGGGGCATCTGTTTTGTTGCATTAAAAGTGATCAAAGTCGGAATTAGACAATTGAGGGTTAAAATTAAATGAGTTAATTTGTATTATTATGCACTTTCTATATATTCTTGTGTATAAAAATACAGCAGAAAGCTTATCAATCCATGCTAATTATATGCAATAAAAAAATATATACGTAGTGTTGGCCCCTGTTTCATGTCCTGTGTCAGCTTCATGTTTTGGAAAACGTGTGCTAGTTTCATGTTCAGAAAAGCATGTGCCTAATCTCGTTTAATCTTGCTAACTGATGCCAACCACCAGAACTATATATGAAGTTTGTCTCGTGGTCTCGTCCATTCCTGACCTCCTGTTCTGGTTGAGTTGGTTATGTTCAATTGCAACATGATTTTATCATGTGCATTTTTAATAATACTAGGAGATTAGGCAAAAACATGTACCCTCACTTCTAGACCTCACTCTCACATCTCTCATTCCCACACATCTTATAGGTCATAAAAACTCCATACTTATTTTTATTTCTCAATATCGGAGTACAAAATTATTTGTCCATATCACAAGATTCTGTATGAACATAATACTTATTAATACATATCCTGATTAACTGTCATAGTCTTCTGCAATGCCTCATCATCCTGATTTTTTTTTGGTGGGGGGGAGGTGTCAGACAGCCAATCTAGTTATGACACCTCCCTGCTGTGTAATTTTTCGTTATGTCTGTTTGTATATTCTTGTATATTTTTTATTATTATATGGTATGGCATGCATGTACATACACTGAAAAATAAATCATCATCATAAGAAAAAAACTCCCTTCCTCACCGATTTGAAAAAAAAATGGCTGAAAATCAATTAATTCATTTTGTGTGGCCTAATAGAGAATGTTTGTTTTCCTGAAAAGTGAGAATTTACTTCCTAATTCTTTTATCTTAATGTATCTTAACTGTTTGTAAAAGCTTTCCCCAAATTATATAAGGTACTATGAAATCATCATCAAAAATTTTATTGTCATGGCTTGGTGTAAACATTCCATTTTAAGTTTCTATCAGAATGGATCATATGTTATTATGCCTTATTTTAGTTTAAGATGTCATGAATACACATCTATCCAGAACCACTTTCATTGAGTCAGTGCTAACCCTGCTTGTGTGGAGTTAGTATGTTGGGGAGTTTGACAGTTACTCATTGCTGCTCAGTGGTTCTCTCCAGGTTTTCTGGTTTCCTCCACCTGTAAAACTGTCCAGCATGAGGTGACCCTGGCTGTTGTTGAAAGTGTCATTTAAACTCCAATAAATAAATAAATATTCATTAAGTCCTTGAGTATAATGAGAGTGAATTACAACTAAAACACCTGTGAAGTACAGTTTCCACCAATGCAATAGTAATTCAAGTTCTGTGAAAAACATTTGAGCACAAGTATTGTTTCAGATGAAGGGTCCTTGGTTTTAAGCTTGAGTTCAAGTACAAGTAGTGAAAATGTTGACTTTGTTAATTCTGGGGGTGGAAATTTCATTCCAAGGGTGTTTCAGTACTTGTAGTAATCCATACAACTCGTACTGTATGCAGTACAGTGGAGCCCACTTAATTGGATATCTCGTAACTGAATAACCCTGTTAATTGAATATAATTTCCTAATACAAAACCATTTACCATACCTCCATTACAAATTTGAGCTGTTAATTGAATATAGGTTATAGAGTAAACTCCTGTTAATTGAATAAAAAATCTTGTGACCTGTCGAGAAATTACCCTGTTTTCCTTTGTTTATATTTATATTTCCTTTCCTTACATCCAATATGGGCATTTAATCTATTATATCTTGTTTGACAGAGCTCAAGGATCTCTGTCAAACAAGATATAATAGATTAAATGCTAAATTTATCTCTTGGGATGACAAACGTTGGAGACGGGTGTCGCCGGAACTCTCACCGCAAGTTTCTTTTTCAGAGGAACAAGAACATGGTGATGGTATTGTGACACCCATCAAAAGTGTGCTACCAGCATCACGCTCTGATGAGCAAACAGAGCTAGCTAAAAAGGTGCTCATGAATATTAAGCAAGGGATAAGGCCTCTAGTTAGTGTTCTTAATCCCTTGCAAGCAGCTAGCTCGACTGGTGAACCGGTTACTCCGTCAGTGGGAGCCGTGACACTGGGTAAGTCCATTGCGGTGGAAGGAAGTGTAGATATGGGTAGAGCGAGCACCTCAAAATCAAAAGAGACGGAAATAGGGAGGAAGTCAGCAAGTTTTTTTTCGGGAGGCTCTGCAAGATCTGACAAGACCACGAGCAGGATAGGTCCCTCTCTAACCCAACAACATTTGGGGCCAAATGTTGTTTTGAGAAACTTGCACGAGTCGGAGCATACGTCCATACCCACTGTCCGGGATGTTCCGGCTAGACGGCAGCCGGGGTCGGCTACAGTCATGACTTCCGCCACTACATTACAGAAGCACACATGACCACATGCTAGCTACCCGACTTCGGATATCCTGCCAGCTGTGCGAAGACCATCTGGTAGCTAGCGATCTGAGGCTTCATTCATCAGGACGTTCGGAGAAGAGATCTATCTTTGGATCTTCGGCCCAGGAGCAGCAAGCAGCGTAAAAACAGAAGACCGCTGCTCTTCAAGTATCGGTAACGGACTTGCTGTCGCAGATTGTGCTGCTGATCGCAGCATCCCAGCAAGTGCAAGAGCAGCCTTCCACAGACTCCGGTAGTGAGCTGTCGAACGGTGCTGGGTTGGTCCACTCATCTGCTTATGCAGATGCGATGGACCGAACGTCACAGCTGAATCAGTCAGATGGTGAAAGGGACAAGGAAGAGGATTACAAAATATGGTCGCGATGGATTTTATTCATCAATACTATCCTGAATTTGTTTCACCTGATCAGCATCCTGCTACTATTAGAGAGAAAGCGCTGTCGTCTTTAGATGCAGACTTCATGCGGAGGAAAGAGGACATTCTTTCCTTCCCGACACAGTCTAGACAGGTGTCGCAGACCTTCAGCCATGTTGACTACGCCAGATTCAACCTCTCTAGTGCTAAGAGGAAAGGCAGCTTCTTATCAACATCTTCCATAAATATACCGTTCCTTGGACCATGTTCATTTAAAACGGAGAAGATGTCCAGAGAGCTCCTGTATGTTTAGATGAGCAGGCCGGGGATTTAGATATGTCCCTACCTGCATCATTCAGTATACGCTCGGAAGTGATGGAATGTGCTATTTCATCGAATAGAGCGAATCTGGACGTGATGTCCTGTGCAGATCACCTTACCTGAGCTATGGCGCAACGTCTTAATGGGAAGGAATTTGAGGATGTTTGTTCCTTGCTTATAGTTCTTTTTTCCAGGGCAGTCATGTATGCCACGTACAACTCTGCTCTGACAGTGGCAAATTTGGAGTTGATCAGACGTGATGCTGCCCTTGCATCGTCATCACTTACAGATGACAAGGTGAAAAGCTCTCTCCGAGTCGTTCAGGTCTCTGGACATACTCTGTTTGATGACAAGCTTTCGTTAGTCTAAGAGCAGGCTACTGTTCAATACAACTGCATGAGTTTAAGGGAACTTGTTTGCGGAAAATCCTGTATAGTATATGGCCTAACCGGTTTCGTGTGTTTGTACACTTCGTCAGAGGCATTGGGAACACTCGTGGCTCAGCCTTATATATCTGAAGCTCTGGCGGATGCACTTTGACGGATGCATATTGGCGGATGCACTTTGACGGATGCATTTTAGCAGGCGCATTCTGCCATTGCATTTGGCGGATGCATTTTTGCAAGTGTATTCCGCAGTTGTATTTTGGCGGGTGCACTTGATTTGTCTGGGGGTCCAGGTTAAGAGAAGTTTACCTTATTGGTTGGGGTTAAATGGGCCTGGATAGTGGGTGTGCTGAAATTTATAGTAAGTTTCTTATGAACTTCTCTAACTGAATAGTGTTTCTATTTTGTTCTTTATTGTAGGATAGAGCACCAGGCTTGAGGCATGTTAAGGCGTGAGTGGCTGTTCAGTCTTGACAATTGGTATAAGTGAGGCAAGTGAAGAAGGTTAAAAGCGAAGAAGTGAAAGATGGTTACATTCATCATAAAGTTTTTAGAAGGCTGTGATCACTAATAAATGAGAATATTATAACTCTGTGGTTTCTGATTTATTGCTTATGTACATGGTAGTCTGCTTGATTGCAGTATTAGAGAGGGTGCTGGTGGTACAGAGTCATTGAGCATATTTTAACACTTTGGCGGCATTGTATAGACTCGTGGTGTCCATATTTAATTCTGGTGGTGTATTCCCATTATGTGATGGGATCTGAGGATGGGGAGAGCCAATGTCCACATTTATTAGGAAACCCGCCATTTGGTCTGGTGGTGTATCATTATGGTTGTCTCTGTTGTTGACAAAGCGGACTGTATTTGTATCAATATTCGTCGGTGAAGTGTGCCTAGATACAGCTTGGTCTAGTAAGTCTCTTGTGGGAGAGGTAACTACTTCTCGCATGGCAGCTTGGTCTGGTAAGCCTCTTGTGGGAGAGGTAACTGCTTCCCACATGGTGATACTGAGGATGTCAGCATGCGGTCACAGGATACAGCTACAAAGAAAGCTTCCAGTGCACTGCTTTTGAAGTCAGTGTCTCATTAACATGCTTCAACAGACCAGAGTAAGCGAGGCCATTTTGCTTCTAAGTCATCTAAAGGGAACTCCTCGTGAGGGTACAAGAAACCCACTTATAATTACTCCGGAGATCATCAGTATAGCGACTTGGGAAAGGGGCATAGGTCTGGTTATGACTATCGGTCAGATGCCCCTAAGCTGACGGGATGAGGTTCTTCGTGGGGAGAATGTAGTTTCTCCTCCCATAAGCCTCATAAGTCGTACAGGTGATGGGCAAGACCTCTATTGCTTGCCAGTTGGCAGAAGGTTATCAAACTTCGCAAGAAACTTGATAAAAGTCAAGGAAGATCAGTGGGTGAGAAGCCTACAGCTATCATTCCGAGTAAAACCCCCTATTACAAGATGTCCACGTTGGACAAATCTTCAGGCGGATCCTTTTAAAAGAGAGTCTCTCCTAGCGGAGGTACAGGCTCTCTTATCAAAGGAAGTAATAGAGGTCTTCGAGAATCAAAATTCTCAAGGTTTTTACAGTCACCTCTTCCTCGTACTGAAGCCAGAAGCCTGTTCCGACCGGTAATAGACTTTAGCTGGATAAACAAGTTGATCGTGGCTTCAAAGTTCTATATGGAAACCATTCGGTCGGTAAGAACGAGCAATCGAGTGGATGACTATGCAGCAACCATAGATCTAAAGGATGCCTACTTTCATGTCTTGGTTCATCTGGCATTCAGAAAGTACCTGCGTTTGCTGTGCAAGGAGAGAGAGGTTTATCAGTTCAGAGTAATGTGCTTCGGTCTGAGCCAGGCTCCTTGGGCTTTCACTCAAATAATGAGCTTGGTAATGTCATACTTCCGAGCTCATTCGTCTGTGGTAACGTCAGCTTACTTGGACGACATTCTTCAGAGATACGGCAACAGAATTATTCTTCAGAACAATCAGAGTCGGCCACAATTGTTCCGACGTCTCGGTTTCATAGTAAACAAGAAAAAATCGGATCTAGCTCCGTCCAAGTCGTTCATTCACTTGGGAATGAGCTTTGAGATTCACAACAATCTGATTCATCTGCCGTTACCCAGAGCGAAATTAGTCAGTTGTTATGCTCACTTTTGTCTAAACTATCCCGCAATAACAGCGAGGGAGTTTATGCAACTGATGGGGCTGTGTGAATTGGCTGCAGATCTTATTCCGATGAGCGTCTATGCATGCATCCCCTCCAGATATTCTTTACTCAGAACTGGAGTGTGAAGACGCATTGACTCGAAAACAGTTTTGTTTCAACGGACAGATTAATGGGCAGATCTGCAGTGGTTAACTCAAGGAGTTCCGCTTCAACTGCCGGATCCGGCTTTCACGATTATGACAGATGCGAGTCAGATGGGCTGGGGCGTGCCTCTAAGTCCGGCAGACTTGAAGTACCAGGGTCTTTGGGACTCTCGGTTCATGGAAAAACACATAAACATCAAGGAGATGATGTCAATCTGGCTAGCACTACAACATAAGATTCGTCAAATAGCAAATGTCCATGTTCAAATTCTATCAGACAACTCAACAGTAGTTGCTTACCTCAGGAACCAAGGTGGCACTCACTCGATTCCGTTATGCAAATTAACAGAGAAGATTCTTCTATTCATTCTGAATCATCATGTTCATCTCTCAGTCCATCATATATGGGGTCATCTGAACGTACTAGCAGACTAGCTCTCTCGGAAAGGTTGCCTGTTGCCATAGGAGTGGACTCTCAACAAGTGAATATTCAGTCAGATCTGCTACCACTGGGATCATCCCATGATAGATCTTTTTGCAACACACCTAAACAATCAGTTACCGATGTTCATGTCGCCATGTCCAGATCATCGAGCATACGCAGTAGACACTCTCTCAATCTCATGGGACAGATGTTAGGATATGCTTATCCTCCAGCTCTGTTGATTCAGCAGATTCTGTTAAAGATCAAACTGTCTCACGGCAAAATCCTGCTAGTAGCACCTCGGTCGTCACAGAAACCTTGGATCAGTCTTCTCAGGTGTCATGGGACATTACCCAGAAGCTTCCTCCTCGAAAGGATCTTCTATTTCAGGGGAAGTCGCACGCACTGAATCACAACCCGGATGGTCTCAACCTTCACGCATTTCCATTGTGCAGTCCTTCTTGCACGGAAAACATTTTACAGGATGAGCCGTGGACATAATTTCTAACTGTAGGAGGGCCTTCACTTTGTTGAATTATGCAGCGAAGTGGAGTGTTTCCTTCCGTTGTTGTATGGATCAGTCGATAGACATATAGGATCCGTCCATTCCACAGATTGCTAATTTCCTGGTCTACCTGTTTGATGAACTCAAAGTGCAGCCTGTCACTATTAAGGGCTATAGGTCTATGTTATCAGACACTTGCACTCAACATGATAACTTGGCTATTGGATCAGATACTTCTTTATCCAAGCTAGTTAGAAATTTCTCTATTTTCGACCTAGAACCCTCAGATTAATTCCTAAGTGGAATTTGCCTTGGATTCTGTTGAAGCTTCAAGAAGCTCCTTTTGAGACGTTAGACGATGTAGAGTTCAAATTCTTGACCTATAAAATGGTGTTTCTCTTAGCCTTTGCGTCTGCCAGAAGAGCTAGTGAACTTCATGCATTATCTGTTGATGATTCCCATTACCGTAGTGTGGGTAATATAATTACACTCACTACAGAAGTTGGATTTTTGGCTAAGAATCAGATTCCGGATAAGTGGCTGGAGCCATTTGTCATTAAGTCTTTACCATCCTCCGATAACCGTAGACCCTTGCTGTGTCCAGTTAGAGCAATGTGCATTTATAAACGTCGATCGGATTTTATTAGAAAGGAAAGAAAACAATTCTTTCTTTCTCTGATTCCTAACAGAAAGATATTTCTGTTCATTCTATCGCTAGATGGATTCAGTTGGCAATACTTATTGCCTACTAAAGTCTATCTTCGGATCAACGCTCTGTCAGAAAGATTTCTGTGCACAAGGTTAGAGCACTGTCCACTTCTTGGGCTTATTCTAACAGTATAGTCATTAATGATCTTATGAAGGCTGCTCACTGGACACAGCCATCTTCATTTACCAAGTTTTACCTTGGAAATTTAGAGTCCATCTCCGGTCTTTGGGTACTCTTTCTGTTGCTCAGAATGTCATCCACTAATATTACATCTATAAGATCTTTAGACAGTCTGCTCGAGTACTGACGCCGTTCCGCTGCCCTCGTCGTTCTGAATAATTTTACCTCAGAGCAAGGGGAAAGGGGGGGACGGTTTTTCCCTTATGTTATCCGCATTTATAGTGAAGAGCAAGGGAATACCTCCTCCAGAGACAGTAGTCCAGCATCGGTGCTGGGTAGTTTAAATGTGTAGCTTGGTGTGAAGCAATAACTATGTCTCATTTATGTACTGTTTTTAAAGTGTAGCTCACTGTGAAGCATTTGTATATGTTACATGTCATACGAGCATTAATAAACAATCCTTGAACACTTTTAAATGAGTATAAAGAGTCTCATTCTCTGGACTATCTTTATATATTGGTTTCCTTCACCGAATTAGCATAACGGGTATGCTGGCATTAAATGGTGAAATTATGTGATGCTCTATTATATTGTTGGTGTTATGCCATTATCCTTTCTTGTAAAAGAGAAGGACATATGTAATTCCTATGTCTTCTGTTCTCCTGTTGGAGCTCTCCTTTATCGAAGTAATTGAGAGACTGGATTTTCCTTGGTCCTCCAGCCTTTTTTACCATTCAGCTCATCTGGGCCATTGGTTGTGGTATAAAAATATAAATTTTAAGTAATTTGTATATTTTTTATACTTACCAATGGCTCAGATGGGGATGGCCCTCCCATGAGTGGACACTCATACCTCCTTGCTGATTATAAAATTTAGCTCACACTGTAGAAAGAATGATGGTTGGCACCAATTTGGGTTCGTTCCTGGATACTGCGCATGCGCAGATAACAAAAGTAGAAGGACCAGATAGGACTTATTTTTTTCGGTTTTATAAGCAAATTTTGGGGATTGGGGGGCAAAATTTGTGTTTGGCCCTAAATTAAATTGAGTTAGCAACCGCTCTAGGCCATTGGTAAGTATAAAAAATATACAAATTACTTAAAATTTATCATTTTCCTGAAACTTCACAAAAATAATCAACATGCGTGACATAATTTTTTTCCCACTCGGTTTCAAGATGACCTACTGGTGGCCATATTGGATTTTGCTAAACATTTGTGGAGCAAACCACTTCTACAGTTTTTGCTGCATTTTCATTAAACTCAATATAAATTGATCGATATGATTAGGAGCAGTGCGTGACATAAATGTTTTCCCAATCGGATTCAAGATGGCCAACTGGAGGCCATATTGGATTTTGCAAAATACTTGTGGAGCGAACTACTTCCACAGTTTTAGTTACATTTTCATGAAACCTCACCAAAATGATCAACATGATGAGGAGCAGTGCTTGACATAATCTTTTTCCAGATCGGATTCAAGATAGCCGACAGGTGGCCATATTGGGTTTTTTTTACTTAGAAAAATTGAATACCCCCTTTTAGTCACCCACACTAGTCGGTATGCCATGGTGGGGGTATACTGGGTGACAGACCATTTCTAGTTTGCACTATGTATTCAAAAATATGGCTAAAACCTACGCCATTGGGCCAAGGAGAGGCGTTAATATAAGTTGCATAACTTGTTCGCCAATCCTTGTAAAACAAATCAGATTAAATAAAAAATATGGCTCATTGTCTTTTGATGAATTTGGTAGAAAGAATTGACAGCAAAGGAAATGGAACAGTGACTGACAACAATTATGATACAATTAATGACAATTTTTGGAGCCATCTCTCTGCCAAAGCATTGTGTCTTGTTGGAAGCGCTGTTTGTTTCTCAATTTATTTTGGTATTTTACTGGGTTTTGGATCGAGTGATAAATAAAAGCTTCATCTCATCCTAAGTTTATAGTTGCACTAACAAACCTTGTACAGTATATCAGACCTAATTTACTAAACTGGCATTATAAATTTCACAATAAGCTGGGTACTTGTTGGAGATCCACTTCAGGGGCATAGCAAAGGGGATTTTCGGGGGTGTAATTTTTCCAGTTAATACATTTTGGTCTGGATTGGAATCTTAATATTAATTTGCTCTTGCTGATAACCATGTACTTTCCAACAAGACCAGATTTGATACTTGGCTTATTTCACACACACAGTCAGTCATACAAAAGGAGGTGTGTAATACCCGAATTGAGCTGCATGGGGCCCAACGTTACCAATGTGGAGTATTTATTATTTAAATAAGAAGTGGAAAATCACAACTACTACATGTGTATTTTTGTATGCAGAAATAAATTTCCAAGAAGTCTTGAGTTTTTTCAACTATAATCCTGACTGATTTATTCCAAATACATCATCAAGGCATGCCTTCAACGATGTAGCCACAATATTTTATCAGCCATCACAGTCAGGACAAATCAGGTTTACACACCCTCAATTGGTAATTCTTTCGATGCTCCCTGATCCATTATAAACTTTGAGATCCTTTATCTGTTATATAAAAGGAAGTCTGTGATTTTGTCAGTCTTGTCCAGCTAGAAATTCGTGCTTTGATTATCTACCCTGGGCTATTTTTCCATTGTGTGAGTGAGGCTTCCTGTCTCTTAACCAGTATTATAACTCTGCACACTGTTAATTCTCTGACAAAAAAGGGAAATTTTAAACAGAAAATGTTTCCCATAAAGCAACAAGGAATTGAACAATTTAGTCTTGTTTGGCAGAGCTCTATGAGCTCTGTCAAACAAGACTGAGTTGATAAAATTCCTATTTGCATTCTGGGAAAGATTTGTGGTTGAAATTTTGATACTTAACCTTTTACCCAACGTAACAGCCAAAACCTGCCAGCGCAATTCACAAAAATCACCAATTAATTTTTAATTATTTTTTCATTTTTTGTTTTAAAAAAAAAATATGCTATGACCCCTCTTTGGAACTAGCTCGTCGAGCTCGTTCCAATGAGGGCATCATAACGTATGTTTTTGTGACAAAAAAATGAAAAAAATTAGTTATTCAAGAATTTTGTTTGCAAGTCTTGTCTGTTTTTCATGTTAGGTAAAGGGTTAAGCACAGAGGATCAAGTGGAGTACGTTTTATTGATATCTGTTTCCCAATTTGTAGGCATTTGTGGAAGTGTGTGTGAAACATCATAATAGACATGAAGCTATGAAGTACTTGTCAAGAGTTACACCAGATCAGAAAGTAAAATGCTTGGTGAAAACAGGGTGAGTTCAAACAGTTTGGGAGAGTGGATTATTATAACAGCAGTATGAGCAGGCCAGAAAATAAGCAGTCTGACATTTGCAGAATGAGGTCCCTAAAGGGTGAATTTGATGATGCTATCCCATACAGAGAGCCAATTAAACACTGACCAGGTACTTCTAGTCAAGTGTCGTCTGCCTGAATAGGCAGACGACATGTGACTAGAAGCACCTGCTTACTGTACGTTTGTCGCGGTATGTCATGTTCAATAAATTCATTCTGATTCCCAGGCTTCTAAGAGTTAAGAGTTAAAGGTTTCATATTCTCTACAGGTGCTTCATGTTATTTTTGAAGTGAAATTACTTAGTCTCTTTAGGTTTGTCTTGTGACAATTTATGGGGAGTGCCTGTAGGCACTCTCTCATAAATTGCAACAAGGAAAAGATATGTGAACAAATTTTAATGACTAAAAATAGTTTAGCACTCTTAACAATTAATTGATGAAAGGTTAGGCCTACAAAACTTTTTTTCTGACTCTCAGGCATTCCCTTAAGGAAATTGAACCCCCTCATTGGAAGTTTTTATTGCCTTTCAGTGTCTTCCAATATTACAAAATCAAGACTTGTAACTTTTTTCGTGTTTTGATTGATGTATGTAACTAAAATCTGAAGAGCATCATTAAAGATGGAGAAGAGTTTTATTTTTATACGCCCGTTTTGAAAAAAACGGGAGTATTATGTTATGGCCTTGTCTGTCTGTCTGTCTGTCTGTCTGTCCGTCTGTCCGTCCGAAAACAATTTCTGTGTCGCCTACTCCTCCAAAAGTTTACATGCTACATTGTTTGCACACATGTTTATCAGTAATTGCATTGTACATGTGACAAGTACAGATAACTCCATTTTGTATTTCCAGAGTTATGCCCCTTTTGTACTTAAACATTACAGTATTGTTTCACCTTCTCCTTCAACATTTTACATGCTATATTGTTCAAACTTTGCACACATGGTGATCACCAATTGCCGTTGTGCATGTGACAAGAGCAGGTAACTCCTTTTTGGATTTCCAGAGTTATGTCCCTTTTAGTACTTGAAACATTACAGTATTGAGTTGCCTTCTCCTTCAACATTTTACATGCTATGTTGTTCACACTTTGAACACATGGTGATCACCAATTGCTGTTGTCAGGGAGGTTAGGGGGAGCGTTCACTCCCGATACTCTCTATTGTTATCGGAACTTATCTGGCCCTCTAGCGGTTGGCGTCAGAATCGCTCCAAAATAACACTGAGGCTATGGGGAAAATTCGACTTTTTCATAGAAAACAGACGTTTTTACAAAGATTCGGTACAAAAAATAAAAATCACACCCAGTATGCGATAAATCGCACAGAATGTAAGTACTGGAGTCGAAATTACCTTCTTTAGTTCGTATTTTTAAACTAATAACCATGGATGAAAATGTTACATATTCCCTAAATTCGTGGATATTTCTCGTACTTTACCACACTGAGCACGATAGTTTTATTTCGTAAGTCGGTCTTGTTTTTTTACCGTCAAACGCATTCAAACATCTAATATACAGCTGCAAGTATGCTGTAGAAAAAAGGATTTCTCTTGCTGAACGCTGTTTGGCCGTACGCTATACGGCTCATTCGCTCTCTCTCAGACACAAACACATTCGTTACACATCGCATTCAGAATAAACACAGGGCTGAGCCCGAATAAGCAAGTCTTCACGTTTTATTGGAAGATACACCAATAAAATAAAAATGGACAGACCCTAGCAGTAAAACAAATAATGTTATTTGTAAAATATACATTTTCTTGTTAACTTTGAAACAGGTAATTCAAAACGGGAAACGGATATTTTTGCCAGCCGAATCGTCCGCTTGCATTTTTACCCAAATCGTCCGCCAGTGTTTGAAATCGCAAAACATGTGATGGAAAATAACTCTTGTGTGTTTCAATCAATACTGGCAAAATTATAAGATTTTTTATCAAATTTAATTAATATTCTATAAGTTTTGGTGCGTTTCTTAATATAATTAATTCTGTAATCTATTTGCTAATAATTATTCATTGTTATGTGCCTGTGGTGCCGGACAATGAATTATTGCAAAATTAAAGGATTTTAATGGAATATAATATATCACAAGTTTTGATTCGTTTCTTAATACAATTATTTCCTATAAATTTTAATTCTTGTAATATATTTGCTAATATTTTTGCAATTATTCATTGTTAAGTGCCAGTTGCACCTTTCAATGAATAATTGCAAAATTATCAGAGTTTTTTTTGTTTAAACAATATTTATTGAAAAATGGCTTATAAATTTTAATTCTTGTAAAATATTTAATAACAATTTTTTTATAGATATTGATTTCACAAACTATCAGCTGCTCATCCCATGTTGTTATGCTGGGACAATTTATGGAAAAAAAAAACATCCTCTTTCATCTGAAAAGCTCTGCAGCTGTTTAAGAAAAAGGATATGAATCAAATAGGTTCTACTACTCAGAAATTAGTTTCAATCTCATAGGACAAACCTGATTAGAGAAATTAAAATATTGATTCCCAAGAGCTGAATACCACCTGTGAATGACTTGGGTTAGTACAATCAAAAGTAATAAAAACTTTGTTTGCATAAACTTTCCTGAGATTATCTCTTTGAGATTTTGCAATATTTTCAGTATCTCGCACTATAACATGCCATTAACATGGTGGATAAGTCATGTTCATATGAAATGAACTCAAAAGAGCACACACCACCTTCCTGTGCTGTGAATGGCCTATGCTGAAGATTTTGACAGAAAGAAACCTAATACCACACAGATGAATATGTTTTGGCCAATTGTTAATCCATAATGATTCTCAGATGAGCAAAACCTACAGCACCTGACTCATTCATCCATGATTCTTCCTCATGATCCTCAACAATTCAGACACTAATTTTGTCTAAAATTTTTGCACTTTCCCTCCGAGTCTTTCATTTACAGTAATGACTGTTCATCCCCTCATCCAACTAAGCCTCCTGTCTCAAGTCTCTATTTCCTCCCAAGAATTGTATTGTTCAGTTTATGGAAAATGAGAGCCCCTTCCAAGAAACTGTACCAGTGTCTTCATTTGTCCTGAACCACACATTTTTTAACTTCATTCTTTCATCATTTCATATCATATATTGTAGATTTGTGTTCCTAGAATTCCTTTTGCAATCCTTTATCTCATGAATAAGTCAAATCTTCCTGTGTTATTATATAAAGAAATCTCCATTCAAATTTTATTACTTTTTTTCTCAAAAAACAAAACAAAACAAACCTTATGCCCCCTAAATGGAACAAGCTTTACATGTTTTTTTGCAATGATAGACGAGAGAGAGGTCATAAGCTGTGGTACCCCCCAAAAAGACTTTGAGGAGATTTTTCAGAAAAATAATTATACTGTTATCTACTGCTCCTGTTTGGTAAAAGGTGAACATGATAAAGTATAGGGGTTTTAACTTTCTCAAACTTCACAGTAGACCACATTTCTGTTATATATCACTCTCCGGTCCTGAAAAATGATTTTGAAGTTCAAACAAAAAATAACCCAGTCAAATTAGATAAGAGTTTCTCAAATAAAATAGTAATATCTACAAATCACCTAGTCACCCAGGAAATGTACAAACAATGAAACATGAATTCAGTTTAGTAACTGTAGGTGTTTCTCCACAAAAACCTTATTGAAACTTTTCTCCCGATAAGTTTCATTTGGTTAAGGATTCGCTTCCCCTTCAGAATGAATTTATTTGTGTGGTTTTGGTAGATGCCTCTTCCCGTAATGTTTATATTTACCCCTAGATACTTGTAGTCACATCATGTCTCTCCTACACTAAAACGTTTGCTGCTGCTGCTGCTGCTACATACCCGAAAACAGCCCCCACCCTCCATACTGAAATTGATACATGAGGATGTCATTCAGCCTTAATTTCAAACCAGTAAAAATTACATGAATTTTAATCAGAAATGTTGAGAGACACTTCTCAGAGCTTTGTGTTCCTACCACTGTTTCATGTGCCGTTACCGGAATGTTTTATTCTTGTAACTTACATGACATTTGATTGGAAAATAATAAATAAATTGTAACACAAATTATTATCTTACTAAATATAAATTGCAAATGCTAAAATAAACATTTTAATCTACTGTTAAAACATTTTTTTCAAAGATACTTGACTTTGATAATTGTCCTATTGTGTTTAGATTTTTTTTTGACTTGTTTTAGGTTTTTATAGGTCAAAATTTTGGAATTTGACATTTCCATGTATGCAGATAATGACAAAGAGCTGAACGATATATTTGATGACTTGTCTTCCCGCGTATCAACATAATAATATATCTGCAGAGCTATTAATTTTGTCAAACTTTACCCCAGAGAAACTTGTGCATGTTCTAATTCCAATAAACTCATTTAACTTTAACAAGAGCACCAACTAGCGGGGCGTATGTTGCCCCTCTAGGTGGTGCTCTTGTTAAAGTTAAATGAGTTTATTTGTATAATTATTTACTTCCTATATGCTCTTTGTGTGAAAAGATAGTGAAAAGCCTCTCAATTCATGCTCACTAAATGCAAGAAAAAAAATAAAAATAAAAAATAAAACTCTCCCTCCCTCCCTCTCTGATGTGAAAATAGAATTGCCTGAGAATCTGTTAATTTATTTTGTATATCCTTAACCCTTTACCCAACGCAGACGATATCAAAATTTATTATTTTAAATATCATTTTTTCAAATTTTTCAAAAAATTGCAACAAAACCATATCATGTGACCCCTCGTTGGAACGAGCTCGATGAGCTCGTTCCAACGAGGGGTCACATGATATGGTTTTGTTGAAATGTTTTGAAAATTAATATTTTTTAAACTGCTGAATTTGCGGATGCGGGCGATTCGTTGGGTAAAGGGTTAACCAAAAAAAAAGTACATTAAATAAATAGCTTATGATAACTAATTATATGTTTTGTTTTTATAATCCAAAAGCTGATGCTCATATTTTTATTTCTATACTTACAGACAGTTTAAAATGGCTGGAGAGGCTGCATTGGAGAATAGGAGTGAAGAGGAGTTGAATTATGTTATACGTAAATGTGCTGCTGACAAACAGTTAGCAGAACAAATAAGAAACATGAAATCGCAGCTGAATGTTAAAAAATGAGTGTGAAGGAATGATCATGTCCAGGGACTGAAGAATCAAATGTTATCACTAATGTTGATCGCAGTATAATCAAGCATAAGTGCTTACAGATGTGAAAATCTTGTTTGTGTTATCCAAGAAGTAGCACGAATATGGTGTGGAGATTTAGCATTATGCTCCTGAGAGCATGATGTAGTCTGTTTCTTGAGAGAATAATGCTTCAAAAAGTAAAAGCTGCAATGGTCATTAAAGTCGGGATAGCATGATTCTGAAATATCATGACTGACTTTTGAAGAAGAATAATCGACTAAAGTCTACTTTAATTAGACAATTTGACCTCAAAAAACAACTTTTATATAGAAAAAATTACATTGTTAATGTAGTTCTACATTTTGGGTCCAAATACTCAATTCCCATTGGTCCGTTGGATGAAAATGTCATGCCCAAATGTAATTCATTTTCCAATGAATACATTTGGTCGAACTTTGACCCGCATTTACGAAGACGCAGTTGACAATGTAATTTGGCGGTGTTTGGGCGAGTTTTTAACATTTAGCGCCTCTCGCAGTGATCAACTCTGCTGCTGTTTCTTTGGTGACATTTCCCGACTGTGGCATAAAGCCCATTACTAAAATACTCGTTTCCATTTCTAAAGTTGTGAAAATTAAAAATCAGAGTTGTGTGCTGTGTCTTTTGTGTGAGGGTTGTTTTTCGCCTCGTTCATTCGTACACGTTTTATTTCGTTTTTCTGCTTTGTTGTTTGGTAAAAAGTAGTTTAAACAGTTATGGAATGTAATTATAAGAATTGAATGCAATTTTTATAATCTTTATTGGAGTATGAACGTGTGGGAATGGGTACAAACTATGTATGAATCCCACATGTTCATACTCCAATAAAGATTATAAAAATTGCATTCAGTTCTTAAAACAATACTTAAATACTTCTGGTCATTGCTTCCTCAGGACAGACTTTCTTTAGACATGCCTACTGCTCTCTGAGGAAAATTCAGACTCTCGACCACCTCAGGCTCAAACCTGAGCCTAGGCTCAGGTTTGGACCTGAGGTAGTCAAGAGTCTAATAGTAGCTGCATTGAGATTTAAGAAGGCAATTGCACTCCATGGAGGCAGTTGCACTCCTTGGCAAACAGAAGGGCAGTTATTTGTACTCCCATACTTTCTAGAATACCAGACCTGGTGTCATGTGTTGTATCGTTACAAGTCTTTCCTGAATCAAATAAAGTGTATTTTGATATTCTACAGTCTCTGACAGTTCTCACAAGCATGATGGGGAGGAGAATAATAAGTAATAATTCATCAGTAAAGGAATGATGAAAACTCATAATTGTTGATTTTGAAATTGTAGTCAATCATGGGTGGTTCTGACGCTTAGTCGACTTCTTGATTATTCATGCCAATTCTACATTAACCCTTTGATACTTTTGTATGTCTTATAATGTACGAAACCAAACAGCGAGTTGATACGTTTGTACATCTTATGACATACAAAATAAAACAGCGCGTTGATACTTTGTGGTCATTTGTTTTGTTATTATTTTTTGATTTTTTAAAGTTTTAGCCTCAATTATTATTTTCTCCTGAACAGTGCTCGGTGACAACCGTTGAGCCAAATGTTATCGCAGCTTAATATAACTAATATAATCCTGCTGTCAAGACTTCTTAACGGGCTGAGTCCTAGAAGCCACTATGAAGGCTTTCATAAAATGAGAATACCATAGTAAAAGCAACACTTTAATTGCTTATATTTTATATTCAGTCAGACACAAATAATATTGTTTACATAAATTTGTTTTATTACAAATTATTGGAGAGTGCATTTAGGCACTGTCCAATAATTTGTAATAAAACAAGTTTTGAATAACAAATTCAGACCACCAAAAATAATCTAGCCGTCAACCCGTTAATCACTAATGTGAAAAATATCTAGTTATTTGTACTTTCCGAAGTTTGACGTCGCATTTTGAAAAATGTTGAAGAAACTGAATCCCAAGTGACGTTTGAACGACAGGATAATTAAAGTCTCAAAGGGTTAAAAATTAGTGGGACAGTCTTCAAGGATTGGGGTCACTGAACAACCTGGAAATAAGTCAGTGAATAATCTCATAATCAGTGGTTCATTTCACAGGCAGGCTTGTACCCAGTTTATTGCATTGTACCTTGCACCAAGTTGTTCATATAAAGTGCAGAGTCCACTTTTCTGAATGTCTAAATTGTGAGGAAAAAAGGTTATTTCAACTCCTGAAGGCCCAATACCAACTTTGATCACCATTTACTGCAACAAAACAGGTGCCTCAACATTCAGTCTGTGGGTAAATTTGAAAATTATATATGTCCATACAGTTTGTTAGCAGGTGGTTGTGATATTTTTAGCTTAACTGGACAAAGTCAAGATAAGCTATTGCCATCACACATGCAGAAGTCTGTGAGTCTGTTCACACTTTTTATTTAGCACAGGCTACATACACCCTGTAGGTCTTTTCCGATCACCACGAAAATTTTATATGCAGGTTCGAGATCATGTTTAGATGAGGATGTCCCCTTTTGGTCGTGATCAGTCAACCGGGATGGCTACGCAAGCCCGAAAATCCTCTAGCACAGTCTACAGGTCATATTTATGAAGGGATTTCATTGTAACTTGGTAGGATGACTCTGTATAAAGTCTAGATAAGAACGTCCTATTTTGGTCAGGTTCAGTCAACCGTGATGGCCACTGCACATTACCTAGATTTCTTCAGCACAGTCTACAGCTTGCATTTTTGAATGGATTCTGTAATATCTTTGTGCTCTAATGCTGTATGTATGAGACATGATGAAACCAGAATAATAGTGATAAATGTATCATTGTATATATTTTCATTAAGAAGACTTCATCATGTTCTATAAAATCATTACACCATCTGTATGTCTTGTTAAGTTATAGCTTTTAATATTTGTATCAGCATTTTGTGAAAGTATGAGAAATGTCTTCTGAATATGTTCGGAATAAATAATTTATTCAAAACTATTGCCTGATTTTTGTCTCATATATGTATTTGTAACTTTTGTGTACAGTAAGCCCTCTATAAACCCAAGATGTTGAGTGCGACATTTAACTCTTAACCTGCTGAGTATCGTTAAGACAGCAGCCATGATTAGATTTGATGAAAGAGTCTTGTAAATTTAACTGGCGGAATCGTAGAAAAACTAATTCAATTTACAGGGTGAATATTGTTACAAATGTGCATAAATTTATACATATTTCAATGTCAAGTGAAATCCTGTCCTGGAAAGAAATATCTGCCAACAGCATGTAAAGAGTCAAGTCCTGAATAGAATCCTTTTTCAAAATGATGACAAACTACAGACTTAATCCTGATAACCCACTTGGGGGCATGGTGGCATTGTGTACTAAAGCGTACTGCAAGTCGATGGTTCACTTGTCTTCAACCGATGCTAACCCTGCTTGTATGGAGTTAGTACATTGGGGAGTCTGTCAGTTGCTCGGTGGTTCTCTATGTGTACTCAGGCATCCTCCACCTATTAAACTGTCTGACATGAGATAACCCTGGATGTCAAAAGTGATGTTAAATCCCAATAAATAGATAAATAAATGACAAACTACTTTCTCAAGTGATATTAAAAAAAAAGGATTAACTCTTTACCTAACGTAACGGCCAAAACCGGTCAGTGCTATTCTCAAAAATCGTCAATTTTCATTATATTTTCATTTTTTGTCTCAAAAACATAGGTTATGACCCCTCTTTGGAACGAGCTCATTCCAATGATTGTCATAACATATGTTTTTGAGACAAAAAATGAAAAAAATTAGTTATTCAAGAATTTGGTTGCAAGTGCCGTCTGCTTTTCATGTTAGGTAAAGGGTTAAAGTAAATCATACATCCCATACTTTTTGACTATGTAAACTATTGGGGTGCTGGAAGCCCATGCTTTATTCTGAAGTGGAGGTACCACAATCTGAAAACGTTTTCTGTGGATGTACTTTATATTATCTTTAAAATGACATTATTTAGTCTTCTGGATTTGTCCCAAAGTCTTTTAATTTGGCAACCAGTTATATTCGGATAAATTTGGATGACCAAAAATAATTTAGAACACCACTAGTTAAATGAAACCTGAACAAGCCAGCTTTCGTAAATATATTTCAAACCAGCAATTAGATAACAGCTTTCAAACCAGCACATGGATGCAGGCATTCATCCATCCAGCCACCACCATCCACACAAGCCCATATAGGCAGGCAGTTAATCACTTTATGTGACACAATGGTGGCATTGAAGTAACCGGTTCTTGTCAGAACACCAAAGTTAAGCAATGTCAAGCCTGGTTAGTCCTCAGATGGGTGACCATCTGAGCGATCGATTTGGACTCCCACATTGTGTCCTGTACATTTGCCCCTGCAAGCAAAAGAAGTCCAACTGATTCTCAGAGTTTTCATATCACAAACCAAGTTTAACCCTTTGAACATTGGCGGTATCTTCCATGCCAGTTAAATGGCAGAAATTGGAAGGGTCCATATCCATTATTTGGGTGTAGAGCAATTAATATTTTCAATATGCAGGCTTCAAGCTGTACGTTGAAAATATTAATTGTTTTACCACACGTTCACTTAGTAGCCATCCTACTTAATAAAATTATGAAGTATCGTGTTGCTGGACCGGAAAAGCGGCCTCTCTTTTTGAAAGAGTTAAGGTCAATAACTCTGCAGAAATTATCTGACTGGGACCAAACTCTACTTGATTTGTAGGCAGCCCCAACAAAGCTACATACCAGAAATCGGCCAATTATCTCGATATAATTATGGTGAAAAAATGTCCAGAAAACTGTTATTTCTGAATGACAGAATTATAGACAAGGATAACACTATATGCCCCCAGCAGTTTTATGGTAGGGGCATAAAAAAATAATTTCCATACTTTTTCAATGCCCTCGACCCCATTGTCTTTTTTTTTCATATTTTTCAAGACCTTTGCCAGACCAACACAAATTTCACTTCTTTTTCAAGAATTTTAAAACGGTGTAAAAACCCTGGAGAATTCATTTTGCTTGTGCAGTTAAATCAACTGTCCTACCATTCTTCTACATTAGTTGTCATTACATTAACCCTTTAAAAAAAACATAGGATGTAAAAATTTAGTATTTTACTTGTTTTTTTTTTAAGTTTTCAACACAACCATATCATGGACCCCTTCATTGGATTGAGCATGAGGGGGTCACATGACATAGTTCTGTTGAAATTTTTTTTTTTTCAATTGCTTAATTTTGAATATTACGTGGGCAGATGTGGCCGATTCATTGGGTAAGGGGTTAAAAAGGTGAGGCATCATCATAAGATGCAACATAGTGGTGACAATGTCTTGGATGGATAATTCTTATCACAAAGGTTCCTGTGAAGTTTTTGCCCTCATATTTTTTAATTAAGTTCAATCTTAACAATATTGATGTCATCAGTCAATAATTACATAAATATGGTCATTTTGAATTGTACCAACTTTGGTTGAGATTTCAAGTCGAAAAAAGGTCCATAACTCATTTAATGAAAGTGTCAGTGACACTGTAGCTTAACTTGTCTGTGTTTTATGTTTGATGAAAAGGATAATGTTCAATGTTTATGAAAGGATTATGAAATAAGACAAGAATTTTGATAATTGCGAATATGTTAATTTCTGTTCCCTGCATGCTATGCTTTCGATAAAAATAATATGAGGTGTAGACTGTACTAAAGAACTGAGGGGTGGGTTAATATGGCCTTCACAGTTAATGTATGTGGCCCTCTCAGTTAATGTATATCAACGAAAGTTACCAATTTACTGTGAAATTATTCCAAAACGAGTCATCCTATCAAGTTACAATGAAATCCCTTCATAAATACGGCTTGCAGCTTGTGCTAAAGGCTTTTGGGCTTCGGGCCTGTTTAGCCATCATGGTTGACCGATCTCAGCCAAAAGGGGATGTCCTCATCTAGACGTTATACTGAGTCATCCTACCTAGTTACAATGAAATCCCTTCATAAATATGACCTGTAGTCTGTGTCTTAAGTTTTGGGGGTTTTGGGCTTGGGCTGCCGTCATGGTTGAATGATCGTGAACAAAAGGGGACGTTCTCATCTAAGCATTATCTGGAGTCATCCTGCAAAGTTACAATGAAATCCCTTGATAAATATGCCCTGTAGCCTGTGCTAAAGGTTTTTGGGCTTCAGGCCCCTGTAGCCATCACAGGCGACCAAAAGGGGATGTCCTCATCTAGACATTATATGGAATCAACCTACCAGGTTACAATGAAATCCCTCCATAAATACGACCTGTTGACTGTCCTGAAGGTTTTGGGCTTGGGCAGCTGTCACGGCTGATTGATCATGACCATAAGACGACATTCTCATCTAGACATTATCTGGAGTCATCCTACCAAGTTACAATGAAATCCCTTCATAAATATGACCTATGGACTGTGCTAAAAGGTTTTGGGCTTTGGTCCCCTGTAACCATCACAATTGACCAATCGCGACCAAAAGTGAGACAACTTACATATAAGCTTGAAGCTTTCTGTTGAATCCCTCCTTTAAACAGTAACAAATTTCCCTGTCTTTAGTTGTTTCATTATAATACTGTATCTTTGTTGTTCATATTTTTTTGTTACTCAACAATTGTTGTATGCATTTATCAATTATTGAATAAATATTGTTTTAAACTAAAAGGGGACGTTCTCATGTAGACATTATATGCCTACCAAGTTACAATGAAATTACTCTATAAATATGACCTGTAGACTGTGCTAAAGATTTCTGGGTTTTGGGCTCGGGCAGTCGTCACAGCTGATAGATTGCGACCAAATGGGGAAGTTCTCATCTAGATATTATACAGAGGCATCCTACCAAGTTATAATGAAATCCCTTCATAAATACAACCTGTAGACTGCTAAAGGTTTTCAGGTTTTTGGGCTCAGGCAGCCATCATGGTTGACCGATCTCATCTAGACATAACCCCAAACCTGCATATGAAATTTTGTGACAATCAGATAAGAACTACGAGGTGTAGCCTGTGCTAAAGGAAAATGTGAACAAACAAGACTCACAGACTTCTGCACGCATGATGGCAATAGCTTATCTTTACTTCGTCAAGTTAAGCTAAAAATGATTGGATGAAACCCATATTCAAACTTGGCCTGTATTTCACCCAGCTGTATTAAGGAGAGCAAAAGGGATAAGTTGCTGCACAAATTTACTAAGTTCAAAGGTTGGTACTAATGACAAAGTTTTTCGATGGAAATGAAAAAAAATCAATAACTCCCATCTGGAGGTCATCCCAAACATGCATACCAAGTTTTAAAGCAATCTATTCATAAATGTGCCCTACAAATCATGCCAACTGAATATGTTGATGCACAAATACATAAAATTGAAAAGCTGTTGCTACGCCGACATTTTTTCGATGAACTTGAACCAAGTTTCAAAGCAATCCATTCATAAATGTGCCCTGTAAGGCATGCCAAAGGAATATGTTGATGCACAAATGCAACGAGTTCAAAGGTCATTGTTAACAACTACATTTTTGGAGAGAAATGAAAGAAAATCCAAGCTCACATCTGGAGGTCACTCCAAACAAGCACACCATGTTTCAAAGCGATCAAATCATAAACGTGAAATGTGCAGTGTTACAAAGAAAACTGTCAACAGACAAAACAACAAAGTTGGAGGCTGTTGCTATTGGCAACATTTTTTGACAGAAATGGAAGAAAATCTATACTTCTCATCTAGAAGTCGCCCAAAACAAGCATGCCAAGTTTCAAACCAATCCATTTATAAATGCTCCCTGCAGAGCATGCCAAAGAAAAATGTTGAATATAAAAAATGGCAAAGTTCAAAGATCACTGCTAACAACAACGTTTCTTGATGGAAAGGAAAGAAAATCAATAGCTCGCATCTTAAGGTTGCTCCAAACCAGCACACCAGGTTTCCAAGCAATCGGGCCATAAATGTGACTTGTGCAGTGTGCTAAAGGAAAGTGTTAATGCACAAACGGGCAAAGTTGAAAGTCATTGCTAAAATGATGATGAGAATGAAAGAAGCTCCCATCTGGAGGTCAACCCAAAAGACAAACCAAGTCTCAAAGCGATCCATTCATGAATGCACCTTGTAGGGCATGCCAAAGGAAAATGCTGATGCACAAAGTTTGAAGGTCGTTGCTATCGGCAACTTTTTTGATGAAAATGGAATTAAATCAATAGCTCCCATCAAGAAGTCACCCCAAATAAGCATACCAAGTTTCAAAGCAACCTGATCATAAATGCTACCGGTGCAGTGTGCCAAAGGAATATATCCATACATAAATGCTCTAACTTCACAGGTCGATACTAATGGCAAGGTTTTTGAATGTAAATGGAAAAAAAATCAATAGTTGCCATATAGAACCCGCCCCAAACAACCATACCAAGTTTCAAAACGATCCGAGCATAATTGAGCCCTGTGCGGCATGACCAAGGAATCTAGTGAAGCACAACTGCACTAAGTTCAAAGGTCGTTGTTAACGGCAATATTTTTGTACAGAAATGGAAAAAACAAGCATACCAAGTTTCAAACCGATCTGAACATAAATGTGCCCTGTACGGCATACCAAAGGAATATGTTGATGCCTGGCAGTTTAAACTAAGTTCAAAGGTCATTTCCAACGGAAACAATTTTTTACAGAAATGGAAGAAAATCGATAGCTTCCTACCTAGAGGTTACCCCAAACAAGCATACCCAGTTCCAAAGCGATCCAATCATAAATGTGCCCTGTAGGTGATGCCAAAGGAATATATTGATGCCTGACTAAACTAAGTTGAAAGGTCATTGCCAGCGGCAACATTTTTTGATGGAAATGGAAGAAAATCGATAGCTCCCATCTATAGGTCACCCCAAACAACCATACCAAGTTTCAAAGAGATCCGATCATAAATGTGCCCTGCTGGGTGTGCCAAAGGGAAATATTGATGCATAACTGCAAGAAGTCCATCAAAGATCATTGCCAATGGCAATGTTTTTTGACGGAAATGGAAGAAAATCGATAGCTCCCATCTAGAGGTCACCCCAAACAATTGAACCATGTTTCAAAGCGATCCAGTGATAAATTAGCCCCGCAGTGTGTGCCATAGGGAAGCATTGATGCATAATTGCACATTGCATAATTCATCAAAGGTTGTTGCCAATGGCAACTTTTTTTGATGGAAATGGAAGAAAATCGCTAGCTCCCATCTGGAGGTCACCCCAAACAAGCATACCAGGTTTCAAAGTGATCCGATCATAAGGCCGTTGCCAATGGCAATGTTTTTTGATGGAAATAGAAAATTGATAGCTAGAGATCACCCCAAACACGCATACTGGGTATCAAAGCGATCTGATCATAAATGTGCCCTGTAGGGTGTGTCAAAGGGAAATATAACTAAACTAAGTTCAAAGGTCATTGCGAATGGCAACGTTTTTTGACTGAAATGGAAGAAAATGGATAGATTGCACCTGGAGGTTACCTCAAACAAGAGTTTCAAAGCGATCTAATCATAAATGTGACTTGTTTGGTGTGCCAAAGGAAATTGTGGACGTATGTACGCCGATGAACGAGAAGTGATGGCAATAGCTCAGCTTGACTTTGTAAAGTTGAGCTAAAATATCCCTGGAAATTTCTGCAATTTTTTTCACTCAGTTCGAGGAGGCTTTTGGAAGCAGGAGATTGGCTATCTTATGGTATTATTCCTGTTAAGGTCATCTGTGAACAAAAGCTTTTGGATGCTTCTGTAGCTTATCTTGACTGAGTATGAAGATTTGAATTCACCGGAAGATCAGAAAGAGTGCCTCCATTCAGAACCAACAATTGATGTTCATATAATGATATACCAATCTCATCTTCTATAACCAATTTAACCTTAAATCTGTTTAGCTACCATCCTCTTCTTCGCGCATTTTGAGACCCCAGCTGCTGATACCTTCTTCATTTTCAATGATGTTGGTTATAATGAGTTCCTCAACCTCTGAAACTGGAAGTCACCCCTGGGAAAGCCTGGACTCTCAAGCCACCAGTATAATTCTGCAAGAAAATTGATGCTGTTCTGATCTGGAACCAGTCTTGCCCTTAAATTGGTCATTACTTATGTTCAGATTCACTCGCCTGGAATATTTTGGTTGGAAAAGCAAACCTGTGGTTGGCTTCTCTATGACCTAAAAAAAGTTAAAAATTTGTTTCTCGGGTCCTTCTGCATGCTCCTTTTGGCTGCCACATGCTCTCTTTTTATAACCAATGCAACTTAAAAAAATAATAATTAAATGGTTTATGTCCGATATTTTACCCAAGTTAATAAAATTGATAAATTTGTCCCTTGAGTGCAAGAAGGCTTTGCAATGCTTAAGCATTGCAAAGCCTTCTTGCGCTCAAGGGATCAAATACACCAGCTCTCATGCTATTTTGTAGTTTATGAGGCCTAAAACAAACTAAGAACATGAACTTTTGATGACAAAGAAATAATTACAAAAATAAAATACAAAATAAACTAGCGGCCCAGGGGGCCTGAGGGCACACATCTGACATGGTAGCCTAAATATCAACCCAGAGAATTGATTTCAACAAGTTGCATCTGCTCCTCCTAAGAAAAGCTTATACCAAATATCCAAAGATTCTGACCAGTGGATCTAAAAAAAAAAGATTTTTAAAGAATATTTCTCATATTGAACCAAGTTATAATTCGGGCTCCCACAGCGAGCCCATATGTGAACCCAGGGACTTGGCTTTAACAAACCTGAATCTCACCCCACCTAAGGATGCTGCACACCAAATATCAAAACATTCCGCCTGCTGGATCTGAAGAAGAAGATTTTTAAAGAAAATTCCTCATTTTGAACTAAGTTACAATTCGAGCTCCCACAGTGAGTCCAAATATGGACCTAGGGACATGGCTTGAACAAACTTGAATCTCCCCCCCCCCCCCCCCTTTTGTAAGAAATTTGCCTGAAATGCACTAAGTTCGAAATCGGGCTCCTATACTGAGCCCAAATATGAACCCAGGGGGCCGATTTGAACAAACTTGAATCAGATCCACCCTTCAATGTTACATACCAAATATCAAAATATTCTGCCTGCTGGATCTGGAGAAGAAGATTTTTTAATGTTTTTCTCATTGCCCACAGTGTTAAAAAGTGCTGACTCAGCACTTTTTCAAAGTCCTGAAAAAAGTACCTTGTGATCAAACCAAAAGGGATTTTTTTTTAACCATTCTATTCTACTGGATAAAAGTAAGCTTTATACAAAATAAGAATTTTCTGTGCCATGTAGTTTTGAAGATATGGCAGTTTTAAGGTTTTCCTATTTTTAGCTCGGGGCAATGAGAAAAAAAAATTTTTGCATCAATCAACTACTTATGACCCATTATCATCTCATATCAAATATGGTTCAAATCGACCTCACCGTTCTGAAAATAGAAATTTTAGGCGTGGCCCAAATTTGTGCCCATCCCATAACAAAGGCAAATAATGCCCAACAAACTTCTCTTGAACAAACTTGATTCTAAACCTCAAAAGGACTCTGTATACCATATATCAAGTCTCTGCTACTGGTGGTTCATTAGAAGAAGATTTTAAAAAAAATTGGCCATTTTTTCCCCACCCCTCTGCTCAATATGAGCCGAAAACCTAATTTGCATAAAAATCAAAATGCCCCTATATAACCACTACTTACGTGGAATTTAATTAAAATGTGGCCAATGGTTTAGGAGAAAGAAGAAAAGCTCACCCTGACTTTCAGTCAGGTGACCTAAAAACTGCCCGTCCACATGCAATTTTACACAAAATGGTCTGAGAAACAAAGATCTGCTTTGTGTGGCCTAACCAACTGATATATTCCTGATGACTGAATCTGAAAAATTTCTTTAACTATTTATTTTCTGTGAATCAAAGCTAGAAATATTGCTCAAGACTTGATTTGATCGATATTTTGATGACATTACAATAGAAATGAAGACTCACCACAGCCTTAGTTTTATGATTACACCATGTACAGTTCCACAAATTATGTCAATATCTGGATGTTTTTAGGGAGAATTAAATACTTATTGATTGGAAGATCAATAACGGGGGCAGGCACATCACATCACATTACATCAACAGTCACATGTGCACAAATTTCCACAAAAAGTGGGTAAACAAATAGCCCATAACAGCATAAAATTCTGAACAGGATAAGATTGGTGGCCTGAGAGATAAAGTCCTCATTTCTAGAATATCAAATATTGTGATCAGCTGAAAAATTATTTTAGGCCCAAGAATGTTAAGAATCTGTTTATCAGGTCCTCCCACATGGTCAATTTGGTGGATGCATGCTCTCTTTTTATAACCCATGCAAACTTAAAAAAATAAAAATTAAATTGTTTAAGTCTGATATTTTACCCAAGTTAATAAAATTGATAAATTTGGCCCTTGAGTGCAACAAGGCTTTCCAATGCTAAAGCACTCAAGGGACGAAATACACCACCACCCATGCTATTCTGTAAATTATGAGGCCTAAAACATAAAACAAACCAAAAATATGAACTTTTGATGGCAAAGAAATAACTACAAAAATAAATGAAAGTGTCGATGACACTGTAGCTCAACTTGACCAACTTTTGAACCTGGCAAGTTATAAGTGAAATGGCAAAATTGACGATCACTGGTACCAATGTTATTTGGTGAAACTTCAACATAACAGCATTGTGTGTGCACATCAGAGCAATCCATGCATTTTTAAATGTAAACTGCAAGGCTGGTAAAAGGAAGAATGTTGATACACAAATGCAGTAAGTTCAGAGGTTATTGTAAACAGCAACTTTTTTCACAGAAATGAATGCTAATCAATAGCTCTTATCTAGAGGCCTCACCTAATGAGCACACCAAGTTCAAAAACAATCCTATGTAGGCCATGTTAAAGAAGAATGTCAATGCACAAATGCAGTAACTTCAAAGATTGTTGCTAACAGCAACAGTTTTTGATGGAAATGAAAAGAAAATCGATAGCTCCTATCTTTGTCACCCTGAATAAAAACATACAAAGTTTCAAAACAACCCGATAATGAATGCGCCCTCTGAGGCATGCCAAAGGAAGATGTTAATCCACAAATGCACTAAGTTTGAAGGTCATTACTTGTGGCAATGTTTTTTTTTTTATAACTAAGTTCAAAGGCTGGTGATAACGACAATACTTTTTTATGGAAATGAAAAAAAAAATCAATAGCTCACATCTGGAGGTCACCCCAAGCACACATACCAAGTTTCAAAGTGATCCGATCATAAATGTGCCCTGAAGAGTGTGCCAAAGGGAAATATTGAGCTTTGACTAAACTAAGTTCAAAGGTCATTGCCAGCGCAATGGAAAAAAAATTGATAGCTACCATATAGATGTCACCCTAAACAAGAACACCATTTTTCCAAGCAATCCAATCATAAAGTTCATCAAAGGTCATTGTCAATGGCAACTATTTTTGACGGAAATGGATGAAAATCGATGGTTCCCATCTAGAGGTCACCCCTAACAAACACACCAAGTTTCCAAGCGATTCAATCATAAATGTGCCCCGCAGGGTGTGTCAAAGGGAAATATTGATGAATAACTGCACTAAGTTCATCAAAGGTCGATGCCAACAGCAACACTTTTTGACGGACAAGGAAGAAAGTCAATAGCTCCAATCTAGAGGTCACTCCAAACAAGCATACCAAGTGATCCAATCATAAATGTGCCCTGTAGGGTGTGCCAAAGAAAAATATTGAGGTCTGACTAAATAAGTTCAAAGGTCATTGCCAATGATAACATTTTTTGATGGAAATTGAAGAAAATCGATAGCTCTCAAATGGAGGTAATCCCAAACAAGCATGTCAGGTTTCAATGCAATCTAATCATCAATGTTCCCTGTAAGTTGTGTCTGACTAAATTAAGTTCAAAGGCCAGCTGCAACATTTTTTGACAGAAATGGAAGAAAATAAATAGCCCCCATCTACGTCACCCCAAACAAGCACTCCCAAGTATCAAAGCGATCCGATCAAAAATGTGCACTGCAGGGTGTGCCAAAGGGAAACATTGATGCATAACTGCACGAAGTTCATCGAAGGTCATTGCCAGCGGCAACATTTTTTGACAAAAATTTAAGAAAATCAATAGCTCCAATTTAGAGGTAACCCCAAACAAACAAACCAAGTTTCAAAGCGATCTGATCATAAATGTGCCCTGTGGGGCATGCCAAAGGGAAATATTGAGATCTGACTAAACTAAGTTCTAAGAACATTGCAGCAACATTTTGAGATAGAAATGGACTAAAATAGTCAGTTCCCATCTAGAGGTCACCCCAAACAAGCACACCAAGTTTCAAGGTGATCTGGCCAAAAACATGCCCTGCAGGGTGTGCCAAAGGGATATATTGATATGCATAACTGCATTAAGTTCATCGAAGGTCATTGACCAGTGGCAACATTTTTTGATGAAAATCAAAGAAAATCGATATATCCCATCTAGAGGTAACCCCAAACAAGCATACCAAGTTTCAAAGCGATCTGAACGTAAATGTGCCTTGTAGAGCATGCCAAAGGAATATATTGATGCCTGACTAAACCAAGTTCAATGGTCGTTGCCAGCAGCAACATTTTTTGACGGAAATGGAAGAAAATAATAGCTCCCACCTAGAGGTCACCCCAAACAAGTGTGCCAGGTTTCAAAGCAATCCGATCATAAATGTGCCCCTGAGAGTGTGCCAAAGGGAAATATTACGGTCTGACTAAACTAAGTTTCAAGAACATTGCCAACGTCAACATTTTTTGACGGAAATGGAAGAAAATCGATAGCTCTCATCTAGAGGTCACCCCAAACAAGCATACCAAGTTTCAAAGTGATCAGGTCAAAACTGTGCACTGCAGGGTGTGCCAAAGGGAAATATTGATGCATAACTGCACTAAGTTCCCCGAAGGTCATTGAACATTTTTTTATGGAAATCAAAGGAAATCAATAGGTGGTCTCCCATAGCAGGTTCATTATAGAATAAAACCAATCGGTGCCTGGTAGATGTGGTCTCTCAAGACAGTGGTCTCTCAAGACAGGTTTTACTGTATGTCAAAATTTGAAACTGAGATGATTATTTCTCAGTCATTACTTTGTGCATCACATCTGGTGTGTAATGGACTCAAGACTATTCAATGGACTGTTAACCCTTAAAGGCTTGGCAATGTGATACTTTTTGGCACACTTTAACATTCTACATCCTATGTCATTGTACAGTGAAACCTGTCTTGAGAGACCACTGTCTTGAGAGACCACCTGTCTTGAGAGACCACATCTACGAGGCACCGATTGGTTTTACTCTATGATGGACCTGCTATGGGAGATCACCTGTCTTGAGAGACCACCTGTCTTGAGAGACCACTGTGACCTGGTACCAACTTGTATTTTTATGCCATAATAGACCTGTCTTGAGAGACTGCCCCTTTGAAGACTGAAACCATCTAGAGGTAACCCCAAACATGCATACCAAGTTTCAAACCAATCTGATCATAAATATGTCCTGTAGGGCGTGCCAAAGGAATATATTGATACCTGACAAAACCAAGTTCAGTGGTTGTTGCCAGTGGCAACGTTTTTTGATGGAAATGGAAGAAACTCGATAGCTCCCATCTAGAGGTCACCCCAAACAAGTATACCAGGTTTCAAAGCAATCTGATGATAAATGTGCCCTGTAGTGTGTGCCAAAGGGAAATATTGAGGTCTGACCAAACTAAGTTCAAAGAACATTGCCAGCGTCTACATTTTTTGATGGAAATGGAAGAAAATATATAGCTCCCATCTAGAGGTCACCCCAAACAAGCATACCCAGTTTCAAATCAATCTGATCATAAAGGCGGCCTGTGCGGTGTGCCAAAGGAAATTGTGGATGTACGTACATACTCCCGACCGTATGCCCAACCATACGTACGCTGACGGATGAGAAGTGATGGCAATAGCTCAGCTTGACTTTGTCAAGTTGAGCTAAAAATGAAACAAATTCCATAAAGGGCAATAACTCTGACAAAAATACTCTGAATAACATGTGCCCTGAACATATCACGTATCAATAAGATACATTTGTATGCCAAATATGATGTCATTCAACCAAGTATTTTAAAAATGTGTTGGTCATAAACAGATGGATAGACAGTCTGACCAATGGACATTGCCACGATTTGAACAGCGTGTAGCAGCTAAAAATATACCTTTTACTGCACACTAAATTGTCATTTAAAACTTTATCTGTTCACCTTGTGCTTCCAAAACATGGGCATATTCATCTGATTTGTAAGGTAGATGGTTAAAAGCAAAAATATAAAATTTCTAATTATTCAAGAAAGAAATATTCAGCACAACATACATCTGCAGGTTGTATTTTGAACACTAGGAAGACATATCAATTTTTATTGACCCTATCCTATCTTCAAAGACAGTACAGGGGGCAGATTTTTCTTCTTTTTTTCTATATGATTTCACTTTATTTCTTACCAAATCATAATTTTCTAATAAAATATTTTGTTCTTTGTCAGGCAATTAAAAGTCCACTTCAATCTTGAATTTCTTTCAGCAAATTACCACTTCTTCAGAGCTATAGCAACAGGTTGTTTTTTTTCAATAACAATTTGAGGAAATTAAGTTTCAGTTTGAATTTATTTTATTTGGGGATGAGGAAATGAAAAATAAAAGCAAAAATATTGCTGGAACCTTTATTTTCTTTCTCATAATTTCTTTCATTTTGTCATAATGTAAAGATGACAAATCACTTTCTTACACTTCCATTTTCCATTGCTACTAATTTCTAATCAATAACTATGTTCCAATAAAACTAAAATTCTCATTCTCTGATCTGATGAGAGA
Organism: Pictodentalium vernedei; assembly: GCA_031216915.1. Taxonomy (NCBI): domain Eukaryota; kingdom Metazoa; phylum Mollusca; class Scaphopoda; order Dentaliida; family Dentaliidae; genus Pictodentalium; species Pictodentalium vernedei. The sequence goes on along the minus strand of CM062289.1, from coordinate 145,980,098 downwards.
TTCTTAAGTCTTTTCTATGTTTACAGCTCCAGTACCATATGTTACCATCTGATGTCACCATGCGAAATATTTAAAATGAGGTTACCCATTTCGCAATTATTCCGTCAACGGAGTAACTTTTAACCCATTTCATTTTTGCAGATTTTTCACAGGTGCAGCAGACAGTTTTCTGAATGAAATTACAACTCAGTTTACAATTTGAACTAAGATGCAGTGACCTTGACCTTTATCTGGTTTATTGATTATTTGTCCAGGGATGTCATGGAAAATATGAGAGGTTTATTTACTAAACTTGTGATCGTTAACTGGTTGAGGGCTAGATTATTTTTGGTGGTCTGAATTTCTTATTTAAAATTTGTTTTATTCCAAATTATTGTAGAGTGCCCACACCCCCTCCCCAATAATTTGTAATAAAACAAATTTATATAAACAAAATATTATTTGCATTTGACTGAAAATGAAACATGATCAAGAAAAACGTTGGCTTTTGCTCTGGTACCATCAGTTTTTTGAAAGCCTTGATAGTGGCTTCTAACACTTAACCAGTTGAAAGTTGTCTTGTCCATTTTACGATGTAGGTTTGGGGCTATGGGTAGGGTCTTATTGGAACATAGATGTTATTGTGATGAATTGGTGGCAACATGGTCTGAGGTTTGTGGCAGGAGTGTGGTGGCTCAGTGGTTACGGAATCAGACTTCAAACCGAAAGATCCATGGTTTGATCCCCACCAGGGGTAACTGTGCTGTGTCCTTGGGCAAGGCACTTCATCCTCCTTATTGCCCATGTGGGGGCATGGTAGCACTGTGTACTAAGGCGTACTGCATGTTGATAATGCACTTGTCTTCAACCAATGCTAACCCTACCTGTGTGGAGTTAGTACGTTGGAAAGTCTGGCAGTTGCTTGCTGCTACTCAGTGGTTCTCTCCAGGTACTCTGGCTTCCTCCACCTGTAAAACTGTCCAACAAAAAGGTGACCCTGGCTATTGGAAGTGTCATTAACTGGTTGAGGGCTAGATTATTTCTGCTTGTCTGAATTTATTCACCAATGTTCGTTTTATTACAAATTACTGGAGAGTGCCTTTTGGCACTCTCCAGTAATTTGTAATAAAACAATTTAATATAAACAAAATATTATTTGCGTTTGACTGAAAAAGGAACATGAGTGAGAAAAATGTTGGCTTTGCTCTGGTACCCACATTTTCTTTAAAGCCCTGATAGTGGCTTCTAGCACTCAACCAGTTAAACCACAAAAAATAAATAAATAAATGAGGTTTGCTGCTCATGACAGCATATGTTCAACCTCGATGTTTGAAGTCTCGATTGAAAACATGCTCCAATCAGCAAACCTCATACCATGTTACCATTAATTCATCACAATAATTTATAATGTCATTTACAAAACAAATAAGATCAATCAACATCTACTTCCAGTGTTTTTCTCAAATAATCTGGAATCCAAATGAAAGCTGTCTCAATTAGAAAACAAACATAGACCTTTGTCCACCAGAGCATATTTTTTCAGACTTCACCGATAGTGTAAAAGAAAATCACAGTAAAAAATGGTCCCCGGCATTCAAAATATACTCTTCTAATAACAAATCAGCTAAATCTACCAAATGATATCTTGGAAAAAAAATCGCCTTTAAAATTTTAACATTTTTTTTGCAAACTTAGAGCCCTTGAGCCCTTGTGAGCATTGTGTGCAATGCAATAAAGTAATAATCACTGCACCATGATCATAAGAGGCCCAAAGGGGCCTGAAGCACTCACCTCACAAAGACCTGTTGATTTCCATGGACTGGTGCAGTCGTTTGATAGAACAAACACTGCCAAACATTTTAGAGTTCCCACAAGGAAATTGCATTATTACAAATAACCATCGAAACAGAAAATTACAATATTTCCATAGAATACAGAGTATTAAGGTGGAAGTGGTTAAACTGACTGAAAGCCTGATTAGTAAGAAATTGATATGAACAAACTAGAACCTAACCTCACTAAGGATTTCATATACCAAATATCAACAGATTCTGACTGATCGAGCTGAATAAGAAGATTTTTAAGACCCTTCATTGGAGGAAGCTTGAGGATCTTATTCCAATGATGGATCACATGATATGATTTTGTTGTTTTTTTTTTAAATTTTGTTTTTTTATACTGCTTAATTTGTAAATTATGTGTGCTGTCGTTGCCAATTCATTAGGTAAAGGGTTAAATGCTTGCACATTTATCTTTTGATACAAGTTGGTACCAGGTCACAGTGGTCTCTCAAGACAGGTGGTATCCCATAGCAGGTCCACTATAGAGTAAAACCAATCGGTGCCTGGTAGATGTGGTCTCTCAAGACAGTGGTCTCTCAAGACAGGTTTTACTGTATGTCAAAATTTGAAACTGAGATGATAATTTCTCAGTCATTACTTTGTGCATCACATCTGGTGTGTAATGGACTCAAGACTATTCAATGGACTGTTAACCCTTAAAGGCTTGGCAATGTGATACTTTTTGGTACACTTTAACATTCCACATCCTATGTCATTGTACAGTAAAACCTGTCTTGAGAGACCACCTGTCTTGAGAGACCACATCTACCAGGCACCGATTGGTTTTACTCTATAATGGACCTGCTATGGGAGACCACCTGTCTTGAGAGACCACCTGTCTTGAGAGACCACTGTGACCTGGTACCAACTTGTATTTTTATGCCATAATAGACCTGTCTTGAGAGACTGCCCCTTTGAAGACTGAAACCATGACAAAAACTCTTTACCTGTTCTGGAATTGGAAAATCCATTGTGGTTATGCTAACATAATTAAAAGTATTAAAAGCTCTTAATTGGGTTGCAATTGCTAACTCATTAAAGATTGAGATGTTTTTATAAGACCCCTGTGAAAAGATTAGGATTACTGCTGAATAAACAATTTCATACATACCTGAAATGTGACAGATAGGAATAAAAATAAATTTGTGTTGAAAATCTTTTTGTAACAAATTGAAATGGACTGTTATAAAAATTATAAAAAAAAATTAGTGTTGAAAATCTTCATTGAAGATTTTCAACACTAATTTATTTTTATAATTTTTATAACAGTCCATTTCAATTTGTTACAAAAACTTCATCACTGGTTTGGATAATTCATGGATTTGGACACACTTCCATGTAAAACAAGATATTAATTGAAAATAGAATATGTTTTAATTTTTGGAATTCACTTTAAAAACATTTCTACAAACTAGTATAAGTATTTCCAATAGTTCCTTAAATCCTGCACCCTCTGTAACAATAAGTAATCTAACCCTGTGCATTTTTACAGCCTTAGTCTATGTATATTTGTATGTAACGTGTGACATGGCAGTTACCAATTTTTTATATCCAGAAAGTGTGACTAACCCTGTGCAGTGCACAGGGTTAGTCACACTTTCCGGTTATAAAATCTTTTCACTTTTAACTGAAGAACTAACCCTGTGCACTGTACTGCCTTAGTGTCAATCTCATCTATGTCAAGTCTTAAAGATAATGGGCAAAACCAGCCACACTTTTCAAATTCAGCTTGTTTTTTTTTTCCAGTGAATTCCAAAACTGAAGACATATTTTATTTTCAATTAATAGCGTGTTGTAAGGAGTTAACATATGCACTTCTGCGAAGGTAAAAATGTGACCACATTGTACACAAGTACATTTACTCTGATAAATATAGCTTTAAAAAATCCATTCATTCAACTAAATTCAGCACGATGATTTTTGTTCCTAGATAATTGTGAGATTATCATGTATCTTGATTACTGTTTCCTGGTTTAAGGCCCCTGATGGACAGGTCATATACGACACCTTCAATTTTCTTTAGATCATATTTCAAACCATCAAATCTCTTCCGTAAAGCATCATTTTTCAGATTCAATAATCTGAAACCAGAATCAACTTCTGAAACAAACTTCGATATTTGGATTGGTTTTTCATAATCACCTGCTGTCACTGCGTTAACTGCTAATCTAGCCTAAAATTAAAAGAAACACTAAATTTAAAACTGTCAATCATCAAAGAATTTATTTATTATTTATTGGCGTTTAAGGTCACATACTTATGCACAATGGCTAATTATGACCGTGACAGTTTTACGGGTGGAGGAAGCCGGAGTACACCGAGAGAACAGAGCATCGACAAGCAAATGTCAGCTCTTCAACATTCCAACTCTGTTCAAGCTCTGCTCAATCAGGGTTACAGTGGTTGTAGACACGTGCACATGTGCACCATCGATGGGAGGTATGCCTTAGTACATGGCATCATCGTGCCCACATGTAGGCAACCGGGCCTTCTTGCTCAAGGACACAAGGTGACTCGTCCTGGACGGGGATCAAACTCAGAACTTCTAGCATAGAAGTCCAACAGTCTACCACTGAGCCAACAAGCTCAATCATCAAAGGAGTAGAATCAATTGACACTAATCATATTCTGTTGAGATACACTAGTGTTTCATTTCTAATGTGTTCTATCACACCTGTATACCTATGACATGCCTTATTTGCAACTGTGGAACACTTTTTCTCGCAGAACTAAAATATTTCCAGCAGGATTTTTCTAATAATTTCTATGCTGTACCTCAGTTTTAAGGTTATTTAATTATTAATTGGGGTTTAACAACACTTTTGACAACCAGTGTCACTGCGTGTTGGACAGTTTTATGGGTGGAGGAAGCCGGAGCATCCAGAAAGATCTACTGGGCAATGGCGAGCAACTGTCAGACTCCCCAACATACTATTTATTTATTTATTGGTGTTTAAGGTCACATATTTCTGCACAATGGCTAACTATGACCGTGACAGTTTTACGGGTGGAGGAAGCCGGAGTACCCAGAGAGAACCACCGAACAACGGTGAGCAACCGTCAGCTCCCCAACATACCAACTCCACACAATCAGGATTACCATTGGTTGAAGACAGGTGCACCATCGACGTGCAGTGCGCCTTAGTACACAGCGTCACCGTGCCCCCACGTGGGCAATGGGGGTGAAGTGTCTTGCCCAAGGACACAACGCAGTTGCCGTAGGTGGGATTCGAACCGAGGACCTCTCGGCTTGCAACCTGCACCTCTACCAACTGAGCCACCACGTCCCCAACATACTAACTCCACATAAGCAGGGTTAGTATTGGTTAAAAAGAAGTGCACCATCGACGTGCAGTACGCCTTAATATGCAACACCACCGTGCTCCCACATGGATAATCAGGATGAGGTTAACCCTGGTGGGGATCAAATTGGACCTTTTGGTTTGAAGTCCAATGCTGTAACCACCGAGCTACCGCACTCCCTCAGTTTCGAGGTGTGACATAGAAATTACTATATATTTCATACTGTTGATATTGTATAAGTGTGAGAACATGAAGGTAAGGTGCTGAGAAGCTTCAAAATTCGATTTGATTTCGTATCTAAAGTTGCTATTCAGTTCGATTCGAATCGGCTGCATGATTCGTTTCCATTTGAATCTTTTCATGGGAATATAGCTTGGCATCAGCCGTCTTCAATGTCTCACAATACATATAGTTCTGGTGGAAATTGTACATAAATAATACTGAAAATAAAGGCTAAGTGTAGTTTTCGTTATCTAAATAGAGAGAACATCTGTACACAAGACACCAGACATGCTAATTCCAGTCTCACTAGACACTACCACTGTGGATCATTTTTTCAAGTTTCCAAGCAATATCAACAATGAGCTGTTGCTAGCAGCTAGCCCTGTACAGTGCCTAGTACCAAAGATTCTCGCACATGTTTCTATTTATGACAAATAATCATTACTGGGTAAAATTCCAACTACATCACCAAGGCATGCCTTCACCGGAGACATACCTTGGTGATGTAGTTGGAATATTTTATCAATCAGGACTTCAGCCATTACTGTCGGAACAAATCAGGCTTACAGCACCCCTTTTCCCCAGTCGGTCATCTTCAAGAAAAAAAAAATTTGAAGTATTGTTTGGATTTGCTTTCCTCAAATAATAGTCAATTCCCACTAATGAAAGACAGGAAAATTACTGTTAAGAGCCAGATTTAACCCTTCACCCAACATAGACGATAGCAAAATTCATTATTTTAATTTTTTTTTTTTCAAATTTTTCAAACAATTTCAACCATATCCTGTGATTCCTCACTGAAATGAGCTTGATGGGCTCGTTCCAGTGAGAGGTCACATGATATGGTTTTGTTGAAAATGTTTGAAAAATGTATTTTTTTTTCAACTGCTTAATTTGTAAATTACGTGGGCGGATGTGGATGATTGGTTAGGTAAATCGTTAAGGAAATCATGCCTTATAACTGGCATTTTGAAATTTGCTACCTTTTGTCCTAACATCTGTGGTCATGCCCCACCACCAGAGAAAGTTATCTATGCCACTGTGATAAAATCTTAAAAAGTGCGTTATCTATACCACTGAGATAAAATGTTAAAAAGTGCGATTCTCTGTACCAGAGTCATCTACTCAAGTCTTGGCAACATAGAGGTGAACTAGACGTTATTAACTGGTAGAGTGCTGAATTATTTTTAGTCGTCCAAATTTGTTCACAAGTGTTTGCCATGTTACAATTTACAGTAGAATGCCTACAGGCATGCGCCCATAAATTGTAACAAGGAAAATCCAAATAGACTAAATAATTTAGATTCAAGGATAATATGAAGGGCGTTCACATAGTTTGAAGCATCTGAGTTTCAGTTCCTGCACTTTAGAGTGAAGCCCCCAAATAGGGGCTTCCAGCATTCAACCAGTTAACTGGTTGAGTGCTAGAATCGAAGCCACTATCAGGGCTTTCAGAACTAGAGTGATGTCACGCATTCAGCCCGACTGACCCAGCAATGGCAATGCTTAGACACAAAATAGTCGGAGCCATTTTTTGTTAACCATTCATTTACCTAACGAATCTGCCATATCTGCACTCGTGATATACAAAATTTGCTATTCAAATTTTATTTTTTCATTTCTCTACTCCAAAACATACCTCATGACCTATTAATGGAACAAACTTGATGAGCTTAATAAGGACTAATAAGCAATGGTTAGAAGTAAAAAATGAAAAAATCTGATGTTTCAGAAAAATAATTTGTACTGTTGGCATCAACTTGTGTTAGGTAAAGGATTAAAGATGCAGTATACAAAGCAATGTTGGGCTGTAGAAGTCAATTTTCTGTTTTGCATGTAGTAACTCCCAATCCTTCAAAATGCATTTTGGGAATAATTGCCTAAGGAGTGAGTGAGAGAGAGAGAGAGAGTGAGTGAGTGTGTGTGTGTGCGTGCGTGCATGTATGTGTGTGTATGTGTGGTGGTGGGGGGGGGGGGGGGGGGGGAAAGGTAGTTGTGGGACCTATATTCAAACCTGGCCTGTATTACTGGCTGGAAAATACACATAACAACTTTGGTTGAAATCAAATAATCCAAACTGGAGGTATCGGTCAGAAACCAATTGTTTACAGACAGATGGATGGACCGACGGGGAGTCCATTTTTTTTCATTTTGAGCAAAGAGAAAAAAAATGCCTAACAGGCACTGTTGGGGAGATGGGGGGGGGGGGGGGGGGGGGGGTGGGTGTTTGTCTGGGTTTTTTAACCACAACCTTTAACCAAAACTGTAAAAAAAGCATTTTTGACAAAAGAAAAAAAGCAAGAATTGCCCAATTAGGAAGGGGGGGGGGGGGGGGGGGGGGGTTCAAGGGGGGATTTAAGTGAGTTTTCAAAAAGGTTTCACATGTAGTGACTGTAAATAGTTCAAAATGCATATTGGAGGAAAGGGAAAAAAATGCATAATTGGGGGTGGGGTGGGGAGGAGGGGCAGGGGTGGCTGGGCAGGGAAATAACTTGGATAATTGTGGTCATCAAACTTGACCTAGAGACATGGACTGAAAAGAACTGAAATCCGTTAGGGGATAAAAAGTAATAAAGTATGTGGTAGAAGCCTAATTTGAAATTTAGAAAAACTAAGTTCGAAAAAGCATTGTGAAAAGGATTAAATTAATGCCAATATTATTTGAAACCATTGTGTACAGCTTCAGTAGACCTTGCCCGAAATGAAAAAATAGAAATGACGTTGTAACAGAGTGTTTGGAGAATGAAAGGTAGAACCTTGAAAAGCAGAACTGTAATCCGAAACTTTAAGTTGAGAATACTAAGTAAAATTGATTGGCAAAAAAGGGTTAAATATTTCCTAAAACCGATAAAAGAAATCATTGATGTAAATGGAATCATTAAGTTGTATCGACCATGCAAGAATTAGAGTAAGAAAGTATGTGGCAAAGTCTAATTTCAAATACAAAGAAAGTAAGTCTGAAAACATGTTTAAAAGGGGTTAAAATCATGCTGATATTAATGAAAATCACTGTTGAAATGTTTAGTAGATAGTAGATATTGTCTCAAATAATAAACAGTGACATTTCACTAAACTGTTTGAAGAATTAAAGGTGTAATTTTAAAACACTCCCCCCCCCCTCAAAAAAAAACAAACTTTAACCTGGAAGTTGTAAGTTAAACTGCCATACAAAAAAGGGTTAAATATTTCCCAAAATAACATGAAACAAAAAAAAAATAAAAACAAAATGAGAATGATACAATCAATAGTAATATCAATTTAAAAGAAAAAAAAACAAAAAAACTTTAAGATTGACTAAAAAACTTTAACCAAAACTCCAAATGTTAACAGACAGACAGAAGAAAGTCATGACTAAACAGGAAAAAAAAACCCACTTGAACCTTCAGTAAAAAACTTTAACCACAAACTTTAACCAAAACTCTAAATGTTAACATATGGACGGACAGATGGACAAAAGTCATGACTATAACCCTCACTGTAAACAGTCAGGCTAAAAAATGATGGTACCAGAGCAAAAAGCAATATTTTCCTTGTTCTTGTTTCATATTCACTAAAATGCAAATAACATTTTGTTTATATAAATTTGTTCTATTACAAAATATTGGAGAGTACCTGTGGGCACTCTCTTATAATTTGTAATAAACAAATTATGAACAACAAATTGAGACCACGAAAAATATAATCTAGCCCAAACCAGTAAATAACACTACCAATGGGAATGTGAAACAAATAAATAAGTAGGAATCAAAGAAAGAGGTTTTTTTTAAACCTTTTACCCAATGCAGACGACATCAAAATTTATTATTTTAAATATCATTTTTTCAAATTTTTCAAAAAATTTCAACAAAACCATTTCATGTGACCCCTTGTTGGAACGAGCTCGTTACAACGAGGGGTCACATGATATGGTTTTGTTGAAATTTTTTGAAAAATAATATTTTTTCAACTGCTGAATTTGCATACTGCGCAGGCAGATGCAGCAGAGTCGTTGAGTAAAGGGTTAAGGGGACGTCCAACCTAACTTTGGTCAAATTTCATGTAATTTTCTTTCAAGTCTAAAAAAGTCCCAAAATGAATAACCCCAATAAATTATATACCAAAATGCTTGGAATGAAACATAGAACATGTGGAAACTGCAATTTGCCATGGAACTGCTGCCATGTGTAAATAGCACCACCTGAAAGTCTGCTATGGCATAAGTAAGAGAACAAAATTTTTACAATAAAATACCTCAAAATAAAATAGCAGCTGTATTCTATAAACATTTAAGTACATACTCGGAGAAATCTTTTCCTAATTCATGAAAGTAATAAAGATTGAGACCAAATGTTATAAGTGGAGTGCTCACTGATTGAAGGCAGACATTTTCTTTTGTTTATGTTTTGATTTGGGGAGTTCAACAAAGGTCAACTTGAAGGAGTCCAGCAGAAGAAGTATGGAAGGACAAAAGAGTGTCTCCCAATATAAAGATGTATGTGTTACTGTAATGGTTTGGAAAGAAAATATGATATTCTCCTATGTAGAATGCACTGCAAAGTCATACATTGTAGTTGAATAAATATATTTACAAACCCCTTGCACTGTAACCCCTTTTATCCCATGCATCAATTTGATAATAATTAAATTGTTAAATTTGTCTGGTTTATCAATAAGTAACATAGCTTTGTTTACTCTTGGACACCAATAGACTCATGATATCTGTTGTTGAAGAAGAAATAAGAGTAACTGTAACCTGTCACTGCAATAAACCATCTAATGTACATAAAAGTACATTGTTATTCAAAACACATCAAATCAACCTTACATAACCATTATTTTGCATGTACTTTCCCCAAGGAGGCTTATTGACATATTGAGATCAGAAGGGCACATCCAGAGGGTCTCACATATTTTTTTCAAGAATGCAGTACACAAAGCAATCCCCAAAAGGTGACAAGTGAGCTCCATTTGACACAAAAAATTTCCTGGGGCAGGGGGGGGGGCTCTCTTCCTTGCATGACTCTACCTCCGGCACTCAAGGCATATGCCTTTTTTCTCAAAGTTTAACTCTTTTTTTCTTTTTGAAGATCCTGGCCACACATGTTCCAAACACTATCAGACAGGTAACCCTCCAAATAAGTGCATCTGCTCTGCAAAAATCATGTTACATTGCAAAACATTCTTTTTAGACTTTTAGTTCTGGACCTTTCATGCTTCTTACTTCCAACTATAACACTTAATTTATCGATTAATGGGTGAATAGAAAAGTCCTGCCATAATCAACATTTTGAGTTCCATAAGCCTCCAAAACAGCTCCGATAAAAGTGTCAAACATCAGACTGGTGGCTTTATACAGAATATTCATTAGGTTGTTGCTTGATAAGTAATAGGAACAAAATCTTCACAAGAAAATTCTGTAGCAATACAATTGAGGGTATTAGCAAGCACTTTGCAACAAAATGTAACAAATCAACTAGTTATAAACAAAATTTTCTAACTCAAAAGAGTGAAAAAAGTACCACAACTCTGACAAAATGTGGGAAGAAACACATGCTACAGCAGCTACACAGGCATTGTTTCCCCATGATGCTCGATCACAACCCCAAATATCCTTCACATTGGAGTAGCAATGGTTGAGATACAAGGGAGAATGTTGGTACATGTAATGATGAATGGGTAAGACTAAGATTAAGAGGACAGGGGTCACCACTGCACGGCCCTAGATGCACCTTTGATTTTCCAACTTCCAGGTCTGGGGCATAATAATCGCAACACACCCACCTTATCAGTTCATAATTTCAGTAAAATAAAAGAAATTATCAATTTGAATTAATTAATAGATGATGGAAAATATTTGGCTTCCTTAGCCTTCTCGTACTATTTAATTACCACAAACAATATCAGTTTGATGCAGACAAACGAAACTGAACGCATGTGGTCTGGTTAAAAAGTAACTCGGCATGAATAATGAAGAAATTGCGAATATTTCATGTATTTCATTTGTTTAAAAGCCAATTGCAGCTAATATTGACCGTGCATTCGATAAGTCGTTTCGGTTTTGACCACACGGCCACGCTGACACTCAGTGACAGCGGTTATGTTTATTGGGATATGCAAATTGGGGGATGGTTTCCGGTGAAGGAGATTTGTCACATTTGTCAGTGTAAAATGATCACAATAGACACTGATCAACGCTTGTGTTAGTATGGTTGCTTGCAAGAAAAAACTAAATTCTCAGCATCGTCCAAGCGCACCTTATTTAAAAGCACAAATGCATCATTTTCAACCCATCTTCAATCGGTCCTTTGCAGACATCAAACATACCCGCCTGAAATTCCATGGTTACTAGGAAGTAAATAACTTCACAACACCTGGGGAAATCAACACGTTCCATATAGTTCCAGGTCACTTGGAATATACTTCGTGAAAAAGTGATTTCTGAAGCATTCTGCTTACTTTGTTATGAATATTGCCTTATTTTATGTGTATCGACCCGATTTTATACACTCGGTTATTTTTTTACAAGTGGTTCATGTTGTCTTTCTAGTGCACAATAATTCAGATTTTTTGTCAACAAAAAAGTTCAGACGGCCTGTCAACACGAGAGGGAATTTCGAACCATATTTTGAGTTATGACATTAACAGCTCAAGTATTTGCTGTCACCTGTTTGCAAATCCGCTCATACATTGTCTCGAACAAATAAAGGGCGTGATCACATCATTGCATTCTTACGATTGCCCAAATTGAGTATTTCTGCAAGAACCACATCGTAATCACATGACCGGAATAAACATCATTGAAACATGGCCACATCCGGAACATCCAAAATTTGTGTTGGTGTTATTACATTCAAACATCAAAACTCACCAGAGTGTGTGTCAAAAAAATGCTTTCTTCGAGTCTGTAGTATGTTATCATTATATTGAGGACAAGGCTTTTGAATTGCCGATTATTTTGTGGTTTTACCGGTTCGTTACTTATGCCATTGGCAAATTAATCTTCTTCAAAATCATAAAATTCACTTTTTTTCCTGAAAAAAATTATATGTACCTTTTCTATGCACTTTACTCATTATTTTGATATATAATTTGCCTTTCCTTACTTCTCTTATCTGTTTCTAAGGCATTGAGAAAAATGTCAAAAAATTGACCAAAGTTAGGTTGGACGACCCCTTAAGAGTAGAATGTTTGAATGTAATAAAAGACACACTCACTAATTCACTTGCTAGTTGTAGAATTCCCATTAGATAGTCATCCAAATCTAGATGAAATCCGTCATTTCTCTTCACATATACTGAAATATATACAATAATGATTATTACTGAAATATGCCTACAGTACCTACTGTTTAAACTTGTAATAATGCAACATTGCAGAATCTCACCTGCTGAAACTTGTAATAATGCAACACTGTAAATTCTCACCTCTTGAAACTTGTAATAATGCAAGATTGTAAATTCTCAATTGTTGAAACTTGTAATAACGCAACATGTAGAATCTCACCTGCTGAAACTTGTGATAATGCAATAGTGTTGTACGGTTTACCGGTTTTGTAAGTCGGTTTTGGTTTTGCTTTAAAACCGAAACCATGTAACTGATAAATGAGTACGGTTTCGTTTTTTTCCTAAAACGTCGGGAAGAGATGTTTTCATTGTTCAGTTTGCAATAACGTCTGAAATGTCAAGCTTTGTCAGAAAATGACAGTGTCGTCAATGCACGTCACATTCTGGGAGTAAAGGGGTCACTGCAGCATGTCCAGATCACTCCAGAATGATGTATGACAAGTTGTCAATCACACATCGTTGACGTAAAAATGGGTTGTGTTTTCTGTGAGAATGACAAAACAGGCAGCCAACACGCCTACATTTCACTGATTACAGGAAATACCTTGCGCAACTGGCTTCGTTTTTGAACAGGTTTGTCTGAAATAGTCAATCAGTTTAATTAAAATTACTTACCTACAATCTGTTGGACAGTGAATAATATCATATCAGAAAAAGGTCTTGGTATTTCATTGTCGTATTTGAAAATAACATTTGTCACGGGATGCCCCACCACGTGTTTCGGATGTAAATCTGTTGCCTCCCATGATGTGCTTATCCGGGAAGAGGTTTTACTGCGATTCAGTCTTGGGACGCTCCGATCCGAGACATTTTGTCCTGAATGTTTCGGCCCACTAAAAACACGAAACCCCAAGTTCTTATTCTATTTAGTTCAATATATGAAGGCTGCAACGTCCCAGACCGACTTGTCCATATGCATGGGAAAAAGATGCATTCTGTAATATTGCTCTGTCAACATGCCGCAGTTGCATTCCCACACAATTAATTTTAAGGGGGCCAACTAAAGGAACACATCAGCGGTAGAAATAGAAAGTGGAATGGCAAGAGGCAAACACAAAAAGTTACAATATAAAACAGTACCCCAGTGAATTTGTAAAATCAATTCTGTTGAGCAAAAACCATTGCGTGCGCGAGGTGGGGGGGGGGGGGAGGGTGGCCGGTAGATAGACAATAGGTATTTGGTAAAGTGGTTCGTTTTGAAGCCCACCCAGCTACAAACAATATGACTTTCCCATTCCAGGCAGACTGACATGAAATGATTGCTGATTATCTTGCTAGGGCGGGTGGCGGGCCTGGTGGCACTAGCCACCACTGTGAGTGGTGGGGGGGGGGGGGGGGGGGAGGGGGTTACTGAAAAGAGTCCATACACCAGTTCATTGTCAATATCTTAGGATGCGTGTCTAGGTGACCCACTTGGCAACGCTTGTTATTATTTGCAATGCCTGGTGGGGTCACTTCACTCACGAGGCTGCCCCGGGCCCCACCCAGGAGTGAACACTGAACAGAGCCCTGGGAAATTGTGAATTAGCTCTTTTTGCACCCATCTGTTAATATCAATTCATCATAGACTCTCTTCCACCTGAACTTAAAGACCAGAGGTGGGGGGGGGGCATGTGCCTAGAATTGGTGAGTGGTGATATCTACGAACACTGTTACATTTTATTTTCTTTTATTTTTTTTTGTTTTGATAATGCCTGCCATTTATACACTTAGTACCATTGGCCAATGCTAGTCACTGCCAATTAAATCATCATTGAAAATATGACAGTTTGGGCTTTATATTGACACTACATAGTTTCTGTTTGAATTTGAAACTGCAGATGTCTTACTATAAAAAAAAACGAAAACCGACCTATAAACCAAGTTTTTTTTTAAAAACCGAACCAAAACAAGAAAAATAAAACCGCACAACACTATAATGCAATGCTGTAGAATCTCACCTGTTGAAACTTGTAATAAGGCAACAAACACTTTAGAATCTCACCTGTTCAAACTTGTAATAATGCAGCACTGCAGAATCTCACTTGTTGAAACTTGTAATAATGCAACATTGTAAATTCTCACCTGTTGAAACTTGTAATAATGCAACACTGTAAATTCGCACCTGCTGAAATTTGTAATAATGCAACAGTAGAGAATCTCACCATTTGAAACTTGTAATAATGCAACACTGTCAAATCTCACTTGCTGAAACTTGTAATAATGCAACATTGTAAAATCTCACCTGCTGGAACTTGTAATAATGCAACACTGTCAAATCTCACCTGCTGAAACTTGTAATAATGCAACACTGTTGAAACTTGTAATAATGCAATATTGTAAATTCTCACCTACTTGAATACTTGAAACAGACCTTTAGATCAGTGTTATTTGGGCACAACAGCAAATGTGGATTTGGCCTGTATGGTTGGAGAAAAAGCACTGGTATTTCTTCTTCTTGGTGTCTGTTTTAGGTCCCCCATCTTAAAATGCTAGTTTACAACCCCTTGTTATATGTCTTCACCATTATCACTGGTTCCCTCCCACTACCCTTTGACGTAAGTTTACTTGACTAACTAAGGCTTCTTAGTTTCCCAGTGTCAAGCTAAAGGTCTATTTGAATGTAAATTATGCATGATATTTACTGAGAAATGCCACAAACTTGAAAATAATACATCTCAAGCTTTAAGTGCATGATCATAGAGATTTCGCCACAGAAAAGCAATCGGCGTCGACAGTGTAGTACACAAACTGTCAATGCCGATTGCTTTTCTATGGCGAACTCTGTGGGTTTTTAAAAACATTATTTATCTGTTGCAACACAGGGTAAGCTCTAAGCTATGCAAGCATCAGGGAAACATGGCCAATCTATATATTGCTGAAACACTGCAAAACGTTGGAAAAAGTTGAAAACTCCGCATAATTTGGGCGCAATTATCTTATGTTGGCACAGCATTTACCCCGTTAGTTGGAAAAAATTTAAAGGCCTGCTTGAAAGAAATTTAGATGTGTGAGTTCATAATAATGGTTATAATTGAAGGACAGATGAGAAATTTGAAAACACCAGCTGGATTACCCATTCTGTAGTCTTAACCTGTTTAGTGCTGGAAGCCCATATTTGGGCTTTATTCTGAAGGGTGGGTACTGCAACTTAAAGTCTTCATATACAGTGGCTGTGCTTCATATTATCTTTGAAGTGATATTACTTATTCAGTAAAGATTTGCCTTGTTACAATTTATGGGAAGAGTGCCAAAAATAATTTAGCACTCTACCAGTTAAAGACATAAACTATTTTTTGTATTTGGAGAGATTCAGTTCAATTTTTGCCTCAAGATCTGAGTTTGTCTAATCAAACACATCTTCATCATGGTTATTTATTTATTTATTTATTTAGTTATTGGTGCTTAAGGTCACATACTTATGCACAACGGCTAATCGTGACCGTGACAGTTTTACGGGTGGACGAAGCCGGAGTACCCGGAGAGAACCACCGAGCAAGCAGGGTTACAGCGGTTGAAGACATGTGCACCATCAATGTGCAGTATGCCTTAGTACACGGCGTCATCGTGCCCCATGTAGGCAACCTAAATAAAGTGCCTTGCCTAAGGACACAACACGGGTCATCCTGGATGGGGATCGAACTCAGGACCTCTAGCATAGAAGTCCAGTCCAACAGTCTATCACTGAGCCACAATGCTCCCCTTCATTAAGGTTAATCTTCTCTTCTAGACCACCTAAAAATTAGCATGTAATAAGCATACCAACAAATTACACACAACTCCTGGCAATTTTAGCCATCTCCTTGGAGTTGCCATTACATACATACATACATAAATATATACATACCAACAACACAATCTGCTTTGTATATATATTTTTAGCTCAACTTGAAAAAGTCAAGCTGAGCTATTGCCATCACTTCTCGTCCGTCGGCGTACGTACGTCCACAAGATGAAATGACATCATGCACAGAACATCAACATATGCTAGCCTGTGGGCACTAATGACTAAAAATGGCCATTAGAGACTGGCTATGTTTTACAATCTTTGATTTAAATCCATTATGCTCCCTTACAGGCTGTGTAAATTGGTATTAACATGAAGGTAGCACACAATCGAGATAATAAAACTTATTATATGTACCATGTGGTTGAAGAATTCTGTATTCAATTAACATTATTAATATTCTGTATACTGATGTCAAAACATCAAAATTTCAGGTGAATCATACCTACAACAGACTTGGATTTTTTATTTCCTTTATATTGGGGCACCTGCAATATTAATTATTTTTACCTGACCCAACACATGGAGAAAAAACAGAAAACGATGTTCCAATAAGACTAAAATCCTTGCCCTCTGATTGCATGAGGGCTTGCTTAGTTTTTTCAAAGTTTCCATCCCCAGTCTCATATGTTACTGTCTGATGTCACCAAGTGAAATATTTGAAAAGATAACAATGGGAGGAGATTCAAAGTGCATACTGCCTATAAAAATTAGAAACTGACTTAAAAGTCCTTCTTGTTCAGGCCTAGGGGTTGTGGCGTTTTCAGTTCCAGGATCCATTTCATCTCAATGTGGTGGCATAGATCAGTTGTATTGGGTACATCAGGGTCCGAGTGTAGTACCTGTATGATGATCTAAATATAAGTAGATAGATGCAGTTGCGAGTCATGCAATTAGTTTTATATGGGCTGCGGAAACTTTTGCAGCTAACAGTGCTTGAGAACCAGATATTTTTGGGGAGGTTTGTGCATATGGCACAAACCTTCCAAAAAGTGTGATTTGAACAGATACCCAGGTCCTCTCTGAGGCGAATTCCAGAATAACAGATACCCAGGTCCTCTCGCAGGCAAATTCTGGGAGAACAGATACCTACGTCTCCTTGGAGGCAAATTCTGGGATAACAGATGCTCAGGTCCTCTCGGACTCTAGTGGTCAGTTTCTTATTACTGCCTATAAAATCGTATTTTTCTTGGCCAGTGATCATTCTTTGAATGTATACTCACCGACCACTTATAAAAAAGTCAAGGTTACTCTATCTCAGTTCAATCATGAACGTGTTCGTGATTTGAATTGAGATGGATTAACCTCGACCCTTATCTAATTTATTGATTTTTTGTTGTCCAGTGATGTTGCGGGGTACACGAGAGGTTTATTAAATTTGTTATCGTTAAAGTTACCTTGTTCACTGAAGTTGCCTTGTTCATTTCATGATGTGGGTTTTGAGTAGGGTCTTATTGGAACATATACATTACTGTGGTAAATGGTAAAATAGTCTGAGGTTTGCATCTCAGAGAGCAATTTCATGTCTCGGTTGAACATAAGCTCTGGGCCACAAACCTCAGACCATCTTACCATCAACTGATCACAATAATTTATAAAAGTACAAGCACTCCCCCACCCCCCCCCCCCCCCCCGCCCCGGCCACTGGCAGACCCTAATGCTTCAGTGTGGGTTCAAACAGTTGCAATAAATCAGTATCCTTTCTTGGCTCTATAGGAAATTTGAGTAGCGATTAACCGATGTTTGACAATCTCATCCAATATCAGCCCATTTTAAGCCATTGGTTGACCATCGGTAGAAGTGTTTGAACATCAGTTTGTGGTGATGGGTACATGGAACATCACAGGATCAAAACTGTTCATATTTACGTTTTATTCATGACCTCATACAAGCTTAATAAGTTGCCACGATGATTGGCAGTAGTGTTGAAATGATTTCTTGATTATTCAACATAATATACCACTCCCTGTACAAGTTACATGCACACTGACAGCACCTTTCCAGTACTATGAATTGCTATTTCATCGTTTGATATCACTGTCAGCTCACTTGTGAACAATCCAGTTACTCAGTTCTTTATTTTCTGTCAACACAAGGTAGACAAATTACAAATGAACATAAAATACTTTCATCAGCCGATTGTTTTCACAGTTGCACTCAAGAGTATAACTTCAATCTGTTGTGCATGTTACTTACAGGCCTGAAAATAAGCCGTCTCACATTTGCAGAATGAGGTCCCCAGAGGGTGAATTTTTTTTTTTTTAAACAATATTTTTATTTCCTCAATGAAATGGGGTTTGGTGAACATGCAATGCCTATATTAACGCCGTACCCTACAGAGAAATACAATACAATACAATGGTGCAGGTGCAACTGTACATAAAACAGAAACTGATCCAATGAATTGGAAAGAAAGAGAAAGTACCATACTATATCCCACCATCTCCTTTAAATAATTTACCTATCTATTGGGTGTGGAGGCAATCCACTTTCATTTATGTGATAGGCCCACTATTTCTTGCTCTTTCTTGTTGTTTAGGGTCACAAACTTCTGCACAATGGCTAATCATGACAACTTGGAGATAAAGTCAAGGTCAGTGAATCGTTCATACCCCATGTTGCCTATTTTAGAGGACTCGCACTCCAAGCATTAGTGACTGGGTCCTATGGGTGAATTTGATGATGCTATCCCATACAGTAGGCCAATTTATCCTCTGGGTACCTCTTTCTGATTAATTTCTGATTAACTTTGAGACCCTGATTCAGATTGAGATTCACAGGGGGTAAACACAGTGACTTGCTCTTGAGATCAACGGACATATCAACCTGACTGTACTGTAAAATTAACCCTATTCTCTGCGTTCTTGAATCTACAAAGCCTTTTTGGTTGTGACTTCTGACATCAGCACTCACAATTGGCCGATTGTGAATTCAAGTAATCAGCAAGCAGATGACAGTTGCAAATCCTTATCGGTTAATCACTAAATTTGAGAAAGAGATGTCTTCACTGATTTCCACTGAAGTATAGAATGTAAAATTAACTGATACATTCTTCTGAAATTCATTACCTTGTAGCTCTGGTAACTCACCTCCCAACTTTGAAGCCACCTCTTCTCTTGTTATAAGTGTCCCAGTTTCTAAATAGTGTATACATGATGCTAGGAATGATACTCGTTGTATGACAAATCTCCAATGGTCATGATACCTGTAGAGAAACCAAAATGAATTTTCAATTTTTATTGTTACATTATTCACCCATAATCCTCTACTTAACATCACTAGGAGATGGCACAAGCAAAGAAAGTATTAAAATATGGCTACACAAAAGTAGATCTTCTGTTTCTCTGGCCACTTCTTGTAAAAACTCATGTTTTGTAATTATAATTTCTTTTCCCCTCTGAGGTTCATATATTTGGTTTCTTTTATGTTTTATGCCCATTAATCTACAGAATAACATAAGTGGTGGTGAATTTCATCCATTTTGTTAACTTGGGTAATTTATCTGACACAAAACAATTAATTTTAATTTTTTTTCAAGTTTGCATTTGTTGTAAAAAGAGAGCATGTGGTGCCAATATGACCTTGCATGAGGGCCTGGGAAACAGATTTTTATCATTTTTTGGGCCTAACTAAAAGTTTTCATTTTTTTTCCATCAAAAACATACAGTTAAAACTAAAAGTCCTGTCCTGAAATGCGCACAAATAGCATGTCGATATGCGCGTTAATCTACGCGATATGACCATAGTAAGGCTATGTAAATATGGCCTGTGCACAAGCAATGTTTCAGCCAATGGACCTCCGGGTAACCCAGAGGTCCATTGGCAGAAACATTGCCCGTGTTTGCTATGAGTAACCAGGAGAACCTGTCGTGCTTTGGATGACATTCGATATGGCAATTGCGCGCAATTCAATTAAGCCTAGATAAGCGCACAGTTCGTGACAGGACTTCTAGTTTTAACTGTAGCTAACTAAGAGTCGAACACTATATTCTGAAGGAATTATTTTATAATAAAATTTGAGTGGAGAGAATAGCCCTGGACAGATATAATATTCATTTCTTTGGTTAACACCAACTAAGTGCTTTATCATAAAGAAGTTACATTAAATTAAATGTGGCGTTTCAAAATCAATTGTAAAATCAAGGGATGGTAACAGGATTAAAGCTGTCGCAGACTGAAAATTCAGGGCTATGCATATGTTCATTTGTTGGTGGTCATGTTTGAGAAGTTTTAATTCAGTTCATAACTGTTGGAGTGTTGACGGACGGGGAGCGATGAGATTAGCTCAGCTTGACTCTGTCAAGATGAGCTAAAAATCTTATAAGTTGAAGGGGAGATAACCTTGTAAAAATCAGCACAGATGGAAAATTTGGAAATGTGTGCATGTTCAATCACTAGTGGCCATGTTTAGGAAGTTCCATCGAAATCAGTTCAACAATGTACATGTAGGAGGAGTTGAGCACACAAGAATCTCATTTGGAAAACCATAATAAATCTAAGTTCAAGGAAGATAATCTGGTTAAAATTGTCCTTGAAAATTTTGCAAGTCCACCTGTTCGTCATACTGTTTGAGAAGTTTCTTAAAAAGCATTTAAAAAAGTGTCATCGGAGATGTGCACATGAGAATATTGGATGTATAGATGTACTGGGTAATAACAATAGAGCACCCACTACCATTTAATTGTTTTGATATAAATCATTGGAGAGTACCTGTTGGCGCAAATTTTTTCTGCTGCGAGAAAAAGAAAAGGTAGTGTACCCGGTAATGCCACTGAGGTGGCTTTCAGTACTTTTCTACCGAGCCATGGCATATAGTACTCAAGATAGTTATTAATTTATAAAAATTTATAGATACCAATTATTAAATTCACCATTTTCCCTGACACTTCAATTTGGGCCTTAAAATTTGTCCCATTTCATGAGAATGAATTTCCTGTGAACTCTTGTTTTCAAGAACCAATTTTGAGTTGTTAATCCTTAAATACCTGAGCAACAATTCTGAATACCCACTAGACTACAACCTGTACATACCTAGTTGCTTAGCTGTGATTTCAAGTCAAGTCTTGGCTGCCTATTAAGGCAGCCAAGACTTGACTAGAAATCACTGCCTTGGTGTTTTGTCTTTAGTCAGTAGGACCTCCTAATGATGGCATGTAAAAGACATGTTCTGAGACCGCAAAGTCCGATATAGGCCTTTAAAGGTTAAAGAATTTAGAATTAGATAGTGCTGCTATATCCTTGTCATTACACCCAGTACATACTCCATGGTACATGTAAAAACAAACTAGAGCTGAAATGCTTAAAGAGTTTTCTTGATCGATTAATCACATGGATAAACCTTGGTTAACCGATTAATCACTTGCCCTTATAGGTAACTGAATAACTGCCATACCATTGATGATTTATAGCATTAACCCCTTACCCAAAGTAAAGGACAAAATCGGCCAGCTCAAAATACAAAAATTTCCATTCAGATTTTATTATGTTTTCAATTTTTGTCTCAAAAACATAGCTTATGATCCCTCATCGGACTGAACTCGTTGAGCTCGTTCCAATGAGGGATCATAAGCTATGTTTTCGAGACAAAAATTGAAAATTTTTAGTAATTCAAGAATCTATTTTGCAGGTATCTTCTGCTACCCGCATTGGGTAAAGGTTAACTTAAGAATGACCAGTTCCAGCTACTGATACAGTATAATGATCATGCAAGTGAACAAGTATGTCATCACGTAACTTGCATGCTTTACTCTGTCTCATATAATTGATGTGAGTCATGTGACAATGTTTGCCTGTTTTGGAGCAAGTTTGTTCCTTTGATAATGCAGTAGTTCAAAAGTAATGGTTAATCGATCTATTACTTTTTCGCTACAGTACCCTGGCTTCTAGTGGTTTCTAGCGAATGAAGTTTTAGCTGCCAGTATAGGCAGCCAAGACTCTATGCGACGTTGCTACTAAGTCGAAATGTTACCTTATTATGTGTGTGTAAAGAGTAAGAAGAATTCTCCAGGTCACTTTCAGATATATCATTTGACAAGAAACAAATGAACATTTTTCGTTGCGAGAATGAATCACTTGCAAAAACTGATTCTGATTCTTGCTCTTGCATGATTTTAAGCCCAACAATACAATTAAAAATTTAAACATACCTGTAATACTGATTTTCAGGCACTTTGTCTGCCAATTTCCTGAACTGGTCTTTTATAGTCACAAATTGAAGAGAACATTTTTCACATATTTCTTTCCCTGAAACAAAATAAAAAATTGATCACCAATTATTCAAAATCACTACATTAATGCCCAGGTAAACTTTTTTCTTGTTAGATAAGGCAGTTGCTATAATAATAACACATTGGCCAGATGCTGATTTGTCACAGTTCTCAGGAGAGAAGGCCTTGATTAACCCTGTGCTCCCAAATGCCTCCCTATCCCCACACCTCGTCTTCCTACCAACACCTGGAAATGAACTGCTTGATGACATCCCATACCCCATTCTACCCAATTTCTCCAATAAGCATACTAAACCTCTCCTTTGTGTCACCCATTAACCACATAACCTTCATTCTCCCATCCCACTCCCCCATTATTCTCTCAGTGAATCTTGATCTGTTAGCCTGGTATTTTTAACAGTGTTCCAGGGTCACCACTACTCCAAAATTACACATTTGGCACTCCTTTCCACCATACTTCTCAATTTTTTCTCTCAGTTCCAATGTCTGCAACCTCAGCTTAAACAGCAGTGACCCCACACCCCCTTCCACACCCCCAAGCTGCCATCAAGATACATGTAGTAAAATCTCATGATGCGAAATATGAATACATAGAAATACAAATTTGTTTATTCTGATCTCTCATGCAATTTGCAATTTGTATGTAGTGTGTGGTGTACCACTTTCACTTATTAATATGTACAGGCCATTATTACCCTTTTAAAATTATACAAGCTTCCTGACAGGTCAGTAACCAAAGCATTCATTATGGTACACTTAACTCCAACGGAGTGCACAAAGTTCAACGGGGTGTCTGAAAATATCATGTGACAGCTAAAAGGGTATACAGACATTCTATAGTACACTTTGCTGATTTCCCTTTCACCCATCACCTCAAACATTTTTGTCAGTAATGATAAACATGCAGACTCCCAAACAAAATGAGAACAATATTGTTTCATGAGAATATTCCGAAAACTTGAAATAAAACATGTGTACATGTATGTACCCTCAATGTCCAATTTTATTGTCAAGATGAGGGATTCTGTTGTAGTGTTTCTACACTACAGATCTGTTGTGGTTTCTAGAAACATGCTTCCTATCACATTATATGAATTGTCTCTTCAGTGAAACTAATTAAAGCACTTGTACAAGTTTGAATATAGTGTTACCGTGATTCTCCAAGACATACAATGCACTACTGTGTAAATTGAGAAAGGAAAATTCTCGTGGCAGGAGTTCACAGGAATCAATACTGATTCTCGCAAATTGGGGCAAATTTTAAGGCCTAAATCACCCAAATGTTACTTTGTAACAGAGAATATGCATACTAGTATGCTAGGATGATGACCAGTGGTAATACAGTCAGGACCTCTATATGGAAATATTTCATATTACTGGAATGTGACATTGACAAAAACCCATGAAGTAATCTTGTATATGATACTTGGGGCAGCACCTGACAGCAAACCTCACATAATATGCTCGGGTCAGAAAATCAGACTCAAGCATGTTATTTGAGATTTTCAAAAGTTATATTCTGTGTGTTCCCCATTATCAGAATTCACTAATATAAGAGGTTTCCTCATTTCATTTATGAGTGATTGGCTGTATCTGTATCTGTTACATATACAGCAAAAAGACAAATTGTAATTGGAAAAATCTTGAAATTGTGCTGGACAGGTTAATCAATTTATTATTTCAACAATAAAGCAAACAAAGAGTTCATTTTCCCGGTTGCAACCATACCAGAAAATAAGTGGTCAGACAAGGACAATATCAGGTACAAAAAGGCCAATGTCAGACTGAGGTTTAAAATCATCAGTCAAAATGTCTGATGCCAAAATTATCAATGAAGTTCAGTGATTAGAACATCGTGCATGCTGGAAATCATGTACACAACTAGCAAGCCTAAAATTAATGATGATTGTTATTTCTGATCCTGGCAAGTTAGGAAGTGTGAAGAAAGTGACTGTACAGCTCATCAGTATTAACAGCATGTGAAGGAATATGATTTGATATAGCCATACATGTATCTAAATTATGTCTGAAGGGTAATTCAGTTCCAATTCAGAATGAAACCAATCATACCTTGTTTGGCAGAGCTCATTGAGCCCTGCCAAACAAGGTATAGTTGGATGAATTCTGAGAAGCTTTAAGATGAAGGTACATGTACACCCAAAACACACTATTTCAAATAATCAAACTCCATTTTGTAATACATGTATGTCCGATACCATTCTTAAATGACAGACATGATTCATTTGGTGTCTGACATTTTGTTTGGAAGCACAAGAAAAATTATTTTCAGGCTTGGTTGCAACAACTTGGAGCATGGTGGCACAGTGGTTATGACATTGAATTTCAAACCAAAAGGTCCATGGTTTGATCCCAATTGGAGGTAACTATATCATGTCCTGGGGCAAGGCACATAATCCTGATTGCCCACATTGGGGACATGGTGGCGCTGTGTACTAAGGCATACTTTATTGGGGTTTAATGACACTTTTGACAGCCATTGTCGGACAGTGTTACGGGTGGAGGAAGCTGGAGTACCACCAAGCAGCGATGAGCAACTGTCAGTCTTCCCCAAAGTACTAACTCCACACATGGAGGGTTGGTATTGCTTAAAGACAAGTGCACCATCGACATGTAGTACGCCTTAGTACACAGTGCCACCATGCCCCACATGGGGATGGAAGTCTCAATCAAATATCTTTGCCTGATGGTAAAATTTCGCCATGCCACCCCACACCACTCAAGATCTTTCTCCCACCACACCCACATGAAATCACCAATATCAAAATACTGAAAATTACTGTTCTACTGATTGACGGTAGAGAAAAATGAGTTGTATATTTGGAAAAAAAAAGTTGTTGTAGTATTATTCTAACACAACACTATAAATGACACTGACAATGAGATCAACAGTGGCATTCTTTTACCACTACAAATCATATCTACTGTGGAGCTGAAACGGTTACAGGGTTTTCTTGATTGATTAATCACATGAATTAACCTTAGTTAACTGATTAATCATTTGCCCTAATAGGTAGTTGAATAATTGCCGTACCGTTGATGATTTATATAATTAAAACTTTACACAACATGACAGACAAAACCGGCCAGCGCCATACAAAAATGTCCATTCAAATTTTATTATGTTTTCAATTTTTGTCTCAAAACATAGCTTATGACACCTCATTGGAACGAGCTCGTTGAGCTCATTCCAATGAGGTGTCATAAGCTATGTTTTTGAGACAAACATTGAAAATCTTTAGTAATTCAAGAATTTCTTGTACAAGTATCGTCTGCTACCTGCATTTGATGAAGGGTTGAGAATGACTATTTCCAGCTACTGATACAATATAATGATCATGCAAGTGAACAAGTATGTCAGCATGTAATTGGCATGCTTTACTCTGTCTCATATAATTGATGTGAGCCAGTGTGACAATGTTTGCCTGTTTTGGAGCAAGTTTGTTCTTTTGTTAACCCATATAATACCATAGTTCAAAAGTAATGGTTAACTCATCAATTACTTTTTTATCGATCAAGACGTTGATCATTGGTTAATCGAGTAATAGGTTAACCATATCAGCTCAAATCTACTGTACTTTTGTGACTTGTTCTGAATGCACCTTAATGTTCAAAGACCTATTTCAGGCTTTTGCGATCTCCATCTTTACGATGACAATAGACAAAAGACCTGGGCAGTGATTTCTAGTCAGGTGTTGGTTGCCTTATCAGGCAGCCAAGATTTGACTAGAAATGACTGCTAAGCAATTCGATATATATAGGCTGCAGTCCAGTGGGAATTCAGGACAGTTGCCCAGTCCAGTGAGGTTTAACAAAACTGAAAAGAAAACAGTCACTTCTTTCGTGAAAATGAACCTTTCAACTGTTAACAAGCCTCAACAAGGACTTACAAATTGCGAATATAGCAAAATTTGAAAATTCAGACGGTATCGGTATTCAACAATTGGTTTGGTTCGTTTTTTCTGTATCCCCATGATATCGGTATCAGTTTGGTTTTTCTGTATATTGCCGATGTCTAAAATCATGTGATGTGTGGTGGGAGAAAATGAAAGTGTCAATGACACTGTAGCTTAACTTGTGTGTTGTGTTTGATGAAAAGGATAATGTTCAATGTTTATGAAAGGATTACGAAATAAGACAAGAATTGTGATAATTGGGAATATGTTCATTTCTGTTCCCTGTATGCTATGTTTTTGATAAAAATAATATGTGGTGTACACTATACTAAAGAGCTGAGGGGTGGGTTAATGTGACCTCACAGTTAATGTATGTGGCCCTCACAGTTAATGTATATCAACGAAAGTTACAAAGTTACAGTGAAATTATTCCAAAACGAGTCATCCTATCAAGTTACATTGAAATCCCTTCATAAATATGGCCTGTAGACTGTGCTAAAGGTTTTCGGGCTTTGGGCCCCTGTAGCCGTCAGTTTCCCAATTGTGTCCAAAGGGGACATTCTCATCTAGACATTATATGAAGTCAACCTACCAAGTTACAATGAAATCCCTTCATAAATATGACCTGTAGGCTGTGCTAAAGGTTTTTGGGCTCGGGCAGCCATCATGGTTGAATGATCGCAACCAAAAGGGGACATTCTCATCTGGACATCATCTGGAGTGATCCTACGAAGTTACAATGAAATCCCTTCATAAATATATATCCTGTAGACTGTGCTCAAGATTTTCGGGCACCTGTAGCCATCACAGTTGACCAATCACTACTAAAAGGGGATGTCATCATCTAGGCATTATATGGAGTCAACCTAACAAGTTACAATGAAATCCTTCCATAAATATGACCTATAGACTATGCTAAAGGTTTTAGGGCTCGGGCAGCCATCAAGGCTGAATGATCGCGACCAAAAGGGGACATTCTCATATAGACATTATTTGGAGTCATCCTACCAAGCTACAATGAAATAATTATGACCTGTAGACTGTTCTAAAGGTTTTCAGGCTTCGGGCCCCTTTAGCTGTCACAGTTGCCCAATTGTGTCCAAAAGGGGACGTTCCCATCTAGACATTATATGAAGTCAAACGTACCAAGTTACAATGAAATCCCTTCATAAATATGACCTGTAGACTGTGCTAAAGGTATTCGGGCATCGGACTCGGGCAGCCATAATGGTTGAATGATCACAACCGAAAGGGGACATTCTCATCTGGGCATCATCTGGAGTGATCATACAAAGTTACAATGAAATCCCTTCATAAATATAACCTGTAGACTGTGCTCATGATTTTCGGGCTTTGGGTGCCTGTAGCCATCACAGTTGACCAATCACGGCCAAAAGGGGATGTCATCATCTAGGCATTATATGGAGTCAACCTAACAAGTTGCACTGAAATCCTTCCATAAATACGACCTATAGACTATGCTAAAGGTCTTTGGGCTCAGGCAGCCATGAAGGCTGAATGATCGCGACCAAAATGGGATGTTCTCATCTAGACAGTATTTGGAGTCATCCTACCAAGTTACAATGAAATCCCTTCATAAATATGACCTGTAGGCTGTGCTAAAGGTTTTCGGGCTCCAGGCTCGGGCAGCCATCATGGTTGAATGATCACAACCAAAGGGGACAATCTCATCTGGGCATCATCTGGAGTGAGCCTACGAAGTTACAATGAAATCCCTTCATAAATATGACCTGTAGACTGTGCTAAAGGTTTTCGGGCTCCAGGCTCGGGCAGCCATCATGGTTGAATGATCACAACCAAAGGGGACAATCTCATCTGGGCATCATCTGGAGTGAGCCTACGAAGTTACAATGAAATCCCTTCATAAATATGACCTGTAGACTGTGCTAAAGGTTTTCGGGCTCCAGGCTCGGGCAGCCATCATGGCTGAATGATCACAACCAAAGGGGACAATCTCATCTGGGCATCATCTGGAGTGAGCCTACGAAGTTACAATGAAATCCCTTCATAAATATGACCTGTAGACTGTGCTCAAGGTTTTTGGGCTTCGGGCACCTGTAGCCATCACAGTTGACCAATCACGACCAAAAGGGGATGTCATCATCTAGGCATTATATGGAGTCAACCTAACAGGCTACAATGAAATCCTTCCATAAATATGACCGTTTGCCTACGCTAAAGGTTTTTGGGCTCGGGCATCCATCAAGGCTGAATGATCTCGACCAAAAGGGGACATTCTCATATAGACATTATTTGGAGTCATCCTACCAAGCTACAATGAAATCCCTTCATAATTATGACCTGTAGACTGTTCTAAAGGTTTTTGGGCTTCGGGCCCCTTTAGCTGTCACAGTTGCCTAATCGTGTCCAAAAGGGGACGTTCCCATCTAGACATTATATGAAGTCAAACGTACCAAGTTACAATGAAATCCCTTCATAAATATGACCTGTAGACTGTGCTAAAGGTATTCGGGCATCGGGCTCAGGCAGCCATAATGGTTGAATGATCGCAACCGAAAGAGGACATTCTCATCTGGGCATCATTTGGATTGATCATACAAAGTTACAATGAAATCCCTTCATAAATATGACCTGTAGACCGTGCTCATGATTTTTGGGCTTTGGGTGCCTGTAGCCATCACAGATGACCAATCATGGCCAAAAGGGGATGTCATCATCTAGGCATTATATGGAGTCAACCTAACAAGTTGCACTGAAATCCTTCCATAAATACGACCTATAGACTATGCTAAAGGTCTTTGGGCTCAGGCAGCCACGAAGGCTGAATGATCGCGACCAAAATGGGATGTTCTCATCTAGACAGTATTTGGAGTCATCCTACCAAGTTACAATGAAATCCCTTCATAAATATGACCTGTAGACTGTGCTAAAGGTTTTCGGGCTCCGGGCTCGGGCAGCCATCATGGTTGAATGATCACAACCAAAGGGGACAATCTCATCTGGGCATCATCTGGAGTGAGCCTACGACGTTACAATGAAATCCCTTCATAAATATGACCTGTAGACTGTGCTCAAGGTTTTTGGGCTTCGGGCACCTGTAGCCATCACAGTTGACTAATCACGACCAAAAGGGGATGTCATCATCTAGGCATTATATGGAGTCAACCTAACAGGTTACAATGAAATCCTTCCATAAATATGACCTTTTGTCTACGCTAAAGGTTTTTGGGCTCGGGCACCCACCAAGGCTGAATGATCACAATCAAAATGGGACGTTCTCATCTACACATTATTTGGAGTCATCCTACCAAGATACAATGAAATCCCTTCATAAATATGACCTGTAGACTGTGCTAAAGGTTTTCAGGCTTCGGGCCCCTGTAGCCGTCACAGTTGCCCAATCACGTCCAAAAGGGGACTTTCTCATCTAGACATTATATGAAGTCAATCCACCAAGTTACAATGAAATTCCTCAATAAATGTGACCTATAGACTGTGCTAAACGTTTTCAGGTTTGGGATCGGGCAGTCGTCACAGTTGGCAGATCACGCCCAAATGGGGAAATTCTCATCTAGACATCATAAGGAGTCATCCTACCAAGTTACAGTGAAATCCCTCCATATTAAACATGACTGGCAGACTGTGCTAAAAGTTTGGGTTTCAGGCATGGGCAGCCATTACGGTTGACAGATCATGCCCAAAAGGGGACGTTCTCATCTAGGCATTATACAGAGGCATCCTACCCAGTTACAATGAAATCCCTTCATAAATATGACCTGTAGACTGTGCTAATGGTTTTCGGGTTTTGGACTCGTGCAGCCATACCGGTTAACCGATCGCAACCAAAAGGGGAAGTTCTCATCTAGACATGACCCCAAACCTGCATATGAAATTTCGTGACGATCAGACAAGAACTGCGGGGTGTAGCCCATGCTAAAGGAAAATGTGAACAGACTCACAGACTTCTGCACGCGTGATGGCAATAGCTGATCTTGACTTTGTCAAGTTAAGCTAAAAATTATCCTCGAGTGGTGTGGGTGGAATGGCGAACTGCCACTTAAAGCATTTGTTTACAAAATGTGGACAATGATATCATCTGGCGCACATTAAATATTCAAATAAGAATGGTCACATCCAGGTATCTTACCCAGGACACATGTACCTCAAAAGGTCGGTGGTGGGAGATAATACACTATTTACCATTTTGTATTCCATGATGAATGCCTTGTAACTGAGCTAACAAATCTCTTGATGTTTGTTCTAAGTCTCGAACTGCACTCTTTATATCCTGTTCAAAATGAAAAAAATTCCAGAAATATAATTTTGGAAAGTGAATATATTTTCATTAACCCTTTACTCAAAGAATCAGTCGCATCTGCTGCATAATTTATAAACTGAGGCTACTGGGCAGTTGAAAAAATATTATTTTTCAAGAAATATCAACAAAAGTTGGGCAATGGTGCATGGACATTTCGGCCTGTAGACGTTTTGGCCCCGGATGTTTTGGTCCACATTTTTTAGGAAAAGGATGTTTCGGCCAATTTGATTTTGAAGTCAAATTTTTGAATAAAAATGTTGTTGGAAACAATGGGAAACAAAAACCCCATCATAATTTAAACACATAACAGACTTTTATTTTAGTTGCCTGCAGATATTTATTAAAGGATTCTATTGACAAAAAGTTTAGTTTTAGATACACTAATATTAATAAATCTCTCTCTCTCTCTCAGATCATTATGTGTACCTCTCATTTAAAACTGACACCAGTATTGCTGTTATGTAACAGTTGTGCTAAAAATAAACTAATTAGCCTGATTGACCATGCTGGAACTTCTTCTGGGTCATCACGGTGATTACTTAAACAAAAACAAATCAGATATAAACTTAATTACAATCTTCTCTCTCTCTCTCTCTGGTAACAAATCATTTAACTGAATTGTTAGGTTGTAGGTCTATGGTATTAAACTTATCATGATTGAAGGGATTTATTAAAGTACATGTAGATTGAATATTAATCACTACTTGCACAAGGTGTGAAATAACATTTGGGTGGCACGACAAAGCAACATAAGCTTTTATCCTCCAAACAAACATCTGTTTTAACACGTCTGCACATGACATTTTTTTTATTATTAGTTTAGCCCAATCGTAATTATAACAACATGTAAATCGCAAATTCAACAGAAAACAATTGTGTTTTTCTTATTCAATAATGACCAGCTTTGGATCAATTATGCGATCGACACACCTCTCCCTGGCTAAAAACTTTATTCTGATGGCCCAAAAATGATTTTTCATCCCAAAAGCCACCAGAAGTTTCCAATTAATAACTGATTTCCAAATTTTTTTTATTTTTATTTTTTTGGGGGGGGGGGGGGGGGGGGGGGGGGGGGGGGGGGGGGGGGGCTTCCCAAACCCACACCACCTATCATCGCTCATGCCTTTGGCATCTTCTTCAGGAGCTTACAGAATATGATGATGTGCAGCATCGTCCGAGCCGCATAGAAGCGAGATGGGGGCTACCATGAGAGGCAATACCCCTTAGAAAGTTTGACACAAGTAAAACCACATTTTAAAACACTTTTTGCTTGCTCTACCCCCAAAAAACAAAATGGGCATAACCCATTGTTTGCTTGCTAGAAAGTCTATTGAAGTTATGACACGCATCAGGAGTTCAGATATCGTGAACAGATCTGTGGCTTCAAAGTGGACTCACATCATGACGTAATTTGTTCTCCCGCTAACATAATGTCTCAGCTCAAGAGTGGAACACTTATTCAATCCCTCATCAGAAGGGGCGGCAGATAAATTTAATAATCGTTCATTTTTAAAGCATTTGGAAGAATAATTCTTTTTTTTATCTGAAGAAGAGGTTCGCTTTCCCTCAGGGGTGGCGGGTGGTGGTGCCTGATTGCCGTCTTAATATTTGAAAAAGGGTTTTTTTTTGTAGGTTATTTATTTATTTACTGGTGTTTAAGGTCACTTTTCTGCAGCTATGGCTAATTGTGACCGCAAAAAAAGGTGTAAAGCCAAGTTTAGCCAATCGTTTACACCCATGCTGCCCATTTTAGGGGACTTCTACCCCGGGCACTGGTGACCAGGTCCTATTTTACCAGTAAAACTGAACTTGTTTACCACAGCAAACAAGCACTTCTTCACTTCCGAGGTTTCCACAGGAGTCCTTTTTAGGTTACCAGGGCTTTTGGTTATTAAAAGCAACAAAAAATTAAAAAGTACATTACAATTTGGACACGATGCACACTCAATTCAGTAGCTCTGTCGAGAAAAGCTTGTCGACAATTCATGTGTTAGAAAGTTTTTCACTCCTCTTTTACAGCATCTTTACTTTTGAATGGTTATGATTACAGTACCGTGACAATCGTACAAATATCTAGTTATTGGGACTGTTTCAAAACCGTCCCAATATCCAGATATTGGTACTGTTTTACTGAGCTGTTCTCATCAAAACCGTACTTGGTGTGATTTTATAGGGCTTGTTTTCATGACAGAGAACAAAAGAAATATTAGGTATTTGTGGATTAAGTCGGCAATATCATTTTAGTAAAATGCCCTTTTAGTTCACAAGTGAGTTTTCATAAAAATAGCTGACTGTAAGTTTGTACTGCCTTTAGTGAACACAAAGTATTGACAAATTAAGTTATTTATTAGTGTTTAAGGTCACATATTTCTGCACAATGGCTAATCATGACCATGACAGTTTTACAGGTGAAGGAAGCCGGAGTACCCGGAGAGAACCACCAAGCAACAGCGAGCAACTGTCAGCTCCCCAACATACTAATTCCACACATGCAGGGTTAGCATTGGTTGAAGACAAGTGCACCATTGACGTGCAGTATGCCTTAGTACACAACTCCACCATGTCCCCACATAGGAATTGGGGGTGAAGTGTCTTGCCCAAGGACACAACACAGTTGCCTGACAAAGTAAGACTTAAGGACATACATGTAATAATTGAACTCACTATGGAAATAAACTCTTGCTCAAGTCAGACAGTGAATATGGGCAATCAATAGATGAAAAATAAAAATATTAATAATAACTACTCAGCAACTACTGAAACATGTAAAACAACCATCCAAAAGGGCATAATTATACACTTTATAAATCTATTTTCATGAATTTCCCCTATAGTTAATGAAAAAGAAGTTTGTGTCCTGTCGAGATTCGTCTTGTTGGGATTATTTATTTATTTATTTATTTATTTATTTATTGTTGTTTATGGTCACATACTTCTGCAAATTGGCTAATCATGACCACAACATGGAGATAAAGTCAAGGTCAGTCAATCGTTTATACCCCATGTTGCCTATTTTAGAGGACTCGCACCCCAAGCATTAGTGACTGGGTCCTATTTTACCAGTGAAACAGAGCTTGTTTACCACAGTAAACAAGCACTGCTTCACTTCCCAGGGTTCCCACGGGGGAGTCTTGTTGGGATATTTCAGCCATTCGTCTTGTTGGGATGACACCCCTCACACATCTTACAAGTATAAATATGGATATTAAAATTTATTGCCTGATGCTCCCTATATGGGTTAACATGGGGGGGGGGGGGGGGGGCATGGGAGGGCCCCCCCCCAGCTACATCACTGATTCATACCCTTAATCACCAGAATAATCAAAAGAAAAAGCACAGTAGGCCTAATGCAAGCACTACAGTGGAAATAAAGGCAATATTTCCATGCTGTTGAGGCTTCTTAATTATTTAACATGTTTCCTTTTCATTATGTTTATTTGTTGTGCAACAACCTCTTCCTGCACTTCTACTCTATACCCACCTACATGTTCATCCACCCACAGTGTATTTCATACTGAGAAAAAATGCAAAGTATGCGGCAATTGAAAATGCCTTCACACCAAGTTCACGGACATTTTACAGAATGAGGCTCATGGGCAAGGCTGGCACTACAGGAGATGGTCGACCCTCGTAAAACAGGCTTTTATCCCACTTCCCTACCTCACCAACCTGCTTCATTGAGTGTCCCCACTCAAAAAAAAAAAATCTATTCAGTCCCCCACCCCTGCCACACACACACACCTTCACACACACACGCATACATGAATTTTTATTGTTTTCAACAGCAAATCCTGAGGAGGGGTATGGCCAGCGTACATCAACAGTCAACCAAACAACAGGGAAGGAAAACAATAAAGAAGAAAAGAAAACTTTTTTTACGGAATAGTTCGGGCCTCAGTTTCATTGGTCGGGTATAAAGTGGAAGAAATGTATTTATCCGCTTTCTTACATGTAAATGCTAGCTTCGTGGGCCATTTCTTGTAAGAAAAATTTAAATGAATGTAGTAACGTCATCGTAATGGAATGTTTTGTTTTCAAACATATTTTTTGGTTTATTGTTCGAATTTGCAATCAGGAGTTTATTTGCGTATCAAAATTATATCACTGCACCACTAGCTGCTATCCGTTGATGCATGTCGTTGGTGTTCTGTTTGAAGTCTGGTTTTCCCACTCATCTATAATTAGCCATGATAGGCAGGTGGTGTACCCGTATATTACAGAGTGATCACCGGGTGTGACGAAGAAGGGTTTTAAATGGAGCATACACATAATGTTATGATTATGATTCACACTAAATTAGCTTCAGTTCATAATGCTGGAAACTTTAAAGGATTATAATTATGTAATCTAAACAAGCCAGAAAATAAGCAGACTGTCATTTGCAAAATGAGGTCTCCAGAGGGTGAATTTAGTGATTCTACCCTGCACAGCAGGGTAGCATCACTAAATTTACCCTCTGTGAACCTCAATCTGAATCAGGGTCTCAAAACTAAACAGAAAAAGGTACCCAGAGGATAAATTGGCCCACTGTATGGGACCGCATCATCAAATTCAACTTCTTGGGACCTCATTCTGCAAATGTCAGACTGCTTATTTTCAGGCCTGAATCTAAATAAATCACAAAATAGCTGTCACACTTGTCAATAATTGCAATGCAATCACTTTAAAAAACTGACAATAGGTTTATATAGTGAAAATTGTGATGTATTTGAACTGCAATTTTGAAGTAAAAGTTTTATTGAAAAGTGGAATAGGTTGAACACTAATGTTTTCAACATACAGTAACCCAATATTTTGATACTTTACAACGTATGGTGAAAAATATTAGTGGTCAATGTATTCCACTTTACAAATAAAGTCATAGAAATATATCTCTTACTGGATGAAGCTCTTAGAGTTTCATCCATTAACAGACTTATTTGTATGGTTTTATTGAAAGGTTGAGACTAATATTTCATCATACTCTAACCAAAATAACAAAAACAAAAAATATGGGCCGAAACGTCCATTTTCCTAAAAAATGTGGACCAAAACTTCCGCAGACCGAAACGTCATACATAAGACCCCACAAAGTAGATGTTCGGTTTTTTAGGCCATTTTTGTGTAAACCTGCATGTGGGTGGGTGTGTTCATGATTAGCCATTGTGCAGAAATATGTGACCTTAAACACCAATAAATAATAATAATGTGGGCGGGCATTTTTTTTAAAAAAAGTTCGTAATTATTTCTTTGCCATCATAAATACCATGCAGGAGGGCTTCAGAAAGAGATTTTAAACTTTTTTAGGCCTACACTGAATCCTCCCATTCTTGTAGAATCCACTATAATGCTTAGGACTTCACGGTATTTAACCAACAGTCGGTAATTCTTATAATACCCAGTAAAAACCGAGCTCATTTTAGTTTAGTTGGTATACTGTGTCTTTTGAACAATTCCGACGGTAATCTGAGTAAAAATAAATAAGAAGTTTGTATGTTTATAAAGAGTAATGCTCATAATCTTTATCGGTTATGTACATATACACAGGAAATCCAAAATTTCACTAGATGAAAAGCTAGCAAATTATCATGCTGGTTATCCAATTACAATGTACCACCTTTGTGGTGCAGTTCCTCATTTGCGGTTTAAAAAACAGCAGATTGTTATGCATACAAGTTGGAAAATTCGTAAGTACACGCATTTCAACAAGCCTACTTGTGTTGTAAACTCTTTCAGGGTAGGTATTAATCACCAATACTTTCATCCAAGAAATATTTTCATGAGAGAAATAAAAAAAAAAATTTTGAAGTATTTTAAAGTGGAAATATGGAGATAAAAATTCCAGTTGTTGGGTTTGAACTGCGAATTACATTTAAAATATGCTATTGTGAGTCCTTGGAGCAGCATCTGTATAGAGAATTGTCTTATTTTAGCCAAATGTGTAAGTTACGTTTGTGAGCCTTTTGTGAAAACATGTTTAAACGGTATTTATCGAGGGGGTAATTGATTTTTATGAATACCTTATTTGCGGTGTAAAGTTACCACCTTTTGCAGTTTAGACAACACCGCAAATCAGGTATTCTAAAAGTTCAACACCTCTCGTCGAAGCTTCCAAGTAAGGCGAATGCAGGACTTTTTATGAAAGCTGAAGCTGACCTAAACTCCAAGACAAAAGTCTGAAGCAACAATGGAGCAAAGGTTTGACCTTCTATGTCCTTGATATTCACGAAGAGAACAAATTTTGTCGAAAATTTCTTAAAGAATGAGGATGAACGCTAATGTATTTTCAATAACAGAGCTCAATTACTACATAAAATACACCGACATTATGTACAAGAATGCAATAACATTCCATAGATTGCCAGATTAAATTTTTTTTAGTGATATACGCAAGTTAATGGCAGTTGTACCACATTTTATGACACCTACCTTCAACGGTTTCCATCTTTTTTAAACTGCAAACGAGGTACTGCACCGCAAAGGTGGTAATTGGATGACCTGCGTGATTATGTAGGGAGTCGTTTCATATCGATCACAACAGGTGCATTGCACACTCAAAGACAAAAAATTGGATTAACAATACACATAACAGAGTGGATCACAGTAAAAAATTCTCCAACTAATTGTCAGTACAGTTTATTTAACTGCTACACACTTGGAGAAAAATTGATTGGATCAAAGGAGGACCTCCACAATGAATGGTCGGGGGCTTCTTGGAATGTTGGCACCTATTGTTTTCTAACTCATAGTCAGTGGTGCGTTTTGATTACTAAAAGAACATTTTCCATGTGTTAGAAATCTATAGTTTGTTTCTTACAAATGAGAGAGACTGGCACATTTCAAAATTTCATTTATTCGTAGAAGATGGTCCCAAAAGATAATTACACAACAAAATAATAAAAATAGAGTGGAATCCTGTTAATTGAATAGCCACTTTGCCAATTAAAGTTATTCAATTAACAAGAGTATTCAATTAACAGGAATGTGTCACTTTCCTGTATTCTCGAGATAAACTTTGCATTTATTCTATTATATCTTGAGCTCTGTCAAAGAAGATATAATAGATTAAATGCCTGTTTTGGAAGTACTGAGGCCAAATAGGTCTATAAACAAAGGAAAATTGGGGAGAGTCAGGCAATTTTTCGACAGCTTACAATATTTTTTTATCAAAAACAGGAGTTTACTCTATGACCAATATTCAATAAACAGGTTAAATTTGTAATGGAGGTATGGTAAATGGTTTTGTGTTGGGAAATTATATTCAATTAACAGGGCTATTCAATTAGGAGATATCCAATTAAGTGGGCTCCACTGGATAGAATAGAATAAAAACAGTAACGTAAATATGAACATTTTTTCCTGAAATACAAGCATCAAATATATAAAATATTATAAATAGTAAGTTATTTATATACCAATGAGATGAAACAGAATCGACATACTGAAGTACGGTTTTTGCACCACTCAGCAATTTCCACTTCTCATTTTCTAGACCCTGGTCTAATTGGCGATATATTTTTTTCAGGGTCGGATTTTCCCTCCAGCCTTCAATTGTATAATAATTGTCTCTGTTTCATTTTGCTCCTTTTTTATTAGATCTATGAACCTATACAGGTTTGGGTGTGCCACATCTAACTTTGTGAGTTTAGAGTGCCATCCTTCCACGTGGTTGGTTGTGCATAGACCAACAGTATCAAAGTGGTTCCACATTTGTCTGCTCAGCATTGCCACCCACTGCTCGGTCGGATAATCTGAAAACTTTAAAACATTTTTATTTTCCAAGTCAACATTTTCCAATGCATGCAACCACACATCATCAATGTCACATAATTTTATAAGGGGGTAGAGCAGATGCATGGCATACAAACTGTTTTATATTGTCATCAGTGGAGAATGCCATTTGAAGGGCACAACGCTGTACATTTCGTTGTATGCATTGGCGATGAAATAGGCACCCTTCATTTCACAATGAAATACATTTTGAATTGCTGATTGTGTTGCTTTCTCAAAGTCAGTGAAAACTATTGTTGGTGACAACAAGTTAAGTCCATAAACCAAAGGACACATCTTCCCATCAACACTTGCATGGATTGCATATATCTAGTAGAATAAACCTGGAGCCATTCTGAAAGTTCCATCACAGAAATAAGTGTTGGCTGCTCCTAGATGTTCAAGGTTTTGTTGTGTGGTAAATATGAGAAAATTGTTGTTGACATCAGAACAAAGAAGAAAAGGTCGATCTGATATAGTCTTAGTGTACCTGTCTGGTAGATCTATGTCAGAACGCTGTGTTGGAAGAGGTGGGATGTTTTTTGCTCTTTTACGGTACAATCTGGAATGTGTACTGTAGAATGTGGGAACTTCTGGAATGACATGTATTCGTAGTCAGTTGATCACAGTGCAGTTATTTCATCAGTAGATTAGTATTGGGGTGCTGAAAATCAGTACTGAAATGGTTAACCGGATAACTGGTTTGAAACCGGATACCTACCTGATCAGCAATCTCCGTGAGTACTGAGTAACTGCAGAAACTATTCCGTAGTATGTATACAAACGAACGTTGTCGAGTACTCGACAACATTCATTTGTATACACTCTACGGAATAGTTTCTGAGAATACTGCTTTCCAATTCCTATAGTTTTGATCCCAGATTCGGTGAAATAATGGCTACGGATAATCGGATATTATCTGGTTATAGGTCTCGGTTAGTCGGTTGTGAAAATGAGCCAACAGTTTCAGCCCTACTGAAAATTATAACTGTTTTCTTCCAGTCACTCAGCAATTTTCTAAGCGATCCACTGAAATGAAAAGAGTCGTGGAAAGGGGAACTAAATTTAGAGGCACCGACATCTTAGAAAACACTATTGCGTTTTGTCAACTGATTGAAAAACTTGTAAAAATGGTTGTTCAGTTTATTGTTACACATGACCAACGGAGATAATGGGTATTTTGTTACGCTGCTTATCTGTAGCTTTTGAGTTGGAATATTGGGTGAGGGCATAAAAAAAACACTGAATCACACCATGTGAATCAAGTTTCGGTGATTGGATCGCACCTGGGAAAGCTTTCTTCGCAAACAGCAAATCGAAACCAATAAAAAAATACTCTGTAATTTCAACACGGAATTCTGCAGACCTATCAGTTAAATGACTGTGGGTGACCTCACGACACACTACATACGGAACAAATTGTGCTTTGCTGAGACGGACAATTTTGAGATGCCTTTGATTGAATTAATGGTCCGTAGAAATCAGGGTCAGGTGGACGTTTACCATCCACGAAAGTTTGACTTTAGACAGGCGACTGCGGCCCAGGGCGATTGACGGCTGAAAATGACAGACCTGTATCATCAATTAAAAAACACAAGCTTGTTTTACATCTAATCCAAGTGCAACTAGTCATGAATGACGTATTTTAATACTGGTATATAAGTGTAACAAAGTGATTCTGTTGTTTGGTACATTTATGATACCACCAGGCACCCCTGACATTGTGTTTTGGAAAACTCTCCTTCAGGGATTGCTATGAATCTATGTCATAACTTGGTATCATCAAAGAAAAAAACTCAAATGTGTTCCACAATTATTCTGGTCAAACCCAGAACTTAATGACATGCATGTCTGTATTAATATGAATATAGTAAGTTGTCCCAAAGCTAAATTCAATTCATTTATGATGCCACTCACTGACATTACCAAAAGTTGTCCTGGAGAGGGGTGGGGGTTGTCTCATTTTTATATATTCTTGTTGGCTTAATATCAAAGTAGTTTTATTCACTTGTTATAAAATCAGTAAATTTTCAATACCGTAGTGGCTTTTTTTATAATCCAGTATGCCACTTTGCGCCATTGTTCTGTTACCTTCGAAACTGTGTTCTCATTGTGTTTCACTTTGCATAAACCATCTGGACAGAGCCTTCCTGTGGCCAAGTTCTCAGGACGTAAGTTACACAAGAGAAGGGATGTTACATTTATTAATAGAATTATTGCCACTCAACGATTATACACAATTTCTAATAAGTATGCACATGCAATTTTCATCTCATGGACCCCAAGATGGCCTATGAGCTGATAAGTTGTACTGCTGGAGAACTTGACGGGTGCAATATCTACTCAGTGAGCAATCCACTCTCCACACACATGTATGAGTGAATGAATAATATGTGTACAAGGTACTTTTTTTATTGTTGGTTGAAGTCACTTTGATGATCCATGGGGTGGGGGAGAGGTCGGGCTACAAACCAGGCATCAATATTGAGAATTTTAAAACTTATTTATTATCCGACCATTCTCTGATCCAGATAATAATAATAAATTATGTTCTAAAGTACTCCGTGTATCAGTTTGTTTGTTTGTTGGTGGTTAACGTCACATATTTATGCACAATGGCTAATTGTGACACAACATGGCGATGAAGTCAAGGATAGTCAATCGTTGACCAACATGTTGCCCATTTTAGAGGACTTTCACCCCAAGCATTGGTGACTGGGTCCTATTTTACTAGTAAAGCGGAACTGGTTTACCGCAGTAAACAAGTGCTGCTTACTTCCCGGGGTTCCCACGGGGATCCGTGTATCAGTAAGTAAAATGATTTCCCTCCCCCCCCCCCCCACCCTAAGCTTTGTTAAATAATTATTTTTTACACACAAATCGATAGATACAAGTCTTCATCAACATGTAGTTAACAGAAATGAAAGTGTCAATGACATTGTAGCTTAACATGTCTGTGTGCTGTGTTTGATGAAAAGGATAATGTTCAATGTTTATGAAAGGATTATGAAATAAGACAAGAATTGTGATAATTGGGAATATGTTAATTTCTGTTCCCTGTATGCTATGTTTTCAATAAAAATAATATGAGGTGTAGACTGTACTAAAGAACTGAGGGGTGGGTTAATGTGGCCCTCACAGTTAATGTATGTGACCCTCACAGTTAATGTATGTCAACGAAAGTTACCAAGTTACAGTGAAATTATTCCAAAACGAGTCATCATATCAAGTTACAATTAAATCCCTTCATAAATACGGCCTGTAGACTGTGCTAAAGGTTTTCGGGCTTCGGGCCTGTGTAGCCATCACGGTTGACCGATCGCAACCAACAGGGGATGTCCTCATCTAGACATTACACTGAGTAACCCTACCAAGTTACAATTAAATCCCTTCATAAATACGACCTGTAGTCTGTGATAAGGGTTTTCGGGCTCGGGCAGCCGTCATGGTTGAATGATCATGACCAAAAGGGGATGTTCTCACCTAGGCATTATCTGGAGTCATCGTACCAAATTACAATGAAATCCCTTCATAAATACGACCTATAGACTGTGCTAAAGGTTTTTGGGCTTCGGGCTCCTGTGGACGGGACTGTTGACCAATCATGACCAAAAGAGGACATTCTCATCTAGACATTATATTGAGTCATCCTACCAATGAAATCCCTCCATAAATACGACCTGTAGACTGTGCTAATGGTTTTTTCGGGTTTTGGGCTCGGACAGCCGTCACGGCTGATTGATCGCAACCAAAAGGGGACTTTCTCATCTAGACATTATCTAGAGGCATCCCACCAAGTTACAATGAAATCTCTTCATAAATATGACCTGCAGACCATGCTAAAAGTTTTCGGGCTTCAGGCCCCCTGTAGACACCACAGCTGACCAATCGCAACCAAACGAGGACATTCTCATCTAGACATCATATGGAGTAATCCTACCAAGTTACAATGAAATCCCTCCACATTAAATATGACCTGTAGAGTGCGCTAAAAGTTTTTGGGTTTC
Source organism: Pictodentalium vernedei (assembly GCA_031216915.1). Lineage (NCBI taxonomy): Eukaryota > Metazoa > Mollusca > Scaphopoda > Dentaliida > Dentaliidae > Pictodentalium > Pictodentalium vernedei. The sequence goes on along the minus strand of CM062289.1, from coordinate 145,937,468 downwards.
GAGCTTGAGCAGCCATCACAGTTGACAGATCATGACCAAAAGGGGACATTCTCATATAGATATTATACAGAGGTATCCTACCAAGTTACAATGAAATCCCTTCATAAATACGACCTGTAGACTGTGCTAAAGGTTTTGGGCTCGTGCAGCCATCACAGTTGACCGATCGAGACCAAAAGGAGACATTCTCATCTAGACATGATCTCAAACCAGCATATGAAATTTTGTGATGATCAGACAAGAACTATGGTGTGTAGCCTGTGCTAAAGGAAAAAGTGAACAGACTAACAGACTTCCGCACGAGTGATGGCAATAGCTTATCTTGACTTTAAGCTAGGCTAAAAATGTGAAGAATTGTCATTTGGATTTTTAGCGACACTGTTTTTAATTTGCACCTTCCATTTACATAACATGTGTGTTGATTGAATATTATCCCTTCTCTAGAGCTGTAGGTTAACCGAAACCGAACCGAGGTTTTTAGTTTTTTTTAAAAAACGAAACTGTCGACATCCCGTAATCTAAGGTTTTTCATTTTTTATTAAATACTCTCTTGCTGCAGAAATTCCCAGAATGTAGCCATCCCAGAGTAGTGAGAGTACCCAGACACTGCCAATGGCAGTGTCTGGATACTCTCACTACTCTGGGAAGGCTACATTCTGGGAATTTCCGACATTTCAGTTTAATTGTGTTTGCAGCTTTCCTCAAGTTGCGTGTAGGTGTCAGACCTCGAAAAATGGCGAAGCACAATAAAAGTTCTGTATATTTAGGTAATTATTATATTGGCCTTCCTGATTCTTCATGTATTATAGCTTATTTTGGGCATTCATTGAGTTTCACTCAATTTCACTAACATTCAGTTGTGACTCCGGACATAAGAATGAGTTTTATTGAATTTTACTTGGCCTCATGAACAAACCGAAAACCGAACCGAACCGAGGTTTTTCTCCACCTGAAAAACCAAAACCGAAACCGAACAAGAAATTTAAAAACCTACAGCTCTATCCTTCTCCCTTTGTTTACATGTACCTCATCTTAATTGCTTCTTTTTGATATAATGGCATCATTGGCATGTTGATACATTGCTTGGGAATTACAGACAACTCAGACCAAGGACCACTCATCCCAAGACCAGTCGGACCTGTTTTGAAGACAACGCAGACCAGTTGTGAAGCCAACTTGGACCAATGTTCAAGACAACTCGGACTAATATCAAAGACGAGTAACGCCACATTTCAAAGCTACTTTTGCTCATTTTAGAATTCAAAGAGATTATAGTATGAATTTTTTTATAGTTATTTCGGTACACTTGATGAATGGGTTTCTTGAACAGTTGACAAATTTAATCTGGTGCTCTCGGCATCTGGTATGAGTGCACTGATTTCTGCGGTTTGCTGTGACTGCTTGCAGTCATTAAATGTAAAGTGAATGCCATTCTATTCCTCAACCATTCATCGATATAGGTTTCAATTGATACTAGTGTTGCATATGTGATGTTGCCTCCTATTACATTACATCCATCATAAAGTACAGCATCTTGTCAAGGCCATCCCCAAAAGCACACACCCCAAACACACACCCATTCTCACACACACACAACCAAAAGCCTGTAAAAGGAGTGTTAAATCTTTATTCATCTGTTGATTTATTGAAAATGTACACCGGTCCCAACCAAGCAAGCTTGTTTCAATCCTTGCTTGGTGTTTGGTGGTTTTCTGTGTATGTTGGCAGGAAGCTTGTTCCAGTCCCTACTGTGCTTCATCTACTTTGTCATTGCATCTTCTTGATTAAAGTGTTTCAAAATATTTTGAGTGTTCAATTAGAAAAGTTATAGGTGGAGAGAGATAAGAATCTGCTTTTGTATGTTGTGACTGTTGCTATTGATGGGGCGAGGGATGGATTTCTTCTTCCAAGCCCACTCCCCACCTGCAGAGTTGCCAGGCAGTCCTCACAAACTTGATTCTAGAGTTCTCATTGAGTAGGGAGGCAATTAGAGATGGGCGGTATTCGAATTGTGAGTTCAGTATCAGTTTCGATATTTTTAGGGGGCTGTACCTCAGTATCGGTTTGGTATCTGACTTGACTGAGATTTGCTGATAGTGCAATTCACATCAGAAAAACAGAATAAGTTGTTGTAGTATCATTCTACCACAATGCTGTAAATGGCACTGCCAGTGAGCTCAACAGGGGCATTCTTTTACGATCACAAATCATATCTACAGCACTTTTGTGACTTGTTCTAAACACATCTTAATGTTTAAAGACCTATTTCAGGCTTTTGCGATCTCAGAGCATGTGTTCTGACCATGCCATCTTTAGGAGGTCTTGCCAACATTAGACAAAACACATGGGCAGTGATTTCAAGTCAGGTCTTGGCTGCCAAGACTTGACTAGACCGGGGTGCAGTTACAAAGTAAGTAGAGGTGCTGGCCCCGGCTCGAATCCCACCTGTGGCAACAGCATTGTGTCCTTGGGCAGGACACTTCACCCCCATTGCCCACGTGGGGGCACAGTGGCATGTACTAAGGCTTACTGTACGTTGATGGTGCACTTGTCTTCAACCAATGCTAACCGTGCTTGTGTTAGTATGTTGAGGAGCTTGACAGTTGCTCAGTGATTCTCTCCAGGTACTCCAGCTTCCTCCACACATATTTATTTATTTATTGGTGTTTAAGGTCACATACTTATGCGCAATGGCTAATCGTGACCGTGACAGTTTTACGGGTGGAGGAAGCCGGAGTACCCGGAGAGAACCACCGAGCAACGACGAGCAGCTGTCAGCTCTCCAACATCGTAATTCTGAACTCTGCACCACAGCACAGGCAGGGTTAGATTGGTTGGAGACATGCGCACCATCGACGTGCAGTACGCCTCAGTACACAGCGGCATCGTGCCCCCATGTAGGCAATCGGGGTGAAGGGTCTTGCCCAAGGACACAACGCAGTTGCCGCAGGTGGGATTCGAACTCCACACATAAAACTGTCTGAAACGAGGTGACCCTGGCTGTCAAAAGTTTAGTTAAACCCCAATAAATAAATAAATAAATAAATAAATAAATAAATAAATAAATAAATAAATACTTGACTAGAAATCACTGCTAAGCAATTGGACATGTACAGGTTGTAGTCTAGTGGGAATTCAGGACAATTGCGCAGTCCACTGAGGGTTATTACAACTGAAAAGAAAATCAGTCACTTCTTTCATGAAAATGAACCTTTCACCTGTTATCAAGCCCCAACAGGGACTTATAAAAGGGGACTGTAGGAAAATTTGAAATTTCAGACGGTATCGTTATTCAACGATTGGTTCGGTATCCCCATGATATCGGTGTTGATCCAGTTTTTCGGTATACATGAATTGCCCACCTCTAGAGGCAATCCTCACTGACTCCATGTACTTTGATTCTATTGTATAATTTTCTGTAACTTACAGGGGTAGAAGACGTTGTTGCCTTCTAAGTAGACTGTTCCGTTGAGAGCGGCAAGTGCCATGTGAGGGGGGGCGGGGGGGTTGGGGGCAGCCCGTCTTACATCCCCAAAATTAATACTCCGGGGATTTAAATGCGTTTCTATTTTTGCTAGCTTGTGAAGTTCCTTTATCGGTGTCTAAATGGGCTTAACTACATCATGTATCACTGACAACCATAACACTCTAGAAAAACAAATATTCTTAACATTGTTAAACAGATTATTATTGATCACACGTGAATGGGTTTATAATCTTTAAGAAATTGCTGCACCGCACAATCACTTAACAAATCTTACAGTGTTCCATCACATGTGTGTCTTTTTGTCCAAACAATGTCCATCCTGTTTTCAAAACTGTCCCGCAATAACTAAAATTTTCATAGGCCTACTATAATCTCTTTGAATTCTAAAATTAGCATGAGTAGCGAGTTGTCTTAAACATTGAAACATGGTGCAACTTGTCTTTGATCATTGATGTTGGTCCTAGTTGTCTTCAAAACAGGTTCGAGATGTCTTAAACATTGGTCAGAGTTGGCTTCAAACTGGTCCAAGTTGTCTTCGAAACAGCTCTGACTGGTCTTGAGCTCAGTGGTCTTTGGTCTGAGTTGTCCTGACTTCATTGATTGAGAATGAAAACATCACTTATTTGCTTGAAATGTGGTCTAAAACTTCTTGAATAACTGAATTTCCATATGTTCTACATTGCTTATCAGGCCCGCCGGAATCTGCAGCCCCCCCAATAATTTGCTCATATTTTGTCGTTAGTTTATCCATGATGGGAGCAACCGATGTAATCTGAATAAAACTGGACATTACATTATTTAACTCAGATTAGAACAGTGGCACACACACACACACCCCACCCCCACAAATTTGTCAAAAGTAGGCTTTACTGGGCTGGGTTGGTGGTTTCTCCACACGGGATGCCTACTGGTTACCATATTCCGACATTGTTGTTAATGATTACTGGATTGAGTGGGTTCCATGTGGGCTTTCTTCCACCAATAAAACTGACAGTCGTGTTTTCGCCTAATTGTGGAAAGCAATGTTAAACCCCAACCACAGGGTAATTCATTGCATGTTCACTATTCCTGTCATTCTGCTCGGAAATCATGCTGAATTGATCAGAGAGCTGACGTATTTCCTTATTGACGATGTATTTGCTCAGAATCACTCAGAATACAGATTTGTACATCTTAAATTAAAAAAATTTCCCGGACCCCCACCAACGAAACGGGGAGGTACCCCCCACTTGTGCTCACTCCCACTCGCCTCTTTGCGGTTCGGATGACGCTTTGCGTCATAGGAATATACGATTTATTTGCTCAGAATCAACCAGAATGCATGTTTTTACATCTTAAATTCGAAATTTCCCCCACCAACGAGACGGATACCCCCTCTCGTGTTCACCCCCACTCGCCGCTCGGATGACACACTGCATCATCGGAATATAGGTCCTACCCTCCCCCCCCCCCCCCAAATAAAATTAGCTTACTATGCCCCTGGATTAGAATTATGAACGTATCACTGAATGTATAACATGCACCTGCATATGTTGATGTGCAAACGTTTTGAGCAATTCCTTTGGCAGCTTAGAAGACCACGACAACCGTTAGCGTAATGATAAAACTAATGAATCCACCATAAGGCCTGACTGTTTTTTAGCATGCCAGAATACGGCCACGGCCTGCAGGTGAGCCCGGTGTGAGAACCGTCCCCAAATGTTATGGGGTTCTATTGGGATTTTTGAAACATTTTGTTAAAAAAAACAACTTTTGCCGTTTAAAAAAATCAAGAGGTTTTTGCTTCAAAAGCTACCAGAATGCTTCCTTTGATTGCCCTTTTCAAAACATTTTCTGGGGGAGTAACCCCCCTCCCCTCCCCCCCCCCCCCCCAAAAAAAAAGCTTGTGCCTTCAGCACTCGTGCCAGATGCCTTCGGCATCTGGATACCCCATACCCATTTAGTATCAGCCAATTCACCCAAATTAGCAATATCAGCCCCCCCCCCTCCCCCAATATAAATTTCGTTCCGACAGGCCTGCTTATGCATCAAATTTCACTGATTTAATAGTTAATATATCTTTAGAAGTGTATTGAGTTGCTGAACCATAATAAAAATAGTATCACCTGGTAATACTTTTTATGGCGAAGAGTCTAATGTGTCGGCGAAATGCCCAAAGGTCAGGCAAAATGTCGACGGTTTTATGTTGTGAAGTCCAAAATTTCGACAAACTGCCCTAATTTTCAGTGTGATGAATCACCGAAACAGACTGAAATGGGACCAACAGACCAAAACGGAGCAAAACGGATCTCTGTCATAATAATAACTGCGCCCACACCGCCCAATACCCCCACCTCTGCTGTGATGGATGGTGGATGGAGTTCGAAAGATGAAAAATGAAACATTTTTTTACCTCTGTATATGTCAATGAAAGATAATTTGACTAATTCGGAGAATCTGACTGGATGGGGTGAGGGAGTGAAAAAACTGGCACAGAAGGATGCATGGATGGATGGGTGAATATTAAAACTTGCATCATTTTTGAATAATTTCATTTTTATTTATACAATGTGTGGAATACCTAGAAGCAGTTTAACCCTTTACCCAATGAATCGCCCACATCCGCCCACGTAATATGCAAATTCAGCAGTTGAAAAAATATTATTTTTCAAAAAATTTCAACAAAACCATATCATGTGACCCCTCGTTGGAATGAGCTTGTCGAGCTCGTGCCAACGAGGGGTCACATGATATGGTTTTGTTGAATTTTTTTTAAATAATTAAAAAAATAATATTTAAAATAATAAATTTTGATATCGTCTGCGTTGGGTAAAGGGTTAAACCCTAGCTTGAGCTTCAGTCCATTAACATATGACCATATGTGAACCATGTCCACTTCAACCATGGTTCTCTCTAAATCTGGATCCCTTTTTACGTGTCTGTGTCAAACCTGTAGAGCCCCTAATTACTTCCTTGAGCCGCATCATAGTCTGTTATAGTCACCTATTACCAACTTGCAGGGTGTTCCCAGTCCAATAACATAATTCTACTGGTAAGGCAAAACTCCATAATGCCCAACTGTGATGTACTGGATGTAATAACAGAATGTTGTTGTGTGTCACAGTTTATTACCCACCCCCACAATGATTAACAGCCCTCTTGCTTAATAATAGCCTTCTTCAATTCCACCTCAGGCTGTGAATCATTCTGATCGGGCCGTTAATCATCTGTGCCACCCGCCATAATCATGTTATTGTTATATTATTGACCCATCAAGAATGATTAAGAGCCTTTTGGCCTAGTATTACCGGCCTGCGACTCCACCTCAATCTGGTCGCTAATTCATAGTCCTGTTGGCCACTAGTTCAGCGATCTGAATGTAGTGGCTACTAGGGTTGGGATGATACACCAAATTCATGGTATGATATGTATCTAGGTACACGACTACACGAGTCACGATACGATATGCATCTAGATACATACACGTATCTTGATATTCATCCTGGTATTGAAGCTACAGTTAAGATCACAGGGATAATGGTGGAGCCAGCAATTCATAATTGGGGAGCACAGATACATTAGAGAGGAGGGGGATCAACTTCAGCCCCCCCCCCCCACCCCCCAATTTTCCATATTCTATCATGCACTGCACTGACTGGTCACAGATGTCTGAGCGCATACTCTGTCATAAGCCAACTTTACAAATGTGAGTTACCAAGTGGCTCCTCCGAGTCTAAGCACATCCTTCTACTTTTCAGTTTTAGAATAAAGACGATTTTAGTCACAGGCGCTGGTGGTAACTACGACGAAAACAGGTAAGTAGTCATCTGATGATCACGACAACTGACCTTACCAAATACATAAAAAAAGCTGGAGTATCCTGGTCCCATAGGTTGGCAATGAAAATACATCAGTGATTGAGAAATGCTCTTGTAGCTCATGGTTCGACTTCCACTTTTTTCAAATCGATTCACCCAACGAAAAAAAAAAGTGATGGAAGATGATTACGAAGAATAACTGGTGCACATCCAGGGGGCTAATTAATAGACACCGACATCGTAGAAAACATGAGTGAAGCTTTGTCAACTGCTTTGAAAACACTCGTAAAATGGTGGCTAAAAATTTATCATTTCGCATAACCAACGGACGTTCATAATAAATTGGTGTATTGTTGCACTGTTTATCTGTAGTTTTACCATTTTTGAATCGGAATGTTGGACGAGGGCACAAAATATTGAATCGCACCATTCGAGCAGAATTTCGGTGATTATAAATCGCACCTGGGAGATCTTGCTTCTCAAACAGTGATGCGAACCCAAACAAAAAATACCCCAATTTAATCATCAGTATTCCGGTGTACCCTGGTGTTATATTCTGAATTGCAGGGTATCTGAGTTGGCCAAATTACCCAAGCCTAAAATGTGATATGTTGAATGTATTGAAAGTGAAAGTGTTGAATTTCAAGATTGGTGACCGGCCTACATGTATATAGTGGTATCGCAATACGACGATATCGGTACGTATCAGAGTACCAGGATATCGTCCCAAGCCTAGTGGCTACCCCTCTACGTTCAGATTCCTCCCACTTAAATCTGTGGTAAAATTCCCCAACAAGTTTTATTGGGAACTCAAACTTGAAAATAGGAATATATATCGAGCTTTCGCCCTTATCACTGACTGCATTCAATAGTACACGTATTTCCTTACATTTGTGCAGAGCAAATTGATCCAAACTATATATTTATTTATCGAGATTTGAACAGGAGCAAAGCGTCAACAATCGCTTCATTGTCATGTTACTTTTCACCTGTAGCGGCTCTAAAATCATAACCTGGAGTTGCGCTTTAACAAATATCAATGCGGAAACAGAAATACGATCGCATTCACGCAGAGGAGGTCAATTATGATCATTGCATGGGGTCATTTTATTAGGAGTTTCTGTCTCCGCATCGATATTCGTTTTGGCAGCAACTCAGGATTGGGCAAAAAACATGGACGATATTGAAGCGATGGTTTAAGCTTTGCATTGTTCAAATCTCAATAAATAAAAGATTACATATAGTTTGGATCAATTTACTCTGCTCAAATGTAAGAAAGTTAAAAAATTTATAGTAATTTATATATTTTTTATACTTACCAATGACCCAGACTTAGCTGCTGCTAACTCCACAAAAACCAGGGCCAAACACAAATTTTGCCCCCCAATCCCCAAAATTTGCATCCAAAACAAAAAGAAATCATGTCCTAAAGGACCTCCATAGTACGACTCTACTGCGCATGCGCAGTGACGCAGTCGTCCCGAAATTGGCGCCAAATATCATTCTTACTGGCAGTGCCTGGTCAGCGCTATGTACTCAGCGGGGAGGCAAGAGTTCCCAACTCAGGGAGGGCCATCCCCGTCTGGGTCATTGGTAAGTATAAAAAATATATAAATTACTATAAATTTTTTAACATTTTTATACTGTACCAATGACCCAGACTTAGCTGAATAGTAAACAGGCTGGAGGGCCTAGGACATAGAGGAAAATCCAATAAGCTCAATTATAAAATAAAGAGGTAACCCCTTAAGGAGAAAAGGAGTATTAGGCTTTACATGTATCTTTCTTATTTAATATTTAAATTAGAAAGATACACTACCCTTAATAATTGAGCACAATAACATTCATGTTCTCTATTAACATCCAGTATAACCCTTATACTAATTATTTTTAAAGCAAGCCAATAAATAAAGTAGTCCAGAGAATTGAGACTCTTTATAATCATTTAAAAGTGTCCGAGTATTGTATATTAAAGCCCGTTTGACACTTGACATATACAAATGCTTCACACCGAGCTACACTTTAAAAATAAGACATGAATGAAATTAAACATTAATATTACACTTTAAAACCATCCCGGAAGCGACTCAGAAATACTGTCTTGGAGGAGGCATTCCCTTGCTTTTCACTATAAAGCAGGTGACCTAAGGGAACACCCGCCCCCCCCCCCTTCCCCTTGCCCTGGGTCAAATAGCCCAGAGCGAAGAGGGCAGTCGGACGGAGTCACTGCCGGAACAGAAAGCCTGCATAACTATAGTTGCAACTGTTTAGTGGACGACATTCTGAGCAACAGATAACGGACCTAAACAATGCAGGTCTCCAGAAATGGACTCAATATTTCTGAGATAAAAATTAGTAAATGTGGATGGCTGAGACCAATAAGCAGCCTTCATTAAATCTGTAATAGCAACACTATTAGCATAAGCCCAGGAAGTAGAAAGAGCTCTTACTTCATGAGCAGAAATCTTAAGCACAGACTGCTGAGAAGAAGATAAATCTTCATACGCAGTACGGATAGTTAACTGAATCCATCTAGCAATAGAATGGACTGAAATGTCCTTTCTATTAGGCATCAAAGACAGAAAGAAACGTTTCCGTCCCTTTCTGATGAACTGAGATCTCTGTTTATAGATACGTAGTGCTCTAACAGGACAGAGTAAAGGCCTACGCCCGTCTGAAGACGGAAGAGCCTTAATAACAATAGGTTCCGGATATTTATTAGGAGCCTGATTCTTAGCTAAAAAACCGACATTAGTAGTGAAGGTGATAGTGTTCCCAACACTACGATAATGAGAATCATCCACCGATAGTGCATGAAGCTCACTGACTCTTCTGGCAGAAGAGAAAGCTAAGAGAAAAGCTGTCTTATAAGATAAGAATTTGAAATCTACTGTCCCAAGAGGTTCAAATGGCTTTTCCTTCAATTTAAGGAGAACCCAAGCTAAATTCCACTTAGGAATTAATCTAAGAGTTCTGGGTCTATTTATCGAAAAGTTCTAACCAATTTCGATAAAGAGACATTAGATCCAATTTGTAAACTATCATGATGTGCATAGGTATCAGATAACATAGATCTATAACCCTTTATAGTAACAGGTTGCAGTTTGATTTCGTCAAACAAGTATACTAGAAAGTTAGCAATGTCTGGTATAGAGGGATCAAATATATCAACAGAATGATCCCTACACCAACGACGGAAAACCTTCCACTTAGCCGCATAGTTTAGCGAAGAGGAGGTCCTCCTACAGTTAGAAATCGCGTCCACTGCTCGTCCTGTAAAGTGCTTGCCATGCAAGAAGGACCGCACAACGGAAAAACGTGAAGGTTGAGACCTTGCGGGTTGTGATGTAGTTGGCGCGATTTCCCCTGCCAAAGAAGATCCTCTCGTGGAGGGAGCTTCCGCGGTAGGTCCCACAACAGACACCTGAGTAGATTTATCCACGGTCTCTGTGGCGACAGAGATGCTACCAAGAGAATCTTGCATTGAGATTGTTTTATCTTTAGCAATACTTGTTGAATTAACGGCGCTGGAGGATACGCATATCCTATCATTCCGTCCCAAGGGATCGACAGAGCGTCTACTGCAAATGCTCTTGGATCCGGACACGGGGACACATACGTTTGCAACTGATTGTTGAGATGTGTCGCAAATAAGTCTATCATTGGCCGTTCCCATTGGTAGCAAATCTGATTGAATACTTGTTTGTTGAGAGTCCACTCCGACGGCAACAAGCGACCCTTTCGTGAAAGGGAGTCTGCTAGCACATTCAGACGACCCGGTATGTGACGGACCGAAAGAAGAACGTGATGTTCCAACGCAAACAGAAGGATTCTTTCCGTTAGATTGAACAACGGAACTGAATGAGTGCCTCCCTGATTCCGTATATACGCCACTACTGTCGTATTGTCGGATAGGATTTGGACATGAGCATCGTGAATAATGTCCATCCAGTGACGTAACGCAAGCCAAATTGACATCATTTCCTTGATGTTTATGTGCTTGCACAGGAATTGCGGATCCCAAAGACCCTGGCATCTCGAATCCGTTGGGATTAATGATGCACCCCAACCTGTTTGACTGGCATCCGTCATAATGGTAAAACTCGGATCCGGCAACTGCAGCGGAACTCCTTGAGTTAACCACTGAATGTTTGCCCAAGTCTGAATCTCTTGTTTCACTTGATCTGACAAGAGAACGTCTACATCGAGCGAATGAATTTTCACACTCCAATTCTGAGTCAGGAAAATTTGAAGAGGCCGTGTGCGTAGCCGTCCCATCGGAATGAGATCCGCGGCGGCTCCGCACAGACCTATCAGTCTCATAAATTCTCTCGCCGTGACTTTGTCTGTATTCAGACAATAGCGAGCGTAACAACTGACTAATTTCGCTCTGGTTAACGGCAGACGAACGAGATTGTTGTGCGTCTCGAAGCTCATTCCCAGATGAGTGAATGACTTGGACGGCACCAGATCCGACTTCTCCTCGTTTACTATGAAACCGAGACGTCGGAGCAATAGAAGAAGATTCTGAACATCGTTCTGAAGCGTTAACTCGTTGCCGTACCTCTGAAGAATGTCGTCCAGGTAGGCCGACGTTACCGCAGATGAATGAGCTCGGAAGTAGATCATTACCGAGTTCATTACCCGAGTGAAAGCCCAGGGTGCTAGATTCAATCCGAAGCACATGGCCCGGAACTGATACACCACTCCTAGGACTGCGAAGCGTAGATACTTTCGGAATGTCGGATGTACCATGACGTGAAAGTACGCATCTTTGAGATCTATGCTCGTTGCATAATCGTTCACCCGAATACTCGCTCTGACCGATCGAATCGTCTCCATATAAAACTTCGGAGCGACGATCAGCTTGTTTATCCAGCTCAAATCTATGATTGGACGGAACGAGCCGTCTGGTTTCGGAACCAGAAACAGATGGCTGTAGAATCCCAGCGATTCCTGGTTTTCTACGACCTCTACCGCGTTCTTCATTAAAAGAGACTGCACCTCTGATAGCAGAGCGTCTCTTTTCTGAGGGTTTGACGGAAGATGAGTCCACTTTGGACTTCGAGTTAATGGAGGCTTTCGTTTGAAGGATATCTTTAGACCTTCCAAAGTCACTCCTCTCACCCACGGGTCGTCCGTAATCGACGCCCACTCTTGAGAAAAACTCGACAACCTTCCGCCAACCGGAACGCGATAGAGGTTTAAGCCATCACCTCCTGGATCTGCGAGGCCTGCGGTAGGAGAAACCACGTCTTCCACGACCTGCACCTCGCCTCGTCGACCTCGGGGCGTCCGACCGATTGTCCCGGCCTGAAGGACGTCCCGAACGAGAGTCACTATCCTGACGGTCTCTCGAATAAGAGCTAGAGGACGCACCGGAACCTCTATAGGAACCTCTCTTGGGCGGATAAGACCCAGAAGTGCCCGCCTTATTCGTGTCTGTTGTATCCGACCTTTTAGGAGCGGATCTAAACAACAGAGAATCACTAGCTTTCTTTTTAATATTATCATAAATAGCGGAAAGCTTGCCGTCAAAGAGAAGACCTCCTGAGACCGAAGCGACTCTAAGAGAGTTCTTCACCTTAGAATCCACTAGTGTGGATGTAGACAGGGCTGCGTCACGTCTAACCAACTCCAGATTTGCCACTGAAAGGGCGGAGTTACACGTGGAATAAGCTACTGCCCTTGAAAGAAGTCTTAAGGAGGATTGTATATCCTGAAACTCTTCCCCTTGAAGACGCAGTGATAACGCCTTAGTAAGGTGATCTGCGTAAGATAAGGCATCTAAATTGGCTCTGTTAGACGCAATAGCTGTTTCCAACACTGCGGTTGGAATAGAAGCTGACGACGGTAATGATAGCTCTAAGTCTTCCGCCTCGTCGTCCATACGCAGAGGAACTCTCGGTATACCCTGACCTGCCGTGTCGAATTTATTCCTTGCATTAATGAAAGGCAGGTTGAGAGTATTTGCGGACAAGAAGCCTGCTTTCCCCGTCCTGGAAGCAAGTTTAAAAATAGCGTCGTTCAATAATTCAAATGTTCTTGCAACATTATTGGACTGCGACGGAAACTCGGGAGCGATGTCCCTGAACCGCTCGAAAAAATCAGAGTCCAATGACGCTATAATTCTCCTGTCCGGAAGCGCAGCAGTCTGGCCCGACGGAACAACTTGAGGAAGAAAGTGCCGGATGAAGTCCACGGCAGCTTTGTGTTGTTCCGAAAGGGATAGCTCCAATTCATCCGTATCCCTTTCACCATCCGGTCGGACCTCCCGATGTTCCCGGTCGTCCGCCCCCGATGCTTCGGCGGAGCGTACCGACCCAGCGCCGTCGGATAATTCTCGATCCGACACCGTTTCTGTCGGCTGCTGGGATGCTGCGATAAGCTGTGCTATCTGCACTAGAATGTCCGACGTCGAGACCTGCGGAGGAGCGGTCTTTCGCTGCTTCGCCGAGGGCAGCTCCGCATCAGATGGCTCCCGCATACTTTTCCTATGCGAACGTCCGGAGTCCATCGGTCTCGAATCCCTGGCTGCTGGATGGTGTGACCTGGTCGCCGAAGAATCCTTCATCGGCGAAGCTGGCAAAATATCGGAGGTCATGCAGCCAAGGTGCGGTCGTGTGCGCCGACGAGAAGAGGAAGCCTTAACAGACTCTGCGGACTGCTTATACAACGGAGCGTCCCGAGCGACGGACGTATGCTCCGCTAAAGACACATTTTGTACCACAACATCTGGTCCCAGATGTTGTTGTACGAGAGAGGGGCCTCTCTCGCTCGCGGCCCGGCTGGACCTGGACGAGCTAGGAACCGGACTAAAAGGCTTCCTCCGTTCTCGTTCACTATCCGCCGTCACTGGGTGTGCATCTATTATTTTTATAGTGCTCGCATCACCCAAAATTTCCTCTTGGACCGCATCGGACGAACCCGGCTGCCGAACCATTCGGTGAATGGACGCTACACCGGGCGAGCTAGCGGACGACATTTGTCTAATCTCCATGAGCACTTTTGCCGCTAGCTCTGTATTTATTTGTGACGACGGACGCACACTTGAAGAAGATAACATGGAAACATCACCCTGTTCTGGTTCCTCTGAAATAGAAACTGAGAGAGTAGAGTGACCTTGTGGAGAAAGAGCCGGCATCGCTCTTTCTCCAGAAACAACATATCGTGACACACGTTTCCAATGTTTCTCATCCCAATGTTCACATACAAGACAGGGATTAATGCGAGAACACTGACTACAATTAATGCAATAATCATGAAAGTCAGAGGAAGATTTCTTCCTATTACAATTTGAACAAAGTCCCTTCATTGTGAAAGAACAACAATAAGTCCTAGTTACTCGCAAAAACCCCTGACACAAAGATACATAATAACATGATCCATTAATAAATGAAAAAACAATTGCAAAACAAAATAATTTTGAAAAAATATTTTTTCAGAGAAGCCCAAGTTGCTGAAAAGTAACGTTGAGCCCCGATGGATCCGATGGCAAAGTGTGGTCAAAAATTTTAAAATTATATAAAATAATTAATGAGACACTTTCGGATAATATAAATGTATCTTATAATGAGATAAACTACCACAAAGGCAAACAGCCCCCCTCAAAAAAGGCTGTTGCCAATGAAAACAAACAGTGTAAACACAGTAGAAAACATGACTCCAGGCACTGAAAAAACTGGCCCGGAATCAGTCATCAATTACACTCTATCTGATGCAAAACAGAGACTCCCAGGGGAGAATCTGCAGAACATCAGATGGAAGATGCAGAACACAAACGTTATACACCCATGGGTGAAAACGTAACTATGGGGAAAATAACAGAAAACATTCTGTAACCAAGCAACTCTCCCAGGGAATTTTTAGAAATGAAACTTCTCAAAAATATGCCAAAAGCATGGGAGAATTGCAAGGGGGGACTTTAGAAGGTTAGGGGAGAGGAAACACTGAATAAGCAGTGCAGCAATTAGCAAGAATGACAACAAGAGGCGTTTGCCTCGAAAATAGGCAACTTAACATAATTTCAACAAAAAATTTTAAGTACAGCCCTGATTATTTTTTGCCACTTCTTTTTTCCTCTCCTCCTTCTATCCTCCTTAGAATCACATTTTCTCCAAGAATTACGTGTCTGGCATCCTTTAAACTGAGATTTACAAGCACAAAGATCAGTGAGATGTTGACTGATGAAGGGCCAAACAGAGAATGATATTTGGCGCCAATTTCGGGATGACTGCGTCACTGCGCATGCGCAGTAGAGTCGTACTATGGAGGTCCTTTAGGACATGATTTCTTTTTGTTTTGGATGCAAATTTTGGGGATTGGGGGGCAAAATTTGTGTTTGGCCCTGGTTTTTGTGGAGTTAGCACCAGCTAAGTCTGGGTCATTGGTACAGTATAAAAATATACATGTACTATCGAATGCAGTCACTGATAAGGGTGAAAGCTTGATATATATTCTTATTTTCGAGTCTTCTGTATCTGTATTTGTACGGTGTAGGGCCATCTGGCGTAAAAACACCGGGTGGGGAGCCGTTAGTGGCTTTTCGAGAGGGCAGATTGAAAGCCCTCCACTGTCTGCGCATGCACTATATTGTTGCCTAAGTGGTTCCAATCAACAGCGGTGCGGATAAAAAATGAATTCCGGTATTCTACGGTTTTAGCAGTTCTGACTTTATAGGCTCTGGTATTCTTAGATGTGTGTCTATCAACGATGTTTGAGTGACACAGTCAGTATATGATTTGCTTTTAATTTGCCTTCTGTTATGCTTTTGCAGAAATTTATCTGGGGGGATGGCTGGCACTGACCCCTCAATAATCTTGTAGAATTGTGTGAGCCTTTTATGTCTGCATCTAATCTGGAGCGCATCTAATTCCAGTTTGAGAAGCATTTTTGTGGAGGTGCCCTCATCTCTTGAGTGATAGTCACCTGTGATGAACCAGGCAGCTTTTCTTTGCACCCATTCCAGTTTATCAATATCCTTTTGTAGGTAAGGGTCCCATACTGTCGAACCGTATTCAATCACTGACCTGACCATTGCAATATATGCTTTTTTTTGCAGTTCTCGGGGCAGAATTTTAAATTTCTTCTCAAGAAGCCAGTGTATGAATTGGCTTTACTTACAATTTTGGATATGTGGGAGTCCCATTTCAGGTCCTGGGATAGTATCACCCCCAAGTATGGTGATTGGGAATCTTGTTTTAGAATTTGATTATCCAGGGTGTAGAAATGGGGTGACTTTTCATTAGTGGACATGAGATAGCATGTTTTTGCATTAAATTTCATGCCCCAGTTTGAAGCCCATTTTTTCCAATTGGATCAAGTCATTTTGGAGAATACTGTGATCAGCCTGTGATTTCATCGGGCGGTATAACAGGCAGTCATCAGCAAATAATCTTACCTGGGAATTTACTGAAAGCGGCAGGTCATTGATGTGGCATAAGAACAGTATGGGGCCCAGGACTGTACCCTGTGGTACACCTGACTCAACTGGGACCGATGTGGAGCCTTCACTGTCAATAACTACCTGCATGTGTCGTTTCGTGAGAAATGTGGTGAGCCAATCATGGATGGAGCCTTTGATGCCATAATGCTGAAGTTTATACAGAAGGTGTTTGTGTGGTACTGTATCAAAGGCTTTTGAGAAGTCGAGTATGATTATATCATTTTGTGTGTTATGTTCGTGATGTGTAAAAAAATCCTGCATTGTTGTAAGTAGCTGGGTCTCACATGAGAACCCTGATCTGAAGCCATGGTTTAGGTTTGTAAGGGTGCCTGTCGATTCCAGGTGAGTTAATAGATGTTTACAAATAATATGTTCCAAAAGCTTACAAGTAACTGATGTTAAAGATACAGGTCTATAGTTTTCGGCTAGGTGGACGTCTCCCTTTTTGTAGACAGGTGATATGTTGGCATTTAACCCGTCCTCGGGAAGTGTTCCTGTGTCAATTGACTTTTGGAAGATGCTGACTAGGCCTGGGGCTAGCTCTGCTGAGCACTCTTTCAGTATTTGGTTTGGGATATTATCAGGCCCTGTGGCTTTAGATGTATTTAATGATCTTAGCAATTTTTCAACACCGGTTGTTGTTATTGTGATTTTATCAATTTTCCTCGCCTCTGGTTCAACCATGGTTGGTAGCTGTGATTTATGGTCTTTAGTAAAGACGGATTTAAATTGGTCAAGTAGCACTTCAGCCTTATCTGTTGGATCATTTACAAGCTTCCCCTGTTTTTTCAAAGGTGGGACGCCTATGCGGTCTTGTTTCTTTGACTTATTATACTTCCAGAAGGGTTTTGAATTTCGGTTTTCGAGGCCTTCATTTATACATTTGTTTATGGATGTTATTTCTGCTAATTTATATTCCCTTTTACACTGTTTTTGGAATACTTTGAAATTGTTCCACTGTCCAGAATTCTTGGCCATGTTATATAATCGGGCTTTCCTTTTGGACATTTTCTTGAGGTGCTTATTGAACCAAGGTAACGAGGTATTTGGTCTAATAGTTTTGGATGGTATATTTCCAGACATTGAGGTACAAATGTGTTCTTTCAATGTATCCCACAATAGGTTTATGCCTTGTGTGTGTGCATTTGTAATGATTGTTTTACTAAGTTGTTTCATGTCATCTTTTAATAATATATCCCAACTGGCTTTTTTATAGATGAATATTTTTTGAGGCTTTACTTTATTGTGTTGTGGAGCTTGGTCAAGATCTGTTACCACCATTGCATGGTCACTGATCCCAGGGATGCTAGACAATGACTTAACCAGGAATGGATTGTTTGTAAAAACCAGATCAAGGATATTATCTAATCTGGTTGGCTCATTGTGGACTTGAGTCAGGCCATGGTTGGTCATCAAGTCAAGTAGGGCGTGTTGGACTTCCCTGTCTTGTGCCCCTGGCTTGACAATTTGTGCTTCCCAGTCAATGTCAGGGCAGTTGAAATCCCCTGCAATTATGATGTTATGGCCTCTCAGCTTGGGCATTAATTTTTCTAAAGATGCTGCAAGGTTTTTAATGTCAGCCATCTTTCTATGGGGCATGTAAAATGTTGCTACATACAAATCCTGTTTATTTGATAGTGTGATCTTGGACCATTCAATCTCACAGTCTGTAATTAGGTTTATCTCCTCGGTTGCTGGTATTTTCTGGTTTATGGCGGTAAACACCCCTCCCCTCCCCCCCCCCCCCCCCCCCCCCCCCCCCACCTCTGGTTTGTCTATCATTTCTGTGTATGATATAGTTGTCCGGAAAAACTTCACAAGATAATATGGCATCTTTGGATGGTACATTTCCAGGTGTTATCCCTCTAAGCTAGGATTCAGTACCGCAGATAATATCTGGTTTGCTATAGTCTATGGTCGCTTTGAGCTCTGACTGATGTTCTTTTACACTACGACAGTTTATGGTAAGTATCCTAAGGTTTTTTGGTGGTGGTGTTCGTTTTGTATTATTTTTTGTAATTGATTTTGTCCTTGATGACTGCGATGAGGACAGTCGGCTTTTTGGATGTTGTGGGCTACTAGTGAAGAGTGGGTTGAAATTTATGTCTGAGTAGACAGAGTCTATTGTGTCATTATCATTTTCAAGAGGATTGAACACGTTAGTCGTATGAAGCTCGTAGCTATTGAAGGTGAAGGTATCCAGGTTTAGGGTGTTGCATTTGCAGCAGTGCCAGGTTACTTGGCTGTGTTCGAGTTTATCTAACTCTTTTGAGCTAATTTCCTCACAGGATTTGTGGAACCAGATGTTACAGTTATCACAGCATATACCTTGGTCCGACCAATTTACTGGGTATTCGCAGAGGCCACATGGGAATATCAAAGCTTGGCGTGGTCCGGGATTTGTTTCGATATCACCTGATACACATAATAGTAAAAGTGAGATGTTGATATTTTTTATAATTGTCCTTTTTGAAGTTATAAGTTGGTGTATATGTCTGGATTTTGTTTGTAATGAGGTAATACAACTAAGTGTGGTATTTTGTATAATCTTGTCTGCCTTCCAGTGCTTATAGTTATTTAGTATCACTAAGGACATAAGTATCACTGATTGTAGGTAAATAAAGCGCAATTTTATCACTTTTGTGACTCATGGTAGACTGATTTCTTGGGTTGCTGCGTTGCCCAGCCCTGTAGATGGTTATGGTAATGTATATGCAATTCGGTGACTCTAGGTTGGTTTAGCATGGATTAACCCATACTCAACCGGGGGTGTCATGGATTTCATTAGAGATTTACGGTGATAGATAATGTGCATAAACGTTAACGGTAGTAAATAATAGTATTCTGTACTGTAATAGACGTAGTAATTTGTAGTCAGTTTCGTGGTTGTTGAGTGATACCGGTTCTGACGCTTACCAGGGTAACTTGGTTAGCATGGAGAAGCCCATTCTCACCAGTACTCTGGGGCAATCATATCCAGCAGTCTCTCCTTGTCTGTGTCAGGATTCTTTTATACCAGGCTTTGCTAGTAGGGGTTCAGGATGTACACCGTCTACATACAGCTTAAAATTGTAGTGTTTGTTTGTGATGTTGCTAGTCCCCCTTCATACCCTTCGGTAGGCTACCAGGTCTATTGTGGAGGATGGTGAGTGACAGTTGTTTCGGGCATTTATTTCCTTGATAGCATTGTTTAGTGTTGCGACTTGTTCTTGTAGCTTTTTATCTTGTTCTTCAAATACTGATATATCTTTGTGACCTTTTTTGGCATTCCAGTGCAGGATGGAGTAGACTGGTGTCTCCAGGAATGTTATGTTGACCTTGTCGTTTGAAGTTTGGAGCTCATCAATCTTATTTATATGCGTTAGGAGGTTGTCGATTTCCTGGTTTGTGTATGAGGTCAGTGCAATATATTGCTTATTTTTGGATGTTAGGTTGCATGTCCCTACCCAGATGTATATCCAAATTTTTTTATGTTGATTTTCTGCGATGGTTTTTGTAACTTGTTTCAATGTATCCTGAATTTTTAGGCCTGCCTTGCATTTCCAGGAGATGTTGTGTTCAGTCTGTGTATTGCTGTAACGTTTGACCCAGTTTCCCTTGCTGTCGGTGATTAGGAAAGGTGTCTAAATTTTTGTGGTGTTTGGGAAGTTATCAGGTACATTTAAATATTTTAGGATTTTGTTTACAGACATTAAAGAGATATTTCCTTCTGACTTATCAGATTAGTAAACAAAGAAGGAAGGGAAAGAAAAATATAAAAGTTGGCAAAAATTTGAGTTTCAATATGGCGGCCCACTGTGGGTCACGTTGTGGAGATTTTTTTGGGGAAAGTGCCAGTCAAAGTTTAGTTTAAAGACATGTCGGAACTAAAAATGGGTGAAAACCAAATCTATGAGGTATTTTTAACATATTAGACCGAGAATGGTGGAAAAAAAGTATGTCCAAAACTTAATTTAAAAGGATATTTGAGAAAAATTTTGTCCGCTGTTGATTTTTCCATCCGGCATCCATGCATGCGCACTCCCACAGTTCTTGAGTTCCCCTTAAAACTTGTTGGGGAAATTTTACCACAGATTTGAATGAGAGGAATCTGAACGTAGTGGGGTAACCACTACGTTGGGGTAGCTACTACTTTGAGATAGCTGAACTAGTTGGCCACTAGTTCAGCGATCCGAACGTAGTGGCTACCCCTCTACATTCAGATTCTTACCATTCAATCCTATAGAAAAAGTTCCCATCAAGTTTTTATGGGAACTCAAAACTCGAAATTAGGAATATTTCTCAAGCTTTCGCCCTTATTAGCGGCGGCAATCGATAGTACACGTATTTCCTTACATTTGAGCAGAGCTTATTGATACTAACTATGTTTTATTCTTTAATTACCGCCATTTGAATACTCGTGAGACGTCAACGGAGATTTCGAAATTGGCCATATTTTGGTTTAAATATAAAACAGTAAAAACAATAACCCGGTAATGGCGCCGAAACGAATAGACCTTTTCATCGATGCGGTATCGGAATCTCGATCTCATTCGCGCAGAGGAGGTCATCAAACTCAGTCGCATTCGCACAGAGCAGATTATCAACCCCCATCTGCGCAATTGCGATCGAATTTCCGATCCTACATCGATGAAAAGGTCTATTCGTTTCAGCGCCATTACCGGGTTATTGTTTTTACTGTTTTATATTTAAACAAAAACATGGCCGATTTCGATATCTCTGTTGACGCCTCACGTGTATTCAAATGACGGTAATTAAAGAATAAAACATAGTTTGGATCAATAAACACTGCCCAAATGTAAGGAAATACGTGTACTATCGATTGCAGCCGGTAATGAGGGCGAAAGCTTGATATATATTCCTAATTTCGAGTTTTGAGTTCCCATAAAAACTTGATGGGAACTTTTTCTATAGGATTGAATGGTAAGAATCTGAACGTAGAGGGGTAGCCACTACGTTCGGATCGCTGAACTAGTTCAGTAGATGGCCACTGGCTGCTAATCCTTCCTGTCGGACCATTAATAAAAATGAAACAACCTCCAAAATCCTATTATTGTTATAATACAGGTCCATTTCGGGCCCGTTTTGATGATTCGTCACACCCCTTATTTTTCTTTCGCCGAACTGTCCCAATTTTTCTGTCGGCGAAATGTCCAGACCCCACTGCCACCCGCAAAGTCATCGATCGAAAATGGGAGAGTCTTGAAAAAATATTCCTCATATACACATTTGCGAACCTCTCTGGTATCGTGATCCTCATTGAGATAATCTTGGAAAGATGTGAAGACCTCCGTCAAATTTTGTTGAGATGACATTTCTGATAATGACTTGTCAAAAGTTATTTTATTCTTTGATTGCTGGTTTCGTATGTTGATAAATTTTAAAAGCAAGCCTCCATGAATTGACAGGGAAATGGACATACGAGAAACAAGAAAATTTTGAATGCCAATGAAAGACGTGCATCTGTGTCCCAAAGTTTGACAACTTTGAACGGATCAACATGGGACCGAAACGGGCCAACGGGAACAGGAAGAATTCAACCCTGGAAGAATCGGACCCTGGAAGAATCGGACCTTTTTGTGGAAGAATCGGACCCTGGAAGAATCGACCCCTGGAAGAATCGGACCCTGAGCGGTTGGAAGAATCGGACATTTTTGGAAGAATCGGACCTCGGGTAATATTCGATGAGCATGGACAGCAGGAGTGAATTTTGGAAGAATCGGACCTCGAGTAATATTCGTTGAGCATGGGCAGCAGGAGTGAATGATATCAGAAGAACGTTTGAAGATAGAATTCTTTTTTATTTTTTCATATATATATCTTTATATTTTTAAACCATTTTTTGAGCAATAATAAATAACAGTAACAATAAATGAGTGACATTATATTTACAAAATTAAAGTTATACAGGGCACAAATCTTACTACAATCCTACAACAACCTGCTGGTGGAAACTGTATTTCTGTTGTATTTTTTCCACAGCTCCATCAATTGACCTTGTGTGTTCTGTGTCTTTTTCCTCTGGTACCTCTGTGTGTAACTTTCCTTCGCTCACCATCTTCACTTCGGTTGGAATATCTTTGGCTTCTGTGTAAAGAAGAGTCACCAGCACATAAAATGGCAAATTAGCCTTCGCTGCTCTCCTGTTCAATTTATGATGCCATCCTTCGACGTCGTTATTGGTTCTTACACTTCTTCCATACACTGACCACTCATCAACCTGAAATGACAAATGCATTAGTATGACCATATTTTTATCTGAATAGTGTATTGCCATTATGTTTTTCAATTTGTATCATCAAATCTCTCTGCATAGCATAGTGTATTGTCATTACGTTTTCCATTTGTGTCAAAACTTTCTACATAGCATATGTACTTATTTTTATTTGTTGTTTTTGTTTTTATACCACTATTGTTTATTGTGTTATTACGATTACGATTTATTTATTAAGTTTTGTTGCATCACTGTCAACTTTGCTTTTCAAGCTCTCAAAAGCTGGTATTATATCTTCAGCAGGAAGAAAGGGTAAGGCAAAAAACTTTCTAAGACATTTGTACACTTCATCGCGGCTGTTATATGATGGCTGAAAATAGCTTTTTACATTTGTTACTATTTCACATGTATCCAATATACAAATTGAACGGAATTCCGAAAAATAACATTATTATTTTTATTATTATTATTATTATTATTATTCACAACCCTTCTTGAATTATGATCTATGATTAAGTAGTAATTTTTTGATCGTCATTGTTACCTTTTACAAGTGTAATTAGCTTCAAAGAATGATTGCCGACCAAACCTGTTCACCATTTGAAAACATTACTGATTTGTAAATCATTGAGTTCTTGATCAAAGAGCTATGAACCACAAAATAAATACGGGATTATCAAAACACCGCTGATCTCATGTAACAACAGGGTGGGCAGGTGAAACCGCTCTGCCGACGACTTCTTGGTGGCTGCAAGAGAAGAAAACCAATATAGTCATTGAGTGGGCAAGAGAGGTGGGGGTCGTACCTCCATCTTCAATCCCAGTGCGTCTTCGGCGCGCGAACACTTCACGTACCATTTCTGCAGTCAACTACCCGTGGTCCGATTCTTCCACAAAAAGGTCCGATTCTTCCAGGGGCCGATTCTTCCAGGGTCCGATTCTTCCACAAAAAGGTCCGATTCTTCCAGGGTCCGATTCTTCCTGTATTCGGGCCAACAGGGGGACAAAACGGGTTCGACAAGATTCGGCCCTGGGAAGATTCGGATTTGGAATTTTCGGCCCTGAGAAGATTTGGCCGGGAAGATTCGGCCCGTGTACTCACTGATTGACTGCTAATTAGTCTATTCATGTTGTCTCAGGGGTTTAGCAATTGACATAATTGACAAGTGACAATATTATTGACAAGAGGTTTAAGGTAATTATTTATTAATTCTAATAGCATTATTTCACAACTTTACAACACAAAAACTCAAACACTACAATTTTACAAATTATATACATAAAAACAAATGTCACACAAAACACTGTTGGTAGTTCAAGTATAATCTTTTAAAGATATACAGATGTAATTACAAAAGTTATTTTTTAGTTTTTCCAAGTCTGTAAATTTTATTTGTAAACATGGAGGTATTCGGTCGTTCTAACATCAACGTCTCAAAAGTTGGTCCATAGTGAATCTATTTCCCTGTCAATTGCTGCTTATTCCCTTTAATATTTTCATATACAGGACGAATGATGAATGAAAAGTTTCAGGCGCGCCGAAGGCGCACAGGAACATTGTGAGATTTGAAATCCGATGAATGAGACGTTTCAGCGCGCCGAAGGCGCACAGGGGCGACGTGGGATTTGAAATTCGATGAATGAAACGTTTCAGCGCGCCAATGGCGCACAGGGTCGATGTGGGATTTGAAATCCCTTGCTACCCATATAACTTTATTTGCTTATTAATTCATCTTCAGGTTATGTGACGCTCGGTATATCATATGAGGGTCGTAGAGAGAGAGAGAGAGAGAGAGAGAGAGAGAGAGTGAGGGTGGGGTGGCAATAATAGTTAATTTAGTAAAGAAACAAACAATCTCGGCGGAAACTTCTAAGAGTCAATCAACTATAATAAAGAAATCTCTACAGAATATCATAATAAAAACAAATGCACATTGGCAATGAGAGAAACAACTTGCGAAGTACCGCCAAAACTAAACAAAATCGGCTGAAACTTCCAAGTGACGATAACAAAGCACATTTCTCATTTAGTGAAGTCACTGTCGAAGTTTAAAAAAAAACAATTCCAGAAGACAGTGAACAATATGTTTCAAGTCAATATTGATAGAATAGTTCTTGAAGTGACTGGGCATGTTTCAGTTTCTAATATTTTAGATTCAAATGTTGGACTTTTAATGAATGGACTGATTACATTCAAGCAGAGAAGTAAGAAATCTTTTTCACAAAACAGACAAAATTCTTATCAAAACACATTTAAAAAAAAATTTCCTCAAAATATATAAAATTCTGATAAAAAATCATTAAAATATATTCAGATAATAACTTTTCTAAATAACTGAATGAAATATAAATTTAAAAAAATTAAACATAAAGTGAGAAGATTCGGCCCACCACCAGGGCCGAATCTTCCCGGTCGAATCTTCCCCGATCCGACCATACTGACTAACATGAGATCGAAGGGAACAAAAACACAATGGTATGCTGAATATTTCATTCTCTACCCGCCGTGAAATATTTTCTGGCGCAGCCAATGATTAAACCCTATCATAATTTGGTCCGTTTTTATCCACTTCTGTCCCGTTGCGGAGGTCCATTTCGGCCATTCATTGTACCCTTATTTCTACCCTCTTTTCATTATCGGACGCGCGGACACAGGTCTATTCCTTCGATAACAACAATATAATAACACTTAATTCCCCCAGCCACTATTTTGTCGCGGTTATCAAATTACTTGATTAACCCTATGCTCCCACATTCCACCCCTACTGGCCTACGCCCCTTCTCTCCCTCAAACCCGGATATGAACACTTTGGTGATATCCCGCACCTCAGGGAAACCAGAGACTTCTTTGCTCTGACCTTCTCACGCCAATATCAGTAACAATCGTCGATGACTCCCTCTCTCTCCCTCTCTCTCTCTCTCTCTCTCTCTCTCTCTCTCTCTCTCTCTCTCTCGCTCTCTCTTTCGCTCTCTCTCTCTGAGGCGATGTTTATATCCCGTGTTGTCATCCTTTTTAGTCAGAGATCTTTGTTGAACAGTTCTCCCTTAACCCCCTTACTCGCGCATTCCGCCTTATCTTGGTATTGGAATTCCAAATATTCCGGAACATTAGTACATGTATATACACCATCAGCTGTCGGGAAGATTTACCAAATAGCTAAGATAATAATATTCTTATCCACCCAAGCTCACCCTTGATTGCTGCGGCATTATTCGACCGTGTTATCCGTCAACCTACATAGTTCTACAGAGTTTCCAAGCTCTTTAAAACCATTTTGGTTCAGAGGTACCACTTCTGTGCTATATGTTCTTCATGGTGCACTACCCTTTTCCAGACGCTTCTTCACACGGAAACCGTATTGACGCTGTTCCTCTCTAAAAGTTTCGGTTGATTAGGAATTCCTTTTCCCCCTCATTGTTTATTCGTGTTGTTTCTGTAGATGCCTCTAACCATGATGCTTATATTGCCCCCAAATACCCATAGGCACCTGTCTCTCACACACTAAGAGACAGGTGACTATGGGTATATTGCCCCCAAATACCCATAGTCACATGTCTCTCACACACTAAGAAGTCTGCGGCCACCTTCACCCTCTACCTTCGGGTAGGCGTCACTTTACGGCCCATGGATATAACTTTGCTTTTGTTTTAATTTAGTTCGAGTTTCCATTTGTTCCCACATCGCCCAGTAATCGCTAGCATTTTCACCAACCCCTCTTCGCTTTCGACTCTAGCGCTATGCTGGAGTGCATCTCATAAATCGTTGATGTACAGTGCAATGAGAATTTTCAGAAAGATACACTTTAAACTTTAAACAAATCTCACAAAGCACCAGTTTTTGTTGTTACGTTACCCAGACTAGGTTCACGTTTGTACAATGCTTTCGAAATTCCAACAAACTCGCCCCAAGAGCAAGCCTCAAGCTCTAGCCACATCCCCACCCATACTCTATCATATGCCCTTTTAACACCTGAAACGCAATAAACATATTTTTCTTTTTGTCGTTCGTTGTGTCTCTCATTTGGGAAAGTGTGAACAGATGGTCAATGACCTCCTTCCCTCCCCCCAAAACCTCGTCTATTCGATCATCCCCTTTAATCACCCATTGAGGACTTCACAGAAAGCCTTTCTTCCAATTTTGGTACTGACAGAGATCCATCGGTATTTATCCCACACTTCCTTTATCCCTTTTTTCAGTAGGTAGAGGTGCAGGCTGCAAGCCGAGAGGTTCTCGGTTCGAATCCCACCTGCGGCAACCGCGTTGTGTCCTTGGGCAAGACACTTCACCCCCATTGCCCGCGTGGGGGCACAGTGGCGCTGTGTACTAAGGCGTACTGCACGTCGATGGTGCACTTGTCTTCAACCAATGCTAACACTGCTTGTGTGGAGTTAGTATGTTGGGGAGCTGACAGTTGCTCGCTGTTGCTCGGTGGTTCTCTCCGGGTACTCCAGCTTCCTCCACCCATAAAACTATCATGGTCATGATTAGCCATTGTGCAGAAATATGTGACCTTAAACACCAATAAATAAATAATAAATAATAAATAAATATCCCCTTTTTGTGTATAAATGTGACCTTGCTTTCTCTTCACTCTTTGAGAACCATTTGTTTTTTATGGCCATGCAGAAAAGTTCCACTGGACTTCTACATAGTTCCTCTCGTTTGGCATTTTTGGTATTCCACCAATCCCTCCTGCTTCCTGTTTCTTAATTGAAAGACAACTTGTCGGACCACCTCTAATTTTATTTCGCCACATACAAAGTTCGACAAATTTTCCTCAACCTGCTTTTTGCACTCCGGTCGATTCTGATGTCACTTATCTTATTTCCCAGTTCTTGACTAATTCTGATGCGGTTTGGTCTTGATCGACTCTAATCACGCCCTCTGTTTTAATAATCTGGGAATGTCTTCCTTTGTTACTTCTATTTACTCACGTGTAAGAAATTTAATTTGGACCATTCGGGTTTTCTTACCGCCCTAAATGGGATTGCATTTCCTCTCCATCCGACTATCGTCTTTAATCTGATTTACTTTATTTCGTGCTTGTTGTTATTATTTTGCTACCACGGCCTCGTCACTCTCCATATTGAGATTTCTAATCCTCATGTAATCAACACATTTGTCGTTTCTGTCTTTGTAGTTTTTTTTCAATTCGCCATTCACTCTATACCCAAGACCCCGTGTTGGCACCCTAATCTTTCCTATACTTTCCTTACCCATCTCCGCGGGGCTCTCTACCATAGCATTTGCCATTTCCAGGACACTGACGCCCCAGTGTAAATTCCCAAACTTTGATTACAATTTCTGCAAACTGTGACCAGTTGGCATCCTTTCTGCGTTCCCAAATCTCCTAACAGCTTATTTTGCTTCTTGTTGGGTTTTGCCCCTGACTGTAACTGTAATCAAGTTGTGATAACTCTCCAGCTCCCTTTTACCACCATCGTCCACTTCCAACTCTATCACACTCCATAGAAAGGTTTCTGTGGGAATATAGTAAATTATCGTACGTCTGTCGTTCTTCTTCCAGGTCAATTTCCCCATACAGCTCGCATCTCTGTCCAAATCTTCAGATTGAGGTCATTTGAGTAGTTCTCGAATGCCTTCTTCCTATCACTTATTTGTCCATTAAAAATCCCCATCAGAATTAAACCGAGTATCCTATTTTCGAATTGCGCGATATCGAATCTAAGTATAGAGAAAAATTGAGTCATTTCTTTCATACTTCCACGGCACATTGCATGTACACAATCCCGAGAGCAACACTTTCGTTTGTTAAGCTAACCTTCACCCATACAATTTCTTGGATACCTCAGCCGGGGTTCTGACGTTTGCCTGATCTGTCGATGAGCGATGGTTTTAATACCTCTTTAATGTATATGCCTACCCCCTCTTTTTGACTTTCAGTTCGTCCTACATTCATATCCATTAGGGTTGCGGACTGGACCGAAAAATATCGGTACAGTTCGCGATCCAGGGCCACATGGCAAACGTTCATTGACTTGAGTGTTGGACCGTTGGCAGATGCCAGATGGTTCCAAATAAATCATTTGTAATTCTGTAACTCTACCTATTGGTCGTTTGTTTAAAATATAGCATAACCAGTTGTTAAAATTTAAAATAATAATGGAGCTTTCTGGAGAGTCGAATGATAGTGGAATTAGTGAATCGCCCAGTAATTCTAATACAGCGACAAATACAGAAACGATACCAAAACACAGGAGACTACGGGACTCGCACCTGGCAAAATATCCTTTCCCAGTATATGGGTATCTGTTTTCAGAAAAGAATGATACAGCTGGTGTTTTCTGATGTGTAAGATGTGCGGAAAGAATAAAGAAAGGTAGTGGAGCCAGTCCAACTTAAAAAAAGAAATTAAGAGGCACCATAAAGACATTTTCGATACAGTGATTGAACCATCAACCAAAAGACACACGTCCATGATGAACTATGTAAAAAAGACATCATAAACTGCATCATCATCAGAATCTATCCCGTTTCCACAAGGAATTGCAGTCGGTGAATCCGAGTTCAGGTCAGAAGAAAACTATAAGAAAGATAGTCTTCCATACGCGCAATGTAAACGAAATCTCGCTGAGATGATATGTTCAGATATTCAACCTGTATCTAGAGTGAATGACCCTGGATTTCTGCAGTACCCTTACACATTAAATCCAAGATACATAGTTCCTTCGAGAGACACAATGGACAATGAGATCACAAAGCTGTAAGACGATAGGAAAGCTACAGTGCAGAAACTATTTGAAAAAAACATCACATACTTCTGTGTCACTTTTGATATATGGACATCTGAGGCAAATTCCCCATACAGCCACTTACTTGGTCTTCCCAGTCATCATGTCTTAAGCAGGTCTCGCTTAAGCCCATGACACAAACCTCTCCCTCTCGACCAATTTTGCTGTCTCACTTGCCAATTTGTGAAGACCCTGAGGTTGCTGCTTCCCACCCTCAAAGTACCCGCGTCCCCTGCGATTCCCCTGCGGTGCAGTTCCTGATGTGTCCCTCAGCCGTTTAGTAAAGTGTAATATCGCGCATATGATACAGAAAGAATAGTGCATTAATCTGATTAGGCTTAATACGGCAGCGTAGAGCAGCCTCTAACCCCCACTAATTATCTTTAATTTCCAATATACCAACATGTAATCGCAAGACACTAAATTGTAGTTTCAAGATACTAACTTGTAAATACAAGTTATTACTATTTAGTATGTTGTCGTTTGAGTATGTGGGGGTATGCTTGGTTATCTAGTACTGTAGTATAGGATGGACTGTGTGTATCCCTGTAAGTGTCAGGTTTGCCCTTGCTACTGGTATCGCATGTTATGCTTGTTACTCGCCCATAGTGGCTATGGATAGTACGTAATGATAAGTTATATGGTGTTGTCGGATATGCTTGGTGGTCTAGTATGGTAGCATTGTATCGAACTTTTGTACCCATTTCAGACCATTCAGGACATTTAGCTTTGGAGTCACCTGTTAATTTACTAAAGCCATATAATGTACCGCCCTATGGGTGTTATGCAATTTCCGTACAATTAGATTGTTCTGGCTTTCACTCCAATACTGTGGAAGAGCCTCCATACCTTCTAGATAAAAACCTTTGTGAATCCTAGTTCCCAGATTACAGCCGAATTCAGGGCACAAGTGAACAAGTCGGGACTAAAGTGGATATTGATGAATTACTGTCGAGTAATCTAAAAAAAACATGGTTTGGTGACTATTCAGACTACTAAGGTTTAATCTCAAGATACTGGTTTCGGGACTATTGAAGAGGGGGCAGTTTTGGGGACGGATGTAAATGGTTTGGGGACTACTTGGGATTTGGGTGACCGAAGAGAGTGGTGCCTTGGGAACATTCAAGGAATAACTGGGACTATTGGTGGCTTAAGATAGTGATTGTTTGGTGTAGTAGTTGCTGTTGTAGTTGTTGGCGTAGTGGTATATTTAGTCGATGGTTTAGTAGTTGTAGTGGTTAGTGTAGCAGGTGTTGTGGTTGCTGTTGACGTTATTGGTGTCATAGCTGCGGTGGTTAGAGTTGTAGTAGCAGGTAATGATATGGTAAGTGCTGCAGTTGTGGTTGTTGGTGTCATAGCTATTTCGATTGGTGCAGTAGCTGTAGTGGTACGTGTTGTTATGGGATTGGTAGATGTAGTGACCGAAGTCGTACTCCCGTCAATTAAATTGTAATTACAAGTTAATAACTTATAATTACATGTTATTAAATGTAATTGTAAGTTAGCTAACTTGAAATTACAAGTTTGCTAAATTGATATTACAAGGTAACCACGTGTAACTACAAGATAGTACCTTGTAATTACACGTCAGTATCCTGTAAATACAATTTAGTTCCCTGTAATTACAAGTTAATATCTTGCAATTACAAGTTATTATATTGTAATTACAACATATTAACTGAAGGCCAGTGACGGCCCAACGTTGGCGTATCTATACCTCAGCTAATAACAGTTGTTTTGTCTGATGTCAAATGATGTGCTTCGCACACTGACGTGAAATTCAAGATATTCTTTGGCATCACTGCTGGATCGCGCTCACGAAAACGGATCCGCACGATAACCCCCTTGAAGGGTTATATCCTTTGTTTATTTATTTGATGTGATTTTCTTTCTCAGAACTGCCCATTGTCAAACTAGGCTGATATGACTCCAAACTCGCCGATCTCGGTCGATATGAACAAGCTAGAGTTGTCCTCCTTGATTCGTTACTGGGCGCTACCTATTTGTTTATGACGAAATAATTCATAATTATTGATGGAACACAATCAGAAATATTGTTTTCAGGAATTATGGAGTGGTTTGAAGCCGAGACTGTGTATGGTGTATTAATTAATGATGACAATAAGTAAGGATAGGGCGAATGAAGAGAAGAAAGAAGAGAGTAGAACAGGAATATCAACTCAAACTAAAATTCAGAGTCGTAAGCGGAGATTCGAAGTGGGAGAAGTGGTAGTTCAGCTGGACTTGGAAAAAGGAACGTCGGACTTTGTGATAAGAATGAAAAACAATAAGGCTTTCAGAAAATTGTAAGATAATTACAATTAGTAGCATGTCTCACGCGTTTCAGGGAAAGATTGCTGAACCTCGCCCCGGACCTAGGAAGTGACGTAATAGTCATGTGACCCAGCGACGCCATGCTGGGTTCTCATGATAACCCGCGCGAGCGGCTATGTTGAAACGGCATTACCATAATGACACGTGGCGTCAATGCGCACGCGCAGCGCTTCTTGTTTATTATGACACGTGTTTCCGTCGTCCATTTTGTATACGGGGGCCGCCATCTCGGTTTCTATAATGGTACGTGGTTGCTATGTGACCCCAAACCCTGTAATAGGACAGGGATATGTTCGAAGTGCGTGTTTGATTGAATAGCGAGTATATCTAATTACCCAAAAGGACCCGACAACATCGCCAATACACCAGAAATACTCTTTAATCACCGAAACGATTTCGAATTCTTGGGGAACCCTCGTTATGAGAGGGGCACTTAGTGCTATAGGATCAGAAAGGATTCTAAAGGGTGTGTTCGATTGAACTAGCGTACATTTGCTGGTTTGGATCTTCCCAGAATCCCCATTTTTCTGAATCGTCTCTTAACTCTAGCATGGAACTATTTATCTAGTTCGGATTCCTGGAGAATCCTCGACTTCTGTCTATGTACGTATGTTATTGTTTCTGTCTACCGGACCCCATTTGTTTGTACCGGAGTACTCTCCAGTAGAATAGAAGAGTCCATCAGTTTAGAACACTGTTTGCTCATTGTTACTATTTTTTGCTTTCCTGGTCTGTTCTGAATAGTTCTAACCCCATTCTGGATACTCTCGTCCTTATTCCAAACATGTTTCGTTTATCCGCATCATCCAACTAGAAAATAATAAACCGGACAAGAACAGTACCTTGGAATTTTTCTTGGACTTATCTAAAGCATTTGACACGATAAATCATGAAATACTATTAGGTAAACTGGAAAAGTATGGCATACGTGGTGTCACTAACAGATAGCTAAGAAGCTACCTGTCTAACAGATCGCAGAGTGTTATGTATGAAGAACATAAACCAGACTTTGCCATCCAGTGCTGTGGTGTTCAACAGGGGTCAATTCTAGGACCGGTGTTTTTCCTTCTTTATATCAACGATGTTAGTAACACAACCTCACTCAACATTTTATCATTTGCTTATGACACCACTTCGCACTGCTCAGGGTCCCATAATAATCTCATAACAACGTATTTTAATGATGAAATTAAAAAAAAAAACTATTTGAATGGTGCTCTGCTCACCAGCTAATGTTGAATGCGAAAAAAACATGCACACTGTTTTGAGCCCAAATGAAAGAAGCAATAATAATGTTTGCCAAGAGCTAAAAATAAATAACCAAATAATAAACAAGGTTGGGACCTCCGAAACCGAAAAAGCCCTGAAGTTTCTTGGAACAAGCATTGATGAACATTTGACCCACAAGGCTCACATATCTCAATTATGTTCCAAAATAGCACCCGCGAACTATAGTCTTAACAAGACTTCTCCCCATGGTGCCATGAAAATACTATATTACGCCTTAATACACAGCCAACTACTATACGGAATCCAGGTATGGGGGAGTTCCAGGGCGACTGAAAAACTTGTGCACAGGAAAAAGCGATCACTACGAATAATTAACAACAGAAAATACAAAGAAGTCCATACAGACCCCTATTCAGGAAAGACAGATTACTTTAAGGTTGATGACTTGTGTAAACTACATGCTGTGCTGTTCGTCATTGACTGGAAACATGGTAGATTACCAGCGTCATTTAATGATATATTTAGTGTAGTAGACAATCAATCTGGTAGGTGTAGCAGACAATTTCGCCTCCTACATATAGAGAAAACACGGACCAAATCTCTTGATAATCTCCCTTTATACTCCTTTCCGAAACTTTGGAACGCTCTT
The DNA here is from genome assembly GCA_031216915.1 of Pictodentalium vernedei. Taxonomy (NCBI): domain Eukaryota; kingdom Metazoa; phylum Mollusca; class Scaphopoda; order Dentaliida; family Dentaliidae; genus Pictodentalium; species Pictodentalium vernedei. The sequence continues at coordinate 145,903,559 of CM062289.1, read as the reverse complement.
GACGACGCCACTCGAAAGACCAGTGACAGAAACGAGTTTAAGAAAAACTTGACTTCCAAGTTTCTTTCATCATATTCCGCTTTTGTCAATTGTGATAATCCCTATTGTCCGGATTGTACATAGTAAACTTGTAATCAGGAATAACTTTAACGTTTACATAACGGAACAGACGTATCCTCTACTCTGCTGTTTATCTGGAACCCTCGCGCTGACCAAACGTGCTGCGCACTCCGACTGCCCAACAAGTACAACAAAGAGCACGTTCAATACACCCAATAGGAGTCTGCTGTCAGTAATATCGACACAACGATACTGCTAATCCGAAGAACACAAAGCTCCCAATAGCTATCTGTCAAAGGGGCTAAGTCCAAAGAGATTAACGAAATACACTACTGCTAGTGCTCAGTAAGTTATTCATGCACAAGAAAGATGCAAGACCTGTCTGCAAGCGCATTCATTGAACAACCCCTGCATGGTGCCCTTTGAATTCGCCGGCCGACAAGAACGCCCAGTGCACGCAGTCCTGTTCCTCGATTACTCCCAGAAAGCCATGGAGTACTTGAAGGGCCTTAGCGTAGAGTAATGGAGTAGTTACCAGAGCAGCTTGTTTGGTACCAATGTATCAATCCCTAACCATCAATCTCCCTCTGGCTTTTTTGTGCTGGAAAACATTCCGCTATTACATCTTCACAATGAAATCACTCGAGCTCCGCCCCAACTTAGCGTCACACCCCTTTTTCACTTTTTTTGAGTAAGTACCATTTGGTCACAGTCTGTTTGCAACTACTACACACCTTTCCAGGGGGTGACATGTAGACAGTCAATCTGGCTAGGCCACCCCCTACAGTACACTGTTCATTAAACGTATGAATTATATGATTTGTAACCATTATTGTATTTGTAACCATCTATGTATACTGTAAATAAATTATCTGAATATGAATTCAATCAGACCACTTTACTGATCACTCCATTCATCTAAACACCACCCACTGTCACATTGCTATCTGATACAACGGTTCGTAAGAGTTCCAAGAGTCATTTGAGTAGTGACCGGAACAGGCATTGCCCTAACAACTTGAATCCCATTGCGCAAATGAGCTATCGAATAGTGACTAGAACAGGCATCGCGTAGACGACTAGAATCCCATCGAGTAAATGATCTATTAAGCAATTGCTCGAACGAGTGATTCCGCACACGCCTCTTCGACTCCTCTCGTAAAAGGGATTGTATACCCACAGATGCCCCCCCCCCCTCCCAAGGATTCTATAGGGATTCCATAAGTCGGATTCCAAGCTCGTATGTCTTAAATTATCTATCTTATCATCAGCATGTATTGTATTCGCCCTTACTATGATGTTCCACCAGCCTTGTAGCCTTACACATTTACTATTAGATGCCACTATTTTGCCTTGTGCTAGAGTGTCTCATCAGCACTAACTTGTGGCACTACCATGGCTCTCAGTAGCAACCATTACACTAATGTCGCTGCAGGTCCCAGTTAGTCTTCCACTTCTAGAAGTAGAATACAGTCTGCTTCCTCGAACAACTTTTTCATGCCTGTTCCAGATTCCTCTAAGGAGCCATTGTTTGGTGGCTGGATACGTCCTTTCTCAAACAACTCAAATCCCATCGAGCAAATGAGCTATCGAGCATTTGTTCGTCCGAGTGACTCCACATACGACTTATTTCGGAAAAAGGGACGCCGGCAACAACCCAAGTATGTGATGGGGTGCTAAGAAACATGGGTCATGATTTCAACAAATTTAAGCCATCGAACAGTGACTGGAAAAAGCACTTCTCGAACGACTGAATCTGGGCTATTCTGTTGAAAAAAAGTTATAGAAAGGGGTGACCTGTACTTCTTTGATTATTGTGTCCTGGACCTCGTCGATTGAAGACATGTTGCCGGCTCGGTGCAGCTACTATTCTAAGGAAGGTATTTGCAAGGTCTGATAATGCCAGAAAACACAAGCAGAACCACTGTCCCAAAATGGGAATCTGTAGTGGAAAAATCTCCGATAACCTGAGACAATGATCGGCTGGAATAAAGCTGCTTTCGATTTTTTACGCGATGCAGACAAGGAAGAAATGGATACCTTTCTTCGAGCAGTCGGTGAAGATTCGATTACCCGTATGTGCAGTTGTACTACCAACACCATTGAAGATTGGATATGAATTCGATGGAATTTGGTGACCTACAAGAACACGAGAGTGCACTGAAGTTGCTTACCTACAAGGATAGGATGTATCACTGGATATAAAAAGAAGTATATAACGAAGGAGTTGCTTTCTCTCGTCACTCACCATCCCAGTTCTAGCCGAAGCTCTGAGAAAAGTATAAAAAGGATGTATGGACACCAAATATTCATTTGTTCTGCGACCACGAAAGAGTAAGGACATAGCAAATCCTCACTGCGAGTACTGTGGAAAAACATTTTCTCGAAAGTTTCAACAGGAAGAGACACAAAGAATGCTCAAAGATACAAACGGAAAAACCCGAGAACACCGAAAGACTCAACGGAAATAGAAAGCTGATGTGATTTTTATGCTAATCGGAGTAAAGCCAAAACAGTGATCGAGACCGCTCATAATGATTTTATACAATGCATCCATCGTTGTGCCAAGAACTTTTTGGATGATAATGTGTCATTGACTGAAACAGAGATAGCTCAGCTGACCCCACACCAAATCCCGAGGTTAACCTTACCAAAGGATAAACTGTCTTACCGGAAAAAGACAAATCACACAGAAAGGACGATTTTTAGGGAAGTTGGTCAAACCCGTCGTCAATATATTATCAGATATCCCTAGCCGATATAAAGGGAGTACTTGAATCAAATTTGCCATTTGTAAACTGACCTTCGAATAGAGCGGACACAATGCACTAATGTCGTAGTTAATCACCACGAAACTATTCACCAATGGAAGATTTGGAATGGGAACTATCTGAGTAGTAGTGTATGTACCTTTCAGGGGCTATTGGCAGGATCTCATTGCAGAATCTCATGTGACGTCATAGTCACGTGACCCAGTGCCGCCATGTTGTGTTGTTATGGTAACCCGCGTAAGCGGCCATGTTGTGACGTCATCTCCATAGTGATACGTGGTGTGAGTGCGCATGCGCAGCGCGTGTTGTTAGGGTGATACGTGTTTCCGTCATCCATTTTGTATACTGGAGGCCGCCATCTTGGTTTTTATGGTAGCACGTGATTGCTATGTTACACAATTTTTCTGCAATAAGACGGGGTATGTTTAGAGGGTGTGTTCCTTTGTACAGGAGTATATTCCCGATTCGTAGAATTACCACAAACAACCCGACAAGTTTTACTATTTCGAATTCTTCCAGAATTTTCTGCTTTTATCTATATATGCAATAGTTATCGTCTATCTGGCCATGTTCCTTTGTTCTGGAGTATACTCCAGTAGCGTAGAAGAGCCTATTAGTTGGAACAGTTTACCTTATTATTACTATATTTAGCAGTTTCTGGTCTATTCTTGTTAGTTCTAACCCTATTCGAAGTACTCTTGTTGTTTCATTTATCTAGATAATAACTAACCAATCAGACTGCTTGATTTCCCATAACCTGCATGCAGAGTTATCTCCCTTCTGTATAACAAAAGCATTCCCCAAAACCCAATAAGCAATCGAACAGTTACTGATAAACCACTGCTCGAATGACTCGAATCCCATCGAGCAAATGAGCTTTAGAGTAATTGCTCGATCGAGTGACTCAGCATATTGCTCGAACGACTCGAATCCCAGCGAGCAAATGAGCCAACGAGCAATTGCTCGTTCGAGTGACTCCTCGAACGACTCATTTCAGTATTTGAGGATACCTATGGCTCAGGTATTGTATTATCTGAGGATACCTATCGATGATACCTTTTAGAGGATACTTATCTGAGGATACTATTACCTGTACCACAAGACATAACTATCCCAAATATCCCTTATAAGCCATCGAGCAGTTACTGAAAAGTCATTGCTCGAACGACTCGAATCCCATCGAGCAAATGAGCCAACGAGCAATTGCTCGTTCGAGTGACTCCTCGAACGACTCATTTCAGTATTTGAGGATACCTATGGCCCAGGTATTGTATTATCTGAGGATACCTATCGATGATACCTTTTAGAGGATACTTATCTGAGGATACTATTACCTGTACCACAAGACATAACTATCCCAAATATCCCTTATAAGCCATCGAGCAGTTACTGAAAAGTCATTGCTCGAACGACTCGAATCCCATCGAGCAAATGAGCCAACGAGCAATTGCTCGTTCGAGTGACTCCTCGAACGACTCTTCGACTCATTTCAGTATTTGTGGATACCTATGACATGGCTACGTATCAGTTGAGGATACCCTTTGAGGATACTAAATTGAGGATACCTATGGCCTGGTATTGTTGGAGGATACCTGTTGTAGAAACCTTACATCTGTGTACTTCCCGTTATTCTGCCCCATATCTCATCCATTACTTCCTAGCTATACCTATCTCATAGGATTGCTTTGTTTTATTATATGGCTGGTATATATAGTACGTTATGGTAGACCTAGTGATTTTGTGGGGGTGGGGGTAATGCTTGGTAGTTTAGAACGGTAGTATAGCATTAGCTGTACATATCCCTGTAGGTCTCTTGCTGGCCCTTGGTACTACTGATCCACCAGGTGCTTCATATTATTGAGCGATATTCTGGGGGTGGGGGTCAATGCCTGGTATTACAGAACGGCAGCAGAGTATGGTTGGTATATTCCCCTACAGATCCCATCCTAACCGTTGATAGTATTAACCTACCAAATGCTTTGTATCATCCTGTTACTGGTAAGGTGGTACGTAATACCAGTAGATCCTACCTTATTCCAAGTATTCTTGTTGCTTCATTTATCTAGATCATTTATATAAATTATAACTAAGCAACCAAATTGCTTGATTTCCCATAATCTGTATGCAGAGTTATCTCCCTTGTGTATAATAAAAGCCTATATCCAATGGCCATATCCCCGGGTACCCCAATTTCGGCACCCCTTTTTTAAGAATCCCATTTGTGGAATCCTTTTTTTTCTGAAATGAGGATAAGAGTCGTATTAAAAATCCCTCAATGAGGGATTTTTAATACGACTCTTATCCTCATTTCAGAAAAAAGGGATTCCACAAATGGGATTCCTAAAAAGGGATTCCGCAAATGGGATTCCTTCTGGAGAATCCCTTTTTTCTGAAATGAGGATAAGAGTCGTATTAAAAATCCCTCAATGAGGTCTAATTTACTATGACTCTTATCCTCATTTGACAAAAAAGGGATTCTCCAGAAGGAATCCCATTTGCAGAATCCCTTTTTAGGAATCCCATTTGTGGAATCCCTTTTTTCTAAAATGAGGATAAGAGTCGTATTAAAAATCCATAGGCTTTTATTACACACAAGGGAGATAACTCTGCATACAGATTGTTTGTGGTAATTCTACGAATCGAGAAAATACTCCTGTACTCCTGTACAAAGGAACACACCCTCTAAACATACCCCCTCTTATGGCAGAAAAATTAGGTAACACAGCAATCACGTGCTACCATAAAAACCAAGATGACGGCCTCCAGTATACAAAATGGATGACGGGAACACGTATCACCCTAACAACACGCGCTGCGCATGCGCACTCACACCACGTATCACTATGGAGATGACGTCACAACATGGCCGCTCACGCGGGTTACCATGACAACACAACATGGCGGCACTGGGTCACGTGACTATGACGTCACATGAGATCCTGCAATGAGATCCTGCCAATAGCCCCTGAAAGGTACATACACTACTACTTATCTGGAACCCAAGACGAAGATATGGAATACGAAGAAGGCGATTCTGCTTTAGTAATGGGAAATATTGTCCAAAGTGGCAATAACGAATACTAAGAAGATTTTGACGACCCCATGAACAAGTATATCGAGGTTGCAAGGGATAAGGAAGATGCAGATGAAGCAGCATATATAGCACTTCAAAAGAGTGCCAGAGAAGCCACCGGCGCGAATAACATTTATGCGCGGATGTACATTAAGACTTTTTCAAGGATCCAATACATAAGAATATTCAAGAGACTGCCAAGCTTCTTCGTGAAGAAAGAATATGACTTTGAAGAATCCCAGAAATGTGCCTTGGAGAAGCGGACATTTCTGTTCGACGACCTCATGGCAAAATCCTCGTTCAAAGTGGAAGATGATGAAGAAGAAAAGAGACCAGAAAAAAGTATAAAATGGGCCGTTGTATGAAAATAAATTAATTTCTATTCCGAACTCCGAAGAATAAAGATGATTGTGTCAACAACAGTGCTCAGATTCAAAGATGACATACATATCTTCAAGAATAATACCGGATCAAAGCTGACTTCCCAATAATTGCCCCAAGTGAATGGTGTTGTAGATTGAGCCAAGAGAAGAAACCATGACGAGCACATAGGGGTTGGGGGAATGAAACACAAATGAATGGATACGCCTTATGACCAATCGTTGACCAACGAAGATATAGAGAACGAAGAGTCAAAGAAGAATGAAGCTACCAGTCAAACTACAAATACGAGAACGAAACAGATGTCAAAGGCAGCTCCCATCAAGTAAGAAACGAAGAAAACTGAAGTTCTACAAACTACAGACGAACACAAGAACGACGTTTCCACTTAAACTACGAAGAACAGCGAAGCATCCTTAAGACAAGACGAACGCGACTCCTGGGACGGAACCCATCCAGATGGAACTGCAAGACTGAAGTTTCCACTAAAACTACGAAGCAGCCTTAACCCTTTACCCAACGCAGTCGATATCAAAATTCATTATTTTAAATACCATTTTTTCAATTTTTTCAAAAAATTTCAACAAAACCATATCATGTGACCCCTTGTTGGAACGAGCCCGACGAGCTCGTTCCAACGAGGGTTCACATGATATGGTTTTGTTGAAATTGTTTGAAACATAATATTTTTTCAACTGCTGAATTTGCATATTACGCAGGCGGATGTCGCCGATCCGTTGGGTAAAGGGTTAAGACAAGAGAACGAACGCGACTCCAGGGTCGGAACCCATCCAGATGGAACTTCAAGACTGAGGTTTCCACTAAAGTTACGAAACAGCCTAAAGACAAGGAAAAGAAAAAATGCCAAAGGCAACCCAACTCAAGAATTATGTTGTTACTCAGAAGAAAGAAACCAACCGAACACCAGCAAGCAAAGAAACCAATGATGCAAACCTGTTGGAAGCAAGAGAAATCAAAGCAACCAACAAACCCAAGCCACCAGCGTTCAATGTGCAAACGTGTTTTATCAATAATAAAGACCTAGCCAGAGTGAAACAACAGGAACAAGCTCCATTGGAGACCAACAAGAAGTCTGGGATCAGATGGTTACACCATGATGCAGTAAGAAGAGAGAGGAAGAACTACAGAACTCTCAAAAATGTATTCGGCGAAGAAGATGCCTTGAGCAATTGAACTGTAAGTCTGCACGGGATTTGAACGCACAGAGATAAAAGGACATGGCGAAACATTACATGAGAATATATAACATTCCATTCATTTTTTATTCTGTTACCTTGTTCACAACAAACAATCACTTCCGATTCTGTGGGTCTTCTTATGACGATAAAGATTACATTTCTTTGTGAAGCCATTGGTGGTCTAAAGCAAAATGATGACGTTGTGGCGGTATCCTCCCTTTTACACCCTGCGGAATGGGTTGACCAGATATCCTCAGATAAATACCCCAAAATGTATCCTCAACGGGTATCCTCAAGTGATACATTGCAATGCCATAAGTATCCCCAAATACCGAGATGAGTCGTAGAGTCGTAGGTGGAGTCACTCTATAGCTCATTTGGTTGATGAGATTCGAGTCGCAAGAGCATTTGCTCATGGAGCAATTACTCTCATGGCCCTCAGCTCATTCGATGAAATCATCAACCTTGTTTCTCGGCACCCCACTTACAGAATCCTTTTAAGACCATAGAATCCCTTTTTTTCTAAAATGAGATGAAGAGCCATACGTGGTGTCACTCGTTCGGGAAATTGCTCGACCGCTCATTTGCTCAATGGCTTCGTGTCGCCCGAGAGATGTCTGTGACCACTATTCGACAGCTTATTTGTTCGATAAGATTCGAGCCGTTTGAGTAATACCTATCCCTGCTCTATTGTCTTTTGGGTTTGAAAATCAAAGAGGCCTTCCTTGCACACAAGGGAGGTAACTTTTATGGTTAGGTACAGATTATGGGAAATCAAGCAATCTGACTGATGGTTATAAGATTTGGACAGGTACAGAGGTCGTAACAAAGGGTAGTCAAGAGTAGCTAGGACTAGATTAACTGCTATGGTTAGAGTTGCTAGAATAGCGTCTGTAACAGGTAGAAACCGAGGATTTTGTGGGAAAACTAAACTAATAAAACAGTCATTCTAAATGAGGATTTGGAGGAAAATCCGAACCAGTAAAGTACCGCAGTGTAATAAAACATACACTATAGCACAACGTACTACTCTTATAAGCCCCAAATGGGGCTTCGCTAAGTCCGTTGCGGGAGTTCTGGCTCGTTTCTGGTGATTTGGTGGAAATTGCCGGGTTGTTTGTGGTCATTAGATTCACTCCCATTAAATCGAACACACCCTCAGAACATACCCCTGTCGCATACTAGGGTTTGGGGTCACATAGCAACCACGTGCTACCACAGAAACCAAGATAGCGGCCTCCAGTATACAAAATGGACGACGGAAACACCTATCACACTAACAACATCCGCACTAACACCATGTGTCACTGTAGTCGCGCGAGTTACCATGACACCATAACATGATGCCACTGGGTCATGTGACTATGACGCCACTTCCGAGGTCCACTACCGAAATCCATAAGATTAGGGACGAGTCATGTTTCTTTGTTTCCCGTAAGTAGCTAACTCATGTTGGACGCAAAATGAAAAGGAGTATTTGTACTGAACATATTTTGTCGAATCACGAATGAAATGGCTATACTTCAAATCTTTCTCGCAAGTTTTGAGCTCTGAAAGTAAGTCTGCTCGGAACCTCAGAATTTTGGTAGCCCTTTCGAAAATCTCTCATGGGTGAAGATTTCAGAAATAATAGGTTTTTAAAAGCATGTAAGTTATTGTAAAATTTTCATTCAATTAAAATACCCGAGTTCCAGGTTAATTTTGAACAAGATATAACAGACATTGACAAAAGAAGCTGAATGACTTGCATTTTAATTACTTTTGGTCGGACCAGACCGCTTTGGACCGGCCCAGGCAGCTGAACCGGACCGTTAGGGGCTGCACCGTTCCGGACTGACCGTTCCGGACTGACCGTTCCGGACTGGGCCGCCTGATCGGGGACCGGACAACCCTAGGTGGTCCAATCCTGGTCCGCATCACTGAGGAAGTCCAACAAGTATCCTCCAAAAGGTATCTTCAAAAGGTAATCTCTAATAGTACATCACCATGTCATAAGTATCCTCAAATATCCAGATGAGTCGTACAACTATTATTATTATTGAGTTGTACTTGCGGTCACTAGTTCGAGCAATTGTTCTGTAACCTATTTGCTCGCCAAGATTCGAATCGTTCGAGCAATGGCTTTTCCAGTCACTGCTCGATGGCTCATTTGTTGAAATTATGATCCATGTTTCTTGACATCCCACTGTTGGCACAACATCACATTCCTGGGTTGTTGTCGGCGTCGCTTTTACCGAAATAAGTCGTAGATCGTATGTGGAATCACTCGATCCAGCAAATGCTCGATAGCTCACTTGCACGATGGGATTCATTCAGTAACTGCTTGATCGCTCATTTGGTGAACTTGGAATAGGTATAAAAAAGTTGTTCGAGCAAGCAGAATGTATCCGATCGCTTCTAGTAGTGGAAGACAACTTTGATAGCGATATAAACTGGGACCCGTCGCGGCATTAATGTAATGATTGCTACTGAAAGTCTGAGAGCCATACCAGCGCCACAATTTAGTAGTGGTGAGACACTCTAGCGCAAGGCAGAATAGTTGTATATTTAAGGAATAGTGCATGGCTTGGAGTTGACTACGCCCATATAGTGCCCAGAGAGGTGGTGTAGTTCCCGCCGCGAAGCGGAGGGAACTACACCACCTCACTGGGCACTATATGGGCGTAGTCAACGATAAGACATGCACTAATCCTTATATTATATCGAACACCCATCAAGAAAAACATCTGTCCGATTTGTTAATCTATTACCAAGGTAGCAGCCCTACCAACCAGCGTTATATAGAAAAAAATACCATGTAGTTTTTAAAAAACATTTTCTTCTTCCAAAACACGGCTAACTTGGATTATTCATATGAGCAGAAGACAGATTTTGAATCGGTCGGCAAGGGTAAACAAAACATTTCCCCCAAACGGAACTGTGTATTCTAGAATCGCGCAACTCGCGATTGAAAACTAAAATTTTCGAAATTTGACAGCGCAGTTTGATAATTTCCACACATTTGTCACACGTATACATTACCGAATGGGTCAGCACGGGATACAAACACCGAAGATTCAACTGAATTCCATTATTTATTCGTTTACTGCCCAAAACATTCAATTAAATAACGAAATAATATGAGCAGCGAAACAAACGATTTTTCATATCCGGACGCGTTCTCATGAAAGTTGGACCCAGGTATTGATCATTCTCTTCGAAACGCGATATGGATCATCTTCTCAAGGAATAAAATGAACGCCTCGAAAAATGTGACTTCAACAATGGAAAAGCGATACATTTTTCCACAAAGATTTCTTTCCGGGTCGTTTTGTGGATGTTGTGCCTCTGTGAATCGATTTTTAAATTTAGCCTGATTAGTTTTATTCGCCCAGTATGAAAAGAAAACTGATATAGTAGTGTGCTAAAAATAGAAAACGTGTAGTGTCTGGGTGTAGTGCCTGGCCAGTTCTGTGGATGCAAACTACACGAAATAGGGTATCATCGTTCAGCCAATCAGAATGCAATGAAGTCACGTGAGATATAATATAATAAAAATAGTGCATGGCTGCAAGGCTGATAGAAGACCATTGTAAGGGTGAATACAACACAGGCTGATCATAGGACATATAACTGAAGACATGGTTGAAGTCGATGGTAAGAATACCAGGGGCTGTATACGAGCTAGGAATCCCACTTACGAATCCCTCTAGAATCCCTTTTTTGAGGAAACGTCTGTGATTATAGAATTCTTTTTTTCCTGGACGATTCAAAGAATTGCACTTTGCTGCTGACAACTCATACATGATTTTACTTTGGTTACAATGTCCTGGTCTTAACCCTGCCCCCAGAAATAACAACGAGAAAGCAGTTCCATACGAATCATGCCTGGGTGTCCCTCATGAAGTTCCTCTAGGAGCAATTCGCGGAAATGTGGGGGTATAATTACTCGAGAGCAAAACACAGTCACTATGAATACTCAATTCCTGTCTGCGGTTAAAGCAGAGTTTAAGTTCCTCTTTATCACAGTTCCTAGCCCAACCTAACTGGACATTTTTTAAACACTTCACTCAACACTGGGTCACGTAATGTCCATATTGCAATGTCTCGCCCTTTCACAGGAGTATTATCGGAATGTTCAATTAGTTGTATCACATCTCCAGGTGTTGGTACTTGTCCACAAGTAACAAGAAGACATTATTATTTTTGAACCCTCACGAAAAATTATCTTCCATACTAGTTCTGATGGAATTTGCGTACTCCAAAAATCACAGCAGCAGCTTCCTTGTCCAAAATGCGAGTAGTTCTTTTCAGCAGAGCTCTGCAAGGGTCATTGACGCGTAAGTTACCGGTCTTTCCGAACCATCACTCATTATGTGCGACAAAACACAACCTAGGATGAAGCGTCACAGGCAAGTACAAGTTCTGTTTCGTGGCCAAAATAAATCAGTCGTTGAGAGGAATTTAATGCCCCTTTATCACTCTTCCAAGCTGCTTCTTGTCTAGAAGACCAATACCATTTACAATCATTCCAAAGTAGTTCATGCAGAGGTGCTAAATATGGGAAATGTTTTTTTATATAGCATGCATAATAGTTGAACATCCCTAAAAATACTTGAAGCTCGCACATATTCTCAGGTCTCGGCGAGTCACGAATTTTTTCCTCCAGAGGATGAATATCCTTTTAGTTGATGCGGTGTCCTAGATAGGTAACTTCAGGCGCCATAAATGTACAATTGTCACGATTTAGATATACACTGAGATGGCTCATGTGTTCCACATTTGATTTACCAGTTACAAGAATATCATCAGTTCTGACTATCAAAGTGGATAAATGGAAAATACAGAAACCGGAAAATACAGAAACCGGAAGATGGAGCTCGCGAGGCGGAGAATATTTTGATCGATCGGCGAAGTTTTCGAACGTGGAATTTCAAATCGACCGCTACTTCACCATTTTTTGTTGAATTAGAGACCTCTTGGCTACTGACATTGTAAGTACAGTACATTCTGGTTGCCCCACATTGCCCACGACCAGAAATTATCATGATAGTGTGTTTTATCAGACAAAAACCAAGTTCGATCCTCGAAAAAAAACCGCAAAAATGGCAAAAAAAAAAACATGCGCCATTATCGCACCATTTAGCATTTATCAAATGACCACCAAGTATCCAACGATAGGTGGGTACATCCCCCACGCATAGTCATATAGCTGAACGTGGACTGGTTACTAAATTAACAAACAGGCAGATTTACTTGACTACACCCTCGCCTCAATAACTAGTGTAGTTGCTGATAATAATATTCCCTGGTTATCAATATTTTGTCCGCCTAGTTGCGATGGCCATAGTCTCGGTTTCTCGTCACGATAATCCAAACGGTGGGCGAAGTGATATTTCATTTGCACACCAAGACCACAAACTAAATGGTTTAAGGAAAGCCGTAATAATCAGGAATTTTAGCTATTTCCTTTCCCCAAATTCCACGAAAACAATATTAGTATTGTAATCGTTGTTCCCTTATCTATCTTTATCTGACCAGCAAGCTAATTTAACCAATCAGATCTCGATAACAAACACGTAAGACTGTACCATATCGGGTTACCTCGTTTTGGGGCTATGCCATATGAGACCATATGGGACAAGAATTGGTCACCATCTTGATTTTCTCTTAAATACCCTCGCCTGGCATTTAAGTAAAGTTAACCCAATCATATTACAGGATGGAGAGTGAGAGACCGTTCTGCATGTATACAAGAAAGGCCAACGTTTACCCAATGAACCCTACCATTTCTCCCGAGGATCCAGAAATCGCGTGCAGCGGTGTGTATATTAACCCATCTCACGTCGACACCATAACACTCGCTGGCCATAGCTTCTTCTCGGGACACGAAGGGTGTAAGATCTGAACATGAATCCAATCATGCAAAGGTGCCCTCACACAAACGTCTCAAATTATGACCTCACAACACGGTCGCTCACACATCCCAACATGGCTTTCAGGCTGATATGAAGTTACCTTAGGCTGATATTTATTGGGGTTTAACGATATTTTCGACAGCCAGGGTCACCTCGTGTCGGATAGTTTTACGGGTGGAGTAAGCCGGAGTACCCGGAGAGAATCATCGAGCAACGACTAGCAACAGTCAGACTCCCCAACGTACTAACACCACACAAGCAGGGTTAGCATTGGTTGAAGACAAGTGAAGCATCGACGTGCAATACGCCTTAGTACACAACGCCGCCGTGCGCCCACGTGGGCTGTTGAGATTAAGTGTCTTGCCCAAGGACACAACGCGGTTGCCGCAGGTGGGATTCGAACCGACCTCTCGGCTTGTAGCCTGCATCTCTACCTATTGAGCCACCGCGCTCCCCTCGGCTGATATTAAACTAACCAAGTAACAACATCTAATGATCTATATGTGACCGTTTACCCACCAAGACTTTAGTCAGAAATTAGACTTTTATCGTTTTTTTTACTTACAAGATGATACATTCTGGCTAAAAATAATCAATTGAAAGTTAAACTTAAGGTAAAGATGATACCATTTAACAGCCATTTTTTAAAAAATATTCCTAGTTACCAAGTTGTGAAGAGAGAACAGTTCAACGTATTTTAAGGACCAAGGCACAAACCTTTACCCGATAACAAAGGGCTGCAAAACATTGTAGCAAACCACTTGCGACAGTGATGATATCTTGCATCGGTAATTTCTGTCAGCTTACCTGAAAAAAGCAATCTACAACCACAGGTTCAAGTCACTCAGATAGGGGACTACTTTCTTCCTTCAAATAGAAAGTAGAAGTGCAAAACGAACTATTTGTGTCTATACCTTTGCGCACGTGCCAATATACCAGTTCTCAAGCGAACATTATTTAGTATTGAACCCTCTGGGAAAATATGTTTATTAAAGTCCATATTTAAAAAACATTGAGTTGATCGAATGGATGGACATCATTTCTTAGAGTGCCTGCAAAATTCTTACCATTGAAGTGTTTCATTTGAAGCCAGGATTATGCTGTGGTATTCCTATTTTCGTTTGAAAATTTGTAATTTTCTTCCTGTTTTTTCCCGCTTACTGAGCCTTCTGAGGTGACTTCAAAGTTAAAAACAAACTATTATTTCTGATGCCTCAATGTAGACGGACATCATTACCAAAAGATTGAATTTTGCAGAAGTTAAAAAATCGAACTAATGACATCAAGACTAGTAACGGTATGATATATTCAATTAAAAGCCGCTTTTAATCAAGGATCGTATGTAAATTACTTTACAAAATATTTTATTTCTAGACCAGACTACAGCTGAATCAGGAGAGAGAGAGAGAGAGAGAGAGAGAGAGAGAGAGAGAGAGAGAGAGAGAGAGAGAGAGAGAGAGAGTACATCACAACAGCACCTGCTTCGATTGGGGAGTTCTGACAATCGAGGAAACATGTTGTAAAAACAATTCTCCCCGTAATATACTCCAAACTAATGACTTAGCTTCCTTTGCAATGCTGTGGTGCAGATTCCCAACTTGTAACAACGTCTTGTAAATGACACTAATTAAGGCGATAACTAGAAAAAAATATCGTCAAAAGTAAACACATAATATTTACAGATGGCCTTGGTGAGAATCTTATTCGGGGGCGTGTACAGATAAAAGTGAAAGTCAGTCTTAGTGGAATTCGTGAAAACGGTGTGCCTTTCTTGATAAAGATTTTCAAATTACTTTAACGAAGAAGTACTATATTAAATTAAATCGGTAAATGCCACTGAACCCTATACACAACGCACACGATATTTATTTTAATCATATTTTTCACATTTTTCGCAAATGTCAACAAAAAACATATCAGGTGACCCCCTCATTGGAACGTTCTCGGCTGGCTCTTTCCAATGAGCAAAATCTCGACTCATCGAGATATGGCCTTAAAAACAAGAGCTCGACTCTGATACATCACTGTGTACAAGAACATGATGACGATAATATATTGGCCTATTGTCGGACATGGATTTCAAGACACTCTTCAGATACTGTAGACAGTGAAATAAAGAGAGATACCACAAAGGGTTGTCCGGATGGGAAGTGAATAATAAGAAGGTGACTGGCTCCGAAGAATAGTTTCAAATACGACTAACACTGCTTGTCGAATCTGATCACTGCAGCGACAGGCCTTCTGAGAAGTCTTTACGTTTCCAAGGGCGTCATTGTTAAACTGTTTGACGGTTTTCTTTAGAAATCTTTTTTGCCCAGACTGATAAACAAAAGGATTTCAAGTTTACATAATATCTATTTTTTGATTTTTTGAGAGACTCATAGATCAATCCCACTTTTTAATTGCACAACACAGTTTTACAAGTTAACACACAGTACTCGAATGCGTTTACAAAACTTCTTCAATCAAAACACCAGCTGTATGCACGTGTGGTCGAGGCTTCCAGGGACGTAACTTCGCGGAGACACCCCCCACCCCCCCCGGCGACAGAGGTTGGGTACACACTAAAAACTAAAGTGTTAAAACTGACGCTTTCATGGTGTTAAACCCATTCTAACTCGTAGGGTTTGATTTTAACACTCAAAGTGCAATGCTTTAAGCACTTAGACATTGCAATCGTCAGACATCTGAAAGTTGAATGGATGGCACTTCCCATCTGTCTAGCATTGGTGGTTCTTCCAGAATCGTCCATAATTTGATTTGCCCTTGGTGGGTACAGAATTAAAAGGACAAAACGCAGATGACGCGGATCAGGCTCGAGAGTTCGAGCCTGATCCGCGTCATCTGCGTTGTTTCCTTTTAAGTGTCGCGACATTACACTTGTCAAGTAGTATTATTGTAACACCTGTCAAGTTCTGGGATATCTACACTTGAACAAAGTGCTAGTTCAGCACTTAGTGTTAAATACAGCACTTCAAGTGTAGTTTTTAACACTTTAGTTTTTAGCGTGTAAGAAATACCAAGTTGGGAAGCCGTCCTTGCAAGCCTGACGAAAATATACTCACGCTTTGGTGTTCTCAATTTGGCAAAATTTCTTGCTTGCACGACAATAATATACACACACTCTAAAATTAGTTGAGTTAAGAATCATCCCAAATCAGTTGGAGTCTGGATGACCCCGGTGGATGCCCCCGGAAGTGACGTCATGCCACCTGCCCCAGTGGCGTCATGATAGGTTAGGTTAAACATATTTTTATTTGCCAAAAATAATTTGCAAATTGGGATAGGAGGACAAGTGCTTTCTGAAAAGTAGTCTTTAAGTAGAACTTAAGAACTGCCCACGATAACGTCCATCCGAAAAGGAGTCTTTTAACCAAGAGCTGGCCAGACACCTATTCCCAAAATGTTATAGTTTACGTAACACAGTGGAGTGATCAACTGTATCAAATGGAAATATATTGGCTGTTTCCTTGGGACTGGTCAACTTAGTATCACCGGCAACGAACGCTAAATGTAAGCTGTGACTATATTTAGCATTGCTGCTGACCTTGCAAACCACATCCCAGGTTTTCTTTTTTTATTTATTGTCCAAGAGGATATTGTTATAACTGTTGGCTTTGAAAATACTCGGAAGGCTTAGCGCCGCGAAAGTATAATACATCGAAAGCCTCATAGTCATAGACCCAGTACTCCGAAGGTCTGAAAATCAGCATTGTCCAATACTCCGATGGACTTGTAGACCGTCGGAGTATCGGATGTTCAGAGTACCGGAATTTTAAAGTAAAGTGCCTTCGGAGCATTGAACCATCAAAACGTCCGGCCTTCGGAGGACTGGACCTTCAACTATTGGACGGAATATTGGAACTTGGGAATATCAGACCTTCTGAGTAATGGGTCGTCGAAATAAAGAGGGACGTCGACTTTTTGACCGCTGGCAGCAAAGGT
Organism: Pictodentalium vernedei; assembly: GCA_031216915.1. NCBI lineage: Eukaryota > Metazoa > Mollusca > Scaphopoda > Dentaliida > Dentaliidae > Pictodentalium > Pictodentalium vernedei. The sequence continues at coordinate 145,886,233 of CM062289.1, read as the reverse complement.
AAGATACCCGTGGACTAACTAAGGAGCTATTTTGGATACGATATGTCTGATACTTCACCTAACAGAACGATAGGCCCTATATATAGCCAACGCTATTCCCAAGAATCGTCATTCATGGCTTAATATCGAATGGCATGGTGAACTGAGTTTGAACTCACGTAAGTGCGAAACCAGGCTAAATGAAGTGGTGGGGGAAAACTATTTTTCCCCGCTTCATTTCGCCTGCTTCGGGGTTAAGTGTGTGTATTTCCCAATGGTCGGATTAATCATCTTTCATATCATTTCAGTGGCGGCCCGTCCTATGGGCCAGCGACCTGCATCCGGGAGGGGGGGGGGGGGGCGGGGTGGGGGTGCCAATGGGGTCAAGAAAAATACCTTGTACCCGGTTCAGTAATATACGCCACTCATTAGCTTCATTGGGTGGAGGATTTTGCTTCTTTTGCCACTAATGTTAAAACTTTTCTCCAATAGGCCCGAATACGGCCAGTGTTTTAAGTGCCCCATGGTCCCATTCAAGCTCTGTCTAGCTCCCGTCTCCGATCGCCTCTGTGCCAATCACCCTTCACAGTTGTGGGAGGCTTAACTACCCAAAAGGTGTAGGAATAAGTAATAAGCAAAATGACCGGAGAAATATTCGGTGGGAAAACATGAATGAGGTGATCTGATTGAGCCGACATTTGGGCAGGAGCAGATGTCGGGACAGAATAGGGAGTAGCTAATAAGCTTTTGGTAGTGCTACAGGTAAGTAATGGCGAGACACTCTAGCACACTCTAGCACAGGACAAAATAGTGGTAGCCAATAGTAATAGTACAAGGCAGTATTGACGTAGGACTGCAAGGCTGTTAGAACACCACACTGAAGGTGAATACAATAGTTTTGGATCACACGACAGATGGCAGTGACTATGGACAAGTCAGCAGTGGTGATTTAAGACCTATGAAGGTCTTGGAGTGGCCTAGAAGGTCGGGCCAAACAGGCATTAGGAGCCATAACTATCTTCAGATAAATATACCGCAAAAGGTATTCTCCAAAAGGTATCCTCATTATGTCATAGGTATCTTCAAATACCCGTATGTGTCTATGTGCTGCATGTGATGTCCGCACATTGTGTAATGTGCAGAAGCACACAATCACATTTCGGCACATCAAGTATTTGCCTGTGTGCTACATGCGATGTGTTCACATTCAGCACACAAACACATCTAGGAAAGTCAGAATACTTTACTGGGAGGCCGAGGAAGTCATAGCATAGACAGGACAGGCCAGGCAATGGAACGAATAAGCTATAGAATAGACCAGGATAGTCAGAGGCAGGGGATTCTAAAGGTATCCGAACTAGTACAAACTTGTCGGGTTGTTTGTGGTAATTCTAACCGAGGATTGTGGGTAATTAGATTGACTCGTATACAAAGGAATGCGCCTTATAGCACTGCGTGCTACTCTTCTAAACCAAAAAATCAGTCCGTTTCGATAGTTTTGGGTGATTTTTGGTGATATGGGGAAATTGTCGGTTCTGTTTGCTTCATTACATTTATACTCATTGAATTGACCATTGTGAATCATTTCACCCCGCTCATAGTGACTGAATTCCGCTAATTCATGTTTTCCCACCGAATATTTCTCCGGTCATGGGAATGATTCATTATTTGAATTTTTCTTATTTCTGCCCACTAACTTTTGAATTACCATCCAGAATCATCATCCCATCCCATCCTCCTCCACAGAATAGTGACAAAATTCCACTATTTTTTAATTTGGCATTAAAAGGAGCAATTTCCTGTCTTCTGAAGGATCAATTCTTACTTCAACATACCCCAAACTTTTGCATTAAAAGGAGCAATTCCCCGTCTATTTCTACTTCCCCAAGTAGGTTTTTTTTCTGCACAAATAACAAGATTCATTATTTGATTTTTTTTTATTTCTGTCCACTAACTTTTGAACGACCATCCAGAATCATTTTACCGCCCCCCTCCCCACACACACACAATAGTGACTAAAGTCCACTAATTTGGATACACCGTGCCAAGCACATGTGTGCCGAGTCGACCATGGCTCAACCCGGCGTGGAAAACTTTTAACCTTTGGCATTAAAAGGAGCAATTTCCTGTCTTCTGAAGGATCAATTCCTGCTTCAACATACCCCAAAAAGTTTTATTTTTTTTTGCTCAAATATTATCATTATTTGCAATTTTTTATTTCTGTCCACTAACTTTTGAAGGACCATTCAGAATCATTTTATCCCCCCACCCCTTCCACCTCCTCAAAGTGACTAAATTCCACTAATTTGGATACTGTTTGCCAAGCACATGTGCCCCGGGTCGACCATGGTTCCACCCGGCGTGTAAAAATTTTAAAATTTGGCATTAAAAGGAGCAGTTTCCTGTCTTTGTCCCATGGAAAGCCTCTGTTTGCGAGAAGCATTTCTCCTACTTTCAATTACCAGTAACCACTCATCACCTGAAATTTAACCTGCTATTGAAGACAGATAATCTCTCCTGTTAATTAGTAATGTTTCGTATTGTCGTAGTTGTGAATAATCTCTATGTTGAATAAACACCTCAAATATAACAATAGAGACTCAGTCATGGGATTATATTCAATGTAATTACAGGTGTAAATTGACCACTCTGAGTTAATTCACTGGTAGATAAAATGGATCAAAATGGTGAAAATTGAAAAACAGTGTCTGAAATTTTTCTAGGGGGGGGGGGGGGAGGGCGAAAATGTTTCCGGGGGGGGGGGGCTTGTCACCCTCCCACCCCACCCACCCCCGTGGTTGCAGGCCTGTAAAACACTGACAAGTCAACTTGTATCCCACAATAATAACCACGCGTCATTTCTCAATGTCCCTGAATTGAAGTCTCCTAAATGTTTAAATTCAATCGAAGGGAAGTAAATCGTTCTTGTTCAATAATAAAGAAAGATAATGTTTCCTTCAGTTTCTCCAATCATTACCTTTATCAAGCTTTCCGCCACTGGAATACCGTTTGGAAACTCGCCACTGGTATTTCGCCAATGGAATACGGTACTGTGCTACTCTTCGGAGATTCGTATTTCCTTCGGCTTTCAGCCCCAGGAAATACGGATCTCAGACAGGTAGTACAGTCCCGTACACCCTGCTGAAACACCGTGTAACTAATATTAATACCCTTTTTAAAATTATACAAGCGTCCTGATTAATCGGTAACCAATGCATCCAGTACGGTGCATTTAACTCCAACAGTGTGTTCAAAGTTTAGCGGGGTGTAAAAGAATCTCACGTTACAGCTAAAAGGGTATATACAGACATAATATGATACACTCCGCCGATTTCCCTTTCTCCCATCGCTTCAGACGTTTTCGTCAGTAATAATAAACATTCAGACTCATAAAAAACGAGAACAATATTGTTTCATGGGAATATTCCGAAAACTTGAAATAAAACATGTACACATATCGCCAAAGACCAACTTTACTCTCGAGAATAGGGATTCTTTTGTGGTGTTTCTACAATATAGATCCGTTGTGGTTCCAAGAAACATTTAACCTGTCTCATCATTGTTTCTCCAGAATATAGTGTCCCCGATTCTCGAAGACACACAACACACCACTGTATCGAATAAAACACTTAAAAGCCAACTTGTGTCCCACAATAATAACGACGCACCATTTCCTAATGTCCTTTTAAATTGAAGTCTCCGAAATGTTTGAGTTCAATCGAGGGGAAATAACTCCAAATCGTTCTTGTTCAATAATAAAGAAAGATATGTTTCTTTCAGTTTCTCTAATCATTACTATTATCAAGGTTTTCAACACTGGAATATCGTTTGAGGATTATATAATAAAACAAAACTCGACACATCGAGCGGACAGGGTAATAAATTCGCCATACAGTATTTCAGCAGGGTGTACGGGACTGTACTACCCTTCTGAGATTCGTATTTCCTGAGGCTGAACATGTAACTAATAATACCAGACCCCACACTTCATGACTGATAAATTTTTCGCTTCATATTCTGTTCACGTAATATGCAACAATACCGAATGCCCAGACCTTAGGGAAGGAAAAGCACGACTTTTGGTGACGTCTTTACCACTAGAGCGCCAACGACGTGTTGTCTTGTCTATGTCATGGATCTGAATTTTGTGGAGATGCGAAGGACATGCAGACATGGTCAGACTGGGTAGAAACCCGAGTTGAACGCGGGAGTCTATTGGTCGAGGCAATGCTTGTTCTGCTCATGTTTCCTCGGATGAAAAGGGTGCTACTGAAAGGCTGAGGGAACAAAACGTGTGTGTGTTGTTTTAAGTACACTCTCCATGTTGATTAAGTATTAAGTACACTCTCCATGTCCGTATAATTATTGGTTTTTAGTACAATCTCCACGTGGGGTACCTTGCTATTTTTTCCAGCTCCAGCTTTATCTGCATTCGTTAACTTAAGCATGCCCAAATGTGGTCTCCACTCTGTCACCATTGTCGTCATCATTCAAATGAATCACCAATACAGACCTTGTTTGTATGACCAGAGTTTCGAAAAAATTCTCAATACATAATAAATAGACCATACGAGTACCAGTCATGGAAGAGTTGCAATTTGATATGAGCAGGCAAATCTCTGCTAGCGTGAAATCTATTCAAGGAATGGCACGAAGAGAGCCTATAAGGCTTTGCCTTTTCCTTGCCGTGTTAGCATCGTTGGTTAATATATTTTTGTAATGTTTGTATTCTTATTCTGCAAAATAAACTTACTTAGACCTTGGGAGAATCGGACCCCTGGTGTATTGGACCTTCGGAGTATTGGGCCTCCAGACTATTTGGATCTTAGGTCCACGCTACCTCTAAGTACTGGATCGTCGCAATATCGGACCTTAGGTGTTTCGGGCCCTTAGTACCTCGCAGTTCTAGGCCTTCGGAATATAGGAACGTAACCAAAAGGTCTTGGGGAAATCAGGCGCTGAAAATGTGCTTCGGCCCCTTCTCATTTCGATTTCTTTATCAAGCTTCATTTCCGCTGCCTTGGAACTACACTCAGAGAAATCCGCGCCACATTTTGTTCCAAGCAGAACCAAAACCCACCCAAGAACCAAAACAAATGAGGCTTCATGTCGTCTAGAACCAAGCAATTTCTTATATAGAGTTGCCCATCTTGTTCAAATGAAAAATTGGCATTCTCGCGCCACTTAACCCTTTATCTAACGAATCGGCCCATCCGTCCGCGTAATTTACAAGTTAACCCTTTATCCAACGTAACGGAAAAAACAGGCCAGCGCTATTCACAAAAATCGCCAATTAATTTTCATTATTTTTTCATTTTTTGTCTCAAAAACATTAGTTACGACCCTTCTTTGGAACGAGCTCGTCGAGCGCGTTCCAGTGAGGGGTCATAGCCTATGTTTTTGAGACAAACAATGAAAAAAATTAGTTATTCAAGAATTTTTTTTGGCGAGTGTCGTATGCTTTTCATGTTAGGTGAAGGGTTAAGCAGTCGAAGAAATATATATTTTTCAAAAATTGTCAACAAAACCATATAATGTGACACATGATATGGTTTTGTTAACATTTTTTGAAACATTTAATTAAAATAATAAATTTTTATATCGTATGCACTGGGTAAAAGGTTAACACATGAGTCATATTGAACTAATTCTACTCCTGTAGTAAATTTTACGGACACGGCTAGGAATCTCAATTACGGAATCCCCTTTTAAGAATCCCTTTTTGGAAAATGCCTGTGGCTATGGAATCACTTTTTCTGAAATGAGTCTAAGAGTCGTTCGAGGAGTCACTCGAACGAAAAATTGCTCGTTAGCTCATTTGCTCGATGAACTTTGAGTCGTTCGAGCAGTATGTCGAGTCACTCGATCGAGCAATTACTCGATAGCTCATTTGCTCGATGAACTTCGAGTCGTTCGAGCAATTGCTCATGGAGCAATTATTCTCTTGGCTCTTTAGCTTATAAGGGAAGTCCGGGATAGGTATGACTTGTGATATAGGTAATAACATCCTTAGATAAGTATCCTGTAAAAGGTATCCTCAAATAATACAATACCGGGCCATAGGTATCCTCAAATACTAAAATGAGTCGAAGAGTCGTTCGAGGAGTCTCTCGAACGAGCAATTACTCGATAGGTCATTTGCTCGACGGACTTCGAGTCGTTCGAGCAATATGCCGAGTCACTCGATCGAGCAATTGCTCTAAGGCTCATTTGCTCGATGAGCTTCGAGTCGTTCGAGCAATGACTTGTGTCATGTTAATGTTTTTGTGTGTTAATGTTTCTAATGTCCACTTCAGTTGTCGAATTTGCGAATCTTCACTGAGAAGATTTTGACTCTACTGAGCTTGTCTATACCCCACATTCTCTCCAAAGCATGTTTAAAATACTCTATTCACCACCCTGAATCATCTTAAAGGTTTTAGAACATCATTCTTTGAATGAATTCAAGTGCAGGAAAAAAATATCAATTTGGGTCATTTCCACGTTTTTTCCGGGCCAATGGAGCCACCCACCCCTACCCTGTGTCTGGAATTTTTGGCAGACCCCCGCCCCCCCCCCCCCACCCTGGTTATCTCCCGTGGTTTTTCACGCTTCAAAGCGCACACGATCATATTTTACATGTACATGTTATTGTCGCCGCAGCGTCAGAGACCTAAACCGTCCTCCACAATAGTTCCCTGTTAACTTTTGTATGGGGGCGCGGTGGCTCAGTTGGAAGTGGTGCAGGCTGCAAGCCGAGAGGTCCTCGGTTCGAATCCCACCTGCGGCAACCGCGTTGTGTCCTTGGGCAAGACACTTCACCCCCATTGCCCATGTGGTGGCACGGTGACGGTTTGTACTAAGGCGTACTGCACGTCGATGGTACACCTGTCTTCAACCAATGCTAACCCTGCTTGTGTGGAGTTGGTATGTTGGGGAGCTGACAGTTGCTTGCCGTTGCTCGGTGGTTCTCTCCGAGTACTCCGGCTTCCTCCACCCGTAAAACTGTCACGGTCATGGTTAGCCATTGTGCAGAAATATGTGACCTCAAAAACACCAATAAATAAATAAATAAATAACTTTTGTATCTTCATATTAGATGTTTTTCTCAATTTTGTTCCTACGTAATAATAGATACTATTATGTGGAAACAAAATAGATAAAAATGTCTGATTAAATACACAAATTAATAAGAATTTGAATCAGCAAGTAACACACGCCTTATTCACTCTTTCTGGACAAAAGTCTTTCAACTTTCAAAAACACCACTTTTCAAAGTTAAATGGAACCACTAAAACAATAAAATATCCAAAATATGTTTACAGAACAAAGAAAATTAATTTTTGCTTTAATCAAATCTATGTCCGTTCAAATTTTGTCATGAGGATTTAATACATTTTTAAGACACTGAAGTTACCCCCATCAGTCTTTTCTAACAAATTAATAAAGCGATGAACTGGGATAAAAAGTGAAAATTTTAAACAAAAATGGAACCATTAAAAACAAATTCTAACAAAATGTATTTGATACCATTTTAAAGAGTATGTTATGAAATATTTGATCATATGTCCGTTTATTATGTGAAAAAATTAAATTTCTCGCAAATAAAAGTTTTTCGTTTTTCTCCCATAGACCACTAAGTAATTTAGATTGTCATCTTCACTACTGTTTACACGCATTCGGGGGAGTAGAAATGGTTCAATATGGATGGAACAATTGAAAGTGTGTTTCTGACGCTGCTTCGACGCAATTTCAAAACTTCAACTTCGTGCTGCTTTATATTTTACAATGTATACTGTCCAGAGGTAGTTAACCTTTTACCTAATATGAAAAGCAGACGACACTTGCAAAAAAAATTCTTGAATAACTATCTTTTGTTCATTTTTTGTCTCAAAAACATAGGTCATGACACCTCATTGGAACGAGCTAGACGAGCTCGTTCCAAAGAGGGGCCATAACCTATGTTTTTGAGACAAAAAACGAAAATTAATTGGCGATTTTTGAGAATAGCGCTGGCCGGTTTTGGCCGTTACGTTGGGTAAAAGGTTAATGTTACAGATTGAAGAACCAAAAACATGTGTATGTTATTTTTATTTTATTTAATCTTAATTGTTTTACAAGGATTGGCGAACAAGTTATGCAACTTATATTAACATGTTTGGTTCCATGTAACCAAATTAGATTCCCCTACCTAGTACCAGGTACCCAGATTTCTCTGTGTGCAAGATCATTTAAAGACTCAATTTATTATCACCAACAAAATTTTGAGTGATCATCTCTGTTTTTGGAAATGAACAATCAAGATATGTGACGAAAAGATTTTAGTTATGGGGCTAAAGTGAAAACATTTTGACGGCAGTATTCACGCTGCCAGATGCCTACAGTGGCAACTGCAGTAAACAAATGCGTTTGGCACCCAAAATACAGCATTTGGCAGGGCAGTGGAGAGGGTGGGGCCCGGGGTAGTAATCCCGGGGCCCGAAACTTTGGGGCCCAGCTTGGCCCAGGAGTCCAGGATTCTTAGGTCAGGCCTGTACCCCCCACCCCCCACCCCCCAGGATTCTGACTCATGTGCCAAGCCTGAGCCACAAGAGAAGTTGCGCGTCGTATTGGAATACTAGTTGCCACTCATGTGATAGCTTTATTAAATCAACTTGACGAAATAAAGTTATCACTTCAAGAATTGTGCAGTCAAAACCTATAATTCCAGGTCACTGGATACTCACTGCTGAACTTGCAAACCTGAAACATGCTGCTAAAATACGTCATTTTCACGGCCCAAAAATAATTTTCATCCCCAAAAGCCGCCAGAATTCTCCATTTAATAATTGATTTCCAAATTTTCTTGAGTAAAGAAATTTACCCCCGCCCCCCCCCCCCCCCCCCCCACAATTAAATTAAACTGAATTAAACAGTTTACCCATTTCACCCTTTATCCAACGAATCGGCCGCATCCGCCCGCGTAATATGCAAATTCAGCATTTGAAAAAATATTATTTTTCAAAACATTTCAACAAAACCATATTATGTGACCCCTCGTTGGAACGAGCTCCTCGAGCTCGTTCCAACGACGGGTCACATGATATGGTTTTGTTGAAATTTTTTGAAAAATTTAAAAAAAATGATATTTAAAATATTAAATTTTGATATCGTCTGCGTTGGGTAAAGCCTATCAAAACATTTCTTTGTTACTTGATCTTTTTTATGTTGCGTAATCTTTTTTACAATCCATCAAGAAGGTTCACTCCCAAAACTTTATAACTTAGACATCCCATAACTCAGACAGGCAGTAAAAGTAGTTAATTGTGTTTACAAACTATTATAATGGACTATTCTGATATTATTATTGCAATGAAGTAATCAAACTTATTTGATGTTTTATTGAGAATTACCAGATAAATAATTAATAGTTGTTTGGATAAACATGTTTACACATGCGTACACATGCAAAACATCAAATAAGTTGTTATTTGCAGTCTGCTGAAACGGTTTACATGGACTGAACATTTTCTTCATCCCCCGACTTGTGGAGCCAGGTTCACACCATTCATGCAACAAGTTCATATCCACTTGTGTTTGCTCTTCTATCAAACAGGTAGACATCAATACACACACGAAATTTTCAGCCAGCTGAAAGCTGGAATACAGTAAACATTTAATAGACCATTGGCCCCCAGTCGTGTCCAAACTGACTTTGGGATTGCCTCCATTCATGCTGTCACAAGTGAGTTTCCAGATGCAGAGGTCAAAGGTTGTTTTTTTATTACTGTCAGTCCATTTGGCACAAAACCCAAGAGCTTGGCTTGGCTGTACAATATAGGGAATACCATAAGTAGACGGCATGGAGTCAACCCCAAATGTTCCAAGAGCGACAGATTGTAATGATTATATTGTTACAATATGCGTTGATGGTGACGCGAAATTCCAAATTCCTCTTTGGAATCATCATCAGACAACAGGTCTCAGGACGAACAATCCCCTGGATGGGTTTCACAATCGCCTGAATGGAACATTGCCTCACAGACACCATAATACATACAAGTTTGTAGAGGTAAGAGAGAAGACTGAAAATGCTGATAGAACAAAAATTGTCAAGATAAATTTCGGTGCTGCTCCACCAAACAGGAAAAAGTCTACAGGGAAGTTGAGAACCGCCTTCAACGTCTGAAGCAAATGATGGATCACAGGCATAAATCGCCTCTTGAATTCCCTGACGCAGCGGGTCATCTTTTAAGATTGGCATAAAACAGAGTTGACTGTTTTTATGCATCTGTGTATTTTCATAAATGGTTTTTGTATGTATACTTTTTGTGTTTTATGTATTTTCTTTTTGGGAAGACTCAGACAACAGTACAAATTATGTTTCCGAAAAAAATGTTTTTCTTTCAAACCATAGCTTATGGCCCCTCATTGGAACGAGCTTCTTTTAACCCTTTACCCAACGTAACGGTCAAAACCGACCAGAGGTATTCTCAAAAATCGCCAATTAATTTTCATTATTTTTTTCCTTTCTTGTCTCAAAAACATAGGTTATGACCTTCGTTGGAACGAGCTCGTCGAGATCGTTCCAGTGAGGGGTCATAACCCCATGTTTTTGAGACAAAAAAATTAAAAAATAGTTATTCAAGAATTTTTTTTTTTTGCAAGCGCCGTCTGCTTTTCATGTTAGGTAAAAGGTTAACCCTTTACCCAACGTAACGGCCAAAACCGGCCAGCGCTATTCTCAAAAATTGCCTATTAATTTTAATTATTTTTTCATTTTTTGTCTCAAAAACATAGGTTATGACCCCTCATTGGAACGAGCTCGTCGAGCTCGTTCCAATGAGGGGTCATAACCTATGTTTTTGAGACAAAAAATGAAAAAAAATAGTTATTCAAGAATTTTTTTTGCAAGTGTCGTCTGCTTTTCATGTTAGGTAAAGGGTTAAGGTTAGCATAAAATAGAGTTAACTGTTGTAAAGTATTTGTGTTTTTATGTACCTGCATCCTGTTTATGCATTATGTATTTTTATATTTGTTTTGTGTATGTATTCTTTTTGAAGTTTATGTTTTATGCATTTTCTTGTTTTCTGAGTTTGTGATTGAAATTAATATTGAAATTGAATTAAAATTTTTTGTGCATATTATTTCTCAGATTAGTTCATTCGAATAATGGGTAACTGACACGGGGTTGGCTGTACACTGGACTGTAAATGTTTTAAACTGTCTAAGTTATGGGGTGTCAAAGTTTTAGGAAGATACCTTCTGGAAGATGATGAATTATTTGCTACTAGTTTTTTTGGAGTGAATAAACAGTGAGTACATTGTAATCTTGAAATTAATTGTTGTAAACGTCAATAATAACCTTTTACCTTTTTATTGTCTGTATTTTTATCATTTGTGTTTTTTTCAACTAAAATACTAAAAGGAGACTGGTTATAAATAAATACTAAGTATAGTGTATACTTTTTATAATACTAAGATAGGTATATAGCACACCTTCGTGTAAAAAGATAATAAATATCTACTGCAAGTAGCCGAGTATACGCTAGAACGGTTAACATGATACCCATATTTAATCACATTAAGGTGATTCTAAAGTCATGGCTTCCAACATGGAAGCCAGAAACACAGAAACATGTGAACATTTATTGAACAATAACTTGGCAACGAAACAGCCTTGCCCTTAGATACCAGGGTTGGGGGGATGGTCATGTCACATAGAACGTGAAGGGACCCGCAAAATATGCATTTAACAAATTTACGAGTCATTTGGAGACATTAGAAAATGTGTACTGTCAAAAAGTCGGAAATGGCGTGGACAGGTTTTCAAAAAATAGCGAGACGCCTCACCTTCCAATGAACAACCAACGTGAGCTATCAGTAATGTACTGCAGCAGTTGAGTCTTAATTTTTAATAAAACACATCGAAGATAGGGCTAAGCACGTTGTCAACCTGGGTCGCTTCAGTCTCAAAAGTGTCCGCCATGTTTACGGTGGGAAATTCAAAACACTGAAGGTTGTGGGCAACATTGCGGCAAAAGATCTCGCCACATGTCCCGTAAATTCTCATGACAATGCCACTGCTGAAATTCTGATTGTCGATATATCTCAAGGGAGGCAGACTAATAGAGGCAAATTGCATTGATTGTCTGTTCTATGTAAATATTCTTCCCTCACCAACTGAAGCAATTAATTTGTTTACATGGATCGACCTTGCCTTTAGTTTGTATTCATGTGCCAAAATTACCAATAGAGAACAAAAATTTCAATTTTCTTTAATTAACAAAACGGTGACATATAGTGGAATTAGAAACCCATGTTGTATTCTTTCGTTGTTGAAATATTCGTAAACTGGTTGCTTTTTCACTTCTTTTAATCGCAAATCGGGGGAACTATTGTTCGTCATGTAATATTGATGGTTAACTTTATTGGCCTGTCATTCGGCCCCGTTTCGGTCTGGTTTCGGTGAGTTCCAGAAATAATGCTCCTAATTTTGCGATCTGGTGTGATTTACATTGCGAATCATTGTAAATGATGTATTTCATTAAATTTGTTTGCAATCCACAAAGATCATCGATAATTTCGAATAATCTGCGGGCTATTAGACTCATGCCTGCAAGTGTTTGTTGATCGAAGTTGTTGTCACCGGAAAGCCACATGCGTTGGTAAGGCGTTTGTTCAAAGTGCGAAAAATAATATTTTTTTCTTTCTATCCACCCCACTAGACCTCCTAATCACAATCAAATATGACAGAAGTGTGAACATGAAATTTTTCTCTAGAAAATTATTTTATTAGTCGTTGCATAGAAATTCTCCACGAAAGTGAAGTATGGCAACACACACAAGGCACAATCGAGCTTCAAATTTTTGGGAACGGGTCAACTCGCTACCGGGTCAAGTCGCCACGGGTCAACTCCCACCAAAAAAAAATAATACAAGGTAGGTTTCTGACACAACATGAGTTTATTCATGATCCAAAACATGGCATTTAACACATTAAAAACACTTTTATACATTAACCACCTTATCGGATTTTTTCAATAATTCGACGAATATTTTATACTTTGAGCATTGTAAGTATTGGTCAATCGATACGACTTATTGGCGGAATTCAATTCCATAACTTCCCTTCGAGCCTGCATGTAGTCCTGGTAGGTGATTCCAGTGTCACACTTTTTAACTTTGAAAACTCCTTTTTTTAGTTTCCAACCAATAACTTGAGCTGTAATTGGCAGAATCAAATACAATTTGTTGTGTAGGTTCAGCAACATAAAATGCAGGTCAAGTCAAATCAGGGTTTGATCCGACAATTTTTGCCAGAGTTATGTCCCTTTTTCAATTTTGAAAAATTCTATTTTTTGTGGTGGGGGGGGGGGGGAGGGGGAGGTGTGGCCACGCAGTCTTTTATTTTCTATTATTGGGATTTGACGATACACTTTCAACAGGGTCATTTCATGTCAAGACAGTTTTACTTGTGGAAGAGGGCAGAACAGATATATCACTTGTGTGGCTAATATTTCCAGGGGCGGCCAACTAGATTACTGATTAGTGCGGTGTGCCATACTTTTGAACTGTAAATAGTTCCCTGTGCAAAAATGGCTGGACCAGTGCATGCAGTGGTCCATCAAAAATTTAAATAAACATACAATTGGATTTTTTTTTTAAAAAGTTATGACTCAACTGTTGTTCTCTCGTGCACATAGAAAACATATTCTTCAATGTGAGATTCATATTTTAAGTTTTTGTGGCAGGAAGTTGACCGTGAGTTAGAGATTTTCAAAAGCATTTTTTGGTGAGTAAATTCTTTTTTTAAAAATTTGTATCACATTTTTGTAATCTATTAGGTAGGAAGCAATCATTCATGTATTAAATAACCATTACTATTGAAAAGTAATGATACACTGAGGTGTATCTGAAGCACAACAATGTCATTCCATTGTTTGCATCGCTCTAATTAGACTAACAGAGTGTGTCGTGTACCTGTGGTGTTAAATACATGCTCTTTCATACTTTGTATTTCATAAATGGATTGGTATCTTATTGATTGGGTTGGTCTGTTCACTAAGGTGTTCCCTAAGACTGACGATGTTAATCCACGACTTATATTGTCCCAATTAGATTAAGGGGTCGTCCAACCTAACTTTGGTCAATTTGTTGACATTTTTCCCAATGCCTCAGAAACAGATAAGAGAAGTAAGGAAAGGCAAATTATATATCAAAATAATGAGTAAAGTGCATAGAAAAGGTACATATACTTTTTTTCAGGAAAAAAAGTGAATTTTAGGATTTTGAAGAAGATTAATTTGCAAATGGCATAAGTAACGAACCGGTAAAACCACAAAATAATCGGTAATTCGAAAGCCTTGTCCTCAATATAATGATAACATACTGCAGACTCGGAGAAAGCATTTTTTTGACACACACTCAGGTGGGTTTTGACGTTTGAATGTAATAACACCAACACAAATTTTTGATGTTCCGGATGTGGCCATGTTTCAATGACGTTTTTCCGGTCATGTGATTACGATGTGGTTCTTGCAGAAATACTCAATTTGGGCAATCGTAAGAATGCAAGGACGTGATCACGCCCCTTATTTGTTCGAGACAATGTATGAGCGGATTTGCAAACAGGTGACAGCAAATACTTGAGCTGTTAATGTCATAACAGCAAAACATGGTTCGAAATTCCCTCTCGTGTTTACAGGCCGTCTGAACTTATTTGTTGACAAAAAATCTGAATTATTGCGCACTACAAAGACAACATGAACCACTTGTAAAAAAAAATAACCGAGTGTATAAAATCGGGACGATACACATAAAATAAGGCAATATTCATAACAAAGTAAGCAGAATGCTTCAGAAATCACTTTTTCACAAAGTATATTCCAAGTGACCTGGAACTATATTGAGCGTGTTAATTTCCCCCTGTCGCTGCGAAGTTATTTACTTCCTAGTAACCATGGAATTTGAAGGCGGGTATGTTTGATGTCTGCAAAGGACCGATTGAAGATGGGTTGAAAATGATGCATTCGTGCTTTTAAATAAGGTGCGCTTGGACGATGCTGAGAATTTAGTTTTTTCTTGCAATCAATCATAGTAATACAAGCGTCGATCAGTGTCTTTTATGATCGCTTTACACTGACAAATGTGACAAATCTCCTTCACCGGAAACCATCCCCCAATTTGCATATCACAATAAACATAACCGCTATCACGGAGTGTCAGCGTGGCCGTGTGGTCAAAACCGAAACGAATTATCGAATGCACGGTCAATATTAGCTGCAATTGGCTTTTAAACAAACGAAATATTCGCAATTTCTTCATTATTCATGCCGAGTTACTTTTTAACCAAACCACATGCGTTCAGTTTCGTTTGTCGGCATCAAACTGATATTGTTTGTGGTAATTAAATAGTACGAGAAGGCAAAGGAAGCCAAATATTTTCCATCATCTATTAATTAATTCAAATTGATAATTTCTTTTATTTTACTGAAATTATGAACTGATAAGGTGGATGTGTTGCGATTATTATGCCCCAGACCTGGAAGTTGGAAAATCAAAAGTGCATCTAGGGCCGTGCAGTGCCAGTGGTGACCTCTGTCCTCTTACCCATTCATCATTACATGTACCAACATTCTCCCTTGTATCTCAACCATTGCTACTCCAATGTGAAGGATATTTGGTGTTGTGATCGGGCATCATGGGGAAACAATGCCTGTGTAGCTGCCGTAGCATGTGTTTCTTCCCACATTTTTTCAGAGTTGTGGTACTTTTTCACTCTTTTGAGTTAGAAAATTTTGTTTATAACTAGTTGATTTGTTACAATTTGTTGCAAAGTGCCTGCTAATACCCTCAATTGTATTGCTACAGAATTTTCTTATGAAGATTTTGTTCCTATTATTTATCAAGCAACAACCTAATGAATATTCTGTATAAAGCCACCAATCTGATGTTTGACACTTTTATCGGAGCTGTTTTGAAGGCTTATGGAACTCAAAATGTTGATTATGGCAGGACTTTTCTATTCACCCATTAATCGATAAATTAAGTGTTATAGTTGGAAGTAAGAAGCATGAAAGGTCCAGAACTAAAACTCTAAAAAGAATGTTTTGCAATGTAACATGATTTTTGCAGATACACTTATTTGGAGGGTTACCCGTCTGATAGTGTTTGGAACATGTGTGGCCAGGATCTTCAAACAGAAAAAAAGTTAAACTTTGAGAAAAAAGGCATATGCCTTGAGTGCCGGAGGTAGAGTCATACAAGGAAGAGAGCCCCCCCCCCCCCCCCCCCCCCCCAGGAAATTTTTTGTGTCAAATGGAGCTCACTTGTCATCTTTTGGGGATTGCTTTGTGTACTGCATTCTTGAAGAAAATATGTGAGACCCTCTGGATGTGCCCTTCTGATCTCAATATGTCAATAAGCCTCCTTGGGGAAAGTACATGCAATAATGGTTATGTAAGGTTGATTTGATGTGTTTTGAATAACAATGTACTTTTAAGTACATTAGATGGTTTATTGCAGTGACAGGTTACAGTTACCCTTATTTCTTCTCCAACAGATATCATGAGTGTATTGGTGTCCAAGAGTTAAACAAAGCTAATATACTTATTGATAAACCAGCCAAATTTAACAATTTAATCACTATCAAATTGATGCATGGGATAAAAGGGGTTACAGTGCAAGGGGTTTGTAAATATATTTATTCAACTACAATGTATGACTTTGCAGTGCATTCTACATAGGAGAATATCATATTTTCTTTCCAAACCATTACAGTAACACATACATCTTGATATTGGGAGACACTCCTTTGTCCTTCCATACTTCTTCTGCTGGACTCCTTCAAGTTGACCTTTGTTGAACTGCCCAAATCAAAACATAAACAAAAGAAAATGTCTGCCTTCAATCAGTGAGCACTCCACTTATAACATTTGGTCTCAATCTTTATTACTTTCATGAATTAGGAAAAGATTTCTTCGAGTATGTACTTATATGTTTATAGAATACAGCTGTTATTTTATTTAGAGGTATTTTATTGTAAAAATTTTGTTCTCTTACTTATGCCACAGCAGACTTTCAGGTGGTGCTATTTACACATGGCAGCAGTTCCATGGCAAATTTCAGTTTCCACATGTTCTATGTTTCATTCCAAGCATTTTGGTATATAATTTATTGGGGTTATTCATTTTGGGCCTTTTTTAGACTTGAAAGAAAATTACATGAAATTTGACCAAAGTTAGGTTGGACGTCCCCTCAATGGTGTGTGTTGACAACCTGCGATATTGATTACGACACAGTTTGACATACTTTTGTATTTCACAGTCAGATGCCTGATGGTTTTATATACATAGATATGTATGGTAGTCTAGACCAGTGATGCATAACCTGCCCAAATTAACTGCAGCCTACCGTAACTCATTCACTTCATCCAGTGTCACATATGTTTGATACTGGTTTCCAATATGTAAATATGTTCTTTTTTGTATTGCAGAATCCTGTTACAAACTATTACTGCTTCTTTCAGTCTTATTCGGAACTTACTACTCTTGAGAACCTGTATGTAAACTTGAAAAGGTACCACAAAATTGTAAACAACAAAACCATCCGAGTAATTTCCCTGCTGGTTAACGTTGGTATTACATAATTACACACCAATTCCTTTGTCTTCTCCGGGTTGGTAAGAGGCGTGAAATACCCGATAGAACAATAGACGAGGTGTTCACTTGAACACCTGAACTCACTTACCATACCTGGGTCCGTGCGTTCTGTGAATTGGCGTGTAAGTAAGTTACTAACCTCGCTGTCGGTATTTATGACGGTATTCATACAACCTGCCAACGTGCTGTAACACCTCGCCGCATCGCGGCTCGGCGTCACATATCGCACACTGGCAGGTTGTTCAAATTCATGAATACCTCCAGCTCAGTTAGTAACTATTACATGTATAACACAGATGTCTACAGAGCTCGGATTGGTTTATTCAATACTATTGTTTACTGTCACGGCATTAAAAATAAGCTCCAAAAACATCAAACAAGGTGTGTATTATGCTACATGCATATGCACCTGAAGGGAAGCAGCTACTTAACGGCTTCACTGCCATGCTTGCATTATTCTTCAATTTGTCCGATTGTCCAGTTACGCTTGGGGACAAAAATGCATGGTTATTGGAACAAAAGTTTAATTATAATTTGGCTACAGTTGTCTCGGTGATTGACGGGTTTTTTTATTTAACACTTTCGGCTACCATTCTCGCATTAACAGTGCTCTTGCTGGTGTTAATTTTATTATCGGGCGATATTGAATTGAACCCAGGCCCAATCCTACAGACTCAAATAACAGAGTAAATATATTAAAAGTATGCCATTTGAATGTACAAAGCGTAGAGGTTCAAACGAAATTAGACATTATAAAATGTGAATCGCAGGACTTGATATTCTGGCTCTCACCGAGACGTGGCTAACTGATAACATTCCGACATCTAACGTACTTCTGCCTAGCTTCCAGGAGCCACTACGCAAGGACCGTCCGACGAGAGGCGGCGGTGTGGCGGTATATTTCAGGGAGGGCATTGCCTTCCGACATAGACTTGATCACGAGTTGGTAAATATAGAGTGTCTTTGGACTGAAGTTGTCACAAAACATGGTAAGCCACTGTTACAGGGTTTGTTTTACCGCCCTCCCAAATAGTCCACCCGAAATGTGGAATATTATTACCGCCTCCATTGAAAAAGCCAAAGATACCCAAATTGTAGATCTTATTGTTACTGGTGACTTGAATGATAATCAACTTGTGCCACTAGGAAGCAAATTTTTAGAAATTGCCAGATGTTTCAACTAGGTCCAGCTTGTCAATGATCCGACATGCATTACCGAAGCTTCAGCGACGCTGCTCGACCTCTTTGCCGTGTCTCAGTCAATGAACATGGTGTCGTTTGAATGTTTATATCCCTTTTTCCCAGACATGATCCGCTATCATAAACCAGTTGTTATCGAAACTGACTTCGCAAAATCAGCTCATGTTGCTTTCAAGAGACGTGCCTGGGCTTATGCATTAGGAAACTACACCGATCTAAATAATGCAATCGTTAGTGAACAATGGGACGAAATTTTTGATAACCCCGACCGGGACACTATTGTATCTGATTTTACCAATAAAATACTCCATTTGGCATCAAAGTATATCCCAAATAAATGCATAACCTTGAGAATAACCAACCCATATGGTTTCATAATCACATAAGACTACTTATCAGACAAAGAAAACGATTACATCATGCAGCCAAACGGAGTGGCCTTCCTCAAGCATGGTATAAATACAGATGCAAGAGGAATGAGGTTGTTTCAGCGATACGGAAGGCCAAAACGTTCCATTTAACTAAAGTCCTAAAGGTGCTGAAAAGCTCAGAGACTTCACCAGCACAATGGTAGAAGACCCTCAAATCTTTCAAAGAAAATAATACTTCATTAGGGATCCCAACTATAATTCACCAAAACAGAACGGATTTGTCGAACACCGAGAAAGCCGAGGTGCTCAACCATTATTTCTGTACTATTTCTTGCGTAGATGATTCTAAAGCCTCGTTGCCAGCGTCTGTTCCGCGATCAGTAGGTGAAAAGTGCGGATTTAAGGACACTTTTTCAAAAAATTGAACAAGTACACGTACACGTACATGTACGTGTACCCCCATACGGATTCAGTGTTAAATCGTGTACAGAGTGTAAAAAAAAACGTTTTTTACATGTTGTCCCAGAAGCTGCAAACGCTGTTATCGTATTTTAGATCGTTCAAACAGCCGTTGGTGAACGAGTGCGAATTCGACATATCGCTCGAAAGGGAAAAATGTACGAAATTCGAAGAAAACGTGAACCTAAAGAAATTTTCTCGCCATTTCCATCGCGGATTAGACCTTCGATCTATCGTTGGCGAACGCCGGAAAAAAACGCTTTGAGGCTTCTAGGACAGCATTAAAAATATGTTTTGCGGCTTCTGGGACACCGAAGTTTGCGATCGCGTTCCAGACGGTCGAGGGTGCAATCCGATCGGTAAAAAACGATTGGGGATTCTAGGACAGGAAAAATCGATCTCAAAACGTTTTCTCGACGTTCGCCAACGGTGTAAAGTGAAGTTACCCATCGAGGATTTTTTCCCAAACTAAACAGAAAAAAACCTGAGTTTGTAAAATTAGAACCGATGGAAATCGTCTCTTCACGTTTGCCATCGCTGTGGTGCGATCGATCCCTGAGGAAATCATTGGAGGGAACTGAAGAAAACGTGAAATCCTCGCGAGTTTTGTGAGGTGAATCGTAATAGAATCACGAGATTCACAAGAGGAAATAAAATATGTGATTGATATATATAGAAGAAAAAAAAATTATAAATAAATAGTTATTTAAAAAAATAAATATTGAATCAAATAGATAATAAAAATACGTAAATCATGAACGCTTCCCAGATTATTAGAGCAAAGTTTCTTTTAAACATGCTGATGAGAGCCTATGCATTCTGTGTGAACGAACAACTAGGTTGCCTCTTGTTAGAAGGATGCATCGGGTGTCAGGATCATCTAGACTTCGATCACAAGGATCATTCATGTCTGACGATGGAAAGGGAAGATATGGTTGTCAACTACTTCGGACCGGCGTTCGAATGCGTTCGAATCGACGACGTGATCACGCTTTGGAGGAGATTAGTCTTCTGTAAGGGGCGAGACAAGCCCACAGGTTCAGAAGAACTGAAATTGGCGCATAGAAGTCTGACTTTAGACGACAGGGGATGTGTCTTGAAATTATTGCTGAAGGAAGCATACGTCTAAGTTTTCTTGTTGATATAAATAAGGGAGAATAGAAAATAAAAATAAATACACACATAAATTTTTATCTAATATTGGAAAGAAAAAAAAACACAAAAAAATGAGAACCAGAAATAAATTGTATCCGACGTTAGATGACAACGAGGATGAGAAGCCGAATGGCATTTTGCCAATGGCACCATCACCAGAAGAAAAAGAAAGAGGAGAGAGGTATCGCGTCAATCAAATCAGTAGAATCCAATTGTATCTGACTCGAGAGAGAGAGATTCTCGTCGTGAGAGAACGAAGAAGTATTCACATCTCGTGAAATTCTTTAACGCGGTCGACATGACACTCATCATGATTTCCATGGGTCTACACGTGGCCAGCATCGGATTGTTGTCGACCATGGTTGGCGTTCCAATCGTGTTGACCATAGAAGGAGTGGCTCTCACAGCCGGATTGTTTAGCACGCTCGGAAACTTTTTGAGTAGGAAATTATATCTGAAGGCTAGGAAAGACTCCAAGATCGATATGATATCTGAAATGATCTCGACGGCATTGAAAGATGGTAGGATATCGGATGGAGAATACTTCACGATATTGGGCGAGAAAACGAAATACGATGCTATAAAAGAAGCCGTGAGAATCAAGACTCATCAGATCATCAAGGAAGAGATGAAGGATTCTCTCGTGGAAAGGGGGAGGAAAGAGGCCAGGGAGGAATTTGGTAAGTTGATAGAGCTCAAGAGTAGCGATTGAAAAAAAAAAATATATATAATAACAGAATTTTTAAAAAAAAGAATATTAAATTTATATATAAAATAAAAACTAAATACGAAATTAATTTAAATAACCCTCAAAAATGTATTGTGTAAAATGTAAGAGAGTTACCAAGACGGCTAATTCTCGAGAAGTACAAACTAAAAATGACAGACAGATGCTTCACGGAATTTGCAATGTGTGTGGTTCGATCAAGAATCGATTCGTCAAAAAAAAAAAAAAAAACGAGCAGAGGCAAAGGCGTCTCAAATAAAATGATCAATAATCTACTTTTCAAAATGCATCTGCCGGAACGAAATTGAACAAGAGACTCAATGCCAATCTGACTCCTAAATCTTTGAGCAAACCCATGAATAGGGTGGCCGCAGCCGCGTATGATCACGATCTGTGCTATGACTCGCAACGACGTCTGCGATAAAAACATGTTAGCGAAATAGAGTGGCATATCGAATCCGACCAGGAGAGAGAAGATAGTTGGCAATCTGATCAGTGCGAAATGTCAATTTGGATGGGTCGTTAAAAAAAAAGGCGCTTCGGAAAAGAAGAAGAAACGATTATTGACGAGCGAGTTGGCCGAGGAGTTACACAAACCCATCGTGTGTAAATTTCGAAAGAGAAGGGTGTTCGTGAAGGGTTTGGATGACAACTGGTCTGCCGACTTGGTTGACATGAGATCGTTTTCGAGGTGGAACGAGGGTGTCAAATATCTATTGACGGTCATCAACGTGTTTTCCAAATACAGTTGGATCAGAGCTTTGAAGAGCAAATTGGGACCTTGTGTCACTGAGGCTCTGAAGAGTGTGTTCGACTCGTCTTCTCGAAAACCAAATAAATTGTGGGTGGACAAGGGAAAGGAATTCTACAACAAAAACGTTCGTCGATTAGTCGTGGAACGTTGGAATTGAACGATGAAGGAAAAGATGCACAGATACTTCACGGCGAATTCGACCAAGAAATACACATATGCTCTGAATGGTCTGGTTGAAGATTACAACAACACACGACACAGATCAATCACGATGACTCCCGCAGAAGCTAGCGATCCTCGAAACGAAAAACGGGTCTACGCGAATCTATATCCCGAGAGATCTATGATCAGGAAGAAGTCTAGACCACCGAAATTTGCGGTCGGCGATCGAGTGAGAATCTACGGTTCTAAGAAGCACTTCGAAAAGGGTTACACTTCCTCGGAAATCTTTGTGACAATCAGAATATTTCACACCGATCCGGTGACTTACGAAATAGAAGCTTTGGATGGCAAAGAGATCATCGGAAAGTTTTACGAACAACAATTGCAGAAGACAAAGTTTTAATAAAGAAAAAAAAAAAATTTATTTACTCTCTTTAACATTTTCTTGTTTACACATATATAATGGAGAGAAAAAATAATAATAATAAAAAAATAATTGAAACTATTTTTTAGATAAAAAAGCAAGCTAATTAATAAACAAAAAACAAAAAAAACCCTTCAAAAATGACAAATATACTAGATATCACACAAAGCATAGTGAAAGATGAAAGTATTCAAGAATACGAGGTTCATGAATATGAACCGATAACCAGAACGAGTTTGAACAATGCGGGAGAGATAAGAATCAACGTCGAAACCCAAGATCTATTCGTTCATCCTGATGAGAGTTACATAGTGGTGCAGGGACGTCTCACCAAGGAAGATGGGACTGAATACGCCGACGACGACATGGCTACTCTAGCCAATAATGGCATCATGCATCTATTCAGTAATATAAAATACTTGCTATCCGGACAAGAGATAGAATCTGTGTTTCATCCTGGTCAGGCCACCACGATGTTCGGACTCTTGACGTATCCGGATGATTTTTCAAAATCCAGGGGACTTAATCAGTTGTGGGTGAAAGACACTGTCGGGTCCGCCAACGCCGGCGCTGCCGCGATATTCGACTATGTCGTCAAGACATCCAGGCCCAAAGGAACCTTTTCGTTCAGGATACCTTTGAAACACATCTTCGGATTCATGGAAGATTACAATAAGATCATGTACGGATTCAAACACAATCTCACGTTGATTCGAAAGGGAAACGACGATGTGATAGTGAGACTCTCCGCAACCGATGCAGGTAAGTTAACTCTACACAAGATATCGTGGTTCGTTTACACGTGCAGCTTTCGATCGTGGAAAAAACGTGTCTCTAAAAGATCATAGAATCCAAGAGTTAATTACCCGTGTGATTTAGAATGAGACAGTGCAACAGAGCTGGCATTCCACTCTCCATGAATCACTTCGATTGGAGATTGACTGTGAAATCTGCTTCCGAGAGACCGCGTTTCATCGTGGTCGCGTTTCAGACCGATAGGGACGGGTCTCAAGAAAAGAATGCATCGCTGTTCGATCACAGCAATTTGAGAAACATGTAAGTGTTTCTGAACGCCACGAGATATCCAGCAATCGATTACAATGCATCATTTGACAAGAATGATTTCTGCAGACTGTACGGCGACGCCGCGGACTTTAGAAAGAAGTATCATGGTCTGGATGAATTGATGAGCAACCCTAATATATCTCCTGGTGAATACAAATCAATGTATCCAATGTTCATATTAGATGTCAGTAAACAGAGCGCATGACTCAAGAGTAGCGTCTTAGACATTCAGATCAAGATGCAATTCGATAGGAATGTGCCGAGAAAAACCAAAGCCTTCACCCTGGTCCTGTCGGATAGAGAATTACAATTCGAATCGGATGGAAATAAGATGTCGATCATTCGATGAGAGACGTGTGAAGAAAAAAAAGAAAGAAAGAAAAAAATATATATAAATAAAAATTTTAAAAAAAATAATTACAAAAATGAATGATAAAGAAAGAGAATACTTGAGAAGAAACAGACGTGGTTTGATTAAAAATATTTTGCAAGATTCGCTAGCAATAATTCTAGACACTTTAGTCGAAACAGAACCTTTGATATTGACCGATTATATGAGACGCGAAATCGAAAGTAAAATCTTGATAGAAGATAAAACCAGAAAACTTTTAGACACGTTGACATATAGAGGACCGACCA
Organism: Pictodentalium vernedei; assembly: GCA_031216915.1. Lineage (NCBI taxonomy): Eukaryota > Metazoa > Mollusca > Scaphopoda > Dentaliida > Dentaliidae > Pictodentalium > Pictodentalium vernedei. The sequence goes on along the minus strand of CM062289.1, from coordinate 145,861,677 downwards.
CTTTTCGAGAATTTATAAAAGCTCTTCGAAATGCTAAAATAGATGTCGACGCGTGTTTCGAGATAGGTGATCCAATTTCACAAGATGAAACATTATGAGAAATAACGTATTAAAACAAAAAAAAAAAAATAAAATAAAAAGTAATGAGATCTAGAGAGATTGAACATCTTTCTAAATCTTATTACTTTTTATTTTTTTTGTGGGTTTTTTTTTGTTTTTACTAATTACTCATTATTTTCAATTAATTATTTTCATGTGTTCACTGGATCTAGTTCGATCAGTATACTCACCACAGAAGTGACGGCTTCGGGATTATCGATTTTCGTAACGAAATTAATCCTGTCTCTGGCGTTCACTTTGAGAGGCGTGCCATACGTGCTAACATTCGAGTGTTGATTCTCAGTCTTTTCGACACTGTAACTCTTATCACTCTCTACTCTGTTCACCATGAGATCGATGACCACTCTGTTATTCAAATCCGTGGAAGCCAGACTCATTCGAATGATTTCGCCTCCCAATGGCATGGGATATCCCACCTGACCGTGTTGCGATCCACTACCTCCATTTCTGAAAGACCACTCGGCTTTTCCCTCCTCTAACACATTGCTCTCCTCAGCCCACATGATGATCAATTGCCTAGCATATTTGATTTTCTCCACCACCGAAATCAGGGTGCAGGCATCCATCATGTTCATGGGATCCAGTAGATTCATGAGCGCATGTCCGCCCCCTGTCTAGTTTACCTTCCATGATGTCGCCCTTTCTCCAGACTGAGTTGTCATGCAGGTACTTCCTGCTAACCATGCTGGAATCGAATTCAGGATCGTGATGAAGACCGAATAAATTCTGACCGTTCATGTTGATGCCACCCTCCATGGTTTCGCCAGATTGTTTGTTCAGGTGGAGATTGTCCACTTGCGATTCTATGTATTCTTGTGATTGTATCATGGTGGAATCCATGTAGCCCATGTTGACCGCGGTGGAGTCCGCGTCCACATCGTCGACCTTTGACAGATTCAATATCTTGCTGAATCCCCCATTCAGATCCGATTTCATTTCTCGTCTGTCAGACTTTCTCTGTTCCAGATCTACATAGTGTTTGGTTAGCACGTCCTTGGGATTAGTGGGAGTGGCCACATTCGTTATCTTGTTAGAATTGGTGTTTAATTCCGATTGCATCGTTTTCTGAATGTATCTAATTCTCAGATGTTTGGTGAATCGTGCGTGAGAGTCGTCCGCGTATTTCTTGGTCGCAGCATTGGTGGAATCTATGGGATTCACGATGTTCACCAAACGTTTAGATTTCAGATCGAGATCGTCGGTCATGGCTTTATCCATGTAATTATCTAGCATGATTCGTTCGAAACCCACGTTCCCCCTGTCAACATATTTTTTAGTCACCATATCTGTGAGATCTATTGGCTCAGGAAGATTGCAGAGCTTCTTATCGTTCATGTTCAAAGGTTCGTATCTCCAAATGTAACGTTCATCCAAGTTGGCAGCGTCGTAACCATCGCCAACTTCGAGTGCCTTCCTATTCTTTTTGGGTCGATTTTCATCGTCACTTCCACCAAATTTATCGACTGGCATGTTGTTTTGAGGTTTTTTTGTTTCAAAGAATATATTTCAACGCAGTTTATTAAAATGAATAATTTCACTTATTTTTATTTTTTTTGTTTTTATTCGATTAAGTTTTTTAAATAATTTTTTTACCTTTATATATACTATAAAAAAAATCTCTCTCTAATGTAAATCATTAAGAATGTCTTGAAACCGATCTCCTTCCGACCATCTCTTGAGAATGTAGAGACACAGGTGACTGCAAAACACTAGATATGGCGATTGCACTCGTTCCGTGTTGTAATGAACCATCGATTCATCGGAATAGTTCTTTATTTCTTTCGGCGGCGAGATTCCGTAGCTGTCAAAATAATTCTCCTTCTTCCCGTTCTTGAACCACACCACCCAGTGAGTGCCTTCACCCGATAAATCATCCATATTTAAAATTCCACATTCCGATTGTTGAGGTCTTCTCTTAGGCAAGGCAACTCTGGAAAACATGCCTAGAAAATCTTTGATTTTCAAATCCTTCACCGCATTCGACAGATCGATGTTGGATAGGGTTTCATTAGGTAAGACAACACCTTCTACGGATATATGTATTTTCTTATTCGAAAATGTATATATTTTTTTCATTTATTTATTTTAATATAATTCACTAAATTGACGTTATTTTTTTTTTCTTCTTTTTCTTTTTAAACTAACTCTCTCGATGTCTCTATCGACTTCCATAATTTTGAATCCATCTAATTCCTATTGGTTTTCTGGAATCCTATCATCCTTAATCATATCCTAAGTCCAATGTCTGAGTGCCAAAGTGCTTATTTTATCGTCTAACATGAATTTCTTATCATTGTCAGCTGCCAGCGAAATCTTGTTGACTATTTCGGTATACAAGTCATGATTGTCGCTTCGAATCGATTTCATAGTCTTGTACACTGGACCACTTCCGAACAGAAATCTTTATACTTTCAGAAAGAGATGTTTTTCTTCACCATGCACGCTTTAACCCCTTTGCACTTCTTGATCTCTTCACCTTCTAGGCGATAAGTGCCTAGTTTAGGTCTCAAACCCACGAATTCGACAATTTGTTTACCACCACTCTCGTCCTTAAATTTACCCAACACCTTCTTGTTGTCGTTCGATTGAATGTTGGTCAGGTGATCAACGGGATAATTGCTTGTGTCGAACCACGCGGCCACATCCAGAGATATATCTTGGTAGATGTCTTTCATCTCTATCTCGTAAACTAAACTGTCCATGTCGATGAACAGTAGTTTGGCTTTCTCACCAAATTCCGTTTGACGTAATCATAGTGAAACTCGTACATCAGTCGCTTGCTGATATCTAAGATGATCGGTCCGAGATAATAGGGTTTGTCGAACTTCAGGTGCGTATTTTGCATGTGAACGGCCACTAGATTTTTGTTGAATATGGTTCGGTGTCTGTAATTAGGTTTTGTCAATAATTTTGTAGCTCTTTTCTCAGACGTGATGAGTCAAATGTCGGTTCTCTTCCTGATGTTTTCCATCGATTTACCGTACATGCAGTTGTTCATGAGTTTGAAGAAATCTTTTTCAAAATCGTTCTCGACTCGAATTCTGAGATTCGTGTTGAGATCGATGTATTTTTTCATCCAAGGCTCTTCATCGAATCGAATGACGCGATGTATGTTGACTAATTTCATCCCGTAATTTATGTATTGTTTCAAATTCTCACTGTAGACGACATACTTACGTTTGGTAAATAAATTGGGAATGAGTTTTTCGTCGTCTCCTTCGATCGGTTCCATTTGTTCGGGAGCCAGCGGATAATCATTGTGTAGATCATGTAACTTTTCCGGATAGTTCAAATCGACTTCTAACATGCAAGGATAGTCTCTCCATTTTTGCATCTCTTCTGGTTCCGTCACCCATTCAAAATTTCCAATTGGTGAAGGATGACTCATGGCCTAACCGTACAGATTATTAGTATCCCAATACTGTATGTATTTATTCAATCATTCCGAATCGAAACCTTCTTTCATGTTGGGATTGTTAGCTTCAGAATATCTGTGGGAGATCATCGAGATGCCACCTCTCGCGGCCTTTTTGAACATGAGCAACATGTCCACATCGGATAATAATTCCAATTGGACTTTGGTGGTCTTCAACAGAGCATCCCATGCCAGACCGGGTGCAGTGAAATACCAAGCCGGATCCAGATCGTAATTTCGATGACAGATGTCTAGAAAATTTTCGAACACGACTGCCAGGAGCAGAACGTCGGTCTTCAGATAGAGATCATGATAATCTCTCATGGTTTTCATATCAAACGATTTCCACACTTTTTTGGCGTGTTCGTAATTCTCGTCGGATATGTCGGATTCGTATAATTTCGAATAAAAATCTTCTTTCGAAGGTTGCGCGGTGTTGTCGAATCTCTTTAGGTCATTCATGTAATTGTAAGGATAGACTCCTTTCCTCAACATGATGTCTACTCGTTCTTTGAAGTGTTCGCTCATGATTTTAAATTTATCCTTGCTCACGTTATGGACTAATTTTTCCAGAGCAGTCGACATGAATTTAAAACTGTCAATGAAACGTATGCCTCTATGAATGGATTTCGTTTTTTCTTCCAACGTCTCTCCATCGATTACTCTTTTCTTCTCCAGGAGCTTCCATTTCGTGAAGGAAATGTATCTTTCTTCGCTGTTTGCAAATCAGTTTAATTCTTCGTGGGAGGTGCCGAGATTTTTCATGAACAGATGACTGTCATGACCCAAGAGATTGTGAAATATCACTGGATAGAAAGTGGCGTCTTGATATTTTAAATTACACTTGCTGTGAGCCGGACCACGATACAGACCCGTGTAATGATCGTGGTCTCTGACCTTCTTATTTTCCTCCGAATTCTTGTCAAACGATTGTCTGCATATGTGACATTCGATGACTCTGTTATTTTCGTCTGGCTGCTCTCGCGTGATGATCATTTTCGCTGAAGTTTTGAATTTGTCGTATAAAATTTGAATTTTTGATTCTAACTCTTCCACGAACCTTTGAGCTACGTGGTTGTCTTCACACCGTTTCGTGTAGGTGAAGGGACCCATGTTGTGTTGCAAGTCGAAAGCACATTTCACGTAAATGCAATAGCCTGAAGGCATGTGTTTTTGATATCTTTTGACGTAACTTCGAAGAGCGTCGGGTTGGCAGGAACTCATTTTCACGGCGAAGCATTTGAAATCAGTGTACACGACGAATGGTACTTTTAATCTTCTATTGTGATCACGAAAGTTCATGATGGTGTTGGGTTTGGGCATTTCGATGGCGATGCCTCGATTTTCATTGCAATATTCCTGATGTTTCGCTAACGATTTTTCGCTGTGAAATGCGTTCATGCAGTTGCAACGTAAACATATCTTTCGTTTAGGTTTATTATTTTGCCTCGACAGTAATCGGCTCGGATGTTTAACCCAACAATAATGACGACTGTCACCATTCAATATCAATAATAAAATAATGGTCTTTTCTCTTTCGAGATATGAAGTCTGTTTGAGAGGATAGATTGTTCGTTTTTCCTCGACATATCCCAAGACGTTCACCGCTACGGTAGGATTTTGAACCTCAAAATGTTTGATGCGTTTTAACGGCATTGGAAAAGTCACTCAGGTCCAATCGAGATTTTTAGAAGTCTCCTCTTAATGAGAAACTCTCTCAGGATGGATTTTGACAGTGTATAAAGCGGAGGTGACTATTCATTTAAAACACTGATCATCTTTATTTCTCACGTTGACCACGGAGTGTTTTTTAGCTAACAAATACGGTAATTCCATGCAGGAAGATGCTTTCAATGAATCGTTTTTAGTTAGATTAATATCGCGATTCAACACCCCATCGAACGTCCAATTACTATCTCCATGTTGATAATTCGCGAGAGACGTCAACATCTTGTCTTTCATCGTTTCGAAAATGTCCAATAAATCTGAATCTCGAAATACAGGTTCAACGTTAGATCTGAAATATGCATTTCTCACGATGCTCTCGCTGGAGTTCACGTTGATTTTATTCATCATGCAATGGAGTATCATCTTAATTTTTAGTCCCATGTCCACATGTTTGCGAAGCAAATTCAATACATTTTTTCTTCACCCGTTCCATGAACAATTTCAGATCGACTTTCTTGATTGAGGGAACCACGTTGAAAGTTTCAAAAACGCCTTTGATCACAGTCTCCATTCAATGGGATTCGATTGGTATGCTTCCATGACAAGTCGTGCTACATATTCTTCTCCTTTCCCTTCACCGATTGCTCATCGAATTTCGTTCGATATATCTTGTTTGTCTAGATTCTGAACTGCATCACTCATTTTCATTTTAGTTTTTTTATTTTCTTTTGAAACTTGAAGTTCTTCGACGGCTTTTCGTTTGGTCATCTTCTTATTTTTTGCAACCGAAACGTTTTTTTTTTTTTCTCGACGTTGACAATTCGATTCCCTTTACCACCTTTTTCTTCTCATTTTTCGCAACCGAAACGTTTTTTGACATCGTTGCTATCGGCAATTTCGTTTGCCTTTTCATCGAGCAAACTACGTAACTCCTCAAGTATCTCTCTAAGTTTTTCATCATTTCGTTTTCTATCGTCAAGTGTTACTGCAATCGGCTTATTTTTTTTGCAATTCGAATCTGTTTAAGTTTGTTCACTTTTAATCTTTTGATTTTTTTCTTTCCATCATCTCACGGGCGATGCTCCTGTATAACTATTTTTTGATTTGGTTCTATGATTTCTGAAATTTGGGATTTTTAATTTTTTTTACAAATCTCCTTTAACTGAGGTATGGTAATACTCATCTAAATTTTTCATTTTTTTATTTGTTTGCTTCATTTGTAAGAATATATTTTTTTGAATTTTGTATTTAAATAATAATTTGTTAAAAAGTTTTAAAATAGTCTTTATATATATGTTTTAATTCCCTCAAAAAATTTTTTTTGATGAAATTAATCAATTTTTTATGTTCCTTAACGTGAGAAAAAATTGAATTAATACGAGAAAAAAGGACATTAAAATTTAAACTTTTTATTTATATATAAAGAGAAAAAAAACACTTTTACAAAAAAAAATTTTCACATTAAAGAAAATTAAAATTAAAAACTTTTTTGTATATGAATAGAGAGAAAAAAAACAACTTTTTTAACAAATTATTATTTAAACACAAAATTCAAAAAATATATATTATTTGCAATAATTCATAAAACAAAAACAAATAATCGATCATGACAACAACACCTAAAAGATGCGAATTGAAACTGAAATGAGTTGAAACGTGTAAGAAACTCGGTTGTAAAATCTACAGATTACAACGACACAATGCCATCGAATTGAACGAGGTCGAGACGAAGGGCTTACAGCAGAAATATGACAAATATAGCATGCCTTTGAAATTGGACAAAGCCACGCTCGATATGTTTTACGAGTACGAAAGCAATCTACAGAATATCGTCATCGCTGAAGACAGAGAATTCAACAATTTGTCATTGCCCTACGGAAGTTACATATATCCAAAAATCTGTCTCGATCTCGTGAACAAATCAGGTGGTGACAGCACATTGACCGAAGTAAAAAAACTCGCAAAAGTAAAGATAAACATTCAACACATTTGTGAAAAAGGAGAAGACATGCCTGTCAGCATGCTAATAACGGACTTGGACATATAAAAAACAATAGAGAGACTGATTTTTAGTGAAGAAGAAGGGAAAAAGAGTGATGAGATCTAGAGAGGTTGAACATCTCTAGATCTCATTACTTTTTTTTGTTTTCCTCCTCCTCCTTCTTTCTTCTTCTTCTCTTCTTCTTCTTCTTCTTCTTCTTTCTTCTTCTTCTTCTTCTTCTTCTTCTTCTTCTTCTTCTTCTTCTTCTTCTTCTTCTTCTTCTTCTTCTTCTTCACTATCGCCCATATATATCATAATAACGTCTCCTTTTTTCTCAAATTTCAGCATCGATTCTTCTTTCCTTTTTTTGTGATATATTACGTTTTTTATAACACATTTGTTTCTCTCTATCATAATTACAGACGAATGTGGTGCATCTCTTGGCAACACTCACATCATTACCATTCTCTTCAGAAGGTAGTGGTGGTGGTGGAAAACAACTCATTATTTTTCTTCCTTTTGATTTCAACCATCTATCCCAATCTTTTTTAAACTCTTTTTTCAGTTCTTTCCTAAGATATCCATCATTAGTGTCCAATTGTTTTTCCACATCTTTTTCCCACTCTATCCCGTGTTTTTTATCATTATCGTTCAAAAAAAAAAGTCTACCTTTTTATCCATTTTTTATATTATTTTTTTATACTTTCTATAATTTATATTTTTATATTTTATATAATTATATCATTTTTACATTATAATAACATACTCAAAATTGGTATATTCTTAAACGGAGAATTCTCACCAAACAGCAAACCCTTACCGAGTCACTCAATGATCCGTCCACTCTTCAGATAGAGACCATTTCCACTGAAAGAGTTGTCACCACTAGAGGGTTCTAGATACAATCCTTCACTGTCGTTGTCTATGTGGACGTGACACATGGTTCCTCCCTTCTTCAAAAACAGTCCACCCATTAATTTCTCAACTGCCGAACTCACGAGTCCTGTGAGAGCTCCCACGCCAGGAGTCTGCCCAAGAAAGGGCAATGCTTTTGCTGCAAAGGGCAATGTTTTTGCGGCAATTCCTGCCAATAGCGGTAGGAAACCGCCTTTCATTCTCAAATTGTATTTCAATTGAGCAGGACTCAATCTCACCCTCAACCCTCTTCTATCATGAATCGCTTTCTCCATCCTTTTGATTTGAGTTCTGGTCCAGGCAATTCGATCATCACAGCCACTTGTCAGACCTTTGTGAGTGAATTTGAATCTCACCAGCTCGCCTCGAGTTAACGCTCTCTCTCAAGTTTCTCCCTCTGTCCTTTGGATATGTTCACGTTTTTAACCATGTATTCAGTCATATTTCTTTTTTTTTAAATATATTTTGTTCAATTTTTTTTTTGTTTTAATGATAATTATATATATTAAATAATTTTTGTAAATTAATATTGCGTTTATTTTATTTTCGTATTTATATATATACACAATATTTTTTTTTTTTGCTTTTTTATATTTCTCTTATGTGAAATCATATCTTCACTTTCTCTCCACGAAGATCTAACAGTTCACCATTTTGATCCATCAACGTGGTTTTGAGACTATACAACGTGTCTAAAATCACGGGTAGATAAACTAAATTTCGAGGTCATTCCATGATTTTATAACCCAGCGACACATTTGGAAAGAAGGAATAGATCATCGGTTGAGCGCTACCATTCACATAGCTTCCAGTAATCACGTCCACGTTCACCAGAATGCTATTGACCGTATTTTCAGATGCTGCATGGCCTCGATACATCTTTTGATCGAATCCCAGCATCTTGCCTATAGAATCGTCCGTGTTGAAATCCACTTTAAAATTATCTTCCAAATCCATCATCGTCTGCAGAGTATTAGGGTTGGGAGCGAGTCTGATCTTGTTGCTCCCCTTTCCATCCGTCTTCATTCGTGTCTGAATGTAATTGTTCAAATTATCTATGTCGTAACTTCCTTTGGGAATTTGAATCTCCAACCAATGCACTCCGTCGGAATACTTGAACGAGTTATTCTTTTCGGTGATGTTGGGAAAGGAATAATCAGTCTCCAGATTCACAAATGCCATCTCGTATCTTTTCTCTCTATTCAATTCGATGGAAGGCTCGAATTTCATCACGAATCAAGTCGAATTGCCACTCACCACGATTTGAATGGATTTTTTGCAGGCGTATTCTTGGCTATCCATTCTAACAATTCTCCTTGTTTGAACATTATATTTTTATTTTTATTTATTTTTTCAAAACTGAATTATTGATGATTTAATTATTATTTTCCAATTTTTGTTTTCGCTCTCTATTTTATTATCAGAAACATAAAACTTGTCGAATCCGCTCCGATATTTTCCGCGATTAAATTCGCTAGTCAAATCGATCACGACAAAATTGTAAAGTCCTCCATCCCAAACCCTCTTGCAGAATCTCCTGAATTCTGCCATGCTCATGTTGTTTACGACATGATCACTGTAGATGTGATTGAGATTCTTGAGATCCTGGTGAAAGAGACACAATAAATTAGTGTTCTCCCTTATCGTCTGTCTGGACAGTCGAAAATAATTCTGTGACAGGTAGAAACAGTCCATGTTGCTGTGACGACCCCTAACGTAATACGATTCGCATCAGTTCTGTCTCTCCAAAAGCAGATCGTCGAAAATCATGAGATTCTTATCTTCCAATTTCAATTCTCTAGGAACTGGAACGTCGCTAGTGTCCTCACAAAATCGACACACAACATTCGAAGATGCATTTCTCTTCATCAATTCCATCACCGCACCGTCCAAAATGGTCGAAAGAGAAGCTTCATTTTTGTCGAATTCGTCCCTACTGTCAACAATTATGGCTATGACATCCTTGGGCAATCTATGATCCATGTTGAAACAAACTCTTGCCAAACACGAATAATCTGTCGTAATCCAACCAGTCGGGTTGCGACAACAGATTCATCAACAGATTGGTCTTTTCACAATTCGATTTTTCCCACTATCAAGCCTCTTATGCTTTTGGGAAAGAACTCGTTATTCGACCTCTTGGTTCCAAGACATATCTTTAATGTTCATCTTTTTTATTTTTTTTGTTATTTTTTAGATTTTCAAAACACAATTTTTATGTTTTTTCAAACTCAGTTTTATAAATATGATTATTTATTTATATTACACTGTAGCGAGTTCTCTTCAATCCAGATCCATTCGTCATTTTGGCTAAATCTTGTATGGGTACCACAGCTTCCTTAAAATCTTTCCAACTTTTCAGAGATCGCTCTAACGTAGCTTGCTTCGCCGGTGGACTTATCAACTTGTCGATCAATGCGTCGGCTGCTCTCTTGCCAGCCACAGAAGCGATCCTACCACTAGCTTTGGAAGCAGCTTTCTTACCAGCATCCAAAGCCGTCTTCTTACCAACCTCAAACGCAGTTGCTGCAAGTTTTCTACCTGCATTGCCCATGAACGCTCGCATTATAGAATCAATGATGCCAGAGCCGCCTTGAATGTAAGTTCTAACGTATCCCCTTTTCTTTATCACCAACATATTTTTATTTTATAATATATATTTTGATTTTTTCGCTCATAAATCGTTTGTTGTTTAAATACTTTTATTATTTTTAGTGTAGATTTTCTGTTTTCATTATCTATTTTTTTTTGTTTCTTCTCTCTACTTATTATATATATATATCAATCCTTCAATTCGTTCATCAGCCTTTTATAATCGCATCTATTCATGACCTTCTGCCTCAACAATTCGTTGCATATGCTCACTATCTCATTATCCACTCCAGTATTACCAGCGTGCCAACTAGCCATCAACAATCTCAATCTCTGAGACAGAGCATCAGAATCGCTCGGAAGAAAAGTGGTTCTCACTCCTTTTCCAGTCACCGATTCAACGAATTTCTTATTCATATCCCATATGGGTTTCACCACCTTCGTCCACTTGTAACCTCTATTGGCTTTGGGTCTGGTCTCTCTGACATCGTTATTTCTCTTCATGGTGTGGGTCTGAACCAGAATGTCGCCGTAATTGTCGAAATCCTGATCCGTGTAATCTCCAGGCTTGTTGAAAAGGAGCAATTTGCGCAGTCCAGGAGTTAATTCATACCTTTTCGAACCGACAATTGAATTACCATCATCATCTCGCACTTCAGTGTAACCTATTAAAGTCCTACCGCTAGAATCCCTGTAACTTCCATACAACAGATCTCTCTTACCACCAATTCGATTCTCATGGGAATGTAATCCGGTGGTGATCTTTGAAAGGAAACCTCCCTTGTAAAACTACCAGGCAACGAACCCGTTCTCAAAGAACTTTCTTTTATGGGTCTCAATTTGTCAACGATCTCCTTCTTGCTTCGTTCCTGAACCTCCGTCATGGGTTTAAATAGTTTTGTGGTCTCTCGTCTTAATTCCATCTCTCCTAATTGTTTACGTCTGTCAGCGGATCGAATGCTTTTCTTGACCCATTCATATTCGTCGAGGAGTTCATCTCTTCGCTTTGAATCTTTGATGTGTAAAAACATTTTTGTTCTCTAAATTATTAATAGTTCCTTTTTAGATTGTGGTAACGTCGGTTATTTTATTATTCTCAAAATTAAATGTAGTTATTTTTATGTTTTTAAGTAAATAAATCTTCTGTCTTTAATATATATAACTAAAACAAGTTGAGGGATAAACATTTTTACAAATGAAACCTCGATAAATGCGTTTTGCTCTCGAACGTGTTAAATCACAACCGTGCTTTTTCTCGCCACAGGAAAAACTTGAATAGTCAAAATCTCAAGTAAACATATCAGTAATGTAACGCTTTCAAAAAACGCGTTTAAATCACATCAATTAATCTTTTGAACTGTTCTGCTTTCATCTATAGAATAGTTTTCAGTTAAAACAATTCAAGTGAAAAAATGACTTATTGAATGAAAACCTGTAATACATTCAAGCGTGACAAATGGAGTTCTTTTGACGTTTTGCAGTAAGTTTACAGTAAGATCACTTTGAAATGCGACCTGCTCGTCAGCCTGATAAAACAGACTGATGATTTTAGCACTCAGGAGGCTCTATTTATACTCTCCCCACGCCTACGCACTAAGAACGTTTACAATACGTTTTACAATACATTTGCAGTATATATTGCAAATCGTTGTCACTACGCACTAAGAACGTTTACAATATGTTTGCAATACATTTGCAGTACGTATTGCAAATGTTCTTAGTGCATTCAAATCATTGTCACTACATTGCTAGTATATTCACAATACGTTTGCAAAACGTTCTCTGCGCGGAGAGTATAAATAGAGCCTCCTGCGTGCTACAATCATCAGTCTGTTTTTCAGTGAAATGCAAGCGCTAGCCTAATCACAACAGAGTGACTAAGTAGAAATGAAAGAAAACTTGACAAAACCGATCTATTACGATTCACCTCACAAAACTCGTGAGGATTTCACGTTTTCGTCAGTTCCCTCCAATGATTTCCTCGGCGATCGATTGCACCACACTGATGGCAAACGTGGCGAGACGATTTCCATCGGTTCTAATTTTCCAAACTCAGGTTTTTCTGTTTAGTTTGGAAAAAAGTCCTCGATGGGTAACTTCACTTTACACCCACTTTACACCATTGGCAAACGCCGAGAAAACGTTTTGAGATCGATTTTTCCTGTCCTAGAATCCCCAATCGTTTTTTACCGATCGGATCGCACCCTCGGCCGTCTGGAACGCGATCGCAAACGTCGGTGTCCCAGAAGCCGCAAAACATATTTTTAATGCTGTCCTAGAAGCCTCAAAGCATTTTTTGCCGGCGTTCGCCAACGATAGATCGAAGATCTAATCCGCGATGGAAACGGCGAGAAGATTTCTTTAGGTTCACGTTTTCTTCGAATTTCGTACATTTTTCCCTTTCGAGCGATATGTCAAATTCGCACTTGTTCACCAACGGCTGTTTGAACGATCTAAAATGCGATAACTGCATTTGCGGCTTCTGGGACACCATGTAAAAACAACGTTTTTTACACTCTGTACACGATTTAACACTGAATCCCTATGGAGGTACACATACATGTACATGTACTTGTACAGTTTTTTTAAGTTTTTTAGTAAAGCGTTTGATAAAGTATGGCGCACTGGATTGCTTTACAAGTTGGAGAAAGTCGGAGTTAGGGGGCAATTACTGGATTTTCTCAGACCATATCTCTCTGATAGATCCCAGAGGGTTGTCATAGCAAATGAGTTCTCCTCTTGGAGAGCTGTCTGTTCTGGAGTTCCACAAGGTTCGATTCTTGGTCCCCTCTTATTCCTCATCTATATTAATGATACGACGGAAAATTTTATCAGCAGCCTGCGTCTCTTTGCAGACAACACATCTCTTTATTATTGTTGAAAATCCTACCCAAACAGCTAATGTAATCAATCGCGATCTGGCGATAATCTGGTCGAATTCAATCCACGAAAAACTGAAAGTATTCTCATATCTCGGAAAACTAATCCCCGTTCTCATCCACCCCTATTGTTTTCTAATACACAAATTGCCGAAGTTAATAGTCACAAACATTTAGGTGTTACATTGAATACTACTTGTACCTGGGCTAATCACGTTGATTATGTCTGCGCTAAAACCTAGACACGTACAGACTTAATGCGAAAGTACAAATCCATACTTGATAGATGTGTTCTGGAAAAAATTTACTTTACATTCATGAGACCCCTACTGGAATATGCCGATACGGTTTGGGATAACTGCAATGAAAGAGACATTATTAATATAGAGACAATTCAAGTAGCTGCCACTTGGGTTGTTACCTGGGGAACTGTCAGTGCCAGCAAAGCCCTATTATACTCCGAAACCTGCTGGTATACCCTCCAGGACAGGCGCGGAATACACAACCTAATGCAGTATTTTAAGATGTACCATTGCATAACGCCCCATACATTGCTAGTAAGGTCCCACCCATAGTGTTGGCGAGCAATACGACACATAATCTTCCTTCAAGCGGTAACCCCAGGATCCCTTTTTGCCGAATTAATTTGTACCAATCTTCTTTCATCCCGCAAGTAACTAAATTATGGAATAGAATACCACTACCTGTTAGAGAGAATAGTTCTTATAGTAATTTTAAAAGTTATTGAAATCATAATAATCAACGGCCACCGTCGTTCTTCAGTAATGTAAAATGTCGATCAGCACAGATATACCATTGTCGGCTGCGCTTGGGATGTAGTAATCTCAATTCACATCTATATGCCAATTATATATCACCCTCATCCTACTGCCAGTGTGGTGAGATCGAGTCGACTGAGCATTTTCTGTTAATGTGCCCTCTTTACTTTAATATTCGTAACCGTACCATTGGCCAACTATCATTTACTCCAAATGTTTCAGTCTTACTCTATGGCTCTGAATTTTTGAGCAACGAGGAAAATCGTCCAGTCGTTGACCTTGTCCAGGATTATATCATAGCTTCAAAGCGTTTTTAGTAAGTGTATATAGATACGTGCATGTGCGCGCACGTGAGAGTGCATGAATGCATGTATGTATGTATGCATATGTATGTAAATATATATGTTTGTGTGTGCGTTTATATGCGTTTATGTATGTATGTATGAGGTTAAAAATCGCACTGTCACAGACATTTCCTACTGAAACGTTTTTTTCTTTTAATATGCCGCCGAAAAATTGTTTTCATTTACTGAACCCTGATGGGTTTCAAACATGACAAAAAAGTACATAAAATTGATTTAAACTAAGTGATGAGCTTAGGAACTGGTTAAACTGACTGGCAAAAATTGATTTTATGCATTGATGGGCCCTAATCTAGTCCTTACAAGCATGTTACGCAAGCTTTTGTTTTTCTTATAGGCGAAGACAGGTCGAAGATTCAAAGGTTCATTTAATTTAGCATTGGTAAAATTGAATTCATCTTTTAACATTTTTGCTATTTCGATATTCATTCTGTTGTACGTTAAAGTGAAACCTCCTTTTGCATTCGCCCTCTGATATGTTCATACCAAATGGCCAGAGGGCTTGAAGCGTATTGATCCAAAAAGCTTCACGTTTTTTTCTAAATTCATCCGTTTCTGCGTACGTACGTACGTACGTACGTACTACGTACGTACGTACGTACGTACGTACGTACGTACGTATGTATGTATGTATGTATGTATGTATGTATGTATGTATGTATGTATGTATGTATGTATGTTTATACATGTATGTGTGTGTGTGAGCGTAGGCGGCTTCCCTGAACACAATCCATATCCAATTTATATGTATGCTGTGATTACAGTCTACTTGTAGTCTTAGTACTTAATACTAGATGAGTTACCGGATCAGTTTGCATCCAGCTTGGGTTCTTGCTTTCTCTTTTCATTCAATGTTCTCTTTTTTTTCCTGCATCATCTCACATGTTAATTTCCATGGTTTAAACAATATAAACGCAACTGTATGAGTGTCATTAATCCGATTATATCGTTATATTGTAAACGTCATACGTGAAAACGGCCTTGTATAAGCTCTCTTGCCTTCTTCGGATCCACAATCAACAATGTTGTACTTTGTATCTCTTGAAAATGTTGAATAAATAAATATTGTTTAAACTAAACTAAATACTAAATACAAATATCGTACTTTGAGTGCAATAAGGCACCATCTGTGATGTTTTGGCATTGCAGATGGCGCCTCGTTACACTCAACGGACACTTCATGGTTAAATTCTTCTAATTTACGATCAGATTCCATTTGGCACAGACAACTTTCATTTGGCACCAAAGAAATTAGAATCCCTGTCATTTACCCTGCGGATATTTGCCCCGGTTACATTTTTCAAGAAAACGGACATTTGCCCCAAACTTGCATTTGCCCCACGGACATTTTCCCCGGAATTAAAAATCAGTGTAGGACATTTGCCCCGAATAGATTCTAGGCACGGATTACAAACAACTGCTTAGAAGGAAGAAAGGCATACACACATGTTAAAGCAACATTGTCCTTCTTGGAATGGATTTCAAAACAAACGACTACTTGAAGACAGCCTTCGGAGCAACACCAAATGTACCGTCTAAGAACCACTCATCTGCCTCACAAAGAAATTGTAAGCTATCATCTGTTCCGAAAGCTAGAATTCTTCGGTCATCGTGAAACTGTTTACTTTAACATGAAAGATGCCGGTAATGTGAGTGTGTTTTAGCAGGCTTCTCGGTAATTAAGCTTTACTATAGGCCTCACAGGGTGAAACTGTTTTAACATGAAAGCTGTCGGCGATGTACGTATTTTCTAGTAGGCTTCACTGTCTTACCAGGGCAAATGTCCGGATTTAATTTTAGCAATCGGGGCAAATGTTCGCTGGGCATTAGTCCGCCTGGAGCAAATATCCCTTCGGCTATTGGAGCAAATGTCCGCGGGGCAATTGTCCGTATCCCAAGAAATTAATTTGGTACCGAACAATAATTCCACTTGGGATCAAAAAACGTTTGGGCGAGCTTTAACCCATGTTTGACAGAGTTGGCTAGTGATCTGCCCTGTCTCCTCGAAAAGCTTATTGTAATCCTCTTTATTGTGGTACGGGGACGTGGTGCAACAGGATCTGCTTCGTTCACAGGAGTAGGTGATAATTGCCGATGCAGCAGCCATGTACATGTGCGGTACATGTACGTGTACACGCACATTCGTGTACACCTCCATAGGATTTAGTGTTAAAATCGTGTACATGTACACGACAAATCGTGTACATGTACATGTACCGTACATGTACCGTACATGTACAATCGTGTACATTTTCCCCATAGGGTTCAGTGTTAAATTGCGAGCAAAACACTTTTTGTCGTTTCTAAAATCATCCTCTTGCCGATTCTAACAATCCGCGTCCGTACACGATTTTAACACTGAAACCCAATGGAGGCGTACATGGCGGACTTTAGGTCTGAAATCGACTCGCGTGAAGAGGTGATGTTTGCATTGGCAAGCGTTTCTCGAAGTAAGATTGGCTCACGTTATTGCGAGGTGATCTATGGAGGAGGTGGTGTTTGCATCGGCAAGCATTTCTCGAAGTAAGATTGGCGCACGTTATTGCGAGGTGATCTATGGAAATGTTTTGAACGAAGAGTGTTGTCGGTGTGTTAGAAATTCGCAAACCCGCTGTAACGTTTTCCTGAAGTAAAAACTAACACATGATATAGTTATGACTGAATGAGGTTTTCGTTCAAAAAGAGTCGATTATGAATATGGTCTGTATTATAGATATTCGTGTTTTGTCTTGATGTGATGAAGAGAAATTGAGTTTAGGGATATTGTTCAAAAAGAGTCAAACACTTAGCGGAATGTTTAAACGCATTTTCCGCTCAATTAGGTTTTGAGTGGTAAATTTTTTAATATATTCACGATAGCAATCAGAGAGAGATTCTCAGCGTTAAAATTAGAAAACCAGTTTTCTTTTGTGTGTTGATATGTTTTAACAGTCATCAAAGGGATTCTCTCTTAATTTGACACTAAGTGAATGATTCTTTGATATGTGAATGGAAATCTTTTGACAAAATGTAAAACTATTGTCAAAATGCGTTAAATCAGAAACCGGTTTGTCATGTACTGCTTAAACGTATTTTTTAAACTTCTCCAATTCGATCAACAGTCAGTTGAGATGCGAATATTTTCAGCTTATTAAATTAAAGACGGAAAGATTTTTATTACTTCAAAACATAAAAATATAATTAAATATTTAATTTTGAAAATAATAAAACAATTAAAAACGAAAGATGTTTTTACAGATGGATTCTAGACACCGAGATCGAATTTTAGAAGAGTTTGAGCGTGCTAAGAAGGGCATTCAGTCAGCTGATAGAAGCAGACGTCTTGGTGAGATGGAACTCAAACGCGAAGCCACAAAAATATTTAAACCCGTGAGGGAGGGTCAAGAGTGAAGCAGGAAGGAGATAGTCGAAGAATTGAGACCCATAAAGGAGAGTTCTTTGAGAATGGGTTCGTTGCCTCTTAGTTTTGGAAATCGGTATTCCGTTCAATCTACACCGGATTACGTTCCCACGGGAATTCAAACAGATTTGAGCGAGACTGACGATACAGCTTCAACTATCACCACTGATAGCATCGCATCCTCCGATGATGGCTGTAAGAGAGATCTGTCGTATGGATTTTATAAGGATTCGGAGGGAAGGATTTTTGTAGGAGACACAGAAGTAGATATTGGCGATGATGAATTGATCGTGGGTTCGAACAGATACGAATTGACTGATGGACTGCGCAGATTGCTCCTTTACGACAAGCCTAGCGATTACACGGATCAGGATTTCGACAATTACGGCGACATTCTGGTTCAGACCCACGCCATGAAGAGAAATAACGATGCCAGAGAGACGAGACCCAAAGCCAACAGAGGTTACAAGTGGACGAAAGTGGTGAAACCCATATGGGATATGAACAAGAAGTTCATCGAATCGGTGACTGGCAAAGGGGTGAAAACCACTTTTCTTCTGAGCGATTCTGACGCTCTGTCTCAGAGATTGAGTTTGTTGATGGCGAGTAGACGGGCTGGTAACACAGGATTAGATAATCAGATAGTTACTATATCTGACGAATTGTTAAGACAGAAGGTTTTGAATAAAAACCACTATAAAAGGCCGATGAACGAATTGAAGGATTGATGTGTATATAATAAGTAGAGAGAAACAAACAAACAAACAAAAATAAAACAGTAAATTTTTACACAAAAATAATAAAAGTATTTAAAACAACAAAACGATTTACCAGTGAAAAAAACAAAAATATATTATAAAAATAAAATATGTTGGTGATAAAGAACAGGGGATACGTCAGAATTTATGTTCAAGGCGGTTCTGGCATCGTCGATTCTATAATGCGAGCGTTCACGAGCGATGCGGGTAGAAAACTCGCATCGACCGCGTTTGAGGTCGGTAAGAAGACGGCTTTGGATGCTGGTAAGAAAGCCGCTTCCGAAGCCAGTGGTAGGATAGCTTCTGTGGCTGGCAAGAGGGCAGCCGACGCGTTGATCGACAAGTTGATCAGTCTGCCGGCGAAGCGAGCTGCGTTAGAGCGAACACTGAAAAGTTGGAAAGATTTTAAGGATGCTGTGGTACCCATACAAGATTTAGTCAAAATGACAAGTGGATCTGGATTGAAGAGAGAACTCGCGACGGTGTGATATAAATAAATAATAACATTAAAAACTGAGTTTGAAAAACATAAAAAATTTGCGTTTGAAAAGAATCTAAAATAACAAACAAAAAAAATAAAACAAAGATGAACATTAAAGATATGTCTTGGAACGACGCCGCGACCAAGAGGTCGAATAACGAGTTCTTTCCCAAAAGCATAAGAGGCTTGATAGTGGGAAGATCGAATTGTGGAAAGACCAATCTGTTGATGAATCTGTTGTCCCGACCCGACTGGTTGGATTACGACAGATTGTTTGTGTTTGGCAAGAGCTTGTTTCAACCCGAATACAGATTGCTTCGAGAGTGCACGGATCGTAGATTGCCCAAGGACGTCATAGCCAGAATCTTTGACAGTAGGGAGGAATTCGACAAGAGTGAAGCTCCACTTTCGACCATTTTGGACGGTGCGGCGATGGAGCTGATGAAGAGAAATGCATCTTCGAACGTCGAGTGTCGATTTTATGAGAACGCTAGCGACGTTCCGGATCCTAGAGAATCGGAAGATAAGAATCTCATGATTTTCGATGATCTGCTTTTGGAGAGACAGAACCGATGTGAATCGCATTACGTTAGGGGTCGACACAGCAATGTGGACTGTTTCTACCTGTCGCAGAATTATTTTCGATTGCCCAAACAGATGATAAGGGAGAACGCTAATTTTCTATGTCTCTTTCGCCAAGATCTCAAGAATCTCAATCACATCTACGGCGATCACGTCGCAAACGACATGAGCGCGGCGGAATTCAGGAGATTCTGCAAGAGGGTTTGGGATGGTGGACTTTACAATTTCGTCGTGATCAATTTGACAAGCGAATTTAATCGTGGAAAATATGGGTGCAGATTCGACAAGTTTTATGTTTCTGATGATAATAATAAGATAGAGCGTGAAAATAAAATTTAGAAAATAATAAATCTTCAAATAGTTAGGTTTGAATAAAAAAAATAAAATTAAATATAATGTTCGAACATGGAGAATTGTTAGAACGGATAGCCGAGAATACGGCTGCAAAACAATCCATTCAAATCATGGTGAGTGGCGATTTGACTCGATTTGCTACGAAATTCGAACCTTCCATCGAATTGAATAGAGAGAAAAGATACGAGATGGTGTTGGTGAATCTGGAGACTTATTATTCCTTTCCCAATGTCACCGAAAAGAATAACTCGTTCAAGTATTCCGACGGAGTGGATTGGTTGGAGATTCGAATTCCCAAAGGGAGTTACGACATAGACGATTTGAACAATTACATTCGGACGCGAATGAAGACGGATGGAAAGGGAAGCAACAAGATCAGACTCGCTCCCAATCCTAATACCTTACAGACAATGTTGGATTTGGAAGATAATTTTCGAGTGGATTTCAACACGGACGATTCTATAGGCAAAATGTTGGGATTCGATCGAAAGATGTATCAAGGCCACGCGGCATCTGAAAATATGGTCGACATTCTCGCAGTCAATAGCATTCTGGTGAACGTGGACGTGATTGCGGGAAGCTAGGTGAATGGTAGCGCTCAACCGACAATCTATTCCTTCTTTCCAAACGTGTCGCAGGGTTATAAGATCATGGAGCGACCTCAAAATTTAGTTTATCTACCAGTGATTTTAGACACGTTTTATAGTCTCAAAACCACGTTGACGGATCAAAATGGTGAACTGTTAGATCTTCGCGGTATACGATTTCACATAAGAGAAATATAAAAGCAAAAAAAATAAAAAATATTGTGTATATATATAGATAGCAAAAATAAAATAAACGCAATATTAATTTTACAAAATTATTTTTAATATAATTATTAAACAAGAAAGAATTGAAGTAAATATATTTTAAAAAACAGAATTATGACAGAATACGTGATTAAAAACGTGAACATATCTGCAGGACAGAGGAAGAAACTTAAGAGAGCGTTAACAACTCGAGGCGAGGCAGTGAGATTCAAATTCACTCATGAAGATCTGACGAGAGGTGGTCAGGATTCGATCGCCTGGACCAGAAGTCAAATCAAAAGGATGGAGAAAGCGATTCTCGATGGAAGAGGGTTGACGGTGAGATTGAGTCCCGCTCAATTGGGATACAATTTGAGAATGAAAGGTGGTTTCCTACCACTATTGGCAGGAATCGCCGCAAAAGCATTACCCTTCACCGCAAAGGCACTACCCTTTCTTGGAAAGACTCTCGGCGTGGGAGCTCTCACGGGACTCGCTAGTTTGGCAGTTGAGAAATTAATGGGTGGCAGCAGACTGTTTTTGAAGAAGGGAGGAGCCGTGTGTCGCATCCACGTAGACGACAGTGGTAAAGGATTGTATCTAGAACCTGTTAGAGGTGGCAACTCTCTGAGAGGAAACGGTCTCTATCTGAAGAGTGGACAGAACGTTGAGCGACTCGGCAAGGGTTTGTTGCTTGGTGAGAATTCACCATTTAAGAATATACCGATTTTGAATATGTTATTATAATATAAAATTATATAAAATATAAATCATAGAAAGTATAAAGTAATATATTTAAAATGGGTAAAAAGGTGGAGAAACAAATTTATCACCTGGATGAAAAGGTGGAGAAACAATTTGACGATAATGACGAATATCGCAAGACAGAGAGCGAAAAAACAAAAAAATGGTTAGACGCTAATGATGGATATCTAAGGAAAGAACTGATGAAAAAGATAGATAAAGCGCGGGATAGACGGTTGGGAATGAGATGCTTTCCACCGTCACCACTACCTTCTGAAGAGAATGGTTATGATGCGAGTGTTACCAAGAGATGCACAACATTAGTTCATAATTATGATTCGGATAAACAAAAATGTTGTTATAAACGTATCATATCACAAAAAAAAGAAAAAAAGAAAAAGAAGAATCGACGCTGAAATTGAGAAAAAAGGAAACGTAGTTATAATATATGGTAATAGTGAAGAAGAAGGAAAACAAAAAAAAATGAGATCTAAAGATGATCTGATTACTTTTTTTTTCATTTTTCTTCGCTAAAAATCAATCTCTCTATTGTTTATATTTCCAAGCTCATTATTAGCATGTTGACACTCATGTTTTCAAGATGATCTCATCACATTTTTTTCTTTCTTCTTCGCAAAAATCAATCACTCTATTGTTTATATTTCCAAGTCCGTTATTAGCATGTTGACACTCGTGTCTTCTCCTTTTTCGAAAACGTGTTGAATGTTTATCTTTACTCTTTTGAGTTTTTTTACATCGGTCAACTCGCTCTCACCACCCAATTTCTTCACGAGTTCGAATGAGATGTTTGGAAATATGTAATTTCCATAGTGCAATGACAAATCATCCTTGTCGAATTCTCTATCTTCGGCGATGACGATGTTCTGCAGATCGTTTTGGTACTCGTAAATCAAATCAAGCGCGGCTTCATTCAGTTTCAAAGGCATCTTATATCTGTCGTATTTATGCTCTAAGCCCTTCGTCTCAACCTCGTTCAATTCGATGGGATCGTGTCGTTGTAATCTATAGATTTTATGACCGAATTTCTTATACGTTTCGACTCATTTCAATTTCAATTCGCATCTTTTAGGTGTTGCTGTCTTCACGATCAATTATTTGGTTTTTTTGTTTTATGAATTCTTGCAAATAATGTATATTTTAAATTTTGTACTTTAATAATTTGTTTAAAAAAAGTTTTTGTTTTTTTTTGCTTCTTATATATATAAAAAAAAAAAGTTGTTTTTTTAATTTTAATTTCTTTAATGTGAAAAATTTTTCTTTCTTCTTCGCAAAAAATCAATCACTCTATTGTTTATATTTCCAAGTCTGTTATTAGCATGTTGACACTCGTGTCTTCTTCTTTTTCGAAAATGTGTTGAATGTTTATCTTTACTCTTTTGAGTTTTTTTACATCGGTCAACTCGCTCTCACCACCCAATTTCTTCACGAGTTCGAATGAGATGTTTGGAAATATGTAATTTCCATAGGGCAACGACAAATCGTCCTTGTCGAATTCTCTATCTTCAGCGATGACGATGTTCTGCAGATCGTTTTGGTACTCGTAAATCAAATCGAGCGCAGCTTCGTTCAGTTTCAAAGGAATCTTATATCTGTTGTATTTATGCTCTAAGTCCTTCGTCTCAACCTCGTTCAATTCAATGGGATCGTGTCATTGTAATCTATAGATTTTATGACCGAATTTCTTATACGTTTCGACTCGTTTCAATTTCAATTCGCATCTTTTAGGTGTTGCTGTCTTCATGATCGATTATTTGGTTTTTTTGTTTTATGAATTCTTACAAATAATGTATATTTTAAATTTTGTATTTTAATAATTTGTTTAAAAAAAGTTTTGTTTTTTTTTTTGCTTCTTATATATATAAAAAAAAGTTGTTTTTTTAATTTGAATTTCTTTAATGTGAAAAATTTTTTCAATCCGGATACATGAAGGAACAATTGTACAATACATTGAATCACGCAAACAAGACGTTATCTCAATTCTTGACTTTAGAAGATTTGATTCGATTCATGAAAGAAGCACACGAGTTTTAGAACGTGCAAGACATTGAACGTTTAAAAATTGGTCTTCGCATCTTGCAGTTATCATCATCTATTGAGAAGGAATCGGGTGACATGAACACGGGTCTGCTTCACGGAAATTTGTTTTGAACCTCATGCAAGACTTCGCGTAAAAGTTGTAAGAGTTCTATTTGTCTTGAACCTTCTTCTTTTTTAATAGTTCGAACGACATTGTCGATTAATGTTTGTTCACTAATAGTATTACGATTCGATTTTCTATCGCAAATCGTATCGTTTTCTTTTGAAACGCGTAAATATAAATTATGATTTTTTTCTTCTTGGTTTTTTGGAGAATAACGATTTATTAAACAACGTCAACGTTTATGTCGAGATTCTGTCGTGAATGTTGTCGTCATGATCGATTATTTGTTTTTTTCTGTTTTACGAATTCTTGCAAATAATGTATATTTTAAATTTTGTATTTTAAATAATTTTGTTTAAAAAGTTTTGTTTTTTCTCTTTATATATATAAATAAAAAGTTAAATTTTTAACATCCTTTTTTTCTCGTATTAATTCAATTTTTTTTTAACATTAAGAAACATAAAAAATTGATTAATTTCATCAAAAAAAATATATTTTTTTTTTCACATAAAAAAAACAAAACTTTTTAAACAAATTATTTTAATACAAAATTCGGAAAAAAATATATTCTTACAAAATAAAGTAAACAGATAAAAAAAAATTGGAAAATTTAAATGAGAAAACCATACCTGAGTTAAACGAGATTTGTAAACTATTAAAAATTTCACATTTCAGAAATCATAGAACTAAATCAAAAAAGATTGAAGTCATACAGGAATATTTGCGAAATGATGGAAAGGCAAACGAAATGCTGATAGCAATGACGTCAAAAAATGCATCTGTTGTGAAAAATGAGAAGAAGAAGAAAAAGATAGTAAAAGGAATCGAAATGCCGAAGTTGAAAAAAACCAAAAACGTTTCGATTGTGAAAAATGAGAAGACAACTAAACGAAAAGCCGTTGAAGAAGAACTTCAAGTTTCCAAAGAAAAGAAAAGAAAAAGTAAAACAAAAACGAGTGATGCACATCAGATTCTAGGCAAACGAGATATATCGAGTGAACTTCGACGAGCAATAGACGAAGGGAAAGGAGAAGAATATCTAGCTCGACTCACTGTGGAACTATTTCAATCGAAGTTCATGGAAAGGGAGGGTGCGATCAAAAGCGTTTTTAAAACTTTTGACGTGGTTCCCTCGTTGAAGAAAATCGATCCGAAATTGTTCATGGAACGGGTGAAGAAAAAAGTATTGATTTGTTTTGCAAATACACGAACGTGGGACTAAAAATTAAGATGATACTCCATTGCGTGATGAATAAAATCGATGTGAAGTCCGGCGAGAGCATCGTGAAAAATGCATATTTCAGATCTAACGTCCAACCCGTATTTCAAGGTTCAGATTTATCGGACGTTTTCGAAAAGATGAAAGACAAGATGTTGACGTCTCTCGCGAATTATCAACATGAAGGTAGTAATTGGACGTTCGATGAGATGTTGAAACTCGAAATTCACATAACTGAAAACGATTTGTTGAAAGGGTCTTCCTACGTGAAATTACCGTATTTCTTAGCTAAAAAACAATCCGTGGTCAATGTGAGAAATAAAGATGATCAGTGTTTTAAATGGGCAGTCACCTCCGCTTTATACCCTGTCAAAATGAATTCTGATAGAGTTTCTCGTTACGAGGAGACTTCTAAAAATCTCGATTGGACCGGAGTGACTTTTCCAACGCAGTTAAAACACATCGAACATTTCAAAGTTCAAAATCCCACCGTAGCGGTGAACCTCTTGGGATACGATGACGAAAAACGAAAGATCTATCCTCTCAGACTGACTTCGTATCTCGGAAGAGAAAAGACGGTTATTTTATTATTGATTTCAAACGGTGACAATCATCATTATTGTTGGGTTTCAAATCCGAGCAGATTACTGTCGAAACAAAATAATAAACATGGACATAAGATATCTTTATGTTTCAATTGCATGAACGCGTTTCACAGCGAAGACTCTTTGGCGAAACATCAGTAATCTTGCAACGAAAATCAAGGTGTCGCCGTCAAAATGCCCAAACCTAACACCATCGTGAAGTTTGAAAATCACAATAGAAGGATAAAAGTACCATTCGTCGTGTATGCCGATTTCGAATGTTTCACTGCGAAAATGAGTTCCTGTCAACCCAACGCTCTTCAAAGTTACGTCAAAAGATATCAAAAACACATACCTTCAGGCTATTGCATTTATGTGAAATGCGCTTTCGACTCGCAACACGACATGGGTCCCTTCACCTACACGAAACAGTATGAAGACGACGACGTGGCTCAAAGGTTCGTGGAAGAGTTAGAATGGAAACTTCAAATGTTATACGACAAATTCAAAACTCCAGCAGAAATGATCATCACGCGAGAGCAGCAGGACGAAAATAACAGAGCCACCGAATGTCACATATGCAGATAATCATTCGAAGAGAATTCAAAGGAAAATAAGAAGGTGAGAGACCACGATCATTACACGGGTCTGTATCGCAGTCCGGCTCACAGCAAGTGTAATTTAAAATATTGAGACGCCGTTTTCTATCTGGTGATGTTTCACAATCTCTCAGGTTACGACAGTTATCTGTTCGTGAAAAATCTCGGCACCTCACACGAAGAATTAAATTGCATCGCGAACAGCGAAGAAATATACATTTCCTTCACGAAATGGAAGCTCATGGAGGAGAAAAGAGTAATCGATGGAGAGACGTTGGAAGAAAAAACGAAATTCATTTGTAGAGCCATACGTTTCATCGACAGTTTTAAATTCATGTCGACCGCTCTGGAAAAATTAGTCGATAATATGAGCAAGAATAAATTTAAAATCATGAGCGAACATTTCGGAGAACAAGTAGATGTCATGTTGAGGAAAGGAGTCTATCCTTACGATTACATGAACGATCTAAAGAGATTCGAAGACATCGCACTACCTTCGAAAGAAGATTTTTATTCAAAATTATACGAATCCGACATTTCCGACGAGAATTACGAACACGCTAAAAACGTGTGGAAATTATTTGATATGAAAACCATGAGAGATTATCACGATCTCTATCTGAAGACCGACGTTCTGCTCTTGGCAGACGTGTTCGAAAATTTTCGAGACGTCTGTTGTCGAAATTACGATCTGGATCCCGCTTGGTATTTCACCACACCCGGTCTAGCGTGGGACGCCCTGTTGAAGACCACCGAAGTCCAATTGGAATTATTATCTGACGTGAACATGTTACTCATGTTCGAAAGGGCTGCAAGAGGTGGCGTCTTGATGATCTCTCACAGATATTCTGAAGCTAACAATCCCTACATGAAAGAAGGTTTCGATTCGAAATGGTCAACTAAATACATACAGTATTGGGACGCCAATAATCTGTATGGTTGGGCTATGAGTCATCCTTTACCGAAATTTCGAATGGGTGAAGGAACCGGAAGAGATGCAAAAATGGAGAGACTATCCTTGCATTTTAGAAGTCGATTTGAACTATCCGGAAGAATTACACGATCCACACAACGATTTTCCGCTGGCTCCCGAACGAAAGGAACCGAACAAAGGAGACGAGGAAAAACTCATTCCCAATTTATTTAACAAAAGTAATTACGTCATCTACAGTGAGAATTTGAAACAGTACGTCGATTACGGAATGAAATTATTCAACATACATCGCATCATTCGATTCAACGAAGAGCCTTGGATGAAAAAATACATCGATCTCAACACGAATCTCAGAATTCAAGCCGAGAACGATTTCGAAAAAGATTTCTTCAAACTCATGAACAACTGCGTGTACGGTAAATCAATGGAAAACATCAGGAAGAGAACCGACGTTCGACTCGTCACGTCTGAGAAAAGTGCTAAAAAATTAGTAACGAAACCTAATTACAAACACCGAACCATATTCAACGAAAATCTAGTGGCCGTTCACATGCAAAAGACGCACCTAAAGTTCGACAAACCATATTATCTCGGACCGATCATCTTAGATATCAGCAAGCGATTGATGTACGAGTTTCACTACGATTACGTCAAACGAAAATTTGGTGATAAAGCCAAACTACTGTTCACCGACACGGACAGTTTAGTTTACGAGATAGAGACGAACGACGTCTACCGAGATATATCTCAGGACGTGGCTGTGTGGTTCGACACGAGCAATTATCCCGTCGATCACCCATCCAACATTCAATCGAATGACAACAAGAAGGTGTTGGGTAAATTTGAGGATGAGAGCGGCGGTAAACAGATCGTTGAATTCGTGGGCTTGAGACCTAAACTGTATGCTTATCGTCTAGAAGATGATGAAGAGATCAATAAGTGCAAAGGAGTTAAAGCGTGCGTAGTGAAGAAAAACATCTCTTTCCAAGAGTATAAAGATTGTCTGTTAGAAAGTGGTTCGGTGTATAAGACTATGAAATCGATTCGAAGTGAAAATCATGACTTGTATACTGAAATAGTTAACAAGATTTCGCTGACGGCTGACGACGATAAGAGATTCGTGTTAGACGATAAAATAAGCACTTTGGCACTCGGACATTGGAATTTAGATCTAATTAGAGACGATATGAATGTGGATGATTGGATTCCAGATACGATTGTGGATGATAGGATTCCAGAAATTCAAGAGGAATTAGATGGATTCAAAATCACAGAAACCGATAGAGACATCGAGAATTCAGAAAATCAAGAGGAATTAGATGGAATCAAAAGTATAGAAACCGATAGAGACATCGAGAGTCCAGAAAATCAAGAGGAATTAGATGGAATCAAAAGTGTAGAAATCGATAATGACATCAAGAATGTTAGTTTAAAAAAAAAGAGAAAAAAAACAAAAAAAAATAACGTCATTTTTTAGTAAATTATAATAAAATAAACCAAAAAAATATATACGCATTTATGAATAAGAAAATAAAGATATCCGTAGAAGGTGTCGTCTTACCTAACAAACCCCTATCCAACATTGATCTGTTGAATGCAGCAAAAGATTTGAAAATCAAAGATTTTCTAGGCGTGTTTTCCAGAGATGCCTTGCCGAAGAGAAGACCTCAACAATCGGAATGCGGAATTTTAAATCTAGACGATTCATTGGGTGAAGGCACTCACTGGGTGGCGTGGATCAAGAACGGGAAGAAGAAAAATTATTATTTCGACAGCTACGGAATCTTGCCGCCAAAAGAAATAAAGAACTATTTCAACAAATCTATGGTTCGTTACAACACGGAACAAGTGCAATCACCAGATCAAGTGTTTTGCGGTCACCTGTGTCTCTACGTTCTCAAGAGATGGTCTGAAGGAGATCGATTTAAAGACATTTTCAATGATTTACATTAGAGAGAGATTTTTTTTTATAGTATATATAAAGATAAAAAATTATTTTAAAAATTTTAATCGAATAAAAACGAAAAATAAATAACATAGTTCATTTTTAATAAACTGCGTTTTGAATATATTTTTTCTAAAAAACAAAAAATCCTCACAACAACATGCCAGTCGATAAATTTGGTAGAAGTGACGACAAAAAAGTCAACCCAAGAAAGAAGAGGAAGACGTTCGAAGTCGACGATGGTTACGACGTTGCCAACTTGGACGAACGTTACGTCCGGAGATACGAACCTCGAGAAGAACCTTTGAACATGAACGATAAGAAGCTCTACAATCTTCCCGAGCCGATAGATCTCACAGATGCTGCGACTAAAAAATACGTTGACAGGGGGAACGCCGATTTCGAACGAATCCTGCTAGATAATTACGTGGATAAAACCATGACCGACGATCTCAATCTGAAATCCAAACGTTTGGTGAACGTCGCAAATCCCATAGATCCCACCGATGCCGCGACCAAGAAATACGCAGACGACTCTCACACGAGATTCAGCGAACACCTGAGAAATAGATACGTTCAGAAAACGATGCACTCGGAATTGAACACCAATTATAACAAGATAACGAACGTGGCCACTCCCACAAATCCCAAGGACGTGGCGACCAAACACTACGTAGATCTGGAACAGAGAAAGTCTGACGGATGAGAAATGAAATCGGATTTGAAAGTGGGATTCAACAAGATATTGAATCTGTCGGAGATCAATGACACGGATGCAGACTCAACCACTGTCAACAAGGGCTACATAGATTCTGCCGTGATACAATCACAAGAATACCTAGAATCGCAAGTGGACGATCTCTACCTGAACAAACAATCTGGCGGAACCATGGAGAGTGGCATCAACATGAATGGTCACAATTTATTCGGTCTCGATCACGATCCCAAATTCGATTCCAGTGTGGTCAGCAGAAAGTACGTGGTTGAAAACTCGGTCTGGAGAAAGGGTGACATCATGGAAGGTAAACTAGACATGGGTGGACACGCGCTCACGAATCTACCAGATCCCGTGAACATGACGGATGCCTGCACCCTGATTTCGGTGGTGGAGAAAGTCAAATATGCTAGACAATTGATCACTGTGTGGGCCGAGGAGGCCGGCACCTTTGATGAAGGAAAAGCTGAGTGGTCTTTCGGAAATGGAGGTAGCGGATCGAAACATGGTCAGGTGGGATATCCCATGCCGCTGGGAGGTGAAATCCTTCGAATGAGTCTGGCTTCCTCGGATTTGAATAACAGAGCGTTCGTCAATCTCATGGTGAATGGAGTAGAGAGCGATAAGAGATACAGCGTCGAAAAAACTGAGAATCAACACGTGAATGTTAGCACGTTTGGCACGCCTCTCAAAGTGAACGCCAGAGACAGGATTAATTTCGTTACGAAAACCAATAATCCCGAAGCCGCCACTTCCGTGGTGAGTCTACTGATTGAACTAGTTCCTTTGAACAAACAGTGAATGCGCGAAAATAATGAATTAAAAAAATAATGTGTGATTATTAAAAACAAAAAAAACAAAAAAAAGTAATGAGATTTAGAAAGATGTTCAATCTCTCTAGATCACATTACTTTATTTATTTTTTTTTGTTTTTTTGTTTTTAATAATCACACATTATTTTTTTTTGTTTTTTTATTTTTTTTCACACTCGTCTCTCATCGAATGATCGACATCTTATTTCCGTCTGATTCAAATTGTAATTCTCTGTCCGACAGGACCAGGGCGAAGGCTTCGGTTTTTCTCGGCACGTTCCTATCAAATTGCATCTTGATCTGAATGTCTAAGATGCTACTCTTGAGTCGTTCACTCTGTTTACTGACGTCGAATACGAACATGGGATACATCGACTTGTATTTGCCGGGAGACATGTTAGGGTTGCTCATCAATTCGTCTAGACCGTGATACTTCTTTCTAAAATCAGCGGCGTCACCGTACAGTCTGCAGAAATCGTTCTTGTCAAATGACGGGTTGTAATCGATTGCTGGATATCTCGTGGCGTTCAGAAACACTTGCATGTTTCTCAAATGACACTGATCGAACAGCGACGCATTCTTTTCCTGAGACCCG
The DNA here is from genome assembly GCA_031216915.1 of Pictodentalium vernedei. Taxonomy (NCBI): domain Eukaryota; kingdom Metazoa; phylum Mollusca; class Scaphopoda; order Dentaliida; family Dentaliidae; genus Pictodentalium; species Pictodentalium vernedei. Next base: position 145,830,292 of record CM062289.1, on the reverse strand, counting down.
TCCCTATCGGTCTGAAACGCAACCAGGATGAAACGCGGTCTCTCGGAAGCGGATTTCACCATCAATCTCCAATTGAAGTGATTCGTGGAGGGAGGAATGCTAGCCATGTGGCACTGTCTCATTCTAAATCCCATGGGTAATTTACTCTTGGATTCTATGATCTTGTAGAGACGCGCTTTCTCCACGATTGAAGGCTCCACGTGCAGATTGAACCATGATATCTTGTGTAGAGTTATCTTATCCCGCATCGGTCGCAGTGAGTCTCACTATTGCGTCGTCGTTTCCTTTTCGAATCAACGTCAGATTGTGTTTGAATCCGTACATGATCTTGTTGTAATCGTCCGCAAATTCGAAGATGTGTTTCAAAGGTATCCTGAACGAAAACGTTCCTTTAGGTCTGGACGTCTTGACGACGTAGTCGAATATCAAGGCGGCACCGGCGCTAGCAGGGCCGACGGTGTCTTTCACCCACAACTGATTAAGTCCTCTGGATTTCGAAAAATCATCAGGATACGTCAAGAGTCCGAACATCGTGGTGGCCTGACCGGGATGAAACACAGATTCTATCTCTTGTCTGGATAGCATGTATTTTATATTACTGAATAGATGCATGATGCCATTATTGGTTAGAGTAACCGTGTCGTCGTCGGCGTAGTCGCTTCCATCTTCCTTGGTGAGACGTCCCTGCACCACTATGTACCTCTCACTAGGATGTACGAATAGATCTTGAGTTTCGACGTTGATTCTTATCTCTCCCGCATTGTTCAAACTCGTTCCGGTTACCGGTTCGTATTCGTGAACCCCATATTCTTGAATACTTTCATCTTTCACTATGCTTTGTGCTATATCTAGTATATTTGTCATTTTGAAGGATTTTTAGTTTTTTTGTGTATTAATTAACTTGATTTCTTTATCTAAAAAATAGTTTTTAATTATTTTTTTCTCTCTTATATATATATGTATAAACAAGAAAATGTTAAAGAGAGTAAATAAAAAAAAATTTGTTTTCTTTATCAAAACTTCGTCTTCTGTAATTGTTGTTCGTAAAACTTTCCGATGATCTCTTCTCCATCCAAAGCTTCGATTTCGTAAGTCACCGGATCGGTGTGAAATATTTTGATTATCATGAAGATTTCTGAGGTCTATCGAGGAGTATAACCCTTTTCGAAGTGCTTCTTATAAGCGAAGATTCTCACTCGATCACCGATCGCAAATTTCGGCGTTCTAGACTTCTTCCTGATCTTAGATCTCTCAGGATATAGATTCGCGTAGACCCGTTTTTCGTTTCGAGGATCGCTAGCTTCCGCGCGAGTCATCTTGATCGAACTGTGTCGCGTGTTGTTGTAATCTTTGACCAGACCGTTCAGAGCGTATATGTATTTCTTTGTCGAATTCGCCGTGAAGTATCTGTGCATCTTTTCCTTCATCGTTCGATTCCAACGTTCCACCACGCTGGCTTTCTCTTCGTTTTCGATCGAGTAGAGGTCTACCAATAGATGAACGTGCTTGTTGTAGAATTCCTTTCCCTTATCCACCCACAATTTACTCGGTTTTCGAGAAGACGAGTCGAACACGCTCTTCAGAGCCTCGGCGACGCAAGGTCCCAATTTATTCTACAAAGCTCTGATCCAGCCGTATTTGGAAAACATGTCGATGACCGTCAATAGATATTTGACGCCCTCGTTCCACCTCGAAAACGATCTCATGTCGACCAAGTCGGCAGACCAAATATCATCCAAACCCTTCACGAAGACCCTTCTCTTTCGAAATTTACGCACTATGGGTTTGTGTAACTCCTCGGCCAATTCGCTTGTCAATAATCGTTTCTTCTTCTTTTCAGATGAGCTTTTTTTTTTTTTTGAACACCCCATCCGAATCGACGTTTCGCACCGATCAGATTGCCGACCAGCGAACGTTCCATCTTCTCTCTCCTGGTCGTATTCGATATGCCTCTCAATTTCCCCAACATGTTTTTATCGCAGACGTCGTTGCGAGTCTTGGTGTCGGGATGTCCGGCGTAGCACAGATCGTGATCATACGCGGCCGCGGCCACCCTATTCAAGGTTTGCTCCAAGATTTGGGTGTCAGATCGGCGTTGAGTCTCTTGTTCAATTTCGTTCCGAGTCCAGTGAAACTGTGACCGGGCAGATGCATTTCGAAAGGTAGATTATTGATCATTTTATTCACGATGCCTTTACCTTTGCTCGCGTTCTTTTTTTTTTGACGAATCTAGTCTTGACAGAACCACACACGTCGCAAATTCCGCGAAGCATCTGTCTGTCGTTTTTAGTTCGCACTTCTCTAGAATTACTCGTCTCGGTAACTCTCTTACACTTTACGCAATACATTTTTAAGAGTTATTTAAATTAATTTCGTTTTTTATTTTATATATAAATTTAATAATTAATTCTGTTCTTATTATATATTTTTTTTCAATCGCTGCTCTTGAGTTCTATCATCTTACTGAATTCCTCCCTGGCCTCTTTCCTCCCCTTTTCCACGAGAGAATCCTTCATCTCTTCCTTGATGATCTGACGAGTCTTGATTCTCACGGCTTCTTTCATGACATCGTATTTCGTTTTCTCGCTCAATATCGCGAAGTATTCTCCGTCTGATATCCTACCGTCTTTCAACGCCATAGAGATCATTTCAGATATCGTGTCGATCTTGGAGTCGGCCAAGATGCGAATCTTGTCGTGTTTCCTCGCCTTCAGATATAATTTCCTACTCAAAAAGTTTCCGAGCGTGCTAAACAATCCAGCGGCGAGAGCCACTCCTTCTACGGTCAACACGATCGGAATGCCGACCGCGGTCGACAACAATCCGATACCGGCCGCGTGTAAACCCATGGAAATCGTGATGAGTGTCATGTCGATCGCGTTGACGAATTTCTCGAAACGCGAATACTTCTTCTTGAGGGAACGACGAGAATCTCTCTCTCGAGTTAGATACTCTTGGATTCTACTGATTTGATCGATGCGATACCTCTCTCCTCTTTCTCTTTCTTCTAGCGACGGTGCCGTCGGCAAAACGTCGATCGGCTTCTCATCCTCGTCGTCCACTAACGTCGGATACAATTTATTTCTGGTTCTCATTTTTGTTTTTTTCTTTCTAATATTAGATAAAAAAATTTATGTGTGTATTTATTTTATTTTCTATTCTCCCTTATTTTATATCAACGAGAAAACTTAGACGTATGCTTCATTGAACAATAATTTCATGATGCATCCCTTATCTCGTAAAGTCAGACTTTTACGCGCCAATGTCTGTTCTTCCGAATCTGTGGGCTTGCTTTGATCCTTACAGTAAAGTAATCTCTTCCAAAACGCGATCACTTCATTGATTTGAACGCGTTCGAACGCCGGTTCGAAATACTTGACTACCATATCTTCCCTTTCCATCCACAGACATGAATGATTCTCGTGATCGAAGTCTAGGTGATCCAGACATCCGACGCATCGTTCTAACAAGAGACGACCTAGTTGTTCGTTCACGCAGAATGCGTAGGCTCTCGTCAGCATTTTTAAAAGAAACCTTACTCTAATATCCTGAAAATCGCTCATGATTTACGTATTTTTTTATTATCTATTCGATTTGATATATTTATTTTTTTTTAAATAACTATTTATTTATATTTTTTTTCTCTCCTATATATATCAATAAAACGTGACAGCGGGTTTGCGAATTTCTAACACATTGACAACACTCTTCGTTCAAAACATTTCCATAGATCACCTCGCAATAACGTGCGCCAATCTTACTTCGAGAAACGCTTGCCGATGCAAACACCACCTCCTCCATAGATCACCTCGCAATAACGTGCGCCAATCTTACTTCAAGAAACGCTTGCCGATGCAAACATCACCTCTTCACGCGAGTCGATTTCAGACCTAAAATCCGCCGTGTACGCCTCCATTGGGTTTCAGTGTTAAAATCGTGTACGGACGCGGATTGTTAGAATCGGCAAGAGGATGATTTTAGAAACGACAAAAAGTGTTTTGCTCGCAATTTAACACTGAACCCTATGGGGAAAATGTACAGGATTGTACATGTACGGCACATGTACGGTACATGTACATGTACACGATTTGTCGTGTACATGTACACGATTTTAACACTAAATCCTATGGAGGTGTACACGAATGTGCGTGTACACGTACACGTACATGTACCGCTCATGTACATGGCTGCTGCATCGGCAATTATCACCTACTCACAGGTACTCGACACAAGCTCGGAAAAATGATATTTGATAACTACTTTTTTACCGACTCTCTTTGCCCACTCAACAGATATATAAATATAATAAGGTATACAACTCCCATTTTCAAAAGAAATCAACCGACCATCTTTTTCTATTCATCTCAAATTTGACAAGAAAGATCGGTTGATTTGTTTTGAAAAGGGGATTTGTATACCTTGTCATATTTAAAAAGGGATAATATTTTCGAACATACCTCAAACAATTCTTCATCAAGTAACTGCATCACTTAATTCTACATGCAACACTGCAAGGAAATCAGAGAGAACTTCTCTTTTTCAAATTCCCGCATGCCATAGAATCAAGAAAGGACGCTGGTTTTATTTACAATGGCATGCGGGGGTTCGAACCCACGCCGAGAGAGGAACCCCGCCATGCCATTGTAAATAAAACCAGCGTCCTTTCTTGATACTAATTGCTTTTATCAGAGACCAATATGCTACATATATACTTTCCATTGATAAAATACTGTATTTTAACCATTTACTTAACACGAAAGGCATATGACACTTGGATTCCCCAATAAATATTTTTTTTCATATTTTGCGTCAAAAACATAGCTTATTCCCCCCCCCCCCCCGCATTGGAACGAGCTCAACGAGCTCATGTCATAAGCTATGTTTTGAGACAAAAAAGAAAGAAAAAATCAGTTACGTTAGGTAAAGGGTTAAAACATACAAAAATTACAAACCGGCTCGTCAGAGGTGTCCGAAAGGTCATGGTCATAAAAATGATTTGTTATTAGTTACTTTCTCCCTGGATGTGGAATTCTACCGATATACCAAGTCAAGCATTTATTGCACCATTCTAATCTGTGTTTATTTTGTCGGTCACGCAAGAGATTTGCCTAACTGAGTACTCCAAAGCGCATGTATATTTTCATCGGACAAGGAAGCACATCTGCCCAACTCAGTATTTCATTTCGTGCCCAACTGTTGCCTGTTGAAACCGATGATCGGAGATTTTTTGGGATGGGGTGTCACCCACCCCCTCTCCCACCCACCCTAACCCCCAGAGGTTATGTCCCTGTACGTAATCTATTGTGTGTGTGGGGGTTGGGGGTGCCAGCAATGAGCCAAACAACGGGTAGTGCAATATCAGCCAGTAATATGATAAAAATATCCACTTATGAAATAATCAACAGTGATGAAATAAAATCAACCAGTAATTTGATAACAAGTAATGTAGTGAGAATCACCCATGACTATAATATATTTTCATGATGATGAATTTCACAAGGCTTTGGGAACCTAATAGATTATCCATTTTGAGAACACTGCCCCACATATCAGCCGCAAACCTTTAGCTTGAGAGTTTTCGGGTTTAGAGATTGAAATATTTACCTAGAACAATGCGGGATACACTTAGAGAAATCCGCGCCAAATTTGGTTCAAAGTAGAATCAAAACCACCGAAGAACCTAAGCAAATGAGTTTTCATGTGATCTGGAACCAGGCAAAAATTATTATTCACTATTTATTATTGGTGTTTAAGATCACATACTTATGCATGATATGCATGATGGCTAATCTTGACCGTGACAGTTTTACGGGTGGAGGAAGCCGGAGTACCTGGAGAGAACCACCGAGCAACGACGAGCAGCTGTCAGCTCCCCAACATCGTAACTCCGCACTGCAACACAGACAGGGTTAGATTGGCTGAAGACATGCGCACCATCGACGTACAGTACGCCTTAGTACACGGTGTCATCGTGCCCCCATGTGGACAATGGGGGTTAGGTGCCTTGCCCAAGGACGCAGCACGGAAGTCCGAATCGATCGCTCAGATGGTCACCCATCCGAGGATTAACCGGGCTCGACGTTGCTTAACTTCGATGATCTGACGAGAAGCGGTTACCGCAAGGCCACCGCGCATATGAAAAATTGCATTTGTCTTACGAATCGGGCATCCGATCGAGTAATTTACAAATTAAGCAGTTGAAAAACATATACGATCGAGTAATTTACAAATTAAGCAGTTGAAAAGCATATATTTTTAAAAAAAATTCAACAAAACCGTATCATGTAAACCCTCATCGGAACGAACTCGTTCCAATAAGGGTTTCACACATAAAATGGTTTTGTTGAAATTTGTTGAAATTTTTTTAAAAAAAGATATAAAATAATTAAATTTTGATATCGTGTGTATTGGGAAAAGGGTTAACGCATGCGTGATGGAACAATTGAAAACGGGCTTCTGACGTTGCTTCGTCGCCATTTTAAAACTTCTACCTGGAGCGGATTTATATTGTACAATTTATACAGTGTCCAGAGGTCTTGGCAGTCCAGTTATTTTGACAAATTGAAGAATCAAGACATGTGTATGTTTAGTTTAAACAATATTTATTACTGAAAGTGACAATTGTATACATCACGCCATCGGATAAAAAGGAACAACTCATGAAATTAATGGTATACAATGTAACAATCCAACAGAATTCAAGAATAAATGTAAGGGATTTAACAATAAGCTATAAGCTTTTGGAAGTTGTCTCTCTTGTTGGATAGACTAATTGATAGAAAATAACATGAGGCATTTGCAGGACTAATATTGTTTAAACCAGTAGAAAAATAACAGGAAGAAGAAAGTAGAGATAGAACAAGAGAAGAAACAAAGAGAAGGCAAAGATGAGGATGAAGCCAATCTGAATTAAAAAAAAAAAGAAAAAAAGAGAATTTTCTTGTTGATCTGAGTTAAGCAGACATGAATCGGGTTGGCTGATGAGTAATGTACTTATTTAGTGACGCGAAAGAAATTAGTAGCTGGTGTCGACTGATTCAAGCATTATACCTAGTCAGATGCACACATACCCATGCAGGTCACGTAATCGCTGCAGCTAACTGAAGCGTTTGATAAGTACAATGAAATCCTGGATAATTTCAAATATAAAGCGGTTTTCTTCATTATCAAGAAATTCCGAACCAAATAGAAGAGTACTAGGATCAAGAGAAGATGGGAGTAATTCAAATGTAGTACTGCGCGCATGTTCATGTATTGGACAATATAACAAGAAATGCTCGACTGTCTCGCATACACCACAACCACAGAGGGGGAAGGCGATAAGTGGTTATTCTATAAATGTGCGTTAAGATTGCTGCAGCGCAAATGTAACCAACGGTGGTAAATCTGACCAGCCAGCGATTTAGCTCCGCAGTAAAATGTCGGTGGTCGTAGATTGCCATCATTTAGGAAGGTCGTAAAATTACTCAGGGATGAGTTTTATCTGACAGATAATGGTAAGTTATTCCACTGACCAGTCGTATTTGGGATAAACGAAGATTGGTATAGTTGCGAGTTACAAAAAGGAACTCGATGATTCTGGTGAGATTGTAGGTTACGACATTGACTGGTTAACGAAACTGTCGGTGGAACTGTGTTAGCAATATATTGAGGCGTCAGATGATGGTACATTCTGAAGAATTGTTTCAATCTGTGTTTTCGACGTCTTTCTTAGGGGAGTCCCAGCGGGTTTCGGTATGCAGGAGGGTTTTACTGGCACTTACAGTTGCACCGGAAACAATCCTGGCCGCTGCGATCTGAATTTTCTCCTGATCAGCAGCCTTGGTCGCCGTACAATTGTCCAAAACCGTATTGCCATATTCCAGGAGGGGTCTAATAAAAGCAAAATAATTTTTTTCTAGCACATTACGGTCAAGGATGAATTTGTGACTCCTCAGTATGTCAATACGGGACCAGGCCTTGGAGCAGATATTGGAAACATGGTCATTCCATGTACAAGTATTGTTTAGAATCACACCTATATGTTTATGGTTCTTAACTTCAGAAATTTGTGTACCACCAAAGAATAATGGTGGATGTAGAAGGGGTGTAATTCTACGTGACATAAGCATGGTCTCTGTCTTTTGGGGATGAACTCAATCAACCAAGTTTTAGCCCAATGTTCAATTGTGGTTAAGTCTTGATTGATTATAGCTGCGACTGGGCCTGGGTTTTCAACGACGACGAATAATGATGTGTCATCCGCAAAGAGTCGTATACTGCTTATTAGGTTTTCTGTAATGTCGTTAATATATATAAGGAACAGAAGGGGACCAAGGACCGATCCTTGAGAGACTCCAGAGTAAACGGGTTTCCAGGATGAAGTCTCAGAAGCTATAACAGCCCGCGGGGCCCTGTTGGAGAGGTAAGATTTTAGAAACGTAAGAAGGTCACCAGACACACCAATCTTCTCGCGATTGTGAATGAGACCAGCGTGCCATACTTTGTCAAAGGCTTTACTTACGTCACAAAAAAACTACCCTTACCTCTTTACCTTCATCTAGGGCTCGGCAGAATTCATCATACAGATCAGTTAGTTGAAGTACGGTCGGGTCACCGGGAGTGAACCCTGACTGGAATTGACTCAAAACATTGTTATCGATTAAGAATTTCCACAACTGTTTGAAGACACACTTCTCAAATATCTTACCAATACAACTGATAAGTGATATCGGACGATAGTTTGTGACTACATTTGAGGGGGATTTTTTGAGTACTGGGGACACATTAGCTTTCTTCCAAGGGGACGGGAAGTGGGAATTACTCAAAAGAAGATTAAATAGTATGGAAAGTGGTTCAGATAACGATGGTTAACATTCCTTGAGTAGACGTGGGCTTACCAGGTTAGGATCAGCTGCCTTGGAGACATTAAGGGATTTCAGCGCTTCGTATACTTCACAACGGTGAATGATTATGCTATCGATTATATGTGGGGCACTCGAGATAAGATTTGGTAGGGAGGCACCCGAGTCGTCCACGGCTGAGATAGAGCTGAAGTATTCATTGAATACTTCTGCTTTCTCCTTATTCGTAGGATATGTTTTCTTTTGATGGGTAATTGGTGGAATTCCTGATGTATTACTGCCAATATATGATTTAAGGGGTTTCCGCCATTCCGATGTTGATGTTTCACGACTATTCAGTGTGGACTGTACTTTGGAGATATATGTAGCCTTAGCCTTCCTAATAGCGGAGACAACTTCGTTTCTCTTTTATTTATATTTCACCTACGCAGGCAGAAGGTCAGTACGTTTGGCTATACGATATAGCCTTTTCCTTTGTCTTAAGAGTAGCCGTATCTCATTGTGCAGCCATCCATTTTGGTTGAGTTAATCTTGCAGTAATTATTTTGTTGGGTATAAAACGGGAAGCAATAATTACCAAGAAACTTTCTGGTGAAATCTGAGACGATCGTATCCAAACACGAAACTTTGAAAATAGTGTCCCAGGTTTCAGAGGTAATAGCTGCATTTAAAGCTTCCTAATTACCTTGGGAATATAGCCATATGCGTCTTAGACCAGGAGCCCGAGGGGGTCAGCCTAGCTAAGAAGCTAACCAATTGCTACGTGTATGGCGATACTCTATATAAACTCTCATTCAAGGTTATGGGCGTCTGCCGGGTACACACTGGTGGGTGTGGCCAGAAGGGTCACCTCAATGCACTCCAAAAATTCAGCTAGATCAGCCCGAAAGCTAACCACTTGAAATCACACGAAAATTGGTAGATACCATCCCCACAACCTTATGGCATGTTTGCCAGACATTTTCAGTGGTGGGGTGTGTCAGCCAAACGTAAGTAACTGCCCCCTAAAAGTGTGCTAGATCAGCCCATTTACTAACCGGGTGAACCTTATTGCAAAATGTTCAGCATACCCCCATGTATGAAGAATGACCACTGCCAGACATTTTCTGTGGTGGGGTACCCCAGCCAGAAGATCTTAAACTACCCCACCCTAAAAGTGTGCTAGATCAGCTCATTTACTAACCGGATGAAACTTATTGCAAAACGTTCAGTATACTCCGTTGTATCATAAATGACTATTGCCAGACATTTTTTGGCGTGGAGTACCCCAACCTGACGGTTTTATACTGCCCCACCCTAAAAATGTGCTAGATCAGCTCATTTGCTAAGCGAAAGAAACCTATTGCAAAACGTTCAGCATTCTCCGTTGTATAAAAAATGACTATTGCTAGACCTTTTTTTGTGGTGGAATGCCTCAGTCAAGCGGTGTTATACTGCCCCGACCTAAATTGTGCTACATGAGCTCATTTACTAACCACCTGAAACCTACTGCAAAACGCTTAGCATTCCCCAATGTATCAAAAACGCCTATTGCCAGACGTTTGCTGTGGTGGTGTACGGCAGCCAGAAGGTCTTATATTACCTCACCCTAAAAGTGTGCTAGATCAGTTTATTTACTAACCAAATGGAACCTGCTGGAAAACAATTAGCTTGCTCCGATGATCAAAAATGACTATTGCCAGAAGGTTTTATGACTCACCCATAAAGTTTGCTAGATTGGCCCATTCACTAACCAAATAAATCCTATTGCGAAACGTTCAGCTTACCCTCATGTGTAAAAAATGATAGCTGCCACAAATTTCTAGTGGTGAAGTGCTTAGTCCGGTAGATCTTATATTACCCATCCGAAAGATAATCCATTGTAAACAAATGGGACATAATGCAAAGCATTTAGAATACCTCAATGAACAAATGGCTACAACCATGTTTCTTCTGGTTTCAAAGTAGTAAGGCTAACAGAAAATGCCTGGCAGTAGCCCTTAGATACACCCGTGTATCAAATGGCTACTGTTAGACATTTCCAGGGATGGTTTACCTAACATTTTAAGGCGATGCTTGATCAGTTTATCAAAGCAAGCGTTTAGCGAAAATTTCCGAATACCAAAAAGTGTCATTTCGTTCACATTCATTTATTTTTTAAGTGTTAGTGGGTCTTCCTCAAAAGTGATAAGATTAGTCAGAATGCATGCTTGGATGTTCCCAGTAAATTGATAGATAATTAAACGAAGGTATAGTGCAAAATCCGAAAATATTTTACCATAACAAACTTTGAGACAATATCAGTCCAGAATGCAAAACAGAAAATAAAAAAAAATAAAAATCTGGTGAGTATTATTTCTCTTGATCCTGAGACAAATATGGTGTCCTGTTGGGGCCAAGTTTCCAGCGTCGCGTTTCTTTAATATTTTAGGCGAAAACGCGACAAAGCTATAATACGTCAGTACCGTCTGCACTTTGTCGTAATATAGCTTTGTGGCGTTCTGAAGGCAATTTGGGGTAAAACGTGACAAAGCTATAATACGGCAGTACTGTCGTGCACTTTGTCGTAATATAGCTTTGTGGCGTTTTGGAGGCAATTTGGGGTAAAACGCGACAAAGCTATAATACGGCAGTACTGTCGTGCACTTTGTCGTAATATAGCTTTGTGGCGTTTTGAAGGCAATTTGGGGTAAAACGCGACAAAGCTATAATACTGCAGTACTGTCGTGCACTTTGTCGTAATATAGCTTTGCCGCGTTTTTCTCAGTGCATTCTTATATAAAATACTTCCTAAAACGCGAAAACACGACATACCGACAGTACTATCGTAGTTTCTCTTTGTCATTTTTTACGTTTTTAGGGAGTATTTTATAAGAGAATGTACTTAGAAAAACGCAAGAAAGCTATATTACGACAAAGTGGACGACGGTACTGTCGTGTTACAGCTTTGTCTCGTTTTCGCCTAAAAAATTAAAGAAACGCGACGCTGCAAACTTGTCCCCAGTAGGACACCAAAGACAAAAGTTATTTCAAATGTTAATTTCTGCTGAGCACATCTAGTACTCTTCTGTGTCGGAATCGAAATCCTCAGACCATGCTTCCCCATCAGAGTCACTGCGTTCTTCATGAGAGTGATTAATCAAGTCGTCAGTTCCCAATGCCAAATCACTGGCTGCCATTGGGGTGTCACTTTAAAACAAACTGTTTGGAATCGCAGGACCTTGGAACCAGACTGGCTGCAGGACACCATCATTCACGAACCATCCATATTCTGTTGCAGAATGAATGAATGAATGAATGAATGAATGAATGAATGAATGAATGAATCTTTATTTAGCAGTATACAGCAAACCGTCATCCGGATATGTTGACGACGCTCGGGTCCACAAAATAGCAACATACCGGGCTCGCATGATCTTCATTTTGAGGCTTCGATGTGAAGGTGGTAAAAGAGCATAGTTGATCTTCTTGATGACATTTGATAGCGGATTCCCCCGAAAGACAATTGAAAACATGAGAATGTGGCAAATGAAACACAGTACAGATGACACAACTACAATAAAACATTTGAAACAATAGGGCGGGAATTAAAACTCGAAACACCTTTAGTCTTAAATAATATAAACTACCAAAGATTGCATAAATCCCTGACTGAGGGGTCATTCAGAATTTTCAAGTAGTACAGAGACTCCTGAACGCAAAACTTGCGAACATAATATGAGGTGGGGGAGAGCTTTCCCGAATAACAAGGGCATTCCAAAAGTTTAAACACATAAATGAAAACAAAGGAGTAACCTCCTATTACCTGATCAATTTTGCCAGTCATTTGCATCAGTGTATTGTACCGTGCTCCATCAACATCTTTGGACTTGCTCTGTGCATATACGCGGCAGACAAAGTCGGGGGCAACATCAAGGTCAGGACTCTGTGTTTTGTCTCCCATACTAATGAAGAGGTCAACGAAACGCCCAGTTCTGTCTTTCTCCACAATGTCAAAGGCTTTTACTTTGCTTTTCCAAAAAAATGCCCGAGAGCACAATTGTAACAAAATGCTTCCCCAACATGCGGAAACTATGATGGTCACGTAGCAATTATATACTGGAAAACACACTATAATAAAAAATACCAGGCAGATATTTACTACAAACATTGCCACCTATATATTTGCTGATAAAAAAAAAACATTATAATTCGTTGCTTGAGTCCTAGACTGTTCAATGTCCCAGTGGAGCATAAACATTCTAGCACACAGGCGACGAATTGTGAATTCAATTCAGGAATGCAAATGCTACCAAGCATTAATTCTATCCAGTTGATCGCCACCAGCTAAGGACAATTGCATTTTGGTTGGTTGAGTTAGAACAATGTTGTTCAATGATAAGTTAGTAATAGTTACTAACTGAACAACCTTCCCACGTGGGATGAGTGACATTGACCCGCGAGGAAACACAGCGTGGATATTTCATCTTTCTTACCATCCCGGGGAAGACAAAAGCAATAGGGGTTTAGAACTCTAATACTCACAGCTCTATGCCTTCGTCTTCTCCAAGTTGGCATGAGATATGAACTATCGGATAGAACAAAGGACTAAGGGACCGAGTGACGTCACTTGAATACCTGCACTCACTTACCATACTTGGTCCCGTGCAGTTTTTTGTTTAGATTCGGGCTCAAGACAGTTACCAACCTCGCTGTTGATATTCATGAATTTGAGCAACCTGACCCGTGCTATGACACCTCATCGCTTCGCAGCCCGACGTCAAACGCCGAACTTGGGTAGGTTGTTCAAATTAATGAACACCTCCAACACAGTTACTGACTATTACTTATACGTACTTGTAAAAGGCTGAAAAAATCGATTTAGCGACTAGGACAGGCATCTTGCTATGGTACCCTTCTGCGCACAATTTCTGGCAGCAGTCATTCATTACATCCGGAAGTATCCTGATATTTTGCAATAGCTTTCAGTTTGAATAGGCAAAAAATTGCACTTGCACGATCTTGGGGTATATAAGACCTTCTCGCTAGAACACCTCACCACAGGAAATGTCTGACAGTAGTCACTATGATACATCATGGTATGCTGAACGTTTTGCAATAGGTTCATTTGGTTAGTGAATGAGCTGATCTGGCGCACTTTTAGTGTGGGGCGGTATAAGACTCTCTGGCTTGTGTTCCCACCACAGGAAATGTCTGGCAAAAGTCATTTTTGATTCATCGGGGCATGCTGAACATTTTGCAATAAGTTTTATTCGGTTAGTAAATGAGCTGATCTGGCACAATTTAGGTGGGGCAGTGTAAAACTGCCTGGCTGAGGTACTCCACCACACAAAATGTCTGGCAATAGTCATTTATGATACAACGGAGTATGCTGAACGTTTTGCAATAGGTTTCATTCGGTTAGCAAATGAGCTTATCTAGCAGAATTTTGGGGTGGGGCAGTATAAAACCGCCTGGCTGAGATACTCCACCACAGAAAATGTCTGGCAATAGTCATTTATGATACAACGGAGTATACTGAACGTTTTGCAATAGGTTTCATCCGGTTAGTAAATGAGCTGATCTAGCACACTTTTAGGGTGGGGCAGTATAAAATCGCCTGGCTGAGATTCTCCACCACAACAAATGTCTGGCAATAGTCATTTATGATACAATGGAGTATGCTGAACGTTTTGCAATAAGTTTCATCCGGTTAATAAATGAGCTGATCTAGCACACTTTTAGGAGGCTGTTACTTATGTCTGGCTGACACACCCCACAACTGAATATGTCTGGCAAACATGTCATAAGGTTGTGGGTATGGTGACTATCAATTCTCTTGTGATTCCAAGTGGTTAGTTTTCAGGCTGATCTAGCTGGATTTTTTTAGTGCAATAAGGCGCCCTCCTGGCCCCACCCACCAGTGTGTACCCGGCGAGACGCCCATAACTTTGAATAGGCGTCTATATAGAGTATTGCCATACACATAGCAATTGGTTAGCTTCTCAGCTAGGCTGACCCTCTCGGGCTCCTGCTCTATCTTTTGAAACACAAGGGCGCTGGCTTTGCAAATTCGAATTCAAGGGAAATTGGACAGTGGAAGCGGATCATGTCGGGTACAAACGGATCTAAGACCTCGCATGCCTTTACGTTGATTGTTTTACTTACAGCAAATATATCAACCTGCTATACTGAATCCTCTATCAATAATTGAAGCAGAGGATTCAGTATAGCAGGTTCGCTCATTCACAAACTGTCTTAAGTCATAATGTTGCATAATGTCTGAAAGTGGCCCCCTGGTACCACATGTTTGATTGTCATTGAAATCACCAGTAATGATCAGATCAGAAGTAGATGTATCTGATGCTTTATCAATCGAAGCAGAGTTGCTATCCCATAACTCTGGAGGACTATTTAGGGGACGGTAGAAGACTCCTAATAGTAGCGATCTATCCCATTTAGTGAACACTTCTGCCCACAGGCACTCGATGCGTGGTAATCCGAGATCAGGTCTCTGTCGAAATCCGATGCCATCTTTGACATATATTGCAACACCACCTCCCCATGATGAACGACTGAAGCGAAGTGAATCCTGAAATCCTGGGATTAAGATTCCAGCTGTTGGATCATCATCAAAAAGCCACGTCTCAATGAAGGCCATGAATACGCAGGATGGGGATTCGCACTGGATTATGTCCAGTTTAGGTTTAAGGCTCTGTATGTTGAGATGGAGAATTTTAAGTGATCGGACCCGGGTTGGGTTTTATGTCTCCAGAAATTAAGAATAGTATACCCAAGATAAGAACAAGCAAATACACAATGTTGACAGCAACACATATACATTGTGACTTATTTATCGGCTGGTGATCGGAGTCATTGAATGATGTGGGCTTGTTTTGATTGGAATCTGGTCGCCATGCATGTATGTCACTACCATATGTGGTTGACACGAACCCGATCTTGAATGCACAGAAGCACATCAGAGCCGTTATAGTTAAGCATCCAGGGTGCTTAGAGCCACGAAGGCACATAGGTAAGTAGGTAAGTAAACACAATGATTCTGCTTTTAACAATCTGTGTTTGAGGCTACGAATATAAACTCCTATGGTGAAAGTACCTATCCGAGCACGGTATAATTCAAGATGACACATTATGTAATACTTGGGCGGAAAAACATGCATAATTCGAGTGGTTGGATTTGGGTATTCTTCATAATAATGTAGGAGTTGTGTGGAGCATAAATGTGATTCAGGTTGGCTTCAGGTGAGACTTTCAAGATGTTCGGGCAGTCAGGATTTGGTAGAGGGAGTTTTGAAAAGAAAATGTGAAAAGGTAGAATAAATTGTATAAGAAACATATATACATGATCTTGTACTTTCATTTACAAGATAGGTGCTACACTTTAAGCTTGTTCATTAAACACACAACTTAATTGACAGGTAAACACATATCCCAACTTCTGAGAGATGGATAGGACTGGATATGAGAAAGGTTGAAATAGAATCCACAAAGTGGACTAGAACAACCTTTAGCAATCTGGACAGGAATGTGACCATTAATATAAGGGATAGTCATCAGACACTATAGCTGCCAAACATGCAATATTTTCAAAATCCGCAATCGCCAAAATATAATAATAATAATAATAATAATAATAATAATAATAATAATACTTTATTGCACAACCAAAAATAAGTCATCGAGCCATAAATGGAGTATCAATTTGAGGAATCGTTTATGAACCAAAATAGATGTTATCAAACACGAAGAGGGATGGGATTATGATCTTCGCAGATCTTTATTATTATACATACAGTACAAGTAAAAAAAGCTGCAGGAAAACCACTACAAACCGTGTATCTTTCCCCTCCCACACTGACAAGACCAGAAGCTGACATCACCCTCCGCAAAGCTCTCACTGAGACCTTCCAGAAAATGATGTCAGACTCCAATCCCATCAGTGCAGGAACAGCAGTATACACAGTTCACTCCGGCTATGCTACATGTACAACCTACCCTGACCTGTACTGTATTGTTCTTCTTAATTTAGTCCTTTACCTAACAAGCCGTAAATCAAATAAATACAAGAGCTCGCGAATCGCTGAAGCAATACAATGTCCCCTACCGGACTAATGAGCATTAATAATTATACAAATGTTATAACCTGGATGTGATCAGCATGAATTCTGTTGAAGCGTTTCCAAACAAGTCCGGAAAACTGATATTTTGGCGCTTTTCCATATTTCCAAGGGCCATAACTCACACAAGAATAATGCAATTAGCATGAAACTCAACCTTGATCTGTAAGTCATCGTTCTATAGTAGGTTACCAAGAATGAAATCATTCGGTTGAAGCATTTCCAAAAATAAAAATCCGGAAAACTAAAGTGTGACTGACAGACTGACTGACAGACTGACGGATGGACAGAGTGAAAATGAAACTTGATCTGTAAGTCATCGTTCTATAGTAGGTTACCAAAAATGAAATCATTCCGTTGAAGCGTTTCCAAAAAAAGTCCGGAAAACTGATATTTTGGCGCTTTTCCATATTTCCCAAGGCCATAACTCACACAAGAATAATGCACTCAGCATTAAACTAAAACTTGATCTGTAAGTCGTCGTTCTATAGTAGGTTACCAAGAGTGAAATCATTCGGTTGAAGCATTTCCCCCCAAAATCCGGAAAACTAAAGTGTGACCGACAGACTGACTGACAGACTGACGGATGGACAGAGTGCAAATGAAACTTGATCTGTAAGTCATCGTTCTATAGTAGGTTACCAAAAATGAAATCATTTCGTTGAAGCATTTCCAAAAAAAGTCCGGAAAACTGATATTTTGGCGCTTTTCCATATTTCCAAGGGCCATAACTCACACCGAAATAATGCAATCAGTATGAAACTCAAACTTGATCTGTAAGTCATCGTTCTATAGTAGTTTACCAAAAATGAAATCATTCCGTTGGAGCTTTTCCAACAAAAGTCCGAAAAACTGATATTTTGGCACTTTTCCATATTTCAAAGGGCCATAACTCACACAAGAATAATGTAATCAGCATGAAACTCAAACTTGATCTGTATGTCATCGTTCTACAGAAGGTTACCAAAAATAAAATCATTAGGTTGAAGCATATCCAAAAAAGTCCGGAAAACTAAAGTGTGACTGACAGACTGACAGACTGACGGACTGCCAGACTGACAGACTGACAGACTGACGGACTGACAGTCTGACGGATGGACAGAGTGCAAACCTATAGTCTCCTCCGGCGATTCCGGTAGGGGACTAAAAACACGGCATTCATAATATGGTATTTCTTCATTCAATTCCTCAACCCAGAGCTCCTGACTCCAATCCCTATCACGGGGTGGCAGGTGTTACCTTTCCGGGAACACGAGGGTCAGGGGGTTAATAACTGGGTCCCGGCTCAAGTGTGAGCAACCCCGACTGAAGACGCCCCTTCTTCTGCAAAAGGAGTATTTCCGAGAGACGAACACACTGAAGCAATGAACAGAAGGAGAGACTCTAACGGATTTACAGTTGAGGCTACATGATGACACATACGCAAACTGTGGCTGGGAACTGAAAATCATGCATGAACCAGAGCATGAATTTATGTATAAGTCTACTTCCCGACCCCTGCTGTCCGGTACACGGATGAGGCAGCAGCTCCCACACACATACGCGCCCAGGACCCACACACATATCACCACACGTGTACACATGCACATGCTCGCGTACACACACACCCTCACATATACATAAATACAAGAAAAAATCACCAAAGCTGAAAACAAACACAACGAAATCACCAAACCCACCCCGCTTGTGCTCCCACCGCTCCCCCTGTGGATCCTCAGGCATTTACCTGAAGATCCGCAGAGAGAGAGCGGCGAAAGCGCTAACAGGAACAAATTTAACAATTCCGCCGTATCCATCTCGAACCCCGATGACCCCTTTGTTTTAGTACCAGCACAAGGATTTGTTTATAAACTTCTGATATATATATATATATATATATATATAGGACGAAAGACTCTGACGCCGATGGGGATCGTACCACTGCCTTGACGAGAGCACATTTCTGCGGCACCAATCGCCTAGCGAAACTGGATCAGCGCCATAGACCACTCGGCTACCGACAGGCCTCAATAAAGTCATGCTAGCAGGTCGAGCGTCCATGGAACATGCACAGTCCACACGAAATCACTCGGAATCCCCCAGAATTAGCTGTTTACAATGAATTATACCATGCAATGCAGATGAAATCAGTGAGAATCAATCTCTTTTTCAAATTTCCTGCTTGGGGTATAGAATACAGAATTCGGCACCTCTGTTATGCATTTCCTAGGATGACAGACTCTGACGCCGATGGGGATCGAACCACTGCCTTGACGAGAGGACATTTCTGCGGCACCAATCGCCTAGCGAAACTGGCCAGCGCCATAAACCACTCGGCTACCGACAAGCCCCAATAAAGGCATTGCTAGCAGGTCGAGCGTCCATGGAACTGGCACAGTCCACACGAATTTATCCGGTATCCCGCAGAATTAGCTGTTCACGATGGCTTATACTACGCGATGCAGATGAAATCAGTGATAATCAATCTCTTTTTCAAATTTCCTGCGTGAGGTATAGAATACAGAATTCGGCACTTCTGTTATGCATTTTTAGGATGAAAGACTCTGACGCCGATGGGGATCGAACCATTGCCTTGACGAGAGCACATTTCTGCGGCACCAATCGCCTAGCGAAACTGGACCAGCGCCATAGACCACTCGGCTACCGACAAGCCCCAATAAAGCCGATTGGTGCCGCAGAAATGTGCTCTCCCACACATGTGAGCCTAATTGTTAGCATTGTACACAAATCCGGGAGTGTATTGTAATCTATGAAGCTGGATTTTTACACCTATTGACATCAGAAGTTAAGGACTTGGCGGGTCAGATAATAGTATATTTTGTGGGACGAGATAACAGATAGACAATTTGGCTTACGGTACGTGGAGAGCCGAGCATCACCAACAACTTCATTTGGGGGCGAACATCACACCTGCTAAGTCATATGAAGGACAAGCAAAGCCTCCGCCAATGGACCCCGTGTCGACCCGCGCACCGTAGTTGTCATTTCATTCATGGAATTCGAAATAGAAGATCTTGCTATAGTACAGCTTTGTTTTGGTGACTAAGTTGAAACTTGATTATTTACGTACTTTAGAAAATTGTAGATGTAGAATCATCTTATCTGTTGTGCCTACATTCCTGACAATAAGGATTGTCACACTCTACGTTATTTGGATACTGGGAAATAAATTTTTGTGTTAGCAGTCTTTTGAATATTTTTCTGTTTGAGATAGGTCTTATTTCTTGGTCAAGCTCATTCCATAACTTGGGAAACACGTGAATTGGAAGCCTGTGTAGTGCTCTTGTACGGGTTCTGCTAATGTGTAGCAGTTCTGATTGTCGCGTAGCTCTTTGTGAGGTAAGTCCTGGTTGTTTGAAAAATGACTGAAATGACGAGGGAGTCCTCCATTTTCCCAATCAAATATGAAAAGGCATGCTTGTAGTTTAAACATGTCATTAATTTTGAGTATTTTATCTTTGGCAAACAGGGGATCAGTGTGGGCATTGTATTTGGAATTATTAATAATACGAACTGCACGTTTCTGCATGATGAACATTTTTCTAATAGTTAGGGCATTACCCCAATTTGGATTCCATATAGTATGACTGTGGATGAGGGTGAAATATAGCGTCTGCATAGCTTTATGGGGCAGAACTTTTATCACCTTATTTAAGGAGTAACTTATCCGTCCTATTTTAGAGCACAATTGCGAGATATGGGCGCTGTACGAAAGGTTATCGTCAATGTTGATACCAAGGAATTTTAGTGATTTTTCGGTTTCATTACATCCTGTTCGTTGTATCGTTTTGTCTTCTATGCGTATATTTAGATTTTGTTTTGCTTGCATTCAAAACAAGTCGATTTGCTAAGCACCAGTCGCTTATTTTATTTAGTTCCTCGTTAATGTATTTGGCTAAACTACTTGCGTTAGGGTCCGAGGCGTAGACTGTTGTGTCGCCCGCAAAAGAAAGTAGGTTTAGCAATATCGAACGGCCAATATCGTTTATATACAACAGAAATAGAAATGGGTTAAGTACGGAACCTTGGGGAACTCCACATGTTATTTCGGTCATCTCAGAATTATATTCACTGTATTTCGTGTACTGAGACCTGTTGGATAGGTAACTTTTAAACCAATCGTTACAAATTTCCCTGAATCCATATCTTTCCAATTCAGTTAGCACTATACCATGGTTTATCGTATCAAAAGCTTTTGAGAAATCTATGAAAATGGCTAATGTTATGTCTTTCGTTGGTTTATTATTTTCTATTCCAATAAGTCTGAGAAATTGCATAACAGGGTGTATTGTACTGTGTTTTTTCTGAAGCCATATTGATGCTGGTAAAGAATATCAAATATGTTTAAATAATTGACCATTCTATTGGCCATTAATTTTTCTAAAATTTTTGAGAAGGCTGATAAAATACTTATCGGTCTATAATTGTTGAATTGCGTTTCGTCCCCAGTTTTAAAAAAAGGAATTACTTTGGCGATTTTCATTCTATCAGGCACAACTCCGCTGATAAAAGATTGATTGGCAATATGGGCAATAATTTCAGCTAAAACAGCTATGTTATTTTTCAAGATGTAAGTCGTAATACCATCACAGTCTTCAGCGTTTTTGGCCTTCATTCGATTGGCAATATTTAGTACTTCATTGGGGGGTAACAGGTGTTATGAAAACATTATTTCGGTTTGGGGGGTCCATGTAATCTATAAAATGTTTGTCAGTTTGTTTTAGATCCTCACTGGTGCGTCTTCCTATATTTGTAAAAAAGTTATTAAATTCAAAAGCTATTTCGTACGGATCGTTTGTTTTATGGTTATTCTCTTTGATAAAGGTTGAGGGTAAACTTGTCGCCCGACTTGCTTTTTTTATTGCTTCGTTTAGTATCTTCCAAGTTCCTCTCAAATTATTTTTATTCTCATTTAATATTTTATTGAAGTACATTACTTTACTTTGTTTTTTAATTCTATTGAAGATTATACAGTAATTTTTATAATTTTTTTTGTTCTGTTCCGTTGGGGATTTAATTTTTTATTGTAAAATTTTGACTTGGTGATTGAGGAATTCATAAGGCCCCTAGATATCCACGTTTGTTTTCTGATGTATTTTTTTTCAATTGGACATTTACCAAAGGAAATGCATTTTTGAAGGCAGTGGAATAAATATTCATAAAGCTCTCATATGCCGTATTTGTGCAACTGATTTCAAGTACAGACGTAAAATCACTTTGCGATAGAAGTGACCTAAAAGTAGCCAAATTCGTAGCACTGAAGTTGCATTTGTAGGCCATTTTCGGACAGTCTTTTTTGAGGGCTTTATTTCCAATATAGAATATACCAAGGTGGTCAGAGACGTTTGTGATAATTATTCCAGATGAGCAATTGGATATGTCATTTGAAAAAATATGATCTATTAGAGTTGCTGAATGACTGGTTATCCGGGTCGGTCTGGTGATACGAGGTATGAATCCCTGGCTCACCATAGGTCAAGATAATTTGGGGTTTTTGGGTGGGAACTTGTTTTCAATAGGTCAATATTAAAGTCACCCATAATATATGCCTCTTTGTTTTCATGGTTAATTTCATTAGTTATTTCATTTAGTTTCTCGAGGAAAAGATCTATATCTGCTTTGGGTTGAGTATTGGGTCTATATATGACCCCAATTAATATTTTCGTATTATCTACATTAATTTCGATAAGTGGAGACTCGATCACATGGGGGATAAAGACAGACAAGTCATTTCGTATTGAATACATAAGACCCTCCTTAACATAAATGCCTACACAACCTCGCCCATCATCTCCCTCCGGTCGTGTTTTTTAATGAGTGGATAATAGCCATCTAAATGATATGACATATTCGATGGTATTTTAAAAATTTCTGTTAACCCTATAATATTAAAAACGTTTACTGCTGAATCCTGTAGGTTAGGCAGGAGTTCATTTAGGGGGTCCCAATGGACGCTTAGGCTTTGGCAGTTTAGATGAAACACTGAAAATCGCTCATTTGGATTGGTATTTAATAGTTTAAATTCATTTGGGGAATAGTATTTACATTCACCGCAAGGATCTGAATAAGGAATCTTCTTCATTAGTCATTTCACATGTTCTGTCATTATAAATTTTTATGAGATCGAATTCTGCATTCGTCTGCACCTCGTCCAATCCAAAATTACCCGCCATTACTATCGTAAACAAAGATACCACCAATGATGTATGATACCAGAATATCGAAGAGGGATATTTCATTTTCATGCTGTTAGATTTTTTATAATATTCAGCTATTTCTGTATTTGTAACTCGTTTGATTTTTAACCCTTTACTACGATTATATAAATATGGAGAGACAGTTGTGTACAGTGCTGAAAACTGCATATGCACAATGTACAGATAAATAAACATGAATAATAACAAGAACATAAAAACAAGCTTCATTCTTCTTTGCATGAGTGATTTCAAAGAAGGAACGGTGAGACTATGTCGGATGAATCTGGTGGTTATTGGAAGCACAATTTGGATATTTTGGGATTTTATTTCGTGTATAAAACTGACTTCATTTTCAACAATAAGAGTGTGTAAAGTACATTTACATTGAAGTCTCATTTACTTTCCAAAATCCAACTCGGTTTCAAATCGGCTAAAATTCTAACTGTTACTATTTCCAACAACAGTGTACGCAATATCAAGCTTCATACGTTTGCATGATGTCATCGGTGCGAGATTTCTATAGTACGTTTACTTGTAATAAAAACAATCCTCGAAATGCACTTCAAGAAAATCACATCATGTAAAATCGTTATCTGAGTTAATTCCATCATTCACAGTATACACTAAAAACTAAAGTGTTAAAACTGACACTTTCAAGGTGTTAAACCCATTCTAACTCTTAGGGTTTGATTTTAACACTCAAAGTGCAATGCTTTAAGCACTTAGACATTACAATCGTCAGACATCTGAAACTTGAATGGATGGCACTTCCCATGTGTCTAGCATTGGTGGTTCTTCCAGAATCGTCCACAATTTGATTTGCGCTTGGTGGGTACATAATTAAAAGGACACATCGCAGATGACGCGGATCAGGCCCGAGAGTTCGAGCCTGATCCGCGTCATCTGCGTTGTTTCCTTTTAAGTGTCGCGACATTACATTTATCACGTGGTATTATTGTAACACCTGTCAAGTTCTGGGATATCTACACTTGAACAAAGTGCTAGTTCAGCACTTAGTAAGTGTTAAATACAGCACTTCAAGTGTAGTTTTTAACACTTTAGTTTTTAGCGTGTAACAAAATGATGAAACATCGAAAATTGATCATTCATGCATAAGATCTGATTAAATGTTAAGAGGTGTGAATTGCTTAAAGTTCTCAGCTTGAACATTTGTTTTGCACATATTCAATTCCCAGAATGTGTGACAAATGACTTTTTAAAGCAATAATGTAAAAGTCTTTAAACCATCGGTAGATGGTGAAAGAAATAAATGCAATTCAAATAATGACAAAATATAACAACCTGATAATTCTATCATAAAGGTGTTGGAATTTCAGCTACTAAAATCAATTTTATGCAGCCTTTATTGGCTTCGTATTCAAATTTGTTCTCGGTGGTGAATTTCCAACTTGGGGGAGGAACCGGGAGGGGGGGGGGGGGGGTTCCCCTTCCCGGTCCCTCCCCTAGTTGGAAATTCACTACCCTACACCCCCCAATCGGAAACCTCTAGCCACGTCCCTGCTCATACGAGTGAGACCGCCACCTCGGCTCCTATCTGGTCACCACTCGTTTTCGAGTTCACGTACTATTCTATATATGTATATTCGTAAATCTATAATTACATGTACATGTACCATTCAATAAAAAACCCATAAATTTAACATCCACTGTCGTGTGCTTAAATCCGTATACATCAAAGAAATAACGATCGCAAAATTACATCATATCTACCCATACGAATAACGCTGTCATCTCGGCTCCTGTCGTCTCATCATTCGCACTCTGAATGGTTTGGGCGCACGTACTATCCCAGCCACGCATTCTAGCGTGGGAGGGTCCTCTCCCTCTGGAGACAGAAACGCAAAGTGTTGCACCAAGGCGGTAACAATGAGAAACAGTTCCATGGTGGCCAATGATTCTCCAAGACACGAGCGGCGCCCTGTGAAATAGATAGACGTGTATCCATAAATTTAGATCTCCAGGTACTGAAGTCAAAATATCGAGGTGCAAACTTTCCCATAATGCAACGACCGGAATTAAACCAATTCGATCTTGTTTCAAAGATCACAATGAGCTCTGTCAAACAAGATTAAATTTCTTTAAATTCTTTGTTGATTTATGGAGGGAATTTGCGACTTCAACCCTCTGTAATTTGACATAAGTGTGCAGAAAGCCAAATATTTGGTACCTCTCAGTATAAACTATAAATATACAGTATCATTTTCTACTCCTACTCTTTGGTCATTCTTTACTGGGGTTTAACAACACTTTGGACAGCCAGAGCCGCCCAGTATCGGGCAGTCTTACAAGGGGAGGAAGCCGTAATACCCGGAGCGAACCGCCGTGCAGCAGCGAGCAACAGTCAGACTCCCCAACCTACTAAATCCGCACAAGCAGGGTTCGCATTGGTGCACCATCGACGTCTTGTACGCCTCAGTACACAGCGCTACCGTGTTTTCCCGTTGGCAATCGGGATAAAGTATCACAAGGGATTACAGACACAACGCCGTTACCCCTGGTGGGGGTCAAACAGTGGACCTTTCGATTTGAAGTCCAAAGCCAAGCCACAAACACTGAGCCACCGCGCTCTCACCCTTCGACATTATTTTCGGTTTGCACTAGTAATTTAAGACTGTTCCATACTGTACGCAATGTATGTGGGCGTTGCGCCGCATGTGATAAAGTAATGGCAGCTAACATTTATTTCCAGTTTGATTTCTATGTAGTATAATTCCTTCAATCTGAGCCTCGTTGTCGCACAAAGACAGCGGGTAAATGCACTATCTAGGGTCCAAAGTGAAACCAACAATCACTGAATATAATTATGACGTAACGAATTGCTGCGTCATAATTATATTTGGTGAATCTACACTCTAAAATAAATTGGGTTAAAAATCAACCAAATCAACTGGGTTGAGTGAATATGAACCCAAAA
The DNA here is from genome assembly GCA_031216915.1 of Pictodentalium vernedei. Classification (NCBI taxonomy): domain Eukaryota; kingdom Metazoa; phylum Mollusca; class Scaphopoda; order Dentaliida; family Dentaliidae; genus Pictodentalium; species Pictodentalium vernedei. The sequence continues at coordinate 145,804,221 of CM062289.1, read as the reverse complement.
TGGGTTCATATTCACTCAACCCAGTTGATTTGGGACAATTTTTAACCCAACTGGTTTTAGAGCGTATGTTTCGGTTTGCACGTTGCTATCAATATTTGCAGTATTTTGTCTTTGTTTTACAGCAAGGATCAAATATGAGGTATTATAATGTCTGAAACTTGTAAATGGATAAAGAAAATCAAAAATTATAATTTTATCGCAGCACACGTAACGCTTGGGTTGTCTTCATTGCATAACGGCCATTTATTTATTATTGGGGTTTAACGACACTTTCTACAGCCATGGTGACATCGTGTCGGACAGCTAAAGAATATGAAGAGAATCACCGAGAAGCAAGGAGTCAATGTCGGACTCGCCAACTTCCTGACGTGACCACCATTAAATTATATAAAGGTCGGGTGTGTTGTTCAGAGATTGTAACTGGTCGATACGTCTTCGTTATTAGAGACATGTTTTCTTATTGACACTTATTTTTATTTATTCGGGAATAAACATTTCACATAATCATCAATTTTCGATTTCCATAATCATTGCCTCAGCTTCTCCTATGCTGGTGTTCTTAAAAAATATTTGTAGGGCTTAAAATCCATGTAAGAGCCAGAATCGATTTTCGCAAATGATTCGCGTGAGGAAAACAATGAGAATCAACTTTGATTCTCGCAAAATGTTAATTTGAATCTTGGCATGGATTCTTATAGTGATCTAATCGGCCTGGGGAGTTCTACTTAAATTTTGCTCCCTCTTGGTATGGCGATCCTTTACCTTAGCAGCAGTGGTATCTAGTGAAGTCTTGACTGCCTGTGTAGGCAGTCAAGACTTCACTAGACACCAGTGCCAAGGTACTGTAACTTCCATTAGATAAACCATCAGAAGAAAGCGCGGTGGCTTAGTGGTTACAGCGCTGAACTTCAAACGGAAAGGTCCACGGTTCGATCCTCGGCAGGGGGTAGCTGCGTTGTGACCTTTGGCAAGACACTTAATCTCGATTGCCCACGTGTGTGGAGGGTGGGGGGGGGGGAGGCACAGTGGCGCTGTGTACTAAGACGTACTGCACGTCAATGGTGTACTTTTCTTCAACCAATGCTAACAATGCTTGTGTGGAGTTAGTACCTTGGGAAGTCTGACAGTTGCTAGCCGTTGCTCGGTGGTTCTCTCCGGGTACTCCGGCTTCCTCCACCCGTAAAACTGTCCGACACGAGGTGAATCTGGCTGTCGAAAGTGTCGTTAAACTCCAATAAATAAATAAATAAATAAATAAATAAATAAATAAATAAATAAATAAATAAATAAATAAATAACCAGAAGCCTATATGTTGGTGGGAACATCTGTTCTACGTGCATATGCAAGACAAGAAACATTACAATTGGTATTAGGCCTTTAAGAGTTAACCCTTTAACCAACGCAGACGATATCAAAATTTATTATTTTAAATATCATTTTTTCAAATTTTTCAAAAATTTCAACAAAACCATATCATGTGACCCCTCGTTGGAACGAGCTCGACGAGCTCGTTCCAACGAGGGGTCACATGATACGGTTTTGTTGAAATTTTTTGAAAAATAATATTTTTTCAACTGCTGAATTTGCATATTACGCGGGCGGATGCGGGCGATTCGTTGGGTAAAGGGATAAACTCAAGTGAATATATAAGTATGATGTTTGTTTTTTACTATGTAATATGTACTGGTTGCAGTCACACGGGTATTACCATACTCTCAAATTATACTTATTTAATAGAGATAGGCAATATACCGAAAAACCGAACCGATACCGATATCATGTATACCGAAAAACCGGACCGAACCAATAAATGAATACAGAAACTGACTCAATTTTCTAATTTTCCAACATTCACTATTTATTGAGGCTTGATAGCAGCTGAAGGGTTCATTTTCATGAAAGAAGTTGCTGCTTTTCTTTTCAGTTTTGTTAACCCTCTGGGCAAGTGTCCTGAATCTCACTAGACTACAACCTGTACATGTCCAGCTGCTTAGCAGTGACTTCTAGCCAAGTCTTGGCTGGCTTAATAGGAAGCCAAGACCTTCTAGAAATCACTGCCCATGTGATTTGTCCATTGTAAGTAAGACCTCTTGAAGATGGCATGGTCAGGGCACATGCTCTGAGATTGCATACGTCTGAAATAGGACTTTAAAGGTTAAAGTGTGTTTAGAACAAGTCACAAAATTACTGTAGATATGATTTGTTTTCGTAAAAGAATGCCATTGTTGAGCTCACTGGCAGTGACGTTTGTGGCGCTGTGGTAGAATGATACAAGAACAACTTATTCTGTAGTTTCCTAATGTGAATTCCCCTTTGGTACTTTCAACAAATCTCAGTCAATTCAGATACCGAATACAGAATCGATACCGAGGTATAAACCCTTAAAAATACAGAAGCCGATACCGAACTCAAAATTCCAATTTCGTACAACTCTGTTATTTATTGCACGCCAATGTTTTTATTTTCATAAACTACATGCTTTTTCTGCAAAAGCCGAAGCGAACAATAATTTTTTTGTATTGTCCTTGAACAATGCGGATCACGTGCGCGGACTGTTTAACTATTTGGGGACTGCATTGGGAGGGGGGGGGGGGGGGGCAGAAAATGTGATTTGTCAGCAATTCTGAAAAAATGCATGTACTGACCCCTGGTAACCTCAGTGACCTTGACACATATTTTGAACCTCCATTGAGTTTCGACTTGTTTGGTTTAGGTCTCAGGTCCATATGTCATACCATGCTTGAGCTAAGAGCATGACACACTTTCAAAATGTTTGGCCACGCCCACTTTCTGAACGTAAAAATGCATTATGAACTTTGGGAATGCATTGGGGGGGGGGGGGGGGCGGTTAAACAAATGTGATTTCCAGCAATTCTGAAAAAATGCACTTACTGACCCCTGGGTGACCTCAGTGACCTTGACCCACAATTTGAACCTCCATTGAGTTTCATCTTGTGTTAGGTGTTGGTCCCAGGTCCATATGTCATACCGTGCTTGAGATATGAGCATGACCCACTTTCAAAATTTTGGGTAACACACGTCGAGGCTATCTCTTCGCTTTCCCTGACCTTGTTGTGGGACTTTGAATGACGGGTCAACGAACTTTTGTGTCTGGAAACGAAATCACACCGCAGACACCAAAACTGTGGTGTACCAGGTATGTCATCGCCCCTTATTTCTCTTGCGACGTCCATCTGAAATATAAAAACTGGGTGTCAGTTTAGTTGCTACATGCAAAGAGGTTATGGCAAAACATGTTTTCCAGTTCTACTGACTTCATATTCTGGTTTGATTCAGAACAATGCGGGCACCGTGCTGTAGGACAAGGCAACAAACGAAATTGCATTGCCCACACAACGCCTTACATCAGAAGTATTTCGGTCGGGTTATATTGATATGTTATCCTGACGGAAGGGGTTTGACTACCAAGAATAAAACTTTTTTATGAAAGACAAGCATCATTGTGTTGACAAATATCTCAATCCAAGTTCTGACCGGCAAGGTACAGATTAGATTACTTTGAGGACGAGTATTTGTAAATTTCATTTGCCTGCCGCAGTAGGACGATTACCAGCCGAGGCGTAAGATCCTACTTCGAAAGCGTATAACCGACAGAACATGTTCACTTCCGCCTACACTGTGGGAAAGGGTTATCATTACTCTCGAGTGCATACAATAAACTTTTTGGGGACCCAATTAAGATCTTGAGAGGGTTAAAATACTCCCTTTAAATACTCCATTTTAACCCTCGTTCCAGTGAGGGATCATAAGCTGTGTTTTTCAAACAAAAATGAAAAAATAATGAAAATTGAATGGAAATGTCTGTGAATAACGCTGGCCGGTTTCCGCCATTACGTTGGGTAAAGGGTTAAGAATGCCATACTTTGGAAGGTACAATGAAAAGGTGTCCCATTCCACATAGAATTAAATGTTACAGAAAAGAAAGCGTAAAAACATTCTGTAACCATGAGTTATAAGAAAGGTTTTTGTACTCACTTTGAAGTATTAAGAGGGTTAAAAACAGATCATTCAAAATTTCCATTTCATTACTTTAATATAATTGTGATAGGTGTTTCGAGAAAGCCACACACCACTCCACCCGAAACCTGTCGATCCTGAGTTATGATTGAAAATAAATAAATTTTAAAAATGCTTTGAAAAGCGAAGGATTCTTTATTCAACATGGTTTGAGAATGAATTTTGTAACACGATATTAAATCAATAACCAATGTTATTCAATGTAACAGTTACAGCTTTCTCTCTGACCACTTTCTTTATGAGAGATTCTCTCCTGTTTTAAATGGCTATTGCTTTGGTGAACTCATTTGCCGGTACAAGTTGAAGCTGTGAATATATTTTAGCCTCTAGTTCCACACCCAAGGCCCCACGTGCCTCAAAATCGTAGAAGGCCGAGAACTAGTGGCAGTCGATCAGTATAACAAAACACATTAAGATAGGATTGATTGTATCCGGGTTATCGTGTTAACAAACAGTGCATAGAAGACAGAAATATTCCAGGTACACCATCAAGGCATGCCTTCTATGAATGTTATTTATTTATTGGGATTTAACGACACTTTCGACAGCCAGGGTCACCTTGTGTCGGACAGTTTTTCGGGTGGAGGAAGCCGGAGTACCTGGAGAGAACCACCGAGCAACGGCGAGCAACTGTCAGGCTCACCAACATACTAACTCCCCACAAGCAGGGTTAACATTGGCTGAGGACAAGTGCATAATCGACGTGCAATACGCCTTAGTACACAATGCCACCGTGCCCCACGTGGGCAATGGGAATGAAGTGTCTTGTCCAAAGGACACCCCCCGGTTGTTGCAGTTGGGATTCGAACCGAGGATTTCTCTGCTTGCAGCCTGCACCTCTACCTACTGAGCCACCACAACCGGGACAACCCCCTCTATGAATGTAATTGGAATACTCTAGAGGCTTATTTTCGGGATAAAATAGTTTTAAAGAAATCAGAAATAGGTTTTCGTTAACAGTATTTAAAGATATTCAATCAGGATCCAGATAATTTTTTCAAAAAAACCAGAAAAGGCATAAATGTGCACAACATCCAAATGGTTCGACCAATGGGAATGCATTACGGGGTCCAAAATGTGATTTCCAGCAATTCGAAAAAAAATGCACTCAATGACCCCTGCTGACCTCAGTCACCCTGACCCATAAATTGAACCTCCATTGAGTTTCGATTCGTTCGGTGTTGGTGCCAGGCCCATACGTAATACCATGCTTGAGATATAAGCATGACCCACAATCCATAAATTTGGCAACACCCACGTTTTTTAGTATAAAAAATACATGTATGAACTTCAGGAATGCATTAGAGGTGAAAAAAGGTGATTTCCAGCAATTCTGAAAAGTGCACACAATGACTCCTGAGAGACTTCAGTGACCTTGACCCATATTTTGAACCTCTATCGAGTGTTGACTCATTTGGTGTTCGTCCCAGGTATATAATAGGTCATACAACTCTTGAGATATGGGATAGGACAATTCGTTTTTGAGTTATCGTGCGGACAAGGAAGTGAAGAGAAGACAGAAATCAGGAGAAAAAGAAAAACGAGAAGAAAAAAAATAGAAAAAGAAACCATGCAAAAACAATAGTCTGTGTGTTTCACACAGACTAAAAAGAAAAAGAAACGGTACAAAAACATTAGTCTGTGTGTTTTTGCGTATAAACTCGAATGATGACGTTCGTTCAATTTCTCACCTTGTATAGTATACTTTGTCTTACCGATTGAGAACGGAATATGTTGTTCTTTTCTAACGAAGCACCCTTCTTCGTTCAGAAATCGCACAGGAGAGAATTCTTGTGGATCTTCCCACAGCTCAGCATCATACAAAACAGACTGTAAATTTGGCAATATTAAGGCATCTGCAGGAATTGTGAATCCACGAAAGGTACAGTCTTCAATCGCAGCGTGTGGTACCCCAAACGGAACGACATTACCCAAACGCAGAATTTCTGCAACTGTTGCTTCAGCGTACGGAAGTCTCTGCTTATCGCTGACATTTGGTAGCCTATCTTGAGGAACGTTTTCTTGTATTTCTTCAAACAGTTTGTTTTGAATATTTTGATCTCTCATCAAATATAGAACTCCCCATTTTAGGGCTGTTGCTGTGGTTTCACTGCCCGCACCAACCAGATCGGCAACGATTGAAGTCAGGAAATTTTCTGAAAAAAATGTAAATTTAAACGTGTACTTAAGTTTTTAAAAATAGCTGAGATCTGAATGAAATCATATTGTTTATCAATAAAGCTTCATCGAAAGTGATAAATTTTAGGGAAAACAAAAACGTAAACGTCACTGGTTTGATAGACACTGTAAACAGTTAAAAAAAAATATGACAAATGTCGTAAATGAGATGAAGAAGAGGCCTTATGATAAGACACTACTGATTAAATTTCACTCTATAAAAAAACATTTTCAACGGGAAACAAAGCGTAAGCGTAGAGAATTTTATGAATGTATCTCAGATAAATTATATAATATGGAGACAGCTAATCCTTCCGAGTACTGGAGTATTATTAACACATTTCGTGCTAAGAAAGAAGAGCCCACTAATGATTACTTACACCCAGATGAAACTGTAGAATTCTTTAAAACATTACTTTGTCCGAAAAGATCTGAGTCTGAAATACGTCACCTTCCGGCGACAATTTAGGAGCCAACTATCAAATTAAACAATGACTACATAACCGCTAGAGAAATATTAGACGCTGTAAGGCAGCTCCAAAACAAAAAGTCATCGGCTGTAGATAACATTCCGAATGAATTATTAAAACTTATTGTTCCAATTATTATAGATGATGTTGTCAAGCTATTTAATCAAATATTACTATCTTGAAGTGAGTCCATAATAATAACTCTCTCTAGGAAAGGCGATCAACATGATTCTAACAATTGCAGACCGATTGTGCTGAGTAGCAATTTCGGAAAATTATTTATAAAGTAATAAACTCGAGGCTGAATGAGTATTTAGAACTCAATGATTAATAACCGATAACCAATTTGGATTCAGGAAGTATCGTGGAACAACTGACAGTGCATTCATTTTGCGCACGTTGGCAAATAAATATAAAGAAGAGAAGAAACCAATTTATCACACATCCCTTCAATTTTAAACCCTTGTATTTAACAGATTGACCGCTATAACATAATTGATTCTGTATTCAATGGGTGATGCACAAGCCGGAACTTATTTTCCCAGCACCGTTCATATTAGTTCCTTTCCCATCGATTCATTGGTTACGCTTCGAAAGTTTCCAAATTTCGTTATACAATTATCGACCGTCTGTCGCGTAGCCTGAAAATTAAAACGTCCGAAGCAAAACTAAGTCGGTTCACAAAAAACTAGTTAACCAAAAATGAGATAATATTTAAAAAAAAACCCCAATAATTTCCAACCAGAACATTAACCCAGCCCCGTTGCCGTCTCGTTTTGTGGATCCCGTTATATCTAAATTGGTCAACTTTGTTTCGGTAAATCTTCGGTCATCTTGACATGCTTCGAACTTCTTTTAAAAATGTTTCTCCCAGCTGTTTTGCAAATCTGCACAAATTTGTACTTATATTTTTACTGACATTAATAGCCACTATATAGTTAGGCGTGAATGGGCACCAGTCGAAAAGAAACAGCGATACGAATTTCGAGAAGGACTTGCGAATTTCTACAAACACTGGTTCCTACGGCAGCGTATTAGCGCTACTTCGTTTTTTTTTTTGCGTAACTTATGTTAAATTGTTAAATTGTAATTACAATTTAGCTAAATTGTAATTACAAATTATTAAGTTGTAATTACAATTTAGCTAAGTTGTAATTGCAATTTAAGCTAAGTTGAAATTACAATTTAAGCTATATTGTAATTACAATTTAAGCTAAGTTGTAATTACAATTTATTAAGTTGTAATTAAAATTTATTAAGTTGTAATTACAAGTTAGCGAAGTTGTAATTACAATTTAGCTAAGTTGTAATTACAATTTAAGCTATATTGTAATTACAATTTAAGCTATATTGTAATTACAATTTATAAAGTTGTAATTACAATTAAGTTGTAATTATAATTTATTAAGTTATAATTACAATTTAGCTAAATTGTAATTACAATTTAACATAAGTTACGCAAAAAAACGAAATGGCGCTAATACGCTGCCGCACGTTACCAAAGGAATGTTTTGATTTTTTATCGATCCATTTGATCAGTACAGCTTCAATCAAAACAAACGGACTCTTCACCTTTGGGTTCAAACAACGGAATTAAAATTTGTTTATTTAAATGAATTTTTAATGCATGGGATGTGTAATAAACACAGAACGCGATGTGTGTGTGAATCGGTGGATGTTTTACATAACACTTTGGAATGGCGTAATCATATTTCGCTTGAGCCTACAGTTCTCGCGAAAAAATGACTACGCCAATCGGCATTCCAACTCGTTATGTAAAACATCCACCGATTCAAATCAAACACACATCGCGTTCTGTCTATGTACGCGACCTTTGTTGATTTTAAGAAAGCATTTGACTCTGAAGACAGTGGCGGATCCAGGATTTTTTCTGGGGGGGGGGGGGGGGAGGGGGCGAACCGATGTAATGCAAGAAATTCCTATCAAACATTAGTTTGTAGTTATGTAATGAGCATAAGGGATTAGAGGAGTCCAGGACACCCGTGTCTAATTACAGATTACATGCAATCAATCACCAATGTTCCAAATTGTAAGATATAGTTCTATAAAATAATTGAAGTGTGTCGATGGCATTAAAGTATGTTTGATTTCCACGACTAACCACAGACTATGACAGAATCATTTGGTCTTGGCATCGTATCTGATAGCGAAAATGTATGATTTATTACCCATGGTATCAGTGTGACCGGTTGCAGCAGACACTCTCTGGTACCAACGCAAATACAAACGGAATTTTCACCACAGGAAGCACACTGAAAGCATACAATAATTTCACGGTGCTATCTTTGATAACCTGACATTCGAAAAATCTTAACTCGAGCTGAAGGGGGGGGGGGGGGGGGTCGCCCCACCGCTCCCTGTATCCGCCACTGTCTGTAGATAGGTCGTTACTTTTTGAGAAAATGAAGTCATTGTGTGTCAGTGGGAAAGTCCTCAAAATTCTTAGCTCTCTTTATGAGTCCAGTTGCTATTCTATAAATACTTCTGTAGGATTGAGTCCACCTTTACTCTCAACAGTGGGAGTTAGACATGGATGTTCTATATCCCCAACTCTTTTCAAAATTTTTATTGATGACTTATGCGAGATATTTGATGAATCCTGTTCATCGGTTAATGTGAATGGACAACGACTCAATCACCAACTTTTTGCCGATGACCTGGTAATGTTAGAGTCTCCAGCCGGATTGAATAAATGTGTTCAAAAGTTAGAACACTATGTGGATAAAAACAAACTTAGTGTCAATATTGATAAAACAAAATGCATGATTTTCAAAAATAGAAAAAGATGAAAAAGATCCTACGTTTTGTATTGGAACAGCGAAATTAGATATCCTGGATCAATATGAATACTTAGGTCTTGAATTCGCATAAAATGGAAACACAAGAAAAGTTCAAGAAAATTTAAGTACAAAAGGATCGAAAGCAATGTGTTTCCTAACAAATTGTCCCAGAAAGTCACTTGAGTACAAAAGGATCGAAAGCAATGTGTTTCCTTACAAATTCTCCCAGAAAGTCACTGGACTTAACTCTTGATGTGAAATGTAAACTTTTTGATAAATTGATTAAGCCTATTTTATTATATGGTTGTGAGATATGGTCCTCTGACCTTAATATTCCTTTTGCGGACAATACAGTCTGTGAACAAGTCCACTTGAAAATTTGTAAACAAATATTAATGTTGAATACAAAAAGCATCTAATCAAGCAGCACGAGGAGAGTTGGTAGATATCCTATTGTGAACGATGCCATTTTACATCTCCATAAATATCTCGATAAATTATCCAAAAATTGCATGCGATAACATACTCTCCAGCTCATTAAATGAGTCGCTCAAATGTAAACTTCCGAAAACTTGGATAACTCAGTTATTTCGTTATAATATCACCGTTCTCAGTGCATTGTCATTAATGGAGAAAAGTCTACGAGCAAAATAGTACCAGCAGGAGTCCCACGAGACCCAGTATTAGGATCCATTCTGTTTAATATGTACACTAACGACATTGTTAATAATATTATTTCAAGTATAAGGTTTACGCCAACGACACCACATTGTACTTAGAAGTGGAAGATGCTAAGCTTTCGACCAAAAATTTGAATTACGACCTTGCACAAATTGGTGCGTGGTCAGCTACTTGGCAGGTCCTGTTTAATTCCCCAAAACAGAAGTCCTAAATATATCTCGTAAAATAAATCCCCTTGATTGTCCAAGTTTATATCTGCATGGACAACAATTGAAGAAAAGAGTGAACATAAACACTTTGGGTTATTTTTCTCTAAAAACTGCCTCCAGGTACCAATACTATAAAAAAAATTTACAATTGTATTTTTCAGAATTGTATTTTTCACCTGTGAATATTAATCACTGAAAATAATCATTGGTTTTTCAAAAGACATGGCATTTTACCTACCGATAAATTTCCGCATCTTTGAAAAATGCTAATGATTCATTCAAACCATTTATAGCGATAGACAGAACATACAATTATCGAAAGTACAATTGTAAAGGCTTTATGGTATGCCCATGCCAACAGTGTTGCGAGAAAGGTCAGTCCTATGATAAACTTCCTCCGAATCTTAAAATACAGACTGTCCAGATCCGCACTGGAAACACTCTATCGATAGTTTCATTCTTCCAATGTTCGATTACGCGGATGTATTATTGCATGCCTTAGGGCTGTTAATTTTCAAAGACGTCTTGAGTTCTTTAACTGTAGCCCCGAATGAATAATATTATCCCTTTATCCAAGGAATCGTCTACTTGTGCCCTCGCAATATACAAATTCAGCAGTTGAAAAAATAATTTTCAAAAATTTCAACAAAACTATATCATGTGACCCCTCATTGGAACGAGCTCGTTGAGCTCGTTCCAATGAGGGGTCACATGATATAGTTTTGTTCAAATCTTTGGGGAAAATTTGATAAACTAATTTTGAAAATAATAAATTTTAATATCGTGTGCGTTGTGTAAAGGTATTTCGAACCGCACCATCAAGGCATGCTAAATCGTTCCGACTGTGATGCCTCGAGTCTCGATTGTGGTACTTGTGTTCATATATCTGAACAGTTTTCGATATACCGGTATACCGCGGTATTTCTTTGAATACCGATACCGGTATTCAATTTTGAATATCGTGCAGCCCTAGCATGCCTATTCTTTGTAATCTCCATCTACAGCAATACCAAAACATGTAGAAAATGAAAATCCGTTCCGCACATATGTGCGGAACAGAAATCATCAACAGACTATTTTTAACCCTTTGATACTTTTGTACGTCTTATGGCGTTCGAAATCAAACAGCGCGTTGATACTTTGTGGTCATTTGTTTTGTTATTATTTTTCAGTTTTTTTTTAAAAGTTTTAACCTCAGTTCCTATTCTCTCTCGAATAGTGCTCAGTGACAACCGTTGAGCCAAATGTTATCGCAGCTTAAAATACTAAAATAATCCTGCTGTGAAGACTTCTCAGCTGGTTGATTGCTGGAAGCCACAATCAGGGCTTTAAAAAAATGAGGATACCAGAGCAAAAGCCAACAATTTCCTTCCTTATATTTCATATTCAGTCAAACACAAATTATATTTTGTTTATATAAATAGGCTTTATTTCAAATTATTGGAGAGTGCCTGTGGGAACTCTCCAATAATCCGTAATAAAACAAGTTTTGAATAACAAATTCAGACCACCCAAAAATAATCTCGCCCTCAACCAGTTAATCACTAATGTGAAAAATATCTTGTTATTTGTACTTTCGACGTTTGACGTCGCATTTTGAAAAACGTTGAAGAAACTGAATTCCGAGTGACGTTTGAACGTCAGGATAATTAAAATCTGAAAGGGTTAAATAGAAACGAATTTCACTGAAATTTTCTACAAATCGTGCAACTCAGTTATAATTTGAATCGCTACCGATTGCTGAAAATCATTCCCTGAGTTCCAATGTAACACATTGCAACTCCGGGGATGAAATAGTAATACGGGTTCCCCTCGCAAATATGGTTGGCGATAAAATGTGTTCTATTTTGTTGATACTTGTTAAATGAATTGTTGATTGTCCTTCTAATAGTTGTTTTTATAGACGTGAAGGCGTGCAATAAACACAGAATGACACACGCATGTGAATGGGTTAATCGATATGGCACTTGTGCCATCGCGGAAGGATAAAACTCGAGACTTGCGGCCTCTCGTTTTATCCTCCCGCGCTGGCACTCGTGCCATTTCGATTAACCATTCACATGCATGTGTCGTTTAGTGTATATATGGGACAAATTTAGTGATACGAAAATTACACTTTTCAGTTAGACGCATTATGCCCAATTATTGGAGTGCCAAGAGGACAAAGTCATCAGTTGCGGCGCCAGGATTTCAATTTGGGGGGAGGGGGGCTAAGTAAGATATGGAGGAGCCTCAAGGTCGAGATGCCGAAGGCATCTCCCGAAGGCCGCAGGCCTTAGCTAGAGGAGGTTAGAGGAGGATAGGGGAAGAGGTGGTTCAGCTATCTGAACGTAGTGGCTACTGTAAGGGGGTGGGGGGGGGGGGGGTGGCCACTACGTTTAGTTCGCTGAACTATAGAGGAGGGTTTCTCCCTCCCGTTCGTGTGTGTGGGAGGGAGTATGGGACATCTCCCCATTAAAAATGTGGGAGCGATATCTGAGTGTTTCTACAACATATGACATGATGTGTATTGTTGTGTGCCGTTGGGGGGGGGGGGGAGGGGGGGTGCTTCCATGAGGCGCTGACACTGCAAGTCATAGTCTTATTTATAAAGAATCAGGATTTATTACACATCCATTAAACTTTAAACCCTTGTACTCAACGGAATCGCTGCTATGAAATAAATGTTTCGGTATTCATCTGGTGATGGATCTTTTTTCCCAGCACCGTTTATACTAGTTCCTTTCCCGTGGAGTCATTAGTTACGCTTCGAAAAGTTTGCAAATTTCGTTATACAGTTATCTCGTCTGTCGCGTTGTATGAAAATGAAAACGTCCAAAGCAAAATAAAGTTGGTTCACAAAAAAATTAGTTAACCAAAAATGAGATAATATTAAAAAAAAATCCAATAATTTCCAAGCACAAAATTAACCCAGTCCTGTGGCTGTGTCGTCTGTGGGTCCCGTTATATCTAAATTGGTCAACTTCTTGTCGGTAAATCTTCGGACATCCTGACTTGCATCAAACTTTCTGCCAGCTGTTTTGCAAATCTGACCAAATTTGTACTTATATTTTTACTAATAGTAATAGCCACCAAATAGTAAGGCGTGAATGGACACCAGGAGAAGATAAACACCGATACGAATTTCAACAAACACGCCCAATAGTAAAGCTAAGGCATGTAATTTAGACTGCTTACCAAAAGGTTGTTTGGATTTTTTTATCAATCCATTTGATCAGTACTGCTTCAAACAAAACAAACGGACTCTTCACCATTGGGTTTAAACATCGAAATTAAAATTTGTTGATTTGAATAAATTTTATTGCATAGGATGCGTAATAAACACAGAACGCATGTTTTTGAATCAGAGCTCGCAATATATGACAATGCCATTCCAACTCGTTATGTAAAACACCCACCGATTCAAACACACATCGCGTTCTGTCTATTTACACCACTGAAAGATCCCACGAAACGACACAAAATTATAACTATGTTTAAAATTATTAACGTGAATGTTCCCAATTACATGCGTTTGCTAACTCTCAGCACAGTTCTCAAAATAACCGCTATGTTGTTGTGTGACACATTATTGTGGGGTGGCTCAATGTGTACTTTTCAATGGTGTGTAGCATAACACTATAGCGAAGTCCCTTTACCCCACTACACAATGGATTAAATGGAGAACTCAGAACATGGGCTCTGTAATTTACTGTGGTTTGCAGATACTGGAAAAAGAGTTTTCCATTAATTCAAAATGTGTTTGTTTCTATTGAAATATGGTCATTTTTGCACAGCTGCACAAGCACCAAGATTGTAACTTTGTCATTATGTTGGGGTAAGGTTTTAAGATAGGCCCAGCCTGTTCGGCAAACCCGATTTTAGTGGAATGAAATAAAAATATTGTTTTAAAACAAAATGTATAATTTTTTTTTTTTTTTTTTTGGTGGGGGGGGGGGGGGGGTCTGAATATGAGCCAGGATACTGACTCATTTATTTTTTTTTTAGATACACGCTCGTCATTTTCCATATTTACTTTCAGTTCCTATATTTTTATGATTTAACCAGGACCAAATTATTTAGTCCTCGTACGAAGATATCCCAAGATATCTGCACAGAATGAAACTTCTTCATGGCCCTTTTTTCGCCAGCTTGTGTTTGCACATAATTTTCTTGTTCCTGTCCGTACACTTGTAACCTTGTACTCTGCTGCGTTAATAGTGAGGCATCAGCGCATCATGGAGTCTGGACGTGTTCGATATTTTCCGGGGGTTACTAAATTGATCCATTCAATACATTTCCCTGCAGTTTTCATTTTTACACGTACAACTAGCGATCCCACCCGTCCCAAGACAGGAATCACAGTCCACTGGACGGAAAATTGTTGCGTTGCACTTCAAGGGAGATAATATATACATACTTTTCAACTTCGCATCAGTTTTCAGTGATTCTGTTTCTCTGGTTTGCCTGATATAAACATCTATTATATCTTGAGCGTCGCAACCATTTTGCTCAATAAGGTGTTCGTCTATGATTTTATTGTAAAACATCTCACACTCCTCAATTCGCCGGATAGAAGCCCTCACTCCGAAAGGATCTCTGGGGATATACTGAAATAACCTTAAACCAAAAAAAAGGTTGGGGTCTTCGCCAATCTCCTTTATTCTTTCAATGTTTTCTTGAAACTGCACGTCATCATAAGAAAAACGCTTTCCAACAACGACGGAACAAATTAAATTTGTTGTAGCGGAGTTAAGTAAAGGCCCGATATCAAATGGTTTATCGTTGAGTTTTCCGATTTCACCGATAAGTGTTTTTGTCTCTCTATGAATTTTAATCTGCATTATATTTTTCCCCATTCCAAAATCACGTAGCGTTTTTAGAACAAACCTTCTGTTCACCTTCCATTGTCTTCCAGTGGCCAGCATAAGACCTAAAAAAAACGAACACATGAGAAGTAGGAGGCAAAGAAAGATTTTATCGAATTTAGGTGGAATATAAAACAACGGAGTGGACTGTGGAGGCACTAGAGTAGCTATAGACATAACAATGACATTCTCCTCCAGGGACGAGGCTATGGGAGGGGGTGGGGATGGGGTGGGGGTAGGTGGTCTTCCCCTTAATCCCGACCAAAAGCGTCAATAGTGGAAATGTTAAGCCTCAAACCATCAACAGTTGGCCATTTCCTGCTGTATGGAAGTTGGTTTCGTATCATTATGTCTGTGGCGGTGACCGTTTCTAGCAGACATTTGGTGATATTTGAACCATATTTCATGGGATTCTCCAACTGGAGTTAATATTTTGTCCTTGAGTTATTTAATTATTCCGATTCTCCGTTTTGATGATCGATAATGTTTTGTTTTATTGTTATCTCAACTTGACAAAGTCAAGCTGAGCTATTGCCATCACTTCTCGTCCGTCGGCGTACGTACGTACGTCCACAATTTCCTTTGGCACACCTCGCAGGTCGCATTTATGATCAGATCGCTTTGAAACTTGGTATGCTTGTTTGGGGTGACCTCCAGATGGGAGCTATCGATTTCCTTCCATTTCCGTCAAAAAACTGTTGCCGTGGCATACGTTCTTAGAACTTAGTTTAGTCAGTCCTCAATATTTTCCTTTGGCACACCCTACAGGGCACATTTATAATTGGATTGCTTTGAAACATGGCATGCTTGTTTGGGGTGACCTCTAGATGGGAGCTATCGATTTTCTTCCATTTCTGTCAAAAAATGTTGCCACGGCCAACCTTCTTAGAACTTAGTTTAGTCAGACCTCAACATTTCCCTTTGGCACACCCTACAGGACACATTTATGACCGGATTACTTTGAAACCTGGCATGCTTATTTGGGGCGCCCTCTAGATGGAAGCTATCGATTTTTTGCCATTTCCGTCAAAAAATGTTGCCACGGCCAACGTTCTTAGAACTTAGTTTAGTCAGACCTCAATATACCCCTTTGGCACACCCTACAGGGCACATTTATGATCGGATTGCTTTGAAACCTGGCATGCTTGTTTGGGATGACCTCTAGATAGGAGCTATCGATTTTCTTCCATTTCCGTCAAAAAATGTTGCCGCTGGCAACGATCTTTGACCTTAGTTTTGCCAGGCATCAATATATTCCTTTGGCATACCCTACAGGGCACATTTATGACTGGATCGCTTGCAAACTTGGTGTGCTTGTGTGGGGTGACATCTATATGGGAGCTGTCGATTTTCTTCCATTTTTGTCAAAAAATGTTGCCGCTGACCTTTGAACTTAGTTTAGTCAGACCTCAATATTTCCCCTTAACACACCCTTCAGGGCACATTTAAGATCGGATCACCTTGAAACTTGGTATATGTGTTCGGGGTGACCTCTAGATGTGAGCTATTGCTTTTTTTCATTTCCATAAAAAATATTGTCGTTATCACCAGCCTTTGAACTTACTGCATTTGTGCATCAACTTATCCCTTTTGCACTCGCTGCAGGGTATATTTATGAATTTCCATAAAAACAACAACAAAAAAAAAACATTGCCACAAGCAACGACCTGTTACTTAGTGCATTTGTGCATTAACATCTTCCTCTGGCATGCCGCAGAGGGCACATTCATTATCAGGTTGTTTTGAAACTTTGTATGCTTATGCAGGGTGACAAAGATAGGAGCTATTGGTGTTCTTTTTACTTCCATCAAAAACTGTTGCTGTTGGCAACAATCTTTGAATTTATTGCATTTGTGAATCAACATTCTTTGACATGGCCTACAGGTCACATTTACCATAGGATTGCTTTTGAACTTGGTGTGCTCATTAGGCAAGACCTTTAGATAAGAGCTATTGATTAGCATTCATTTCTGTGAACAAAGGTGCCATTTACATTAACCTCTGAATATGCTGCATTTGTGTATCAACTTTCTTCCTTTAGCCAGTCTTGCAGTTTACATTTAAAAATGCATGGATTATCCTGACGTTGTGCACACACAATGTTGTTATGTTGAAATTTCATCAAATAACATTGGTACCAATGATCTTCAATTTTGCTATTTTATTTATAACTTACCGAGTTCAAGTTTGTCAAGTTGAGCTACAGTGTCATTGACACTTTCATTAAATTTTGTGAATTCTTAAATATGCAACCTATTATTATGGTTGAACATGGTCGTGTGATCTGGAGATTTTCAAAAGGTCTGGCAGGCCGCCAGTGAACAATATTTATACCATGATTACCTCTTCTACTATATATAAAAAGCCTATGACATAAATTTTAGCTTTACACACCAACCGTTATGAACACGTCATTGGGTTTCAATAGTTAAACTTTACACCTACAGTGGAACTACATCCAAGATGACCTTTAGTGGTGTCGACCTGAATGCGAACTGGTCTTAATTTATCGCACGTCGCCTCGCGAAGAGTGAAATGAAAGTGGCAATTATTTATTACGTTTTTAAATGCTTTTACCCCATAAAACACAAAAAAAATAACAAACATGCATTGTTTCACGTTAATAAAGCACCCATAACTCGAAACAGTATGTTATTATGTTATTAAAATGAAAAAGGCCCTGTTTCTTTTTCTATTTCGTTTCGGGGATAAAATTGACAGCGGAAGGTCCACCCACCGATGGACATGTAAGCAACTGTCCGACTCCACAACGTACTAAGTTCCCACAAGCAGGGTTAGCATTGGTTGAAGACAAGTGGACCATCGACGTGCAGTACGCCTTAGTGCACAGCGCAACCGTGCCACCCCGTGGGCAATCGAAACTAAGTTCCTTGCACAAGGACACAACGCAGTTATCCATGGCGGGGATCGAACAGTGGACCTTTCGATTTGAAGTACCGGTACAGTGGACAATAAAATCACTGATGTAGCCATAAAATTGCGTGATATTCAGTTGTTTGAGGCGAGACTCCTAAATTATTCGGCATTGTTATATATAAATCAGAAGAGTACCCGGGCAAAATGAAATGATTGTGTGTGCAGGTAAGAGGTGGAGTGGTGTGTGATGGTGTGTTCAATGAAGGACACAATAATATTTGCGAAGAATTTGTAATGTTGATTTCTGATCCCTGGTTGGCATCGGGCCGGCGGCAACCCCGCCTGGCATTCAGAAGCCCAACACCTAAACCACTGGATCAATGCACACCGTCAAAAACGATGGCTGGAATCCAGTGTTTTAGATGATGTTCTCTTTAATACTTTGTTCACTTTCCTTATGGCAGCTACATGAAAGTGTGAAACGCGCAGGCAGCAGTACGACGAAAGTGCTGTGGATGGCCTCAGACGATATTCAGTTGTTTGGGAGCGGGCTTCTAAAGTTGGGCATTTCACAGTTTGTTGCTCTTTTGGCAATTGTCATAGATGGTGTTTTGTTTTTGCTATATATAAATCTGTGAAACGTTTGTTGATTTCTGATCCCCGACCGGGAATCAAACCGGCGGCAACCCCGCCTGGCATTCAGGAGCCCAACATCTAAACCACTGGAACATTGCACACCGTCAAAAACGATGGCTGGAATCCATGTTTTTAGATGATGTTCTCATTAATACTTGGTTCACTTCCGTTATGGCAACTACATGAAAGTGTGAAACGCGTTGGCTACAGTACGACGAAAGTGCTGTGGATGGCCCCAGACGATATTCACTTGTTTGAGGCGGGCTCCTAAATTATTGGGCATTTCATAGTTTGTTGCTCTTTTGGCAATTGTCATAGATGATGTTTTGTTTTTGGTATATATAAATCAGTGAAACGTTTTTTTCTGGTAATATGTCGCCGAAAAATTGTTTTCATGTACTGAACCTTGAAGGGTTTCAAACATGACAAAAAATACCCAAAATTGATTTAAACTAAGTGATGAGATTAGGAACTGGTTAAACTGACCGGCAGTAATTGATGTTATTCATTGATGGGCTCTAATTTAGTCCTTAGAAGGATGTTACGCAAGCTTTTGTTTTTCTTATAGACGATGACAGGTCGAAAATTCAAAGGCTCATTTAATTTAGAGTTGGTTAAATTGAATTAATTTTTTTATATTTTTGCTATTTCGATATTCATTCTGTTGTATGTTAAAGTGAAAGGAATGGTGGACCTCCTTTCGCATTCTCACTCTGATATGTTCATACCAAATGGCCAGAGGGTTCAAAGCGTTTTGGTCCTAAAAGCTTCACGTTTTTTTCTGATTCATCCGTTTCTTCTACTGTGTCTTTAATAGGTGGTTGTTCAATAGGATGGATTTCGAAATCACCCAAAGAATGGCCAGGAAGGTTGAATTGTTGTGATACTGGGGCATCAGCATTATGTTTTATATCTTGTTTGTGTCTAGTAGCACGTTCTCGGAAAGGATTTTGACGTTGACCAACATGCGGCTTCCGACAGCATTTACAAGTGATAAGGTAAATAATATTTGGTGAATCACAATGGAGGGAGTTACGGATCTGATAATGATTTTTCGTTTGTTCAGAGGAAAATTCCTCTTTCTGATCAGACATGAAAGTATGCAATCTACAACGAGGCTTTTTGCAATTAAAAACCGCACCACTACAATTCTGCAACGGTCAATTGTGTTCAATTTTCAGTGGTTCGAAATATCAGTCATTTCTGCTGGACATTCGAGCCTTTTTAGAGTTTGAGATTTCAGGCCACGCAAAAAAGCGCAGTGAGTATCATATCACTTGAATTGCGGTGGAGACGGATGGGCTATGATTTGATGATACCTTTAAATGCATGTTCAGGATGAAATGATTTTGTGTGCAACAATTGATGTGAATCAGTTGGTTTACTATATAGTTTATAATCTAAATGACCGGATATCTGGAATTGCTTGCCTTTATACACGGTCACATCGAGAAAATCAACCGAATTTTCACAGATAATAGCTTTTAATTTAATGTTTGAATCATGATTGTTTAAAATATCTAAAACGTCATCAAAATCTTCTTTTGAATGTTCCCAAATGATAAAAATGTCATCTAAATATCTGAGATATACGAAAGGATGCTTTGCACATTTGTTTAAGGCATTTTCCTCCCTTTCCGCTACATAAATTCATGAAAAATTTGGACGTAATATTTTGTCCTTAGGGGAACCCAGTATTTGTAAACAAAATATTCTCCATTGAATTGAAAGTCATTACCTTTTAAACTGAGTTCTAAAGTACCACATTTGTTCATCTGGGCGTTTTGCGTCCGGATATTTTTCAAATGCATTTTTAACCGATTTTTCACCTTTATCAATATCAATATCAAACTGTCGATATCCAAAGTAGCCAGGATTGCATTTTTCGAGATTTACAATTTAGTAATTTTTGACAGGAAGTCCTGTGTCTTTTTAAGATAGTTCGTTGGATGTCTATTTGCTATAGGTTTCAGGGGATAATCAATTAGTTCCGAGATCGCATAGGATCACGTTTTACAATCTGATACAATTGGCCTCCCGAGTGGCGTTAAATCATCCGCTCATGAAGAAAGGCCATTGTGGATCTTTGACAGGATTTAAAAAAATAGTCTTGTTTGAGCACTGAGCTGAGCTGTTAAATATTTCAATTGTGTCAGCCGATTTAATAACTAATTTCTTATTTTATCGAAACTTCTGAGGACTCTCCGTTCGCCAGTTGTTAAATTGTCTTTATCGGAGGGTATGTTCATGCTGAACACCTTTTGGAAGATTCGTTTGTTAGCCTCAATAACTTCGGGATCTACTTCACTATCTGGAGGTGACCAACTAGATGATTCTGTAAAAGGAAGTTTCTGACCGCTGGAGTTTCTAACGCGGTCTGCTAATTTCATTTGCCTAAGTGAATTGCAGTTATACGATTGGTATATTTGTCTGATTACCATATTTAGGCTTCGACGCTGGTACAAAAGTTAAACCGCGATCTAAAAGAGACTTCTCTTGGGCTGTTAGGTCATTGGTGCGAGACAGGTTAACCTCATTAGTGTTCCTAATCCTACATCTGTTAGGCCGCTGTTATCTTTGCCTTTACTTAGTTTAAATCTAGGTGGTCCAACCAATGACCGTACATAATATTGGCGGTTCTCATGGTCCAATGTATTAAATCCTGAACAACATCAAACTCCAGGTCATCATTATTTGGGGAATAACACAAACGGGGCTCTTTCGTCAGTTGATTTGTTTGATTGTTTTTCAAGTAACTGTTTCCGCTCTATTTTGTCAGCCTTTTTTCGCTGTTCGCTAACAAACTCTTCGTCATAACCTCTGGCGTATAGATGTTGTCTTATGTCTTTTTGTGGCATTCATATTCAACATTAATCGGACAAATTCTTTTTACTCAAGAAGCTATCCCATATGGTATCGCTCTTTTGGTGTTGATTGGGAGATCCGACTTGGCGTGCAGATATTGATGCGTCCGTGGGTTTTGGATATAAACCGGTTTTAAGGAATCCGTCTTCAATTTTGACTACCGTGTCTAAGAATTCTATCCTATTTTCAGACCACCTTAAATCAAGTTGTATTCTTGTGTGTATCGTATTTGCCGAAGAATGATATTGTTTCAGAGACTCCAACCCATGTGTCTATATTCCTCAGATATCATCAATGTTCCGTACCTGTTCAAGGGGGTGTAACTTCGATGCTTTTGACAGTTTCTCTTCCCATTCACCCACATATGTGCACGCATAATTCATCCCTACCTGCCTACCTATTGCAACTCCGTCCGTTTGTAAATAATGTCTTCCTTTGAATGAAAAATTATTGTCCAAAATAGTTTCTATTAGTTCAAGACCTATCTTTGTTGTGAATAAGCCAATTTACACTTTCGATCACGCGCGTGGAATTGTGGGAAGCTTTGGGATAAACAAATACACGTGGTAACGTGGAAATTAACAGGAATATAAACAACGACGATATAATTACACTTTTGGAGGTACTAATTAAAATAATTTGCAAAACTACTCCAACGGCCTTCATTGTCACAATACATTTTTCTTTCCTGTTTGATATTAAAATTAATTTGCGGATTCTGAGGACCAAAACAGTGTATGTTTTCTATTCATTTTCTTCTTATGTCATTTTGACATTTTTCTTCGATCTTTTCAACTCGAAGTTTAATGTAGTCAACTATTTCAAATAAATCGCCAAAATAACACACTTCCTATTATTTCCACTGTGCATTTCGCTCTTCCATTCAAAGTCATTTACATTCGCTCGTACAAAATTCTGAATAAACTTCGTCACGGAGCATACCCGATACCGTTTTTTTCTGTTAAATTTTGAGAATTCAGTCTTGACCTGGCGGGCATATTAGAATGATTCATAAATCTGCCCTCGGCTTTATTTATTTTTATTTAGTTATTTATTTTTTTATTTATTCAAAAACATAGGTTAAGACCCCCTCACTGGAACAAGGTCGTTCCAATTAAGTGCCATAACCTATCTTTTTGAAGCAAACAATGGAAATTTTTAGTTATGCAACTGCAAGAGTTGTTTGGGCAAGCGTCCTCTCCTACTTAGTACTACAGTATTTTTCTGTTAATGGATTGTAAAGCATTTTAATTATCCATGTAAGATGTCATCAAAATTCAGCTAGTGACACTAGTGATAATAATTCACTTTAAAAAAGAACCAAGAATCTTTTAGCATACTGGCAGTATAAATTGTATAATCAGATAAATGCGCAAAAAAGAAGAGCAGTCTGATAATATTAGTTTCAAAGACATCCAATATTTTTAAGGTTTCATTGGAATACTGTGCAGGGAGAGAGATCTGCTTCTGAAACATCCATTCTACCCAGACAATGAATATTAACCTATGTGTAAAGGCATAATGAGTCAAAGCAAGACTTCAACTGATGGCCCAGGCATCACTAGACCCATTAAATGAAATTTTATGCTTTTACAGTACGTGGAGAGTGTATTATCACTAAACCACCCGTAGAGTGGAGATTCCACCCAAGCAATAATTGCAAATTTGTTGCAAAGCATAACAAGCACATGCAAAGTTCCAGCCAATGGACCTCTGGGTTCAACCCGGAGGTCCATTGACTGAAACGCTGCTTCTGTTTTTTGTCCACATGTACAGAGTTTGAAATCGATACTTTGGGTGATAACCCCACTCTGTTGGTGATTTAGTCACAATCCACTCTCACGTACTGTACATAGAATTTAAGTTACAGTCTGTGTAGTAAATTACACCCAGCACACCTCCCCTCACCATGTTATATAAATCAGTTATTGTTGCCATTATCCAAGTAACATTCAAACGGTTATTTCAGAACATCTGTGTTACAGTTATTTTTTTTTGAGATTAATATTTCAAATGAGCGTTATTGAATTAAACATGTAATTCTACTATTTGGAGGCAAAATTATCTTATTTATATAGCAAGTACATGAGAGGTAAATCCTCTTTTGAATATGCCGAATGAACTATATGCTGGGCTGACACCAACATCCGAACTGTGGGTGTATATCGACCACCTTACTCCAAATATCATCCTATCTCGACCAGTGTTTTCTTTGAAGAATTTTCTGTGTACCTTGAATCCATTGTTATGTGTTCTGAAAAACTCCTTATCATTGGTGATTTTAATATACATATGGATGACAACAATGACAGTGATGCTAACAAGTTTATGAACCTCTTAGAAACATTTGGTTTACAACAACATGTTACTGGGCCTACTCATACCTCTGGACACACTCTTGACCTTATCATCACAAGATGTACTAATGACTTTCAGCTTTCTGAGCCATTAATCCCATTCGGATTATCTGACCATTCATTTGTTGAGTGCACACTAGGTGTTCGAAAACCATCACGGACGCGTAAAGAAGTAACACTCCGAAAATTCAAACAAATTGACATTAACGAGCTTAAATGTGACATCGAAAAATCAGATTTGTGTAATTTTCAGTGTGCTAACCTGGATGATCTGGCAAAATCAAACAACACATTGTCTTGTCTACTGAATGGGCATGCCCCTCTGAAAACAAAAACACTAATTATTCGCCCAACTAAATCATGGTTTACCAATGAACTGAGAACTCTGAAAGCTAATCGTCGAAAGCAAGAGCCGGAAAGATCTAAATCTTGCAATGAGGAAGCAGCATATAAGACTATTCGAAATCTGTTCTCCAACAAACTAAAAGATGCCAAAAAGCTTGTAATGGTGACAGCAAAAAAAGCTGTTTAAAGTTGTTAAAAATCTGTCTACAGAAAAACAAAGTGTTTCATTTCCACCACACGATGATCCATCAAAGCTAGCTGATCAATTTGGCGAATTCTTCATCAAAAAAATAAAATTAATTCAGGAAAAAATTAAGAACATAAATGTAGACAAAATTGACATCAAACAGAGACCATCAGAAAAAAAGCTTTCAACTTTTCGACCTTTAGAAATCCACGAGGTAACCAAATTAATAAAAAAATCCTCAAATGCCTCATGTCAACTCGATCCAATGCCAACACCTATTGTCAAATCATGTGTAGACTCTTTGGCTCCTGTAATCACAAAAATGATCAACATGTATCTGCTAGAAGGATATGTGCTTGATGCGTGGAAAATAGCACTTGTTAATCCTCTTCTGAAGAAACAAGGTGCGGAACTTGTGTTTAAAAACTTCCGACCAGTGAGTAACTTACCGTTCGTCTCTAAGCTGTGTGAAGAAGCTGCAATTGACCAACTAATGTTACATAGTGATAAGCATGCTCCATTACCGGCCAACACGTCTGGATTCAGAAAATGTCACTCGACTGAAACGGCATTACTCAAGGTTCAGAATGACATCCTCCTTAATATGGAGTCTGGAATGGTAACATTGCTTGTTCTTTTAGACCTTAGTGCTGCTTTTGACACTGTTTGTCATAAAACTCTACTAGAGACAATGGATTCTGATTTTGGACTTAATGGTGTTGTTGCTAGCTAGCTATCATCATACCTCAAGAATAGGCAGCAGCGTGCATCAATAAACGGTAATCTGTCAAAAGACTTCCATCTTGAATGTGGAGTCCCACAGGGCAGTTGCCTTGGTCCTGTTCTGTTTCTATTCCATATTTCAAAAAATGTTCACCATCATTGAATCTCACCTGCCTGACGTCCATGGTTATGCTGATGACACACGGGTCTATTTCTCTTTTCGACCATCAATCAAGGATCAAACTAAAGCTCTAGAAACCATTGAATCATGTATTTCGGACAGTCGCACATGGATGGTTTCAAGCAAATTAATAATAAATGATGATTAGACTGAATTCCTAATAATTGGTTCACGACAACAACTCACTAAAGACATCAATTCAGTGAAGGTAGGAGATTCCGACATCCGTGCAAGTGACAGTGTACGTAATCTTGGTGCCTTCTTCGACTCTACCATGTCTATGGTCAGACATGTTACAAATATGTGCAATAAGGCTTTCAGAGGTCTATACAGTGTTAAACAGATAAGGCAGTTCCTCACCAAAGACTCAGGAAAAACCCTAGTTCATGCCTTTGTAACTTCACATTTGGATTATTGTAATGCCTTACTGTTCAACCTTCCACAGTAGGTATAAAAGGCCGATTCTAGACCACTTTTCCAAAAAACTGTACACGTACACGTACATGTACGTGTACCGCCATAGGGGTTCAGTGTTAAATCGTGTACAGAGTGTAAAAAATGTCATTTTTGCCTGGTGGTCCGGAATCGGCCATCGCTTTTGAGGCTCTCGGATCGCACTTTTGACCGTTCAAACAGCCGTTAGAAAACGAGTGAAATTCGACACATCACTCGGAAGGGAAAAATGTATGAAATTCGAAGAAAACGTAAATTTAAAATTTTTTCTCGACGTTCACATCGCGGATCAGACCTTCGATCTATCATTGGCGATCACCGCAGCATAAAAAAGCGGTTTGTCGATTCTGGACCACCTACATTCGCCAACGGCTGTTTGAACAGTCGAGGGTGCGATCCGATCAGTGAAACTGATTTGCCGATTCTAGACCAGGAAAAATCGTTCTCAAAACGTTTTCTCGACGTTCACCAATGGCGAAAAGTGGGTGTAAAGTGCAGTTACTCATCGAGAATTTTTTTCCAAACTGATTGCGGCTTCCGGTACATCATCAAAATACGGTTTGCTGGTTCTGGACCACCACGTTTGCGATCGCATTCCAGATGGTCGAGGTGCGATTCAATCAGTGAAGACGATTTGCCGATTCTAGATGGAGAAAATCTCAAAACATTTTCTCCACGTTCGCCAACGGCGCGAAGTGGTTGTAAAGCGAAGTTACTCGTCGAGGATTTTTTTATAAACCAAAACGGAAAAACTCGAGTTTGGAAAATTAGAACCAATGGAAATCGTCCATTCACGTTTTGTCATAGCGAGTTTTAACGTAAATCATAATAGATCAGTTTTGTGGAGTTTTCAATATTGCACTCAGTCTAAATAAATAGTTTTTCATTTAATAAAATCGACTATAAAATTGCGTTCCACTCAGATAGTTTTAAGTGGGAAAATTTGTGTTTTAATTGACACTATGAAATCTTCGCAAATCGTTTCATTTTTTGTTCTGGTGTAAATGAAAGGTTTTTCGTTCAATGAATGAAACAGAAAAACTCGAGTTCGGAAAATTAGAACCAATGGAAATCGTCCGCCCACGTTTTGTCATAGCGAATTTTAAGGTAAATCATAATAGATCAGTTTTGTGGAGTTTTGAATATTGAACTCAGTGTAAATAAATAGTTTTTCATTTAATAAAATCGACTATAACATTGCGTTCCACTTAGATGGGTTTTAAGAGGTACATTGAAATTTTAATTGACTCACGTCTCGGTTCAAGAGACATCAATAAAAACACCTTTTGACGAGACACACTTCTAAATTATTCCTATTCACAAAAGTGCATCTGTTTACTTCAAACAGTATTTTGTTCTTTTGATGATAAATTGTTTTTTGTTTACTTCAAACAGTATTTTGTTCTTTGATGATATGGAGGTGAGAATAATCGCCGAGGGCGATGTATTTTATCAATGGTTTTATTTTGTGAATAACTCTAAGTGTGCTATGTTTTAATCAGAAATTGTGTTGTTTAACTCTTGTTTTTTTTCGACTGAAATGATTTCCATGTATAAATATAGAAGAAATACCGTTGCTCAACGTGCGAGTACTAACGCGGTTTTAACCAAAATATTATGAGATATTCTTGGAGTATTATTTTTCCATATTTTTTATTTTTGACAAAAAAATTCTCGCAAAAAGATTTTTCAACTCCTGTTTTTGACTGAAACGATTTCCATGTAAAAATATAGAAGAAATACCATTGCTCAACGTGGTGCGAGTACTAACGCGGTTTTAACCAAAATATTATGAGATATTCTAAGACTATTATTTTGAGAATGACTTCAAGTGTGTGGAAAATAACTACCTGTATGATTTAACACTTTTAAAACGTTGTATTTATAGATGTTTATTTGAGACTAACTCTAAGTTTCTCATTGTCGGAAATAACCGTTGATGTGATTTAACACGTTTGAAGGCAAAACGCATTTATCAAGGTTTCATTTTGTAAAATGCTTTTCCCTCAACTGGTATTAGTTATTGTATATTAAAGACAGAAGATTTTATTTACTTAAAACATAAAACATAAAAATAATTATACATTTAATTTTTGAGAATAATAAAAGAACTCACGTTACCATACTCTAAAGGAAATATTAATAATTTTAAAAAACGAAAAAATGTTTTTACACATCACAGATTCCAGGCGGAGAGATCAACTTCTCAACGAATATGAATGACTCGAGAAAAGCATTCAATCCTCTGACATTAAGACGCGAAACCACAAAATTATTTAAACCCGTGACGGAGGTTCAGGAACGAAGTAAGAAGGAGATCGTTGACGAATTGAGGCCCATAAAAGAAAGTTCTTTGAGAACGGGTTCGTTGCCCGGCAGTTTTACAAGGGGGGTTTCCTTTCAGATATCATCGCTGGATTACGTTCCCATGAGAATCGAAACCGATGTGAGTGAAAGCGATGATGCCGCTTCGACTATCACCACTGATAGCGTCGAGTCATCCGAGGATGGTGGTAAGAGAGATCTGTTGTATGGAATTTATAAGGATTCTGATGGTAGAACTTTCATAGGCAACACCGAAGTGCAAGAGGATGATGATAATTTAATCATCGGTTTGAATAGGTACGAATTAACTCCTGGACTGCACAAATTGCTCCTTTTCGACAAGCCTGGAGATTACACGGATCGGGATTTCGACAATTACGGCGACATTCTGGTTCAGACCCACGCCATGAAGAGAAATAAAGACCCAAAGCCAATAGAGGTTACAAGTGGACGAAGGTGGTGAAACCCATATGGGATATGAATAAGAAATTCGTCGAGTTGGTGACTGGGAAAGGAGTGAGAACCACTTTTCTTCCGAGCGATTCTGACGCTCTGTCTCAGAGATTGAGATTGTTGATGGCAAGTCGACGCGCTGGTAATACTGGATTAGATAATGAGATAATGAGCATATGCAACGAATTGTTGAGGCAGAAGGTTTTGAATAAACGTGATTATAAATGACTGATGAACAAATTGAAGGACTGATATATATAATAAGTAGAGAGAACAAAGAAACAAAAAATAGATAAAATAAAAACAACAAATTTTACACTAGAAAATAATAAAAAGTATTTAAACAACAAACGATTTACCAGTGAAAAAAAACCAAAATATTTATTATAAAATAAAAATATGTTGGTGATAAAGAACAGGGGATATGTTAGAAGATACGTTCAAGGCGGTTCTGGCATCGTCGATTCTATAATGCGAGCCTTCACGAGCAATGCAGGTAGAAAACTCACATCAACCGCATTTGAGGTCGGTAAGAAGACGGCTTTGGATGCTGGTAAGAAAACCGCTTCCGAAGCTAGTGGTAGGATCGCTTCTGTGGCTGGCAAGAGGCAGCCAATGCGTTGATCGACAAGTTGATCAGTCTGCTGGTGAAGCGAGCTACGTTAGAGCGATGGCCGAAAAGTAGGAAAGATTTTAAGGATGCTGTGGTACCCATACAAGATTTAGCCAAAATGACGAATGGATCTGGATTGAAGAGAACTCGCGACGGTGTAATATAAATAAATAATAATATTTATGAAAACTGAGTTTGAAAAAACATAAAAATTGTGTTTGAAAATCTAAAAATAACAAAAAAATAGAAAAGATGAACATTAAAGATATGTCTTGGAACGATGCTGCGACTAAGAGGTCGAATAATGAGTTCTTTCCCAAAAGCATAAGAGGCTTGATAGTGGGAAAATCGAATTGTGGAAAGACCAATCTGTTGATGAATCTGTTGTCGCAACCCGACTGGTTGGATTACGATAGTTTATTTGTGTTTGGCAAGAGTTTGTTTCAACCCGAATACCGATTGCTTCGAGAGTGCATGGATCATAGATTGCCCAAGATTCATAGCCAGAATCTTTGACATTAGGGAGGAATTCGACAAAAGTGAAGCTTCTCTTTCGACCATTGTGGACGGTGCGGCGATGGAATTGATGAAGAGAAATGCGTCTTCAAACGTCCAGTGTCGATTTTATGAGAACTCTAGCGACGTTCCGGATCCTAGAGAATTGAAATCGGAAGGTAAGAATCTCATGATTTTCGACGATCTGTTTTTGGAGAGACAGAACCGATGCGAATCATATTACGTTAGGGGTCGTCACAGCAACGTGAACTGTTTCTATCTGTCACAGACAGACGATAAGAGAGAATGCTAATTTACTGTGTCTCTTTCGCCAAGATCTCAAGAATCTCAATCACATCTACAGCGATCACGTTGCAAACGACATGAGCGCGGCGGAATTCAGGAGATTCTGCAAGAGGGTTTGGGATGGAGGACTTTACAATTTCGTCGTGATCGATTTGACTAGCGAATTTAATCGTGGAAAATATTGGAGTGGATTTGACAAGTTTTATGTTTCTGATGATAATAAGATAGAGAGCGAAAACAAAAATTAGAAAATAATAAATCATCAATAATTTAGTTTTGAAAAAATAAAATAAAAATTAAAAATATAATGTTTGAACAAGGAGAATTGTTAGAACGGATAGCCGAGAATACGGCTGCAAAACAATCCATTCAAATCGTGGTGAGTGGCGATTCGACTCGATTCACGACGAAATTCGACCCTTCCATCGAATTGAATAGAGAGAAAAGATACGAGATGGCGTTGGTGAATCTGGAGACTTGATATTCCTTTCCCAACGTCACCGAAAAGAATAACTCGTTCAAGCATTCCGATGGAGTGGATTGGTTGGAGATTTGAATTCCCAAAGGAAGTTACGACATAGACGATTTGAACAATTACATTCAGACGTGAATGAAGACGGATGGAAAGGGAAGCAACAAGATCAGACTCGCCCCAACCCTAATACCCTACAGACGATGTTGGATTTGGAAGATAATTTTCAAGTGGATTTCAACACGAACGATTCTATAGGCAAGATGCTGGGATTCGATTGAAAGATGTATCGAGGCCATGCGGCATTTGAAAATACTGTCAACATTCTCACAGTCAATAGCATTCTGGTGAACGTGGACGTGATTGCTGGAAGCTATGTGAATGGTAGCGCCCAACCGACGATCTATTCCTTCTTTCCAAACGTGTCGCTGGGTTATAAAATCGTATAATGACCTCGAAATTTAGTTTATCTACCAGTGATTTTAGACATGTTGTATAGTCTCAAAACCACGTTGACGGATCAAAATGGTGAACTGTTAGATCTTCGTGGAGAGAGGGTGACGATATGATTTCACATAAGAGAAATATAAAAAAGCAACAAAAAAAAAAATATTGTGTATATATATAAATAAGAAAATAAAATAAACGCAATATTAATTTTACAAAAATTATTTAATATATATAATTATCATTAAAACAAAAAAAAACAGTTGAACAAAATATATTTAAAAAAAAAGAAATATGACTGAATACGTGGTTAAAAACGTGAACATATCCAAAGGACAGAGGAAGAAACTTGAGAGAGCGTTAACTCGAGGCGAGCCAGTGAGATTCAAATTTACTCATGAAGATCTGACGAGTGGCGGTGACGATCGAATCACCTGGACCAGAACTCAAATCAAAAGGATGGAGAAAGTGATCGGTGATGGAAGAGGATTGAAGGTGAGATTGAATCCCGCTCAACTGAAATACAATTTGAAAATGAAAGGCGGTTTCCTACCGCTATTGGCAGGAATCACCGCAAAAGCATTGCCCTTTGCCGCAAAAGCATTGCCCTTTCTCGGAATGACTCTTGGCGTGGGAGCTCTCTTGGGACTCGCGAGTTCGGCAGTTGAGAAATTAATGTATGGCAGCGGACTGTTTTTGAAGAAGGGAGGAGCCGTGTGTCGCGTCCACATAGACGACAATGGTGAAGGATTGTATCTAGAACCTGTTAGAGGTGACAACTCTTTCAGTGGAAACGGTCTCTATCTGAAGAGTGGACAGAACATTGAGCGACTCGGTAAGGGTTTGCTGTTTGGTGAGAATTTGCCGTTTAAGAATATATCGATTTTGAGTATGTTATTATAATGTTAAAAAATTATATAATTATATAAAATATAAAAATATAAATCATAGAAAGTATAAAAAAATAATATAAAATGGATAAAAAGGTGGAAACACAATTAGACGATAATGATGAATATTACGGGATAGAGTGCGAAAAGGATGTGGAAAAACGATTAGATGCTAATGATGAATATTGTGGGATAGTGTGTGAAAAAGATGTGGAAAAACAGTTAGATGCTAATGACGGATATCTTAGGAAAGAACGGAAAAAAGAGTTTAAAAAAGATTGGGATAGATGGTTGAAAATTAAAAGAATGAGACATTTTCCACCGCCACCACTACCTTCTGAAGAGAATGGTAATGATGTGAGTGTTACCAAGAGATGCACCACATTCGTTCATAATTATGATACAGATAAACAAATGTGTTCTTATAAAAAAACGTAATATATCACAAAAAAAGAAAAGAAGAATCGACGTCGAAATTTGAGAAAAAAGGAAACGTTATTATAATATATATGGGCGATAGTGAAGAAGAAGAAGAAGAAGAAAAACAAAAAAAAAAAAGAAAAAAAAAGTAATGAGATCTAGAGATGTTGAACCTCTCTAGATCCCATTACTTTTTTTTCCTTCTTCTTTGCTAAAAATCAGTCTCTCTATTGTTTTATGTTTTCAAGTTTGTTATTAGCATGTTGACGGTCGTGTCTTCTCCTTTTTCGAAAATGTGTTGAATATTAATTAAATATATTAGGGTTGCTCATCAATTCGTCTAGACCGTGATACTTCTTTCTAAAATCCGCAGCGTCGCTGTACAGTCTGCAGAAATCATTCTTGTTGAATGACGCATTGTAATCGATTGCTGGATATCTCGTGGCGTTCAGAAACACTTGCATGTTTATCAAATTGCAGTGATCGAATAGTGATGCATTCTTTTCCTGAGACCCATTCCTATCAGTCTGAAACGCGACCACGATGAAACGCGGTCTCTAAGAAGCGGATTTTCACGGTCAATCTCCAATCGAAGTGATTTGTGGAGAGTGGAATGCTAGCCGTGTCGCACTGTCTCATTCTAAATCCCACGGGTAATTTACTCTTGGATTCTATGATCTTGTAAAGACGCGATATTTCCACGATCGAAGGCTGCACATGTGGAATGAACCGCAATATCTTGTGTAGAGTTAACTTACCCACATCGGTCGCAGGGAGTCTCACTATCACGTCATCGTTTCTCTTTCGAATCAACGTCAGATTGTGTTTGAATCCGTACATGATCTTGTTATAATCATCCACGAATCCGAAGATGTGTTTCAAAGGTATCCTGAATGAAAAAGTTCCATTGGGTCTGGACGTCTTGATGACGTAGTCGAATATCGCGGCAGCTCCGGCGCTAGCAGGGCCGATGGTGTCTTTCACACACAACTGATCAAGTCCTCTGGATTTCGAAAAATCATCCGGATACATCAACAGTCCGAACATTGTGGTGGCCTGACCGGGATGAAACACAGATTCTATCTCTTGTCCGGGTAGCAAGTATTTTATATTTCTGAATAGATGCATGATGCCATTATTGGCTAAAGTAACCGTGTCATCATCGGCGTATTCAGTCCCATATTCCTTGGTGAGATGTCCCTGCACCACTATGTAACTCTCGCTAGGATGAACGAATAGATCTTGGGTTTCGACGTTGATTCTTATCTCTCCCGCATTGTTCAAACTCGTTCCAGTTATCGGTTTGTATTCGTGAACCTTGTATTCTTGAATTCTTTCATCTTTCACTATGGTTTGTGCGATATCTAGTATATGTGGATCCGAGATTAGTAATTGATAAAGGTATATGGTTAATATTTTAATCTGCCCTCCATAGACAATGAGACCTCGAATTATTATAATAAATCGAATAATTATCGCTCGTAATCCACTTTTCACTGTGCACTATCTTGTCCGACTAAATGTTTTTCTGCTTTTTCTGCGACTTCTCCCAGTTATCATGAACAACCCAAGAACACCCAACGGTCGTGTAATATACCACTGTAAAGCTCATTCATTCTCCTTTCCATCGATACCGAATACTGTTGGATGCGTTACGTGGATCAAATTTGAGGGGGGTATAACGAAGATGTGTGCTATCGTTTTCGAAAAGCGAGTTGTGTACCTTGTTAATATTTATATACCATAAGAGGGGCACGTCAGCATCGATTCAAAAATGGTATCAAATATCATTTTTCTTTCGATTTCCCAGCTTGTGCCGAGTACCTGTATTCCAGCCCGTGGTTGCTTAGGTATCATGTACGCTATTACCTTTTTGTCTGTCTGTGTCTTTTTTCTTGTTTTTTGAGTTGGCTGTTTTTGCTATTTTCTCTGTCAGATCTACAGTTATTTCTTTGTATGTTGTTTGTGTAACGAAAAATCTGGGGTTAATCGAGTTTTTGTGCAGGACCGGATTACGATTTTGTAGGTCTCTGGGCTACAATATTGTGAGGCCGGGGCCCCCCTGAAGGGACGTGGCTAGATGTTTTCGATTGGGGATGTAGGGTAGTGGATCTCCAACTAGGGAGAGGGAACGGGCGGGGGAAACCCCCTTCTGGCCCCTCCGCCTAATTGGAAATTCACTACCAAGAAACATCTTGAAAACGAAGACATGAAAGGGGCATAAAATTTATTCTAGTAACTGAAATGCCAACTCATGATAGAATTATCAGGTTGTTATTATTATTTGGTATTATTCTGGGAATTGAATATGTGCTAAACAAATGAGAACTTTGAGCAACTCACACTGTCCTAACATTAAATCAGATCCTATGCAGGAATGATCAATTTTCGATGTTTAATCATTTTGTAAGTGTGAATAATGGAATTTAATAAGGATAACGATTTTACTTAAAGTGATTTTCTTGAAGTACATTTCGAGGATTTTTGTTATTACGATAAATAACGTACTGTAGAAATCTCGTACCGATTGATATCATGTATACTTATGAGCTTGATATTGCGTACACTGTAGTTGAAAATAATATTTGGAATTTTTGCTGATTTGAAACCGAGTTGGAGTTTTGGGAAGTAAAGGAGACATCAGTATCACAAAGAAGCTCTAAAGTCCAAATTGATGGAATTTCCAACTACTCATGACTTGCCCTCCGAATTTCCAACTATAGAATTTTTTTTATGCTAGTATTGGGGGGGGGGGGTGACCCCCCCCCTCCTGTCGCCACGTCCCTGACCCCCAAAGATAATTAATAATGTAACGTAAATTCAAATTGCATCACAGAACAAGGTTAATCTACCCTCTACCAGCACTTTTGTCTTTGGTGCAAGCAGAACCGCAAAGCAATATTGAAAGAAGAAGAAAGTTTCGATGGAATGAGCGATTTCTTGTACAGACCCTAAACGAGTATGGGATCGTCTCATTGTAATTAGGATTGTCGGTGCCAACGAGTTGGAATAATGGGCAAGAAAAAAATCCCAGTATATTCGGAGATCAGGCGGGAGAGTATAAAGGGTTGATATTTTTAGAAAAAGTACCCGAATCCTTCTCCTATCCTGTAATTAATCCTACCTGCACCATCACTGGTTAGCGTGACATTGGGTCGATCCACAAACAAATGTCCATTGTTGATAAAAGCATCTTTCAATACTTCGTATCCACTGAATATTATCAATTTCTTTCCGAAAACACGCAAACAAAATATGTCCCCATATTTCCGACGACACTCCTCGTAGTAAGAGCCCAAGTCTCTGCCAATCATTTGCAGTACATGACCTAGGACTGGAATTGCTGGAGGTCCAGGCGGAAGTCTCGAGTAAAATTTACCTTCCGAAATTGCATAGTATAAAGCAAAAGCTGTAACTAGTATTACCAACAGCAACGCAAGAATAACAATATTTTCCTGTGCGCATTTCAGGACGAAGTTGAACATTTTTTTTACCAAACAGGCGATGCTGTTCAATTTCTCGTTTATCCTTATATATGGGGCCTCATGAAACGTATTTTTAATTAATGGGTTCATTTTATCGGTTCAGTCGCACATACTTTAAATTTACAATCCGTGAAACTCAATGTGCGTGACATAGATTTTAAAAAGCTATTCACTTCAGCTGTAAACCTTTCGGTATGCATGGGAGTCTTAACCCTATGAACTCTGGTGGTATCTTCCATGCCACTTCAATGGCAGGAATTAGAAGATTCCATATTTATTATTCTGGGGCTGCACGTTGAAATTATTGATTAGTTTACCCCACACATTTACCGAAGGGATTCATACAATTTGTACCCACCCCCACACGTTCATACTCCAATAAAGATTATAAAAATTGCATTCAATTCTTATAATTACATTCCGTAGCTGTTTAAACTACTTTTTACCAAACAACAAAGCAGAAAGACGAAATAAAACATGTACGAACGGACGAGGCGAAAAACCACCCTCACACAAAAGACAAAGCGCACAACTCTGATTTTAAATTTTCACAACTTTAGAAATGGAAACGAGTATTTTAGTAACGGGCTGTATGCCACAGTTGGGAAATGTCACCAAAGAAACAGCAGCGGAGTTAATCACTGCGTGAGGCGCTAAAAGTTAAAAACCCGCCCAAACACCGCTAGAATTACATTCTGTCAACTGCGCTCTACCGTAAATGCGGGTCAAAGTTCGGCCAAATGTTTTCATTGAAAAATGAATTACATTTGGTCATGCCGTTTTCATCCAGCTGACCAATGGAAATTGAGTATTTGGACCCAAAACGTATAACTACATTAACAATTTAATAATTTTTATTTAAACACTATTTAATTTAATCTGAAGCTCTTCTCTAACGTTTTCTAGAAGAGCTTTCATATCGCTGATGTGCGCGGAAAACCAACGCGCATAATTCGCATGATTCAGAATCAAGAACCAGGGTACAAGTAACTCGATTACATCAAAGTAGACCAGAAAGTTTCTTTCACAATGGCAACGGACAAAAATCAGAACTAAAGTTTCGGGATTAAGCATAAGGTTCCAGAACTGAAACGAAGGACTCTTCCCGATCATTTCTTTCTTCCATTTTGCAAAAGTATTTTCATCATTGTTTCCGCACACAGTTTGACGGGCGTCTTCTTATAATTTCGCGACAGACAATGCTGTCACTTGGTGGGCATGTCTTGTTTTTGTCAGATGTCATGCTGAAAGAATGGAGTCAGCAGTTCCATATGTCGCAACTTCAGCCTCAATCAGTACCGTCGTCCACCCAGAGTCTTCAAGTAGATCACCAACCATCCTCCACAGAGCAATTTCGATATGAAGTCCACGTATGATGATGTATGAATCCTCCCCAAATTTTTCAGGCCAATTCCACTGAACATATTTAGCCAAAAGGCAAGGGCTTTAATTCTAGGTTACTGGATGCTCACTGATGAACTTGGAAATTGGAAACCTGCGGCTAAAAACGTTATTATTACGGCAAAACTAACGTGTTTCCCCTCATAACAGGCAGAATTCACCATTTAATAACTTATTTCGAAATCTTCTTGGGGGGGGGGGGGGCAGGTTCCCACCCCTATCATCGCTCGTGCCTTTAGCATCTGCATCAGTATCCGAACACTTTTGAAAGGGAGCCGTCACAGAATTAACCCTGAGCCCCGAATTTTCTCTCCTCGGTCCCGATGCCAAATCGTGAAACCGTGAAAGTAAAAGAGGTACAAAATTCTTATCAGTACAAGCCATTTCTGACAAACAAAAATATTAGCCCGATTTGAAACCCATCCCGCTCTTCAGCATTATTGGCCATCAGGTAACAATCATTGTCGAATAAAGTCATCGAAAGTAAACGGCTTTGAATTGTCATTCGAGATTCGAGATTTGGCTGCCTAGAGATTCCAACGCCCCAAGGACAACATACAATATGAGAACCACCACCCCCACCCCCAGCGTAAGAAATCCCTGACACAAAGAGTTGTTACGAAACAATTCAATATAAATCTTTCTGCTACATTGCAGAGCGAACTTTAAAAAAAGGTATGGACGGAACCGATAATTATGCTTCGATAATTGTTTCGTTGCAGTTCCTCGGAGAATGCCCGCTGGCAGCCCACAATGAACTGTAACGCAGGGGTGGCGCCAGGGATTTCTCGACAGGGGGGGGGGGGGCTGACCTCTCCGACAGGGGGGGGGGGGGCTATAATATTTGACCTCCCAAACGAAGGAAAATGAGTGAAAATTGGTAAATTGGAGAACCAAAATAGAAGTAAATTGAGAATGTTTGTTGATTATTTTACGTAAACATATTATAATAAGGTCGGGAAATATTTCATCTATAAATCCAGTTTGACAAACGACATTAAGGAATTTCGTGACAATCACTATTCTCTATCAAAGTTCCAGTGCTGCACAGGTTCGAGTCCTTCCTGCGACACTGGAATATTGACAGAGAATAGTGATTCTCGCGAGTTTCATTGATGTCGTTCGTCAAACTGGTTTTATAGATTGAACAAACAATAATATCCCGACATTCCAGGGAAATAAAATAAAATAAATCTTAACGTCCTGCACACAACTTGTGCCAGACGATAACCGATGATTAGGTATGGAAGTAATGGGACGCCAGTTGGATAACAACTGTCATAATGCCTTACAAAGAAGAACCATATACCTCGTTCTTGATCGACACAAGACGAGATATCTACATTCGATTGTCGGAAATTTCTCGTGAAGTCGGGTTTACGAGACTCTCCGACGGACTGACTAAAAATCTCCGACGGGGGGGGGGGGGGGGGGGGCTCTAGCCCTCCCCCCATTGGCGCCACCACTGCTGTAACGAAACAATTCCATATAAATAATTTTGTTACAGTGCTGAGGAGAGTTGAAACGGTTAACTGATTAATCGATTAACCAATGATCAACGTTTTGGTCGATCAAAAAAATAATTGATCGACTAACCGTTACTTTTGGACTAAAGTATTTTCTGGTTTAACAAAGGAACAAACTTGCGCCAAAACAGGCAAACATTGTCACACTGACTCACATAAATTATATGAGACAGAGTAAAGCATGCAAGTTACGTGATGACATACTTGTTCACTTGCATGATCATAATACTGTATCAGTAGCTGGAACTGGTCATTCTTAAGTTAACCTTTACCCAGTGCGGGTAGCAGACGACACTTGCAAAATAGATTCTTGAATTACTAATTTTTTTCAATTTTTGTCTCAAAAACATAGCTTATGATCCCTCATTGGAACGAGCTCAAAGAGCTCATTCCAATGAGGGATCAGAAGCTATGTTGTTTAGACAAAATTTGAAAACATAATAAAATCTGAATGGAGATTTTTGTATGCAGAGCTGGCGATTTTGTCCTTTACGTTGGGTAAAGGGTTAATGCTATAAATCATCAACGGTACGGCAGTTATTCAGCTACCTATAAGGGTAAGTGATTAATCGGTTAACCAAGGTTTATCCATGTGATTAATTGATCAAGAAAATCCTTTAACCTTTTCAGCTCTAGTATTGAGCGAATAACAGATTGAACAAAACCTTAACTGAATGAGAGCTAAACTACTTTTTTCGAGGGTGACGCCAGTGATTAGGTAAGTTGAGTAATATTTTAAAGACTTTGATTAAAATCAACTGGGCCCCAGTTCACTGGATATTGCCGGTTTGCATACACCAGGGGAATTGCTACAGACCCGAACATTGATCCGAGGACGGAATAGATCCTATTTCTCTCTGTACCAAGTTCTACAGATCATACAAATGACACTTCTTGTCATTGTCTGACATGTCATCACTATGAGCAGTTACCAATGTCTTTTGGGCAAAAGATGACGTATTTGTGAGATATACTCACAGCCAGTTTCACTGGCCAGTGCTGAACACAGATAGAAGTTTTTCAATCAAAACAGGCTCTGACAGAGTGCTAAATTATTTTTTCAAAAGAAATTTCTAACTGTACTTAGTTTCTAGTGATAACGCTGTTACCAGTACAGATAGCAATAAGTCTGACACGATTTTGTCTACAATAAACTGTTTTGATGTATTTCATCGTTGCTTTCCCGTATGCACTGTCCGATTAACTGTAACAAAAAAAAAAAAAAAAAATACACACGAGCAACGCGAAGCGTGGCAATATGCCCCCGATGGAATCATAAAAGAGTGAGTAAATCTCTCGGAGGCATAACCAAAATCAAAAGGAAACTTCCTCTTGACACCAACAATGCACCAAAAAAAAAAATGATTTGAATCAGCATTCACAAGTTATTGGACGGAAACCAAATTCAAGATGGCGACCATGGCGGCCATATTGAATTGGTTACCTCATCTAAAATCGATAGGAAGCTTCCTCTAGACACCAATAATGCATAACCAAAAAATAAAACTGATTCGAGTCAGTATTCATTAGTCATTGAATGGAAACAAAATTCAAGATGGAAGCCAAAATGAACTGGTCACTGGTGGTCCTCTTGGTTTAGCTGACTAGTCCAACATTGAAAGGAAGCTTCCTATAGTCAGCAACAATACATAATTCAAAAATAAAATGATTTGAGTCAGCATTCATTAGTTATTGGTCGGAAACTAAATTCATTATGGCCGCCATGGCGGTCGTATTAAATTGGCTCGCTCATCCCAAACCTGGTCCAATATTGAAAGGAAGCTTCTTATAGACACCAGCAATGCATCACCAAAAATGAAACTGATTCCAGTCAGTATTCATTAGTTATTGAATGGAAACCAAATTCAAGATGGCCGCCATGGAAGTCATAATGAATTGGCCATGGCGGCCATATTGAATTGTTTATCTGATCTAAAATCGAAAGGAAGCTTCCGCTAGACACCAACAATGCATAATTAAAAAATAAAAATGATTCAAGTCAGCATTCATTAGTTACTGGGCGGAAACCAAATTCAATATGCCTGCCTGCCGCGTGTATAAAGGACTCCCGCAATGAATCAATCGAGGTCCCCCAAAAAATCAACGACGGAGGAGTGCCCAGCTTTCCCGGAGATGTCAGCAAATGTACCGACCCAAACCCAAAAGAAATGGAATGAAATATTAGGTCTTAATCTCCAACCTGAAGACTGGAGATTGATATATAAACAGGCATTCCACACCACTGATGACACATATCTACAAACTCTACAGTATAAAATTTTACAGAGAATCTTGCACACAAATTCAAAATTACATGAATGTCAGTTATCAGAAATAGAGCTCTGCACATTCTGTAGCGAAGCAAAAGAGACAGACATAAATCTTTTTTTTTTACTGTTCCATTTCAAAAACAATTTTACTGAATCTGTCTGAGATTCTGAAAGACAAATGTGATATATTATTTCCAAGAACTCCAAAATACATCTTTCTAGGCCTAGGCCTCAAAGATGATGAATCTGATATTTCTGCTGACACGGGTTACTTATGTGCACTTCTCTATAACAAATCTATTCCTGTAAATTGTGAAAATGTCTACCGGCGTTTGAGAATTATATCGAACAGTTGAAATACTATAGCAGCCTTGAAGTATTGTCCGTCCTTTCCTGCACGGAAAAAATCATCTGCAATACAAGCAAGATGGACAGCATTGGATGGTTTAATTCGGGATTGATTGGAGAATCAATTTTGGGTTGCGTCACCGGTTCTGATATCTCTTGCTCATACTGGAGAGAATGTATATAATTTCCAAAAAAGCCGTCCATTTTGTTGAATTGTGTTAATAACAATTGTAAGAAAGGAAATATGTAGACACGGTCCTCATTAAAATACAGTGCCTGGAGAGTGGGTTGTGGCTGGGGAGTAAAGTTATAACCCAAAGTATCACTTTCAAATTTTGTACATTTGAAAAAAAACGCAAGCAATGTTTCAGCCAAAGGACCTCCGGGTTTAACCCAGGGCTTCAGTGCTGAAATTTTTCTTGTGCTTGCTATGCTTTGCAACAAATTTGCAATTATTGCTTGGATGGAATCTCCACTCTTCGAGTGATTTTGTGGTAATACGCTCTCCGCGTGCTGTATATAATTAATAGTAACACACCCCGATTCTCTTATAGGATAAAAAAGATGATACTTTAAAGTTATGCAAAAGACGCCACTATTCATGCAATATATCTATTGTTTTACTTTTTTCTCAAGTTTTCTCAGTTCAGCACTGTGTACTGTTAAATACACAAAATATATATGTACACAAGTTTATATCTGAAATAAAAAATCTGAAAAAAAAAATTATATATATATATTTAGCCAATGAATAAAGTGGTTGGTCAGCTGCCATTACTGGTATTTGTCCATTATTGCACTTGGCGGTAATACGTGCTATGACTGTAATTCTCTGTTTTATCATTGCAAGCGTAGCAGCCTTTTCGGTGAATAAAGGCAAGAGAGGGGATTTATCAGGTACAATGGGCTCTTTGGGTTATCGAGATGCATGGTGAGCTCCCCACGCGATAAAATCACCCCTTTCCTGCATTTCGTGAAAGAAAAGTGGAGTACATTCCATAAACCATATGTTTTCTACTTTGTTTTAAGATTCATCTATGTTACCGTTCATTTCACGCATTTCTGATTTCGTCACTGTCACCACGTCTGTATTGCAGACTACTGCAGGTACGATGCAGTAGCTTTCTGGCAGAGATGGTCTTATAGGACATTTTCGGATGTCACGTGAATTGGTTCTTTTGTTGTACCCGATGTAAACGATTTGGAAACCGAAAAACACTGATACTAGACGTGCCATGAAAAGAACCTTGAGCTGTAGTTGATGATGGATCGTGGTCTATGTGTGTTATCCAGAGCAGCAATCCTAAACAGACCATCCCGAAGCTGAGTGGAGCATACAAGATTCTCTTTTGTATTACCCCGACATTGAGCTGTTGGTAAACAGTCCTCGACTTCTAACACACGTTAACAGCTGACACATAAACCAAGTTCACAAAATACATCATTGGCTTCTTGCCACGTGAGTAGGTGATAAATGAGAGTTAAACTTGAGGACAATTTTTTAAAAAAACGTACATGTACACGTGTACCGCCATAGAGATTCAGTGTTAAATCGTGTACAGAATGTAAAAAATGTCATTTTTTCATGATGTCCCAGAACTCTCAATTGTTTTTTGACCGCTCGGATCGCACTTTTTTGATCGTTCAAACAGCCGTTGGCGAACGAGTACGAATTCGATACATCGCTCGGAAGGCAAAAATGTACGACAATTTGAAGAAATGTAAATTTAAAAATTTTTGTCGACGTTCCCATCGCGGATCAGACCTTCGATCTATCGTTGGTGAACGCAAACAAAAAACGCTTTGAGACTTCTTGAACAGCATCAAAAATGAGTTTTGAGAGGTCAGAGACACCGACGTTCGCGATCGCGTTTCGAGCGGTCGAGGGTGAAATCCGATCGGTGAAAAAACGATTGAGAGTTCTAGGACAGGAAATCGATCTCAAAACGTTTTCTCGACGTTCGCCAACGGCGCGAAGTGGGTGTAAAGCGTAGTTACTCATCGAGGATTTTTTTTAAAAACCGATTTCGGCCTCCGGTACATCGAAAAAT
The DNA here is from genome assembly GCA_031216915.1 of Pictodentalium vernedei. Classification (NCBI taxonomy): domain Eukaryota; kingdom Metazoa; phylum Mollusca; class Scaphopoda; order Dentaliida; family Dentaliidae; genus Pictodentalium; species Pictodentalium vernedei. The sequence continues at coordinate 145,760,870 of CM062289.1, read as the reverse complement.
GCGGTTTGAGAGTTCTGGGACACCACCAAGTTCGCGATCTCGATCCGGACGGTCTAGGGTGCGATCCGATCGGCGAAAACGATTTGCCAATTCACCTCGCGAGTTTTGTGAGGTGAATCGTAATAGAATCGGTTTTGAGGAGTTTTCAATTTTTGTACTTAGTGTAAATAAAATGGCTTTTTTCATTCAATGGAGTCGACTATAAAATTGAGTTCCACTTTAGATGGGTTTTAAGCGAGAAAATTTGTGTTTAACTAACATTATGAAATCTTTGCAAATCCTTTCATTTTTTGTTCTTGTATAAATGAAAGGTTTTCGTTCAATGGATGACATTGAAAAACTCGAGTTTTGAAAATTAGAACCGATGGAAATCGTCTGTTCACGTTTTGTCATAGTGAGATTTAAGGTAAATCGTAATAAAACAGTTTTGTAGAGTTTTTTTCATTCAAATAAAAATTCCGCTATAAAGCGTTTCACTTATATGGATTTTAAGAGATAAAAATTGTATTATAAATTGACACTATAAAAATCTTTGCAAAAATCCTTTTCATGTTTTGTTCAGCTGTGAATGAAAGGTATTTCGTTTTAATAATGGACAATAAAATCGCGTTTTCCACTCAGTCAGGTTTTAAGAGGTAAATTGAATTTTAATCGACATGTGATAATGTTTCGGAGATATGAATGAACCCTTTTAACGAATATAATTATTCTCAAACGCGTTAAATCAGAAACCAGTTTCTTATGCGCTAAACATTCAAACTTTTTCAAAGTCCTTCTGTTCGTCACGGAGTGAATAATCAGCGATATGATCTTTAACACGTTCGAGGGCAAAAACGCATTTATCGATGTTTCGTTTTGTAAAATGTTTTCCTCAACTGGTTTTAGTTATTATATATTAAAGACAGAAGATTTTTATTTACTTAAAACATAAAACATAAAAATAATTTTCCATTTAATTTTGAGAATAATAAAATAACTCACGTTAGCATACTCTAAAGGAAATATTAATAATTCTAGAAAACGAAAAAATGTTTTTACACATCACAGATTCCAAGCAGAGAGATCAGCTTCTCGACGAATATCAACGACTCAAGAAAAGCATCCAGTCCTCTGACAGAAGCAGGCGATTGGGAGAAATGGAATTAAAACGCGAAACCACAAAATCATTTAAACCCGTGATGGAGGTTCAGGAACAATGTAAAAAGGAGATTGTTGATGAATTGAGGCCCTTAAAAGAAAGTTCTTTGAGAATGGGTTCGCTGCCCAGCAGTTTTACGAGGAGGTTTTCCTTTCAAAGATCATCACAGGATTACGTTCCCATGAGGATCGAAACTGACGTGAGCGAAAGCGACGATGCGGCGTCGACTATCACCACTGATAGCGTCACGTCGTCCGAGTATGGTAGTAAGAGAGATCTGTTGTATGGAATTTATAAGGATTCTGATGGAAGAACTCTTGTGGGCAACACCAAAGTGCAAGAGGATGATGATAATTTAATTGTCGGTTCGAATAGGTACGAATTAACTCCTGGACTGCGCAAATTGCTCCTTTCAACAAGCCTGGAGATTACATGGATCGGGATTTCGACCATTACGGCGACATTCTGGTTCAGACCCACGCCATAAAGAGAAATAACGATGTCAGAGAAACGAGACCCAAAGCCAATAGAGTTTACAAATGGACGAAGGTGGTGAAACCCATATGGGATATGAATAAAAAGTTTGTCAAATCGGTGACTGGCAAAGGGGTGAGAACCACTTTTCTTCCGAGTGATTCTGATGCTCTGTCTCAGAGATTGAGATTGTTGATGGAAAGTCAACGCGCTGGTAATACTGGATTAGATAATGAGATAGTGAGCATATGCGATGAATTGTTGAGGCAGAAGGTTTTGAATAAGTGTGATTATAAAAGGCTGATAAACGAATTGAAGGATTGATATATATATAATAAGTAGAGAGAACAAACAAACAAACAAAAAATATATAAAATAAAAACAGTAAATTTTACACTAGAAAATAATAAAAAGTATTTAAACAACAAACGATTTACCAGTGAAAAAAACAAAATATATATTATAAAATAAAAATATGTTGGTGATAAAGAACAGGGGATACCTTAGAACTTATGTTCAAGGTGGTTCTGGCATCGTCGATTCAATAATGCGAGTGTTCACGAGTGATGCAGGTAGAAAACTCGCATCGACCGCGTTTGAGGTTGGTAAGAAGATGGCTTTGGATGCTGGTAAGAAAGCCGCTTCCGAAGCTAGTGGTAGGATAGCTTTTTTTTAATTTTTAATTTTCTTTAATGTGAAAATTTTTTTTTTGTAAAAGTTTTTTTCTCTTTATTTTAATAAAAAGCTTAAATTTAACGTCCTTTTTTTTCTCATATTAATTCAAATTTTTTTCATGTTAAGGAACATAAAAAAGTCGATTAATTTTTTTTTTGTTAATAATTTATTAAAAAAAAAGTTTTGTTTTTTTTCCTCTTTATATACATACAAAAAAGGTTTTTAATTTGAATTTTCTTTAATGTGAATTTTTTTTTTTTTTACATATATATATAAAGACTATTTAAAACTTTTTAGCAAATTATTATTTAAATACAAAATACAAAAAAATATTCTTACAAATGAAGCAAACAAATAAAAAAAATGGAAAATTTAAATGAGAAAACCATACCTCAGTTAAACGAGATGTGTAGAGAATTAAACATTCCACATTTCAGAAATCATAGAACCAAATAAAAAAAAATTGATGAATATCATTTGCGAAACGATGGAAAGAAAAAAATCGAAAGATCGAAAGTGGACAAACTTAAACAGACTCGAATTGCGGAAAAAAATAAGCCGATGACAGTAACGCCTGACGATAGAAAACGAAACATGGAGCGTGTTGAAATTAGAAAGATCATGCATAAGGAGATACATAGTTTGCTCGATGAAAAGGCAAACGAAATGTTGATAGCAACGAAAAATTCTTCGGTTGTGAAAAATGAGAAGAAGAAAAAGATAATAAAAGGAATCAAAATGCCGACATCAAAAAAAAAAACCGTTTCAGTTGTGAAAAATAAGAAGACGACTAAACGAAAAGCCATTGAAGAACTTCAAGTTTCAAAAGAAAAAAAAAACTAAGACGAAAACGGGTGATGCAGTTCAGAATCTAGACAAACGAGATATATCGAACGAAATTCGATGAGCAATCAACGAAGGGAAAGGAGAAGAATATGTAGCACAAGTCATCATGGAAGCATTCCAATCGAATCCCGTAGAATGGGAGAGTGTGATCAAAGGCATTTTTAAAACTTTCGACGTGGTTCTCTCATTCAAGAAAGTCGATCTGAAATTGTTCATGGAATGGGTGAAGAAAAAAGTATTGGATTTGTTTCGCAAACGCATGAACATGGGACAAAAAATTAAGATGATACTCCATTGCGTGATGAGTAAAATCAATGTGAATTCCAGCGAGAGCATCATGAAAAATGCATATTTCAGATCTAATGTCGAACCCGTATTTCGAGGTTCAGATTTATCAGACGTTGTCGAAATGATGAAAGATAAGATGTTGACGTCTCTCGCGAATTATCAACATGAAGGTAGTAATTGGATGTTCGATGAGGTGTTGAAACTCGAAATTCATATAACTAAAAACGATTCGTTGAAAGTGTCTTCCTACGTGGAATTACCATATTTCTTAGTTAAAAAAACACTCAGTGGTCAACGTGAGAAATAAAGATGATCAGTGTTTTAAATGGGCAGTCACCTCTGCTTTATACCACGTCAAAATCCATCCCGAGAGAGTTTCTCATTATGAGGAGACTTCTAAAAATCTCGATTGGACAACAGTGACTTTTCCAATGCGGTTAAAATACATCAAACGTTTCGAGGCTCAAAATCCCACCATAGCGATGAATGTCTTGGGATACGACGATGAAAAATGAATGATCTATCCTCTCAGACAGGCTTCATATCTCGAAAGAGAAAATACGATTATTTTATTATTGATTTCGAATGGTGACAATCGTCATTATTGCTGGGTTAAACATCCGAGCCGATTACTGTCAAGCCAGAGAAGTAAACATAATAGTGAGATATATTTATGTTGCAATTGCATGAACGCATTTCACAGCGAAAAATCGTTAGCGAAACATCAGGAATATTGCAATGAAAATCAAGGTGTCGCCATCGAAATGCCCAAACCCAACATCATCGTGAACTTTGAAAATCGCAATAGAAGGTTAAAAGTACCATTCGTCGTGTAGGCCAATTTTGAATGCTTCACCATCAAAATGAGTTCCTGCCAACCTGACGCTCTTCGAAGTTATGTTGAAAGATATCAAAAACACATGCCTTCGGGCTATTGCATTTACATGAAATATGCTTTCGACTTGCAACATGACATGGGTCCCTTCACTTACACGAAACGGTGTGAAGATGATGACGTGGCTCAAAGGTTCGTGGAAGAGTTAGAATCAAAAATTCAAATTTTATATGACAAATTCAAAACTCCGGCGAAAATGATCATCACGCGAGAGCAGCAGGACGAAAATAACAGAGCCACTGAATGTCACATATGCAGACAATCGTTCGACGATAATTCGAAGGCAAATAAGAAGGTTAGAGACCATGATCATTACACGGGTCTGTATCATGGTCCGGCTCACAACAAGTGTAATTTAAAATATCGAGACACCGTTTTCTATCTGGTGATATTTCACAATCTCTTGGGTTATGACAGTCATCTGTTCATGAAAAATATCGGCACCTCCGATGGAGAATTAAATTGCATCACGAACAGCGAAGAAAGATACATTTCCATCACAAAATGGAAGCCCATGGAGAAGAAAAGAGTAATCCGCAGAGAGACTTTGGAAGAAAAAACGAAATCCATTCGTAGAGGCATACATTTCATCGACAGTTTTAAATTCATGTCGACCGCTCTGGAAAAATTAGTCAATTACATGAGCAAGGATAAATTTAAAATCATGAGCGAACATTTTGGAGAATGAGTAGATGCCATGTTGAGGAAAGGAGTCTATCCTTATGATTACATGAACAATGTAAAGAGATTCGATGACACCGCACTATCTTTGAAATTATACGAATCCGACATTTCCAACGAGAATTACGAGCACGCCAAAAACGTGTGGAAATCATTCGATATGAAAACCATGAGAGATTATCACAGTCTCTATCTGAAGACCGACGTTCTGCTCTTGACAGACGTATTCGAAAATTTTCGAGACGTCTGTCATCGAAATTACGATCTGGATCCGGCTTGGTATTTCACCGCACCCAGTCTGGCGTGGGATGCTCTGTTGAAGACCACCGAAGTCCAATTGGAATTATTATCTGACGTGGACATGTTGCTCATGTTCGAAAGGGCTGCGAGAGGTGGTGTCTCGATGATCTCCCACAGATATTCTGAAGCTAACAATCCCTACATGAAAGAAGGTTTCAATTCGAAACGACCGAATAAATACATACAGTATTGGGACGCTAATAATCTGTATGGTTCGGCCATGAGTCATCCTTTACTGATTGGAAATTTCAAATGGGTGACCTAACCGGAAGAGATGCAAAAATGGAGAGACTATCCTTGCATTTTAGAAGTCGATTTGAACTATCCGGAAGAATTACACGATCTACACAACGATTATCTGCTGGCTACTGAACAAATGGAACCGATCGAAGGAGATGAGGAAAAACTCATTCCCAGTTTATTTAACAAAAGTAAGTACATCGTCCACAGTGAGAATTTGAAACAATACGTTGATTACAGGAATAAATTAGTCGACATACATTGCATCATTCGATTCGATGAAGAGCCTTGGATGAAAAAATACATCAATCTCAACACGAATCTCAGAATTCGAGCCGAGATCATTTTCGATAAAGATTTCTTCAAACTCATGAACAACTGCGTGTATGGTAAATCGATGGAAAACATCAGGAAGAGAACCGACGTTCGACTAGTCACATCTGAGAAAAGAGCTAAAAAATTAGTGGCAAAACCATATTCGATGAAAATCTAGTGGCCATTCACATGCAAAAGACGCACCTGAAGTTCGACAAACCCTATTATCTCGGACCGATCATCTCAGATATCAGCAAATGATTGATGTACGAGTTTCACTATGACTACATCAAACGGAAATTTGGTGAGAAAGCCAAACTACTGTTTACCGACATGGACAGTTTAGTTTACAAGATAGAGACGAAAGACGTCTACTGAGATATATCTCCGGATGTGGCCGCATGGTTCGACACGAGCAATTATCCCGTCGATCACCCGTCCAACATTCAATCGAACAACAACAAGAAGGTGTTGGGTAAATTTAAGGATGAGAGCGGCGGTAAACAAATCGTTGAATTTGTAGGTTTGAGACCCAAACTGTATGCTTATCGTCTAGAAGGTGAAGAGATCAAGAAGTGCAAAGGGGTTAAAACGTGCGTGGTGAAGAAAAACATCTCTTTTCGAGAGTATAAAGATTGTCTGTTAGGAAGTGGTCCAGTGTATAAGGTTATGAAATCGATTCGAAGCGAAAATCACGACTTGTATACCGAAATAGTCAACAAGATTTTGCTAACGGATGACGACGATAAGAGATTCGTGTTAGACGATAAAATAAGCACTTTGGCACTCGGACATTGGACTTTGGATATGATTATGGACGATAGGATTCCAGATATGATTAAGGACGATAGGTTTCCAGAAAATCAAGAGGAATTAGATGGATTCAAGATTATGGAAGTTGATAGAGACATCGAGAGAGTTAGTTTAAAAAAGAAAAGAAAAAAAATATAAAAAATAACGTCATTTTAATGAATTATAATAAAATAAATAAATTTAAAAAAAAAAATATACACATTTATGAATAAGAAAATAGAGATATCCGTAGAAGGTGTCGTCTTACCTAACAAACCCCTATCCATCATCGATCTGTCGAATGCGGCGAAGGATTTGAAAATCAAAGATTTTCTAGGCGTGTTTTCCAGAGATGCCTTGCCGAAGAGAAGACCTCGACAATCGGAATGTGGAATTTTAAATCTAGACGATTTATCAAGTGAAGGCACTCACTGGGTAGCGTGGTTCAAGAATGGGAACAAGAAGAATTATTATTTTGACAGCTATGGAATCTCGCCACCGAAAGAAATAAAGAACTATTTTGACGAATCGATGATTCATTACAACAATCGCCAGATCAATTGTTTTGCAGTCACCTGTGTCTCTACATTCTCAAGAGATGGTTGGAAGGAGATCGGTTTCAAGACATTCTCAATGATTTACATTAGAGAGAGAGACTTTTTTATGGTATACATAAAGGTAAAAAATTATTTAAAAAAATTTAATCGAATAAAAACGAAAAATAAGTGAAATAATTCATTTTTAATAAACTGCGTTTGAAATATATTTTTTAAAACAAAAAAACCTCAAAACAACATGCCAGACAATAAATTTGGTAGAAGTGATGGCGAAAGTCAACCCAAAAAGAAGTGGAAGACGCTCGATGGTTACGACGTTGCCAATTTGGACGAACGTTACGTTCGGAGATACGAACCTCGAGAGGAACCTTTGAACATGAATGATAAGAAGCTCTACAATCTTCCTGAGCTGATAGATATCACAGATGCGGCGACTAAAAAATACGTCGACAGGGGGAACGCGGATTTCAAACAAATCATGCTAGATAATTATGTGGATAAAGCCATGACTGATGATCTCGATCTGAAATCCAAATGTTTGGTGAACATCGTGAATCCCACAGATTCCACCGATGCCGCAACCAAGAAATACGTGGCCGACTCTCATGCGTGATTCAGCGAACATCTGAGAAGTAGATACATTCAGAGAAAGATGCACTCGGAATTGAATGCCAATTCTAACAATATAACGAACGTGGCCACTCCCACGAATCCCAAGGACGTGGCGACCAAACAATACGTAGATCTGGAACAGAGAATGTCTGACAGGCGAGAAATGAAATCGGATCTGAATGCGGGATTCAACAAGATATTGAATCTGTTGAAGGTCGACGACGTGGATGCAGGCTCCACCGTGGTCAACAAGGGCTCTGTGGATTCCACCGTGATATGATCTCAAGAATATATAGAATCACAAGTGGATGATCTGTACCTGAACAAACAATCTGGCGGAACCATGGAGGGTGGCATCAACATGAACGGTCACAATTTATTTGGTCTCGATCACGATCCTGAATTCGATTCCAACACGGTCAGCATGAAGTACGTGGATGACAACTTGGTCTGGAGAAAGGGCGACATCATGGAAGGTAAACTAGACATGGGCGGATGCGTGCGCACGAATCTACTGGACCCCATGAACATGGCGGAAGCCTGCACTCTGATTTCGGTGGTGGAGAAAATCAAATACGCTAGGCAATTGATCACCGTGTGGGCTGAGGAGAGCAATGCGTTTGAGGAGGGAATAGCCGAGTGGTCTTTCGGTCGACATCTTATTTCCATCTGATTAGAATTGTAATTTTCTATCCGACAGGACCAGGGCGAAGGCGTCGGTTTTTCTCGGCACGTTCCTATCGAATTGCATCTTGATCTGAATGTCTAAGACGCTACTCTTGAGTAGTTCGCTCTGTTTACTGACGTCGAATACGAACATGGGATACATTGACTTGTATTCGCCTGGAGATATATTAGGGTTGCTTATCAATTTGTCTAGACCGTGATACTTCTTTCTTGTTGAACGATGCGTTATAATCGACTGCTGGATATCTCGTGGCATTCAGAAACACTTGCATGTTTCTCAATTTGCAGTGATCGAATAGCGACGCATTCTTTTCCTGAGAACGTCCCTATCGGTCTGAAACACAACCACGATGAAACGTGGTCTCTCGGAAGCAGATTTCATGGTCAATCTCCAATCGAAGTGATTCGTGGAGAGTGGAATGCTAGCCGTGTCGCACTGTCTCATTCTAAATCCCATGGGTAATTTACTCTTGGATTCTATGGTCTTGTAGAGACGCGTTTTTTCCATGATCGAAGGCTGCACGTGCGGAACGAACCATGATATCTTGTGTAGAGTTATCTTACCCGCATCGGTCGCAGAGAGTCTCACTATTGCATCGTCGTTTCCTTTTCCAATCAATGTCAGATTGTGTTTGAATCCGTACATGATCTTGTTGTAATCGTCTGCGAATCCGAAGATGTGTTTCAAGGGTATCCTGAACTTAAACGTTCCTTTAGGTCTGGACGTCTTGACGACGTAGTAGAATATCGCTAACAGGGCCGACGGTGTCTTTCATCCACAACTGATTAAGTCCTCTGGATTTCGAAAAATCATCCGGATACGTCAAGAGTCCGAACATCATGGTGGCCTGACCGGGATGAAACACAGATTCTATATCTTGTCCGGATAGCAAGTATTTTATATTACTGAATAGATGCATGATACCATTATTGGCTAGAGTAACAGTGTCGTCGTCGGCGTAGTCGGTCCCATCTTCCTTGGTGAGACGTCCCTGCACCACTATGTAACTCTCGCTAGGATGAACGAATAGATCTTGGGTTTCGACGTTGATTCATATCTCTCCTGCATTGTTCAAACTCATTCCGGTTATCGGTTCGTATTCGTGAACCTCGTATTCTTGAATACTTTCATCTTTCACTATGCTTTGTGCGATATCTAGTATATTTGCCATTTTTGAAGGGGTTTTTTTTTGTTTTTTTGTTTATTAATTAGCTTGCTTTTTTATATAAAAATAGTTTTAATTATTTTTTATTATTATTTTTTGTCTCCTTTATATATATGTAAACAAGAGAATGTTAAAGAGAGTAAATAAAAAAAAAATTGTTTTCTTTATTAAAACTTCGTCTTCTGCAATTGTTGTTCGTAAAAGTTTCTGATGATATCTTTGCCATTTAAAACTTCGATTTCGTAAGTCACCGGATCGGTGTGAAATATTCTAGCTTCCGCGGGTGTCATCTTGCTTGATCTATGTCGCGTGTTGTTGTAATCTTTAACCAGACCATTCAGAGCATATATGTATTTCTTAGTCGAATTCGCTGTTAAGTATCTGTACATCTTTTCCTTCATCGTTCGATTCCAACGTTCCACTATGCTAGCTTTCTCTTCAAGTAGAGGTCGACTAATCGATGAACGTGCTTGTTGTAGAATTCCTTTCCCTTGTCCACCCACAATTTATTCGGTTTTCGAGAAGATGAGTTGAACACGCTCTTCAGAGCCTCGGCGACGCAAGGTCCCGATTTATTCTTCAAAGCTCTGATCCAACCGTATTTGGAAAAAAACGCCGATGACCGTCAATAGATATTTGACGCCCTCGTTCCACCTCGAAATCGATCTCATGTTGACCAAGTCGGCGGACCAAATGTCATCCAGACCCTTCACGAACACTCTTCTCTTTTGCAATTTACGCACGATGGGTTTGTGTAACTCCTCAGCCAATTCGCTCGTCAATAATCGTTTCTTCTTCTTTTCCGATGCACTTTTTTTTTTGAACACCCCATCCGAATCAACATTTTGCACCGATCAGATTGACGACCAGCGAACGTTCTATCTTCTCTCTCCTGGTCGGATTCGATATGCCTCTCTATTTCGCCAACATGTTTTTATCGCAGACGCCGTTGCGAGTCTTGGTGTCGGGATGTCCGGCATAGCACAGATCGTGATCATACGTGGCGATCTCTTTCCTAATATATTTTGAAACATGCGCAATAGAAAGGGCATCTTGTTCAAAGTCACAGTATTGAATGGGTTCCTTGAGGAGATGACGCATACCTTCATTAAAAACTAAAAGAGTAATTTTACCATCTGATTGTTCTGGCATTCTCGATTAAAATGTGCCAATAATCGGTTTTTCAGCCATTTTCTTTGCAAATCCAAAAATTCCATGTCATACAACAAATGTAGGTCTGCAAGTTTGAATATATTAGTACCGTCACTTTCAACAAAGGAAACAAATTCGGCACAAACTCTAGAATCAATCATACCCTACGATATTGGGATGTAACAGTCTACAGTCTATGTTACATATTTCTATATCAGTTTTTTTATAGTTAAACATTTGTTGTGATATTTAGCTACAATTGCTATCAAATGGCCACCTTTAATACGTGATAGTAATAATGTATCTTGTAACTCGGTAGCCATGTCTCTCAAACTGTTGTCAAGTGTCATTATTGAGCAATTATGCAGAGTTCCTGGCGAACGTGAACAGAAAATGCACTGTTCGGTCAATGTACTTGTGCCAGAGACTCCAGATGAGAAACGCTTTGATTTTCGTTCTCCACATTCAAGTTTAATGTTCGTTGTTTTGTGTCGACTTTGAGTCCTTTCAAGTTTAGAAGTAGCAAATTTTAAATGAGAAGCCTTATGCCATTTTGCTCTATTTTGAAAAAAGCCCATCTAGGCGCTTGAGCGTTCTGGTATTAATCGGCAACTTATCTATTTCTCTAAGAATATTCACATTTCCCAGGAAATCACCATAAAATTTAAGTGCATCATCTTCGTTTCTATCTGCTGGACACTTCAAACATCCATCTTCCTTACCGCAAATAATACAATTTTCCCAATTCCTTGTAATTTCAGCCTTCACAGATTACTTGAAAAAGGAAACCAATGATAACTTTAATTTTATTCCTACAAAATTGCAATACTGGATAGGAAAAGCAAATATTTTGAAACGTAATTATTGAGTCCGCCATCTTGAATTTTTCAAGATCTAGGTCACTGAGCTCGGCCACCCCACACCAAATGTATCTACACAGGCTGTGCATCAACAGTTCCAAGTTTGCTGCTTTAATCCGGCAGGTAACGATTTTGCAAAAAAAATTGACCTAACAGACTGATTCTGATTGGAATCTGCTGGTAAAAAATGTGAGCCCTTTGCAGCCCTTTAGAGGAAAGAATTAATATTTTTTTCAGGCGTGATAACAAATACAAATCTTTTTTTCTACTCACAAAAACAGGAATTACATTTTTTATACCATGATTACCTATTCTACTATATATGAAAAGCCTATGACATAAATTTTAGCTTTTCACACTAACCGTGATGAACACGCCAGCAATGGGATTTCAATAATAAAAAATTACACCTTCAATAGAACTACATCCCCGTTGACCTTTGGTGACGTCGACCTCAATGCAAACTTGTCTAAATTTATCGCACGTCGCCTCGCGAAGAGTGAAATGGAAGTGGCAATCATTTATTACGTTTTTAAATGGGTTTACCCCATAAGATGCCAAAAATTAACAAACATGCATTGTCTCGTGCTAAAAAAAGCATGCATAACTCGAAATAGTATGTTATAATGTTATTAAAACGAAAAAGGCTTAGTTTCTTTTTTTCATTTCGTTTCGGCGATAAAATTGACTGCGGAAGTATCGCCCACCGATGCTCGTGTAAACAAAAACAGATTAGCTCCTATATACGTCTGGTGCTCAGTAAAATCGAGACAAAAATAATAGCGACTCTTAATAATCATGGTATAAATAAAATATACGCAAAGTAGCTTGGTGTACCAAATGTTCACCACTCGTGGTGAACATTTGGTACACCAAGCTACTATGGGTATATTCTATATTTATGATATGACTATATTAAGTTTTCTCGTACCACCATTGTATCGTGATCATTTCCTAACCTCTGAAAGCATAGTCTGTAATCCCATGTCATACCACTGCAGTATGAGAACGAGGCTTCAAAACGTGGATATTTCAATGGAAATGGGAATTTTTAATTAATTTAATAATTAAGTTAATTTATTTTGTGTGTAAACATTTAATCTCTATAGTAGATTGATCTGGTCGTCGCACCACGTCTCATTGACAACGTGAGATAGCTGACCCAAACCCACGGCAAGCCGCTCGTTTGATCCAGTTATGTCATCTCGTCAACTTCACGTGATACTACGATCATATAAATCCACTGTAGTGTCTCTGAAATGTATACTATTCACAAAAAGTAAGGGATATCCAAACTGATGTTGATATTTTCGGAAAATGGTAATGGATACGCGTGATTGGATACATCAATATGTTACCAAGTTTAGTGTGGATCATGAATGTCACCGGCCCACGAAAACTTCGTTCAGGTTTTTCGCACGAGCTCCGAGTTAATGTCTGTGGGGTACGTTTTGAAATTTTCATTTGTACTGGTCGGGCTTTTTTGGAGGTCTCATCGTTCTTTCCTTGGTATAAACTCCTTCATCAATAGTTTCTGGTCGAAACGTTACTTTTGGGGTAAGCGAATACTGACACGTGACGAACGTTTACGTGCCGTTGTCATGTTGGACATACTGCAGTAGCTCAAATTCTCAACGTCACTCAATCGGTGATTAGCAGGTTGCGGTCATGTTGCCGTCAGACAGACAATGTTGATGACAGACGTCGGTCAGGTCGTACAAGGGGGACAACTGCTAACCAGGATCGTTTCATCCGAACGACAGCATTACGTAACCACCATCAAAGTGCCCCAGAAATTGGACAGCAGCTGCACCGGGCGATAAATGTGCGAGTCAGTGGTCAGACTATCCGAAGTCGCCTACACACCTGGAATTTGTACGCTCGATGACCTCGAATAATTTCACGCTTGACTGAACGTCATATCGTAGCAAGGCGTAATTGGTTTTGGAACACGACAGCGCTGGGGCAATCGTCGGTGGAGGAACGTCATGGTTTCGATGAATTGAGGTTCACTCTCGACTTCCACGACAGGCGAAACAGAGTGTGGCGGCAGCGGCGGAACAAACGATACCATGGCGCAACCGTTAGGCAGCTCGATCGTTTTGATGGTGGATCGGTTATGGTGTGGGGAGGCATAACCATGACAAGGAGAACAGCATTACATGTCATCCAAGGGCGTGTCACAGGGCAGTACTACCGTGACAACATGTTAGCAGCTCACGTGGTGCCATTTGCGCGATCGCACGGCCGTCGATTCATTTTCCAAGATGACAATGCAAGAGTACACAGGGCCCGTGTCGCTACAGAGTTCCTCCAGGAGCAGAACATCACTACACTGCCTTGGCCAGCACTAAGTCCAGACCTTTTACCAATCGAGCACGCCTGTGATATGCTTGGCAGGCGCCTACGACAACGCCAACAGCCCCCTATCAATGTCCAGGAACTCGCAGCTGCACTGCAAGATGAATGGAATAACATCAGTAAAGCTGATATTGGACATTTGGTGAGGAGTATGCCACGTCGGATCCGCGCTTGTCTCGCGAACCGAGGAAGATTTACAAGGTAATGAGGTCTTGGACTGAATGTGGAAAATTGTCTGACTGACCGTCCATGTCTTCTACGGCCCAGTGCGTGGAATGTGTGCTTGTCGGACACCCATCTATCGCTGAAATCATCCACCGGGTGTCACAGTGCAATGCATCAACTGTCTTTTTGATGAAAACATAAATATATTTTTTCATATATCTCACTTTTATCAAATATCCCCTACTTTTTGAATAGTATATTTATCAGATATAATTTAAAACATTTCCTTCAAAAATGGGTAGTGTAATTTCTCCTGATCGAATCTCAGAAGGAATAGAAAATATCCAACAAGACGAAATCCATAGAAAACAAATATTTTAATTTTACATTATTTGAATAAATCATCAATATAAAAATAACATTTGTTACACTTGTGATGATGGGTTATTATTTCTTCGACAGTTGTTTATTAGTAAGTGTAAAACACACAACTATTATTTTTGTATTTTTTCTTTTTCTTCTTCTCTTTCCTCTTCTTTCTCTCTTCTATTCACTTCCATGTCCGCACAATAACACGAAAACGAATTTTCCTATCGCGCTGATTTTTGGCATACTGATAGACAGTCATAAGTTCTCGGCTACCTATCTTTTTCGGATTCTCGGGGAATTGGGTGAGTCCATTGGTGTTTTTTGAATGTGGGTCACGCCAATATCTCTGGCTAGGTATGACTTTAGGACATGAAACGAACATCAAGTGAGTCGACACTCAATGAAGGTTCAAAATATGGGTCAAGATCACTGAGGTCACCCAGGCGTCCCTGAGTGCATTTGCAGAATTGTTCAAAATCACATGTTATGGCCCTCTAATGCATTGGAGAAGTTCAAACATGAATTGTTATACACAAAAAAAATGGGTGAGGCCAAAAATTTTGAAAGTGGGTCACGCTCATATCTCAGGCATGGTATGACCTATGGACCTGGGACGAAACCAAATGAGTCAAAAGCCAATGGAAGTTCATAATATGGATCAAGATCACCGAGATCACCAAGGGTTCATTGAATAAATTTTTCAGATTTGCTTGAAATCAGATTTTATGATCACTTAAGGCATTTTTGGGAGTTCATACATGTATTTTTAAACCCAAAAGGGTGGGTGGGGACCAATTTTTTTTAAAAGTAGGTCACGCTCACATCTCAAGTATGTTATGACCTATGGAACTGGGACCAACACAACACCAAAGGTGTCGAAACTCAATGGGGGTCTAAAATATGAGTCAAGGTCAGTGCATTTTTCAGAATTTCTGGAAGTCACATTTTATGACCCCCCCCCCGCCCCTCTCCTCAAAGCATTTTGGAAGTTAATACATGTATTTTTACACTCAAATAGTGAGGGGGGCCAAAACTTTTGAAAGTAGGTCACACTCATATCTCAAGCATTATATGACATATGGATCTGGGACCAACGCCAAATAAGTCAAATACTGTCGAAATTAATTTATTTGGGTTCAGTTTACTGAGGTCACGCGGGTCTTATTAAGTGCTCAGAGAGCTCTCTCCAACAATTAATCAGATGATAGAGTTTCAAGTATGTCATAAATATTATTAAACTTCCCCGCATACAGGTGTACATAGAGGTCCTCCATATATGGCTAAAGTGGGTGTGGCAGTAAAAGGTTTAACCTCCTGCACACTGATGTTGAAATACTAAATTTTCAAGTACCAAATTTTTCTAACTATTGTTGGAATTTAACCAATCCAATCTGGTTTGACAGAGCTCTATCAAATAAAATTTAATGGGTTAAATTCATGGATGCACTATGAGGGAAATTAGCATGTTGAACTTTTGATATCTGGTTATGGAGGTATATTGTGTGTTGGAATAAGAAGCGCGATAATTTGATATATCTTACCTCCTACAAATATCTGGGAATTTCATTGGTTCAAAGACGTCACATGCAGACGGCATATAAAACCATATACTGTCTGCCAACATCAATATACGCTGGCAGCTATGGGTAATCTCCCCTTTGTTCATTGATTATTCAAAATGGCGGCAGCCGAAAAACGCTTCAAGTTGAAAGATTGAGTGTTGGAAGCCCATATTTGGTCTGAAGTGCAGGTTAGGCAACTTAAAAGGCTTCATATTCTATGGATGTGTGTCATGTTACCTTCGAAATGAAACTGTTTGGTATGTATGAATTTGCCTTGTTACAATTTATGGGAGAGTGCCTGCACTCTCCCATAAATTGTAACAAGGCAAAGACACGTGAACACATTGTGAGAATTCTCTCATTTAATTTTGATCGCTGTTGTTATTAGTTCTGTGCATCGATGCCGCAGTCGGTAAGATATATTCGTTACACAGTTTGTTGGTGGCCTAATATAGTATATATGGTGTTAGTTAATTTCATATTGGACGAGAGCGAATATGAAATTATTAACTAACACCATATATACCATATTAGGCCACCAACAAACTGTGTAACTAATAGTATATTCGGGAAAAGGATATGTTTTGAGTGACGGTGGCCGACTGCTGTTGTTCGAATAATGACTTAATGTATTGTTTGCTTGTTTATAGGGGTTTAACGACACTTTCAACAGTCAGGGTCACATCGTGTCTGGTAGTTTTTACGGATGGAGAAAGCCGGAGAACCACCCAGCAGCAGTGAGCAGCGGTCTGTTTCCCCAACGTACTAAATTTCATATTGAACTATTTCTACTCCTGCAGTAAGGGCCAGAATTGCGAGTTATCTCCCGTTATTTTTCACGCGCCAAAGCACACGCGATCATGTCGCCGCAGCGTCAGAGACCCCAACCGTCCTCCACAATAGTTCCCTGTTCACTTTTGTATCTTCATATTAGATGTTTTTCTCAATTTTGTTCCTACGTAATAATATATACTATTATGTGGAAACAAAATAGATAAAAATGCCTGATTAAATACACAAATTAATAAGAATTTGGATTAGAAGTAACTCGTGTTTTTTCCCTTCTTTCTGGCCAAAAGTCTTTCAACTTTATAAGTTGTGTCCAAAACTAATCTCAGAAGTGGACATTTTCATTCTATTTTCATCTTATTGATCTAAACACACATACAGAGTGTAAACATCATACTCTATTCTCCAGACGTTAGAAAATAACCATGCTGACTGACACCAGAGGAGGAGAGGTATTATTTGTCGCATGGTCACAAGGATAGGAAAACACCACTCTTCAAAGTTAAATGGAAACATTAAAACAATAAAATATCCCAAAATGTTTATGGAACAAAGAAAATTACTTTGTGTTTTAATCAAATCTTTGTCCGTTCAACTTTTCTCGTGAGGATTTAGTACATTTTAGGACTTTGAAGTTATCGCCATCAGTCTTTTCTAACAAAATAATGCGCGATGTACTGGGGTAAAAACTGAAAATTTTAAACATTAAAAACTAATTTTAACAAAAAAGTATTTGATACCATTTCAAAGAGTATGTTGTGAAATATTTGATCATATGTCCATCTATTATGTCAAAAATGAAATTTCTCGCAAATGACAGTTTTTCGTTTTTCTCCCATAGACCGTTAAAGGTTATGAACCACTAAACAAGTGAACACGTGACCTGGAACGTTTGACACCCAATGTTGTGAGTAGAATTAAATAGGGCTGATCAGCTGATTGGTTAAATATATTTTGACTTTGAAACCATTAATTCAAATTTTGATTCCTCCACTTTAGAAAGGATTAATAAGTTTGTTTGTAATTTGGTGCCGGAATGTGTGAGAATCTCTCAAAAACATGAGGCATGGAGAAAAATGTGTGAAGGTCATTAGTAGGTATATATTGCGGATTTACTATCACTTTGTACATGTACGTGTACAACATACGTACACGATGCGTTCACCAACGTGGAATTCAGTGTTAAATCGCACGCTTATTCATAAAAATGTACAGTGATCTTGAATCCCCCATGTTCTTTTTTGTGACTCCTAGATCGCACTTTTAACGTTCAAATACTCGTGGTGAACGCGCGTTTTTTAAAAAAAGGTGAAATTGTACATCTTCACTTTTATCTTTTACTTTAAAAATTTTTGTCGACGTTCCCATCGCAGATCAGACCATCGATCCATCGTTGGTGAACGCGAGCAAAAAATTCTAGGCTATCATCAAAAAACGGTCTGCGGATTCTACATCAGTGATCCAGAATCCGCTATTGTTTTGAGGCGGTGGGTTTTTTCCCATTTATGACGTCATTAGGGGAATTCCCCAGTATGGGAATTCCCAAACTCAGCTAATCGAGCGATCGGATCGCTCGATTCTCCGCCAATCGACCGATCGGATCGCTCGATTCTCATAAACTCGATCTGAACGAAGAGTGTTGTCGGTGTGTTAGAAATTCGCGAGCCCGCTGTCACGTCTTCCTGAAGTAAAACTAACACATGTTATCGTTATGATTGAATGAAGTTTTTTTGTTCAAAAAGAGTCGATTATGAATATGGTCTGTATTATAGACATTCATGTTTTCTCTTGATGAGACGGATAGAAATTGAGTTTTGGAGGATATTGTTTTGAAGGAGTCGATCTGTAATAGATATTCGCGTTTTGTCTTGAATGAGATGAATAGAAATTGAGTTTTCGAGGATATTGTTCGAAGAGGCAAACACTTAGTGGAATGTTTAAAACGCATTTTCCGCTCAATTAGGTTTTTGAGTGGTGAATTTTTAATATATTCATGATAGCAATCAGAGAGAGATGAAATAGGTTCTCAGCGTTAAAATTAGTTTTCAGTTGTGTGTTGAAACTGTTTAACAGTCATCAAAGGGATTCTCTCTTAATTCGACACTGAGTGAATGGTTGTTTGATGTGTGAATGGTGATCTTTTGACAAAATGTAAAAAAAAACTACTGTCAAAATGCGTTAAATCAGAAACCGGTTTGTCATGTACTGTTTAAACGTATTCTTAAACTTCACCAATTCAATTAACAGTTGAGATGTGAATATTTTCAGATTATTATATTAAAGACGGAAAGAGTTTTATTACTTAAAACATAAAAATATAATTAAACATTTAATTTTGAAAATAATAAAAACAATTAAAACGAAAGATGTTTTTACAGATGGATCCTAGACACCGAGATCGAATTTTAGAAGAGTTTGAGCGTGCTAAGAAGGGGATTCAGTCAGCTGATAGGATCAGACGTCTTGGTGAGATGGAACTCAAACGCAAAGCCACAAAAATATTTAAACCCGTGACGGAGGGTCAAGAGCGAAGCAGGAAGGAGATGGTCGAAGAATTGAGACCCATAAAGGAGAGTTCTTTGAGAATGGGTTCGTTGCCTCCTAGTTTTGGAAATCGGTATTCCGTTCAATCTACACTGGATTACGTTCCCACGGGAATTCAAACAGAGAGCGAGTCTGATGATACAGCTTCGACTATCACCACTAGTAGCGTCGCATCGTCTGATGATGATGGTGGTAAGAGAGATCAGTTGTATGGATTTTATAAGGATTCGGAGGGAAGGATTTTTGTAGGAGACACAGAAGTAGATATTGGCGATGATGAATTGATCGTGGGTTCGAACAGATACGAATTGACTGATGGTCTGCGCAGATTGCTCCTTTACGACAAGCTAGCGATTACACGGATCAGGATTTCGACAATTACGGTGACATTCTGGTTCAGACTCACGCCATGAAGAGAAATAACGATGCCAGAGAGACGAGACCCAAAGCCAACAGAGGTTACAAGTGGACGAAAGTGGTGAAACCCATATGGGATATGAACAAGAAGTTCGTCGAATCGGTGACTGGCAAAGGGGTGAAAACCACTTTTCTTCCGAGCGATTCCGACGCTCTGTCTCAAAGACTGAGTTTGTTGATGGCGAGCAGACGGGCTGGTAACACGGGATTAGATAATCAGATAGTTGCTATATCTGACGAATTGTTAAGACAGAAGGTTTTGAATAAAAACCAGTATAAAAGGCTGATGAACGAATTGAAGGATTGACGTGTATATAATAAGTAGAGAGAAACAAACAAACAAACAAACAAACAAACAAAAAAACAAAACAGTAAATTCTTACACTAGAATAATAAAAAAGTATTTAAACGGCAAAAACGATTTACCAGTGAAAAAACAAAAAATATATCATAAAAATAAAATATGTTGGTGATAAAGAACAGGGGATACGTCAGGACTTACGTTCAAGGCGGTTCTGGCATCGTCGATTCTATAATGCGAGCGTTCACGGGCGATGCGGGTAGAAAACTCGCATCGACCGCGTTTGACGTCGGTAAGAAGACGGCTTTGGATGCTGGTAAGAAAGCCGCTTCCGAAGCCAGTGGTAGGATAGCTTCTGTGGCTGGCAAGAGAGCAGCCGACGCGTTGATCAACAAGTTGATCAGTCCGCCGGCGAAGCGAGCTGCGTTAGAGCGAACGCCGAAAAGTTGGAAAGATTTTAAGGATGCTGTGGTGCCCATACAAGATTTAGCCAAAATGACGAGTGGATCCGGATTGAAGAGAACTCGCGACGGTGCGATATAAATAAATAATAACATTAAAAATAGAGTTTGAAAAACATAAACAATTTGCGTTTGAAAAGAATCTAAAATAACAAAAAAAAAAAAAAAAATAAAACAAAGATGAACATTAAAGATATGTCTTGGAACGACGCCGCGACCAAGAGGTCGAATAACGAGTTCTTTCCCAAAAGCATAAGAGGCTTGATAGTGGGAAAATCGAATTGTGGAAAGACCAATCTGTTGATGAATCTGTTGTCCCGACCCGACTGGTTGGATTACGACAGATTGTTCGTGTTTGGCAAGAGCTTGTTTCAACCCAAATACAGATTGCTTCGAGAGTGCATGGATCGTAGATTGCCCAAGGACGTCATAGCCAGAATCTTTGACGGTAGGGAAGAATTCTACAAGAGCGGAGCTCCACTTTCGACCATTTTGGACGGTGCGGCGATGGAACTGATGAAGAGAAATGCATCTTCGAATATCGAGTGTCGATTTTATGAGAACGCTAGCGACGTTCCGGATCCTAGTGAACTGAAATCGGAAGATAAGAATCTCATGATTTTCGACGATCTGCTTTTGGAGAGACAGAACCGATGCGAATCGTATTACGTTAGGGGTCAACACAGCAACGTGGACTGTTTCTACCTGTCGAAGAATTATTTTCGATTGCCCAGACAGACGATAAGAGAGAACGCTAATTTTCTATGTCTCTTTCGCCAAGATCTCAAGAATCTCAATCACATCTACGGCGATCACGTCGCAAACGACATGAGCGCTGCGGAATTCAGGAGATTCTGCAAGAGGGTTTGGGAAGGTGGACTTTACAATTTCGTCGTGATCGATTTGACAAGCGAATTTAATCGCAGAAAATATCGGTGTGGATTCGACAAGTTTTATGTTTCTGATGATAATAAGATAGAGCGTGAAAATAGAAAAAAATTAGAAAAATAATAAATCTTCAAATAATTAGTTTTTGAAAAAATAAAAATAAAATTATATATAATGTTCGAACATGGAGAATTGTTAGGACGGATAGCCGAGAATACGGCTGCAAAACAATCCATTCAAATCGTGGTGAGTGGCGATTCGACTCGATTCGCTACAAAATTCGAACCTTCCATCGAATTGAATAGAGAGAAAAGATACGAGATGGCGTTGGTGAATCTGGAGACTTATTATTCCTTTCCCAACGTCACTGAAAAGATTAACTCATTCAAGTATTCCGACGGAGTGGATTGGTTGGAGATTCGAATTCCCAAAGGGAGTTACGACATAGACGATTTGAACGATTACATTCAGACGCGAATGAAGATGGATGGAAAGGGAAGCAACAAGATCAGACTCGCTCCCAATCATAATACCTTACAGACGATGTTGGATTTGGAAGATAATTTTCGAGTGGATTTCAACACGGACGATTCTATAGGCAAGATGTTGGGATTCGATCGAAAGATGTATCGAGGCCACGCGGCATCTGAAAATACGGTCGACATTCTCGCTGTCAATAGCATTCTGGTGAACGTGGACGTGATTGCTGGAGCTACGTGAATGGTAGCGCTCAACCGACGATCTATTCCTTCTTTCCAAAACGTGTCGCCGGGTTATAAGATCGTGGAGCGACCTCGAAATTTAGTTTATTTACCAGTGATTTTAGACACGTTGTATAGTCTCAAAACCACGTTGACGGATCAAAATGGTGAACTGTTAGATCTTCGCGGAGAGAGAGTGACGATACGATTTCACATAAGAGAAATATAAAAGCAAAAAAAAAAATATATTGTGTATATATATAGATAACAAAAATAAAATAAACGCAATATTAATTTTACAAAATTATTTTAATATAATTATTAAATAAGAAACAATTGAAGTAAATATATTTTAAAAAAAACAGAATTATGACAGAATATGTGGTTAAAAACGTGAACATATCCGCAGGACAGAGGAAGAAACTTAAGAGAGCGTTAACAACTCGAGGCGAGGCGGTGAGATTCAAATTCACTCACAAAGATCTGACGAGAGGCGGACAGGATTCGATTGCCTGGGCCAGAAGTCAAATCAAAAGGATGGAGAAAGCAATTCGCGATGGAAGAGGGTTGATGGTGAGAATGAGTCCCGCTCAATTGAGATACAATTTGAGAATGAAAGGTGGTTTCCTACCGCTATTGGCAGGAATAGCCACAAAAGCATTACCCTTCGCCGCAAAGGCGCTACCCTTTCTCGGAAAGACTCTCGGCGTGGGAGCTCTCACGGGACTCGCTAGTTCGGCAGTTGAGAAATTAATGGGTGGCAGCAGACTGTTTTTGAAGAAGGGAGGAGCCGTGTGTCGCGTCCACGTAGACGACAGCGGTAAAGGATTGTATCTAGAACCCGTTAGAGGTGGCAACTCTCTGAGAGGAAACGGTCTCTATCTAAAGTGTGGACGGAACGTTGAGGGACTCGGCAAGGGTTTGTTGCCCAGTGAGAATTCGCCGTTTAAGAATATACCGAATTTGAATATGTTATTATAATATAAAATTATATAAAATATAAAATCATAGAAAGTATAAAATAATATATTTAAAATGGATAAAAAGGTGGAGAAACAATTAGACGATAATGACGAATATCGCGGGACAGAGTGCGAAGAAACAAAAAAAAAATGAGATCAAAAGATGATCTCATTACTTTTCTTTTTTTTCATTTTTCTTCGCTAAAAATCAATCTCTCTATCGTTTATATTTCCAAGTCCGTTATTAGCATGTTGACACTCGTGTCTTCTCCTTTTTCGAAAACGTGTTGAATGTTTATCTTTACTCTTTTGAGTTTTTTTACATCGGTCAACTCGCTCTCACCACCCAATTTCTTCACGAGTTCGAATGAGATGTTTGGAAATATGTAATTTCCATAGGGCAATGACAAATCGTCCTTGTTGAATTCTCTATCTTCGGTGATGACGATGTTCTGCAGGTCGCTTTGGCACTCGTAAATCAAATCGAGCATGGCTTTGTCCAATTTCAAAGGCATCTTATATTTGTCGTATTTGTGCTCTAAACCCTTCGTCTCGACCTCGTTCAATTCGATGGGATCGTGTCGTTGTAATCTATAGATTTTATGACCGAATTTCTTGTTCGTTTCGACTCGTTTCAATTTCAATTCGCATCTTTTAGGTGTTGTTGTCCTCATGATCGATTATTTAGTTTTTTGTTTTTACGAATTCTTGCAAATAATGTATATTTTAAATTTTGTATTTAAATAATAATTTGTTTAAAAAGTTTTTTTTTTTGCTCTTTATATATATATAAAAAAGTTGTTTTTTTTAATTTTTAATTTTTTAATGTAAAATTTTTTAGTAAAAGTTTTTTTCTCTTTATATATATATAAAAAGTTAAATTTTAACATTTCAATCTCTCTATTGTTTATATTTCCAAGTCCGTTATTAGCATGTTGACATTCGTCATTTTTCCACATACGAAAATGGTGTAAATGTTTATCTTTACTCTTTTGAGTTTTTTTTCATAGGCAAATGCGCTCTCACCACCCGATTTCTTCACGAGTTTGGGTGAGATTATTGCATATATGTAACCACCATAGGACAACAATAAATCACCCCTGTCGAATTCTCTGTCTTTGGCGACGATGATATTATTCAGCTGATCGCTTTGGTACTCGTAAAACAAATCGAGCGTGGCTTTATCCAATTTAAAACATATTCGATATTTGTGGTAGAAGCGCTCTAAGTCCACCATCTCGACCTCATTCAATTCGATGGGATCGTGTGGTTGTAATGTATAGATATTAAAACCGAATTTCTCATACGCTTCGTCTCGTTTCAATTTCAATTCGCATCTTTTAGGTGTTGTTGTCATGATCGATTATTTGGTTTTATGAATTCTTGCAAATAATGTATATTTTAAATTTTGTTTTAAATAATAATTTGTTAAAAAAGTTTCTCTTTATTTCTCTTTATATATAAATAAAAGTTAAAAAAAATATTCTTACAAACTCAATTTTGAGGTAAAAACAATGATCAAGTCCAAACATCCGAATTATAGTCTAGAACGTGCAAGACTTCAAACGTTTAAAAATTGGCCTTCGCATCTCCCTCAAAAACCTGAAGATTTAGCCGCCGTGGGTTTCGTTTATGTGGGTAGAGGCGACAAAGTCAAATGTTTTTGTTGTAACTTACATTTGATGAATTGGGAACCTCACGACAGACCTTTACTAGAACACATAAGTAATATTAAAAAAGGCGAATGTGATTATTTGAACAAGATCCTAACGTTGGGATTGATCAAAGTCCAAGACGAAGAGAGGGATAGAGATAAAAACCAAAAATTATTGATGGATATGTTACAACTCGGACACACCAAGGAACAATTGTACAATGTGTTAAACAACGCGAACAAGACCCTGTCTCAATTCATAACTTTAGAACATCTCCTCAAATTCAGGGCGGAAGCAGACGAGTTATCGTCACTCATCGAAAACGAACCGAGTAAAACGTCCACCAAGTGTCAGCTCTGCGAAGGTGTCGCAAACGTCTTGTTTCTTTTTTTTTTTTTTGTTATTTTAGATTCTTTTCAAACGCAAATTGTTTATGTTTTTCAAACTCTGTTTTTAATGTTATTATTTATTATATCGCACCGTCGCGAGTTCTCTTCAATCCGGATCCACTCGTCATTTTGGCTAAATCTTGTATGGGCACCACAGCATCCTTAAAATCTTTCCAACTTTTCGGCGTTCGCTCTAATGCAGCTCGCTTCGCCGGCGGACTGGTCAACTTGTTGATCAACGCGTCGGCTGCTCTCTTGCCAGCCACAGAAGCTATCCTACCACTGGCTTCGGAAGCGGCTTTCTTACCAGCATCCAAAGCCGTCTTCTTACCGACGTCAAACGCGGTCGATGCGAGTTTTCTACCCGCATCGCCCGTGAACGCTCGCATTATAGAATCGACGATGCCAGAACCGCCTTGAACGTAAGTCCTGACGTATCCCCTGTTCTTTATCACCAACATATTTTATTTTTATGATATATACGAGAAAACTTGTTCGTTTTGCAAACAAGAAATAAAAGCGGTCTTAAATTGTTTTTGAAAAAACACATTAAAGAAAAAAAAATTGAATTTAAGATTTAACTTGTTTTTTTTTTTTTATTATATATATATAAAAAGAGTAAAAAAGCAAAATTTTAACAAATTATTTAATACAAAATTCCAAAAATAAAATATTCTTACAAATGAAGCAAACAGATAAAACAATGGTAAATTTAAATGAGAAAACCATACCTCAGTTAAACGAGATTTGTAAACTATTACAAATTTCAGATTTCAGAAATCATAGAACGAAATCAAAAAAAATTGATGTCATACAAGAATATTTGCAAAATGCTAGAAAGGCGAACGAAATGTCGATAGCAACGACATCAAAAGATGCATCGGTTGTGAAAAATGAGAAGATAGTAAAAGGAATCGAAATGCCGACGTCGAAAAAAACCGAAAACCTTTCGATTGTGAAAAATAAGAAGACGACTAAACGAAAAGCCATTGAAGAACATCAAGTTTCCAAAGAAAAGAAAAGAAAAACTAAAACGAAAATGAGTGATGCACTTCAGATTCAAGACAAACGAGATATATCGAGCGAAATTCAACGAGCAATCGACGAAGAGAAAGGAGAAGAATATGTAACACGACTCGTTGCGGAACTATTCCAATCAAAACCCGTAGAACGGGAGAGTGCAATCAAAGACGTTTTTAAAACTTTCGTCGTGGTTCCCTCGTTCAAGAAAGTCGATCCGAAATTCTTCATGGAACGGGTGAAGAAAGAAGTATTGGATTTGTTTCGCGAATACATGAACGTGGGATTAAAAATTAAGATGATACTCCATTGCATAATGAATAAAATCGATGCGAAGTCCGGCGAGAGTATTGTGAAAAATGCATATTTCAGATCTAACGTCGAACCCGTATTTCGAGGTTCAGATCTATCGGACGTTTTCGAAAAGATGAAAGACAAGATGTTGACGTCTCTTGCGAATTATCAACATGAAGGTAGTAATTGGACGTTTGATGAGGTGTTGAAACTCGAAATTCACATGAATAAAAACGAACCGTTGAAAGGATCTTCCTACTTGGAATTACCGTATTTCTTGACTAAGAAACACGCCGTGGTCAATGTGAGAAATAAAGATGATCAGTGTTTTAAATGGGCAGTCACCTCCACTTTATACCCTGTCGAAATAAACTCCGATAGAGTTTCTCGTTACGAGGAAACTTCTAAAAATCTCGATTGGACCGGAGTGACTTTTCCAACAGAGTTAAAACATATCGAACGTTTCGAGGCTCAAAATCCCACCGTAGCAGTGAACGTCCTTGGATACAATGATGAAAATCAAAAGATCTATCCTCTCAGACAGACTTCGTATCGCGGAAGAGAAAAGATGATTATTTTATTATTGATTTCGAATGGTGACAATCGTCATTATTGTTGGGTTAAACATCTGACCCGATTACTGTCGAAACAAAATAATAATCATAAAGGAAAGATATCTTTATGTTACAATTGCATGAACGTGTTTCACAGCGAAAAATCATTAGCGAAACATCAAAAATATTGCAACGAAAATCAAGGTGTCGCCGTTGAAATGCCCAAACCCAACACCATCATGATGTTTGAAAATCACAATAGAAGGTTAAAAGTACCATTCGTCGTGTACGCCGATTTCGAATGTTTCACCGTGAAAATGAGTTCCTGTCAACCCAACGCTCTTCAAAGTTACGTCGAAAGATATCAAAAACACATACCTTCGGGCTATTGCATTTACGTGAAATGCGCTTTCGACTCACAACACGACATGGGTCCCTTCACCTACACGAAACAGTGCGAAGACGACGACATGGCACAAAGGTTCGTGGAAGAGTTAGAATCGAAAATTCAAATGTTATACGACAAATTCAAAACTCCAGCGAAAATGATCATCACGTGAAAGCAGCAGGATGAAAATAACAGAGCCACCGAATGTCACATATGCAGACAATCGTTCGACGAGAATTCGGAGGAAAATAAGAAGGTCAGAGACCACGATCATTACACGGGTCTGTATCGCAGTCCGGCTCACAGCAAGTGTAATTTAAAATATCGAGATGCCGCTTTCTATCCGGTGATGTTTCACAATCTCTCGGGTTATGACAGTCATCTGTTCATGAAAAATCTCGGCACCTCACACGAAGAATTAAAATGCATCGTGAACAGTGAAGAAAGATACATTTCCTTCACGAAATGGAAGCTCATGGAGAAGAAAAGAGTAATCAATGGAAATACGTTGAAAGAAAAAACGAAATCCATTTGTAGATGCATACGTTTCATCGACAGTTTTAAATTCATGTCGACCGCTCTGGAAAAATTAGTCGATAACATGAGCAAGGATAAATTTAAAATCACGAGCGAACATTTGGAGAATGAGTAGACGTCATGTTGAGGAAAGGAGTCTATCCTTACGATTACATGAACGATCTAAAGAGATTCGAAGACACCGCACTACCTTCGAAAGATGATTTTTATTTGAAATTATACGAATCCGACATTTCTGACGAGAATTACGAACACGCCAAAAACGTGTGGAAATTATTCGATATGAAAACCATGAGAGATTATCACGATCTCTATCTGAAGACCGACGTTCTACTCTTCGCAGACGTGTTCGAAAATTTTCGAGACGTCTGTCGTCCAAATTACGATCTGGATCCCGCTTGGTATTTCACCGCACCCGGTCTGGCATGGGACACTCTGTTGAAGACCACCGAAGTCAAATTGGAATTATTATCCGACGTGGACATGTTGCTCATGTTCAAAAGGGCTGCGAGAGGTGGCATCTCGATGATCTCCCACAGATATTCTGAGGCTAACAATCCCTACATGAAAGAAGGTTTCGATTCGAAACGGTCGATTAAATACATACAGTATTGGGACGCCAATAATCTGTATGGTTGGGCTATGAGTCATCCTTTACCGATTGGAAATTTCGAATGGGTGAAGGAACCAGAAGAGATGCAAAAATGGAGAGACTATCCTTGCATTTTAGAAGTCGATTTGAACTATCCGGAAGAATTACATGATCCACACAACGATTATCCGCTAGCTCCCGAACGAATGGAACCGAACGAAGGAGACGAGGAAAAACTCATTCCCAATTTATTTTACAAATGTAACTACGTCGTCTACAGCGAGAATTTGAAACAGTGCGTCGATTACGGGACGAAATTAGTCGACATACATCGCATCATTCGATTCGACGAAGAGCCTTGGGTGAAAAAATACATCGATCTCAACGCGAATCTCAGAACTCGAGCCGAGAACGATTTTGAAAAAGATTTCTTCAAACTCATGAACAACTGCGTGTACGGCAAATCGATGGAAAACATCAGGAAGAGAACCGACGTTCGACTCGTCACGTCTGAGAAAAGAGCTAAAAAATTAGTGGCGAAACCCAATTACAAACACCGAACCATATTTGACAAAAATCTAGTGGCCGTTCACATGCAAAAGACGCACCTTTTGCGTCTTTTTGCAAAAGACGCAAAAGACAAACCGTATTATCTCGGACCGATCATCTTAGATATCAGCAAGCGATTGATGTATGAGTTTCACTACGATTATGTCAAACGAAAATTTGGTGATAAAGCCAAACTACTGTTCACCAACACGGACAGTTTAGTTTACGAGATAGAGACGAAAGACGTCTACCGAGATATATCTCCGGACGTGGCCGAGTGGTTCGACACGAGCAATTATCCCGTCGATCACCCGTCCAACATTCAATCGAACGACAACAAGAAGGTGTTGGGTAAATTTAAGGATGAGAGCAGCGGTAAACAGATCGTCGAATTCGTGAGCTTGAGACCCAAACTGTATGCTTAGCGTCTAGAAGATGATGAAGAGATCAAGAAGTGCAAAGGAGTTAAAGCATGCGTGGTGAAGAAAAACATCTCTTTCCAAGGGTATAAAGATTGTCTGTTAGGAAGTGGTCCGGTGTATAAGACTATGAAATCGATTTGAAGCGAAAATCACGACTTGTATACCGAAATAATCAACAAGATTTCGCTGATGGCCGATGACGATAAGAGATTCATGTTAGACGATAAAATAAGCACTTTGGCATGCCGACATTGTACTTTGGATCTAATTTTAGACGATATGAATGGAGATGATTGGATTCTAGATACGATTGTGGATGATAAGATTCCAGATACGATTGTGGATGATAGGATTCCAGAAAATCAAGAAGAATTAGATGGACACAAAATTATAGAAATCGATAGTGACATCGAGAAAGTTAGTTTAAAAAGAAAAAGAAAAAAATAGAAAAAAAAATAACGTCATTTTTAGTAAATTATAATAAAATAAATAAAAAAAAATATATATGCATTTATGAATAAGAAAATAAAGATATCCGTAGAAGGTGTCGTCTTACCTAACGATCCCCTATCCAACATCGATCTGTTGAATGCGGCAAAAGATTTGAAAATCAAAGATTTTCTAGGAGTGTTTTCCAGAGATGCCTTGCCGAATAGAAGACCTCGACAATCGGAATGCGGAATTTTAAATCTAGACGATTCATCAGGTGAAGGCACTCACTGGGTGGCATGGATCAAGAACGGGAAGAAAAAAAATTATTATTTCGACAGCTACGGAATCTCGATGCCAAAAGAAATAAAGAACTATTTCAACAAATCGATGGTTCGTTACAACACGGAACAAGTGCAATCACCACATCAAGTGTTTTGCGGTCACCTGTGTCTCTACGTTCTCAAGAGATGGTCTGAAGGAGATCGATTTCAAGACATTCTCAATGATTTACATTAGAGAGAGATTTTTTTTTTTATAGTATATATAAAGATAAAAAATTATTTTAAAAAAATTTTAATCGAATAAAAACGAAAAATAAAATAACATAGTTCATTTTTAATACACTGCATTTTGAACGTATTTTTCTAAAAAACAAAAAAAATCCCACAACAACATGCCAGTCGATAAATTTGGTAGAAGTGATGACGAAAAAGTCAACCCAAGAAAGAAGAGGAAGACGTTCGAAGTCGACGATGGTTACGACGTTGCCAACTTGGACGAACGTTACATTCGGAGATACGAACCTCGAGAAGAACCTTTGAACATGAACGATAAGAAGCTCTACAATCTTCCTGAGCTGATAGATCTCGCAGATGCTGCGACTAAAAAATACATCGACAGGGGGAACGCCGATTTCGAATGAATCCTGCTGGATAATTACGTGGATAAAACCATGACCGACGAGCTCGATCTGAAATCCAAATGTTTGGTAACGTCACGAATCCCATAGATCCCACCAATGCCATGACCAAGAAATACGCGGACGACTCTCACGCAAGATTCAGCGAACACCTGAGAAATAGATACGTTCAGAAAACGATGCACTCGGAATTGAACGCCATTTCTAACAAGATAACGAACGTGGCCACTCCCACTAATCCCAAGGACGTGGCGACCAAACACTACGTAGGTCTGGAACAGAGAAAGTCTGACAGACGAGAAATGAAATCGGATCTGAATGCGGGATTCCACAAGATATTGAATCTGTCAAAGATCGACGACACGGATGCAGACTCAACCACGGTCAACAAGGGCTACGTAGATTCTGCTGTGATACGATAACAAGAATACATAGAATCGCAAGTGGATGATCTCTACCTGAACAAACAATCTGGCAGAACCATGGAGGGTGGCATCAACATGAACGGTGAGAATTTATTCGGTCTCGGTCACGATCCCGAATTCGATTCCAGCACGGTAAGCAGGAAGTACGTGGACGACAACTCAGTCTGGAACACTACGTAGGTCTGGAACAGAGAAAGTCTGACAGACGAGAAATGAAATCAGATCTGAATGCGGGATTCCACAAGATATTGAATCTGTCGAAGATCGACGACACGGATGCAGACTCAACTGCGGTCAACAAGGGCTACGTAGATTCTGCTGTGATACAATCACAAGAATACGTAGAATCGCAAGTGGACGATCTCTACCTGAACAAACAATCTGGCGGAACCATGGAGGGTGGCATCAACATGAACGGTGAGAATTTATTTGGTCTCGGTCACGATCCCGAATTCGATTCCAGCATGGTAAGCAGGAAGTACGTGGACGACAACTCGGTCTGGAGAAAGGGTGACATCATGGAAGGTAAACTAGACATGGGTGGACACGCGCTCACGAATCTACAGGATCCCGTGAACATGACGGATGCCTGCACCCTGATTTCGGTGGTGGAGAAAGTCAAATATGCTAGACAATTGATCACCGTGTGGGCCGAAGAGGCCGGCACCTTAGATGAAGGAAAAGCTGAGTGGTCTTTCGGAAATGGAGGTAGCGGATCGAAACATGGTCAGGTGGGATATCCCATGCCGTTGGGAGGTGAAATCCTTCGAATGAGTCTGGCTTCCTCGGATTTGAATAACAGAGCGGTCGTCAATCTCATGGTGAATGGTGTAGAGAGCGATAAGAGATACAGCGTCGAAAAGACTGAGAATCAACACGCGAATGTTAGCACGTTCGGCACGCCTCTCAAAGTGAATGCCGGAGACAGGATTAATTTTGTTATGAAAACCAATAATCCCGAAGCCGCCACTTCCGTGGTGAGTCTACTGATCGAACTAGTTCCTTTGAACAAACAGTGAACGCGTGGAAAATAATGAATTAAAAAAAAAATAATGTGTGATTATTAAAAACAAAAAAAAAAACAAAAGAAAAAGTAATGAGATCATCTTTAGATTAAATTTTTTTTTTTGTTTTCCTTCTTCACTATCACCATATATTATAATAACGTTTCCTTTTTTCTCAATTTTCAGCGTCGATTCTTCTTTTTCTTTTTTTTTGTGATATGATACGTTTATAACAACACTTTTGTTTATCCGAATCATAATTATGAACGAATGTTGTGCATCTCTTGGTAACACTCGCATCATTACCATTCTCTTCAGAAGGTAGTGGTGATGGTGGAAAGCGTCTCATTCTTTTCATTTTCAACTGTCTATCCCGCTGTTTACCTAACCATTTTTCCACATCTTTTTTTTTGTTTTTTGGCTTTCAACACAGGATGGAACATCTGACGGAAACGGAGAGATGATCGCACAGGATCGAACAATCTAAGATCTTTTCGAGTTTTAATATCTTCGTCACGAAATATCCTTTTTGTTTCTCTCGAGTGAATAGCACACGATCTTTTAAATTATTCAGAACGTAATCGTAAAAATCTTTTTTTTTCAAACGCGAAAATGGAACGTGTATTTCGTTTTCTACATGACTACTTATGAATTGTAACATTTTGTACGTCGAGAATGTTGAAAAAAGACGATTTTTTCTCGGATGAAACTTTTTTTTTTTTGTTAAAAAAATATCATTAAAAACGAATTTATTTTTTTATTTTTTTTTGTTTTTAATAATTACTCATTACTTTTTATTTTTTTTTGTTTTTTATTTTTTTTTCACACTCGTCTCTCATCGAATGATCGACATCTTATTTCCATCTGATTCGAATTGTAATTCTCTGTCCGACAGGACCAGGGTGAAGGCTTCGGTTTTTCTCAGCACGTTCCTATCGAATTGCATCTTGATCTGAATGTCTAAGATGCTACTCTTGAGTCGTTCACTCTGTTTACTGATGTCGAATACGAACATGGGATACATCGACTTGTATTCGCCGGGAGATATGTTAGGGTTGCTCATCAATTCGTCTAGACCGTGATACTTCTTTCTAAAATCAGCGGCATCGCTGTACAGTCTGCAGAAATCGTTCTTGTCGAACGACGCATTGTAATCGATTGCTGGATATCTCGAGGCATTCAGAAACACTTGCATGTTTCTCAAACTGCAGTGATCGAACAGCGACGCATTCTTTTCCTGAGACCCGTCCCTATCGGTCTGAAATGCAACCACGATGAAACGCGGTCTCTCGGAAGTGGATTTCACCATCAATCTCCAATCGAAGTGATTCGTGGAGAGAGGAATGCTAGCCGTGTCGCACTGTCTCATTCTAAATCCCACGGGTAATTTACTCTTGGATTCTATGATCTTGTAGAGATGCGCTTTCTCCATGATAGAAGGCTCCACGTGCGGATTGAACCACGATATCTTGTGTAGAGTTATCTTACCCACATCGGTCGCAGTGAGTCTCACTATTGCATCGTCGTTTCCTTTTCGAATCAACGTCAGATTGTGTTTGAATCTGTACATGATCTTGTTCTAATCGTCCGCAAATCCGAAGATGTGTTTCAAAGGTATCCTGAACGAAAACGTTCCTTTAGGTCTGGACGTCTTGACGACGTAGTCGAATATCGCGCCGGCGCCTGCGCTAGCCGGGCCGACGGTGTCTTTCACCCACAACTGATTAAGTCCTCTGGATTTCGAAAAATCATCAGGATACGTCAAGAGTCCGAACATCGTGGTGGCCTGACTGGGATGAAACACAGATTCTATCTCTTGTCCGGATAGCATGTATTTTATGTTACTGAACAGATGCATGATGCCATTATTGGCAAGAGTAACCGTGTCGTCGTCGGCGTAGTCGCTCCCATCTTCCTTGGTGAGACGTCCCTGCACCACTATGTAACTCTCGCTAGGATGTACGAATAGATCTTGAGTTTCGACGTTGATTCTTATCTCTCCCGCATTGTTCAAACTCGTTCCGGTTACCGGTTCGTATTCGTGAACCTCATATTCTTGAATACTTTCATCTTTCACTATGCTTTTAAAGGATTTTTAATTTTTTTTGTTTATTAATTAACTTGCTTTCTTTGTCTAAAAATAGTTTTTAATTATTTTTTATTATTATTTTTTTCTCTCTCTTATATATATGTGTGTAAACAAGAAAATGTTAAAGAGAGTAAATAAAAAAAAATTTTGTCTTCTTCATCAAAATTTCGTCTTCTGTAATTGTTGTTCGTAAAACTTTCCAATGATCTCTTCTCCATCCAAAGCTTCCATTTCGTAAGTCACCGAATCGGTGTGAAATATTTTGATTATCACGAAGATTTCCGAGGTCCATCGAGGAGTATAACCCTTTTTGAAGTGCTTCTTATAAGCGTAAATTCTCACTCGATCACCGATCGCAAATTTCGGCGTTCTAGACTTTTTCCTGATGTTAGATCTCTGAGGATATAGATTCGAGTAGACCCGTTTTTCGTTTCGAGGATCGCTAGATTCTCCGGGAGTCATCTTGATCGATCTGTGTCGCGTGTTGTTGTAATCTTTGACCAGACCGTTCAGAGCGTATATGTATTTCTTGGTCGAATTGGCCGTGAAGTATCTGTACATCTTTTCCTTCATCGTTCGATTCCAACGTTCCACCACGCTGGCTTTCTCTTCGTTTTCGATCGAGTAGAGGTCTACCAATCGACGAACGTCCTTGTTGTAGAATTCCTTACCCTTATCCACCCACAATTTACTCGGTTTTCGAGAAGATGAGTCGAACACGCTCTTCAGAGCCTCGGCGACGCAAGGTCCCGATTTATCCTTCAAAGCTCTGATCCAACCATATTTGGAAAACACGTCGATGACCGTCAATAGATATTTGACGCCCTCGTTCCACCTCGAAAACGATTTCATGTCGACCAAGTCGGCAGACCAAATATCATCCAGACCCTTCATGAACACCCTTCTCTTTCGAAATTTACGCACTATGGGTTTGTGTAACTCCTCGGCCAATTCGCTCGTCAATAATCGTTTCTTCTTCTTTTCAGATGCGCTTTTTTTTTTTTGAACGCCCCATTCGAATCGACGTTTCGCACCGATCAGATTGCCGACCAGCGAACGTTCCATCTTCTCTCTCCTGGTCGGATTCGATATGCCTCTCAATTTCCCCAACATGTTTTTATCGCAGACGTCATTGCGAGTCTTGGTGTCGGGATGTCCGGCGTAGCACAGATCATGATCATACGTGGCCGCATCCACCCTATTCACAGGTTTGCTCCAAGATTTGGGTGTCAGATCGGCGTTGAGTCTCTTGTTCAATTTCGTTCCGGGTCCAGTGAAACTGTGACCGGGCAGATGCATTTCGAAAGGTAGATTATTGATCATTTTATTCACGATGCCTTTACCTTTGCTCGCGTTCTTTTTTTATGACGAATCGTGTCTTGACAGAACCACACACGTCACAAATTCCGCGAAGCATCTGTCTGTCGTTTTTAGTTCACACTTCTCTAGAATTACTCGTCTCGGTAACTCTCTTACACTTTACGCAATACATTTTTTTAAGAGTTATTTAAATTAATTTCGTTTTTTTTATTTTATATATAAATTTAATTTTTTTTAAAAATTCTGTTCTTATTATATATTTTTTTTTTTTTTTCAATCGCTGCTCTTGAGTTCTATCATCTTACTGAATTCCTCCCTGGCCTCTTTCCTCCCCTTTTCCATGAGATAATCCTTCATCTCTTCCTTGATGATCTGACGAGTCTTGATTCTCACGGCTTCTTTCATGGCATCGTATTTCGTTTTCTCGCCCAATATCGCGAAGTATTCTCCGTCCGATATCCTACCATCTTTCAACGCCATCGAGATCATTTCGGATATCGTGTCGATCTTGGAGTCGGCCAAGACGCGAATCTTGTCGTGTTTCCTCGCCTTCAGATATAATTTCCTACTCAAAAAGTTTCCGAGCGTGCTAAACAATCCGGCGGCGAGGGCCACTCCTTCTATGGTCAACACGATCAGAATGCCGACCGCAGTCGACAAAAATCCGATGCCGGCCGCGTGTAAACCCAAGGAAATCGTGATGAGTGTCGTGTCGATCGCGTTGACGAATGTCACGAAACACGAATACTTCTTCTTGAGGGAACGACGAGAATCTCTCTCTCGAGTTAGATACTCTTGGATTCTATTGATTTGATCGATGCGATACCTCTCTCCTCTTTCTTTTTCTTCTAGCGACGGTGCCGTCGGCAAAACGTCGATCGGCTTCTCGTCCTCGTCGTCCACTAACGTCGGATACAATTTATTTCTGGTTCTCATTTTTGTATTTTTTTTTTCTTTCTAGTATTAGATAAAAAATTTTTTATGTGTGTATTTATTTTTATTTTCTATTCTCCCTTATTTTATATCAACGAAAAAAAACTTAGACGTATGCTTCATTCAGCAATAATTTCTTGATGCATCCCTTATCTTCTAAAGTCAGACTTCTACGCGCCAATTTCAGTTCTTCCGAAACTGTGGGCTTGTCTTGATTCTTACAGAAGACTAATCTCTTCCAAAACGTGATCACATCGTCGAATCTAACGCGTTCGAACGCCGGTTCGAAATACATGACGACCATATCTTCCCTTTCCATCGTCAGACACGAATGATTCTCGTGATCGAAGTCTAGATGATCCCGACATCCGACGCATCGTTCTAACAAGATGGAACGTAGTTCATCGTTCACGCAGATTGCGTATGCTCTCATCAGCATGTTTAAAAGAATCCTCGCTCTAATAGTCTGGGAAGCGCACATGATTTACGTATTTTTTTTTATTATTATCTATTCGATTTGATATA
Source organism: Pictodentalium vernedei (assembly GCA_031216915.1). Classification (NCBI taxonomy): domain Eukaryota; kingdom Metazoa; phylum Mollusca; class Scaphopoda; order Dentaliida; family Dentaliidae; genus Pictodentalium; species Pictodentalium vernedei. The sequence goes on along the minus strand of CM062289.1, from coordinate 145,723,625 downwards.
TTTATTTTTCTAAATAACTATTATTTATATATATTTTTTTCTCTCCTATATATATCGATCACCTTTATTTATTTTCTAGGATATTCCCCCACCCCACGACGAGGGGAGATAACTCTGTATGATCGAGTTTATGAGAATCGAGCGATCCGATCGGTCGATTGGCGGAGAATCGAGCGATCCGATCGCTCGATTAGCTGAGTTTGGGAATTCCCATAGTGGGAAATTCCCCTAATGACGTCATAAATGGGAAAAACCCACCGCCTCAAAACAATTGCGGGTTCTGGACCACTGGTCTAGAATCCGCAGACCGTTTTTTTGATGATAGTTCAGAATTTTTTGCTCGCGTTCACCAACGATGGATCGATGGTCTGATCTGCGATGGGAACGTCGACAAAAATTTTTAAAGTAAAAGATAAAAGTGAAGATGTACAATTTCACCTTTTTTTTTGAAAAACGCGCGTTCACCACGAGTATTTGAACGTTAAAAGTGCGATCTAGGAGTCACAAAAAAACATGGGTGATTCAAGATCACTGTACATTTTTGTGAACAAGCGTGCGATTTAACACTGAATTCCACGTTGGTGAACGCATCGTGTACGTATGTTGTACACGTACATGTACAAAGTGATAGTAAATCCGCAATATATACCTACTGTCATTCAGTGCAAGACCATACGGTAGTTGTGAAAATTTGAAATTTAAACTGAAATTTGATGTGGCAACATATATTTTTTTCCAGTTTAATTTTTTCAAGAGATGGTGTACTTTGTAAATGTATAGGTATTTTTTTTCAAAACAACTTGGTGTGTTGTACAGAGAGTGGAAGGTTAACACTGTGGTCAATGGGATTTATTTAGTGGTTCATAACCTAAAGTAATTCAGACTGTCATCAGCTGTTTACACGCATGCGCATTTAGGGGAGTAGAAATAGTTCAATATGGATAGTGTGTATGTTATTCTATACAGCTCTACATGTAGTTTGTTCTGTGTAGTTACATTTGGTAATGTTACAAACCCGTCCTAAAGTAACTGACTAACAAAAATAATCGCATTTTGTACATGTCAACATTGCCATGACGAGAATAAAAAGATTATACTGGACGTACCACAGGTACTCGGCACAAGCTCGGAAATCGAAAGAAAAATGATATTTGATACCATTTTGAATCTATGCTGACGTGCCCCTGTAATGGTATATAAATATTAACAAGGTACACAACTCGCTTTTCGAAAACGATAGCACACATCTTCGTTATACCCCCTCAAATTTGAGTCACACAACGTATCCAACAGTATCCGGTATCAGTGGAAAGGGGAATGAATAAGCGTTACAGTGGTGTATTACACGACCGTTGGGTGTTCTTAGGTTGTTCATGATAACTGGGAGAAGTCGCAGAAATGGCCGAAAAACATTTAGTCGGACAAGAAAGTGCACAGTGAAATGAGGTTTACGAGCGACAATTATCCGATTTATTATAAATAATTCGAGGTCCCATTGTATATGGAGGGCAGATTCAAATATTAACCGTATACCTTTATCAATTACTAATCTCGGATCCACATTTATTAATTTCTGGAGTTCACATTTACCGTTTATACACTTTTTAGCCGTAACTTTGACATCTTTTCCCAAGTTGACCTGAGTGGACGGCGTCCTTAGATACGCGACTTGCGCAAAACCTTTCCCCATTCTCCCATTGGCTTATTTTCATCGATGATTTTCTCGGCATAAATAGTAGCCAATGGGATATCATTGTGCTTCTATGGATGCCGCTAGCTTCTTTTAATACCAAGGGAACGTTAAACAAATGTATAAACGGCAAATGTGGAATGCCTGCCTGCCTGCCTGTCTCCGTCTCCTCTCCCCCCCCCTCTCTCTCTCTCTCTCTCTCTCTCTCTCTCTCCGGACAGTGTCTTGCTGTTCTGTGTAATTCTGCATGTAGTTTGTTTTGTGCAGTTCCGTTTGGTAATGTAACAAACACACCCGAAAGTAATTGGATAACAGAAATAATGGCATATTGTCCATGTCTACATTATCATGATGACAATAAAAATGTTGTACTGGGGGACACATACATCCTATACGTGTCTTTGGTTTGGGACAGGCACTCGCCTATTGGTTATTTATTTTTTTATTTATTGGAGTTCAACAACACATTTGACAGCCAGGGTCACCTCGTGTCGGACAGTTCTACGGGTGGAGGAACCGAGAAACGGCGAGCAACTGTCACACTTGCCAACGTACTAACTCCACACAAGCAGGGTTAGCATTGGTTGAAGACAGGTGCACCGTCGATGTGCATTACGCCATTGTACGTAGCGTCACAGTGCCCCCACGTTAGCAATCAGGATCATGTTCCTTACCCATGCAAGAACAGAACGCAGTTACCCCTAGCGGCGACCGAGCCGTGGACCTGTCGGTTTGAAGTTCAATGTCGTAACCACTGAACCACCGCGCTCCCGGCTATTATTGGTTACCCCGTGTCTGATCACGACGGCCTCATGGGATACGGCTGGCTTCGGGTAGGTAAAAACCCGTACCACGTGATCAGACACGGGGTAACGAATTTATCTATTGACTTTCCGTTTTAGAAGTACAATCTATTTCATGTGTGAACACACACAGCATGAGATCTTTTATCTTCCATTGTTGAGCCATACAGGTTTCTGTGGAATTTTTGTGCAAAAGAGTTTTTGTGAAAATATGCCGATATGACTAGTATAAAAAAATTATTGTGTATGGACAATTTGTAGATTTCGGAACGAGGCTTCCACTGGGGATGGGAAATTTGTCAGTGGCTGGGCGGACGTATCGTGGGTTTAAATGAATATGGTCTCATACCATGTATCTATCAACCAATCAAATCAAAAAAATTCACTTTAGTCAACAGATAATGGTTAGTATACATAACCCTGAAGATAAAATCCTGCCGGATTTGTCAAAGTATGATCGGAATGGCTCTACACTGCATATATTATAGATTTCAGGGATCTATGAAATTTCGTATAGGAACTGGGAACTATATAAGTTTTATAAGTTTTTGCTTAGGAACCGGAGTCTCAATACACCAGCCCATTATACACACAGTATACATCTTTAATAAACTACTGCATATGCATTAAACATAAAGAAATGCGGAAATAAGTTAAAACGCAGATATAGGCGCATATGGGGTGGGTATGTGCAGTAGATAAATCACTACGACTGCCAATTTTGAATTGAGTTGACCCCATCAGTTATTTATTTATTTATTTATTTATTTATTTATTTATTTATTTATTTATTTATTTATTTATTAGGATTTAACGGCACTTTCACCAACCAGGGTCATGTCGTGTCGGACAGTTTTACGGGTGGAGGGAGAGCCTGAGAATCCGGAGAGAACCATCGCGCAGCGATTTGGGGTATCTGCACGTCCGCGGTTAACTTTCAGAATATAATATTTGGCATCCGGGGATGTGTATATTTGGTTATGTGCATGTATAACACATGCGTGTGGCTCAGATGTGACATATTACCGGTTATGTGGAGATAATTTTTTTTCAGCGAAAATTTGATTTTTCAGGCGTGCAGCAGTGCTTCCAGAATTCTTGTTTAGACCTACTTAGCATGTACCGGGCTTAAAACTGATCATGCTGGAAACGACACGGACCGCCATCTGCATGACACCCCCAAAAGCGTCACAAATCCCTCCCCCCCCCCCAATGCATTTTCAGAAGGAATTCTTCAATTAATAAATGTAATTGTTATGGTACGAGGTTTCCCACTAAAATCTGATTCCACCTACGCCATCAAGGAATGCCTTCTCCGAAGGCATTCCCAAGGCACAGCTTGGAAAAGGCATGCAATTGTTCTGTCGTCCAATAACATGTCATGTATTCCAACTACATATCAAGGCTTGCTTCTCTAAAGGTATTCCGAAAGCATGCCTTGCTTGATAAGTACATGTAATTGTCGCCAATCAGGGCTTCACAGCCCGTTGGACAAATTGTCCTCTCGCTTTCTACGCACCTCCACCAGCTTCCACGCGGTCCCTAAAATGCATTGCTAAACTCATGCGCTATGCCACAGTAATGCCTCAGCAGACGGCTGACTGACAATTGAAATTCTTCACAATTTCGATGTCCGATCAACCGATTTTCCTTGAATCTGCGATAAAAACTTGTTTATTCTACTTTTCAGTAACAGCAGTAAGCTGAGACTCGAAAGCAATGTTGAAACCCATTCGCGGCAGACTTAACAGAGCCATTTCGAGTTCGCCACATCGATGCGCCCTTAACGATTTATTAAAAGTTGAAATAGGGACTCTCCCAGATAGGTGGCAGATGCACAAACAGGCTAGCAGCGGTTGGGTGCAAGTGCATCATCAGTAAGCCTTAGTACACATCACCAGACATGGACAATCAGGATGAAGTGTCTTGACCAAGGACACAACACCAACTCAGTTACCGCTGGTCAAGTTCGAACCAAGTTTATGTATCGGTGAGGTACATACATAGGCATACGCCTGGGTACCAAACCCTTCCATGATGAATAAAATATTGCTTATAAAAAAAGTTCGAAACATGGACTTTTCGTGTTTGTTGTGCAGCGAGGCTTACATTCATGGAATCACAACATGTAGAAAGTACAAAATAGGACGCAAATTTGATATTTGTTACTTTACCGCAAGGCTCGAAACGCTCTCTTTGCATTTTGTGTTTAAGTCGTAACCCTTTACCCAAAGTAACGGTCGAAAAATCGCTAATTAATTTTCATTATTTTTTTCATTTTTTTCTCAAAACATAGGTTATGACCCCTCTAGTCGATCTCGTTCCAATGAGAAGTCATAACCTATATTTTTTAGACAAAAAATGAAAAAAAATAGTTATTCAAGAATTTTGTTTACAAGTGTCGTCTTCTTTTCATGTTAGGTAAAGGGTTAACCCGCTTAGTATTGTAGCGGCCGAGCTTCAGGCCTGTTCCTGCGCTCCGGCGGCGCTTCGCCCTGAGTTATTTTAATTGTGTGAGCGGTAGGGCTAGCCTCGTTCTGGGAGCTCTGCTTTCAATGGTCGGCCTCGCTTTGGTTTGCGCCCTAGTCTATATACAAGCGTGTTTTAGCGCAGGTAAAGAGGATAAGCAGAAGGGATTGTTAAGATTAATTAATGGATAGCTTAGCGGCGTATTGCGGGAGTGGGCCTCTGGGTGGCGCAAACCACAGCAAGGCGGACCAGTGCTAGTGGAAATCATTCTCAGGAATTAGGCGTAACGGCGCGGGTGGCGCCGCACTGTCACTCAAGTCACAGCCTGGGGGAACTTCATCTTTAGATATTGAAGAATAAACCAAGTTATACTTAAGAGATTGTTGCGTTACTACTTGAGATAATCAAACAGCCGACTGCAGTATATCTCTCTCACAGACAGAGGGAGAGTAAAGAACCTACCGTGATAGCGGACTCAGCGCAGAGCTAGCGGCTTACACTCTACCATTTTAATTGAGCGATGGGGTCAACACTTTACACACGAAGAAGTTTGGTGGCAGCGGTAAGATATGTGAAGGAAGCAAGATGTCGCTTATAATGAGCAGCAAGGAATTCAACGAGCGGCGTGCGGCGATGATTACGCCGCCCATGACAGCGGCAAAAGAGAGGGATGTGGACAGCGCCAAGTTGCTGGCGCCACCGCCATCAGAGAATACAGATTCGTCGGTGAACAGGTCGACACCGTTTACCTAAAGCTTTGGTGCTAGAGAAGGGAGTTTGTTTGGGCCACTTATCTCGTCATCCACGGATAACCCTTGGGATAACGTGCCAGGATTGAAAGCATTGAATTTTTCACAGAACGTTGGTCCGTCTGAGAATGATCGAGATGAGACCAAGCGCATTTCAATAAGAGGGGCGGCGTCGAATGAGGTTGGAATCACAGAGGCGCTGTGCGACGATCCAGAGGAACGTGGGTCGGAGACAAAGCAAAGAAGTATAGGAAGCCGGCAACGAGATGATGAAAAAGCATCGTTAAGGGCTGAAACGGTCATTGGTGACGGAGATGAAGGAGTTTGTAACATCTTTGTTCCAACAGGAGGTGGAGCGGCGAGAGATGTTGGAAGGCGAACTGGCAGCACCAGTGAAGAAAAGAATGGACCCAGATCCCCGGTGGCAGAAGCAGACGACAGGAGAAAGCCTCCTGGTTGATGGCGGCGCTAAAGACAAGCCTTTGTGCAGCGGCGCTACAAATTCAGAGTTTGGCGGCCCCATAGAAGATAAGTTGAAATCGAATCGGCGGTTCCTAAAACGGTGGCAACAGATGGAGAGGGTATTAGGAATCCAGAAAGTGGAAGAAGACTTATTACAAGCCACATACATTTGATGGTTCTGTGCCACGGAAAGGGTACTTGTTTCATTTTGAATATTGTACCAAATTGAATGGATGGGAAGATGGGTAGAAGGGAGCGTACTTGACTGTCAGCCTAAGAGGAGCGGCCCAGCAGATTTTGACGAACACGACAGAATCAGCGGGAAGTGTGGCCTATGATGTTCTGAAAGCGGCGCCTGAAAGAAGATACACACATCGGAATGCGATAGACCTGTATAAATCATAATTTAAGTCCAGAATGAGAAGAAAAGGTGAATCTTTGCCGAAATTAAGTCAGGCGCTGAGACGGTTGTCCCAGACGGCATATTCCAGTGCCCCAGAGGAGACGTTAAACACCTTAGACAAAGATCAGTTTCTAGAGACCTTGGAGGATCGTGAACTGAGGTTTCAGGTTTGGCAGAGGAAGCCAGCGGCACTTGAAGAGGCAGTGCAGGTGGCGGTTGAGCATGAAGCATTTTAAAATTTTTTTCCTGCCTCCAATGTTGTCACTATAGGGACAAAAATGTCACTATAGGGACAAAACCCTATGGAGAATCCTATGTTAATTTTGTCCCTATAGTGTCAGCATTGGGGTATGGGGAAATCAGTGTTAAGTGCTTGTCCCTATAGTGTCAGCTATGGGGTAGAGGCCCCCCAATGACTTTATACTGACAGGCTTAGGTGGGTTTGTCTTCCATACACTTTATATACTGGCAAAATGTTCTGCTTGTTTAAAACGTACTACCTAATATACATCGCTCGACTGGTGAAGTTTTTTTCTATTTATTACTGGAAGACACGACATATAAAAACACTGTCAGATTTCGTCTGGGTGTTTTTTACACGCGAATGTCTTATAAATCCGATGTGAATGTGTGTCTTGCAGTCAATTTGTAATACAACACTCCACTACTCAGAGAAAAACATATCTCTCATTGCGGTTGAAAATATTCTACAAATAGCTCATGTAAGAGATACATTTTTTTTCAAACACATTTGCTAACTAAATGCAACTGTGGATAAACTCCTTCACGGACTGATTGTTTTCAATACTTTTTCAAAACTGCTTTAAGCTGAATTCAACAATTCACCGTTAGATATTACAGTGACATTAACCCGGAGAAACAATTTCATTTTTACACTACAAAACAGTGAATGTTTTGCAGTGTAAACTGTTTTACCGCCAAAAAAAAAAAGAATAGCTTTTCCTTTTTAACCAAACTGAAAAGAAAAAGCTATTCTCTCTTATGCCTGTATTAAATTCGTAACAGATGTTGATACGAATTCAGCAAAAGAAGGCACAATTCTGAGATATCGTTCTGAAACAAACCTTAACCACATTGAAAAACCATACTTCGCACTCCTCAGATGTTTTTTTGCTACACAATGTCAGTCTTTCCCTCTACTAGCTTTTTAGAACACAGAAGGCTGTTTGTACAGACGGAGATAAAAACCAATTTAAAAATGCATTTTCCATGAAAGCTGATTCAGCTAACATTCACAGTGGCGGTATTTACCCATTACAATTTAAATACCAGATTTAATTTGTGGAGGGAAAATATCGCCAGTGTGAAAAAAACGACATTATTGTCGCTTCAGGCGGAACAGTTGAGGTTTTTTCTCCACTGTTCAGCGACAATAATGCAATTTAAATATACACACTGACTGGAGAAAATTTCAAACTATCAGCGGGATATTAATTGATGCGTGTGCTGGAAAAAACAGATGTATTTGATCTAAAGAGAAAAATCGATTTTTTTACAATCTGACTTGCTGCTGAAAAAGATAGAGTTCTTCCCCTTCCACCGAAAAATGTTTGATTCACTTGCCATTTTGCAAGTAAAACAGAATTTATTTACCACAGTAAAACAAATACTGCCTTACTTCCTGCCTCCCCACAGAGGCTTACTCTGAGAGTGTAAAAAGGGGGTTTATGTTATTTGCAGTAGCAGGGGGAAAATATTTCGGCCACAACACTCAATGATTCTCCATTGAGTGTTGTGGTCGAAATATTTCTATTCACCAGCTAAAAAGGTTGTTTTTATTTCAACTCTTACGCTTCCACTGGGTAATATTTTGAAAAAAACATGGGTAGGGTGCTGTTTTTTTTGCGTTGGTTTGTGCATAAAGTTACTCTTTTTAAGATGTTGTTGGCCTTTAAAAGGCCGGGGTTTTTTTCTCTGATCCACTGACAGGGTGGTGAATTACTCAGGCAGTACTTTTCCGTATCGTCCCTGACCACTTGCTATTATCCCTAGTCTCATCCGTATAGGATGAGGGGTTTGCACAATCTCGTCTCCCGCATCTTCTAATTTCTTCACCTTTATCCTCTGCTGTGTGGTGGCAGCTTTTCGTTTTAGTCCTCCCCGTTTCTTATTTTCTTCTTTGGGTTCCAGCATCTGAAACTCCACAGGGATGTTTATTTTCTCTGGCATGAAATGAAGTGTTGAAAATGGTGGCTGTTTCTGGCTCTTCAGTTCATCTAATCTGTCCATAATCTTGTCTAAAAGGGAAAGAATTTTCCCCCGCTCCGGCTCATCTGTTTGCGTGCCTACTTCTTTCGTGGGTAGATCGGTAGGAAGGAAATCAAAATATTTCCAATGGCCTGCATCCATTGCCCGCAGATCTTCAAAATTGATGGTGGCGAGTTCAGACATCTTTGTCAGTGAAATGATAAAGTCAAGAGAATTTGCCACTAATTTTTACTCTTAGGACTTGTTTTCCCTCCTTTTCATTTGGGGGGAACTTTGGCTTCAAAAAATAACCAATGGTAAAAAAACCCGCCTAAAATCAACCAATCTCAAGAGAAGGCGGCAGAATTGCTCATTTTTTCACAATAAACATTTCTGGCGGATTTTTTCATTCAGGAAGTTTTAGCTCCAAAAATATCCAATGGTAAAAAAAACCGCCTAAAATCAACCAATCTCAAGAAATGGCTGTAGAATTGCTCATTTTTCACAATGAACATTTCTGGCGCATTTTCCTTCTGTTGAATTACTATAAATACACCTGGGAAGCGCATAAAGCCACATTTGTGTTATTGTCAGCCATGAAACTTGAAACATCGGTCGAAATAGAATTTCCACCACAAGATTATAGGTGTAAGGGGAAAACAATGATCACGCTGTTTTCCCAAGAAAATAATCTCTGGCAAATAAGCAAGACGGTCCGAGGCTAGAGATGCCTTTGAATTATTTCTCAAAAGCTTAATATTTAGTAGTTGCTGTTATACCGTTTCCAGATGTGGTGAATTACAAAATACCCCCTATTCAGACACACCATGGTGCCAAACTTTTGTTATACAATGCACATCACCATATTCATTCATTCATTTTTAAAAAAGTGTCTAGTCTCATATTTTAGTTATTTTCTATGTGTTTTAATATAGAATCAAGGACAAATAATTGGATTTTTTCCCAATTATTTGTACGCCGTGTTTTGGTGGTTCACGATCAGTGATTGTATAATCCGCCGACCCCCCCCCCCCCCCCCCCCACCAAGGAAAGTGAAAAAATTATTTGATTTTTGAGGGAAATTTAGTGATATATCCTGTTACCTGAAATGACGCTCTGAGTAAAAAATCTATGGCGTCTGTAAATTTTTTTCGAGTGGAGTGACAGTTATGGATAAGACTTTCCTCTGTTGGAGACCACGTCACTGCTGACTGCCACGTTAGAGGGAAGGAATATCACTGAAGAAGTCTTTCACACGCTTTTTTCCCACTGGTTAGATTCAGGTGGGAGAAAAATTGAAATGAAAAAAGTTAAACAAATTTTGGTTTGAATACATTTTCTGAATGTTGTTTCTGAATAAGAAAATGGTTTTCAGCGAAAGTATAAATAGGCGGGGTGGGGGAGGGATGGTTCACACATGCTTTGGAGCTAACAAGACTGAAAGACGTGATTTTGATCTCCTCTGACGAATAAAAAAAGATGAAGCGGTCATTAGTAGACTACAGTGATCAGATGATAGCGATATAGAAGATTTTGTAAGCAGCAAAAAAAAAAAAAAAAACAGAGGTTGACTGCTAAGAATACAAACTCCATACGGAGATTGTATTCTATTCACCCTAAGTTATTGCGGCAATCCAGAAAATTTCACTCAGAATCCCATGTATGCAAAGTGACTTTGAATCAATTCGATGTCAAAAATCCACTCGAGTTTCTAACTGAAATGTTTCAATCAATGGTGGAAGATATAAAAAAGGAATGTGGTATACAAGACAACGACCCCATGAGGATATCCATCCACCATCCAGGTCTTGAGGTAGGTATTTTTATTCCTTTTACAAAGGCTATGGGGGTAAATGGTAAAACAGTGTTAGATGAAATTGAAAAAGTTATTCAATCAAATGAGAATTTTACTATCCATGATGGTAAATTATCTTTAGAAATAACACACACTTCACTACCACATGGGTCGGGGCGAAATGCGCCCATTTCATTTGCATCTGTTGGCAAACTGGTTGGAAATAAGAAAAGTATTATTGAAATTAAAAATGTCAATGATTCTATGTGTTTTGCACGTGCCATTGTAGTGGGAAAATGCCATGTTGATAAAGATAATTCAGAACTTTGGGAGAAAAAATGGGACAAAATAAAAAGATCCAACAGACCGTCACAAGAAAATGAGGCAAAGGCGTTAATGGAGAAAGCAGGTGTTGATTATAATAAACCTTGTGGATATGAAGAATATTGTAAAATTCAAGGCGTACTCTCCCCAGAGTATGTAATTAAAATCCACCCACAATTTGCAAAAGAAACGTTTTTATACGAACCACCCCAAACTACAAAAGAGAGTAAAGTTATGCATATCTATCACCATGACCGTCATTTCGACACCATCACAAAAATCGCAGGGTTTTTAGGGTGTGTTTACTATTGTGAATATTGCAATGTAGGCTATAATAACAGAGAACGTCATAGATGCCCGAAAGGATGTGTTTGCTATTCCCCACTGCCATGTACGCCTGCACATTCTGTTCATTGTTACACATGTAATAGAGACTTTGTAAGTTCATCTTGTTACAGAAATCACACAACTCTATTACAGAACCAAGAAAAATCAATCTGTCAATTAGTGAAGAAATGTCTATCATGTAAAATGCACATATATCCAGGGAGCGGAACACACATCTGCAATGGCTTCAAGATATTGCCATCAATTAGTCAAAAGCGAACATTATTGTTTCATTCCAAAATACAAACCACCCAAGAAAGACAAAATGCCGAAAGTACCCTTTGTGTTTTATGATTTTGAAACAACTCAAGACTCAGGTCTCCATACCCCCAAATTACTGTGTTGCACCCCGTGCATGTGGGGAATGTATTTGCAAGCCTATAGATCAAGAATGTATTTTCTGTGACAAAGTTGGAAGAAGAGAATATATTTTTAAAGGAGAATCTACTTTGAGTGATTTTTGCAATTGGCTTTTCAGTAAAGAACATGACGGGGTAACAGCAATTGCTCACAATTCAAGAGGGTTCGATGCACAATTTATCTTAAGACATCTCATTGAAACTGCTACATCAAAACCCGATGTCATCATGAATGGAAACAAAATTATTTCTCTGAAAGCTTGTGGTGTTAGACTCATCGATTCATTGAGTTTCCTTTCTATGAGATTGGCACAATTCCCTAAAACATTTGGTTTAAGTGAACTTGCAAAAGGTTATTTTCCTCATCTGGCAAACACAAAATCATATCAAAAATTACATTGGCCCATATTTAGATGCAAAATTATACATGCCTGATTCTATGTCCCCTTCAGGCAGAGAAGAATTCATTAAATGGTACAATCAAAAATTTACTAGTAACGCCACTTTCAATTTTGCCCAAGAAATGGACATGTACTGTAAATCTGATGTAGACATCCTCCGTAGAGGGTGCGGGGAGTTCAGAAAAAAAATTATTGAATGTGATGGGATAGATCCTTTCAGGGAAGCTGTGACTTTAGCTGATGCCTGTAATAAAGCTTGGCGGAAAAATTCAATGCCAGAAAACACAGTTGCCATCATTTCAGACATAGGATATCCCACTGCTGTTCGATACTCCTTGAAAGCCATTAGATTCTTACAGCTACTAGCACAAAAAAGGCATACACATTCAACATGCACTAAATGGTGGGGAAACTAGAATTGGAAATTATCATGTAGATGGTTTTCACGAAGAGACAAACACAATCTATGAATTTTATGGATGTATGTGGCATGGACTTGCTATCCTGACAGATTCGAGAAAAATGCCATCAATTCATAATTCTATCAATCTCTGTACAACAAAACCCAAGATCGCATAAAACATTTCAAATCATTGGGGTATAATATAAGAGGAATATGGGAACACAAATTTGATCATCTATGCAAAACGGAGCCAGATGTTCGAGCTTCTATAGATACATTTTTTCCACACATGGATCCCATTCAGCCACGTGAGGCATTGTTTGGCGGGAGAACAAATGCCATTAAATTACATTACAAAATTGATGAGAATACAGACACAGAAATTAAATACATAGACATTTGTTCACTCTACCCATATGTCAATAAACACAGAGAATATCCAGTCTCTCATCCAGTTATTCTTACAAAGGAAAATATAGACACTAACAAAATAAGGCAATACAGAGGTCTCCTTAAATGTAAAGTTTTACCACCTCAAACTCTTTTTCTGCCAGTTCTCCCCATTCATTGCAATAAGAAAATGACATTCACACTTTGTAAAATGTGTGCAGAACACGAATTAGATCAGTGTAAACACACACCAGAACAACGTGCGATAGTGGGTACATGGACATCTGTAGAACTTAGCAAGCATTGGATTTGGGGTACACTCTTCTTGACACTTATCAGATTTGGCATTGGGATGAATGGTCTTCAGAGATTTACAAACATTATGTGAACAAATATTTAAAAATGAAACAAGAAGCTAGTGGGTTTCCAGATTGGGTGAAAACAGAAACAGACAAAAAAAAATTTAAAAACGATTATGCGCAGATTGAAAATATCTATTTAGAAAAAGTTGAAAAAAAAACCAGGAAAAAGATCATTTGCCAAAACCATGTTAAATTGTCTCTGGGGGAAAAATGCACAAAACAATATAAAAACCAAAACAAAATACATAAATAAACCATCAGAATATTTTGAAATAATACAGAACAAAAACAAAATTGTGAAGAATGTGGAATTTTTTGACCATGATCAGTTTGTTTTAGTAAACTATATTGACACTGCGGATGTTTTCACACCACACAGTTCAGCCAATGTTGTCGTAGCTTCATTTGTCACAGCCTTTGCACGTATGGAATTATACAAAGTTTTAGAACAATTAGGAACGCGAGTTTTATATTTTGACACAGACAGTTGTATCTACATACATAAACCATCACTTTGGAATCCAGAAATTGTAAATAGTAGATTAGGGCAGTGGACAGATGAACACCCAAGGGCAAAAATCACAGAGTTTGTAGGTTTAGGTCCGAAAAATTATGGATACAAATATATTAAAGATGGAGAAATACATACCACATGTAAAGTTAAGGGTATCACATTAGATTACATGACATCACAAAAAGTCAATTTTGAAAGCATGATTGAGTGTGCACGAGACAGAGAGAATTACAAATTAAACATTGAATATACACATGGAATTAAACGTAACAAAGATAGACAAGTCACAAGTGAAGCACAAACCAAAACATTCAGACCTGTTTACACAAAACGTTTTGTTGTCGGTAAATATGACACACTCCCCAATGGGTATAAGATATAAATATTCGTCACAAAAACTTATTTCGACTTTGAACAGGGAGGAGGGAAGATGTCTCTACCACTTAATCCTACATATCCTATATACTTATCAGAGTTAAGAAGACTTTCGAGTTTTAGTATGACTACAAATCCTATTTTACAATCTAAGAAAGAAAATTTAGTTAAAGCTGGGTTTTTCTATGTAGGAGATGGTAAAGTAAAATGTTTTGTATGTGGACAAGGTTTACATAATTGGGAAGAAAAGGACATTCCTTTACAAGAACATGTTAAGTGGTCACCAAATTGTTCTTATATTCAATTGATAAGAAATTGTCAATTATATAAACCACCCACATGTATGCAAACACCTCCAGATAAAATATTATCAGTAATGGATTATGGATTCACTTTAAATCAAATATTTTCAACAATGAAAAAATATGACAAGTGTCTAGATGATTTTCCAGATTCTATATCTTTATTTGCACTCATGGCACTAGATGACCAAAGAACAACATTTAGTACCATATTTGCAAGAAAAGCTTCACGACAAATCAAAACTAAGTTAAGTGATTTATTTATTGACGGTCCAGAAAAGGATTTTCCTGACTCTTCTGATACACAAAGCACATGGTGTAATGTAATATCTGATGCACAAAGTACATCAGAACAGACAAAAGAATCATCGGTTTGATTTCAACCATGGAACCAGTAAGACATATCTTAGAAAACAAGATCACACGTAAGGCATTATTATATGCATTTCAAATGATCACTCCTGGCTATCTAACAATAACAAAAGATTTCATTCAAAATCAATTAGAAAACGATGGAATGTATAGGGAATTTTATAATGCATTACAAATCATGAATGCTTTTTACAAAGATAATGTAGAAAATATTTGGACAAGAGTTATGTGGGATTTTATTATTTATGATGAACAAATCATGAATTATTTATATAGACAATGTATGCCACAAATAGATCAGAGTTCTTCAGAAACTTTATTTGAATTAAAAGCGCCCTTAAAAAGAAAACCCACTCACAGAAATGAAGAAGCTATGGACATAGAAAGTATATAAGTTAGTGTTTTGACAACACTTTCTCACAGAAAATAATGGGATCAAGTGAATGTTTATTGTTTCAACACCCTTGTAATATCTTTATTTCAGGGCCTAGTGGTTCAGAATAACTCTTAAAAAGAAAAAAAATAAAGTTAGCGATACAGTAAGTATTAACAAAAGCAAACATACATTTGAAAAAGGGGTATTTACCAAATTGGACAAAAGAATTATTTAAAATCACCCATGTAAAACATACACACCCAACCACTTATACACTTGAAGATATGGGTGGTGAAAATATACAGGGGACATTTTATCCACAAGAAATTCAAAGTGTAAAAGATGATAAAAAATATATCATTGATTCGGTTCTTGTACAAAGTCCTAGACGTTTTGGTAAGAAACTCATCAAGGAACTTAAAGTACATTGGGGAGGGAATCCAACACACTTCTCTAACAACTGTAAAATACCCCTGCAGTTCGCACATACCCACTACCATCCACTGGCCGACCACCACCATACCTCATATCACCTTGTCTGTATGCCTCTGTATGTATCCAAAGGTACGAAACGCCCTAGTAAAAAAATATCTGCGGGAAGCTCATAGTCTGATAAGCAATAAGGGATGTAGATGGAGAAGCAATCAGTCCGGAGGCATGCAAGGCAGGTCGCCAGGCGACCTGGTAGGTAGGTGGACAGGGGGTGAGGATGACAGACAGTCATGCAAGCTGGTTGGCATGCAAGGATACACTCAAGAAAGTGGGAAGGCTAGGAGGCAGGCAGTCAGGCTGGTAGGCACATGGGTTGCTAGACAGTGAGCGGGGCAGGGTAACATGCCAGGATCAGCATACCAGGTATGCCGGCTGGCAGATGGGGTGAAAGCCAAAACAGACAGACAGGCAAACAGTGCAGGATGTCTAACACTGTCAGGCAGACAAGAAGCTCGGCTGATCGGTGTGCGAGTGGGTAGTATGGCTGGAAGGGCAGACAAGAGGTGCATGTAGGATGCCATGTAGGTTAGTAGGCAAATAAGGAATGGCTGTAGTTGAGCAGTAGGTGCTTAATTAGGTAGCAATGTCAGAAAGAATGCGGGGAGACGAGGTCAGATCAGTGTTTTAAGACGGACTAGCAGAGTGGTAGGTAGTATAGAAAGCATGCACAGACTGACATGCAGGCAGACAATGGCAAAAGATGGGGTGACAGGCAGGAAGACTGTATAGCAGATAGGCCTCCTGTCAGACAAGATGGTACCCAATAGACACCCACAAGGCAGGCAGAAAGGTAGGTGGACACCACACACACACACACATACACACACACACACACACAGAGTCTTGTTTTCCCTACATACCGAGGTACCCCATTGTTTGTCCTTTGTGTGGACTAACGGTTTCTACCTCGTTTTGCCGGTACAGTTCTGGGAAAACAACCGAGGTAAAGGGTTTCTTTTGTCTTTTGTACCTCGGTAAGGTGAAACACGCAAACTCTTTTGTCTAGTTACCTCGTCAAGTTGGTAAGACAAACCCACACACACACACACACACACACACACGTCTATGGCATTTTATTTTTGCAAAGTGAAAATTATTTTTTGTTCTAACAAAAAAACTTTTAGTTACTTTTTTTTTGGAGAAAAAAATATAATTTTTTATTTTTTTTATTTTTATTTTATTATTTTTTATTTTTATTTTTTTTATTTTTTATTTATTTTTTTTATTTTTTTTTATTTTTATTTTTATTTTTTTTATTTATTTTTTCCATAAAAAAAATATATTTTTTATTTTTATTTTTATTTTTTTTATTTTATTTTATTTTTTTTTTCCACAAAAATAAAAAATATATTTTTTTTTATGGAAAAAAAAATAAATAAAAAAAATAAAAAATAATATTTTATTTTGTAAAAAGTAAAACAACTGAGGTGGAGACATCTTCCAGGTCTGTGATCAAAGATGGATGTAAGCCTTCTTCAATGTACATTCCTTCCCCTCCTCTTTTTAATGGCCTTCTGTTCACTCCTACACCTATCCACACACCCCTTACTTGGTTTGCCCATTCCCCATGTCTTAACAACGTCTCGGTTAAGCCCATGGCATCAAATTCCTCTGTCTCAATCAATGTAGCATATTCACTTACTTTCCGGTGGAGACAGTGGATGTTGCAACAACCCACATTCAGGGTACCGAGATTCATTGCCTTCCACCTACTAACCCCATTGTTTTCTGATGCTAACCTTGGTAAACTTATTCTGCCCACCTCGCTCTTGCTTCGCCCTACCTGTGTCCACTCTTGCTATACGTGCCTATGGCCTCCCACCCAGCTCCTCTCCAAAAATGGCCCTGCTACCCAAAAAGATGATATACCCCATTACCTGTTTCCCCTATCCTGCTAAGATGCACCCCGTCACGCCCGCGCATGCTAGTGATGCCGCAAAATGTGTCCCAATGGTCGATAAAGGTATTCCCAGCCCAGGTCAACACTGTAGTCCTCCAACTGCTCATTTAGTGCCAAATCCTTGAGTTCCGTTCGGCTTCACCCTCAAGGACTGGAATGTACCCCGATACGACTACTCTTGCATTCCTACTTAGCAGTTTGCCGACTAGACCTCTGTACGTCTCCATCAGACTTACTGACCTTCTCTCCACGATATTGTTGGCCCAACATGGACCACCACTACTGGATCGGATCCTGACCCAGCCACAACACAATACCATCTACCTGGTCCCTCAAATCCTCCACCGTCGTCCCCAGAAAGCACACGACTGTTCAATTCGAATTATCGGGACCACAAAACCATATTGTCATCCCCACGCACAATGCTACTCCCTGCTACAACCAATTTTCCTCTTCTGTCACCAGTTCCTATATCATCTGCACCTCCCCTCGTTTTGCATGTCTCAGGCCGTCTCTTTCTCTTCACACCCCTCCCTACCCCATATGTCCTAGCAACATGAACAACCATCTCACTTCCCTCAATGCCCACCTCACTCTCATCCCTAATTGATGCGAAATAAAAAAAAAACACCTAAAGAAGTAATGATCACTCATGCAAAAGATCTTATGACATCAGTGGGTAAAGCTGCTTTGGGAATAAAAAAGACAGAAACAAGAAGAACCGAAACATGACTCTGTTGTTCGTTCTCAAAGAGTGAAGACACGTAAAAGACAATCTTATTCAAAACGAAATTCAAGACCACTTGATATATTTGATTAAATCATGATGTTACATGGATCTTGCGAGCATTTTTGTAGCGGATTTGATCCAGATAATGTAACACCAACATCAAGTGGTGTCGAAAATATTGGTGAGATTGAGCAATTTCCTATTGCATCTTTAAACAATTCTTCACCAATAGAATTTTTAATTCCGAGACAAACAACCATGTGGTTAGATCTTGCATCATCTACACTTGAGGTTCAATTCAAAATTACAAAGCAAGATGGGAGTGTATTGGAAGATGATACAAATATTACTCCTATCAATAATTTCTTTCACAGTATGTTCAGTAAAATTGATGTTACACTGAACAGTTCTCTGATAACCACCAATAGAGACATGTATCCTTATCGAGCATTTTTTGAAAATCTGTTAAGCTATTCAAAACATGTGAAAAAACACAGCTAGCTGCTAGTGAGATGTGGTATGTAGATACTCCAGGACAGCATGCAGCAACTGCAAACGATTCAAATAACAAAGGTTCGGTTGAACGTCACAAATTAATTGCAAACAGTAAATCTGTACAACTAAGAGGAAAATTGCATTTAGATCTGTTTGTGCAAGAGAAATATTTACCAAATGGTGTTGAAATGAGAGTTAAAATTCATCGTGCTCCGACTAAATTTTGTCTGATTGGTGGTGTAGATGGAAAAATAGAAATTCAAAAAGCCATATTCAGAATACCGGCCTTGGATTTAATTCCTAAATTTGCAAATGATCTGCATGCACAAATAGATCGAACAAATTATAAAATCCCCATTAGACGTACTGAAATTAAAACATTTACCATTGGAAACGGTCTTCGATCAAAAATAGAAGACCATCTGTTTCATAAACAGATGCCAAAACGAATAATTCTTGGCTTAGATTTGAATAAAGATTTAAATGGAGATATTGGTACATCCCCATTTAATTTTCAACATTTCAATTTGAACAAGCTGGAAATCACAGTGGATGGATATTCCATTAAATCACGCCCCTTTGAACCAAATTTCGAAGGTGGACTTTATCTAAATTCATATTTATCATATTTATCATTGTTTGAAGCAATATTTTAATTAAAAATTTAATATATCAATGCAGGATTATGCAAAAGGATATACCCTCTGGGGAATTGATTTGACACCTGATCAATCAAGCAGTGCACCATTAGCTCACCCTATAAAGTCTGGCAACCTTCAATAGATCTTCAGTTTGATGAAGCTCTGGCACAGGTGATCAACGTTGTCATATATGCAGAATTTGATAGTGAAATACAAATCAATAAGTTCAAAGAAGTGATATTTGACTATTAACAATGAGTAAATGTGAACATTGCAAGATGCACAGAGAAATGAGAAGAAGAATACAAATAATGAGGCGAGTGAAGGCAAAAAATGAAAAATTGTTCCTTAAGATTATTTAAAGAAATTGTTGTAAATGAAGTGACAGCTTTGATAAAAGAAGAAGTGAATAAACTGTGTTATGGATGTCAAGGAATACCTGGAGCAAAACATGACTTTTGTATAAGAAGGGATGTAAGAATATGGATTGAAATGTATTTGAAAGACTGTATGGAAAAAGTGTGTATATCAAGTGTACTATATAAACTGCTCGAACAAGCAAAAGAATTTAACATTGAAGGATGTTTTACATATATGAATGTGAACTTTAAAATAAACACACAAGAAGACATTCAAAATTGGGCAGATTTAGTTGAAAAAGAGTGGGGATATTACACACCACTTGTTAAAGAAGAAGAAGAAGTTGATTAAAAAAAGTACAACAGCCCTTTTTTAGGGGTAAGAAGAGATGGACACCACTCAACTACAATATGTTCTTGATAATTCTCCAAGGTTATCATCATTGAATGGAAAAGTGTGTTCAAGAAACTTATTACCAAAACAAAAGCATAAACACAGAAAAGCTTATATTGTGAACACAGATTCATCAAAAGAACCAGGAGAACATTGGGTGGTGATATATTTCAAAGACAATCATTCAGCCATCTACTTTGATACTTATAGCTTACCACCATTACATAAAGACATATACAATTTCATAGTGAAAAACACAGATTTGTGGACTATAAACACAATGAGGGTACAAAGTGCTCGTACTGTGGTGTGTGGTATGTACTGTATATTTGTTTTAGATCATCTTGCAAGAGGATATGATTTGAAGACAGTTCTTAGTATCAAATTCGATCCAAGAAATTTCCAACAGAATGACAGAGAAGTCCGTCGATGGTTTGCACAAACTTATAGACATTATTTTATGTAATCATGATCAGGTGTCAAAACAACCCACAGAGTTTTTTATAAAAACATTTGTTCTATTGTATAAATTTATTATGTATCACAGATAGGATATTTTAGCATTTTTTCCAAAAATATTAAGTGATAATGCTTTATTTCAAGACACAATTCTGGCTACACATATTTTCTCAGCAAAATGGAATCTTGAAATAAAGTGGTATCACACAAAAAAAATCTCGATGTAAAAAGGTTTTGTGTTGATAGACAAACTCAGATCTCGGTGTATATATGCTTCTCACTTCATATATTAAACATTGGTACCTAAACTAATTCTTATTGTCTGTTTAAAATATAGCAGTGCCCACTAGCTCTCCATAGCAGTAAAAAAGAGAAGAGATACTTCTCTTTTTTCACCATTCTATCTCATAAGTGAAAAAGAGTTAAGAGATACTTCTCTTTTCCACTGTGGGTAAGAGACTGCATGTTTATCAACCAATCCTTCCATATAGTAAAGTGTTATACGGTTTAAAGTATGGAGAGATTTATTAATAAACATATATTTTGCCAGCATAAAGTAATTGGGAGGCCTCTACCTCGTGGCTGACACTATAGGGACCAGCATTTAAGAGGTACTTCTTTCACCATTCCATCCCATAAGTGAAAAAGAGTTAAGAGATACTTCTCTTTTCCTCTGTGGGTAAGAGATTGTATGCTTATCAACCACTCCGTCCATACAGTAAAGTGTTATAGGTTTAAAGTATGGAGAGATTGATTAATAAGCAAAATCCACATATTTGCCAGCATAAAGTAATTGGGAGGCCTCTACCCCGTGACTGACACTATAGGGATCAGCATTTAAGAGATACTTCATTCACCATTCCACCCCATAAGTGAAAAAGAGTTAAGAGATACTTCTCTTTTCCACTGTGGGTAAGAGATTGTATGCTTATCAACAACTCCGTCCATACAGTAAAGTGTTATACGGTTTAAAGTATGGAGAGGTTGATTAATAAACATATATTTTGCCAGCATATAAAGTGTATGGAAGACAATCCCACCTAAGCCTGTCAGTATAAAGTCATTGGGAGGCCTCTACCCCATAGCTGTCACTATAGGGACAAGCATTTAACACTGAATTCCCCATACCCCAATGCTGTCACTATAGGGACAAAATTAACATAGGATTCTCCATAGGGTTTTGTCCCTATAGTGACATTTTTCTCCCTATAGTGACAACATTGGAGGCAGGAAAAATTTTTCAAAATCTTTTTACTGCCTCCAATGTTGTCACTATAGGGACAAAAATGTCACTATAGGGACAAAACCCTATGGAGAATCCTATGTTAATTTTGTCCCTATAGTGACAGCATTGGGGTATGGGGAATTCAGTGTTAAATGCTTGTCCCTATAGTGACAGCCTTCACTGCTAGCATGTACTCGATTACCCGGACTTTTGTGGAAGCTGCTAGTGTTAAATCCACATAGGAACCAGACTTTGTAGCAATTTTTCTGTGCGAAACTTCGGCGCCATCTTGCTAGATACGGCAAGTGATATACGAACTGCATATATCGTATGCTATGATATGTATTGTGATATATGTAACCACAGGGCTATGGGTTTATTGTATGGATACGTGGTAGAAAATTAACGGTGAAGGTGGGGTGTCTCGAAAAATAAATTGTCCGCCAAACGGTTGACTGTGGATGTCGATACGGTATGATGCGCACCGTGACGCCAGAGAAACATTGACTGCTGTTGTTGTCTACTTTGCCGTCCGGTATGACGTTATTCGGGCCGGGGTGTGTCGGAGTTCTCGTACTGGACTGATATCGTTGTATAGTAAGGGTGGTATATGCCTCTCTAGGTATACTATTAGCCCTTGGCCTTGGTACTACTAATCGACCTTCATATTACCCTACAACTTTCTCATTTGATATCACTTGCCGTATCTAGCAAGTACGTAATGCTAGGCAAACCAGTATTGTGGGGTGGGTTAATGCATGGTCGTCGTCTTGTGCGGTATTGAGAAATAGCACTTGGTGGTTTGGATTTGCAGTAGAGTATAGCCGTTGTATATCACTGTAGATCCCATCTTGTTGTATCAGCCCCTCGTTTGCATCGTACTATCCCATGATGGGTATAGGTAGTATGTAATTCTGGGACAGGCAGTATTGTAGGGTGGGTGGGGGTAATACATGGTCGCCTAGTGTGGAAGTATAGAGTGTACGCTCCACACCCTTACAGGTCCCATGTTAGCTCTTCATGCTATTAATCCATCTTATGCTTCAAATTATCCTATGACTGGGAAAGATAGTACGTATTGTTAGGACAAGAGTTATTGTGGGTAGGGGTAGGGCCTGGTAGTTTAAAAAGGTAGTAGTGCCATTATCCACTCAGGACGGTGTGCTGGCTTACATATGGTATAGGTATTAAGTAATGCTAGGCCAAGCAGTATTGTTGGGTAGAGGTAATACATGGCTGTCTAGTCAGGTTGTGTAGGATGTGTTGTTGTTCCCCTGCTGGTTCAGTCTCTGCTCTTGGTGCTAGTAATCGGTCTAATACTTCATATTATCCTATAACTGGTATAGGTAGAACATAATGCTAGGCCAAGAAATTTTTGTGGGCGAGGGTAATGCCTTGTTGTGTAGTGCAGTAGAATAGTATGGACGGCATATACCCATTTTAGTTCCCATCTTAACCCTTGGAACACAGTCTACCAGGGACAATGTACTATCCCACATATGGTATAGGTAGTATGTAATGTAGTGTTGTGTGGTGTGGTGTGTGCTTGGATTCCAGTCTCCTAGCAGGGCACTGATGGTCCTTTGACATTCTAAGACTTGGCCTGGAGGTCGTGATATGTGACAGTAAGTCTACAATAGTGCTTCAAGTCTGTAGTAATGGCACAACGATAGAAGAAGATTATAGTACAGAGGACTACAGAAGAAGCTAGTCATAGCACAGAAAGCTGAAACCGATGGTAAGATCACCTGTATAGGAGCTATATAGGGCCTTGGAATCTCACTTATGGAATCCCACTTGTAGAATACCTTTTATAGAATCATTATGGAATCCCCTTTTGAAAACGTCTGGCCTGCAGCTCCACTTTTTGCAAGATGAGGATTAGAGTCGTATGTGGAGCCACTCGTTCGACCTATTACTCTATGGCTTATTTGCTCGATGGGATTCTAGTCGTTTGATCAACCGGAGATAGTCAGCAAGCCTGCAGTAGTGCTACAAGTCAAATAGTAATAGTACAAGGAACTAATGGTACAAAGCTTCGAGGGTGGTAGAAATTTTAGTATTGGTTGACTACGAACGAGGTTATAAACAGATGGCAAGGCTATCTGTGTAGGAACTGTGAGATGATCGACTCGTCCGGGGGGGGGGGGGGGGGGGGGGTGGTTCTGATGAGCACCAAAAACTCATGGTTTAGAAAGGATGTCGGGTGATACATCATTTTAAAGGTATCGACGCGTGTAATCCGATTATTTGGTATTTGCCAGATCCCTAGGGGCTGAGGCTTAGAAGCATAAAAATAAAAACATTCATGTTTTAAAAAGGTTTGTTGTCATGTGATACCATCATTTTAGCCCGAATATTTGGTGTTTGTGTATCCTCAAGGGGTGGGACTGAGGGTTGGGACCTCAAACCCTAAATTTTAGAAAAGGACGTCGGGTGATACATCATTTTAAAGGTCTCGATTTGAATATTCCGAATATGAAGTGTCCAACCCTCTCTGAGGGGGTGGGGCTGAGGGACATAAATTTAAGTTTTAGAAAGGTATTCGTGTCATATATCATTTTAAAGGTCTTGACTTAAATATATCGAATATGAAGTATCCGACCCTTCCCGAGGGGTGGGGCTAAGGGAAATTAAAAATACGTTTTAGAAAGGTAGTCATGTCACAATTCATTTTAAAGGTCTTGAGTCGAATATTTCGAATATGAAGCATCCGACCCTCCTTGTGTGGGTGTGGTGGGGCAAGGTCGTAAAACCTTAAGCGATGCGAACGACACACTCTCCAACATGTGACAATGTGTGAAAACGTGTACTTTTTAGTGTTTTATCAAGGGATTTCATTGAATTGGCGGTGATGTCTCGTATGTGAAATAGTCCAAACTGACTGAAGTTGCAAAAAAAAACATATATTTTTCCGCCGGTGTTTTTCAGTATCTCTTCGTCGTATGCGATTTATTTTAGTGAAGATCTCTCAGATGAGAAACATTTTCAACCGCACGATATCTTGGTTTATTCCAATCAGTCTGTCACAGACGAAAACAGCTTAAGGTAGTGCGCCTGTTCAACGGATGTGATTGATTCGACAGATTCGACGGAGATCTATCAAATGAGAAAGGGGAGATTTCCAACTGCGTGGCATCTGCGTGGCATGCTGCATGGCATTTAGTATGCAAGTGTATCTTACCGTTAACCTGCCTCGGCTCGACGGTGTTATTTGCCATAGTCTTATCAGAGTTATGTCCTATTATAGAGTTGATATTTTTCGCAAATGTGTTTGTTTTTAGGTGACAACAATTAGGCGAAATGGTGTCATATTTGGTGTGCAAGTGAGTAGTAGCATGCACCCGATCGACCCTGATAACTCGAACTTTTGCCGGAGCAGCTCGTGTTAAATTCCCATAGGAACCGGACTTTTGCCGGAACATTTTTTCCTGAGGAAAACCTTGGTTCCATCCAGCTAGATCCGGCAAATGGTGTACTTACAGCATATGTAGTATACTGTGGTGTGTATAGTGATATACTTTGGGTATATATTATGGGTAAGTGGTGGGAAGATGATGGGAAAGTTGGGTTTTCTTGAAAGTTCTTTTTCGCGAAACGGTTGACGTTGCTATTGATGTCGTGACGTCATGATGCGCATTAGTATTATTATAATACAGTACAGTATGGGCGATATATACCTCTGTGGCCCCCGCCCCTCCCCGAAAGCCATTGGTACTACAAATCGACTTAATGCCTTGTGTCATCCCATGACTGGGTTAGGTAGTATGTAATGCGGTGAAAGACGTTATTTTGGGGTGGGTGGGTGTAATGCATGGTTGCCGAGTGTAGTAGTATAGGATGTACGCGTGGTACCACTACAGGGTCAATGTTAGCTCTTAGTACTATTATCCACCTGGTGTTATCCTATGACTGGTATAGGTATTATGTAATTCTAGGCCAAGTGGTACTGATGGTACAGGTAATGCCAGGTAGTTTAGAACGATAGTATAGCATGGGCGGTATATAACCCTGTGGACTCCCCGTTAGTGCTTGGTACTATTAACCAACCGACAGGTTTATTTTATTATATGGCTGGTACAGGTAGTACGTTATAGTAGGTCAAGTAGTATTATGGGGTTGGGGTAATGCTTGGTAGCTTTGAACGGTAGTATAGCATAAGCTGTATATACCCCTGTAGGTCTCTTGTTAGTCCTTGGTACTACTAATTTGCCAGATGCTTCATATTATCGAACGGTACTGTGGGATGGGGTTAATGCCTGGTAGTACAGAAGGGCAGCAGAGTATGGTTGGTATATGCCCTGTAGGCCCATCTTAACCGTTGATAGAATTAACCTGCCGAATATTTGGTGTCATCCTATCACTGGTAAGGTGGTACGTAACCCTAATTCTTCCTACCCTATTCCAAGTTCACTTGTTCTTGTTTCATTTATCCAGATCATCCAATCAGTTCACATTATGGAAGCTGATTAACCAATCATATTGCTTCATTTTCCGTAATTTATACTTATTCATACAAAGTTGTCTCCCTTGTGTATAACAAAAGCATATATTATTCCCAAAGCAAATAAGCTATCGACCGAGTGACTCGCACATACTGCTCGAACGACTCAAATCCCATCGAGCAAATGAGCCATATAATAAAACAAACCAATCGGTTGATTAATAGTACCAAGCACTAACAAGGGGGCCTACAGGGGTATATATGTCAAGGTGATAGCTTGAATTTTCGATTTTGTTGTTTAAAAGTGTATATATTTTCAATAATCATTCTCACTGGGCTAAATATAAAGCATAAGGATAAGGACATGGCGGACCCCGAAAACCGATTTGTCACTTAAACCGACCCTCAGTAATTCAAGCGCTGGTAATGAGGCATGCAATTTAATGTCCATTATGACGCATTTATTGAACGCTACATGGGCGGTCTGGATAAAACATTAAATGTAGTAAATTCAGTGTCATCCTGCAGTCGTTATCTGTGTAATTATGACCAGTTAATAGGTAATTATTGTAAATACAGTACATCGCACATGTTCTAGACACACACCCATATTATGCATCTAGTCCGTCACGAATGTCAGGATATACCGAAATGCAAGACTTAAAGGAACTTAAAAGCGAATATTAAATTAAGATAGATCTAAGCTACCAAGTTCAAGAGAAGCAGTTAAAATGAGAATTAATGTTCTGGCTATAGAAATAAAAATCGATCGGGGAAACTCCTTCCAGCCATTCCACTCTGAAGGTGTGTAAGGCTGTGGGTCGTTGAGAGTAGATGGAGATGTCCCATGCTTAGAGAAGGTGCCGCATCGGGGCGAAAGTATAGACACGCTGTGATGTAGGCGAGTCACAGAGCTCATATTTAGAATAGGAGCACCTATGTTTATCTCAGAATAATGTTCATACAGGCAAGCCTACTCTGCCTACGTACGTCTTGCCTTCTACAACAGATATGTCGTCTTCCTAAATACTAATAGTTCCCTGTGCTTCGTACTTCCTATTTCTGATCCTACATTCAGAAATGGCCACCGCCTTGGCCGCGACGGAGAGTTTAGCCCCATTGGTGGCGACTGCTTGAGTGAAAAGCGTTCAGTAAAGTGACAAAAAGCTACTGACCGTGCGACGACAGTGTAAGAGTGACATTCCGTCGCTTGTTAGAGGAAAGGCGACATACTAAAGTGACAATACCTTAGTGGCCGTGCGACTGCCGTTGTAGAGTGACATTCTGTCACATGTTGAGTACGAACGTCCGTTGAAGTGACAATAAGTTAGTGGCTGTGCGACGGCAGTGAAAGAATGAAGTAAAGAGGCGACCAAAGAACAAACACCAACGAGAAGGAAGGAAAACCAGCGAGAACAGATAATGCGGGTCTGCAAGTGACTCAAAAATGTGTGGGTAGGGGTGATTAACGTTTATTCATTGGATTCCACGTAATTCACAAATTACCACATTTATTTATATGTACATGTATTAAACTTTTTGTTTCCAGTTAACCACAATTGATTCATGCTTTTTGACGAAAAGTCACAAACCCTTTCGGGAAAAGGACCGCCCCATCAAAAGTGAAACGGTCGGGTTCCTCAAGGTGAGACATATGTTCACACATGGATTCAGGCAACATTCCTTGGTTCATATTCCACTCCCCTGCAATGTTGAGGCGATGGCGGTGATATGTCTCTATCATAAAATGTTTACGAATCGCTTGCTCAAACGTTTACGTTTGCTCAAACGTTTGACATGTTTCACTCTGTCTAAATATTGTAGTAATAGGTGCAAGATCTCTCTCTATCTCAGTACTTCACGAATCACTTGCTCGAAAGTTTTGTCATATCCCACTCCCTGCAATGTCGAGGTGATAGCAGTTGGGTCACTCTATAACAGTATGTTCACAAATCACTTGCTGGAAAGGACTCTCATATTTCATTCTTCCGTAATGTCGAGGTGATAGCAGTAATATCTATATCCCAGTATGTTCACGAAACACTTGTTCGAAAGTTTTGTCATATTCCAATCCCTTGACATGTTGAGGTGATAGCACTTGGATCTCTCTATCACAGTGTGTTTATGAATCGCTTCTGCGAATGGATTTCCATATTTCATTCTTCCGCAATGTCGAGGCGATAACAGACGGATCTCTCTATCGCAGTACATTCACTTTCTGGATGTTTGTCTTATTCCACTCCATTGAAATGTGGAAGTAGTCAGATCTGTATTGTGTCACAATACTTTCACGCATTTCTCTCGTCAAAAAATATTCCTCTTTAATCGACTCGTAAACTTAATATTACATTCAAAAACGTTGATAAGTTCTTCGAGTAGTGTCGAGCTTCTGATCAACGAGTAAATTAGTTGTGCGCTATTGTGTTTGGAGGGTACGTGCAGCTTCCTCAAAATGTATTCGTGAAGACGTCGTGTTAGTGTTCTGGGCTTCCTTCTCGAGAGGTTTCATCAGACACTTTAATGTATCATAATACTTTCACTCATTTCATTTGGACTCTCTCTCTTTCGTTTAGCGTGATATCAAGCTACACTTCAGCATGCCACGCAGTTGAAAATCTCCTCTCTCTCTCATTTGCTAGATCTCCTTCGAATCTGTCGAATGGCCCACACCCGTCGAACAAGCACACCACATAAAGCTGTATTCGTCTGCCACATACTGATTGGAATAAACCAAGATATCATGCGGTTGAAAATGTTTCTCATCTTAGAGATCTCTACCAAACCAATCGCATCCGACGAAGAGATACCGGAAAACACAGAGGGGAAAATACATGGTTTTTTTTGCATCTTCTGTCAATTTGGACGGTTTCACATACGAGACATCACCTCCAAATCAATGAAATCCTTTGATGAAACACTTAAGAAAACAGCTAAAACAGTACACGGTTTCACACATTGTCATATGCTGAAGAGTGTGTCGTTCGCATTTGCACGACTACCTTTCTAAACCTTAAGTTTTGAAACCCGCCCCACGGCTCCATCCCATCGGGAATGCTGGATACTCCACATTCGAAGTATTCAAGTCGAGACCTTTAAAATGATGTATCACACGCCTACCTTCCTAAAACTTGAGTTTTGGTGCCGCACCTTCGGCCCACCCACTCAGGGATGGTCGGATACTTTAAATGCGAAATATTCAAGTCGTGAACTTTGAAATGGTGTATCACATGACTACCTGTCTAAAACATGGGGTTTGAGGCCCCCACCCCTCAGCCCCCACCCTATCGGAGAGGGTCGGATACTTTATATTCACAATATTCAAGTCGAGACCTTTAAAATGATGAATCACACGACAACCTTTCTAAAACTTAAGTTTTGAGGCCCCACCCCTCAGCCCCCTCGGGTAGACGCAAATACCAAATATTCGGATTACATACGTCAAGTCCTTTAAAATGATGTATCACATGCCAACCTTTCTATAACTTGAATTTTATATGCCCCAGCAAACACCCCCCACCCTCCCCTCTCTCTCTCGGGGAGGGACAAATATCAAATATTCGGACTACACGCGTCTAGACCTTTAAAATGATGTATCGCTTGTCTGCCTTTCTAAAACATGAATTTCTTTAGGCCCCTCAGGTCCACCCTCTCGGGGAGGGACAAATAACAAATATTCGGACTGCACGGATCGAGACCTTAAAATGATGTACCACACGAAACCTTTCAAAAATATGAGTTTTTTATGACCCTCAGACCCACCCCCGAGAAGAGTCGATCACCTCATTTAACCTTTACGCGCGGAAGCTCGAACACAGTTCCTAAACAGATAGCCTTGCCATCTGTTTCCATCTTGTCTTCAACATTCCGTTCTTTAACTTGCCTCGTTCGTAGTCATCCAATACTATAATCTTCTACCACCCTCGCAGCTTTGTACCATTAGTTTTTTGTACTATTACTATTTGACTTGTAGCACTACTGCAGGCTTGCTAACTATCTCCGATTGATCGAAGGACTAAAATCCCATCGAGCAAATAAGCCAGAGAGCAATGGGTCGAACGAGTGACTCCACATACGACTCTTATCTTCAGCTCGGGAAAAAGTGGAGCCGAAGGCTAGAATTTTTTCAGAAAGGGATTCCGTAAGGATTCAATAAAATGTATTCTATAAGCGGAATTCCATAAGTGGGATTCCAAGCCCTATATACCTCCTATAAGGTGGCCTTACCATCGGTTCAGCCTTCCGTCCTATGACTAGCTTGTACTGTAGTACCGTATCCTATAATCTTCTTCTCCACTTCTACCCTTACTGCTGATCTGAAGCACTACTGTAGGCTTGCTAACTGCCACATATTACCTCTACCCTAGGCCAAGTCTTAGAATGTCAAAGAACCATCCATACCCTGGTAGGAGACTGGTAACCAAGTATACACCACATAGCAGTACATTTCATACGACCTATACCATATATGGGATAGCACACCAGCCCAGGTGGATTGTTGTTCCAATGGTTAAGATGGGACCTAAGTCGGTATATACCGCCCATACTATTCTACTGCACTACAGAAGTCATTACCCCCGCCCACAATAGCTCTTCTCCTAGCATTACGTTCCACCTATACCAGCCATAGGATAACATGAAGCATTAGGTCGATTACTAGTACCAAGGGAAAAGTTGAACCAACAGGGATATAAAAAACACGTCCTATACTTCCTAACTAGACAACAATGGATTACCCCTACTCAACAATACTGCTTGGCCTATCATTACGCAATACCTGTACCATCTGTGGGTCAGCACACCGTCCTAGGTGGATAATGGTGCTGCTACCGTTCTAAACTACCAGGCCTTATCCCTACCCACAATACTGGTTGTCCTAGCGATACGTATTATCTATACCAGTCAGGGAATAGTTTGAAGCATTAGGTGGATTAATAGTACGAAGCTCTAACATGGGACCCCTAGGGTGAGGAGCGAACATCCCATACTGCCATACTAGGCGACCATGCATTACCACCACCCACCTTACAATATCGCCTGGCCCAGCATTACATACTCCCTATATCAGTCATAGGACAGTACAAAAAAATCGGCAGGTTGATACAACAAGGATTAAGATGAGATCTATAACGCTCATACTATACTGCAAATCCAAACCACCAAGGACTATTTCGCAATACCACACGAGACGACGACCATGCATTACCCCAACCCACAATACTGGTTAACCTAGTATTACGTACTACCTATCAGTCATAGGATAGTACAAAGCAATCGGAAGACTGACACAACAAGGATTAAGATGGGATTTACAATGATATATAACGCCCATACTATACTGCACATCCAAACCACCAAGGACTATTTCGCAATACCACACGAGACGATGACCATGCAATACCCCACCCGACAATACTGGTTAACCTAGTATTACATGCTATCTATACCAGTTGTAGGATAATATGAAGGTTGAATAGTAGTACCAGGGGCTAATAGTATACCAAAAGGGTTATATACCACCCTTACTATACTACGATATCAGTCCAGTGCGAGAACCCCGAAACACCGTGACCCAAAAGATGTCATACCACAATGTATATTGTTCAACAACAGCGGTTAACGTTTTCTGACGTCATGGTGCGCATAATGACGTCACGACGTCCATAGCAACGTCAACCATTTCGCGGGAATCTTTTTTCTCGAGAAACCCCACCTTCACCATTAATTTCCATCACACCCCACACTATATATCCATAGCCCTGTGTGTACATATATCACTGCACATATCATAGCATACTATATATGCAGTACGTACATCGCGTGCAGGATCTGGTCAGGTTGCAACCCCAAAAGTCCGGTTCCTATGTGAATTTAACAATAGCAGCTTCCCCAAAGGTCCGGGTAATAGCGCACGATCGGGCACATGCTATACTACTAACCAATAATCCAATGGCTAATTAATTTGTAAAAACAGTCTTCTAATAAACTGTAAAAACAGTCTCGTAATAATCTGTAAAAACAGTCTCGTAATAAACTGTAAATACAATTTACTAAACTGTAAATACAGTTTATTAATCTGTAAAAACAGTCTCGTAATAAACTGTAAAAACAGTCTCGTAATAATCTGTAAAAACAGTCCAGTAATAAACTGTAAATACAGTTTACTAAACTGTAAATACAGTTTATTAATCTGTAAAAACAGTCTCGTAATAAACTGTAAAAACAGTCTCGTAATAATCTGTAAAAACAGTCTCGTAATAAACTGTAAATACAGTTTATTAATCTGTAAAAACAGTTTATTAAAAGGTCCTGACCCTAATACGCTGCCGTACTCGGCAGACTTAAATGCCATTTAAGAAGTTTTTGGGGCTTTGTAGTTACTGCCGCCGCTTTGTGGCTGACTTTGCAAGTATGGCGGCGCCTTTACACCGTCTCACTGAGAAAGGCAGGAAGTTTATGTGGACGACAGAGTGCCAGGAAGCTTTTGAAAGATTAAAATTGAAACTCACGACAGCATCACTTTTAAGTCTGCCAGATCGACCAAAGAGTTCATCTTAGACTCCGATGACAGCGCTTTTGGCATAGGGGGCGTCCTATCCCAGATGCACGATGGGCAGGAACGGGTAGTGGCATATGCAAGCCGAAGTCTAACGAAGGCAGAGTGATGTTACTGTGTGACACGCCGGGAGCTATTGGCTGTGGTTAATTTTGTGAGGCATTTTAAAACCTATTTGTACGGAAGAAAATTTACGGTGAGGACCGACCATGGATCCCTGAGATGGTTACAGAGATTCAAAGAACCCGTCGGACAACTAGCACGCTGGCTAGAAATGTTGTTGGAATACGAGTACAAGATTCAGCACAGACCTGGGAGAAGCCACAAACATACGGTTGCCATGTCTAGGATACCTCGCAAACAGTGTGGGCGCAGCGCTGAAGACACTGCAGGAACAGAGGTCAATGAGAAAAAAGCAACAACAGTAATAGAGAACAGACTAGCGGGATTAATGTAACAGAGCTGACAAAACCAACAGAAAGATTTCGAGTCCAGCAGAAGAAGGATCCTGAATTGAGAAGAGTCTATGGGTGGCTGAAGAGTGAAGAAAGGCGCCTTGGGATGGAGTTATAGCATATAGTCAGGAGGTCAAGTCACTGTGGGTGGCAGTTTGCAGTATTGGAGGTTCGTGATGGCGTGGTGCAGAGGCAATGGAGGGACACTCCCAGGAAGAGTAACACGCCACCTGCTGATTGTGCCACGGAGTCTTAGGCAGGCCGTGTTGGAAGAATGTCGTGGCGGAAGGGCCGGTGGGGGGGGGGGGGGGATCTAGGGGTGCGCAAAACATTGGGAAAGATTAGGTTGCGCTACTCCTGGCCCGGAATGCAGTGCGATGTTCGTCGGTGGTGTGAGCAATGCGAGAGATGTTCCAAAAGGAAGACACGTGGAAAGAGACTCCGGGCACCAATGCAGAAGAGCACTGCGGATGGACCAGGAGAACGAATAGCCGTAGACATAATACGACCATTACCGAGAACAGACAGATATAACAAGTACATTTTGGCAACTGGAGATTATTTCTCCGAATGGATCGAAGCGGCGCCATTGCCTGATATGGAAGCAACTACAGCGGCCAGAGCTGTAACAGACTACTAAGTGACACGCTTCGGAGTACCGCAGGTGCTACATTCAAATCAGGGACGCCAGTTTGGGAGTGCAGTTTTACTGTTTACTCCAATGAAGAAGAAGGGGAAGTCGCCAAATCTGCATACTTTCTGGGACGGCCCATAAGGTATTGTTGACGTTGTGAGTGATGTCACTTTTAGAATCCAGAGGGGCGAGGGAAGCCCTAAAATGGTGCACCATAACGGACTTAAGCGGTACATGAAGCCTTCAGAACGTGGGGTGGATAAAGTCCAAGATGAGGGGCAACGCGACAATGGAGAGACTGCTGAAGAAAGCATGTTGCCCCGCACTCTCAACGAATACGCACTGTACAGGGTTACAGAGGACAGCGCCGTTGGCACAACACAGTACAAGGGCGCCACCAACGCAAGTGTAACAGACTTCAAAGATGACGTCAATGAAACGAAAAATAATGACGTCAAAAACTCAGATAGCGTAAGAATTTCTCTAAGTCAGTTCTCTGGGCGCAATGAACGCCATAATCTAAGTGGGCGTTAAATCGTCAGGATGCCAGAGACAAAGCAAACTAAAATAAAGGCAATATGCGAGCAGTGCGACCGACGCTACGATGATCTCGAACAGTTAAAGAGACACAAGACACACTGTGTGGGGGTCAAAGTTTAAATGTGACAAATCTTCGAGAACCTACATGCACAATAAAGACTTGTTGCGCCATAAACGTGAGAAGCACGACCAGTACTTCCTCAGCCCTAAGTTTACAGAAGTCAGGCCGGAGAATTCACCAGGAAGACAGGACTCAACGCCAGAAATGCAGACACTCCCAGTTAGAAGGGTCGTAATTGAGGATGCAGAGGTGCAAGCAGCTGTCAGTAGCTTAAAGGAGATGTAGGAAATAAGGAGAGGTGACATTGACAGCCATCCCTCTGACGACGATCGCGTGATGCCTGAAGAAGTCTGGATTGAGGAGTGTACGGAGCCTGTAGTATCCCAGAAGTCAACGGTAGAGACACAGACTCAAGAGGTGGAACAGACTGACGGTTCTACGCAGACTTTGGTGAGACTCTAAGGCAAAAGAGAGGGGCCGACAGACGAGGCGGCGCAAGTTACGGGCACAGTGAGGCAGTTTAGAGAAGTGGAGATGGAAGTAACGAAGATCAAGACCGACGCGCAGAAGAAGATCATCTGAAAGAGGGCTTGTACATGGACTGCGTTCAGCTGAAGATTTAAAGTGTTGTATAGACATTAAAGACGTTGTTTTTATTTGAAAAATTTTGTTTTATTGTGAGGGCTGGTGGGTGATTTAGAGGTTGTGATACCGCGGGCGAGGTTCCATCGGAGGCGTGGGTTGTGCAGTGGCCGAACTTCAGGCATGTTCCTGTGCTCCGGCGGCGCTTCGCCCTGAGTTATCTTCCTTGTGTGAGCGGCGGGGCTAGCCTCGTTCTGGGAACTCTGCTTTCATTGGACGGCCTTGCTTTGGTTTACGCCCTAGAGTATATATAGGCGTGTATTAGCGCAGTTAAAGTGAGGGGCCAGGGGCTGTGACTCCGGAGCGGAGGAAAAGCTCAGGGAAAAAGGGCTGGGAACAGCCCCCCCCCCCCCCCCCCCGATCGCAACAAGAAGCTAAGTCCGGGACTGAGGGGTCGTACGCGACTAACCATGCTTTTAGATTAATATTTTCAGCCACAAACATCAGACAAACCAGTACACGGACTCCACACCTTCCACCACTCCAGCTCACAAGAACCTTCACCAGCAGACTCAGAACATCGGAAAAGCTTGAGGCAGACTATACTTGCCAGTGATAGCTCCACCGAACAACTAAGCGGCAGACTATACTTTCCTGCACAAACCCCAAGAACAGATACGAACGAGACAGAACGGGGGGTGGGGGTGGGGGGCTCACTAATCATTTCCTTAACTATCTACTTTCAGCGAAACCCTGACACACAGCACAGGCAACCACAGGAGAACCAAGCAGACAAACAGAACCAGACGATCGACAACCCAACATCACTATCGACCACCAACAACGCTAAAACCAGCCATTAACCACCAACAGAAGAGCCTGAGGCAGACTATCCTTGCCAGTGATAGCTCCAACACTTATCTAGTGGCAGACTAAACTTGCCTGAAGAATGCACAAGCACAAGACAAAAGAGACAATCAGACCAAGAAAACAGCCGACAGCACAGCCACACAGCCTGAGACATGCAAAACAAGAACAGAAACAGGACAAAGAAGGGGGGGGGGGGGGGGGGGGCATTAATCATTCTATACTTCTCTACTTTCACCAATAGCAGATACAAAGAATAGAACACCACAAATGAACCAGACCAGATACAACAGAAGAAAGACTCCCCGACCGCCCCACGCACAAGACCGCCCACAAAGTAACGTTGCCAGCCAAACAACCGATAACAGGAGAGCTGGAGGCAGACTATACTTGCCAGTGATAGCTCCAACACTTACCTAGCGGCAGACTATACTTGCCTGAAAAACTCAGACAGCCAACTTTTCACCTGCACGTTTATCTCCTCTCCTCTATCTTTTGCTGCTTTAACTCTAAGTTTTCTATCTTCCCGCCTCTACCTTCTTCCCCAATAACCGATATGGATTACAGTAACCGTTATGGCAACTCAATAACCGTTGTGGCTTCAGCACATCCTCCACTCCATCCCCAGAGGTGGGCATCCATCTGCAGGGAGGCGAGCGTTGGTCCTGCGCCCCGCTTTCTTGGCCATTTTTGTAAAGCACTTCTTCAGCGCACTCCAGGTACCGGCCCAGTAAGAAATAACAGGCCTGTTACCTGAACCAGGGATGTTCAGGTTGGTGGTACCTTGTTAAGGTCCGTTTTCTTTGGGTTTTCAATGTCAGTCAATAACCGTACACGCCAGCAACAGAGCCCCAAGGCAGACTATACTTGCTGATGAAGGCCTTATCTAATCCACAACATTACAAGCAGCAGACAATACTTGCCTGAATAACAACAACAAGGAAAATCAACACCCATCCTCTTCCATCTTTACACCGCTCAGATATGATGCTGACGATGATGTCTTAAAATTAATGGAATAATATTACACTGTAAATGAAGGTCGAAATTGGCTTGCCCCACAACGTCCCAGTGCGCCTTCGGTGCGCTAAAACCATTTCGTTTCGTTAAAGAGAAGCAGAAGGGATTGCTAAGATTAATTAAAGGGCAACTAAGCGGCAGTAGGTGGAAACGGAGAGTTCTAGGACACTTTTTCAAAAAACTGTGCACGTACGTGTACCCCCATAGGGATTCAATGTTAAATCGTGTACAGTGTAAAAAACGTTGTTTGTACACGTTGTCCCAGAACTCTCGCAGGCAGTTATCGCCTCCTAGACCGTCCAAACAGCCGTTGGCGAACGAGTGCAATTCTATGAATTCGCGCAGAAGGGAAAAATGTACGAAATTCGAAGAAACGTGAACCTAAAAAAATCTTCTCAACGTTCCCATCGCGGGTTAAACCTAGGATCGATCATTGGCAAACGCCGGCAAAAAACGCTTTGAGAGTTCCAGGACAGCATTAAAAATGCGTTTTGAGAGTTCTGAGACACCGACGTTCGCGATCGCGTTTCAGACGGTCGAGGGTGCGATCCGATCGGTAAAAAACGATTGAGAGTTCTAGGACAGGAAAAATCGATCTCAAAACGTTTTCTCTACATTCGCCAACGGTGTAAAGTGGGTGTAAAGTGAAGTTACTCATCGAGGATTTTTTTTCCAGACTAAACAGAAAAAAAACTGAGTTTTGAAAATTAGAACCGATGGAAATCGTCTCTCCACGTTTGCCATCGCTGTGACGCGATCGGGAACGGAGAAAATCATTGGAGGGAACTGACGAAAACGTGAAATCCTAGCGAGTTTTGTGAAGTGAATCGTAATAGATCGGTTTTGTCAAGTTTCTTTCGTTTCTACTTAGTCACTCTGTTGTGATTAGGCTAGTGCTTGCATTTCACTGAAAAATAGACTGATGCTTGTTGCACGCAGGAGGCTCTATTTATACTCTCCGCGCAGAGAATGTTTTGCAAACGTATTGTGAATGTACTAGCAATGTAGTGACAACGATTTGAACGCACTAAGAACATTTGCAATATGTACTGCAAATGTATTGCAAAAAGTATTGTAAATGTTCTTAGTGCGTAGGCGTGGGGAGAGTATAAATAGAGCCTCCTGGGTGCTAAAATCATCAGTCTGTTTTATCAGGCTGACGAGCAGGTCGCATTTCAAAGTGATCTTACTGTAAACTTACTGCAAAACGTCGGAAGAACTCCATTTGTCACGCTTGAATTTATTACGTGTCTTCATTCAATAAATCAATTGTCAGTTAAATCGTTTAATAGATGAGATTATAAAAGGCTGATGAACGAATTGAAGGATTGATATATATATAATAAGTAGAGAGAACAAGCAAAAAAAAAATAGATAAATAAAAAACAGTAAATCTACACTAGAAATAATAAAAGTATTTAAACAAACAATTTACGAGCGAAAAAAACAAAATACATATTATAAAATAAAAATATGTTGGTGATAAAGAACAGGGGATGCGTTAGAACTTACGTTCAAGGTGGTTCTGGCATCGTTGATTCTATAATGCGAGCGTTCATGAGCAATGCAGGTAGAAAACTTGCGTCAACCACGTTTGAGGTTGGTAAGAAGACGGCTTTGGATGCTGGTAAGAAAGCCACTTTCGAAGCTAGTGGTGGGATCGCTTCTGTGGCTGGCAAGAGGGCAGCCGATGCATTGATCGACAAGTTGATCATTCCGCCAGCGAAGCGAGCTATGTTAGAGCAATCGCCAAAAAGTTGGAAAGATTTTAGGATGCTGTGGTATCCATAGATTTAGCCAAAATGACGAATGGATCTGGATTGAAGAGAACTTGCGAGGGTGTAAATATAAATAAATAATAATATTTATAAAACTGAGTTTGAAAAAAAACCCATAAAAATTGTGTTTGAAAATCTGAATATAACAAAAAAATAAAAAAGATGAACATTAAAGATATGTCTTGGAACAATGGCGTGACCAAGAGGTCGAATAACCAGTTCTTTTCCAAAAGCGTAAGAGGCTTGGTAGTAGGAAAATCGAATTGTGGAAAGGCCAATCTTTTATCTGTTGTCGCAACCCGACTGGTTGGGTTACGACAGATTATTCGTATTTGGGAAGAGTGCATGGATCGTAGATTGCCCAAGAACGTCATAGCAGGAATTTTTTAGAGTAAGGAGGAATTCGACAAAAGTGAAGCTTCTCTTTCGACCATTTTTGGATGGTGCGGCGATGGAATTGATGAAGAGAAATGCATCTTTGAACGTCGAGTGTCGATTTTATGAGAACGCTAGCGACGTTCTGGATCCTAGAGAATTGAAATTGGAAGATACGAATCTCAGGATTTTCAATGATCTGCTTTTGGAGAGACTGAACCAATGCGAATAGTATTACGTTAGGAGTCGTCACAGCAACGTGGACTGTTTCTACCTGTCTCAGAATTATTTTCGACTGCCCAGACAGACGATAAGGCAGGAATTCGACAAAAGTGAAGTTTCTCTGTCGACCATTTTTGGACGGTGCGGCGATGGAATTGATGAAGAGAAATGCATCTTTGAACGTCGAGTGTCGATTTTATGAGAACGCTAGCGACGTTCTGGATCGTAGAGAATTGAAATCGGAAGATAAGAATCTCAGGATTTTTGACGATCTACTTTTGGAGAGACCGAACCGATGCGAATCGTATTAAGTTAGGGGTCGTCACAGCAATGTAGACTGTTTCTACCTGTCACAGAATTATTTTCGACTGCCCAGACAGACGATAAGGGAGAACTCTAATTTCCTGTGTCTCTTTCACCAGGATCTCAAGAATCTCAATCACATCTACGGAGATCCCGTCGCAAACGACATGAGCATAGCAGAATTCAGGAGATTCTGCAAGAGGGTTTGGGATGGAGGACTTTACAATTTCTTCATGATCGATTTGACTAGCGAATTTAATCGCAGAAAATATCGGAGCATATTTGACAAGTTTTATGTTTCTGATGATAATAAAATAGAGAGCGAAAACAAAAATTAGAAAATAATAAATCATCAATAATTTAGTTTTGAAAAAATAAATAAAAATTAAAAATATAATGTTCAAACAAGGAGAATTGTTAGAACGGATAGCTGGGAGAAAAACAATCCATACAAATCGTGGTGAGTGGCAATTCGACTTGATTCACGACGAAATTCGAACATTCCATCAAATTGAATAGAGAGAAAAGATACGAGATGGCGTTGGTGAATCTGGAGACTTATTATTCCTTTCCCAACGTCACCAAAAAGAATAACTCGTTCAAGTATTCCGACAGAGTGGATTGGTTGGAGATTCGAATTCCCAAAGGAAGTTACGACATAGACGATTTGAAAAATTACCTTCAGGCACGAATGAAGATGGATGGAAAGGGAAGCAACAAGATCAGACTTGCTCCCAACCCTAATACCCTACAGACGATGTTGGATTTGGAAGGTAATTTTCGCGTGGATTTCAACACGGACAATTCTATAGGCAAGATGCTGGGCTTCAATCAAAATATGTATCGAGGCCACGCGGCATCTGAAAAATGGTTGACATTCTCGCAGTCAATAGCATTCTGGTGAATGTGGATGTGATTGCTGGAAGCTACATGAATGGTAGTGCTCAACCGATGATCTATTCCTTCTTTCCAAATGTGTTGCCGGGTTATAAAATCGTGGAACGACCTCAAAATTTAGTTTATCTACCTGTGATTTTAGACACGTTGTATAGTCTCAAAACCACGTTGATGGATCAAAATGGTGAACTGTTAGATCTTCATGGAGAGAGGGTGACGATACGATTTCACATAAGAGAAATATAAAAAAGCAAAAAAAAAAAAAAAAATAATAATTTGTATATATATAAATAAGAATATAAAATAAACGCAATATTAATTTACAAAAATTATTTAATATATATAATTATCATTAAAACAAAAAAAAAACAATGGAACAAAATATATTTGAAAAAAAAAGAAATATTACTGAATACGTGGTTAAAAACATGAACATATCCAAAGGACAGAGGGAGAAACTTGAGAGAGCGTTCACTCAAGGCGAGCCGATGAGGTTCAAATTCACTTACAAAGATCTGACAAGTGACGGTAAAGATCGAATCGCCTGGACCAGAACTCAAATCAAAAGGATGGAGAAAGTGATTCATGATAGAAGAGGGTTGAGAGTGAGATTGAGTCCCGCTCAATTGAAATACAATTTGAGAATGAAAGGCGGTTTGCTGCCGCTATTGGCAGGAATTGCCGCAAAAGCATTGCCCTTTGCCGCAAAAGCATTGTCCTTTCTCAGGCAGACTCTCGGCGTGGGAGCTCTCTCGGGACTCGCGAGTTTGGCAGTTGAGAAATTAATGGGTGGCAGCGGACTGTTTTTGAAGAAGGGAGGAGCTGTGTGTCGCATCCACATAGACGACAACGGTGAAGGATTGTATCTAGAACCCGCTAGAGGTGGCAATTCTTTTAGTGGAAATGGTCTCTATCTGAAGAGTGGACGGAACGTTGAGCAACTCAGTAAGGGTTTGCTGTTTGGTGAGAATTTGCCGTTTAAGAATATACCAATTTTGAGTATGTTATTATAAAGTTAAAGATTATATAATTATATAAAATATAAAAATATGAATTATAGAAAGTATAAAAAATAATATAAAAAAATGGATAAAAAGTTAGACTTTTTTTTTTGAACGATAATGATGAATATCATGGGATAGAATGGGAAAAAAATGTGGAAAAACAACTGGACGCTAATGATGGATATCTTAGGAAAGAACTGAAAAAAGAGTTTAAAAAAGGTTGGGGTAGATGGTGGAAATTAAAAGGAAGAAGAAGAACCCGTTGTTTTCCACCACCACCACTACCTTCTGAAGAAAATGGTAATGATGTGAGTGTTGCCAAGAGATGCACCACATTCGTTCATAATTATGATAGAGAGAAACAAATGTGTTGCTATAAAAAACGTAATATATCACAAAAAAAGAAAAGAAGAATCGACGCTCAAATTTGAAAAAAAGGAGACGTTATTATGATATATATGGGTGATAGTGAAGAAGAAGAAGAAGAAGAAGAAGAAGAAGAAGAAGAAGGGCGAGGAAAACAAAAAAAAGTAATGAGATCTAGAGATGTTCAACCTCTCTGGATCTCATTACTTTTTTCCCCTTCTTCTTCGCTAAAAATCAGTCTCTCTATTGTTTTTTATATTTCCAAGTCCGTTATTAGCATGCTGACTGTCGTGTCTTCTCCTTTTTCGCAAATGTGTTGAATGTTTATCTTTACTTTTGCAAGTTTTTTTTTACTTCGGTCAATGCGCACTCACCACCTGATGCGTTCACGAGTTTGAGAGAGATTTTTGGATATATGTAACTTCCATAGGGCAACGACAAATCACTCTTGTCGCATTCTCTGTCTTTGGCGATGACGATATTCTGCAGATCGCTTCTGTACTCGTAAAACAAATCGAGCACGGCTTCGTCCAATTTCAAAGGCATGCTATATTTGTCATATTTATACTGTAAGCCCTTCGTCTCAACCTCGTTCCATTCAATGGCATTATGTCGTTGTAATCTGTAGATTTTACAACCGAGTTTCTTACACATTTCAACTCATTTCAATTTCCATTCGCATCTTTTAGGTGTTGTCATGATCGATTATTTGTTTTTTTTTGTTTTATGAATTACTGCAAATAATATATCTTTTTTGAATTTTGTGTTTAAATAATAATTTCTTAAAAAAGTTTATTTTTTTTTCTCTCTATATATATACAAAAAAGTTTTTAATTTTAATTTTCTTTAATGTGAACATTTTTTTTGTAAAAGTGTTTTTTTCTCTTTATATATATAAATAAAAAGTTTAAATTTTAATGCCCTTTTTTCTCGTATTAATTCAATTTTTTCTCACGTTAAGGAACATAAAAAAAATCGATTAATTTCATCCAAAAAAAATTTTTTGAGGGAATTAAAACATATAAATAAAGACTATTTTAAAACTTTGTAACAAATTAATATTTAAATACAAAATTCAAAAAAAATATATTCGTACAAATGAAGCAAACAAATAAAAAAATGGAAAATTTAGATGAGTATATCGTACCTCAGTTAAACGAGATTTGTAAAGAATTAAAAATTCCAAATTTCAGAAATCATAGAACCAAATCCAAAAAAATTAAAGTCATACAGGAATATCGCTCGCGAGGCGATGGAAAGAAAAAATCGAAAGATCGAAAGTGAACAAACTAAAACAGATTCAAATTGTGAAAAAAATAAGCTGATTGCAGTAACACCTGACGATAGAAAATGAAATGCGGAGCGTGATGAAAAACTTACAGAAATACTTGAGGAGTTACGTAGTTGGCTCGATGAAAAAGCAAACAAAATGCCGATAGCAATGACATCAAAAAACGTTCCTGGTGTGAAAAATGAGAAGGAAAAGGTGTCAAAGGGAATCGAAATGTCAACATCGAAAAAAACAAACCTGTTTCAGTTGCGAAAAATAAGAAGACAATCAAACGAAAAGCCATCGAAGAACTTCAAGTTTCAAAAGAAAATAAAAAAACTAAAACGAAAATGAGTGATGCGGTTCAGAATCTAGACAAACGAGATATATTGAACGAAATTTGACAAGCAATTGACAAAGGGAAAGGAGAAGAATATGTAGGACAAATCGTCACAAAAGCATTCCAATCAAATCCTGTAGAATGGGAGAGTGTGATCAAAGGTATTTTTAAAACTTTCCACATGGTTCCCTCGTTCAAGAAAGTCGATCTGAAATTGTTCTTGGAATGGGTGAAGAAAACAATATTGGATTTGTTTCGCGAACACATGGACGTGGGACTAAAACTAAAAATTAAGATGATACTCCATTGTGCGATGAATAAAATCGATGTGAACTCTGGCGAGAGCACCATGAAAAATGCATATTTCAGATCTAACGTTCAACCCGTATTTCGAGGTTCAGATTTATCAGACCTTTTTGAAATGATGAAAGACAAGATGTTAATGTCTCTCGCGAATTATCAACATGAAGGTAGCGATTGGACGTTCAATGAGGTGTTGAATCTCGAAATTCATCTAACTAAAAACGATTTGTTGAAAGCGTCCTCCTACGTGGAATTACCGTATTTCTTAGCTAAAAAAAGCCATGGCCAACGTGAGAAATAAAGTAGTAAACACAATGGTGAGATATATTCATGTTGCAACTGCATGAACGCGTCTCACAGAGAAAAATCATTAGCGAAACATCAGGAATATTGCAACGAAAATCAAGGTGTCGCCATTGAAATGCCTAAACCCAAAAGCATTGTGAACTTTCGAAATCACAATAGAAGGTTAAAAGTACCATTCATCGTGTACGCCAATTTTGAATGCTTCACTGTGAAAATGAGTTCCTGCCAACCCAACGCTCTTCAAAGTTACGTTGAAGGATATAAAAAACACATGCCTTCCAGTTATTGCATTTCTGTGAAATGCACTTTCGACTTGCAACACATGGGTCCCTTCATCTACACAAAACGGTGCAAAGACGATGCCATAGCTCAAAAGTTTGTACAAGAGTTAGAATTGAAAATTCAAATTTTATACGACAAATTCAAAACTCTGGCGAAAATGATCATCACACGAGAGCAGCAGGACGAAAATAACAGAGCCAACGATTGTCACATATGCAGACAATTGTTCAGCGAGAATTCGGAGGAAAATAAGAAGGTCAGAGACCATGCTCATTACACAGGTCTGTATCATGGTCCAGCTCACAGTAAGTGTAATTTAAAATATCGAGATGCCATTTTCTCTCCGGTGATATTTCACAATCTCTCGAGTTACGACAGTCATCTGTTCGTAAAAAAT
This sequence comes from Pictodentalium vernedei, assembly GCA_031216915.1. Lineage (NCBI taxonomy): Eukaryota > Metazoa > Mollusca > Scaphopoda > Dentaliida > Dentaliidae > Pictodentalium > Pictodentalium vernedei. Next base: position 145,678,787 of record CM062289.1, on the reverse strand, counting down.
CTCGGCACCTCCCACGAAGAATTAAATTGCATCGCGAACAGTGAAGATAGATACATTTCCTTCACGAAATGGAAGGTCGTGGAGAAGAAAAGAGTAATCGATGGAGAGACGTTGGAAGAAAAAACGAAATCCATTTGTAGAGGCATACGTTTCATCGACAGTTTTAAATTCATTTTAACAAATCTGGAAAAATTAGTCAATAACATGAGCAAGGATAAATTTAAAATCACGAGCGAACACTTCGGAGAATGAGTAGACGTCATGTTAAGGAAAGGAGTCTACTCTTATAAATTACATGAACGATCTAAAGAGATTCGATGACACTGCGCTACCTTCGAAAGAAGATTTTTATTCGAAATTATACAAATCCGACATTTCCGACGAGAATTACGATCATGCCAAAAACGTGTGGAAATCGTTCGATATGAAAACCATGAGAGATTATCATGATCTCTATCTGAAAACTGACGTTCTGCTCCTGGCAGACGTGTTCGAAAATTTTCGAGACGTCTGTCATCGAAATTACGATCTGGATGTGGCTTGGTATTTCACCGCACCCGACCTGGCATGGGACGCTCTGTTGAAGACCACTGAAGTCCAATTGGAATTATTATCCGACGTGGACATGTTGCTCAGGTTCGAAAAGGCTGCGAGAGGTGGCGTCTCGATGATCTCCCAAGATATTCTGAAGCCAACAATCCCTACATGAAAGAAGGTTTCGATTCGAAATGATCGAATAAATACATACAGTATTGGGATGCTAATAATCTGTACGGTTGGGCTATGAGTTGTCCTTTAACGATTGGAAATTTTAAATGGGTGACAGAACCAGAAGAGATGCAAAAATGGAGAGACTATCCTTGCATTATAGAAGTCCATTTGAACTATCCGGAAGAGTTACACGATCTACACAACGATTATCTGCTGATTCCCAAATGAATGGAACCAATTGAGGGAGATGATGAAAAACTCATTCCCAATTTATTTAACAAACATAAGTACATCGTCTACAGCGAGAATTTGAAACAACACGTTAATTACGGGATGAAATTAGTCGACATACATCGCAACATTCGATTCGACGAAGAGCCTTGGATGAAAAAATACATCAATCTCAACATGAATCTCAGAATTCAAGCCAAGAACGATTTCGAAAAAGATTTCTTCAAACTCATGAACAACTGCGTGTAGGGTAAATCGATGGAAAACATCAGGAAGACAACCGACATTCACACCAGTGACATCTGACAAAAGAGCTAAAAATTAGTGACGAAACCCAATTACAGACACCTAACCATATTCGATGAAAATCTAGTGGCCATTCACATGGAAAAACATGCACCTGAAGTTCGACAAACCCTATTATCTCGGACCGATCATCTTAGATATCAGCAAGCAATTGATGTACCAGTTTCACTATGATTATGTTAAACGGAAATTTGGTGAGAAAGCCAAACTACCAAGATATATCTCCAGACCTGGCCGCGTGGTTCGACATGAGCATTTATCCCGTCAATCACCCATCCAACATTCAATCGAAAGACAACAAGAAAGTGTTGGGTAAATTTAAGGATGAGAGTGGTGATAAACAAATCGTCGAATTTGTGGGTTTGAGACCCAAACTGTATGCTTAGTGTCTAGAAGGTGAAGAGATCAAGAAGTGCAAAGGGGTTAAAACGTGCGTGGTGAAGAAAAACATCTCTTTCCGAGAGTATAAAGATTGTCTGTTCGGAAGTGGTCCGGTGTACAAGACTCTGAAATCGATTTGAAGCGAAAATCACAACGTGTATACCAAAAGAATCAACAAGATTTTGCTGATGGCTGATGATGATAAGAGATTCATGTTAGATGATAAAATAAGCACTTTAGCACTCGGACATTGGACTTTGGATATGATTAAGGATGATAGGATTCCAGAAAATCAAGAGGAATTAGACGGATTCAAGATTTTGGAAGTCGATAGAGACATCGAGAGAGTTAGTTTAAAAAAAAAAAATAAAAAAAAAAAAAAAAAAAGTCATTTTAGTGAATTATAATAAAATAAATAAATAAAAAAAAAATATATTCACATTTATGAATAAGAAAATACAGATATCCGTAGAAGGTGTCATCTTACCTAACAAACCCTTATCCAACATCGATTTGTTGAATGCAGCGAAAAATTTGAAAATCAAAGATTTTCTAGGCGTGTTTTCCAGAGATGTCTTGCCGAAGAGAAGACCTCAACAATCGGAATGCAGAATTCTAAATCCAGACGATTTATCAGGTGAAGGCACTCACTGGGTGGCGTGGTTCAAGAACGGGAAGAAGAATTATTATTTTGATAGCTATGGAATCTCGCCGCCGAAAGAAATAAAGAACTATTTTGATGAATCGATGGTTCGTTACAACATGGAACGAGTGCAATCGCCAGATCAAGTGTTTTGCAGTCACCTATGTCTCTATGTTCTCAATAGATGGTTGGAAGGAGATCGGTTTCAAGACATTCTCAATGATTTACATTAGAGAGAGAGATTTTTTTATAGTATATATATAAAGGTAAAAAACTTAATCGAATAAAACAAAAAAATAAAAATAAGTGAAATAATTCATTTTTAAAAAACTGTGTTGAAATATATTTTGAAAACAAAAAACCTCAAAACAACATGCCAGTCGATAAATTTGGTAGAGGTGACGATGAAAGTCAACCCAAAAAGAAGAGGAAGATGCTTGAAGTTGGCGATGGTTACGATGTTGCCAACTTGGACAAACGTTACGTTCGGAGATACAAACCTTGAGAGGAACCTTTGAACATGAATGATAAGAAGCTCTGCAATTTTCGCGAGCCGATAGATCTCGCAGATGTGGCAACTAAAAAATACGTCGACAGGGGGAACATGGATTTCGACCGAATCATGCTAGATAATTACGTGGATAAAGCCATGACCGACGATCTCGATCTGAAATCCAAACATTTGGTTAATGTCGCGAATTCCATAGATTCCACCGATGCCACGACCAAAAAATACACAGACGACTCTCACTTGTGATTCAGTGAACATCTGAGAAGTAGATACATTTAGAAAACGATGCAATCGGAATTGAATGTCAATTCTAACAAGATAACAAACGTGGCCACTCCCATGAATCCCAAGGACGTGGCGGTCCAAACACTACGTAGATCTGGAACAGAGAAAGTCTGACAGTCAAGAAATGAAATCGGATCCGAATACAGGATTCAACAAGATACTGAATCCGTCGAAGATCGACGACGCGGATGAAGACTCCACCACGGTCAACAAGGGCTACGTGCATTCCTCCATGATACAATCTCAAGAATACGTAGAATCGCAAGTGGACGATCTCTACCTGAACAAACAATCTGGCGGAACCATGGATGGTGGCATCAACATGAATGGTCAGAATTTATTCAGTCTTGATCACGATCCTGAATTCGATTCCAGCGTGGTCAGCAGGAAGTACGTGGACGACAACTCGGTCTGGAGAAAGGGCGACATCATAGAAGGTAAACTAGACATGGGCGGACATGCGCTCACGAATCTGCCAGATCCTGTGCACATGTCGGATGCCTGCACCCTGATTTCGGTGGTGGAGAAAGTCAAATACCCTAGGCAACTGATCACTATGTGGGCTGAGGAGAGCAGCTCTTCAGAGGAGGGAAAAGCCGAGTGGTCTTTCTGGAATGGAGGTAACGGATCGCAACACAGTCAGGTGGGATATCCCATGCCGTTGGGAGGCAAAATCATTCGAATGAGTCTGGCTTCCACGGATTTGAATAACAGGACAGTCGTCAATCTCATGATGAACGGAGTAGAGAGCGATGAGAGATACAGCGTCGAAAAGACCAAGAATCAACACTCGAATGTTAGCACGTGCGGCACACCTCTCAAAGAGAACCCCGGAGACAGGATTAATTTCGTTATGAAAACCAATAATCCTGAAGCTGTCACTTCCGTGGTGAGCCTACTGATCGAACTAGATTCTCTGAACAAACAGTGAACGCATGGAAATAATTAATTAAAAATAATGAGTAATTAGTAAAAACAAAAAATAACAATTAAAAAAAAAAAAAAAGTAATGAGATTTAGAAAAATGTTCAATCTCTCTAGATCTCATTACTTTTTATATTTTTTTGGTTTTGTTTTAATACGTTATTTCTCATAATGTTTCATCTCATGAATTGGATCACCTATCTCGAAACACATCTATTTTAGCATTTTGAAGAGCTTTTATAAATTCTCGACAAGCAGTCGGTCCTCTATACGTCAACATGTCTAAAAGTTTTCTGGTCTTATCTTCTATCAAGATTTTACTTTCGATTTTGCATCTCATATAATCGGTCAATATCAAAGGCTGCGTTTTGACTAAAGTGTCTATAATTATTGCTAGCAAATCTTGTGAAATATTTTTAATCAAACCATGTCTGTTTCTTCTCAAGTATTCTCTTTCTTTTTCATTCATTTTTGTAATTATTTTTTAAAATTTTTATTTATATTTTTTTTCTTTTTTTTTCTTCACACACACGTCTCTCATCGAATGATCGACATCTTATTTCCATCCGATTCGAAATGTAATTCTCTATCCGACAGGACCAGGGTGAAGGCTTCGTTCCTATCACATTGCATCTTGATCTGAATGTCTAAGACGCTACTCTTGAGTCGTTCACTCTGTTTACTGACGTCGAATACGAACATGGGATACACTGACTTGTATTCGCCGGGAGATATATTAGGATTGCTCATCAATTCATCCAGACCGTGATAGTTCTTTGTAAAATCTGTGGCATCGCCGTACAGTCTGCAGAAAATCGTTCTTGTTGAACGATGCATTGTAATCGATTGCTGGATATCTCATGGCATTCAGAAACACTTGCATGTTTCTCAAATTGCAGTGATCGAACAGCAATGCATTCTTTTCTTGAGACCCGTCCCTATCGGTCTGAAACGTGACCATGATGAAACGTGGTCTCTCGGAAGTGGATTTCACGATCAATCTCCAACTGAAGTGATTCGTAGAGAGTGGAATGCTAGCTGTGTCGCACTGTCTCATTCTAAATCCCATGGGTAATTTACTCTTGGATTCTAGGATCTTGTAGAGATGTGTTTTTTCCACGATCGAAGGCTGCACATGCAGAACGAACCACGATATCTTGTGTAGAGTTAACTTACCTGCATTGGTCGTGGGGAGTCTCACTATCACGTCATTGTTTCCCTTTTGAATCAACGTCAGATTGTGTTTGAATCTGTACATGATCTTGTTGTAATCATCCGCGAATCCGAAGATGTGTTTCAAAGGTATCCTGAACGAAAAGGTTCCTTTGAGTCTGGACGTCTTGACGATGTAGTCGAATATCGCGACGGCTTCGCCATTTGGCGGGGCCAACGGTGTCTTTCACCCACAACTGATTAAGTCCCCTGGATTTTGAAAAATCATCCAGATACGTCAAGAGTTCGAACATCGTGGTGGCCTGACCGGGATGAAGCACAGATTCTATCTCTTGTTCGGATAGCAAGAATTTTATATTACTGAATAGATGCATGATGCCATTATTGGCTCGAGTAACTGTGTCATCGTTGGCGTTTTCGGTCCCATCTTCCTTGGTGAGATGTCCCTGCACCACTATGTAACTCTCGCTAGGATGAACGAATAGATCTTGGGTTTTGACGTTGATTTTTATCTCTTCCGCATTGTTCAAACTCAGTTCGTATTCGTGAACCTCGTATTCTTGAATACTTGCATCTTTCACTATGCTTTGTGCGAAATCTAGTATATTTGCCATTTCTGAAGGGTTTTTTGTTTATTAATAAGCTTGCTTTTTTTTATCTAAAAAATAGTTTTAATTATTTTTTTATTATTATTATTTTCTCTCTCCTTTATATATATGTGTAAACATGAAAATGTTAAAGAGAATAAATAAATTTTTTTTTTCTTCATTAAAACTTCGTCTTCTGCAATTTTTGTTCGTAAAACCATCCAAAGCTTCAATTTCATAAGTCACCAGATCGGTGTGAAATATTCTGATTATCACGAAGAGTTCCAAGGTCCATCGAGGAGTATAACCCTTTTCGAAGTGCTTCTTATCAGCTTAGATTCTCACTCGATCGCCGACTGCAAATTTCGCCGGTCTAGACTTCTTCCTGATCTTAGATCTCTCGGGATATAGATTCGCGTAGATCCGTTTTTTGTTTCGAGGATCGCTAGCTTCCGTGGGAGTCATTTTGATCAATCTGTGTCACGTGTTATTGTAATCTTTGACCAAACCGTTCAGAGCATATATGAATTTCTTGGTTGAATTCGCCGTGAAGTACCTGTGCATATTTTCCTTCATCATTCGATTCCAACGTTCCATGATGCTGCTTTCTCTTCATTTTCAATCGAGTAGAGGTCGACCAATCGAAGAACGTCATTATTGTAGAATTTCTTCCCCTTGTCCACCCACAATTTATTTGGTTTTCGAGAAGACGACACGAACACGCTCTTCAGAGCCTCAGCGACGCAAGGTCCCAAGTTATTCTTCAAAACTCTAATCTAACCGTATTTGGAAAACATGTCGATGACTGTCAATAGATATTTGACACCCTCGTTCCCCCTCGAAAACAATTTCATGTCGACCAAGTCGGCAGACCAAATGTCGTCCAAACCCTTCACGAACCCCCTTCTCTTTGGAAATTTACAGTCGATGGGTTTGTGTAACTCCTCAGCCAATTCATTTCGTCTTCTTTTCAGAAACGCCTTTTTTTTTAACGCCCCATCCGAATCAACGTTTCGCACCGAGCAGATTGCTGATCAGCGAACGTTCTATCTTTTCTCTCCTGGTCGGATTCGATATGCCTCTCAATTTTGCTAACATGTTTTTATTGCAGACGTCATTGAGAGTCTTGGTGTTGGGATGTTCGGCGTAGCACAGATCGTGATCATATGCAGCTGCGTCCACCCTATTCACGGGTTTACTCCAAGATTTAGGAGTTAGATCAGCGTTGAGTCTCTTGCTCAATTTCGTTCCAGGTCCCGTGAAACTGTGACCTGGCAGATGCATTTCAAAAGGTAGATTATTGATCAGTTTATTCACAACATCTTTGCCTCTGCTCATTCTTTTTTTGACGAATCGAGTCTTGATCGCACCTCACACATTGCAAATTCCGCGAAGCATCTGTCTGTCATTTTTAGTTCGTACTTCTTGAGAATTACCTGTCACGGTAACTCTCTTACACTTTATGTAATACATTTTTTAGGGTTATTTAAATTAATTTTGTATTTATTTTTTATTTTATATATAAATTTAATATTTTTTTTTAAAATTCTGTTCTTATTATATGTATATACATAATTTTTTTCAATCGCTGCCCTTGAGTTCTATCAACTTACTGAATTCCTCCCTGGCCTCTTTCCTCCCCCTTTCCACGAGAGAATCCTTCAACTCTTCCTTGATGATCTGACGGGTCTTGATTCTCACAGCTTCTTTCATAGCATTGTATTTTGTTCTCTCACTCAATATCGTGAAGTATTCTCCGTCCGATATCCTACCGTCTTTCAACGCCATCGAGATCATTTTGGATGTCGTGTTTTGGAGTCGGGCAAGACGCGAATCTTTTTGTGTTTCCAAGCCTTCAGATATAATTTCCTACTCAAAAAGTTTCCAACAGTGCTAAACAATCCGGTGGCAAGACCCACTCCTTCTATGGTCAACATGGAAGGCTGGCTGCAGTCGATAACAATCCGATGCCAGCCGCGTGTAAACCCATGGAAATCGTGATGAGTGTCGTGTTGACTGCGTTGACGAATTTCACGAGACGCGAATACTTCTTCTTGAGAGAATGATGAGAATCTCTCTCTCGAGTCAGATACAATTGGATTCTACTGATTTGATCGATGCGATACCTCTCTCCTCTTTCTTTTTCTTCTAGCGACGGCACCATTGGCAAAACGCCATTCGATTTCTCATCCTCATGATCATCTAACGTCGGATACAATTTATTTCTGGTTCTCATTTTTTTGTGTTTTTTTTCTTTCTAAATATTAGATAAAAATTTATGTGTGCATTTATTTTTATTTTCTATTCTCCCTTATTTATATCAACAAGAAAACTTAGACAGATGCTTCCTTCAGCAATAATTTCAAGACGGATCCCCTGTCTTCTAAAGTCAGACTTCTACACTCCAATTTCAGTTCTTCCGAACCTGTGGTCTTGTCTTGCCCCTTACAGAAGACTAATCTCCTCCAAAGCGTGATTACTTCGTCGATTCGAACGCATTTGAACGCTAGTTCGAAATACTTGATGACCATATCTTCCCTTTCCATCGTCAGACACGAATGATCCTCGTGATCGAAGTCTAGATGATCCCGACACCCGACACATCCTTCTAACAAGAGGCGACCTAGTTGTTCGTTCACGCAGAATGCGTAGGTTATCATCAGCATGTTTAAAAGAAACTTTGCTCTAATAATCTGCGAAGTGTTCATGATTTACATATTTTTATTATCTATTTGATTCGATATTTATTTTTTTAAATAACTATTTCTTTATATATTTTTTCTCCTATATATATACCAATCACTTTTTTATTTCCTCTTATGAATCTCGTGATTCCATTACGATTCACCTCACAAAACTCGCTACGATTTCACGTTTTCGTCAGTTCCCTCCAATGATTTCCTCCGTTCCCGATCGCGTCACAGTGGCGAGACAATTTCCATCGGTTCTAATTTTCAAAACTCAGGTTTTTTGAAAAAATCCTTGATGAGTAACTTCACTTTACACCCACTTTACACCGTTGGCGAACGTAGAGAAAACGTTTTGATATCGATTTTTCCTGTCCTAGAACTCTCAATCATTTTTTTACCGATCGGATCGCACCCTCGACCGTCTGTAATGCAATCGCAAACGTCGGTGTCTCAGAACTCTCCAAACGCATTTTTTATGCTGTTCTAGAACTCTCAAAGCGTTTTTGCCAGCGTTTGCCAACGATCGATCCTAGGTCTGACCTGCGATGGGAACGTCGAGAAGATTTTTTTAGGTTTCGAATTTCGTACATTTTTCCCTTCTGTGCGAATTCACAGAATTGCACTCGTTCGCCAACGGCTGTTTGAACGGTCTAGGAGGCGATAACTACGTGCGAGAGTTCTGGGACATCGTGTACAAACAACGTTTTTTACACTCTGTACACGATTTAACACTGAATCCTTATGGGGTACACGTACATGTATGTGTACGTGTACAGTTTTTTTGAAAAAGTGTCCTAGAACTCTCCGTTTCCACCTACTAGCGGCGTGTTGCGCGAGCGGCTCTCTGGGTGGCGCAGACCACAGCAAGGCGGACCAGTGTTAGTGGAAAGAATTCTCAGGAATTAGGCGTAGCAGCGCGGGTGGCGCCACACTGTCACTCAAGTCACAGGCTGGGGGAACTCCGTCTTTGGATTTTGAAGAATAAACCAAGTTTTAGTTAAGAGATTGTTGCGTTACTACTTGCGAGAATCAAGCAGCCGATCATAGTATATCTCTCTCACAGACAGAGGGAGAGTAAAGAACCTACCGTGATAGCGGACTCAACGTAGGGCTAGCGGCTTACACTCTACCATCTTAATTGAACGCTGCAATCAGCACGCTACAGTATTTTCAAGATATTTTTAATCAAATCTAATCACCCTTATAAAAAAGTACCATGGTATACTATGGTATACCATGGTAAAAGTACCATGGTATGCCATGGTAAATATACCACGGTACATTGGGACTCGTGAACCATGGTACATGTACCGTGGTACTTTACAAAGGTCAGTTTGCATTGATGTTCATGCCAATCAAGGCCTCCCCAAATGTACCATGGTAAACTATACCGGGGTGTACCATGATACTGATACCACGATGTACCATGGTAAAGGTACCATGGTACCGCATACCATGGTATACTATAGTACAAGTACCATGGTACCTCTTACCATGCCAGATTACTTTTACAAAGTGAGAATTTCTACACCATCTTTCACGTATAAGTTGTTGGGACATGAGAAAAAGGTGGCAAACACAGTATCTACTGTTGAACATCTTTCATTACATGGAGAGTGCATTGTTACTAAATCACTTGTGGGGTGGTGTCTCCACTCAGACAAAAATTCATTGTCTTGGACAAAGCATTAAAATGACGAGCAAAATTTCAGCCAAGGGACCTCCGGGTTCAACCCGGAGGTCCCTTGGCTAAAACTGTGATTGTCATTTTCATGCACTACCACATGAACCGACTGTTATTGTCTGGGTGGAAACTTCACTTCACGAGTGTTTTAGTGGTAAATCACTCTCCATAGGTGAAGTGATTGTTCGGGATAATAATTGGTATCTTCATTACATTGGTGTGACTGCCAAAAAACTGTAGCTGTCGCCTAGCCTCTGTAAGACAGCTATATTTTGCCACTTCCGACATCTTGTTCTTGCACTGGACAACGGAGTGTAGCAATATATAGCTGCCTTGTGCAGCAAGACTAATAGTGCTAACAATAGAGCAATGCATTTACTGGGATTCAGTAATGTTATATTTATTTATTTATTGGTGTTTAAGGTCACATATTTCTGCATAATGGCTAACAATGACCACAACATGAATATAAAGTCAAGTTCAGTCAATCGTTTATACCTGTTACCCATTTTAGAGGACTTCCACCCCAAGTATTAGTGACTGGATACTATTATACAAGTTAAACAATTAAGGTTTGTTTGCTGTCCAGGCACTGCTTCACCTCCCGAGGTTCCCATATGGAATTCAGTAATGTTGACACTACTGATAAGTCAATCATTCCACTTATACATTCTCATAAAATATACCAGTGTGTAGAGCTTTTGGTTCGGGAAGCGATTTAAGTCCTCCAGTAGAAGTCGTTTTCAGAAGACTGGGCCTGCCACTGAACAACATCTGAATTATGTTGATTATCTTTAAACATTTCAATAAAACAGTACATAATTATATGGATATCATTTGAACTGGCTTATAGAGCTGCCCCGACATCCTTATGTGTATTGTTTATTGACAAATTGTCCTTCAAGACGTTTTGTCTAAATTGTTGACTGTTGCCGATTAGTGATTCAATATCTGAGACATTAACACAGGTGTAAATAAATGTGGCAAATGGAATTTATTGTGGCAATTCTGTGCCAAAGAAACAGATTAATTTCAAGGGCTTCAAAAAAGTATCATTTAGCAATTAACCATTGCAATCTGGTATAATGTGGCTAGTAATGCAAAATTACATGTCAGGCGATAATCACGTACATTTGTATTTACAATTACCTTTCAATGTTTCTTCAGGCGTTCTGATGTTTAAATATGACTAAAATAGTTTAGAGTAAAACTTTATAAAATTTAACCCACTGAAAAAACCAACCATCTTCGTAAATCACTCAGATAGATCGATATTTCTGAAAATGTGTACACAGAAATCTGAGGCCAAAGCCAAATTCAGTGTACACACTACAAATGAATATACGGTATCATAAAAACCTTTACCATTCAGAATAATTGTGGCTTTTGGTCTAAGCAGTACTTTGACAGATAAATCATTATCACTGTTCATTGCAGTTTGTTCATAAGTTTTGTTTCAGTTTACTAGAGAATTTCTTTAGGTATTTTTCAGTAAACTGACCCAGTTTAATAATTATGAACAGTAAGGCCTACAGTTTGCATATCTTCTTAGATGAGGTGGGGGGGGGGGGGGGGGGGGGGTATCAAGGCAATAATAATTTAGCACTCTATTGATTACACGTTATTGACTGAAACATTCAAACAAAAACAAAATTCTAAGTCTATAAAGGGTAGTAACTAAAAACAACCCACCAGAATAATACCTCAAATGCATAAAAGGCTAAAGATCGAAAAGGTACACTTGCATAAAAAATGTCATTCCATCACATACGTCAAAAGTTATTGAGTTTAAAAACCCGTTGCAGGCACGTAGGCAGTATATCAAAGTTAGGGAGGCAAGAGTAATATCTAGCTGACATACAGAATATGATGCACAGCATCATGCGAACTGTGCAGCGACGAGCACGAGAGGGGGTGTCGCCTTCTTGTTTCGGGGGGGGGGGGGGGGAGCTGATGAGAAATTTAGAAATTTGAGACAAAAAAACGCAGAGCAACACTAGGTCTACTTCAGCTAGTAATACATAACATAGCCAAACTCTGCTACTGAGCATAATGCACCCAACCAGCTACCCCCCCCCCCCCCACTCCCGTGGGAACCCCGGGAACTGAAGCAGTGCTTGTTTACTGCGGAAAACAAGCTCTGTTTTACTGGTAAAATAGGACCCAGTCACCAATGCTTGCGGTGGAAGTTCTCTAAAATGGGCAACATGGGTATAAATGATTGACTGACCTTGACTTTATCACCATGTTGTGGTCACGATTAGCCTTTGTGCAGAAACATGTGACCTTCAACACCGATAAATAAATAAATCAGCTAATCCATTAGGCACCAAGTAAAAAACTGTTATTCTGCCCCAAAACAATCTATTGGGAAAATATGGACTTAAACAATTTTGGGCAGTGGTGTAACACAAACCCCACCCCTTCACTATTCATAGCACTAAGCCAAACTTCCTCGTACCATGGGATTCCTTGGGGAAACCTTTCTGATACCAGACCATGGTTGGCTTGAAAATTTAAATTTTAAAGTCTCATGGTACATCCTCGTGTTACAGTGTAACCCTGTAAATTTAATGGCCACTGTGCCAGTGTGAAAAATCTAAATTTTATAGTAAATTTCCTTTCTTATTATACCTACCACAATTGTTTACTTCAGGCTTGCACTACAGTGGAAGTCCCTAACTCGGATATAATACTCTCTATTTTTGTCTTTCCCAAGCAAGTTGGGAAAGAAAAGTGGTGCAAAAGCACCAATAAAAAATAAGCCAAAACTGGGTCGAGTGCAACCGGCGCAGACCAAGTACGGGACGCTCTCTCCCAAGTACAACTCCACGACTTCCGTTGCCAGTGCGCATATACCGTCTCTAAAGACTCATTCTTTTTGAATCCGTAAACGTTAGAGTTATGTGATCAGCGGGGAGGAAAGATTCTTTACCCGTAAAGAAGACGGGAGGGCCCCCATGTAAACAATTGTGGTAGGTATAATAAGAAAGGAAATTTACTATAAAATTTAAATTTCTTATCAACCTACTCACAATTGTTTACTTCAGGCTGAATAGACAAAAGGCTGGAGGGAATCGCATAACCAATCCCCACATAACCCCAGTGCACTAGAACCGTGAAGTAGAAGGAAGAGGTCCCGAGGCTTATCAACCATAATGTCGCAATCATTGGTAAAGGACAATGAAAAGAGACATATGAGCCTGTGTGACACACAGACAGAAAAGGGGCAGTAACAGCACAAGGCTGAAACTGACCTCCAAGAAGCCTAATGGCTATGGCAGACAACAGCCTGAGCAGAAGAAAAAGGACCCAGGGCAAAAAGGTCCTCCGACTGCTCCTGCAACTGGAGCAAAAAAAAAGGTGGAGAAAGTAGAAGCATTTCTCCAGTAGGCTGCCTGCATAACATCCGACAACTTGACGGAGTTAGAATAAGCCCAAGAGGTAGACAGTGCCCGCACCTCGTGGGCAGAAATACGATTGGTAATACAATCGCCAGCTGCTAAACGACTATAAGCCGTACGAATAGCAAGACAAATCCATCGAGAAATGGATTGAGGAGAGATCTTCTGTCGACCCGGAATGAGAGACAGAAAAAAACGTTTTCTGCCTTTCCGTATGAAGCGTGTCCGATCAAGATAAATGCGAATAGCACGGACCGGACAGAGCAAAGGGCGAGTACCCTCAACAGAAGGAAGAGCCCTGATACAGATAGGAGGAGGAGTAGTATCTGGTAACTGATTCTTAGCCAAAAAGGAGCAATCAGTGGTAAAAGTAACACTGTTGGGAGAGCTCCTAAAAAAGGCCGGGTCAACCGAGAGGGCGTGAAGCTCACTAACCCGTCTGGCCGAAACAAATGCCATCAGAAAAGCCGTCTTATATGTGAGAAAATGCATATCCACCTGGGATAAAGGTTCGAACGGCGCCCCCCCCCCAAGCAAAGCAGCACCCACGAAAGATTCCATCGTGGAGTAAGCTGCAAAGTCCGAGGCCTTTTCAAAGACACCGACAGAAGACCTTCCATTTAGCTGCATAAGCTAAACCATTGGAGTGCCTCATTGAAGAAGAAATGCACTCCACTGCTCGTCTCGAAAAACCTCTACGGAGGAGAAAGGACCTGACAAAAGATATGCGTGAAGGCACAACGAAGTCGGGTCGACGTGAAACCTCCTCGGGCGACCTTGACAAAGAAGGTCGCGACGTAGCAGGAGACGTGCCGGAACCGCCGCCATCAGCGAGCGGAGCTGATTGATCCACACCCGCTGAGGCGACAGGGGAGCGATCAGAATGATTCGACAACTGCAGGTTCGAATTTTGGCGAGAAACTGAGGAAGAATCGGAACCGGCGGGAAGGCGTAGCCGACTAGACCGTTCCAATCGAGTGACAGAGCGTCCACGGCAAAAGCCAGAGGATCTGGACACGGGGACACGAAAGTGTCCACCTGATGGTTCCAACGAGTCGCAAAGAGGTCGATGTGGGGACGTCCCCAGAGATCGCAAAGCGACTGGAACACTGCCCTGTGAAGCATCCACTCGGTGGAAATAACCCTGCCCTGTCGGGACAGGGAGTCGGCTAGGACGTTCAGACGACCGGGAATGTGACGAACAACCACTCCGGCGTGAATATCCTGAGCGAGCAGTAGAAGATCCCGAGCTAACTCGTACATCGGAACCGAGTGCGTGCCGCCCTGGTTCCGAATGTAAGCAACCACTGTCGAATTGTCGGATAGTAGAAGGACCTGGCGATTCGACAAGTGAAACTCAGAAGAAGAGCGAGAAGCTCCTTCTGGTTGATGTGTAGAGCTGCTTGATCCTGGTCCCACATCCCGTGTAGGGAAAGACCGAGAGGATCCAACGTCGCACCCCATCCGAGATCGCTGGCATCTGCCGTCAGAACGCGATAGGACGTGGGTAAGTCCAGTACAACACCCTGCGTAATCCACTGAACATCTGTCCAGGGAAGAAGGTGAGGATACAGAGAGTCCGGAAACGGAAGCACCTGATCGAGAGAATCTACATTCGGCCTCCAACGACTGAGCAGAAAGTGTTGGAGAGGTCTGACACGCAGCCGACCTAGAGGAATGAGATCCATCACCGAACCGCAGAGACCGATCAGCCGGAGAAAACTCCGAGCGGTCGCGGACCTGGACTGGGACAGAGTCAGAGCAAAAGCTGAGAGAATCACAGCCTTGGCCCGGGGAACCGCCACCAAATTGAATTTGGTTTGGAAAGACATCCCCAGATGACAAAACGACTGAGAAGGGACCAGGTCCGACTTCTCCTCGTTGACTCTGAATCCTAGCGACGTGAGCAAGCTCAACAGAGTGGCGACATCCGATTCCAGTAAGGCAGCATTGGAATGCCTCTGGAGGATATCGTCCAGATATGCCGACGTAGTCACCCTGGACTGTGTGCGATGAAACGCTATCACATGCGACATCAGTCTGGTGAACGCCCAAGGAGCCAGGTTGAGGCCGAAAGGCATGGCCTTGGACTGGTAAACTCTCCCCAGAAAAGCGAACCTGAGATACTTCCGTGACGCCCGATGCATCGGAACGTGGAAGTAAGCGTCTCGCAGGTCGATGCTGGCTGCGAAATCTCCCTGGTGAATTGATTGGCGGACCGACCTGAAAGTCTCCATGCTGAACTTGGGAGCAATGATAGACTGGTTCAGGATACTCAGATTGATAACCGGTCGGAGTCGGCCGTCCTTCTTCGGCACCAAGAACAGGCGGGAATAGAAACCCACTGACTGAACGTTCTTGACGACCTCGATCGCCCCCTTTGCCAGGAGATTGGCAATCTCCGTGGACAAAAGTTCCCGACGTAAAACGTCTGAAGGAACTGTGGTTGGAAGAGGCACCCTTGACAGAGTGGGGTGCCGTCGGAAGGATATGCGCAGCCCGGACCGAACAACATCTAACACCCATGGATCGGATGTGATGGTGGCCCAATGGTCTGCGAACTCTGCTATCCTTCCTCCAACCTGGGACGAGTCGAGGTGAGGACCTTCATTTCGAGCCCCGACGAGGCCCGCGAGAGGAGAAACCACCTCCTCTGCTAAATGAAGAATCCTGAGACTTCCCTCGATTCTGCCGACCCCTACCTTTACCCCGTGAGTAAGAAGTAGAGGCGGCGGCAGAAGGACCAGCCTTTTTTGCTTCACAGAGGAAGCAGAATGGTAGTTGTTAGGCTTGGAACGGCCCTTGCCTCCCCGAGAAGGCTGATCAAGCTGACGAAACAGCAGCTGATCTTTGGAATGACGTAGGACGTCATCCCGGACCGTCGACACGGAACCATGGAAAAGTTGCGGACCTGCCAAAGAAGCAGATCGAAGAGCAGCACGCTGCTCCCCGGGAAGGGATTGTCCTGTGTCCAACACAGCGTCCCTTCGAACCAATTCCAAATTAGCCGTGTTACAGGCATGCGTGTGAGTAAGGTGCATAAGCGCCTTGGACAGCACACGCAAAGGAGCCTGTACCTCGTCAAACTTATCTGGAGGCAGATAAGCAGCCAAAGCTGAGACGACGTGATCTGAGAGAGAAAGCATGCCAAGCATCTCTCTAGATAAGCCCAACGTGGACTCCAGAGGCGTCATGGGAATGACGGCAGTCTTGGGCTTGGAAAGCCCGAGGGAAGTGGAGTCCTGATCCAGAACTGTCAAAGTCTGGCAGACCGACGGATTGGCGGAATCGTAGGAACAATAACGCACAGGAGGCAAAAAGGTGTCAACCCTGGTGAAGAACGAAGTTTTCAAAGCCTTGGAATTCAGCTTGGAATCCAATGCTGAAAAAGCTTCAATCACCTGTACCGACTGGCACGGTCGAAGGCGCCCAGAAGCAGGTTGCTCCATAGCCTGTTGGCGCGCGACCGATGATCGCGGCCAGGCTGACACTGTCGGCTGGTTAGCAGGTTTGAGATCTGGCAGAAACCCAAACACAAAGTCAAGAGCTGCCCCCAAGTCCGAAGACTGCTGGCCCTCGACCTCAAGCATGTCGGACTCCTCCCCAGAGTCGGAAGACACATAGCCCATCGTGGACAAACCAGCCGACGCCTCGCATGGTGTCGGAACACCAGAGGAACCAGAAACCGGCCTGTTTCCAATCCCGGGAGGCGGCGCCATAGGAGGCGCCTGGAAACCACTCATAGCCTCGCTGGAAGCAGCAGGAAGGATCTTAGAAAGAACCTGAGTGAGTAAGGAGAGGGCCTCCCTAAGCTCACTGCCCGAACCGACCGGTTCGACAGGGGAGCGAATCGGCAAAGTGGCTTCACCTCTGACCCTCTTAACCAGCGAAGGGTCACGATCCTCCAAAACACCCGACGCGGGACGACGGGCGGCAGCCGAAACATCTGAAGGCAGACGTGTATAGGGGTACGATGCACCCCGAGGATCAATATGGCGAGAACTCATGAGAGTCACCGCGGACCTCTGCGGGGCAGAAGGTCCAGGCTGCACAAAAGGCGTTGGTCCCCCAAAACTGGTCGTGTGGCCAGAATGAGTAGACGGAAACGCCACAGAGTTCATAGTGTTTCCACTACGAACATCCGAATCCAAAGACACAACTGTGGTGCTCGACGGCGAAGAGACCACAGAGATGAATTCGGCCGGCAGTCCCTTCCGACTTCGCCGAGTTGAAGTCAGGGAAGGCTGAGGCCGATATCCCACGTCTACAGTATCGGACATTCCTGCAGTCCCCTGCAGCGAAAAGCCGAGGCCGGCTGAAACAGACGACGAAGCAGACGGACCAGCAGTAGTAGTAGATACGTCGAGAGTCGTTGAGGCTGGTGAAATAGTGGAGAGAGCACACCGGCTCGGCTCCGAAGGAGGAGTCACAACCCTAGTGACAGCCTCAGATGTCGACTGGAGGGGGGCCGTAGTCCCGGAACCAGGCATCTCTTCACCAGAACACTCAACGGCTCCCGCAGTATCCACCACAGGAAAAGACTGCACATCCCCCACGGAGGAGGAATAACTCTCACCAGACAAAGTCGGCTCGGGAGGCCCCGAACGACCACGTTCTCCTTTCCCGCGGGAGCGGGAGGCACGGCCACGAGAACGAACGACACGGTTTACTGACGCCCAGAAGGTGGAAGACCATGCTCCACAGACCCCACATGGCCGCTCGGCCGAACACCCATTACAGGAGGAACACGACGAATGCACATCGTCCACATGCTTTGGCAGCAGACATTGCCCACAAGGAATTGTCCGGGGCATGATAGAGGTGAGAGGAGCAGAGAAGGTGAAATCAGAAAACAGAACACCCCCAAAGAAGAGAGAAAGGTGACAGAAACAACGACCCCAGACGGTCGACCGGGAACCACACAACAGGAAGACTACTCTCAAAAGAAAGACGAAACACTGAAGGAGGGGTACCCCGCTGACGCCTAACGCTAACACAATTAGAAAATTTTGCAAAAAAAGCATTAACAATAATTGTGAAATAATCTAAGTCCGAACCGCGTGCCACACGAAATTCGCGCGCGACTCGAGAGAGATCAAATAAATATACATTATGGACATATAATAGAAAAGAGAATATAAAAAACACTGTTCCTAAGAATACAAAGGATACACTGTGGTACAATGAATCAGGAATCATCAAACATCGAGCTGGTGGAACACTGATAAGCGTGCAAAAACATCTCGACACGAAGCGGATTATAAAAAGAATGAGTCTTTAGAGACGGTATATGCGCACTGGCAACGGAAGTCGTGGAGTTGTACTTGGGAGAGAGCTTCCCGTACTGTGTCTGCGCAGGTTGCACTCGACCCAGTTTTGGCTTATTTTTTATTGGTGCTTTTGCACCACTTTTCTTTCCCAACTTGCTTGGGAAAGACAAAAATAGAGAGTATTATATCCGAGTTAGGGACTTCCACTGTAGTGCAAGCCTGAAGTAAACAATTGTGAGTAGGTTGATAAGAAATATTCAGTTAACAGGAGTGTTGAATTAACAGGGATTTGGTAAATTTTTTTTAAATTCTAGAGATAAACTAAGAATTTATTCCATTATATCTTAGAATAAATTCATGTATTCCATTATCTCTTTAACAGAGCTCATGGAGCTCTGTCAAACAAGAATACATATCATGATTATGTCTCCCCTTTCCAGAAGTAAGGGAGACATATTGTTTTAGTGCATATTCTTCTTCTTCTTCTTCTCCTTCTTCTTCTCCTCCTCCTTCTTCTTCTATTTTTTGTCTTTTAACCTAGACCTTAGATATTTCGTATGTGGATGTATCATCATGAGCCGGTGTGTCGCGTACCACAGTGACCTTCATCTTTGACCTGAAGGTCAGATTTATGTGCTTTTTGGGGGAAACATTGTCCGGGGCATAACATTTTTTGTCTTTTGACCTAGACCATAGATATTTGGCCTGTAGATGTATCGCCATTAGCCGGTATGTCGCGTACCGTAGTGACCTTCATGTGACCTTGACCTTTGACCTGAAGGTCAGATTTATGTGCTTTTTAAAAAGGAAACATTGTCCGGGGCATAACTTTTTTGTCTTTTGACCTAGACCTTAGATATTTGGCATGTGGATGTATTGCCATGAGCCGGTGTGTTGCGTACCATAGAGACCTTCATGTGACCTTGACCTTTGACCATAAAGGTCAGATGTATGTGCTTTTTAAGGAAAACTTTGTCCAGGGCATAACTTTTTTGTCTTTTGACCTAGACCTTAGATATTTGGCATGTGGATGTATCACCAGAAGCCAGTGTGTCGCTTACCATAGTGACCTTAATGTGACCTTGACCTTTGACCTGAAGGTCAGATTTATGTGCTTTTTTAAGGGAAACTTCGTCCGGACCAGAACTGTTTTGTCTTTTGATCTAGACCTTAAATATTTGGCATGATTGTCAATATTATTCACGTATATATAATTTGCAGTGCATTAAATAGAAAGGCAGGGAAAACATATGTTTTAGTGTGCTGAAACAGTTTCTGGTTAAATGCCTGTATTGGATGTACTGAGACCAAATAGGTCGTCTACAAACAGAGGGAATTCTGTGGGTGTCATGGTAATTTTTTCGACATGTTACAAGATTTGTTATTCAATTAACAGGAGTTTACTCTGTAACCCATATGCAATCAACATGTCAAATTTGTACTGAATATTTTGTGTTTGGAAGTTGTATTCAGTTAAGAGATATCCGATTAAGTGGGCTCCACTGTACCACTGTCTTAACAGTTCCATGGTACCTTGATACAACTATGGTACTATCATACAGTTTGGTAAACCAAGCTGGTACCGGGTGGTTCTCCCACAACCGCACACTTTCCTTCATTTAAGCGTCCCGTGACTCGTAGTTTTTTACTAATCACCGAAAATATATCGTGACAACGCTAATTACCACATTTTGTTTTATATTCTACGTGAACGATATTTCAGTGTGTGCTCTTCGTGGTTTTTATATACTTTTTTCTGTTTTTATTTTTTTCTCTATCGTCACAGTCCGTTTAGTCATGTGTAAAATTTATCGTTACGGTAAAGGTCCCCGCGGACCGCCTGTAAACAGGGGATCAAAAATAAATTTATGGCGCACGTTTCACGATAGATAAAACATATGCAACCGCAACAGTATTATACAAACTACCATTTGCTGAACAAGTTTCGGGAAAATAGAAATATTTGCAGGAGAAAATTATCAATTTTGCAAAAAAGGTATGATGTCCCGCAAGATAACGTCTTCACCGCCACGATGCACTTTTTAGCTCCGAGACTCGGTTGTAGCCCTTGATGAGCTCCGTTATTTTTATAGCGCGAATTGATGGTCAAACAGAAAGACAAGCAATGAAAACAAACGAAAGAGATTAAATGATAAGAAAAGTGTGAAAAAGAACGCGTAAGGATATAAAATCTCAAAGTTATGTTTATTCGCTGTCTTTACCGATCATCTATTTTTGCCAAAACAGCAAAAGAATTCTGAATATTTCTTAAAAGATTATTTGAAAACTTGCCGCCTTAAAACTTGCTGTCGATTATGGCGACCGCGAATTTTCACCGATTTCTCAACATATTTTCTTTTTTGCATTAAAGTCTTCACCGTCACATTCTTCACCGTCACAGTCTTGGCCGTGACGATAAAGACTATTGTGTGATGAAAAAGACAAACGCAAGGGTGGATCCAGAGGGTGGGGTGGGGGACAAGTCCCACCCCCTCCCCGACTAAAAGAAGTCATGCTCTTATTCCACACAATCTTGTCCCATAACGCCCCCCCCCCCCATTAACTAATGATATGACGTTGCCAAATAAGGAACATGATCCTCTTTTAGAATTCACAGAACATCGGTTATTTATAGAACTGACGACAGTCACGTCTGCAAGTATCCACTGTCTGCAAAATCGATAGTTCAGCGATCCGAACGTAGTGGCTACCCATCAACGTTCAGATTCTTTCCATTCAATCCAAAAGAAAAAATTCCCATCAAGTTTTTTTGGGGACTCAAAACTCGAAATTAGGAATATATATCAAGCTTTCGCCCCATATTACCGGCTGCAATCGATAGTACACGTATTTCCTTACATTTGGGCAGAGTTTATTGATCCAAACTATGTTTTATCCTTTAATTATCGTCATTTGAGTATTCGTGAGGCGTCAACGGAGTTTTCGAAATCGGCCATGTTTTTGTATAAATATAAAACAGTAAAAACAATAACCCGGTAATGGCGCCGAAACGAATAGACCTTTTCATCGATGCAGAATCAGAAATTCGAGCTCATAGAGAGAGAGAGAGAGAGAGAGAGAGAGAGGGGGGGGGGGTGATAATCTGCTCTATGCGAATGCGACCGAGTTTGATGACCTCCTCTGTGCGAATGAGATCGAATTTCTAATTCCAATACAAAATCGATAGTCGAAAGCGGTACGCAATGAAGCGAAGTATGAAAGAATATTTTGTCGCCACAAGGCCGAAGAAATGGAAATGGTATGTTCCTGGTATCATTATTTTTACAACGCATACCCCAAACTTGAAGTCAATGTTAATGGTGAGCCAATATTTCCAGTCGCGTATGTTTCCCAGTTCTAATTTTATTGAGGGATTCTGGCATTCGCAGGATCAACTCAACTGGCGATTCGCCCGAATCGACCGGTCGAGTTCTGATTGTGGCACACTGCAGTGCTTACAACAATCAATAAACTTATTATACCCCCCCCCCCCCCCCCCCCCCACACACACACACACTTGGGGGCACGGTGGCTCAGTAGGTTGAGGTGCAGGCTGCAAGCCGAGAGGTCCTCGGTTCCATTCCCACCAGCGGCAACCGGGTTGTGAACTTGGGCAAAACACTTCGCCCCCATTGCCCATGTGGGGGCACGGTGATGCTGTGTACTAAGGCGTACTGCACGTCGATGGTGCACTTGTCTTCAACCAATTCTAACCCTTGTTGTGTGGAGTTAGTATGTTGGAGAGCTGGTTGTTGCTCGCCGTTGTTCGGTAGTTCTCTCTGGATACTCCAGCTTCCTCCACCCGTAAAACTGTCGCGGTCATGATTTGCCATTGTGCAGAAATATGTGACCTTAAACACCAATATATAATAAATATACCCCACTTTTGATTACATCTGCCCGTCGATGCATCGGTCGGTCGGTCGATCGGTGAGACGGTCAGATGTCCATCGTGATCCGGGCCATAACTCCTATAATATCAGAGGCAAACTGATGAAATTTTGTATAGGTGTGTGGTGTGACATCGACTTTCTAACAAATATCGAATTGCGTTTCGCCGTCAGACATGTTCAATTGGAGGCCAGAATGCATCTAGAAGCCACCTGAAAATCAAGACCCCCCCCCCCCCCCCCCCCCACACACACACACACAAATGCACGTCCCTTCGGCACGTGCGGCAGTCGCCGACTGATGCTAGGACTCTGTTGGATCACATCAGTACCCCCCCCCCCCCCCGTATTTTAAATCCACGATCCGCCCATGAAACGGCGCGGGCTAGTTGATAAAGTGACTGAAAGTGTCAGGATATATTTCTGTTGTCTGAAAAAGAATGAATATAGCCAACAGTTCAGTGACCTATTTCGCTGAAATTACTATGAAATAATATTCTTTTTGCATGACTGGTGACAAATTTCGGGTGAAAATCCGTCTCGTGGCTCGCTAAATCCGGTGTCGGCCATCCCCAGTGTGTGGGCGCGGGACATTTCAAGGCTGGAACCCCGAGCCAACAATCCGCCAGAAGTGGCGTAGATAATTTTTTCGGTGGGGGTGGGTGGGGGGGGGGGAGGGTGGGGTGGGGGGATTCAAGCCGACTCTTTCCGACAGCGTCATTCAACCCGCAGCCAACGAAGTTGCAGAAACTGCCCAGGAAATTAACTTAAGTAGGATTCCCACAGGCTAGAATATCTTGGGGATGTCACAATAGAAATATTGGGCTGTTCAAGTCGGTTCCAATGATATTCAAATATGCGTGGTTTTACTGAGAATAACCAACCAAACTTTCCATGAAATATGAAATTTCATTTATTTAAAAAAAAAAGAAACAGCGTTAGATAAATAGTTAAATACGAGACGACAACGGTGCTATAACCACCACTAATTTCGCGATGGGAACCGCATCTTTAGACTTCAACTTTGAATGCCAAGCAAAAGCATACAGAGTGAGGTTAATCATGGGAAAGACACGTTGCACCTGTCGAAAAGGTACATTTGAAGCACATTGATTCTGATGTTTCTGACAAAATGTGTGTTCTCTTATTCTGTAAACCCAAATAAAGTCATCACTCATGTGTATTTATTACCAAAAGCGCCGATACATTTCCGATAAAGTTGCAGTTGGGTTGTCGCCCCCACCCCCCCCCCCCCCTCCAAAACTTAATGAAACTTGTCTGTTTTCGAGCCAAATTGCAGAGTTTATTCCTAACTGCTCAGTGCCAATGTTGCCCGTGTAGGGCAGTCCCCCTATTCCTAAAGCTGCAGTATCGGAGTCAATCCAGTGGAATGATTTTAAGAGTTTTTTGATAGGTTTTTTTCGAGTCTCTTCTGCGAGCGCTATATGTGCCGATTATGCTTAGAAGGTAAATTAGATCTCACACAGAGTAACAAATTGCGCATACAAAAATATTCGAAAAATACGAATTTCATAAATGATTCAGGATCGATCTCGAACCGAACGCGCCAGATCGACATCGAATCGAACCATAAAATTTCGCAGGACTCAATTCGTGAGTGCGAGAATTTGCATTTTCACTCACAGTAAACTGCTCGTGAAAATTCGAATTGTCTCACTCACTCGTGAGATAAATCCCAGTATTCACAAAAAAACATTAGATATCATCTGTGTTATTAAAATAGTGGCGTACTGGCGCAGCAATGGGGTATGGGCCTTTGCACCCCAAAATGTTGATAGTACCTAGGCTACCCCTCAATAAAATTTTAGAAAATATAACAGAAGAATAAAATGCATACTGCATACTTTCTCCACGAACCACCAGCTGATTGTAGGGCATATGACACCAGAAACCACATGGGAGCATCAAGAATTGAGAAATTCCACCGGAAGCCGCCCTCCGGACCCCCAGAAGTGCACAAGCTTTCAGTGTGATAAGCCTCTACAACGTTAACTCAGCCCCCACCCCACCTCACCCCCTCCCTTACCTATGAATTCTAGCAACGCCACTGTATTAAGTTCAGCGGCGTAGCCAGGATTCACAGGTAAGAAGGTTCAGTAAAAGTTGGGGTGGGGGCAAGTCACGACAGTCACGTTAAAGGCCGATGGCACGTGCACTGGTGGAAGGGAGGGGCGGGCTACCCCCCCCCC
Organism: Pictodentalium vernedei; assembly: GCA_031216915.1. Taxonomy (NCBI): domain Eukaryota; kingdom Metazoa; phylum Mollusca; class Scaphopoda; order Dentaliida; family Dentaliidae; genus Pictodentalium; species Pictodentalium vernedei. The sequence goes on along the minus strand of CM062289.1, from coordinate 145,653,887 downwards.
CCAAAAATATATTTCTGGATGCCCCAGCCAAGAAGTAATCCTTGGGGAAGAGTTATTTATTTTCATCTGTATTATGTAAGGCTGAGAATACGCAACATCTTCACCATAACTGCGGTCTTTACCGTAACGTCTTTTCCGCAACAACATTTCTTTACCGTCACATACCGGTTTATTCCATACTCAGACCGTTTCAATCAGTTTTCCCGTCAACAGATGCAGTTGCTTCATTCCTTTCTATCGTCAACTTTATTTAATAGGTATAAAAATCGTGATTTCAGTTATAATCACACACTTGTATGAAATGATTACTTTCGCGATACGTTTTTATACAAGGTTTGTCCTTCATTTCCTTGTCGGCATTATCTTCCTTTCATCTCCCGTTTTGAGGGGCTATGGAACGTGAGGAGACATATTTTTCGCATCAAGTATATGAAAGAAACTTTGAAAAATGATTTTTTTTTAGAATTCTGCAAGTTTGAAATTTGTGACGATGAAGACATGATTATCACGTGACCGCGATAAAGTCACGTGTATTTGAGGGAGCAACTGTGAAATCAGCTCTGCTGGATACATTCTGTAGAACAACAGCATTCTAACACTTGTCTATCACAAAAAAGATTTATCCTCAAAAAAATTTTTTTTTTAATATTTCAAAATCAAATGAGTCCGGTTGTCGCATAACAACCCTACCATGGTATACCATAGTATAATACGGTTGACCCATAGTACAACCATAGTATACCATGGTATACCATGGTTGTACCATGGAGAACCATGTCGTACTGTGGTACAACCATAGTATACCATGGTACATCATGGTATACCATTGTACAAACATATAATACCATGGTACAACCTTGGTTACCATGGTATCCTTTGGTTGTACCATGGTACCACCATGGTATACCATGGTACAACCATGGTGTACCATGGTATCCTTTGGTTGTACCATGGTACCACCATGGTATACCAGGGTACAGCCATGGTACAACTATGGTATACCATGGTATACTATAGTTTTACAATGGTATACCATGATAGTTTTTCATGAGGGCAAGGCTGCTATGAAGCAGCCGTGATTAGATATGATGAAAAATTCATCTAAATTTAACTCAAAAGACCACTGGTGACAAAATCCATTCCATTTGCAAAAAGAAAAAAATAAATTTCTGTCGTTTGAGGGATAAATTAGACAGAAATTGCTTTCCACAATTGCTGACGGAAACATCTGAGGCTTGACAGTATAGTTAGTTATTAGTGTGATGCACGAGTTATTTGTGTAACAGGAGGAGAGATAAGTGCGGGAGCCGGGATTCGAACCGTCGACCTCTAGCACACAAAGCGACCGATTTACCACGAGACTAAGAGATCCGGACCAACCAGGCTGGTTGGTAAATGGCCTTTATACCTCGACCGCTACACTACTCTCCCCTTCTTTTGAGATTCACCCACCGTGAATCTCATCCCAGATTCCACCTCAGAGCGGTCGAAACATCCACCATGTTTCACCACAGCGTCCACTACGCCACCAACTGCTGAGGATCGGACGAGCCCCCAAATGTAACAGGAGGAGAGATAAGTGCGGGAGCCGGGGTTCGAACCGTCGACCTCTAGCACACAAAGCGACCGATTTACCACGAGACTAAGAGATCCGGACCAACCAGGCTGGTTGGTAAATGGCCTTTATACCTCGACCGCTACATTTGTTGTTGTTAACTCTCACTTGGACACAACGCGGTTGCCGCATGTGGGATTCGAACCGAGGTCCAATCTGCATCTCCACATACTGAGCCACCTCTCCCCATAGGGAAAAAGTGAGTGAGAAAAGAAATACGGTACATATGAATCAAATGAGAATTGGTGAGAAAGAAATGTGAAGAGGCCATTCAGTGTGGTTGTGTGCATATCGGAAAATCCCATTCGGGTACCAATAATTGGTAAGGGGGGGGGGGGACGTACCACCTGTGCCCCCACCCTCGACTTCACCGCCCCTGTCTGAAAAGTTACAATGAACCCACTCTGAATCCCAAAGGCCGGAAAAAACTAATCCTCGAGGTCGAGAAGCGACGGTGCCGGATAGAACGAGAACCAAAAGCAAAGGTTTACGTCCTGATACCTCAGCGGCTGGCATATATTGATATACTTATGTAACACTTGTTTCCAAATGAAAACATTTTTTAAAAAAAAACAGTTACAACGTGAAAACCCTTCTTTCGGCAGGGTGTTGGATAGAATTAAATATTTGATTTCACTCTCTTTGGTATTGGTGATTTACTGCCGGATTAAATTGTTTACATATGGCTGCCAATTTACTTTCCTGTCCGATCAATGCCAGGTTTTTTTCTGTTGGTCATCATGTCGATTGGAAAATGAAAACCCTTGTTAAAAATCAAATAATTAAGACACATGACATAAAACACGAGGCATAGACAGAATGGACAGACATATCCAATCCAAGTACAGTAAACCAAGGCAACAGGTGAGAATAGTTTGGTCCAAATGTTATTTGTAAATTGTATTGTAAATACATATCTTTTTTTTTTTTTTTTTTTTTTCTTTTAGGACCAGCCTCCATCAACTGGTTGATGATTCTGCTGGTTTGGTTTCCCGGGGTGCGCACGGATTTGCCCTCGTGGAGGGTTTATAGATTTTGTTTGATAGTTATTTTCAGGTGGCAGTCAGTAGTGAGGAGGGTGGTTTGCAATACCTGAGACTGTAGGGGGTTAGTGTTTATAGTATGATGGTAGCTGTTAGATTGTTTTATCGTTTGTCGGTTATATTTAAATGCTTTTTAGTTATGTTTAGTGGGACAGTATAGCGGAGATAATGCTCCACTGACTGCTCCAATTATACTGTTTTTAAATAAAGGAAGTGTTTTGCGATTTTTTTTTACAGATTCCCTATCTATATACACATATGTATATCTATTTTGTTTAGGCTTTTAGTTGGGAGGGGCTGCAGTTTTCACCCGGGTAATCCTCTGGCATGTCTCCACCACTGTTTCCTGTTTCGTCCTTATTTGAGTTAGTTTCTAGTGCTTCTTTGAATTTATTATAATTTTCTAAGGTGGCAGTTTTTTGTGGAAGATTGTTCCAGTCCTGTATTGTGCGTGGAAAGAAGGACCATTTACGTACATCAATGCGAGATTCAAGCACACAGAAAGCATTGTGATGGGAATGGCGAGTGGTACGATGTGGCTTGTTTAGTCTAGATTTATGTTCAATTGCTACTGTATTGTGTACAATTTTATGAAGCATTTGGAGTCTAGCATTTTTACGTCTTTCTTCAAGTGTTTTCCAGTTTAGGCTAGCTATCATGTCTGAGACACTTGATCTGTTGTGATGTCGGTTTGTCACATATCTTGCTGCACGCCTTTGAGTTTTTTCAATTTTATTTATCTCATTTTTTGTGTGTGGGTCCCACACTGTACTAGCATATTCGACCAATGGTCTAACTAGGGCTTTATATGCTTGTTCTTTGATTTTAAGAGAGGCAGTGTTTAAATTCCTCCTAAGGAAGCCAATATTTTTGTTGGCTTTATTGTAGATATTATTTATATGTATGTTCCAGTTTAGATCAGATTTTATTGTTAGGCCGAGGTATTTGATGGTGTCCATATGGCTGAGTATATGATTGTGTAGTGTATACGTATTTATTTGCTTGTATTTCTTGTTTGTTACTGAGAGGATGTTACACTTGTCAGGGTGGAATTGCATCAGCCACTTTGTTTCCCATCTCCCCATTTCTTGCAGGTCATTTTCGAGCTGTGTTTTTGAAGATGGTTTGTTTATGATGGTATATGCAAGTGTGTCATCTGCAAAGAGGCGGACTGTTGATTTTATTTTGTCCGGAAGGTCGTTTATGTAGTACAGGAAGAGACATGGGCCAAGGACTGACCCTTGTGGAACACCTGATTTTACTGGTATGGGGTCAGAAGTTTGCCCTTGCACAACAACGGATTGTGTTCTATTACTCAGCCAGTTTTGGATCCAATCGCAGATCTTTTCGTGGATCCCGTAATATCTGAGTTTGTGTATAAGCAGACTGTGATTTACTTTGTCAAATGCTTTAGCAAAGTCCATAACGATGACATCAGTTTGAACTTTGTTTTTTATGTTTTCTGTAAGATCATCAACAAAATCGGGTAGTTGAATTTCACAGGATCTGGCTTTTCTAAAGCCATTCTGAAGGCGGTAAAAGATATTATTTGTTTCGCCATGTTTCATGAGGGCACTTGTAATTATATGTTCAAAGATTTTACAACAGATACATGTCAATGATATTGGTCTATAGTTTCCTGGTGATGAGAGTGAGCCTTTTTTAAAGACAGGCGTTACTAGAGCCCTTTTCCAGTCTGATGGTACATTGCCCGTTTCAAGGCTTTTCTGGAAGATCATGTTGAGGATGGGGGCTATTTCAAGAGAAAGTGTTTTTAGGATGATTGGTGGAATATTGTCTGGCCCTGGGGCTTTGTGTGGTTTTTGTTGGTTAAGTAGCTTTTGGATTCCGGGAGTAGTTATGTACATTGGGAACGGGTAAGTTCGGCCTTGAGTCGATTCGGTCGGCCTGAGTCGACCCAGCCCGAGTCAGTTCGGCCTGACAACTACTGGCAGAACTGGGTTTGAAGCAGATCACGTGAGAGGTATCCGGTGAAGTCGACCCACGTTGATCTCGACTCGGACCTGAGTGAAGTCGACCCAAAAAAGTGAAGTCGACCCCAAAAAGTGAAGTCGACCCACTTTTGGTGATCTCGACCCAAAAAGTGATCTCAACCCAGTTATGAATTTTGATATAAAGAGGGTAATATACAAGAGTATGACGCAGTAACAGGTTCAAGATTATTTTATTTCATCATAAAAATAAGATGCATGGCTAAGAACAAGATATTATAAAAACATGAATAACATTAACAACAGCAAGTTTTTTATGATGAATATTCATTACTTGATAAATAATAATAAGTTGCAAGGTCACACATTTCCCAGACCATCCTACAAATGAATGGCATATGAACCCAGCAAGTAATATAAAAGTGAGTTGCTGCGGTTCTTGAATAAAGTACTAAATAAAAGGATAGTTCAATCAAAGTGAGTTACCGCCAATCATTCTTCTTGCATCAAGTGAATAGACAGATACTGCGTATTAAAGTAATTTTCCACTTTTCATACATTATTGATGCCTGCAAACAACATAATTTCCTCAAGCTGTTTTTCACATTTTGTCTGTGATCTTAGTAAACTACACAGCAAAATTAAAATAATAAATTTCACTTATTGTGAGTTTAAAACAGTTATAATAAATTCACAAACCGGTCCATAATAAATTCACAAACTGGTCCAAAACACTTTTAAAAGTGTGTGGAGAGCACTTTTCTTCAATTTTAAAGGTGAGTCGAGATAACTTTTTTGGGGTTGAAATCACTTTGGGTCGAGGTAACTTTTTTGGGTCGAAATCACTTTTTTGGGACGACTTCACTTTAGGTCGAGATCCGTGTGGGTCGAGATCACTGGAATTTTTCAAGATTTATCAGGAGATGTGGGGGGGGGGGGGGGGAGGGGGGGGGGGTCTGGAAAAATTTGCAGACACAGGGCCAAAAATCCCCCCCCCCCCCCTCCCCAGACACACACCTGCAATTATTTTTTTTCCAGACCATTTTTGAGAACCCACACCCTAAAATCTTGGAAAAAAACATAGACCTACCTTATGGATTAAGTCCAGACTTTACATATCATTTATCACACTATGATATCTTATCAAAGCAATCTGCAATATGTTTAGTTTTGACCTTGATGAGCAAAAACAATAATGGTGTTACGTGTAAATAATATGAAAATACAAATTAAAATGTGCACACAAAGTATACTTGTGTGGGCAATAATTTCTGGGAACTTCTTTTTGCGTATTTGAGGAGACAATACTAGAAGTTAATGGTACATTGGTATGAAAATTTGATATGCGTTACAGGGATATGCATTGTTATAACAACAGATATTCCCACTGGGCTTGACAAATTTTTATTACTGAAATCAAGCCCACGTCTTTTTGCATCCACATAAAAATGATAGTCAATGCCAGTTTCACATTTCTTGGGTTACCATCGCCCACAGATATTTCATGAAACTGCATGTTGCCATTGTCAGACTTCCATTACTTGCATTATTGTTGTCCTCAAAACAGCAATTCACATTGATTACTATGAAAACAACTTTTCAAAACATTCTTCAGAGTTAATGCAATGAGTCGAAGTACTCATTCTGGATATTCATAGATGTACAGAGATAGACGTATTGAGCATACACATTATAACATTATTAAGGGGTCGTTCAACAAAACTTTGATCAATTTGTTGACAGAACCACAAAATGATCAGTAATTCAAAAGTCCCACCCTCAATGTAATGATACCATACTACAGACTTGTGTAATGATACCATACTGCAGACTCAGAGAAAGCATTGTTATGATGCACCCTCTGATGTCTTAGAATGTTGTAATGCAATACCACGGACGTGATATTTGGATGCCCGGATGTGGCCATGTTGAATCTGGTCATGTAATTTCCATTGTAGTTCTTTCAGGGATTTGCATTTTGGACGATCAGAAGAATGCAGGGTCATGATGACCCTTTGAACTTTCATTTGTTTGAGACAATGTATGAAGAGATTCACAATCAAGTTCCAGCAAATTATGCTTTAGCTCTTAACCCTTTGAACACCAGAGGGACATGGTATGCCATACTTTCTTTAAGTAGAATTATAGGATACCTGTTAAGTTAACTGGTAGAGTGCTATGTTTTTTTTGGTTATCAAAATTTGTTCATGTGTCTTTGCCTTGTTACAATTTATGGGAGAGTGCCAAGAGGCACTCTCCCATAAATTGTAACAAGGCAAACCCATACAGACTAAGTAATTTCGCTTCTAAGATGATATAAAGCACATCCACAGAATATGACACCTTCAGGCTGGGGTACCTGCTCTTCATATTAAAGCCCTGATAGTGGCTTCTAGCACTCTACCAGTTAAGGATGGGGTAGACCAATCAATATTTTCAGCATGTAGCCCTAAGGCTGCACGTTGAAAATATTGATTGGTCTACCCTCAAATAATGAAAATGGACTCTTCTAGTTGCAGCATATGAACTGACATGGAAGATACCACCAGGGTTCAAAGGGTTAATGTCTGCAGATATATGCTTTGAAATTCCATTGACCAACATCTAATATTTACTTGGTGTCTTGGACTTTTTGTTGTTGAAAATCTTAATCACTGCACACTTAAAAGATAACATGAACCATCTGTAAAAAAATAAATTGGCAAGTGTATGAAATTGGGATTATACACATAATATAAAGTAATATTCATAAAAAGTAAGTTGAATGCTTCAGAAAGTACTTTTTCCCAAAGTATATTGCAAGTGAGCTCGAAATATATTGAGCGTGTTGATTTCTCCCGATGTTGTGAAATTATTTACTTCCAAATAACCTTGGATCAGCGATGGCCATGATGGAGTTGATGTCTGCAAAGGACTAATGGAGGATGGGCTGAAGATGATGCACATGCACTTATAAATAGGGTACGATTGGGTGATGCTGTGAATTTAGTTTCTTCTTTCATACAGTTATACCAAGATGAGCGTCGATCAATGTCTTCATTTTAGACTGACAAATGCCACAGATATCCTTTTCTGGAAATGGTCTACCAATTTGCATGTCATAATAAACATAACCAGTAGTCAGAGTGGCCGTGATGATCAAAACCCAAACAAATTATAGAATTTATGGTCAAAACTACCCGAATTTGAAAGCTAAACAAATGCAGTGTCCGAAAAATTTGCGATTTCATCAGTATCTGTGCTGAGTTGCTTATAAACCTGAAATACCAGGCCACATGTGTTCATTTCCGATTGTCAGCATCACAGTGTCTGCAGATTTTTGTAGTAATAATATGAGAGGGGGCGACAGAAGTAAAATATTTTCCTGTCATCTCTGGTTATCTATAAATTAATTTAAATTGATTAATTCTGTTTATTTTACTAATTTAATTACATGTATGAATTGATAAGGTGGGTGTATTTGTTCTGAGGATATGGGTTTGTATTGAAATTCTATATTATTATTATTATTATTATTATTATTGTTATTATTCTACTACTGTACATAGAGAAATGAAAAAGTGGAGGCAGATTGGATTATTATTATTATACCCCCTGTGAATGAAGTTCAAGAGTTCAAGAGGATATATATAGGAATCACTTTGTCCATCCATCCATCCATCCACCATCCATCCATCCATCCATCAGTCTATCTGTGCAAGTCTTGTCCGGCTTAGAACTTTTGAAGGCCTTGCAGAATATTAATGATACTTGGTATTGAGGGACTGTATCGTGAGTAATGTTGGAATGCCTGTCTAGAAGGTCACAGACTTAGTTTAAGTTCACTTACCCACACATCCAAATTCAACTATAACAGGTCATGTTCAGCTCAGAACTTTTGATGGCCTTGAAGCATATTAATGATACTTAAATTGCTTAACCCATTTTCTTTTTTCCTGAACCCATTTCACTTTTGCAGTTGATGTTTGACATTACAGAAAAGAACTTGCATGAACGGAATAAAGGTTAAGCCACAGGACATTTGCTTGAAGAGTGTACAAACTAAATGCTAGTTCCTGCATTTTTTAAAGGCCTGCTTGGTATTAATGTTGTCCACTATCAAGTTATTATTATTATTAGTGTAACTTGTGATAATACAGTAGCAAGCCTGCAAATAAAGCCTTAGGTCAAGGATAAAGACCTAAGCAAATACCCCAAATGTCCCAAGCCAATAGATTGGCACAGGTCATAATGTCCAAAAGGTGTAATGTCCTGAATGTTGGAAATTGACGATCACATTATTTAAAGATTAATATAAGAACAAGGCTTGGATATCTCCAGTGACTGTTGCCAGTGGCAATAGTCACTGGAGATATTCCAGCCTTCTTTGTTATTGATTGTATTACTGTTTTCTCAGAATCTTTATGCGAGAATAACCCCGAAAACTTATGACCTAAAGCATCCGCACAGTGTCCTGCACCAAAATGTTTGTGCTGGTCAAGATGACAGACACACTGTGCAAAAGTATTTGTAGACTTGCTTCTGGCATGTGTTTTACTGATCATCCACACTGCACATACTGTATCAGCCCTGATTAATAGCTTTGTTGATAATGCGATCAAAGGGACTGACAGTAGTATGGCCTTAAATCTGTCTGGTTGTTTGTTTATCCTACCAGTCCCAAACCTGTATAAAGGTTGAGGGTGGTCATTATGTGTTGTACATAGAATGTAAAATGTGGATACATACCTAGTATCTACACCTTGTCACTTGGGGCAGTGACATAACATTCTGCTGACACTTCTTCACATCTTTCTCTCTCTCTAGCTGCAGCTTCAGTATTTGTCCATTGATAAGCATAAAGTGTATATGTTCAGTTCCATCCTTCTAACTAAATTCTATCCTAACTAAATAACCTCTGTTGCCATTGACAAAATTATAATTTAATAGGAGTATTCAATAATCAGGAACTTGGTAATTTTTTCTGTATTCTTGTGATAAATTGTGCATTCAGTGTATTATAACTTGTTTGACTAAGTCACTGTAGTTTTGTCACATGCGATATAATTTACAAAAATCATTTAATAGATGTACCGTGACCCACTAGGTCTATAAGAATGGATGCCTTGGCTCATGTGAGTGAAATTGTTTCATACATCACCAGATTTTTAAAAAAATTTAATTAACGGAGTTTATTATATTTATTATGTCTCCACTAGTAGGTAGAGGTGCAGGCGGCAAGCCGAGAGGTCCTCGGTTCGAATCCCTCCTGCGGCAACCGCGTTGTGTCCTTGGGCAAGACACTTCACCCCCATTGCCCATGTGGGGGCACGATGACGCTGTGTACTAAGGCGTACTCCACGTCGATGGTACGCATGTCTTCAACCAGTCTAACCCTGCCTGTGCTGTAGTGCAGTGTTACGATGTTGGGGAGCTGGCAACTGCTCGTCGTTGCTCGGTGGTTCTCTCCGGGTACTCCGGCTTCCTCCACCCGTAAAACTGTCACGGTCCTGATTAGCCATTGTGCATAAATATGTGACCTTAAACACCAATAACTAACAATGTCTCCCCTTCCCAGAAGGGAGACATATTGTTTTAGTGCATATTCTTCTTCTTCTTCTTCTTCTTCTTCTTCTTCTTCTTCTCATACAAACTTTGTCCGGGCCATAACTTTTTTGTCTTTTGACCTACACCTTAGATACTCGGCATGTGGATGTATCACCATGAGCCGGTGTGCAGTGTACCATAGCGACCTTCATGTGACCTTGACCTTTGACCTGAAGGTCAGATTTATGTGTTTTTTTTAAGGGAAACATCACACAAACTTTGTCCGGGCCATAACCTTTTTGTCTTTTGACCTACACCTTAGCTACTTGGCATGTGGATGTATCACCATGAACCGATGTGCAGTGTACCATAGTGACCTTCATGTGACCTTGACCTTTGACCTGAAGGTCAGATTTATGTGCTTTTTTAAGGTAAACTGTCTGGATCAGAACTTTTTTGTATTTCGAGTCAGGCTTTAGATATTTGGCATGTGGATGTATCACCATGAGTCGGTGTGCAGAGTACCATTGTGACCTTCATGTGACCTTGACCTTTGATCTGAAGGTCAGATTTGTGCTTTTTTCAAGGAAACTTTGTCCGGACCAAAACTTGTCTTTTGAGCCAGGCCTTAGATATTTGGCATGTGGATGTATCACTATGAGCCGGTGTGTCGCATACCATTGTGACCTTCATGTGACCTTGACCTCAAGGTCAAATTTATGTACTTCAAATAGGGAGTAATTGTCCAGACCAGAATTTTTTTGTTTTTTTACCTAGGACTTGGTTATTTGACATGTGGATGTGTCACCATGACACCGCATGTCATAACCTTCATGTGACCTTGACCTCAAAGTCAAATTTATGTACTTCAAATAGGGAGTAATTGTCCAGACCAGAATTGTTTTGTTTTTTGACCTAGGACTTGGTTATTTGACATGTGGATGTGTCACCATGAGACCGCATGTCGTGACCTTCATGTGACTTTGACCTCACGGTCAAATTTATGTACTTCAAATAGGGAGTAATTGTCCAGACCAGAATTTTTTTGTTTTTTGACCTAGGACTTTGTTATTTGACATGTAGATGTGTCACCATGAGACCGCATGTCGTCTACCTCGATGACCTTCATGTGACCTTGACCTCTGACTTTAAGGTCAAATTTATGTACTTCAAATAGGGAATAATTATCCAGACCAGAACTTTTTTGTTTTTGACCTAGAACTCAGATATTTGACATGTGGATGTATCGCTATTAGACCGCATGTCACATGTAATCATGACCTTCATGCGACCTTGACTTCAAGGTCAAATTTATGTACTTTAAATAGGGAGTAATTGTCCAGACCAGATTTTTTTTTTTTTGGACATGTGGATGTGTCACCATGACACCGCATGCCCGCTATCTTGATGAACTGCATGTGATCTTGACCTCTGACCTCAAGGTCAAATTTATGTACTTCAAATAGGGAATAATTGTCCAGATCAGAACTTTTTTGTTTTTTGACCTAGGACTTAGATGATTGACATGTGGATGTATCACAATGAGACCACATGTCATCATGACCTTCATGTGACCTTGACCTCAAGGTCAAATTTATGTACTTTAAATAGGGAGTGATTGTCGAGACCAGATTTTTTTTTTTTTGACATGTGGATGTGTCACCATGAAACTGCATGTCCGCTACCTTGATGAACTGCATGTGACCTTGACCTCTGACCTCAAAAGGAAGGGGAGACATATGTTTTAGTGTGCTAAAACGCTTTCTAGTTAATTGAGGTTTAACGCCACTTTAACAGCCAAGGTCATATTGTGTCAGCCAGGCCTGAAAATAAGCAGTCTGACATTTTTAGAATGAGGTTCCCAGAGGGTGAATTTGATGATGCTATCCCATACAGTTTGCCATTTTATCCTCTGGGTACATCTTTCTGTTTTGTTTTGAGCCCCTGATTCAGATTGAAGTTCACAGAGGGTAAATTTAGTGATGCTATCCTGCATGTGGACAATCAGGGTTAAGTGCCCTGCCCAAGGACAAAGCGTCGGAGTCTGAATCGATCAGTCAGACAGTCACTCATCCAAGGACTAACCGGGCTCGACGTTGCTTAACTTCAGTGATCTCATGAGAACCGGTATCCACAGTGCCACACCTGGAGTTTATTATAGCATCTATATGTGATCAGCAGGTCAAATTTGTAGTGATTGTGTAGAAAAGTGTTTGTTTTTTGGAAGATATGTTTAGTTAACAAATTCCAACAAAACCATATCGTGAGACCCCTTTTTGGAACAAACTCATTGGGTCACCTGATATGGTTTTGTTGGAATATGTTTGAAAAATTTGATAAAAAAGAACAACAAATTTTGATATTGTGTACATTGGGTATGGGGTTAAGTGGTAGAGCTCTAAATTATTTTTTGTAGGGGATTTGTAACAAGTATATTTTCAAAAATACCATTCTGCCTGCATAGTTAAGTAAGACTTTGTTCATAACTAGTTGATTTTAGAGCTGTAGGTTAACCGAAACCAAACTGAGGTTTTTAGTTTTTTTAAAAAACCGAAACCGAAACCATCGACATCTCGTAATCTAAGGTTTTTCGTTTTTTATTAAATACTCTCTTGCCACTCTTGCTGCCGAAATTCACAGAATGTAGCCATCCCAGAGTAGTGAGAGTACCCAGACACTGCCAGTGACAGTGTCTGGGTACTCTCACTACTCTGGGAAGGCTACATTCTGTGAATTTCTGACATTTCAGTTTAGTTGCATTTGCAGCTTTCCTCAAGTTGCGTGTAGGTGTCAGACCTCGAAAAATGGCCAAGCACAATAAACGTTCTGTATATTTAGGTAATTATTATATTGGCCTTCTTGATTCTTCGTGTATTATAGCTTATTTCGGGCATTCATTGAGTTTCACTCAATTTCACTATAATTCAGTTATGACTCTGGACATAAGAATGAGTTTTATTGAATTTTACTTGGCCTCATGAACAAACCGAAAACCGAACCGAACCGAGGTTTTTCTCCACCTGAAAAACCAAAACCGAAACCGAACAAGAAATTTAAAAACCTACAGCTCTAGTTGATTTCTTACAATTTGTTGGAAAGTGCCTGCTGGCACCCTACAGTGAATTGCAACAAAATAATTTTATTTTTTTTCCTACTTGTCTGATCAAGCAACAAGCTTATGAATGTTGTGTAAAGCCACCAAAGTGGCTTTTGGCACTTTGCAGTGCAGCTATTATGGAGGCTTCTTGGGCTCAAGAAGTTGATAGTGGCAGGGTTTTTCTACTCACACCATTAATCGGTAAACTATTATATTTGGAGGTAAGAGACGTGAAAGGTTTACTGCTTAATGTCAAAAGAATGTTTTGCAGTGTAATATGATTTTTGCAGATACATTTGTTTGGAGTGTTATCTGTTTGATAGTTGTTGGTGGTTTTTCAGAATTTTAACTGTAAATGAGAGACCTACTGGATGTGCCCTCCTGATCTCAATATTCCAATATACATGTAAAGAAGCCTCTTTTGGAGAAGTAGAGGTCATAATTGTTATGTAGGGTTACATGTAATTTGATGTGTATGGAATAACAATGTACTTTTATGTACATTTGGTGGTTTATTGCTGTGTAGGGTTACGGTTACTCTTATTTTTTCTCCAATAGATGGCATTATTTATTTATTTATTTATTTATTTATTTATTTATTTATTTATTTATTGGGGTTTAACGACACTGTAACAGCCAGGGTCATATTGTGTCGGTGACAGCTTTACGGGTGGAGAAAGCCGAAGTACCCGGAGAGAACCACCGAATAACGATGAGCAGCTGTCAGCTCCCCAATATCGTAACTCTGTACTGCAGCACATGCAGGGTTAGATTAGTTGAAGACATGTGTACCATCGACATGCAGTACACCTTAGTACACAGCGTCATCATGCCCCCATGTGGACAGTCAGGGTTAAGTGCCTTGCCCAAGGACACAACGTGGGAGTCCGAATCGATCGCTCATGTGGTCGCCCATCCAAGGATTAACTGGGCTGGACTTTGCTTAACTTTGGTGATCTGATGAGAACTGGTTACCGCAACGCCACTGTGCCCCCAATAGATAGCATAAGTATATACAGTGGAAACCTGTTAATTGAACAGCCACTTTGCCAATGAAAATTATTCAGTTAAAAGGAATATTCAGTTAATAGGGATTGTGTCACTTTCCTGTATTCTAGAGATAAACTTACCATTTATTCTATTACATCTTGTTTGACAGAGCTCCATGAGCTCTGTCAAACAAGATATAATAGATTAAATACCTGTGTTGAAAATACTGAGGCCAAATAGTTCTATAAACAAAGGGAAACTGGGGAGAGTCAGGGTAATTTCACGACAGGATACAAGATTTTTTTATTCATTTAACAGGAGTTTACTCTATAACCTATATTCATTTAACAGGTCAAATTTGCAGTGGAGGTATGGTAAATGGTTTTGTGTTGGGAAATTATATTCAATTAACAGGGTTATTCTGTTAAGAGATATTCAGTTAAGTGGGCTCCACTGTATTGGTGTCCAAGATTAAGAGTAAAACAACTTATTGATAGACCAGACAGATTTAACAAGTTAATCACTATCAGCTTGATTCATGGGATAACAGGAGTTAAAGTGAAAGGGGTCAGTAAATAAACTACAGTTTGTGTTCAGCTATGACTTTGCAGTATATTATACAAAAGTGAAGACCAGAGTTTCTTTCCAAACCACCACACTGACACATGCATCTTTATTTTGGGAGATACTCCAAAATTGCCCTTCTGTATTTCTTCCAGTTGACTTTTGTTGAACTTCCACAAATCAAAACATAAACAGGAGAAAATGGCAGCCTTCATTCAGTGAGCACGCCACTCAAAACATTTGGTCTTCTCCTTTATTTCTTTCAAGAATTAGGAATAGATTTCTTCGAGTATGTACTTGAATGTTTCTTGAATACAGTTGTTATTTTATTTTAAGGTCTTTTATTGTAAAAAGTTTGGGCTCTTACTTTTGCCATAACAGACTTTCAGGCAGTGCTGTCTACCACATGGCAACAGTTCCATGGCAAATGTCAGTTTCCACATATTCTATGTTTCTTTCTAAGCACTTTAGTATATAATTTACTGGGGTTATTTCTTCTAGTCATTTTTGGACTTTTGGAGAAAGTTTCTTGAAATTTGCCCAAATTAGGTTGGACATCCCCTTAACCCTTACACTCTGGTAGTGCAAAAGAAATTTCTCCAATCACTCTGTTTTTCTCTTGTTTATCTTTGAATTTAACCAATTATACAATTATACCTTGTTTGACAGAGCTCACTGAGCTCTGTCAGACAAGGTATATTTGGTTAAATATCAAACTGCATTATGGGAAATATTTGCTGCTGAAAACCTTGCCATTTTGACCTCAGAGTGCAGAGGGTTAAAGAAGTCCATGAGCTGTAAATACTTTTTAAAATATTCAGTCTTTAGATTTTGAAAATTGGAGGCATGCTGTATCCTGCTTGCTACCATTTGAAGTGAAACAACGTTGAGTCCCGATATCGGGAACATTGCACACTGTTCACTCCACTGGTGCAGATGAGTAAGGATTCCAAAAATACTACCCGATTTTTCGAATAAGCCTTTCACAGTAATAATCAAATGTATTTGAATTTGGTATAATAACATGAATGATATGAAACTTTTCAATGAAGAAACTGTAAGTCAATCAAATGATTCTCCATGGAATGTATGAGCAAAAAGACAGTGAGTAGCACTACCGGATTTTAAATTTTGTCAAATTATATTGAATGGTTCAGAACTGTCACTTTTGTGTCTGGAACTTGATGAATTCATGTGGAGGCATTGCTGATATTTTTCTGTCAGTTAGTTTTTTGAAGCAGATGTGGCACCAGAATTTCCCTGACAAGGGGGCTTATAATCATGGCATGAAGACTAGGGTATTCCCAGACAAGCAAGCAGTAAAGGGGCAGCTTCCCCAAATAGGAGGGAGTAACCCTCTCAGATGGGGGTAGGAGTGGGGAGGAGGGTTGCCCCTCCCCATCGTTTTTGACATAACTCAAATGTTCTCTTGATTTATCGTTTTTTGTTATGAATCTTTCACCCCTTTTTTGTATGCTTTCTAGTTTTGTTATCTTTTGCTTTGTGTATGGGTCCCAGATGATGGCTCAATATTCCATTATTGATCTTCTGGTTGTAATGCAGGATGTTCTTCAGCATTCGCTTGGACAGTGTTGGGGGTTTCTGTCGAGGAATCCAAGAGTGGAGTTGCCTTAATTGTGTTCTTTCCATTTAAAATTTTCCTACAGGGTAAGATGATATGGAACATGTTCTAGTGTTTGGTCATTTAGGATGTAGAATCAATTACTTTTTCCTCTCATGCTCAAAATGAAGCTTTTTTTGCGTTAACATGCATTCCCCCATCTGATGCCCATTTTTTTGGAAACATCAGGTCATTTTGTTGGGTGGTGTTGTTCCTATTGCTGTTTATTTCATGATACAATAGGCAGTCTTCTGCAGATAGCCTCACTGATGATTTTTCTGAGCTTAGGAGATTGTTGATGTGGCATACAGTTAAAACTAGAAGTCCTGTCACGAAATGTGCACTTATCTAGGCTTAATTGCGCATAGGAATTGCGCGCAATTGCCATATCGAAAGCACAGCAGGTTCTCCTGGTTATTGATAGCAAACACCTGCAATGTTTCTGCCAATGGACCTCCGGGTTACCCGGAGGTCCATTGGCTGGAACATTGCTTGTGCACAGCCATATGCATAAAAATTGATAGCCTTACTATGGTCATAACGCTTAGATTAACGTGCAGATCGACGTGTTATTTGTGCTCATTTCATGACAGGACTTGTAGTTTTAACTGTAGGAAAAGTATTTAATTGAAAACAGTTTCAGGGGATACCCCAGAGTCAACAGCTGCTTCATCCAAGAATTTACCCAGACTAAGAGTGGGTCTATATTTGGCAATGCTCAAGCCACTTTGCACCATAAAGGTGGAGGTCTTAATTCTTAGATATTCTGTTGTTAAATCTTCTTCTGAGATTTGGAATCAGAGGTTAAACACTGATGCTATGTATGCATCATTGTCTTTATGTTACCATGCATTTCGACTAAAGCCTTCCTACCAAAATCAATGAATGCTTCCAACGAAACTCAATTGACAGGAAAGTATTAGCTTTTGACCAAAAAATCCCAATGGACACAGCATCCAACATATTGTTCATTTATATCTGGCTTTATGCCATTCTTTTGTTATCCGGAGACATTGAGCTGAATTGTGGGCCCACACATCAGTCTTCAGTAACATCCAGCGTGGTCAACTCATCTACCAATGATCCTTTTTTCATTCCTTTGACAGGCCTTAGCCTTTTAGCTCACCTTGACAAAGTCAATCTGAGTTTATCTAATCGCTCTCTGTCCGTCATCTGTCCATTGTCCATCCATTGTCTGTCAACACCATGTTTTGATCTTCTCCAAAACCACTGGGCCAATTCAAGTGAAGGTTTGTGTGAGTGATGGTCCCGAAGGGGCATTGCATTTTTGTTCCACTCAACATGCCCAGCCCCATAGGGAGAGGGTGGGGGAAAATGCTCCAAAATATTTTTAAAATCTTCTCATGAACCAGTGGGTACAATGACTTGATATTTGTTACGCAACTTCCTTTTGAGGTGTAGAATCAAGTTTGTTCAAATGAAGTTCGTGAAGCAATATTTGGTTTTGTAATGGGAGGGGTAAGAGTTTTGGCCCTCCCCAAACTTTCTATTTTCTGAACCGACTGTCCGATTTGAACCAAATTTGGTATGTGGTATTATTGGGTCATAAGTACTTACTCATGCAAAAATAAAAAAAGTGGGGTGGGGGGTGGGGGGGGGGGGTTCACATTAAACTTTGTTCAAATCAAGTGCCTGGGTTAATATTTGGGCTACCTATAGGATCCAGAATTCTAACTTAGTGCAATATGAGTAAATTTCTTTAAAAATCTTCTTCAGATCCACCAGTCAGAATGCTTTCATATTTGGTTTACAAAATCTCTAGGGGGATCAGGTTCAAGTTTGTTCAATTTGAGTGCCTGGGTTAATATTTGGGAACCCAAATTTTAAGTTAGTGCAATATGAGGGAATTTCTTCAAAAATCTTCTGGTTCAGATCCACCAGTTAGAATGCTTTCATATTTGTTATACAACATCTCTAGGGGGAGGGGTGGTCAGATCCAACTTTGTTCAAATCGAGTGCCTGGGTTAATATTTGGGCTCCCTGTGGGAGCTGGAATTGGCCATACAGCTGAAGAATTAGAAATTTTGTATTCAGTATCCTCTAGAGGTGTGTAACTAAGATTAATCCACATAGGTTGTATCAAGGGGCTTCATAGGGAAGGTCCACTTTTTACATTATGATCAACTGAAAAGAAAAGGCATGATGCTTGGACTATTTTAGTCACTCCTGAGGGGCTAATCCCTGGATTTCACAACCCTATAAGGAAGTACCACCCCTCAAGGGGTGGTGGGATCGCAGTCTATTAGAAGAACACTATGGCCTTTTATATGCTGCCCCAAACTGGAAATTGACTCTTATTGAGTACCCCTGGTTGCAACTATTTGCTGCCAAAAAAACCTTTCTTCTCGGAGCCTTTTACCAGCTGTCAAATTTGAGTATTGATACTTGGGACCTAATTTCCACTTCTGTCAATAGAGCTTTAGATACCCCAAATGCTTCCTGTGATATTGAGCAGCGATTTTAACAAAGATTTACTTAGATGTGGTAATGGCCCCTCCAGAATCTTTTGAACTATTATAATTTGTCTCAAATAATCCAGCAACCAATGTTTTTTATGGAAACGTTATCCTCGTTGCTTGACCTAATAATAACTGACCATCCCCACATATTTGAATCCTATGATGTTGGCAACCCATTGTTTGGAGAGTTCACTTGCTACCACTGCCCAATAACAGACCATCTTAGGTTCACAGAAGCTTCCTTAAGTGTCAAGTGACATATATGGCTTTTCTCTCAAGCAGACTTTACAAACCTCAACAACTGTATCTGAGAAACAGACTGGAATGATATTCTATCCTTAAATCAGGCCGCCCAGATCGTCGATGAGCTAAAAAAGTCACCTTGATAAACTAACGAATCAGTACACCCTCACAAAGCTAATTAAATCATACCCAAACAAACAGTTAATTCATCAGCGCTAATGCCTTAATTGCCTTTATTGTTTGGCCAAATGCTGTGGTACCGAAACAGCATGGGCCAAATACCGTAAGAAAAGAAATGAAACAACTTCTGTTATCAGGAAATCTAAAGCATTTTACTTTACCAAAGTAGAAAATACTCTAAACTCTCACACGACACCTCCTCATACCTGGTGGAAATCCTTAAACTGCTCTTGGAAAACAAACAGACCAATATACCAAATCTCCTCTTCAAGGGTTCCAACATCTCTCGTAATACAGAAAAGGCAGAGACATTCAACGGATATTTTTGCTTGATCTCCAGCATTAATGATAATGTGTCACTTCCACCACGCACCATTGATTGCCACTGACCCACTTAAGATCATTTTTTTTATCGAACCTGAAGATGTGCAGAAAGTCCTGAATTCTCTTAAAGTCACTAAAGCCTGTGGGCCTGACAATATTAGTCCTCATCCCCTGAAAAAATGTGCCTTGTCCTTAGCCAAGCCACTTGTGGTGCATATGTAGATTTAGTGAGGCAGAGATTGAAAATCTTGGCACTTTGGTTTCCCGATGATAACTTTAGTTGTAGTTGACCAAATCAAAAGAAATTTGGTATGTAGGTGTATGAACATAAAATACAGGTCAGGTTCAAATTGGGGTGTGGTCTGACAATTTATGCCAGAGTTGTGCCCCTTTTTAACCTTGAAAACTCTAATATTTTTGTTTCCGACCAATAACTTAAGCTGTAATTGACTGAATTAAATAAAATTTGTTGTGCAGGTGTATCAACATAAAATACAGTCAAGTTCAAAGCAGGTTTTGGTCTAACATTTTTTTTCCAGGTTATGTCCCTTTTTTGACATCGAAAAATTCTAATTTTTTTGGGGAGGCATGTGCCCGAGCAGCCTTTTATTAATCTTTAAAACATAAACTGAATTTTTGATAATTTTTTAAAAACTCAACATTATTTACCAATAAAACCTTTCAAATATGGATGTCACTGGAACCAGCTGATTGAGCCAGTTTCCATAACAACCATATTTGTACAATTTTATTGACATAGTGTCCGGATATATCAGGTCATGTTAGTCTTTTATTGGTTAATTTGCTGCCACTATGTTAGGTAAAGGGTTAAACTGACTCAGGTCTTTTCATGCAAATACTAGCAGTGGTAGTACATGGATTCTCGCTTGTTTTGTTGCGCGAATCTTTGCATTAATTGATCCTTGGATTCTCGTTGAAATATAAGCCCTGGCAATACTCTTTTCAGTAACAGTTATGGATTTGGACAGTCTGATAAGAGTGATACAGTGACGGAGCCAGGGGGTGGTGGCTAGCAATTGCTCCAACTCAAGTTCCACCCTCCTCCATCTCCAACAAATTCAACTTGTGACTTCTGTTCTAATCCTCTTCTTTCCTGTGATACTCAAAATAGTTCTGAGAGTGATTTTGGAGTAATATGCCCTCAGGAGGCTCCAGAATCACTGTTATTTCAGATCTCCACCCCCCCCCCCCCCCAACCTATAGAAGTAGACACATCCTACCATACCCATTCCTGGTAATTCATCCTTGTTTCCTCAGCAAAAAAATTGCTGTGGAAAACTGATGCTTCTACTGCAATTGCTGTGGAGCCTGTTCATTTGTGTAAAAATCATTGTGGGCAGGGCTCCCCGCTTGAGCCCCAGGCAGGAAGTGAAGCAGTGCCTTTCACTGCGGTAAACAGGCTTGTTTTTCTGGTAAAATTGGACCCAGTCACCAATGCTTGGGAGGTGCAAACCCCCTCTAAAATGGGCAACATGGCTTATTAACGCTCACCCCTGGTCTTGAGTTGATACTCATGTTGTGGTCATGATTAGCCATTGTGCAAATATAAGTGACCTTAAACACCAATAAATAAATAAATAAATGGGGGCAGGGCATAGTCTCCATTGCCATGTATATGTAGTATGCGGTGAAGTGAAAACTTTCAAGTAACTTTAACATGTGAAAGTAGTTAGAGATACATGTGTATATAGTCACAATCAATGTGCAGAATTTTTCGCTCAGTTTGATCATGCCAATATCATGAACCATGTGAATGCTGAGAAAAAAATCTTGGAAGTAAGCAGGCAACTGCTCAGTATGTATATTGTGAGTTAAAATAAGATGCAGCATAACCATAAATTAAGTATCTCACTGCTTCTATGTTGATAACATCAGAATCTGACATCAGTTTCTGGAAAGTTCTGTGAGAGCTTTCCAGAAACTGATGTCAGATTCTGGTGTTATCAACATGGAAGAAGCGGAACACATAGTTTCTAGTGGTTATGCTGCAACTTGTACTGTAAATTGTGAGATTAACAATACATGGTTTGATTCCTTGTGTAACTTGGAAGTTGTGCAATTTCTGCCACCACAAGGCTTTGTGAAGAAGCAATCCTCGGCAGTATTTTTGCTGTGGATATTTTTCTTTTCCTTGGCAATGCTGATTGCTGAGGGTGAATTACCAGGGCTGCATACCCTCCTCTTGCTCAGGTCTTTGCTCTTTGGGATAATCCTGTAGTATGTCAATCTGAAAAAAGCGTATTGTAATTGCCCCCTTCCCCTTGTTTGAGATTCTGGCTCTGTCACTGGAGTAATAAGTTGGCAATACAGTTGCTTTGTTTTATATGGTAAAATGTCTGGTCTTGGGGTGCATTATTGTTTAATCACCATATTTGAATTTTATGAGTTGAGAGGATGAAATTTGTGTTGAGTGATCACTTTCTTTCACTGGAATGGTCTGTTCACAACTTGTAAACTTTATAGATTCTTGTTTTAAGAGGCTTGTTCTCAGACGCTAGAGTTTTGCTGAATGATCCTGCAAAGAAACTTTTTCTGTATACCTTTTCAGGCTGACACATCTGCATTAGTAGCTGTGGCTTTTCAAGATCATTTAATACGGTCGCTGAATCTGAAAACAAACAATTTAAACCCCAGGAAAATAGGACTGGGCCCAGCAGCTAGGGCTAAGGAGAAGAAGCAAGTGAAATCACAGGTTGATACTGGCCTACGTAAGTTGACTGTCTAAAATTCAGAGTATTTTGTTTCTTCTTTGTGTGGCAGAGGATATGGGGCCACTTGAAGCTTCCAGAAAAAAAAGTATTTAATATACTCCCAGACTTATACTATTAAACAATGAAGATATTTATGCATTTTGCTACCCTTCAACAGTTAACATTCTATGGCTTTGCACTTGTGTCTCGGCAAGTCTCGGCTGCCTCTTCAGGCAGCAAAGACTTGCCGAGAAACAACTAACAAGGTTCTTGGGATGTAACTTGCAAATGTATCTAAAAACTGCCCATTGAGGTACCTGTTTTGTTGCAGTAAAAAGTGATGAAAGTCAAAACTAGACCTTCAAGAGTTTAAGGATTAAATTTTTATTTGAATGAGGACTGAGACTGGGAAATTTTGGGTTTGAATTGGGAAATATTCATGCAAAAATGCAATTGGGAATGGGTCCTATTTTCAGCCCCTGTAGACACCCAAAAGAATTCCGGATACCTCTTTGAAATTTTTTTTATGAATTGGGGGATAAAATTAAAATAACAAATTTTGGTAACGTGTTTCTTGTAAAGGGTTAAACTCTGTTTATGGGAAATAGGCCAAATAATACAATGCATTTTCCCAATTCCGGGACTCAACAATAGCCCGCTTCACTTCAAATGCTAATGAGCAGTACACACCGCACCTCCTAGTTTCAAATTCGAAAGACTGAACACATTAAAATCATACGCATCAAAACACCTTGTAATTAACTATACCACACCAGGCCTGTGGATTTGAGATGAATGGCTGTTTGGGTCGTATGAAGGCTACCTAAAATGAAAAACACGTGAATGAAAAACGGGTCGAGCAAAATTGTCGCCGGGTCACGCAAAATTTTTCGCCGAGTTGAATGATCAAGTACGAATAAATGGTGGAATAATGTTGAGCATCAACCAGTCATCAGTTGCATAGGTGCTTGCATTGCCTGTGGTTTAGCTGCTCTGTTGTCCAATTATTGGCCAATAAAGTAGCTACACTTCAGGCAGATGCAAGCACCTATGCTGATGATTGGTTGATGCTTTAAGCTGATGATCATCTTAACCCTTTACCCAACGTAACGGCCAAAACCGGCCAGCGCTATTCTCAAAAATCGCCAATTAATTTTCAAAATATTTTCGTTTTTTGTCTCAAAAACATAGGTTATGACCCCTCGTTGGAACGAGCTCGTCGAGCTCGTTCCAACGAGGGGTCATAACCTATGTTTTTGAGACAAAAAATGAAAAAAAAATAGTTATTCAAGAATTTTTTTTGCAAGTGTCGTCTGCTTTTCATGTTAGGTAAAGGGTTAAGATGCAACATATGCACAAAATCAGGAAATGGCAATAATTCATATTCTATTCTCAAAAATCGCCAATTAATTTTCAAAATATTTTCGTTTTTTGTCTCAAAAACATAGGTTATGACCCCTCGTTGGAACGAGCTCGTCGAGCTCGTTCCAACGAGGGGTCATAACCTATGTTTTTGAGACAAAAAATGAAAAAAAAATAGTTATTCAAGAATTTTTTTTGCAAGTGTCGTCTGCTTTTCATGTTAGGTAAAGGGTTAAGATGCAACATATGCACAAAATCAGGAAATGGCAATAATTCATATTTTTGCCACAAATGGTGATTATGGATCTCTATTCATCAGGTTATTCCCCATAGGAGCAAGAACTTGGCTTTGATACAACAGTTCATATATCAGCATATTTGCTATACCTATATATTTAGGTTACCTAACAGGTTATCCGAATCCAGTACAGGTGAACGAATGATAGGTTACCAAAGCTCAGACCATGTGAACGATAAATGGATTATGCAAAATTCTGAAAACAGCAGGCCTGCACACTCCAGAACAATAATTGTCAAATCTCTAACATTGGAACAAAATATCCCACACTTTCCAAATTATTTGCAAAAAAAAGTTTCTTTGTATTTGTACAACCAGTGACCTATAAGAGGACCTATGTTCAGATATATTCAAACAAATTATGTAGCTTAAATAGGCTTTGCAGTTACTGGAATTCAGTCTGAACATGTGAAAAAAAGAATAGGCTTGTTTTGATCAATTGTGACCAAATGTATGCAAAATTTATTATTATTTATTCATAAACATTATTTATGTGAGGTAAACGGTCTTTTGATTTTGAAAATGGGAGGCATGCTGTATACTGCTCATGCTCACTACCGTTTGAAGTGAAGTCCTCTATTGTCGAGTCACGGCTTTGGGAAATTTTGTAAGAAAAACATCAACGAACATATTCACACTTTTCACCGGTCTGGTTCACAGTAAGTAGGGACTCCCAAAATATTAGCCGCTTTTTTTAATAAACTTTTCGCAGCAATAATAAAATTTATTTGAGTTCGCTATACTACATGAAATACAACTTCAATGGAGTAACCGTTAATCAATCAGATTATTCTCCACGGAATGCACGAGTGAAAAGACAGGAAGTAGCATTAATGAATGGTTTTTGAAGTTTCAAATTATTTTGTTTTTAATTATTTTGTTACTAATTCTTGGAAAATAAAGTTTTATAAGTTTCAAGTCTTGGATTTCTACAGCACATAATTCATGATGTATTGTTAACATTTTTATGCAAGAATTGTATTATTTGACCTATTTCCCCCGAACATTTTTAGCTCACCAACGAAGCTGTGTGAGCTTATGTCATGACCTGAAGCACGTCGGCCTCGGCATCAACACTTGTGTTAAAGTTATTGTCCACTTTGACTCTCAGCCCTGTTGCTATCCACCTCATACTGTGTTTCTATGGCTTACAATTACCCACACACCCTTAACCAGTGATATTTTATTGATTTTTAGTGTTTTTGCAATGTTAGACTTTTTTGTCAGTGTGGACTTAGAAAATTTCTGACCTGTTTTGCAATGTTCAACTTTTTGTCAGTGTGGACTTAGAAAATCTCTGACCTGTTTTGCTGTATATGAGTGGAGGCTAGCACCGGTATGCTGTGGCTTTCATATTTCATATATGTGTTAAATGCATCAATATAAGATGACATTAACCCTTGGCTGGACATTTTTCGTAGATTTTGGACTTTTTTGGTGCAACGTTAGACTTATTGTCAGTGTGCACTTAGAAAATTTCTGACCTGTTTTGCTGTATATGAGTGGAGCCTACCACCGGTTTGCTGTGGCTTTCATATTTCATATATGTGTTAAATGCATCAATAAAAGATGGCATTAACCCTTGGCTGGACATTTTTTGGAGATTTTGGACTTTTTTAATGCAATGTTAGACTTTTTTGTCACTGTGGACTTAGAGAAAATTTCTGACCTGTTTTGCTATGCATGTACATGACCGGACACTTTCCTGATATCAAAGAGCTTGTCCCAAAGAGGGGTCTCAAATGATATGGATTTGTTGAATTTTTTTTAAATGCACAATTTGTATATTGCAAATACAGCCATTTCATTTGGCAAGGGTTAATTGCTCATTAGATTGAACCGAGGCATGCTGATGTCAACTCACAAAAAGTAAAAACTGCATGTGCGATGGTAGAGATGAGCCAATTAGTAAAATGCCCCATCAGATGAATGCCGATTATTGTAGATAACAATCGACCGATACTGAATGCTGATGTCAGATGGTTTCTTTATTATTCAAGCTTATTGCAGAAGCTTGCTGATTTACAGTAATCAGAATTTAATTTATGTGCCATTAATCCCCATAAACCCGGAAGATAACACACTTTTAATACTCACTTAAATTAGTTAAATAACAGACATCAAAGGGTTAATTTTATGCAGTGAAGCACCATCAGTGCAGTATATTTTCGATTTAAAATAAACAGTTAACAACTGAGTCGAGAACTCATCACGTGCATCATCACGGTAAATTGTGTTCTGAACTTTTGATGCGGTTTACAACAACACTGGCAACAATTCATTTCAAAGTCGGGTATTTGCCGAATCGCCCCCTGCGTGGGCTTTGAGTGAAGGAATGTATATATTTGGAAGAAAATGTTTCGTGAAAATCAAAAGCCGTCGTTGGAACCACACGTTTTAAAGTGAGAGTTTCTTTTCGGTAAACTCATATATGGGATTGTGTCACACGTTGCACTGCATTATCTATTTTTATCATGTGTGTCACAAAATTAGGTTTTATCGGTGCTTCGGCAGTGGGGACGTCAGTTATCTTGCTGAATTTATTGATATGGACATCAGTTATCGTGCAATGTCACAACAATTAATTACTGCAAGTCAACGGATGTTCAGAGTGAAAATATGGTAAAGTAGCGATGCAATAATAAAGTACTGTTTCTTTTTATCTTTGGTCGTGAAATTATTAAGTGCCTTAAGGCCAAGTGCAACAGAACAGTGGTTCGACAACTAAGTACGATTTTCAACATCATCCAGTGATTTATTGGAGGTTCAACATGTATTCAAAGAATTCAAACTCGTTTGATGTGCTCAGTTGTACTTCAATGCCATATTGACATTCGTTGTGAGGGTGTCAACACCTTGGAAATCCGATGCATCGGTTCGCGAAGTCATAGTGTGTATATATAAGCATACAGAAACCGTAAATAACAAGCGCGTCTTAAGTATATGTATCGGCGAAATGCCATTTACGATCTTGGGTAGTTTGTGTGGGTTACAATAGCTTTGGGCAGAGGTATATATTAGGGGTACAGTTAATGGGAACCTTGCGGGTTTCTGGTCCATCTCATGGTAAAATTGACGCGTGAGGTCAAATATTTGTGTGTAATATGTGGATTCGTACAGTCTAATTGGTGAAGTCCTGCTTGGTGGGCAGTCGAGCATTCATTTAACACGATTGTCGGATATGCTGTAATCCTAACCTGTGTGGTTGGTTGGATTTGTTCGATTCCTTGTTAGTCATAGACTGTGTGTTTAAGCTGTGATCTGTGTGGTCGGGCAAGATTTATGGAACTCTATTGATGGAATATTTCTGGTGGTCGGACATTGCTGTGTGATTGCTGTCTTGCATTGAGTACTTAGTGATACTGATGCATGTTGTTGTTTTGAAATTAGACTCAGTTTTCAATGGCAAAGTGAGATTGCTTTTCTTGGATGGATAGAATTGACATACAGCCTCGTATGGATGAGAATATTTGACTGTGATAGATAATACCCTAAATATATGTAAGTGGGCCTTGTTTAGCACCTGGGTAATCGGCTGTTCTCATATCGTCCTTTTTGTAAATATTTCATCCAAAATTGTAAATAAATTTTGCAGCATATACCAGTTCTTATTTTACCGGATGCAAAGCGAACCCCATCACATGTAGTTTGTGACATATGGCGAGACTACCAGGATCTGGTTGTGTGTTATATGCTGTTATATTCAGCTGGGTTACAATGGAGGGTCTTCAGTCTTTAATTGATAGTGGAAAGACACTGGGTTCGAGTGGGGACGATTTACTTGAATTTGTAAAGGAACGTGAAATTGAACAAAAGAGGAAAGATGCAGAAAGAATTGAGCGAGAAGAAAGACAAAGGGAGCGTGAGTTTTAGCGTGCAGAGAAAGAGATGGAGGTGACCCTCAAAAAAAAAGAAATTAAAATAGAGAGAATTAAAACGAATCTTTCAGCATCGTTAAATGACTCATCGCTCGGTCAGATTGGGTTAGAACGTGCAAAGGTACCCCGATTGCCCGAACTGAGACCACCTGTCCTCAAGATTGCACATGATGGAATTTTGTCGGGCCATTTGGGTAAAAAAAAATTGATAGATAGAATTTTATATCAGTTCTATTGGCCAGGAATATATGGTGATGCAGCAAGATATTGCCAATCGTGTGACATTTGTCTAAAGACGATACCTAAAAGCAAAGTGTGGAAAATTCCTATTGGTGGGCTTCCTTTAATTGATACACCCTTTTTAAGAGTGGCTGTAGATTTAGTTGGTCCGATCCATCCACCAAATGACCGGGGAAATAGATTTATTCTTACCCTGGTTGATTATGCCACCCGGTATCCTGAAGCTGTAGCATTAAAACATATTGATAGTGAAACTATTGCTGAAGCCCTAGTTGAAATGTTTAGCCATTTCGGAGTGCCAAATGAAATATTAAGTGATATGGGTAAACAATTCACTTCTGATATAATGAAAGAGGTCAGTCGGTTGCTATCAATTAAACAGCTTACAACAACTCCCTATAATCCTGCTTGTAATGGTCTAGTAGAACGATTTAATGGGCTGTTAAAAAGTATGTTAAAAAAAATGTGTAGTGAGGAACCAAGACATTGGGATCATTTTATATCCCCTTTGTTGTTCGCATATTGAGAAGTCCCACAGGAAAACTTAGGATTCTCACCATTTGAATTGCTATACGGTAGATCGGTGAGGGGTCCAGTGTCAATCTTCAAGGAATTATGGACAAATGAAATTGAATCAGAAGAAATAAAAACGACGTATCAGTATGTTTTTGACCTTCGAAATAAATTGGAAAGTACATTAAAGTTGGCACAGGAAGAATTAACAAAAAATAAGGCAAGGTATAAAAAGTTTGCTGACAGAGGTAGAAAGGTTAGATCTTTGAATGTGGGTGACAAAGTTTTAGTGCTCCTTCCAACAGATCATAATAAATTATTGATGCAGTGGAAGAGTCCTTGGACAATAAAACACAAACGTAATAGGTTCGATTATGTAATAGAAATAAATGGGAAAAACTGGGTGTATCACATAAACCTCTTGAAAAAATATATAGAAAGAGAAAATTATCAGAATGAACCCAAAGGGGATTTTGGTGGTGTGTTTGAAGCAAATGTTGCTGTGGTACATGAATGTGATGAATATGCCCAGGGCGGTGAAATAGGTGACGATCACATATCAAACTTAAAGGTAGAGTTTCCAAAATATAAAACAACTGAAACTATTAATGATGTTCACATAAACCCAGTTTTATCTGATGAGAAACCAAATGATCTTGTAAGTTTGATGAACAAATTTTCCGATGTAATAACAGATGTGCCTGGATCAACCGATTTAATTGAACATGACATAAAATTAATGAGTAGTGAGCCTGTTAGATCAAAGCCATACCCCGTTCTGTATACGATGCGACAAACCATAAAGGAAGAAATTGATAATATGTTAAAATTAAATATTATTGAACGAATTGAGTCTCCATACGCATCACCCGTAGTCATTGTTAAAAAAGCCGCCGGAACAAATCGTTTCTGCATTGATTACAGAAAACTTAATCGTATTACGATATTCAACAGTGAACCAGTGGGAAATATAGAAGAAATCTTTGCTTGACTCTGACGGGGAAAATTTCTCTCTAAACTTGATCTATGTAAGGGTTATTGGCAAGTTTGCATCAAAGAGGAGTGCCAACCTTGTACGGCATTTGTAACGTCTGAAGGGTTATTTGCTTTAAAAAAAATGGTGTTTGCCCTCGTTAATTCGGGCTCGACGTTCTGTAAGTTGATGAGGATATTATTAAAGGATTTAGAAAATATTGAAAATTTTGTCGACGATATCTTATCGTATACAGAAACATGGCAAGGTCATTTGCAATTACTTAGGGAGTTGTTCATCCGACTTCGACAAGCCTCTTTAACAGTAAAACCTCGTAAATGTATGTTGGGCTACACCAAATTGAATTTCTTGGGCCACGTTGTTGGTGGGGGAGAACTAAAACCAAATCTTGAAAAACTAAAGTGTATAAATGATCAGACGATACCTGAAACTAAAAAACAAGTTAGATCGTTCTTAGGGCTTATTGGATTTTATCGAAAATTCGTTCCATATTTTAGTACTATAGCATCCCCTTTAATCTATCTCACAAAAAAGGCAAAACCAAATAAAATAGAATGGTCACCTGAAGCATACAGAGCTTGTAGAACTTTGATAAAGAGATTAAACGAACCCCCAATTTTGCACCTCCCAAATCTTGATGAGGAATTCATACTTAGAACAGATGCATCAGGGATAGGATTGGGTTGCGTGTTGTTGCAGTATTTTGAGGGTGAGAAATTTCCAATATCGTATGCAAGCCGTAAGCTTCTAGATCAGGAAAAAAGATATTCTGTTATCGAGCGTTAATGTCTTGCTATAGTATGGGGAATACAAAAATTCCAAGCTTTCTTATACGGAAGGGAATTCATATTAGAAGTAGATCACTCCCCTCTTGTATATCTGAACAGAGCTAAAGTAATGAATGATAGGTTAATGAGATGGGCACTGGTCCTTCAGATGTATCAGTTCGCATAGAGGCAATAAAAGGCTCACAGAATATAGGAGCTGATTTCCTTAGCCGTCACTTCAGCTAAACTGAAAATATCTCACTTCTTGTACAGTATTTTGTGATATAGTGAATGAAAATCGATTTTCATCTTGAGTTGGGGCGTATGTCACAAAATTAGGTTTTATCGGTGCTTCGGCAGTGGGGACGTCAGTTATCTTGCTGAATTTATTGACGTGGACGTCAGTTATCGTGCTGGACTTATTGATTGTTGATTGTTTGTGTGGCCAATTCAGGTGAGTCGTGTGGGCATTGGACCGGTAGTTAATCATTGTTTGCCGAAGATGCATTTTGTTGTCGGGTTATACGTGCAAATCTCGTGGAGTGATATATAAAGGAAGCTTGGCAGGATGTTGGGGTACGTTCACTGGGAGAGTTGTGATGGTCTGGGGCTGACAAACAATGTAACCTGATATGAAAGTATGTTTATGTGGCCGCCTGAGGTGGAAAATAACTGAAATGACTTATGGGTGAACTCCGCAAGGTGATAAATGACAGCTGTGTGATATGAAACCTACGAGAAAGCATATTCAACAAAATACAGGTACACAAACTATGTGAGTAGAAACTATCATATTTATTAACAATTGTTTAAAAGTCGGCGAATAATAAAACCAGTGGTCGTTTGGAAAACCCGGAATGACATGATATAGGTGTGCGGCTGTTGACCACAAATATTCTAGATATTGAAATTTGACTGTTGTATTTATATGCACCATTGGTTAGCTGGTATAACCGGACAATGTCACAACAATTAATTACTGCAAGTCAACGGATGTTCAGAGTGAAAATATGGTAAAGTAGCGATGCAATAATAAAGTACTGTTTCTTTTTATCTTCGATTGCGAAATTATTAAGTGCCTTAAGGCCAAGTGCAACAGAACAGTGGTTCGTTAACTAAGTACGATTTTCATCATCATTCAGTGATTTATTGGAGGTTCAACACGTATTCAAAGAATTCGAACTCGTTTGATGTGCTCAGTTGTACTTCAATGCCATATTGACATTCGTTGTGAGGGTGTCGACACCTTGGAAATCTGATGCATTGGTTCGCAAAGTCATAGTGTGTATATATAAGCAAACAGAAGCAGTAAATAATGAGCGCGCATTAAGTATATGTATCGGCGAAATGACAATTACAATCTTGGGTAGTTTGTGCGGGTTACAATAGCTTTGGTATATATTAGGGGTACAGTTAATGGGAACCTTGTGGGTTTCTGGTCCATCTCATGGCAAAATTGACGCGTGAGGTCAAATATTTGTGTGTAATATGTAGATTCGTACAGTCTAATTGGTGAAGTCCTGCTTGGTAGGCAGTTAAGCATTCATTTAACATGATTGTTGGATATGTTGTAATCCTAACCTGTGTGGTTGGTTGGATTTGTTCGATTCCTTGTTAGTTGCAGACTGTGTGTTGAGCTGTGATCTGTGTGGTCGGGCAAGATTAATGGAACTCTATTGATGGAATATTTCTGATGGTCGGACATTGCTGTGTGATTGCTGTCTTGCATTGAGTACTTAGTGATACTGATGCATGTTGTTGTTTTGAAATTAGACTCAGTTTTCAATGGCAAAGTGAGATTGCTTTTCTTGGATGAATAGAATTGACGTACGTCCTCGTATGGGTGAGAATATTTGACTGTGATAGATAATACCCTATATCTATATGTAAGTGGGCCCTGTTTAGCACCTGGGTAATCGACTGTTCTCATATCGTCCTTTTTGTAAATATTTCATCTAAAATTGTAAATAAATTTTGCAGCATGTACCAGTTCTTATTTTACCGGATGCAAAGCGAACCCCATCACATGTAGTTTGTGACTCATCTTGAGTAGGGGCATATGTCATAAAATTAGGTTTTATTGGCGCTTCGGCAGTGGGGACGTCGGTTATCTTGCTGAATTTATTGATGTGGACGTCAGTTATCGTGCTGGTCTTATTGATTGTTGATTGTTTGTGTGGCCAATTCATGTGAGTCGTGTGGGCATTGGACTGGTAGTTAATCATTGTTTGCCGAAGATGCAATTTGTTGTCGGGTTATACGTGCAAATCTCGTGGAGTGATATATAAAGGAAGCTTGGCAGGATGTTGGGGTACGTTCACTGGGAGAGTTGTGATGGTCTGTGGCTGACAAACAATGTACCTGATACGAAAGTATGTTTATGTGGCCGCCTGAGGTGGAAAATAACTGAAATGACTTATGGGTGAATTCCGCAAGGTGATAAATGACAGCTGTGTGATATGAAACCTACAAGAAAGCATATTCAACAAAATACGGGTACACAAACTATGTGAGTAGAAACTGTCATATTTATTAACAATTGTTTAAAAGTCGGCGAATAGTAGAACCAGTGATCGTTTGGAAAACCCAGAATGACACGATATAGGTGTGCAGCTGTATGGGTGAGAATATTTGACTGTGATAGATAATACCCTAAATATATGTAAGTAGGCCCTGTTTAGCACCTGGGTAATCGACTGTTCTCATATCGTCCTTTTGGTAAATATTTCATCTAAAATTGTAAATAAAATTGTATGGCTGTATGTCACAAACTACATGTGATGGGGTTCGCTTTGCATCCGGTAAAATAAGAACTGGTACATGCTGCTCCTTGTGGGCAATGTCTGCTTCCAAAGCATGTGGACGATTCACATGCTTCATGCTCCTCATGTAACGGGTGTTCGGCCGAGCAGCCATGTGGTCTCTGTGGATATTGGTCATCCACTTTCTGGGCGTCAGTGAACCGTGTAGTACGTTCTCGTGGCCATACCTCCCGCTCCCGCGGGAAAGGAGAACGCAGTCGATGGGGAGCTCCCGAGCCGACCATGTCTGGTGAGAGTTATTCCTCCTCCGTGGGGGATGTGCAGTCTTTTCCTGTAGTGGATACTGCGGGAGCCGTTGAGTGTTCTGGTGAAGAGGTGCCTGGTTCCGGGACTACGGTCCCTCTCCAGTCGACATCTGAGGCTGTCACTAGGGTTGTGACTCCTCCTTCGGAGCCGAGCAGGGGTGCTCTCTCCACAATTCCACCAACCTCAACGTCTCCCGACATATCTACTATTATTGCGGGTCCGTCTGCTTTGTCGTCGGTTTCAGCCGGCCTCGGCTTTTCCCTGCAGGGGACTGCAGGGATGTCTGGTAGTGTAGACGTGGGATATCGGCCCCAGCCTTCCCTGACTTCAACTCGGCGAAGTTGGAAGGGGCTGCTGGCCGAACCCACCACTGTGGTCTCTACGCTGTCGGGCACCACAGTTGTGTCATTGGATTCGGATGTTCTTAGTGGGGACACTATGAACTCCGTGGCATTTCCGTCCACTCATTCTGGCCTCATGACCAGTTTTGGGGGACCAACGCCTTTTGTGCAGCCTGGACCTTCTGCCCCGCAGAGGTCCGCGGTGACTCTCATGAGTTCTCGCTATATTGGTCCTCGGGGTGCTTCATACCCCTATACACGTCTGCCTTCAGACGTTTCGGCTGCCGCCCGTCGTCCCGCGCCGGGTGTTTTTGAGGATCGTGACCCTTCGCTGGTTAAGAGGGTCAGAGGTGAAGCCACTTTGCCGGTTCGCTCCCCTGTCGAACCGGCCAGTTCGGGCAGTGAGCTTAGGGAGGCCCTCTCCTTACTCACTCAGGTTCTGTCAAAGAACCTTCCTGTTGCTTCCAGCGAGGCAGCAAGTGGTTTCCAGGCACCCCTATGGTGCCGCCTCCCGGGATTGGAAACAGGCCGCTTTCTGATCCCCCTGGTGTTCTGACACCATGGGAGGCATCGACTGGTTTGCCCACGATGGGCTATGTGTCTTCCGACTCCGGATGGAGTCCGGCATGCTTGATGTCGAGGACCAGCAGTCTTCGGACTTGGGGGCAGCTCTTGACTTTGTGTTTGGGTTTCTGCCTGATCTCAAACCAGCTAACCAGCCGACAGTGTCAGCCAGGCTGCGATCATCGGTCACACGCCTACAGCCTATGGAGCAACCTGCTTCTGGGCGCCTTCGACCGTGCCAGTCCGTAATGGTGGTTGAAGCATTTTCAGCATTGGACTCCAAGCTGAGTTCCAAGGCTATGAAGGCTCCGTTCTTCACCAGGGTTGACACCTTTTTGCCTCCTGTGCATTATCGTTCCTACGATTCTGCCAATCCATCAGTCTGCCAGACTTTGATGGGTCTGGATCAGGACTCCAATTTCCTTGGGCTTTCCAAGCCCAAGTCTGCCATCATTCCAATGACGACTCTGGAGTCCACATTGGGCTTATCGAGAAAGATGCTTGGCATGCTTTCTCTCTCAGATCACGTCGTCTCAGCTTTAGCTGCTTATCTGCCTCCAGATAAGTTTGACGAGGTACAGGCTCCTTTGCATGTGCTGTCCAAGGCACTCATGCATCTTACTCACATGCATGCCTGTAACAAGGCTAATCTGGAATTAGTTCGAAGGGACGATGTGTTGGACACAGGACGATCCCTTCCTGAGGAGCAGCATGCTGCTCTTCGATCTGCTTCTTTGGCAGGTCCACAACTTTTCCATGGTTTCGTGTCGACGGTCCGGGATGACGTCCTGTGTCATTCCAAAGATCAGCTGCTGTTTCGTCAGCTTGATCAGCCTTCTAGGGGAGGCAGAGGCCGTTCCAAGCCTAACAAGTACCCTTCTGCTTCCTCTGCGAAGCAAAAGGCTGGTCCTTCTGCAACTGCTTCTACTTCTTACTCAAGGGGTAAGGGTCGGCAGACTAGAGGGAAGTCTCAGGATTCTTCATTCAGTAGAGGAGGTGGTTTCTCCTCTCGCGGGCCTCGTCGGGGCTCGAAATGAAGGTCCTCACCTCGACCAGGTTGGAGGAAGGATAGCAGAGTTCGCAGACCATTGGGCCCCCCATCAAATCCGATCCATGGGTGTTAGATGTTGTTTGGTCCGGGCTGCGAATATCCTTCCGAAGGCACCCCACTCTGTGCAGGGTGCCTCTTCCAACCTCAGTTCCTTCAGACGTTTTATGTTGGAAACTTTTGTCCACGGAGATAGACAATCTCCTGCATGGAGACTTTAAGGTCAGTCTGCCATTCAATTCACCAGGGAGATTTTGCTGCCAGCATCGACCTGCGAGACGCTTACTTTAAAATTTTACGTTCTGATGCATCGGGTGTCACGGAAGTATCTCAGGTTCGCTTTTCTGGGGTGAGTTTACCAGTTCAAGGCCATGCCTTTCGGCCTCAACCTGGCTCCTTGGGCCTTCACCAGACTGATGTCGCATGTGATAGCTTTCTGTCGCACACAGTCCAGGGTGACTACTTAGGCATATCTGGACGATATCCCCCAGAGGCATTCCAATGCTGCCTTACTGGAGTTGGATGTTGCCACTCTGTTGAGCTTGCTCACGTCGCTAGGATTCAGAGTCAATAAGGAGAAGTCGGACCTGGTCCCTTCTCAGTCGTTTTGTCATCTGGGGATGGCTTTCCGCACCCAATTCAATTTGGTAGCGGTTCCCCAGGCCAAGGCTGTGATTCTCTCAGCTTTTGCTCTGACTCTGTCCCAGGCCACATCCGTGACAGCACGGAGTATTCTCCGGCTGATCGGTCTCTGCGGTTCAGTGACGGATCTCATTCCTCTAGGTCGGCTGCGTGTCAGACCTCTCCAACACTTTCTGTTCAGTCGTTGGAGACCGAATGTAGATTCTCTGGATCTGGTGCTTCAGTTTCCGGAATCTCTTTATCCTCACCTTCTCCCCTGGACGGATGCCCAGTGGATTACGCAGAGTGTTCCATTGGACTTACCCACGTCCGATTGCATTCTGACGGCAGATGCCAGCGATCACGGATGGGGTGCGACGTTGGATCCTCTAGGTCTTTCCCTCCACGGGATGTGGGACCAGGATCAGGCAGCTCTACACATCAACCAGAAGGAGCTTCTTGCTCTTCTTCTGAGTTTCAGGCAGTGGATCCCTCACCAGGGCGGCACACACTCGGTTCCAATGTACGAATTGGCTCGGGATCTTCTACTGCTCGCTCAGGATTTCCACGCCGGGGTGGTTGTTCGTCACATTCCCAGTCGTCTGAACGTCCTAGCCGACTCCCTGTCCCGACGGGGCAGGGTTGTTTCCACCGAGTGGATGCTCCACAGGGCAGTGTTCCAGTCGCTCTGCGATCTCTGGGGACGTCCCCACATTGATCTCTTTGCGACTCGTTGGAACCATCAGGTGGACACTTTCGTGTCCCCATGTCCAGATCCTCTGGCTTTTGCCGTGGACGCTCTGTCACTTGATTGGAATGGTCTAGTCGGCTACGCCTTCCTGCCGGTTCCGATTCTGCCTCAGGTTCTAGCCAAAATTCGAACCTGCAGTTGTCGAATCATTCTGATTGCTCCCCTGTTGCCTCAGCGGGTGTGGATCAATCAGCTCCGCTCGCTGATGGCGGTGGTTCTGGCACGTCTCCCTCTACATCAAGACCCTCTTTGCCAAGGTCACCCGAGGAGGTTTCACGTCGACCCGACTTCATTGTGCCTTCTCGCATATCTTTTGTCAGGTCCTGTCTCCTCCGTAGAGGTTTTTCGAGACAAGCAGTGGAGTGCATTTCTTCTTCAAGGATGCACTCCACTGGTTAAGCTTATGCAGCTAAGTGGAAAGTCTTCTGTCGATGGTGTGCTGATCACTCTATTGATTATGCCAATCCTTCGATTTCACAGATTGCGGAGTTTCTGGTATATCTCTTTGATTCTTGGGGTCTCCAGTCTGTTACCATCAAGGGTTACAGGTCCATGCTTTCAGAGACTTTTTCTTATGTGGGGAAGCATCGTATCGGCACTAATCTTTACCTCTCCAAGCTTGTTCGGCACTTTTTTTTGAAAAGGCCTCAGACTTTGCAGCTTACCCCACAATGGATTCTTTCATGGGTGCTGCTTCGCTTGGGGGGGGGGGGGGGGGGGGGGAGGGGGCACCGTTCGAACCTTTATCCCAGGTGGATATGCATTTTCTCACATATAAGACAGCGTTTCTGATGGCGTTTGCTTCTGCCAGACAGATTAGTGAGCTTCACGCCCTCTCGGTTGACCCAGCCTTTTTTAGGAACTCTCCCAACAGTGTTACTTTTACCACTGATTGCTCTTTTCTGGCCAGGAATCAGTTACCAGATACTACTCCTCCTCCTTTCTGTATCAGGGCTCTTCCTTCTGTTGAGGGTAATCGCCCTTTGCTCTGTCCGGTCTGTGCTATTCGCATTTATCTCAATCGGATACGATTCATGCGGAAAGGCAGGAAACGTTTTTTTCTGTCTCTTATTCCTGGTAGACAGAAGATCTCTCCTCAATCCATTTCTCGATGGATTTGTCTTGCTATTTGTACAGCTTACGGTCGTTTAGCAGCTGGTGATTGTATTACCAATCGTATTTCTGACCACGAGGTGCGTGCATTGTCTACCTCTTGGGCTTATTCTAACTCCGTCAAGTTGTCGGATGTTATGCAGGCAGCCTACTGGAGAAATGCCTCTACTTTCTCCACCTTCTATCTGCGTCAGTTGTAGGAGCAGGCGGAGGACCTTTTTGCCTTGGGTCCTCTTTCTTCTGCTCAGGCTGTTGTCTGCCCTATCCATTAGGCTTCTTAAAGGTCAGTTTCAGCCTTGCACTGTTACTGCCCTTTTCTGTCTGTGTGTCACACAGACCCATATGTCTCCTTTCATTGTCTTTTACCAATGATTGTGACGTTATGGTTGATAAGCCTCGGGACCTCTTCCTTCTGCTTCACGGTTCCAGTGCACTGGGGTTATGTGTGGGTTGGTTATGCGATTCCCTCCAACCTATTGTCTCTTCAGCCTGTAGTAAACAATTGTGAGTAGGTTGATAAGAAATTTAAATTTTACAGTAAATTTCCTTTCTTATTATACCTACCACAATTGTTTACATGGAGGCCCTCCCGTCTTCTTATACGGGTAAGAATCCTTCTTCCCCGCTGATAACATAACTCTAACGTTGGCGGATTAAAAAAAAATGAATCTTTAGCGACGTATATGCGCACTGGCAATGGAAGTCGTGGAGTTGTACTCTCGACCCAGTTTTGGCTTCTCTTTTCTTGGTGCTTTTGCACCACTTTTCTTTCCCAAATTGCTTGGGAAAGACAAAAATAGAGAGTATATTCTCCGAGTTAGGGACTTCCACTGTAGTGCAAGCCTGTAGTAAACAATTGTGGTAGGTATAATAAGAAAGGAAATTTACTATAAAATTTAAATTTTCTATCACAGTCAAATATTCTCACCCATACGAGGCCGTATGTCAATTCTATCCATCCAAGAAAAGCAATCTCACTTTGCCATTGAAAACTGAGTCTAATTTCAAAACAACAACATGCATCAGTATCAATAAGTACTCAATGCAAGACAGCAGTCACACAGCAATGTCCGACCACCAGAAATATTCCATCAATAGAGTTCCATTAATCTTGCCTGACCACACAGATCACAGCTTAAACACACAGTCTACGACTAACAAGGAATCGAACAAATCCAACCAACCACACAGGTTCGGATTACAGCATATCCGACAAGCATGTTAAATGAATGCTCGACTGCCCACCAAGCAGGACTTCACCAATTAGACTGCACAAATCCATATATTACACACAAATATTTGACCTCACGCGTCAATTTTACCATGAGATGGACCAGAAACCCACAAGGTTCCCATTAACTATACCCCTAATATATACCTCTGCCCAAAGCTATTGTAACCCGCACAAAGTACCCAAGATCGTAATTGTCATTTCGCCGATACATATACTTAAAGCGTGCTCGTTATTTACTGTTTCTGTATGCTTATATATACGCACTATGACTTCGCGAACCGATGCATCAGATTTCCAAGGTGTCGACACCCTCACAATGAATGTCAATATGGCATTGAAGTACAACTGAGCACATCAAACGAGTTCGAATTCTTTGAATACGTGTTGAACCTCCAATAAATCACTGGATGATGATGAAAATCGTACTTAGTTAACGAACCACTGTTCTGTTGCACTTGGCCTTAAGGCACTTAATAATTTCGCGACCGAAGATAAAAAGAAACAGTACTTTATTATTGCATCGCTACTTTACCATATTTTCACTCTGCACATCCGTTGACTTGCAGTAATTAATTGTTGTGACATTGTCTGGTTATACCAGCTAACCAATGGTGCATACAAATACAACAGTTTGTGCTCCACACATTTCAACGTGAGAAATATTCAATGGTTTTGTGTTGATAAATCCCACCCCGAATGGCCCAGTATTAAACTTATTGCACCCAAACCTCTCACAGTTAACACGGATTACTAATATGGAGGAATTATCTGTCCAATATGGGAATAAAGAATGCCATTATATATTTAATGAGACAATGAGCATGGTTGAAAGAAATATTGCAACATTTTGCAGAATGCAGAACAGTTTGGGCAGTGAAGAGCATCCATATTCACATGATGGATAAAAAACAACTCAGTACACAGTTACAAAATCAAAATCTTTAATATAATATTCTGCCTTTTCTTTAACGAACCATCACGTACCTGATATCAGTAACAGACGAGTGACGTATCGATTGCTTACCACTGGTTGTCCCATGAAGGGAAAGAAAGTTCATTACAGATCATCCATAACACTTTCACATTCACTGAGTTTCAGACAATCAGCGAGGGCCGCTGTTGATCCATCGAGTGCCGATTGATGGTGAACCGATGGGCGCTTATAGGCCCAGTGCCGATGTTACACCGATTAATCGTCCCATCTCTATGCGATGGTGTGTAAGAATGACAGTTCACATAAAAATTGAAAGACTGTATAAATAAATGTTTGTTTTACATGTATTTCAGACATTTTTAGTGAAAATCAACATCGGCTTTTAAATGACAAAATAATTATTCATTCTAGCTACTTTAACCCTTTACCCAACGCAGACGATATCAAAATTTATTATTTTAAATATCATTTTTTTAAATTTTTCAAAAAATTTCAACAAAACCATATCATGTGACCCTTCATTGGAACAAGCTTAGTGAGCTCGTTCCAATGAGGGGTCACATGATATGGTTTTGTTAAAATATTTTGAAAAATTAATTGTTTTCAACTGCTCAATTTGCATATTACGCGGGCGGATGTGGGCGATTCGTTAGGTAAAGGGTTAAGTAAGTGTTGATGGTACGATGGTATACCACTGTATATTTTCAATACCGTTACCAGTATTGAAATTTGAACACAGTGAAGTTCTAGCTTCCTCCACCTGTAAAACTGTCTGACACGATGTGACATTGGCTGTTGAAAGTTTCATTAAAACCCCAATAAACAAGCAAACATTGATGTCTAGCCTTTTGTCAGAGTTATTGCCCTTTATGGAATTGGAGTTTGTTTCATTTTTACTATCTATAACAGCTTGGAGCGAACTCACAATAATTTTTTTTACTTCTCTGCTATTGTAAAGCACCTGTTAGATCTCATTGCCACACTGGAATGAATAATTTTAATCTTTCTGAAAATTTAAAAATATATTTTCATTATTTTGCAAACATTTCCAAGGAGCTAAAATAGGAAAATGAGTTGATTACCAACAGTTTATGGCTGTATGCCTTTGCATACTGATGTCAAATTACTGAAATTCCAAGCTGTAAAATTCCCATAATGCAACTAGGAAATGGTTAAATTCCTAGCTGCATTCGGGGAAAAAATTGTTGCTTGAATATTTTCTATTCATTTTGATATCAGTGTGCAGTGGGTTAAGATGTAGCATATTTTTGGTAACCCTTTACCCATCATAAACAATATCAGAATTTATTATTTTTTCTTATTTAACAAAAAATGTCAACAGAACCATTATATGACCTCTCATTGGAATGAGCTCAAGGAGCTTCTTCTAGTGGAAGGGGGGGGGGGGAGAGGGGGGGCACATAATATGGTTTTGTTGAAATTTTTTGAAAAATAATATTTTTACCTCCGTCGCCAGCGGTAGAGCAGGTCTAGTAACCGCTTGACTCCGTCCATCCGTCCGAAACACTTCTTCCGTCAAAGTTTTCTTGGCTTCTATGAAAGGTAATGATTTTATATTTGGTCTGCTGCTTCATAATGATGAGTTGTATCGTGTATATAATTTTCAGATCTGCCGTGCAGCCACTTCCTGTTTGCCGATACTTTGAAGTCTGTTCATCTCCGTAATCAATTGCATGCAGCGACGCAGGTCCAGACCTGGTATTGGTCTTGGCTTGTTCAATTGCTGAATTAAGAGCGCAGTGGCTCAGTGGTTACTGCATTGGACTTCAAGCAGAAAGATCCACACTTCGATCCCCACTGGTTTAATTGCATTGTATCCTTGGGTGAGGCAAACATCCTACAGTTAAAACTAGAAGTCCTGTCATGAACTGTGCGCTTATCTAGGCTTAATTGCACGTAGGAATTGCGCGCAATTCCCATATCAAATGACATCCAAAGCACAACAGCTTCTCCTGGTAACTCATAGAAAACACAGGCAATGTTTCTGCCAATGGACCTCCGGGTGACCCGGAGGTCCATTGGCTGAAACATTGCATGTGCACAGGCCATATGTACAGAATTTGATAGCTTTACTATGGTCATAACGCGTAGATTAACGCGCATATGAACGTGCTATTTATGCGCACTCCATGACAGGACATCTAGTTTTAACTGTAATTGCCCACTTGGTGGCACGTTGGCGCTGTGTACTAAGGTGTACTGCACATCGATGGTGCACTTGTCTTCAACCAATACTACTCCTGCTAGTGTGGAATTAGTATGCTGGTGAGTCTGACAGTTGCTCTGTCGTTCGCTCCGGGTACTCTGGCTTCCACCACCTGTAAAACTGTCCGACATGAGGTGACCCTGGCTTTCGAAAGTGTTTTTAAACCCCAATGAATTAATTCATACATTTTCTGAATTTGTATATTATATAGGTGGATGGGGACAATTCGTTAGGTAAAGGGTAGAATGAAGTTTACAATCTTATTGTGTTGAGCAATATTTACAGGAAGGTGTAAAAAAAGACCCGAAGAAGTAAAAGCTGAAGAAGAATATATTTTAGATGAAAAACCAGCACCTTTAACTCTAGGTAATATATTTATATATATACCGTGGTGCCCACTTAATTGGATATCTCTTAATTGTATATCTCTGTTAATTGAATATCATTTTCAAACACAAAACCATTTACCATACCTTTAGTACAAATTTGCTCAGTTAATTGCATATGGGTTGTAGTGTAAACTCCTGTGAATTGTATATAAATTTTTGTAATATAATAATATTTTTAATATAATATATTTTACGCTGACAATTTGGGGGCCGGGTGGGACTTGGAAAATTTTTGACCAAAATCTGGAAATTAGTTTTGGGGTTTTTTATGAATTTTGGTCAATTTTAAGACAAATTTTTTTTTTTTTTACACTGAAAATTTGGGGTCCAGGTGCAACTTGGAAAATTTTGGACCAAAGTCCGGAAATTTAATTTTAAGAAGAAAAAAAAATTTTAGGCCTAAAATAATTTGTTTGGGACTTCGAAAATTTCCGAACAAAAATAAAAAAAATTTTGTTTTTTATGCATTCATCTCAATTTTGGGATGTAAAAGTGCGGAAACTGAAAGTAGAAGGAAAATCCTGTGTATTGTGTGGGCACAATCGCTTCATCTAGTTGGTATATGCTTTTCTTAGGAGGGGCGTATGCAGCTTATTCAAGTCAACTTCCTGGTTTGATATTTAGACTACCATGTCAGGTGAGCACCCTCAGGCCCCCTGGGGCCTCTTATCCTAACTTGATTCTCTGATGAAAATGAGTAATTTGAAGGCTCCTCAAGAGTAAAAACCCTTATGGAACAGAAAATGTCAAAGTACAAAAATTTACCAAACTGGACTACAAGGGGTCAAAAGCAGGGCTGGGGAGAGGGTGGGGTTACTACCCCAGGCCAGAATGTTTGAGGGCTTGGCCCAGGGTCCAGGATTCTTGAGTAAGGCCTGGGCCCCCAGAGTTCTGACTCCACTCCTGTGCCAAGCCTGGGACCCCTGATCCCCGAGCAAGAACCAGCAAGATAAGTTGCCCGTTATATTGGAGTACTTGTTGCCACTCAAGTAAAGAAGGAACGGGAGTGCCCCTGTGGAGATTCTTAATGAATCTGTTAATAGACGGTTTTGTATATACATATGCACCGAACTCGGCGTTATCACTTCATGAATTGTGCAGTCAAAAGCTATAACTCTAGGTCACTGGATACTCACTGAGAAACTTGCAAATTTAAAACATGTTGCCAAAAAACATCATTTTGACAGCCAAAAAATAACATGATTTTTCTTCCCCAAAACCACCAGAAGCCTCCATTTAATAACTTGTTTTAAAATCCCCCCTCCCCCCCCTCCCCCAAATCCCCCATCATCATT
The DNA here is from genome assembly GCA_031216915.1 of Pictodentalium vernedei. NCBI lineage: Eukaryota > Metazoa > Mollusca > Scaphopoda > Dentaliida > Dentaliidae > Pictodentalium > Pictodentalium vernedei. Next base: position 145,609,904 of record CM062289.1, on the reverse strand, counting down.
CGTGCCTTTGGCACTTTCATCTGTATCCCAACACTTTGGAAAGAGGGCCCGTCACAGAATTAATTTCCTCTCCCTGGCCCTGGTCAAAAGTGCATGGTGCACTTAATCTGGTGTCCATAACTTCTGCTTGAACAGTCACCATTGTCATATTTCATTAATTCATTGAAGTACTAATCAATGTATACAAGCCTGAAAATAAGCAATCTGTCATTTGCAGAATGAGGTCCCCAGAGGGTGAATTTGCTGACTCTAACCCATGTGGTGGGCTAGAATCCTCCAATTTATCATTCGGGCACCTCTTTCTGGTTAGGTCTGAGACTTTGACTCACACTGAGGTTCCCAGAGGGTAAATTTGGTGATACTACCCTGCTGTGCAGTGTAGCATCACCAAATTCATCCTCTGGGGACCTCAGTCTGCAGATGACAGTCTGCTTATTTTCAGGCTTGAATGTATATATACATAATATATTTGAAAATCCTTTCAGTTCAGGCCGAATGGGGCAAGTGTGCGCAGCTCATAGATCCCTTGGATTTCTAGTGTTCGTCTCCTTATTTCAGAATGACTGCTTTCTGGATCAGGCTGGATAATTTGAATGATGCAAAAAAGTATGTCAGTTGATCTGTGGCTGGTATTATTGAAATGTATTGCGACTGGGGTCAGAAGTGAATGTTTGATACCTGCTAGGTGTTCCTGTGAGCAAATGTGCAAATTTCTTTTCATTTCGCCTACGTATTGTTTTTAACTCACCTGAGCGAAGCTCAAAGGGAGCTTTATTAATCACTTTCTGTCTGTCGGCCTTCATCTGTCCATCTGGCATAAACTTTACATTATCGACTTCTCCTCACAAACTATGTGACCAAATTGAACCACATCTGGTGTGCATGTTTCCTATCATATGTCAGTTCAAGTTTGTTCAACTAAAGTTGTCACACCCACAGGGGGCACCACAAGGGGCATAACTCTGTCAGCACCCATAAAGTACAAAAAAAATCTTCTTCTTCAGATCCAGTGGTCAGAATCTTTTCATATTTGGTATACAACATCTCTAGGGGGGTCAGATTCAAGTTTGTTCAAATTGAGTCACTGGGTTAATATTTGGGCTCCCTATGGGAGCCCAAATTTTAACTTAGTACAATATGAAGTATTTCTTTAAAAAATCTTCTTCTTCAGATCCATCAGTCAGAATCTTTTCATATTTGGTACACAACATCTCTAGCGGGAGTGGGGGCAGATTCAAGTTTGTTCAAATCGAGTCACTGGGTTAATATTTGGGCTCCCTATGGGAGCCAGAATTTTAACTTGGTGCAATATGAGGAAATATTTTTAAAAATCTTCTTCAGATCCAGTGGTTAGAATCCTTTCATATTTGGTATACATCATCTCTAAGGGGAGGGGGGGGGGCAGATTCAAGTTTGTTCAAATCGAGCCCCTGGGTTAATATTTGGGCTCCCTATTGAGGAAATTTCTTTAAAAAGCTTCTTCAGATTCACCAGTCGAATCCTCTCATATTTGGTATACATCATCTCTCTTCTTCAGATCCATCAGTCAGAATCTTTTCATATTTGGTACACAACATCTCTGTGGGAGTGGGGGGCAGATTCAAGTTTGTTCAAATCGAGTTTCTCGGTTAATATTTGGGCTCCCTATGAGAGCCCAAATTTGAACTTAGTGCAATATGAGGAAATTTCTTTAAAAATCTTCTTCAGATCCACCAGTCAGAATCCTCTCATATTTGGTATACATCATCTCTAGGAGGGCCAGATTCAAGTTTGTTCAAATCGAGTTTCTCGGTTAATATTTGGGCTCCCTATGGGAGCCCAAATTTTAACTTGATGCAGTATGAGGAAATTTCTTTAAAAATTTTCTTGTTCAGATCCACCAGTCAGAATCCTTTAACATTTGGTATACATCATCTCTTGGGGGGGGGGGGGGGGGGGTGGGGGGTGCAGATTGAAGTTTGTTCAAATTGGGTCCCTGGGTTGAAAATTTTGGGTCTGGTTTAGACTTTGAAATTTTGGTCCAAAGCAAATTTTTTTCTTGATTTTTTATGCGTTTTGTTCAATTTTGAGACGAAAAAAAAATTAATTTTTTAGCCTGTAAATTAACTGTCCGGTTCTAACTTGGAAATTTTGGACCAAAATTTGGAAATTTTTTTTAATGTTTTTTATGCCTTTTGTTCAATTTTGACACCAAACAAAAAAATTTATAGCCTGAAAATTTTGGGTCCAGTTCAGTCTTGGGAAACTTTGGACCAAAATTTGAAAACAAAATTTTAGTTTTTTTATGTGTTTTGTTTGATTTTGAGACGAAAAAAAAATCTTTTTAGCCTGAAAATTTTGGGTCCGGTTCTTTTCAAAATCAAGTTCCCAGATGAATTAGAGTGCTTTTATGCAAAAATGTTTTTACCCTATGTCCTCCCAAATTTTAACTTAGTGCAATATGAGGAAATTTCTTTTAAAATCTTCTTCTTCAGATCCACCAGTCAGAATCCTTTAACATTTGGTATGCATCATCTCTAGGGTGTCAGATTCAAGTTTGTTGAAATAAGTCCAAAGAGACTATTAACGTAAGCTTTCCCTCATCTATGGACATTAAAAATGCTGACACATCTAATACTAATGCAAAACACCAGGGAACATCACTAATACTAGTACACACAAAGGCACAGTCTACAGACTTTAATTGTAAGCTCAAAGGCTAATCAGAATGTAGCTAATGAGAACGCATCATATTTTTATGCACAAACACTCTTCAGCATTCATGATTTAAAGCCTACAATCTATGGTACAAAGTCCAAGGACTATAAAAGTAAGCTTTTCATCCAATAGGCACATAATTCAGCCTAACGTTTCCCACTTCCACTACAATGTGGAATGTAAGCTTTACCAGTTTACATGAATCACAGGTACCAGACATAAGCTATGCGTCTTCACAGACCACTTATGGTTTTGATACGCTATGCTCTAATACATATTCGTCAGAATGCATCAATATATCTAGCTTACATCAAGCACAGGTAAGAGTCGGGTCACAACTAGACCTTTCAACGACTACGATTCATGTGATGCTGCTCTTCAAGCAGACAGTTGCACATCTGACACATCTTTTTCTAATACGTATGGGTCTGAATGGCATCTGAACGATGATCATTATTCCAGATCTAGTCATTTAGCTCATGGCGAGTATTATGGTAGCACTCTTGTCTATTCTGCTAACTACTGATCTTCTCGACAGCATTGTTATTGTGAGAAATTACAGAGCTCTACCAGTCTTTTAGATCTGCTCGTTCATCTGGGAATCTCATGAGTCTGTTCTTTCAAACAGAGCTAACACATCCAGGTCTGTGTCATTCCGATCTCCTGTGGCTCATACCAATCCTCTCAGTTCTGATGAAGCCTTTAAACAGTTAGCAATGGCATTCACTTCTTTTTTAGAGTCTTTTCTACCAAAGAAACATCGAGCTAAACATTTACATTCTCTTGTGCATAAACAGAGCTGAGACCACACTGCTTCTGACTCTTATACTTATATCTCCTTTGATCAGTAATTCAGTCATGACCAAGACAATTCCACCGCTAATGAGGAAACTGATTGTGATGAGTATGCTGATGAGAAATGGATTCAGCTCATAATTCTGAATGTACACAGTCATTAGGCTTTATTTATGATCATGTTCCTGGAGTAAAGCCACAATCTTTACCATCCTCTTCTTGTTTTTTGTATACCAAACAAGCTATTAATTGAAAATAGAATATGTTTTCATTTTTGGAATTCACTAAGAAAACAATAAGGGGTCTTAAGCTGAGTTTCAATGCTTTTTGAGAATAGTATGGGCTGGTTTTGGCCATTACTTTGGGTAAAGAGTTTAGATGAGATTTACACCAAGGCTGTACAGTGTACAGAGTTAGTTACTCAGGTAATGATGAACATGTTTTATAATCAGAAAGTGTGACTAACCCAAAATGCATAGGGTTAGTTGTTTACATGTTACATTGGGTGCAGGATTCAAGGAAATAATTGAAATACTTATACTGGATTGTAAAAAATTTTTAAAAGTGAATTCCAAAAATGAAAACATATTCTATTTTCAATTAATAACTTGTTATCATAGAAAGGACATCTGCTGCAACTAACCTTCAGCCCTCCTCTCTCGTAGGCCACCTCAATCATCACTAGTGGACAACACTTTTATGGCTATCAACAACTCACAATTACTGTCAGAAGCTATGAAACCACATTTTTCAGTAGAATAGACATGGCTCTGTCTCCTAAAAGATTTAAAAAATACAAAAGTTCTGGTGATTTCTTGATGTCTTCACCTCTCACGTTTGGTAAAGATGCCTCTGCTCTCAAGTTGTTTTTGCCTAGGACTGTTAAGGTATAGTTGTCTACATTTGAAAAGTTAACAACTCTTTCCCAAGAGCTAATTCAGATCCTTTCATTCTTGGATCACCTTGTTAGGCATTAGCTACCAGAGTTTCTGAGTTTGAAGAACTAGATGATATGGCTGCTTTGTTCAGATCACTTTCACCCTGCATACTGAACACGGTTAATATGCAAACATTAATGTGGCCAATCTTGAGCTTCTCAGAAGAGATGCTCTGCTACTTTCTAAAATCCATCTCTTCCGGATACACAACATAATCAGTTACATTCAGCCTCGATCTCATACAAATTCAGGCTGTTCATGAGGGAGTGCTCAAGTTCTGTCAGAATCAAATGCTGATGCATCCCCTTGACACAGACAAAGTTCTTCAAATAGAGGTAGCGGTTTAGATGATGTTCTGATTTCCGTAGAACCCCTTAACTCAAATAGGTCTCCAGCTACCTCAATGCGCTCAATGGGCTACTTGCTTCTGCAGACCAAGAGGTAAAGCTTGATGTGGAGGAATAAGTTTCTCCTCCAACAGGCCTCGACAGGCCAGAATGTGAAAGTTGTCACCTCGAGTCACTTTAAGTAGGGTTCGGTTTGCTCATTTTTCTCCCACAGTGGTCATATATTGCCACAAACCCTTGGATCTTACAGTTAGTAGAGTTTGGACACCATATCTCTTTTTCAAAGGTCCCCCTCTCATTCACAATCCGAGATATACTACCATCCCACAGATCAAGCTTGAGCACCCCTTCTGGATGCTGAGATAGTGATGCTACTAGACAAGGATGTGATCAAGATGATTCACAATCTAGAGTCACCAGGGTTTTACAGTTGACTCTTGTTCTGAAGAAGAACCAGCAACTCATACCCATCATAGACCTGAGCTATTTTTCATCAAAGTTCCGATATTCATTATGGAAATGTTCAGATCAGTCCAGAGAACTATTCAAGAGAACGATTTTGCGACCAATATTGACCTGAAGGATGCTGATTTTCCCATTCCATTTCATCCTCATCCTCGCAAATATTTTCACTTTTGTTCTGAGGCATTGCATACCAGTTCAAAGAAATGCCATACAGATTAAACCTAGCTTCTTGGGTGTTCACCCATGTGGTGAATTAAGTGATGTCATATTACCGGGTGTATTCATCAGTAACTTCTTAGGCATATCTAGATGACATTCTTCAGAGATGACATGCAAACTTTTGTCTTCTGAAGAATAATGCGCATCGTCTCCTGTAGCTACTTCTGTTGCTGGGCCTTCAACCCTAATAGGAGAAGTTGAACCTCACTTTTGACTCACTGCAACCTGGTTCGAGTCCCTCTTGCAAAAGCCAATATCCTCATTGTTTTTACAGCACACATTTCCAAGTCGACTCAAGTGTCAGCCAGGGTATTCTGTCATCTGATAGGTCTTTGTGTCTTTATGGCGCCCCCTCCTATCCATCTGGGCATGCTGCTTCTATGTTCTCTTCAATTTTACTTGCTTTAGAGATGGTGACCTATTGTTGATTTGTTAGACATGATCATTCTGCCAAACGAATCCATTTGCAATCAGACCTCAGTGTGGCAGCACATATCATGGCTCACTCAAGGAATTCCCCTGGACTCTAATGACCCAGATAAAATGTTTAAGATAGGAACACACTTATTACTTGTTGAAGCAGCTAGCAATTATTCAGCAACAAGCGAATGTAATGATGTCAAAATCATGGCAAGGAGTGTGCGCATACAAGCAATTTACAGCCGACGATCCCTGTTGCAACCACTGATCATGTGACTAGTCAAAATGATGGCATATCTTTGAGGACCTGTGTTCAAATTTGCACCAACATTATGGCCACTATTTTGTAATATCACAAATTGCTCCATGGGAGATTGCTAGATGCCATACACACCGCGATTGATGTAGGATTCAAGAGCGATGAGCAATTTTATGTCACAGAAAATCAAACTTGTTTGATATTTGGGAAATTGTCGCCCTGGCAACAAAATTCGATATCCGTTGACATTGCAGTGATGTGCACTCAGGCAATTTTTTTCTAGCAGTTTGGGAGCAATGAGAAATTTCTCGCTAATTGCTAAAACATATTGCCTGTGTGCATTAGGCTTTACTACATATGCATGTGATCAGGGCTGGGGAGCTATGTGGAATCCTCTGAAGCTTCAATCTCAAGGCATTTGGTCAGAGGATCAAGTGACACTGCATATCAACCAGAAGGAGTTGTTTGCAATTTTTCTGGCTGTCAGGCAACGGTGGTCTCTCCTGTCGAATCACTCAGTACTCATTCTGTCTAACAATTTGATTTTACAGTTGTAGCATACATAAGGAATCGGGGAGGCACTCTCTCCATTCCTATGTATCATCTGGCAAGAGATCTGCTAGCTCATCAGACTGACATACACATGCTTGTCGGACACATTCCAGGTCACCTGAACATGTCAGCTGACACTCTATCCAGCAAAGGCAAGATTCTTCCCCACATAGATCTGTTTGTGACAAGTTGAAACAAGAGATTTGACACATTCATTTCACCTTGTCCAGACCCTCTCACTTTCACAGACGACACTCTGCCTCCCGACTGGAATGGGGTAGATGGCTATACCTTTCCATCAGCACCAGTTATACAGTGTGCTCTCAACAAGATTCAGGACTCACACTGCCATATTCTCCTGATTGTCCCACTATCACCTCAAAAGATTTAGATAAATCAGATACAACCCCTTCTTTTAGATGATTCAATAAAATTACCTCTTCGCCCAAATCTCCTCCATCAAGGTCAGTCTCATAGATTCCCACTCAAAACCAGACAATTGCATCTTTGTGATCCTAGCTTTAGGCTTGCTTATTTTCAGGTCAAGAGAGGCCCTAGAGGGAGAGGGTGATCGCCTCAAATCTACAGGCCTCATTTTAAAGAGTTAAATTTAATTGTCAACACACTGAAGTTTTTCATGTTCTGTTTATTGATAGCACATTAACCTCTTGCATGCTGCTGGGGGGACACTGTTCATGCTAATGTTTGTCAAACTTACCAATGGCAAGTTTTTTTTCCAAATTTTGCAAGAAAACTTAGCATTTGGCAAAAAAATTGACAAGAAGAATTTCTCTTCTCAAAAACGAAAATCATGTATGAAAAACATTGTTGTTCGCTAACTTTGATCAACAGTCTTAACAGCTGTGACTGTGAGAGTGATGTGATGTTCTATACAGTTTTGTTGTGATGCTGGTGTGATTAATCTCTTGTGACAGGCTATGTAGCTTTCGAAAACAACAAAATCGTGTTACATGAGAATGCAAAAGGTAGGTGTTTTCTTAATCCCTTCTTATCGCTGTTATAACCAAGGAAACAATGACTTTGTACCTCAGAATTACTTTTATCACCCTCCGATTCAAGACACAATAGCTCTAATTATTACGGGTTTGAAATTAAGCAATAGACTTGATACAGATTAATTTAGTGGCGGCCCAGTTTCCACCTTTTAAAAATCATTCTCTGTCACAATAAAAATCCACATTAACATGACACATAAATTTAGCTATTTAGGCTCATATTTTTTTATCCTTTCATAGTATTCTGTTTCCAATTTTGCGACTGACACTCTAATCATGATCATTTCAGTAATGACTTCTTATTTGTATACTCTGTTTCTAAATGATTTTTTTCTCGATTTGAGAAAATTAACCCAAATCAGCAGGGTTGAGTGCCCAATTGTGTTCATATTCACTTAACCCAGTTAGTTTGGGTTGATTTTTAACCCAACTGATTTTAGAGTGTGTTGCAAAACCATTTTATTTTTCATTGTTTTTGTGTCCCAATAAGTTGGCAAAAGTTTTTAGAATTTGGCAAAAAAAAAATTTGCAGCTATGCTAGAAGTGATGAAAACTAATTTATTTTCAGTGGTTTAAGAGTTAATGGTAATTAATTTCCAAGTACTGATTCTGATCATTGAATCATCACTACATTTACCTTTAAGTTTAACATAGGTTCAACATTTTATTTCTTTGTTCTGTCCCCTTAAAGTCAAACTGCATTATGAATACAGAAATCCATTTTTCAGCACAGAAATTAGGGTTGGTAGAGGCCCCAACAAAACTTCTATCAGAAACAGAGTGGAAGAATGTGAAAGCAAAATCCAATCAAAGGGATGACTCAACTCAGCCATGTGTTATTTGTAAAGAAGATTTTGGTTTGCAGCAGCAGGTATGTTAGACATTGTGTCCATTTGTTATGTATTTGCTATTTTCTAAATGATGTTCAGTCTCTCACCCAGCATTTTGAATGTATTGACTCCTTACGTAATATAACTAGAAACTTTGGCATAGCCATGGGTTTGGGGGTCGGAGTAGGGTGGTTGACTTCTTCTTTTATGCCCCCATGATGAATAGTCGGGGGATGGGGGGGGGGGGGGGGCATATTGTTTTACCCTGTCCATCCATCCATCCATCCATCCATCCATCCATCCATCCATCCATCTGTCTGTCCATCACACCATCTGCATCTAGGGTACGTTGTTTGTCCTGCTAACTCCTCTCACACGTTTGAAGCTGCAACTTTTTTGTTTCACGGGATGTTTGTACATATAACGGAGGTGTGCATATTATCAGGATTTTGATTTCCTTCAATATTTCAAAAATTAGAGGTCGTTAAACTTAGTTTTTTGTAGAATTTCACCTGTATGGTACATGGTTTGTCCGAGTAACTCCTCTTACAGTTTTCAAGCAGAATGTATATGGTAGAACATGCGAAGGGGGAGGGGGGCATCATGTGTGTCTTACGGACACATAATATTTACATGTACAGTGGACCCTGTTAACCCTTTACCCAATGTAACAGCCAAAACCAGCCATCGGTATTCTAAAAAGTTGCCAATTAATTTTCATTATTTGTCTCAAAAACACAAGTTATGACCCCTCGTTGGAATGAGCTCATCCCAATGAGGGGTCATAACCTATGCTTTTGAGACATAAAATGAAAAAAATTAGTTATTCAAGATTTTTTTTGCAAGTGTCGTCTTTTTTTCATGTTAGGTAAAGGGTTAATTGAATAGCCACTTTGCCACTGAATATTATTCAATTAATAATAGGAGTATTCAATTAACAGGGATTGTGTCACTTTCCTGTATTCTAGAGATAAACTTAGCATTTATTCTATTATATCTTGTTTGACAGAGTTCCATGAGCTCTGTCAAACAAGATATAATAGATTAAATGCCTGTATTGAATGTACTGAAACCAAAAAGGTCTATAAACAAAGGAAAACTGGGGAGAGTCAGGATAATTTCTCGACAGGTTACAATATTTTTATTCAATTAACAGGAGTTCACTCAAACCTATATTCAATTAACAGGTCAGTTAAGAGATATCCAATTAAGTGGGCTCCAATGTACAAATAATAAATCACTGCATTGATTTGTAACAAACCTCCTGTGTCCCTGCACTCTGCAGTGATTTGTTACAAAACTCCTGTGTTCTTGCACTCTGTTGGAGCATGCTTTATTTTCTGTTATGATATAACAAATAATGCCCCAGTTTTCTGATTGCCACTATGGCAGGGCTGCCATGACAGTTGCAAACTCTAGTTCTTAGAAGTGTCAAACATATATACATTCATATCTGAAATCCCTAAAACAGGTACATATGTACTCTCACCCTACTCTCACGATATTTCTTAGATCATTTTGCTATACATGTAGTTATACCTCCACTTTCAAGGTACTTAACCCCTAGGGCCTGGAGATTTTTACATATTTTTGCTACACTTTAGCAGTCTTCATGATCCTGGAGATTTTTTTCACTTCAAACGATGACAGGATTTACAGTGGAGATAAACAACTCTTGTTTCGTGAGACATTCGGGAATGTGAAAATGGAAAACCATTTGTTAACTTGCCTCTTTGGGGCTCGTTAACAAATGGTTTTCCATAGTCAAATTCCGGAATGTCTAACTCAACAAGAGACGTTTATCTCCTAAATGTCTTGGATGAGTTTGAAAACCATCCTGCCCGAGTTTTTTTTTTCACCAGTTATGCCTTTAACATTGTTTTCTCATTTTCACTTGCGAGAAAGTCTCAGCACAATAACCTAAACAAATGTTATTCTCTTTTTACCAAATTTGGTCAGTGGATTCCACTTGAGAATGTCTTAGAGATGAATTTGAATACCAGTCCTGCCTGAATTTTTTTCAGGAGTTATGTCTCTTAGATTGTTTTCTTATTTGGATTTCTGACTTGCATGCAGTGTCAGCATGATAACTTGGACAAACATTATCCAATTTTTACCAAATTTGGCCTGTTAGTTCTACTTGAGGATATCGTGGATGAGTTCAAAAGCAAATTTTTTTTCAGCAGTTATGCCTCTTGGTTTGTTTTCTTGTTTGATTTTCCAACCTCTTTGAATTTCCAACATGTGGGTGGTGTCAGCATGATAACTTGAACAAATGTCATCTGAGTTTTACCAATTTGTCCTATGTATCTTTTATTGTTTACTAGTTTCAATACTTTCAGATGCTAACACAGATTCCTATTGACCCACCACAACTCAATCTGAGCACCTGGGGACGCAGTGGCATTGCGGTAATCGGTTCTCCTCAGATCACCAAAGTTAAGCAACATCGGGCCCGGTTAGTCCTTGGATGAGTGACCGTCTGAGCGATCCATTCAGACTCCTGCGTTGTGTCCTTGGGCAAGGCACTTAACCCCGATTGTCCACATGGGGACACGATGACGCCATGTACTAAGTCATACTGCAGGTCGATGGTGCACATGTGCTCAACCAGTCTAACCATGCCTGTGCTGCAGTGTGGACTTACAATGTTGGGGAGCTGGCAGCTGCTCGTCGTTGCTCTGTGGTTCTCTCCGGGTCCTCTGGCTTCCTCCACCCGTAAAACTGTCACCGGCAGGATATGACCTTGGCTGTTATAAAGTGTCGTTAAACCTTAATAAATAAATATGAGCACCTCTGATATGAAGCTGTTGTTCTGTTATATCTTGTTTAAAAGATTAACAGATTAAGTGCTTCTATTGGAATTACTGAGGCTAAATAGGTCCTTTGTGATTGGAAATTTGAGGGTTGTTTGAATTTTTTGAAAAAATGCCATTTTCTTTTAATTTTTTGAAAAAATGCCATGGCCAGTTGTCCGTCGTCTGTCTGTCTGTCTGGCCATCTGTCCGGCTGTCCATCTGTCCGTCAACAATTCAATACGGCTTAGGCTAGAGGCCATATTTATGAACCGATCTTTACGAAACTTCTTGGGTACCTGTGTTATGACCGTGGGACGAGAATGAGTGTTTTGGGGTCCGATCCGAAATTCAAGTTGGCCGCTGGCAGCCATTTTGTACAAAATTAGGTGCAATCAGATTTTTGCGCAGAACTTCCATATGAAAGCACTGATTTGAATAATTTTTTGTATGAATGTTTAGTACCATGGGATACATCACATATAATACGGGTTTTTTTCTCGTACGTAAATTGTGCAAATTAGACTAATTTTGATGCTTTTGGTGTTACTTTCAGCACTGTAAGTGCAAATGCCAATACGGCTCGGGCTAGAGGCCATATTTATGAACTGATCTTTACGAAACTTCTTGGGTACCTTTGGTATCACCGTGGGACGAGAACGAGTGTTTTTGGGTCCGGTCCGAAATTCAAAATGGCCGATGGCAGCCATTTTATACAAAATTTGGTGCAATCAGATTTTTGCACAGAACTTCCATATGAAAGCGCTGATTTGAATAATTTTTTGTGTGAATGTTTAGTACCATGGGATACATCACATATAATACGGGTTTTTTTCTCGTGCAGAAATTATGCAAATTAGATGAATTTTGATTTTTTCAGTGCGACCTAAACACAGTAAGTACACATGTCAATATGGCTTGGGCTAGAGTCTGTAATTATGAACTGATCTTCACGAAATGTCTTGGGTACCTTTGTTATCACCTTGGGACGAGAACGAGTCTTTCTGGGTGCGGTCTAAAATTCAAGTTGGCTGCCAGTGGCCATTTTGTACCGAAATTAGATCTAATCAGTTTTTTGTACACAACTTCTATGCGGCTCAGACTAGAGGCCGTATTTATGAACTAATCTTTACGAAACTTCTTGGGCACCTTTGTTATCACCGTGGAATGAGAGCGAGTGTTTTTGGGTTTGGTCCAAAATTCAAGATGGCCACCAGCAGCCATTTTGTACCAAAATTAATGCAATCAGTCTTTTGTACAGAACTTCTGTATGAAAGTTCTGATTTGAATAAATTTTTGTATGAATGTTTAGTAACATGGAATACATCACATATTGTACGTGTTTTTTTTCATGCAGAAATTATGCAAATTAGATGAACTTTGATTTATTCAGTGCTACTTACACAATGTAAGCGCACATGTTAATACAGCTCAGGCTAGAGGCTGTATTTATGAACAAAACTTCTTGGGGACCTTTGTTATCACCTTGGGACGAGAATGAGTCTTTCTGGGTGCGGTCTAAAATTTAAGTTGGCTGCCAGTGGCCATTTTGTACCGAAATTAGGTCTAATCAGTTTTTTTGTACACAACTTCTATGCGGCTCAGACTAGAGGCTGTATTTATGAACTAATCTTTACGAAACTTCTTGGGTACCTTTGTTATCACCGTGGGATGGGAGCAAGTGTTTTGGGGTGTGGTCCAAAATTCAAGATGGCCACCAGCAGCCATTTTGTACCAAAATTAATGCAATCAGTCTTTTGTACAGAACTTCTGTATGAAAGTTCTGATTTGAATAAATTTTTGTATGAATGTTTAGTAACATGGAATACATCACATATTGTACGTGTGTTTTTTTTCATGCAGAAATTATGCAAATTAGATGAACTTTGATTTATTCAGTGCTACTTACACAATGTAAGCGCACATGTTAATACGGCTCAGGCTGGAGGCTGTATTTATGAACAAAACTTCTTGGGTACCTTTGTTATCACCTTGGGACGAGAATGAGTGTTTCTGGGTGCGGTCCAAAATTCAAGGTGGCTGCTAGTGGCCATTTTGTACCGAAATTAGGTCCAATCAGTTTTTTGTCAAGTTCTATACAGCTTGTATTTATGAACTGATCTTCACAAAACTTCTTGGGTACCTTTGTTTTCACCTTGGGACAGGAACGAGTGTGTTTTGGGGTGCCTTTGTTATCACTGTGCTATGAGAACAAATATTTTGGGTTTCAGTCAGACCCACTCTGGGACTCAAAGATTTTTTTCTAGTTTAGCATCTGACTGTCACCCACCTTTACAATGCTTTACCTATACATTTGTTACAGGCAACGGTCAGTATTTATGTAGAGACCGTTACAATACTTTACATGTACCTTTGTTATTAGGTCATTACCTAGATGTTTGTCATTGCTGTGTCACATACTATACATGTACATGTCTTTGTCTTGACAAGTTGAGCTACAGTGTCATTGACACTTTCATTTTTCTATTCTGTTAACAGTGGTTTACTCTATAAGCCATATGCTATTAATGGCAAATTTATATAAAAAGAATGGTAATTCGGTTGGAGTTTGAAAATGATATGCAGTTAAACAGTTATTTTATTTGGAAATATCCAATTATGTGAGATCCATTGTAGAACCTTCAACCTTGGCTGTGTTGAAAGTGCTGTGAAAAGCAAGTGTGCTACTTAACATCTACTGCAAAAAAGTACACATTATCAGTATTGCTTAGCACTAAAAGGGTGACTAAAAACAACACAAATCAATAAGTATTAGAAATATAATATTCTTTACAAAGGAAAAATACTCACCATGAATCTTTGCCAGTTGAGTAATCCTGTGCTTTTTAAAAAAAAAAAAACTTATCCCACTGATGCCAGATTATTGGTGTGTCCTAAAGGTAGAGTGTAAAATTTTTATGGCAAAAATATGATGGCCCAATGTCTGGAGTGTCCCAAATCATGGAGGAAATACTGGTTGGTGTCCTTAGCACAATCTTAACATATTGAAAACCTTTCAGGCCTTCCAATTTATTCCATCAGCGAGAAGCAAATCCATGTTTGCAGACTCCTGCTGCGAGAATCAGTTTTCAGTTCTGGAATAATTTAAAAATTGAAAGCACTGTTAAACACTTGTGAATACAACAAGTACTTGTACTTTAGTTAAAAACAAACCTCATATTATTATATTTACTAGAGTTTAATCCTTTGAGCTAAGTTCTGATTTTGGTAAGGGTTTTGTTTATGTACTATTCAAAAAATTTAGGGGATATCCAAACTGATGTTGGTATTTTCGGAAATACGCGTGATTGGACACATCAATATGTTACCAAGTTTAATGTGGATCATGAATGTCACTGGCCCACGAAAACTTTGTGCAGGTTTTCCACACGAGCACCGCGTTAATGTCTGTGGGGTACATTTTGAAATTTTCATTTGTACTGGACAGCCTTTTTCGGAGGTCTCATCATTCTTTTCTTGTTATAAACTCGTTCATCAATAGTTTCTGGTTAAAATGTAACATTTGAGATATGCGAATACTGACACATGACAAATGTTTACATGGTAGTGGTATGTTGGAAGCTGGCAACAGACAGACTGCAGCGGCTCAAATTCTCAACGTTACTCAATCGATGAATAGCAGGTTGTGGTCACGCTACCGTCAGACAAGCAATGTTGATGACAGACATCGGCCAGGTCATCCAAGGGCAACAACTGCTAACCAGCAGTGTTTCATCTGAATCACAGCATTACGTAACTGCCATCAAAGTGCCTCAGAAATTGGACAACATCTGCACCACACGACAGATGTGCGAGTCATTGGTGAGACCATCCCAAATCGCCTACACAGCTGGAATTTGTACGCGTGACGACGTCGAATAATTCCACATTTGATTAAATGTCACATCACAGCAAGGCGTAATTGGTGTGGATCACGACAGTGTTGGGACAATCGTCGGTGGAGCAACGTCATGTTTTCCAGTGAATCGAGGTTCGCTCTCGACTTCCATGACAGGCGAAACAGAGTGTGGTGGCAGCGGATCGAAGGATACCATGACATAACCATTAGGCAGCACGATCATTTTGGTGGTGGATCGGTTATGGTGTGGGGAGGCATAACCATGACAAGCAGAACAGCATTACATGTCACCCAAGGGCATGTCACAGGACAATGCTACAGTGACAACACATTAGCAGCTCATGTGGTGCCATTTGCGCAACAGCACAGCCGTCGATTTATTTTCCAAGATGACACTGCAAGAGCACACAGGGCCCGCATTGCTACAGAGTTCCTCAAGGAGCAGAACATCACTGCACTGCCTTGGCCAGCACTAAGTCCCGGCCTTTCACCAATCGAGCACGTCTGGGATATGCTTGGCAGGCGCCTACGACAATGCAAACAGCCCCTACCAATGTCTAGGAACTTGCCGCTGCACTGCAGGAAGAATGGAATAACATCAGTCAAGCTGATATTGGACGTTTGGTGAAGAATATTCCATGTCGGATCTGCGCTAGTCTCATGAACCAAGGAGGATTTACAAGTTATTGAGGTCTTGGACTGAATGTGATAAATTCTCTGGCTGACTGTCCATGTCTTCTACAGCACAGTGCTGGGAATGTGTGCTTGTCACTGAAATCATAAGATGTCAAAGTGCAATGCCTCAACTGTCTTTTTTATGAAAATATAAATATATTTCTTCATATATCTCACTTTTATCAAATATCCCCTACTTTTTGTGAATAGTATATGCACATGTAGAACATATGTTCCAACATACCGTCTTTGGAGGGTCTTGTCGATGGAAGTTACAGTACTTTGGCAGTTGTTTCCAGTGAAGTCTTGGCTGACAGTATAGGCAGCCAAGATTTCACTAGACACCCTTGCTAAATCAAAGCATTAATGTATTATGATGGAGAGAAATGTAAGTAGAATTCTCAATGCCTTTAAGGACATTTTTAGTTTTACGACAAGAATCAAATGAACATTTTTGTAAGAATTAAAATACATTCTCATTGTTTTCCTTGCAAGAATCATTTGCAATTATCAATTCTGATTCTCACATGAATTTTAACTCTTAACTCGCTGAATATTTTCAAGATATTTTTCATCAAATCTAGTCATGGCTGCTACAAAGCAGCCATGACTAGATTTGATGGAAAAATTAATCTAAATATAACACTAGAAGCCATTGGTGAAAAAATTCATTCAATTTGCAGGGAGAAATATGATTAAATATGCCCAAATTATACTTATTTCAAAGATAGGAAAAAACCTGTGCTGGGCAGGAATATCTGCCAGCAGCATGCAAAGTTAAGGCCTATCTTTTAGCAATTGTTGTTCAGATGAGTAATTTTTTAAAAGTTATTATGGATTATTTTGAAACTTGTCATTGGTGACTGAAGATTTAGTAATATTATCTGATTCATTTGGTATGTGCTTTTAATGAAGTATAAAAGTGAAAACATTCCCCAGGTTTTTAACTTTATCAAAGGAAATAACTCCATGTCAGGATTTCCTAATCAAGTCCTTCATTTTTGTTATAGAGGTGTATCATTTCTGTTCTAAAAGAATTACCTTTTGTTAGTTTCATTTTTTTACATTTCAGGTTCTGTTATCTTGTACACATGTCTTCCACCGGGTGAGTAATGTAAATTGTACAGAGTGGCAACTATTTCACCCATCTATCACATATCACACCTGGATGATTGAGGCAAAAACTCTGATACAGTGTTTGGTTTTTGGGAATGTTCACTCCTGGCACAGATATTACCTCGAGTTGGAAGCAAATTTTACCCCAGATTCACTCTCAGAGCACTATATTTTTCAAAATCCCCCCCCCCCCCGAAACTCTAGGGTTTGGGACTCCACCCAGACCCACCACCATTCAGCCCTTCAGCATAAGGACAGGCCTATGGAATTTCATGCCATACCCCCAAGAATATTGCTCAGACCCCTCCCCTTATTTGAGAATCCTAGAATTCCTTCCACTGCAGCGTGGTAGCACAAAAAATTGAATATTATCTGTCATAATGGTTATATTTACATTGGCATGGCGGGGGTTCGAACCCTTGCCAAGAGAGTTTCCTTCGGCACCAACTGCCTAGCGAAACTCTACTGAACCACGCACACCACTCGGCCACCGACAGACCCCAAATTCTATGGCATCCGAGAAATTTGAAAAAGACAAGTACTGTCGCTGATTTCTTCTGAGGTGCAGTTCGTAGAATTAAGTGCTTAGATGCAACTATCTGATGAATAATGGTTATAGTCTATGTGTCCTGAAATCCTGTCAGTATATTATCCATTGATGTAGATGATATGTAATTGGTGGGGAAGGGAGGAGAAGGAATGTGTCCCCCCACCCCACTTTATTCCACACAATTACATTATAATACTTAGAGTTTACATATTTGAGAGTGTATAAAAGGGGCCATCTATGGCAGAATGTATTCCACCTTTAACTAGTATGGTATGTTTCTTCTACCTCAACCTTCTTTCAAACTGAGGGATAGCCTTCAGGTTGGGGGATGATTGAAGTAGAAGTAATAAACTGCAACATGAGCTGACCATGGCTGACACACTAAAAAGAAAGACTTGTAATCTGTGACATTGTCCAAAAAGATGTTTTCAAATGTTTCAAAAGTATAGTATATTTGTTGGTGCCCCCCTACACACACACACTTGAACACATACAAATTTTAACACCTTGTATATTTTTATACAACAACCAATGGCCCAGACTAGCTGGTGCTAACTCAAAAAATAATCCAGGGCCAAACACAAATTTTGCCCCCCCCCCCCCCCCCCCCAATCTCCCAAATTTGCATGCAAAACCAAAAAAAATAATGTTCTAGCTTGTCCTCCATACTTTTCAGATCTGCGCATGCACAGTATCCAAGAAGACACTAAAATTGGCACAAACCATCATTCTTTGTTTGGCCTTGAAGTCAGCAACTTGAACTGACATCTGTGCTTTTAAATCTCATTTTTGAGAATGCCGGACACAATTCACTGGTAAAATTGGTGGATCCAAGGACATAATTGGATGATGGAAGTGAACAACGGTAGTTTGGAACGTTCAGGGCTGTAACTTTATAATTTTTATCAAAATTATTTCATGTTTCCCAATTTCGGGACATTGTCCTGATGTCATCATTCTTGCTAATGATTTATCCACTGTTTGTTAAGTGTTCCTTCCCTATCCTTCCATGAAGCTCTCCTGTTAAACTCCCAAGCTTTTTGGCTTATTTTTATTGAAATTTTTTATTAAATTTCTTGGGAGTTTAAGGTGTATTACAGAATGTTTATTCTGTATATCCCCATGGTTACGTCCTCACCCTAGGGGTGTTGGGTCGTTTGGGTCATGCATCTTCTATCTGATGTATTGTTTTTTCTTCATCTGAAGATCTTGCTTTACATCTGGTAGCTTTAAAATCTGTTACTGACTTCGGGCCTTTTTTATTTAGTGCCTGAGGTCTTGTTTCCAGTTTTTTCATTGACGTTGTTTACATTGGCAAGCAAATAAGTATGTGACCTTTTAAACACCAATAAATAAATAATACATTGGCAATGTCCTATAAATATATTTAGTTTCAACGTATTATTACTGTAGGATTGTTGTAAAATACATGTTGTAATATTCCGGTAGTGTAGCAGTAATTTTTTTGATTTTGTCCACACTTAGGCTCTATCGGGATGCCCTTGGGCTGTTCATGTTCCCTTTGGGAACTTGGGCTTATTTTTCGAAAAAAATTTTTGAAATTAATTTTTTGATTTGTGTTTTGAATGTTGTTTATTATGCATCTTCATCATATATTTATTGTGGAGTTGGTGGGAGTTCAATTGACTTTTGTTTGATTAATCATGAAAGCTTATTGCTCAAAATGCAAGGCGAGGAAGTCTTCCTCTGATTTACATGCTTGTTACCTTGCTTGTAGTCGATGTACTTCCATGAAATCTTGTCCTACATGTGTGAATTGGGATGACAAACGTTGGACACGGGTGTCATGGTATGTTGTTAGTTGTGAGAGGCCAACGCCGGTCCTCTCATTGCAGAGTTATTCAAGTTTCTGAGTTTCTTTTTCAGAGGATCAAGAACATGGTGATGTGACACCTACCAAAAGTGTTCTACCGCTGTCATGCTCTGATGAGCAAACAGATCTAGCCGCCAAGGTGCTCCTGAATATCAGGCAGGGGATAAAGCCACTAGCCAGTGGTTTTAATCCTTTGCCAGCAGCTATCTCGACCGGTGAAGCGGTTACTCCGTGCATGGGAGCCGTGACGCCGGGTATGTCCATTGCAGTCGAAGGAAGTGTGGTGGGTAGAGCGAGCACCTTAAAATCTAAACATGCTCACCCAGCAACGACGGAACTAGGGAAGAAGCCAACAAGTGTTTTGGGAAGCTCGGCGAGGTCTGAAAGGACCGCGAGCGGGAGAGGTCCCTCTCTATCCCAACAACATCTGGGGCCAGATGTTGTGGTGAAGAACTTGTGCGGGCCGGAGCATATGTCCACACCTGCCGTTCGGGACACTCTGTATAGATTGCAGCTGGCCTTGGCTACAGTCACACTTTCTTCCGATTCGAATACAAAGCACACACAATCGCATCCTAGCTACCCGACTTCGGATATCCAGCCTGCTGCGCGAAGAAGGGACCACTCTTCCCCCGTGAAGTCGGACCATCCGGTAGCTAGGGAAACAAGGCCTCGGTCATCGGGACGTTCAGAGAAGAGATCCATCTCCGACACACCATCCCAGGAGCAGCAAGCGACTAAGAAACAGAAGGCCGCTGCTCCTCAGGCCTCGGTGACAGACTTGCTGTCGCATATTGCACAGCTGATCGCAGCGTCCAAGCAAGTGCAGGTGCAGCCTCCCTCAGACTCAGCACCTGAGCTGTCGGACAGTCCACGGTAGATCCAGTTGTCTGTTCATGCAGATGCAATGGACCGAGATTCACAACTGATTCTGTCGAATGGTGAAATGGATAAGGAAGAGGATTACCTTCCCTTTCGGAACAACACATGGTTTCGATGGATTTCATCCGTCAGTACTACCCTGAATTTGTTCCAACGAATCAGAATGCTGCTACGACAAGAGAGAAACCGCTGGCGTTGTTGGACGCAGACTTTATTCGGACAAAGGAAGAAGTCCTTTCTTTTCTGGTTCAGTCTTGGCAGGTGTCCAGGCCTTCGGCCATATAGACGACGCTGTATTTAACCTCTCGAGTGTGAGGAAAAAAGGCGGTTTCTTAACTTCATCTTCCATAAACATACTGTTTCTTGGACCACGTTCATTTAAAACGGTCGGGGAAGATGTTCAGAGAGTTCCTCTGCCTTTGGATGAGTGGACCGGGGATCTAGATGTATCCTTACCTGCATCATTGACTATTCGCTCAGACACAATTGAGACGGCAGTTTCAGCAGGCAAGAGTAAAGGAGGGTGTTCCAGGCCAAAAACATCAAAAGGGAACTCCTCACGAGGGTATAAGAAACCCTCTTACAATTATTCTGGAGGTCATCAGTATAGCGATCTGGAAAAGGGCGTAGGTCTGATCAGGACTATCGGTCTGATGCCCCTAGGGTGATGGGATGAGGTTTTTCGCGGGGAGGACGTAGTTTCTCCTCCCGTAAGCCTTGCAGGTCATACAGGTGATGGTCAAGACATCTCTTGCTTGCCAGTTGGCGGAAGGTTATCAAACTTCACGAGAAACTGGATAACAGTCACGGAAGATCAGTGGGTGAGAAGTGTAATCTCGGACGGCCTACGGCTATCATTCTGAGCGAAACCCCCACTAACGAGCTGTCCGCATTGGACAAATCTTCCGTCAGATCCTTTCAAAAGAGAGTCTCTCCTAGCGGAGGTACAAGCTCTCTTATTAAAGGAAGCAATAGAGGTCGATGAGAATTAGGATTCTCGGGGTTTTTACAGTCACCTGTTCTTTGTATCGAAGCCAGACAGCTCGGGTATCTGACCGGTAATAGCCTTGAGCTGGATAAACAAGCTTATCGTGGCCACAAAGTTCTATATGGAGACAATTCGGTCGGTAAGAGTGAGCATTCAAGTGAATGACTATGCGGCAAGCTTAGATCTAAAGGATGCATACTTTCATGTCCTGGTACATCCGGCATTCAGAAAGTACCTATGGTTCACCGTACAAGGGAAGGTGTATCAGTTCAGAGCAATGTGCTTTGGTCTGAACCTGGCTCCCTGGGCATTCACGTGAATAATGAACTGGGTAATGTCATACTTCCGAGCTCATTCATCTGCGGTAACATCGGCTTACTTGGACGACATTCTTCAGAGATACGGCAACAGAATTATTCTTCAGAATGAAGTTCAGAGTCTGCTTTTATTGCTCCGATGTCTCGGTTCCATCATAAATGAGAAAAAGTCGGATCTAGCTCCGTCCAAGCTGTTCACTCACTTGCCATTTCCCAGAGCGAAATTAGTCAGTCGTTATGCTCGCTTTTGTCTACGCTCGGACGCATTAACAGCAAGGGAATTCATGCGACTGATGGGGTTGTGTGGAGTGGCTGCAGATCTTATTCTGATGGGCCACCTTAGCATGCGTCCCCTCCAGATATTCTTTACTCAGAACTGGAGTGTGAAGATGCATTCGCTCGAAACCAGTATTGTTTTAACAGACCTAGTGAAACAAAGGGTTCAGATTTTGGCAGATCTTCAGTGGTTAACTCAGGGAGTTCCGCTGCAACTGCCAGATCCGGCTTTCACGATTATGACAGATGCGAGTCAGATGGGTTGGGGCACGACCCTAAGTCTCGCAGACTTGAAGTGTCAGGGTCTTTGGACCCTCAGTTCCAAGAGAAGCACATAAACATGAAAGAGATGATGTCAAAATGGCTGGCACTACAACATTGGATTCACATAATAGCGAACGTCCATGTTCAGATTTTGTCGGACAATTCGACAGTAGTAGCTTACATCTGGAACCAGGGCGGCACTCATTCAATTCCATTATGCGAACGGAGAAGATTCTCCTATACGTCATGAGTCATCATGGTCATCTTTCTGTCTGTCATATACCGGGTCATCTGAATGTACTTGCAGACTCGCTCTCTCAGAAAGGTTGCCTGTTGCCATCGGAGTGGACGCTCAACAAGCGAGTATTCAGGCAAATTTGCTACCAGTGGGATCTGCCCATGATAGATCTGTTTGTGACGCACCTGAACAATCAGTTACCGACGTTCATGTCGCCATGCCCAGATCATCGAACGCACACAGTAGACGCTCTGTCGATCTCATGGGATGGAATGATAGGATATGTGTTTCCTCCGACTCCATTGATTCAGCAGATTGATAGGATATGTGTTTCCTCCAACTCCATTGATTCAGCAGATTCTGTTAAAAGATCAAACAGTCTCATTGCAAAATTCTGCTAGTAGCACCTCTGTGACATCACAGAAACCTTGGATCAATCTTCTCGGGTGTCTGTTATGTCACATTCCCTGGAAGCTTCCTCCACGAGAGGACCTTCTTTATCAGGGGAAGTGACACGCACTGCATCACAACCCGGAAGGTCTCAACCTTCATGTATTTCCATTGTACGGTCCTTCTTGCACAGAAAACAATTTACAGGACGCACAGTGGACGCAATTTCTAACTGCAGGAGGTCCTCCTCTACGTTGAACTACACAGCGAAGTGGAGGGTTTTCTTCCGTTGGTGTCAGGATCAGTTGATAGACTTTTATGGTTTGTCCATACCAAATATTGCCAATTTCCTGAGCCTGTCACTATTAAGGGTTATAGGTCTGTGTTATCAGACACTTACGCTCATCATGATAACTTGGGTATTGGATCAAATGCGTCATTGTCCAAGCTGGTTAGAAATTTCTCTATTAATAGACCTAGAACACTCAGATTAATTCCTGAGTGGAATTTGGCTTGGATTCTGTTGAAGATCAAAGAAGCTACATTTGAGCCGTTGGACATTGTAGAGTTCAAATTCTCGACCTATAAAACGGCATTTCTCTTAGCCTTTGCATCTGCCAGAAGAGTCAGTGAACTTCATGCGTTATCTGTTGATGAATCTCACTACTGTAGTGTGGGTAATACCATTACCCTTACTACGGAAGTGGGATTTCTGGCTAAGAATCAAATTCCAGACAAGCAGCCTGAGCATATTATAATTAAGGCTCTGCCGACCTCGGACAACCGTAGACCTTTGCTGTGTCCAGTCAGTGCTATGCGCATACATAAACGTCGATCAGATTTTATTAGAAAAGGAAGAAAACCTTTCTTTCTTTCATTTATTCCTAACAGGAAAGATATTTCTGTTCATTCAGTTGCTAGATGGATTCAGTTGGCAATATGCATTGCCTATGAAAATCTATCTTCGGATCAACGTTCTGTTAATAAGATATCAGCGCCTGTTAGGTTAGAGCGCTGTCCACTTCTTGGGCTTATACTAACAGTATAGCCATTACTGATCTCATGAAGGCTGCATACTGGACACAGCCCTCTTCATTTACCAAGTTTTACCTGAGAAATTTAGAGTCCATCTCCGGTGACCTTAGATTTTTAGTTCCTCTTTCTGTTGCCCAGAATGTCGTCCTTTAATGGTTACATCTGTAGTTATTTAGGCAGCCCGTTCCAGCAGTGATGCTGCTCTGCTGCCCTCTTCGTTCTGAGGACATGTACCTCAGAACAAGAGGAAGGGGGGGGGGGGATGGTTTTTTCCCTTATGGTCGTCTAGGTTTGTAGTGAAAAGCAAGGGAAGACCTCCTCCTATGTCAGTAGTCCTGAGTCAGTGCTGGGATGGTTTTAATTTGTAGCTCGGTTTGAAGCAATAACTATGTCTCATTTATGTACTGTTTTTATTGTGCAGCTCACTGTGAAGCATTTGTATATGTCACGTGTCAAACAGGCATTAATATAAAATCCTCTGACACTTTTAAATGAGTGTAAAGAGTCTCATTCTCTGGACTATCTTTATATATTGGCTTTCCTTCACTAAAGTAGCATAATGGGTTGTGCTCTCATAAAATGGAGAATTATATATTATGTAATACTCAATTACATTGTTGGTGTTATGCCTTTCTCTTTTCTCGTAAAGGAGAAAGACATATATAATTCCTATCTTCTATTCTCCTGTAGGAGATATCCTTTACTGAAGTAATTGAGAGATTGGATTTTCCTTTATGTCCTAGTCCCTCCAGCCTTTTTACTATTCAGCCAGTCTGGGCCATTGGTTGTTGTATAAAAATATTTTAAATTTTAAGTAATTTGTATATTTTTTATACTTACCAATGGCCCAGACGGGTATGGCCCTCCCATGAGTGGGCACTCATACCTCCCCACTGTTTATAACATTTAACAGGCAATTATAGAAAGAATGATGGTTGGCGCCAATTTCGGTGTCTTCCTGGACACTGCACGTGCACAGATCTGGAAAGTATGGAGGACCAGATAGGACATTATTTTTTCGCTTTTTCATGCAAATTTGGGGGATTATAGGGGCAAAATGTGTGTTTGGCCCTGTATTATTTTTTGAGTTAGCACCAGCTAGTGTGGGCAATTAGTAAGTATAAAAATATACAATTTACTTAGAATTTATAATATTTTTATACTAGAACCATTGGCCCAGACTTAGCTGGTGCAACAGAAAATATTATCAAGGGCCAAACGCAAATTTTGAACCCCCCCCCCCCCCCCCCCCCCCCCAATCCTCAAAATTTGCATACAATACCAAAATATAAAAGTCCTATCTGGCCCTCCATACTTTTAATACATGCGCATGCGCAGTACCCAGGAAGAGACCGGAATTGGCGAAAAGCATCATTCTTTTGTTTGGCCCAAGTCAGTAAACTTTTGAACTGACATCTGTGCAATAAATTCTCATTTTTGAAGATGCAAGACACAAATCAATGATGGTTTTCATTGAATTAACAGTGTAGCAGGATGTTGGAAGTGAATAATGGTGGTTTTGGATGTTCAGGGCTGTAACTTTATAATTTTTGTGTAAAATTATTCATGTTTCCGAATTTCGGGATATTCTTCTAAGTGCCGTCATAATATGACTCCACTGTTGTTTTGTTAGTATTACTTCCCTTCCTTCCCTCCCCTGAACCCTCCTGTTATACTCCCAAACTCTTTTGGCTTTTTTATTGAGAATTTTTAATTAAAATTCTTGGGAGTTCAACTTGTTTTACGGAATAGATATTCCGTTTACCCCCTGGTTTTATGTTCTGTTCCTTACTGCATCAGGTGGTTCGTGATCGGTTACTGACTTTGGGCCTCTGTTGTGCCTGTTGTTGGTTAATTTCCAGTTTTTCCTCTTGACATTGTTGTCTGTTAAGTAACGTTTTGGAGTCATATTAATTCAGTGTTTAGTTAAAAACAGTTATTGTTTTTTCTATTAGGATACATGGGCCGTGAGCTGCGAAAAGGGACCTTAGGGGTCAAAAATTTGAAATTGAGTTAGAGTTACACCTCTACTCCCCTGAAATCGAGGATTCCAACAAAGTTTACTTTAGGTTCATCTGACATTTATAAATGTGTCACGCGACGTGTAAAGTGGGATTCCAAGAGCCCCATAACTTGAATCGACCGTTTGACGTTTCAACGTAATACTTATACGATGCATATGTGCAACGTTATTTCTCATGAAAATGTGAACGTTTAGCGAACTGTGAGAAGTTATTTCTCTTTCGAAAAAAATGCAATATTTAAGAGTGAAGGAAGATAACAAACTACCATCTGAGCTTTAATTCACTGTGGATATGGTTTACTTCATGGTGTGAACAGAAATTTTACAGTGCCATCTCCAATAATGGCAATATGGGCCAACATGCACAACGTCGCAAAGGCATCAGAGCACGGATGACAATTTTTTCTCGAGAGAAGTAACACCGAATCTCCAACCAACGGTAGTGCGTACTAACTCCCACCGTTGTCCAGCCAGCGTGATGTATTATGCCTATAACATATCCTGTCCCTCTTAATGACGACTTCAGGACAACAATTCTTAAAGATTTATTCATGGATGGATTTACATATAACACTACTGCATTAAAATTCACCCTGATAATTTTGTGGTAAAAATTTATTATTCTCTATGCAGTACCAGTGACTCTTAAGTCTTCCATTTGCACAGCTCTGCATAGAGAATTATTTAAATGCACCACCCTAGCATACTATACATACGTTCGTTTGTATATTTTGCCACCCCCAATCAAAAATCCTGATTGTGAGTGAGTATTTATCCCCCCCCCCCCCCCCCCCCCCCCCCCCCTATGCACATGCGCATAGGCCTATTCTCGGATCACTGTAAAAATTATTAAACAAATATAGGCTGGGTTTTTGTTTGTTTTTTGCTAAATATTAATGTGTTGCCCATTAATTTGAAATTGTTATTTTCTCTTATTTTTTGTCCCCTAACAAGCTTTGGATTAATTGATATTCACAAGACAAAGACATGATTTCTGAGTGTTATTTATGGAAAGCACGTATTTCGGTTTGGAATTTAAACACCAAAATGCTTACAAAATCTTGTATTCAATTTCTAAGCGCCTCTGAAGTGCAAGGATTACGTGTTTTTTCTCGTCAGTTTGCACCCAATTCCGGAACGTGTTAAGATGTTCAGTAGCTCCAAAACACAACTTAGTGTGGAATTTCTAAACGCATTTAGTTGTGGTGAAGCATAACTCTAAAATGCGTCTCGATTTTAAACATAACATTGAAACACGTTTGGGTCTGAACATGAACATGTAGGCCGTATATAATTCGTGGAGTGGGCCATCAAACTGAACAATTTCAATTTTAAAACGTCTTGAAATCAAATGTATATTCAGCCAAGACCTGTGTGAGTTTCCTTCGAAGGTTGCCTGATTGTCATTAGTCTCAATCTTTGCCGGGATGGGTTATCAAGCGCAGTGTGTTTGGCCGCATGTTGGGGTATGTGTGTTGGTGATATCAAACTCATCAATATCAATCTCAAAACTTCTTCCCGTGGGACGCCCAGGATATAAAAGTCTGCATGTCCAATGAAGTAGATTGTTCTCTTCCACCTGTCTCCATTGGTAAAATAGGACTTGGTAACCAACGCCGCTGGGTGCCATCCCTCAGTAAGTGGGAAACATAGGCATAAATGATTGGCAAGACTTGACTTTATAGTTTTGTTGAGTCATGATATAGTCTTGATGCTGGCACCAATAAATAAATGCATAAATCACAAATTGTATATAAATCAAAGTTAGGTTCAGCTAATGGCCCGTATGAGTCTTCTATACAAGAAACCTAAAAAGGTGACTGATATATACTGTCACAAGTTTTACTCCTTTTGTCGGGAGAGGCTGTTATAGGGCACAAATAGGTCATACATCCCTTTATTCGATGAGAAAAACTGAAACAAATTTTCCAAGAGCAGTCAGGTAACCTTAGTGCCGTATTTAAGAATGGGCAGACTGGGCGGTCACACAGGTCCTCACATTTGAAGGCCCCCCCCCACTCTTCCCCTCCACATTTGGCAGGGAATTTTGTCATATTGTTCGAAATACCCATTTTCCTGTTGAAATGTTCCACATTTTGGAGCTCAGAGTGCTTTCAGAAAATTCCTGAGAGCATCCAGAAATCCAAATTTACCTGGGGTAACACTTACACCCCCCCCCCCCCCCCACCACCCCCACAAGACCCCAATTAAGCCGCTCGTCGACCAGACCACTTCGGGATCTGGATGTTATGAGCATAAGAAAAAATTGAGCTTCTACTCGAGGCTTCCCAGGCTCCCCATATTTCTGAATCCGACCCTTGGTAACCTGACGTCTCTGGACAGGTTTTGGGGTTTTTTTTTCACTGACACTGACTCTAAAGTTAGAAACAGTGGTTGAGAATGAGCAATCGCATATCTCATCTTGGTGACAACATTTCTTCTATCAATTTCCCAGTATCAACCAATAAATTACATGTAGTAGGAAAAAAATTAGAAGCGTTATGATTTTTCAGTAAGTGTATTTGTCGGAGGCTCTAAACACGAATCTGGAAGTGGATCGAGGGGTCAGGATCAACCACTACATGCATGCATGCACAGAGTGGCATCTGTAATATTTTGTTGCCTAGGTAAAACGTTGGCTGACAAACGCCATCATTTTCTTTGAAATGAAATGGCGTGAAAAGAAATCTTGAAGACAACATAATCTTACATCACAAAAACTGATTTATTTATTTGAGCTTCCATTAACAAGTTATCTTGAAGTACAATGTACTGCAAGATTGTCTTCCCAATTCTAAATTTTGTTGCCATTCAGTACTTTTCGACACCCCCATTAACACGTTTTGCAGAATCACAATTCACATGTACAGTCGAAACTCGAAGTTTACGGGACCCACCGATAACTTCGACTTATCCCGGTCTTCGAGTTATGCTCTTCAGATGTATTTGAGGAATCAGGAAGCCTTGAACACAAGAACACAGAAACTTGTAATCTGGACAGAGGAACCACTTCCACACCTCCCAGAAAATATAGAACAGTGGAGGTCTATATTTCCCGGGAGGGGTGGAGGGGGATTGCTAGTCCCTGATTGCTAGGACCGATTTTTCATTTGCCTTGGAAGTTATATTTTTATACTGTACCAATGACCCAGACATAGCTGGTGCTAACTCTTAAAATATAGGGCCAAACACAAATTTTGTCCCCCAATCCCCAAAATTTGCATCTAAAACTAAAGAAAACATGTCCTGAAAGGCCCTCCACACTTCGCCCCTACTGCGCATGCGCAGTGTCAAGGACGTTCCGAAATTGGCGCCATTTATCATTCTAAGTTTGGCCCTTCATCAGTTAACATCTGACTGATCTTTGTGCTTTTAAATCTCAGTTTAAATGATGCCAGACACATAAATATTAGTGAAATGGTGATTCTAAGGAGGATAGAAAAGGAGGAGAGGAAAAGAATGTGTGACAGAATATTATCAGGGCTGTAACTTAAAATTTTTTAATGAAATTATGTTAAGTTACCTATTTTCAAGGCAGCAGCCATTTTGTTGTCATTCTGATTATTTAGTTACACTGTTTTTTCAAGTGTTTTTCCTCTCTCCCTGTCCTTTAAGTTCCCCCTTGCTATTCTCCCATGCTTTTGGCATAGTTTCTGTAATTATTATTACTAAAATTTCTTGGGAGTTTTAGCTGAATAACAGAATGAATTCTGTTCTTTCCCCATGTTTACGTCTTCACCTACGGGTGGTTAGGCGTTGTGTTCTGCATCTACCATCTGATGTTCTGCAGTTTCTTCCCTGGAAGTCTCTGTTTTGCATCAGATGGTGTATTTTTGGTAACTGATTTCGGGCCTGGGTGCCTGGAGTCTTATTTTAGTGTTTTTACACTCATTGTTTACATTTACAACAGCCCTCTGTGTGAGGGGGGGATTTCTAAATAATAATATCTTTATGTTATTTTAATCATAACTAGATACATTATTATTGTTCGTAAGTGTTGAATAAATTGTTTAAAATATTTTTAAAATTTTTGTCCACACTTAGGCTTGGGATCCATTGGGGCTCAACGTTACTTTTCAGAAACTTGGGCTGTTCTGAAAAAATATTTTTTCAAAATATTTTGATTTCAATTATTTTTTCTATATTAATGGATCATATTATTATTATGTATTTTGATTGCCAGGGGTTAGTGCGAGTACCAGGACTTGTTTTCTTTTCACATTGAAAGGATATTGATCAATTGTTTTAAGAGGAAGTCTTCCTCTGACCTTATTATCATTCTATATGTGGTCAGTGTACTCGCATTAACTCCTGTTCTGTATCGTATGATTTCGATGACAATATGGGAAGCGTATGTCACGGTATGTTGTTGGGGATTTGGACACTCCGGTCCTTTCCCCGCAGGGTCACTCTACTTTATCAATTTCTATTTCAGACGATCAAGATTAGGGTGATGTATCTGTGATGTCTTCCAACAGTGTGCCTCCGTCGTCACAATTAATGAAGGGCTAGCGGAAAAGTGCTCATGTAATACGCCAATTGCCTAAGAGGACCCTAGTAGGTTCGACGGCCTTTGACGTCCGCTAGCTCGCCCGGTGTAGCGTCCATTCACCGAATGGTTCGGCAGCCGGGTTCGTCCGTTGCGGTCTAGAAGGAATTTTGGGGTGATGCGAGCACTATAAAATTAACTTAATGCACACCCAGTGACGGCGGATCGGAGGGAGAACGCAGGAAGCCTTTTAGTCCGGTTCATAGCTCGTTCCGGTCCATCCGGACGGCAAGCGAGAGAGGCCCCTCTCTCGTTCAACAACATCTGGCCCCAGATGTTGTGGTACAAATGTGTCGCTAGCGGAGCATACGTCCGTCGCTCGGGACGCTCCGTTGTATAGGCAGTCCGCTGAGACTGCTAAGGCTTCCTCTTCTCGTCAGCGCACACGACCGCACCTTGGCTGCGTGACCGCCGATATATTACCAGCTTCGCCGTTCAAGGATTCTTCGGCGACCAGGTCACACCATCCGGCAGCCAGGGATTCGAGACCGATGGACTCCGGACGTTCGCATAGGAAAAGTAAGCGGGAGCCATCTGATGCGGAGCTGCCCTCGGCGAAGCAGCGATAGACTGCGCCTCCGCAGGTCTCGACGCCGGACATTCTTGTGCACATAGCACAGCTTATCGCAGCATCCCAGCAGCCGACAGAAACGGTGTCGGATCGAGAATTATCCGACAGCGCTGGGTCGGTAGCCGGGGACTCGAGGCCTGCAGACTCCGGACGTTCGCATAGGAAGTGTGCGGGAGTCAACGTACACGGAGCTTCCAGCGGCAATGCATCGTAAGTCCGCTACTGCACAGGCCTCGGGAACGGACGTGCTTTCCTTAATAGCACAGTTTATCGCAGCATCCCAGCATCAACTGAATCTGTCGCATATATTTTATCCGACGATGCTGGGTCGGGACGCTCCGCGGAAGCGGGTACGGACGTCCGAAAGTTTCATCCGGTCCGACGGGATACCGAAAGGGATTCGGGGGATTTCAAGCTTTCCCTTTCGGAACAACATATGCTGCGATGCCGGATAAGAAACTGATAGCGTCGGTGGACTTAGAAATTTTTGGTTCGGTTCAGGGACATCGTCCCTCAGTTCCGACATAGTCCAATAATGTCACACAAACTTTCGAATTATTGAACGACGCTATATATATTATTATTTTATGCTTGCTATCCAAGCATTTCTGGTTTCTTGTTCGAAGAGTTATGGAGATGTCTTTCAAAAGTGTGCCTCTGTCGTCATAGTTAATGAAGAGTTAGCGGCAATAAGTGCTCATGGAATATGTCTATCGCTTACGGAGTGACATTCGCTAGCTCACCCGGTGTAGCGTACATTCATCGAATGGTTCGGCTGCCGGGTTCGTCCGTTGCGGTCTAGGAAGGAAATTTGGGTGATGCGAGCACTTTAATTACTTTAGTACTCACCCAGTGACGGCAGATTGAGGACAGATCGGAGGAAGCCAACAACATAGGGGACCGCATGTTGTGGTTCAGATATTTTACATTCGGAGCATATGTCCATTGCTCGGGACGCTCCGTTATATTGACAGTCCGCGAGACTGTCTTTAATGCTTCCTCATCCTCACAGCAGGGCACACGACCGCACATTGGCTACGTGACCTCGAGTATCCGATCAGTTTCGGCATTCAGTGATTCCACAGCGAATAGGTCGCGCCATCCGGTAGCCAAGGGACACGAGGCCTATACACTCCGTTCGCTCGCATATTGGAAGTATGCACGGGGTAACGATCTCGGAGCTTCCTGCGGCAATGCATCGTAAGACCGCTGCTCCTCAGGCCTCAGTGACGGACGTGCTATCCGAGTTAGCACAGTTGTTTTGCAGCATCCCAGCAATTGACAGTTTCTCGGTCGAATCAGGAATTATCCGACGGCGCTGGGTCGGTGCGGTCCGCGGTTGCATCAAGCTACGGACGACCGAACGCTTTATAGGGTCCGACAGGATGGCGAAAGGGATTCGAAAGATTTCGAGTTTTCCCTTTAGTAGTATCGGAAGATGCCTTTCATATCTTCTGGTATTTCTTCCAGTGATTATTTTTCGGACTTCATTGCTGCGATCTTGGATAAGAGACTTATAGCGTCATTGGACTCGGATTTTTCGATCGGTACAGGGACTTTGTCCCTGACTTACCGACGCAGTCCAATATTGTCATTACAACATGTGTTTTATTTTTCGACGCTATATATTTATATATATATACAAGTCTGCTACTAAGCATGATAGTTTAGTTTCTTGTCCGCGTGGCTCATTTCTGCCATTTTATCTTTTTTACATATAGTTTATTTTGGCAGAGCAGGGCATACCGAGAGTTCATATGCGTCTAGACGGTGTGATTAAAGACTGCATATATTCTTTTTCGCCGTTTATGTCTTTTCCAATTTCAATGTTGGGAACGACATTATGTATAGTAGACTTAACTTAGACGCTTTATTATACGTAATCCGCCTTACTGAGGCGTTATCATTACGTCTTCAAGAAAAGATTTACAGGATATTATTCTCAATGTAATTTCTTTTGAGGGCAGTAGTTTGTTCACGTATAACTCCGCCCTTCAGTGGCTGATTGGAGTTGGTTAGACGTGATGCAGCCCTAGCTACATCCACGCGTGGATAGTAGGTTAAGAACTCTCTCAGAGTCGCTTCGTTCTCGGAGGAGCTTCTCTTCGACGGCAACTTTCCGGCAATCCATGAATTGCTTGATTTATACATTCTCTTGTCTATCTAGTGTTACAAGAGATTCAGACTGGGGCAAACATTCGGTGGTTGACTCAGAGAGTGCCGCCGCAGTTGCCGGACCCGAGTGTGGCTGTTATGACGGTTGCCAGTCAAACAGATTGGGATATATACTGATCCCTACGGATTCGAAGTGCCAGGGTCTTTGGGTTCCGCAGTCTTTTAGCTATCAGTTTAACTTCCGCGGAATAATGTTTTTTTAGGCTTGCTTTATGTCATTGCATGAACATTATTCAGAAACGCATGCCCAAATTCCTGTCCTTTAATTCGACAGTAGTGGCGTATCTCCGGAACCAGGGAGGCACTCTTTCGTTTCCGTTATTCAATTTAATGGAAAGAATCCGTCTGTTGGTTATAGTACACCAAGTTCAGTTTTGGTCCGTCATATTCTGCGTCGTCTGATTGTTTTATCGCACTCCCGTTCTCTTACGGGTCGCTTGTTGCTGTCAGAATGGACTCTCAACAAACAAGTATTCAATCAGATTTGCTATCTATGGGAGCGCCCAATGATGTTTTATTTATGACACAGCTTGCTAATCAATTGCAGACGTATGTGTTGGCTTGTCCAGATCTCTGAGCTAATACTGTTAACGCTCTATTGATCTATAGGACAGAATGATAGGATACGCGTATCCTCCGGCGCTGTTGTTTTAGCAGGTATTGCTAAGATAAACAACCACAATACATTTCTGTTGATAGCATCTCTATCTTCACAGAGATCATGAGTAATTTACTCTCTTGTCTACTGTGGATCTTAACGTGAAATCTTCCTCTATGTGAGGATCTTTTTTCACTGGGTAAATCGTGTCATCTTTATCACAACCAGCAAGGTCGCAACCTTCATGTATTCCGTTGTGTGGTCCGTATTGCATTGTAAGCACTGTACTGGACGAGCTTTGGACGCGATTTCTTACTATAGGAGATCCTCTTCTTCGCTATTCTATGCGACTAAAGTGGAGGCTCTTCCGTCGTGGTGTAGGGATCATTATGTTCATATGGTTGATCCCTCCATACTACTCATTGCTATTTTTTAGTATACTTGTTTCACAAGATCTACTGCAGCCTGTTGTTATTTAGGTTATAGGTTTATGTTACCTCATACCTATGCACTCTACGATAGTTTACAATTGAGTCTTTTGTCTCTTTATCTAAGTCAGTTAGTAACTTTTTGATAAATAGACTTAGAATCTTTAGATTAAATTCCTATACGGATTTTAACTTCGGTTCTTATTTAGCTAAGTAATCATTTGAGCCTCTGGAAACAGTAGTTTTCAAATTCTGACCTTTTAGACAGTAATTCTGTTGGTTTCTCTTTTACTGTAGAGTCAGTGAGTTTCATGCACTATCGATGGATGATTTTCACTTTCATAGTTTCGGAATCAATACTTCCGTTACTATTTAGGTTGGATTGTTGCATAAGAGTTAGGCTCCTATTATCCGGAACCTATTATTTTAAGGTCCTTCCGTCTTCGTATGGGCATAGGCCTTTACTCTTTCCGGGTACAGTTTATGTATTTATAAACAGATATCTGTTTATTACAAGGGCGTAAGCTTCTTCTGTCTTTGATGTCTAGTAGAAGGACGTTACGCTCCATTTTATTGTTAATGGATTCTATTAACTAGCGTACTGCTTATGGTATATCATTGGCTTAGCAGTTGTGCTTAAGATTTCGGCTCATGAAGTAAGAGTTCTTCTACTTCTTGGGCTTACATTAATAGTGTTGCTATTATAGATTTTTGAAGGCTGCTCATTGCGCTCAGCCATCCATTCATGAATTTTATCTCAGAAATATCGAGTCCATTTCTGGAGGCCTCTATTGTTAGGTCTATTATCTACTGCTCAGAATGTCATTCACTTAACAGTTGCTACTATAGCTAGGTAGGCTGTCTGTTTCGGCAGTGTCTCCGTTCGGCTGCCCTCTTCGCTCTGGGCTATTTGACCCAGGGCAAGAAAAAGGGGGGGGAGGGTGTTCCCTTGGGTCACCTGTTTTTACTATGAAAACAAGGGGATACCTCCTCCGGAGTTAGTAATTCTGAGCTGTTATTGGGATGGTTGTTTAGTGAGAAGTTTAAGTTTATAAAATTCATTCAAGTCTTAGTTTTTAAAGTATAGCTTTTGAATATTGCATATGTCAACGGACATGATTATGCAATTCTCACACACTTTTAGGAGTATAAGAGTCTCTATTCTCTAGACTTACTTTATTATTGGCTTACTTTAAAAATTATTATTATAAGGATTATTGGATATGAATAGAGTACATGGATGTATGAAGCTCAATTTTTGGAAGGTGTTGTATCTTTCTAATTTATCATAAATAAGAAAGATACATGTAAGGCCTATTACTTCTTTTCCCTACAGGGGATGACTCTATTTTATTTTATTGAGCGTATTCCATTTTGCTCTATGTCCTTGGCCCCCCAGCCTTTTTACTATTCAGCTATGTCTGGGTCATTGGTACAGTATAAAAATGTTAAAAAATTTATAGTAATTTATATATTTTTTATACTTACCAATGACCCAGACGGGGATGGCCCTCCCAGGAGTTGGGAACTCTTGCCTCCCCGCTGAGTACATAGCGCTTACCAGGCACTGGTTATTAGAATGATAAATGGCGCCAATTTCGGAACGTCCTTGACACTGCGCATGCGCAGTAGGGGCGAAGTGTGGAGGGCCTTTCAGGACATGTTTTCTTTAGTTTTAGATGCAAATTTTGGGGATTGGGGGGCAAAATTTGTGTTTGGCCCTATATTTTAAGAGTTAGCACCAGCTATGTCTGGGTCATTGGTAAGTATAAAAAATATATAAATTACTATAAATTTTTTAACTTTTTAAAGGTTGTTTCATTTGCCCTGGAAGTTATTTTTTAAAGGTTGTCGTACATCAAAATTGAAAAAAAAATTGCCCCCCGCCCCCCCCCCAAAAAAAGACAATTTTTTTTTTCATGCTCAAATTGTTTTTCAGGATAGTCAAAGGCAGAACATTGCTTTTCGGACCTAGTGTATTATTTTTACAGCCCCCCCCCCCCCCCCCCCCCCCCACCGCTCATGGGTAATCCCTTCTGTGTTGTTGTGTGTGTGTGTTTGTGATATTGGCATCATGCTGTAGTGAAATCACATCATCTAATTATTTCAGACTTCCATGCAGTCTACCTTACCATCCGACCAATAATTCGAACAAGATTCTGCCCCTGGTCTACCTAAAAACAAAATTTGATCCATCTATATCTTTTACCTATCATGTTCTTAAGTGACCACCAAAGATATAAAAAAATGCTCAAAGGTCTTTTATCAGCGAAATAAATGTGGAAAAAGTGGATTTGAAAAAAATGGTTCGGTTTCGGAAGGGGGGGGGGGCGCATCCCACGGACCTAGTGTCTTGCAAATGTTTTTCTGACCCCACCAGAGGTTATTCCAATGGCTAAATTTTGGGCCTCGTGTATTTTTGTTCACAGCTGATGCCCCCCCCCCCCCCCAGCCCCTCCCCCCACCCTGCCTCCTATGAGGACTCGAAAAAATTAAAGGTTCTTTTTTTAACTTTCTACTTCTTTGAAATGCAAATCCCTTCTTAAACTGAGTTTAGGAAAATGGTATACATTATTGGTCCCAGCAACAATTACCAGAACCAACCGAGAAATGTTTCTCGAACAGCTTCGATGGAAAGTTTTGAAAGATTCTTGAATTTTGTTAAATAAATATATAATTGAGTTGCATCACGATCAAAAAATTAATAAGACTCCATTTGAAAGAAAAACTGACACAATTGTGAGCTACCTAAGTTGACCAGTAGCAGGGGTGGTGCTAGAAGATCTTGCATGGAGGGGGTGGGGGCAAGTAGGGGACATGATGTGTTACCCATGGGGAGGAGGGTGTTGGGTGGGAGGTAGAGGTGCATATCAATATTTTTTTAGGCAGGAGCAATCCTTGAAGATTTATTGGAGGGTTTTATTTTTATTTTTATTTATTTATTTATTTGTTTATTATTATTTTTTGGGGGGGAGGGGTGAGGTGATTCAATTTTTCTCAAGCTCCCAGACCTCTCCTCTCAGATAAAAAAACAGACAAAAAAAATTGTGCTTTCGGACTATTCTGGTGGCTTTTAAAGGTTTACACAGTTTTTGAATGTTGAAAATAGTGAGGTAGGGTCTACGACCCATATTTTGAGGGCAAGATTCACAAATTGT
This sequence comes from Pictodentalium vernedei, assembly GCA_031216915.1. Taxonomy (NCBI): domain Eukaryota; kingdom Metazoa; phylum Mollusca; class Scaphopoda; order Dentaliida; family Dentaliidae; genus Pictodentalium; species Pictodentalium vernedei. The sequence continues at coordinate 145,572,645 of CM062289.1, read as the reverse complement.
GTAGGCTAACTGCATTCGAGCTTGAAATTCTTTACTGGATAAGTTTATCGGCTGGGTGTGTATGGGAATAACAAAAAATAGCAGAGTCAATGTTTGTGTGAGAGAGGGTGTGTGAATGTGTTTGTGATGAACGGGAGAAAGGGGATGGAATGGGAGAAAGGGGATGGCTGGCAAAATCTACGTTTGGGGACGGGGTAAATGCCCTTCACCTCACCCCCACCCGTAGCATCGACACTGGTCACAAGTTACTGCGCTTGACATGAGGTGTTGCGGCTTTTGAGGTTGTAAAGAATGTAGGCTGTGGACATGCTGTATCCAGGGCTGTAGAAAACAGATCACATTCAATTTCACAGTCCAACTATGCTGTTAGAAAATAGAACACCACAAGGCTTTGTCAGTATGATCTATGTGTACTGTAATGACTAGTAGTGACGTAGAGTAGAACTTGAATACAGAACCGACAACTTTAGTCCTTTTTACGCCACAGCGGAACTTCAAATAAAAACAGAAACAACAACAACAAAAAAAAAACCTTCCAACGTTAAAAATCATTTTATTCCAGGCACATAAAATTTGAAACTTGTAACTGGTTTTCAGAAGGTATTACTGCATGAACATGATGAACTCATGTTAGAACAAGTGATGGAAACAAGGATGATTTTGAAACCCGAGTTCTCGGCAACTTTCTTTTCGATGTCACACAGCAATTTAAAAATAGAAAGAAACACTCGTTGATGTAAACAATTCAGCGAGTGCGAAACGTCATTTAAACAGGTCAACCCAAACAGAGTGAAGCAAAAAATCAGTCGTTTCACATCTGCTGACAGCCCATCGGACTCACTTAGAAAACAATGAAATCGGCATGTTTTTGTCAATATATCTTGTGTGTGTTAATTTTCATCACAAAATGCCGAGTGCCTTGAAGTTTTATGACATTAATGTAATCGATTAATAGGAAACATGTAAAGTCATATGGAAACAACCAAACAATTGGATTCGCCTGAAGCTGGTTTGATACACAGTAGACAACATGTCTTTTTGAAGGTCAAGAACGCGTGTTGCACTGTCGCCTCGGCTATTTCGTTGTCAAAGAACTGTTCAATTCATCAGAATTCAAGAGAATGTTTTGGGAGTCTGATTCTATCTCTGACATAAAACATTTATTTAGTTATGGTAACCAGTTTTAATTTATTAAATACATTAAATCAGTGCGTTCCTCGTATGGAAAGAAAAAAATAAAAAGCTGCGTGTGTTTATAAAACTTATTTGATCACGCCCACAATTTTTACGTCGTTCATTTTTGACGTCTTTCTCTGTTTTCATTGGATGTCCTGTAAGGTCCCTTTTCACAGCTCACGGCCCACATATTATATCTTTTTTCAGTAGTTTAGCTTCAATTAGGAAGTGCTTGTCAACACTTAGGCTCTATCGGGATGCCCTTGGGATCATGAGGTTCCCTTGGGGTGCTTAGGCTTCATTCCAAATTTTGGAAAAAATTTTTTTTTAATTTATTTCGAAACTTTTTGTGATTGTGTGTGTTATGTATCCTTGTGATGTTTATTCTGTATTATTATTGGGAGTGCAGCGGACGTATGATTTTGCCTTCATTATTATTGTATCTATTATAATAATTGGTACTTGGTGTAAGTCCTGGAAGCCTCAGATTTAAATACTTGTTGTTTGCCGGTAGTCGTGGCACTCCTTCAATACTTATACTATGGGATGCGAACATTTGAAACGGGTGTTGACCTGTGGGGTGGGCAGGGAAGTTCTGATGCAGGAGCATGGTGATGGTACTTAACACCTGTCTATTACGTGCTGCTGTCATCGCACTCGGATGAGCCCCGTTCTGATGAGTAAACAGAGCTAGCTGCCAAGGTGCTCATGATATTTAGCAGGGGATTGAGATCTCTAGTTAGTTCGCTTAATCCTCTGCATGCAGCTAGCTGGACTGGTGAAGGTGTCATCCCTATATGGGAGCCGGGATGCCGAGTAGGTCTGTTGCAAGCGAGTAGTATAAACATGGGTAGAGCGAGCACCTCATAAAATAAAGCTCACCCCGTTGCGATGGCAAAAGGAGAAGAATCCTGAAAGTTTATCTGTGGGATGCTCGGTGAGATCTGAGGTTAGATCGCTAGTTGGAGACCCCTCTCCGTCCTGTTAGCAGTCGGGGTCGACTGTGTCCGTTGCGAGAAACTATAATGAGTCGGAATATGTGTCGGGATGTTTCTTCTTCTTACATGGAAATACACGCAAAGGGGATTAGCCTTCATTTTTGTCAATGGGATACTCAGCAAAATCTGGGGTCAGATCACGAGCTGGAGAGCATTCTCTGTCTCTGTCGGAGTCGACTGTTTTCTGTCGTGAGAAACTTCAATGAGTCGGAGCACCTGTCCGAAATGTGCGAATCTGGATGCTCTTTCCACACTTCAGCTGGGGTCAGCTGTTGTTACGGCTTCCTCTTCTTCCATGGAAAAGCACGCTAAGGGGTAGACGCCTACAGGTTTCTAAATGGAATGCGAGTCAGATTGTGAGCTGGAGAACCCTCTCCGTTCCATCAGCAGTCGGGGTCTACTGTTTCCACTTCGAGAAACTTGAGTGAGTTGGGACATCCGTTCACACTTGCGGTCTGGGATGCTCCTTTCATGCTGCAGCCGGTGCTGGTTGCAGTGATGACTTCTTCCTCTGCTTCATCGTTGAAGCATGTTAGACCGCAGGCTATCTGTCAGACTTTGCATGTTCATGCTGTTCCATGGAGGTGAATTTTTATTCATAAGATCTTCGAATCTTGTTCCATGTGAACAAAAGTCTGCGTTTGCTAGGCAAAAAACAGCGTATGGTCCCGGGAGAAGGAAAGACGAAGATCTGTCCTTCCCGGATCTTTCGGCTCAGATGTTGAAGGTTTTTGGTCCGATTAACGGCCTCCCTTGGCTTAGCAATAGTATAAGAAGTAGCTGAATAATCTATTCCTTACGAATACAAGATCAATAGCTCATAGACAGCTGTCTTGTTGGGAATAGAGCCATTGGAAGGAATAAGTATGTCTTTTCCTTCTCGGTGTTGTATTCCTAGGCATCAGAGGCATTTAGTGCTATTGTGGATGCCATAGTAGCCTTATGTACAGTTAGAACGCTCTTTTCTTATACATCAGCGGCAAACATCATAAGTCTCTGTTTAGTGAGCTGTCTGAGGCTGCAGGGTAACACACAGATATCTGTCTTCACCAATATATGATCTATATATCATTAGCAACTAACATCATAGTGGCCTTATATATTTTACAGCACACTTTTTCTTATGCATTGCGGCTAACAGTGTAAGTCTCCGTTTAGTGAGCTTTCCAAGGACGCAGGTGACACAGATATTTGTCTTCATGGAGATGAAGACTAATAAACTGCGTTAGCTAAGCTGAGACTACTATCTTATTGGAATTATGGCCGTTAGAGTGGTCCTTGTTCCTTACCTTGAGTGACTAGTCTTGTAAGTCTCCATTTAGTGAGCTTTCAAAGTTGCAGTTTCATTGAGATATCTGTCTTCATGGGATGAAGACTTATTACTGCACTAGCTAATATGAGACTGTGGTCTCTTTGGAATTAGGGCCATTAAAAGGAAAGAGTATGTTGTTTCTTTCTCAGGGTTGTATTTTTTTAGTCCTTTTGTTGACGCCTTATAAGAATCAAGTGTGGCCCTTTTTCCCTTAACTTGAGCGACTAAAGTTGTAAGTCTCTGTCTAGTGAGCTTTCTAAAACTGCAAAAATTACACAGAGATATCTGTCTTCACAGAGATGAAGTCTTCTAAGCTTCATTAGCTAGGCTGAGACCGCTGTCTTTTGGGAATAGAACTGCTAAAGGAAAGAGTGCTTTTTTCCTTCTCGGTGTTGTTTTCTTAAGTGTCATAGACTTTAGTTTTTAGCTCACCTGATTGAGAGTCAGGGTGAACTTTTCTTATCACTCTTCGTCCGTCGTCCGTCGTCCTGCGTGAAGGTGGTGTTTGAGCCTCTTTCTCCTAAACCAGTGGCCAAATTTTAATTAATTTCATGTAAGTGGTGGTTATATAGGGGCATTTTGATTTTTATCCAAATTAGGTTTCGGCTCATATTGAGCAGAGGTGTGGGGAAAAAATGACCAAATTTTTTGAAAATCTTCTTCTAATGAACCACCAGTAGCAGAGACTTGATATGTGGTATACAGAGTCCTTTTGAGGTTTAGAATCAAGTTTGTTCAAGAGAAGTTTGTCGGGCATTATTTGCCTTCGTTATGGGAGGGGCAAAAATTTTGGCCACGCCTAAAATTTCTATTTTCTGAACCGTGAGGTCAATTTAAACCAAATTTGATGTGAGATGATAATGGGTCATAAGTAGTTGATTGATGCAAAAAAAATTTTCTCATTGCCCCATGGGAACCTCGGGAGCTAAAAATAGGAAAAACCTTAAAACTGCCATATCTCCAAAACTACACGGCACAGAGAATTCTTATTTTGTACACAGCTTACTTTTATCCAGTAGAATAGAATGGTTAAAAAAAATCCCTATCGGTTTGATCACAAGGTACTTTTTTCAGGACTTTGAAAAAGTGCTGAGTCAGCACTTTTTAACACTGTAGGCAATGGCAAAAAGATTAAAAAATCTTCTCCAGATCCAGCAGGCAGAATCTTTTGATATTTGGTATGAAACATTGTAGGGTGGATCTGATTCAAGTTTGTTCAAATTGGCCCCCTGGGTTCATATTTGGGCTCAGTATAGGAGCCCGATTTCGAACTTAGTGCATTTCAGGCGAATTTCTTAAAAAATCTTCTTCTCCAGATCCAGCAGGCAGAATCTTTTCATATTTCGTATGCAACATTGCGGGGTGGATCTGATTCAAGTTTGTTCAAATCGACCCCCCTGGATTCATATTTGGGCTCACTATAGAAGCTCAAATTCGAACTTAGTGCATTTTGGGCAAATTTCTTCAAAAATCTTCTTCTCCAGATCCAGCAGGCAGAATCTTTTGATATTTGGTATGCAACATTGTGGGGTGGATCTGATTCAAGTTTGTTCAAATCGGCCCCCTGGATTAATATTTGGGCTTACTATAGAAGCCCGAATTCGGACTTTGTGCATTTCAGGCAAATTTATTAAAAAATCTTCTTCTCCAGATCCATCAGGAAGAATCTTTTGATATTTGGTATGCAACATTGTGGGGTGGATCTGATTCAAGTTTGTTCAAATTGGCTTCCTAGATTCATATTTGGGCTCACTATAGAAGCTCGAATTCGAACTTAGTGCATTTCAGGCAAATTTCTTAAAAAATCTTCTTCTCCAGATCCAGCAGGCAGAATCTTTTCATATTTGGTAAACAACATTGTGGGGTGGATCTGATTCAAGTTTGTTCAAATCGGCCCCCTGGGTTTATATTTGGGCTCAGTATAGGAGCCCAAATTTGAACTTAGTGCATTTCAGGCAAATTTCTTAAAAAATCTTCTTCTCCAGATCCAGCAGGCAGAATCTTTTGATATTTGGTATGCAACATTGTAGGGTGGATCTGATTCAAGTTTGTTCAAATTGGCCCCCTGGATTCATATTTGGGCTCAATATAGAAGCCCAAATTCGAACTTAGTGCATTTCAGGCAAATTTCTTAAAAAATCTTCTTCTCCAGATCCAGCAGGCAGAATCTTTTGATATTTGGTATGCAACATTGTGGGGTGGATCTGATTCAAGTTTGTTCAAATCGGCCCCCTGGGTTTATATTTGGGCTCAGTATGGGAGCCCAAATTTGAACTTAGTGCATTTCAGGCAAATTTCTTTGAAAATCTTCTTCTCAAGATCCAGCAGGCAGAATCTTCTGATATTGGGTATGCACCATGCTTAGGGGGGTGCGATTCAAGTTTGTTCAAGCCAAGTCCCTGGGTTCATATTTGGGCTCACTGTGGTAGCCCGAATTATAACTTAGTTCAAAATGAGGAATTTTCTTTAAAAATCTTCTTCAGATCCAGCAGTCGGAATGTTTTGATATTTGGTATGCAGCATCCTTAGGGGGTGAGATTCAAGTTTGTTCAAGCCATGTCCCTAGGTCCATATTTGGACTCACTGTGGGAGCTCGAATTGTAACTTAGTTCAAAATGAGGAATTTTCTTTAAAAATCTTCTTCTTCAGATCCAGCAGTCGGAATGTTTTGATATTTGGTGTGCAGCATCCTTAGGGGGGTGAGATTCAAGTTTGTTAAAGCCAAGTCCCTGGGTTCATATATGGGCTCCCCGTGGGAGCCTGAATTATAACTTAGTTCAATATGAGGAATATTCTTTAAAAATCTTTTTTTTTTAGATCCACTGGTCAGAATCTTTGGCTATTTGGTATAAGCTTTTCTTAGGAGGAGCAAATGCAACTTGTTGAAATCAATTCTCTGGGTTGATATAAATTTAGGCTACCATGTCAGGTGAGCGCCCTCAGGCCCCTTGGGGACTCTTGTATTGTTGACACCATAGTAGCCTAGCTAGAAGTATGAGCAGTGTTTTATCCCTATCATTAGTGGCTAGCATTGTAAATCTCCTTTAGTGAGCTTCTAGGGCCACAGTTATCAGCCATTTAATTGTCTTCATGAATATGAATACCTTTGGCTGCTTCAGCCAGGCTGAAACCACTGTCCTATTGGACAAGGTACTGTTACAAGAGAAGAGTTTGTTCTCTCCAAAACAGTATTGTTTTTGTGTTAGTTGTCTGAGGCTTTTAGCCCTATTGATGACGCCATATTAGTCTAGTGTGATTAATGAGTATTCTGTCGTATGCCAATACTTAACAAATTTTCAGGAAAATTTTTCCTGCTAAAATCGGTACAAGGCGCAAGGAGTCCATCTAGGTTTTTATGATCGTGTGCCGGAACATAGTTTTCGTCTCCTGCTTCATTTTTATCAAATCTATTGTTGTGGATTATATTTCCTCTCGGTGGATTGGATATTATGTCTATATGGTGTATTATTTGACAACATGGCGTACTGTCTTGATTTCAAGGGATATGTCGACGCTGTTTCAGCAGGTATATTCCCTGCAATAGGGCCATGTTCATCATGTCCCTCTCCGTCCTTAGTGGCATTAGGGAGTTGGCCAGACATGAGGGAGCCCTATGGTTTCTATACTATTCTAGATAACTAACATTAAAGCATTACGAGTCACGCCGGGTTTGTGTGATTATGCTTGCTTTGACTAACTAGAAGCTTTTTAGCTGTATTATTCTTTATTGAGAATAGCATCAGCAGTATAGCTTTGGGAATGTAGCGTGAAGTTTCTTTTTCATAGGGAAAAAGGAAATTGTCACTGTTTCAAGCTTTAATATTACTTCGCTGGCCTCACTTATCTAGCATTTCAAGTAATGTGGGTGAGGAAGGTTCGATATGATTTATTTGTCGAATCCTTGCCCCCCTGTCAACATGTTAAGAGGCGATTAAAGGGCAGAACGTAGTAAACCTTGTATGCATTCAATTATAAGCATGTCTTTCATTGCTCTTCAATTGGAAGGTGGGTTGTGGTCTAATGGCAGCATCAGGGGCACATCCACTCTGGTTGGTTTGCTTCCTGTGGTTGCTCGTTCATAAGTTGTGTCCATGTATGAGCATATAATTCCTGAACACTAAATGTTTTGGGATTCCAAATTCTTTCATGAATACATTCAGTTGATTTTGCTAGCCATTGTGTTCCTGTGTGGCAGGCATGTCGGTTATCTGAGCGACTTTCTCCAAATGTGGCAATTAGTCCACTCTTAGAAGTTACGCTCAGAGCTGTCTGCTTTTCTTATGACGTATGAGTCTATTGCTCAGGTTAATCGCATTAACGTTGTTTTATTTCTTCAGTTTCCTGGTTAGTTTTGTATTGCTCGGTCGCGCCTTTGATACAGGCTGTATTTAGATGAGGGTACAGGTGGGATTCTGTTGATTGAGTGCATAATATGTATATATTATTAGGCAGACGTATTTTGGAATAGATTCTCTTAAATTCTGGCTCTGCATTAGTATAGAGCTTATGAGAATTGGGGGCTAGTTGGATCAGTTATGGATTTTCCAACAGGCTGTCTATGCATACGTTCTCTATTTTTGGCTTCCTTATTCGGAGTGGTCTATTCATTCTCTGAACAGTCACTGGGTTTAATGGACCTAGGGAACAATGAATTATTTGGGGACGGTCTGTGATGGGTTTTTAGTTGTGTCCTGTTCCATGTTCTGAATCCAGTCTTCAGCCGTAAGTGGTACAGGTTATGAATGTCAAAATAAATCCCATTGACCACAGTTCTAAACTTTCACTCTCTGTACAACACACCAAGTTTTGAAAAAAATACCTATACACCACAAAGTACATCATCTCTTGAAAAAAATATATGTTGCCACATGAAATTTTAGTTTAAATTTCAAATTTTCACAACTACCGTATGGTCTGAATGACTGTGGCCCTTTTTTTTCCATGCCTCATGTGTTTGAGAGATTATCATGTATTCTGGCACTAAATTACAAACAAACTTATTAATCCTTTCTGAAGTGGACAAATTAAAATTTTAATTAATGGTTTCAAAGTCAGAATATATTTAACCAATCGGCTGATCAGCCCCATTTAATCCTACTCACAACGTTGGGTGTCAAATGCTCCAAGTCACGTGTTCACTTATTTAGTAGTTCATAACCTGCGCGGGACATATTCCTATTCTCATATATTTGTATGGTTACAGTTCGGAGGTTCATTATTGGAATTAATTGTACACCTGAACGTGGTCGCCTGTTGGTTGGCTAAGAAGCATATAAATTTTATCAGATAACTTTCCATTGGGATTCAATTGAACAAGTTGGGGGGCACGGTGGCATTGTGGTAACCGGTTCTCATCAGTTCATCGAAGTTAAGCAACATCAAGCCTGGTTAATTCTGGGCTGGGTGACTGTCTGAGCGATCAGTTCGGACTTCCAGGTTGTGTACTTTGGCAAGGCACTTAACCCCGATTGTCCACATGGGGGCATGATGACGCCGTGTATTAAGGCATACTGCACGTCGATGGTGCACTTGTCTTCATCCAATCTAACCCTGCTGTGCTGCAGTGTGGAGTTATGATGTTGGGAGCTGGCAGCTGCTCGTCGTTGCTCAGTGGTTCTCTCTGGGTTCTCTGGCTTCCTCCATCCATAAAACTGCCACAGTCACGATTAGCCATTATGCACAAGTATATGACCTTAAACACCAATAAATAAATAAATAATTGGAAAAATTTGCAATTTTAATAACCGGGGTTGCCACGATATAGCTTTAGCTGCTGATGTGGCATTAAGCACCAATAAATTAATAATAATTAATAGCCGGGTGCCTTTTAGATGAATATATATATTATTCGGTACCACTTTTTCACTAATTCCAGACTGCTTCCCTCTTTGTTTTGAAAATTATTCCTTCAAAAAAAGGGTGTGGGGGGGAGGGGGTGATTTCCTCTTCTGACCTTTTAATTAGTGTGTAACTGAGTGAAGCTGTTATTGTATGTAGATTATTCTGATCTTATGTACAGCTTGTTACATTATATATGGCGTGTGTTTGTGGGTCTTAGTCTCTCATTCTCGGACACGCCTTTCCTAATTCTAAGTGTCTTATTCTGGACTAGCCTTAAAATTGGGGGCTCGTTACACCCCTTTAGCATAATCATTTATGCTAAGTAATAGGGAATTACTTGGATATTGCTCCTTATTTTGGTGGTATGTCTTCTCTATTGTGGTATAGCGAGACATATAGGTAATTCCTTAAAATTTTAATTTCCTTTTCACTTTGGGAGTTCTAATGCAGGCTAAGGAGCTGTATTTTGGTCTGCTAATTCTTTAGTCCTAGGCCCTCTGTCTTTTTATGATTCAGCTAAGTCTGGGCCATTGGTTTTAAGTCTGGGCCATTGGTTTTAGTATAAAAATATGATAAATTTAAAGTAATTTGTATATTTTTAATACTTACCAATGGCCCAGATGGGGATGACCCTCCCATGAGTGGGCACTCATACCTCCCTGCTGAGTTATCACTTCAGTAGGCACAACTAGGAAGGCACCAATTCCAGTCTCTTCCTGTGTACTGCGCATGTTGAAGTTTGTTGAAAATAAAAACAACACCGTTTTTGCTTCGGAATGGATTTTAGTTTAATAAAATAAAATCACTTACCTCCTTTTGACATATCAAGACAGGCAACAATCCATTTCTTGAATGTTAGATGAAAAAGAAAATCTGCATCATCCTCCAGGTAATGACAACACATTCCTACTCACCCAGTTTTGCTTCAAATTCACCTGCGCATCACCAACTTTTAAAATTTTCGAAACTGAGGGAGTAGGCTTGAACTTGGATAGTGAACCTTGTTTTCAACATGCAGAAAGGTGGGAGTGGGAGGGGGGCTAAATCACGAATATGTGCTAAGAGGCAAGACATGAATCAGCATGGTTTTAATATTGCCTGGTTAATAGCCCATAGCAAATTAATAAAAGACAATTAGGTTGGAATTATTATTTATTCATAACAAATCATCAATTAACACAATATACATGAAATATCAATATAATATGAACATGCAAGTGTAAAAAAATAAATCAGCCCCAGTGAATACAAATCAGCCTGGTTGACCGCTTCACCAGGCCTATTGATCAGCCTGGTCACGATTCTAAAATGCCAACTCTGATATTCTCGCTGCACCTCTTCTAGGATTCGCATGAAAGTCTTATTTAACCCTTTACCTAATATAACAGCAGCAAATCAACACAAAGCTAACATGACCTGATATATCCTGACATTTTATCTTTAAAATTGTACAAATACAGCTGTCATTGGAATCAGCTCATTGATCCGGTTCCACTGACATCCATATTTGTAAAGTTGTATTGGTAGATATGGCCTAAAAAAATAAAAAATCTGTTTCTCAGGCCCTCCCGCATGGTCCTTTGGGCTGCCGCATGCTCTGTTTTTATTACCAATTTAAACTTTAAAAAAATAAAAATTAAATGGTTTATGTCTGATATTTTACCCAAGTTAAAAAAATTGATGAATTTGTCCCTTGAGTGCAAGAAGGCTTTGCAATGCTGTAGCATTGCAAAGCCTTCTTGCACTCAAGGGATGAAATACACCACCACCCATGCTATTCTGCAGATTATGAGGCCTAAAACTTGAACCAAGAACATGAACTTTTGATGGCAAAGAAGAAATTACTGAAATAAAAAATACAATAAAAAACCGCTCGCCCGCATGCAATTTCACAAATAATGGCCTGAGAAACAGAAGATCTATTTTGTGTGACCTATTGTTTACTTTATAAATAAATATCAAATTCAGTTTATGTTTTAAAAATAAAAAGCTGTGTTGGGTAAAGGGCTAACATGTTATGCAACAGGAGCTCTACCAAGGAGGCCTCATGGGATTCTGGGACACTCATTGTAGGTATGGATTTTCGAAACCATTTTTGCAAGAATCCGATGAATTCACCCAAATATAAGTCCTGGCTTAGTGATGGCCACAAATCTCATGATGATGAGGAGGGAATTTCCTTATCCTACACCCCAAAACAGTCTCATAGGATTCTTCTCCGACCTCAGTGCCAACATGGTATCATCACATGTCCAATGTGTAGAAAAGAGCAGTATTGATCATGTGCAACCGGCTCTATCCTAAAAAGTCTAATTACCTCTTCTGTGAGAGTGACAAAAAGTTTTGTTTTATTAGAGATATATACTTGGAAAAGATTGGTACTTTTCTTGAAGACAGGATTAAGGCATTATGCGATGAGAAAAATGCTGAGATACACCATGAGAGTGCTTATATATTTGACTTTTGCATGACATGACATTATGTTGTGTTGGTGGTTAACTATTTACCCAACATTCAGGATATCAAACTTTATTCTTTTAATTATTGTTTTGTTTAAATTTTTCAAAAGATTTCATCAAAACCATATCCTGTGCATATCGATGAGCATGTTCCAATGAGGGGTCACATGATATTGTCTGGTTGAAATCTTTTGAAAAATATATTTTTTTCAACTGCTTAATTTGTAAATTATGTGGACAGATGTGGCTGATTCGTTAGGTAAAGAGTTAAGATATGTTTGTCTGACCCAGGTATCTCAGTTAGTAACAGGTGGGAGATATTGTGGTCATCTACATTAACTTTTGATAGATCACAACACTTTTATACCCCCAGTGAATGAAATTCAGTGGAGGGGGGAGGTGTATATAGGAATCATCTGTCCATCTGTCCATTCATCTGTCCATCCATCCATCCGTCTGTCGATCCATCTGTCCCTCCATCCATCCATCCATCCATCCATCCATCCATCCATCCATCCATTCCATCCATCCATCCATCCATCCATCTGTCATGTCCGGCTCAGAACTTTTAATGACCGTGAAGGACATCAATGATACTTGGTATTGATGTTACCCACCACTAGAGGGTGTGTCTTGAATAAGGTTGGAATGCCTGTCTACAAGGTCAAGGTCACTGACTTAGTTCAAGTTCACATACCCCAACATCCAAATCCAACTATAACAAGTTGTGTCCGTCTAAGAAGTTTTGATAGCGTTGAAGAATAGTAATGATACTTGGTATTACTGTTGTCCACCACTAGAGGGTGTGTCTCGAATATACAAAGTCATGTCTGCCTCACAACTATTTATAGACTTAAACAATATTAGTGATACTTGGGATTATTGTTACCCACTATCAGAGAGTGTGTCACTTGGGTTTTTCTTGGTCCCAAGTTGGGACAGGCCACATGTTGTTTTATTTACTGAATATTGTAGGGCAAATGTATTTACAGGTCCGATTTGTGCTGATGGAAGAGAAATGGTTTACTGACTGGCAGTTATATGCAGTTAGGCCACACAAAGTTGATGTTCTGTTTCTCAGGCCATTATTTGTAAAACTGCATGCGGGCGAGCGTTTTTTTATTTTATTTTTTATTTCAGTAATTACTTCTTTGCCATCAAAAGTTCATGTTCTTGGTTCAAGTTTTAGGCCTTGAAATCTACTGAATAGCATGGGTGGTGGTGTATTTCATCCTTTGAGTGCAAGAAGGCTTTGCAATGCTAAAGCACTGCAAAGCCTTCTTGCACTCAAGGGACAAATTCATCAATTTTTTCAACTTGGGTAAATTATCAGACATAAACCATTTAATTTTTATTTTTTTCAAGTTTAAATTGGTTATAAAATGAGAGCATGCGGCAGCCAAAGGGACCATGCGGGAGGGCCTGAGAAACAGATTTTGTATTTTTTTAGGCCTTAACAGAATTATATAAAATGGCTGGCGGAAAGTGCCCATTGTACAGTTATTCAAACTTTATAGGTTAATATATTTAGTTGATGTGTATTCATTTTAGGTCTGCCTGCAAGCCTTCGAGAGGTTCAGTGGAAGAAAGACATGTCCAATGTGTAGAAAAGAACAGTATCAAACAAGAGTTATACATGAAGGTGCCATACACCACAGGATCAGCTGTGCAACAAAGTAAGTGATTTACATATGAAGCAGACCTAATCTTTTGTCACAAATAACACAAAACTAATAGTATAGGCTTGCAGGGACATTGAAGCATTTCGAACTTGTGTGTGCACAGTCATACAAGGGTACCCACACATTGATGTGTAGACATGTGTCAGTAGAAGCCCACATGCCCATGGATTGGTAGGAATACAATACACAAAGCTATGTTTAGGACTCATGCACCTTTACATTGAGATAAATGCACATTCTGAGGCCATATTTAACAAATTTCCCCAATGGGCCAAAACAATGTTTTGGCCTGTTGGGAAAATCTATTAAAATATGGAGCAAAAATTCCCCTTTTTCTTGACCTTAAATGCTGTAGTAGAGACAAATCAAATGAGGGAATCTTTGGTCACAACTTAATGTAAAGAGTCTATGTACCCTCTTCCCATTACTTTGGATTTTCCTAAAGGGAAAATCTATTTGTTATTGCAATGATTATTATTTTTTTTTTTTTTTTTTTATTATTATTATTATTATTATTATTATTATTCCACACTTTTTATTTTCACTATTTCTCGAAAACGCTCTTGACGATTTTTTTTAAAGTTTCTGTACTCATAAAGGGTCATAAGTTGTAACTAATCGTCATATTCCCATTTTTCTGAAAATGTTTTAGTTAACCCTTTATGCAAAAAAACACAAAAATATTCGGCAGCTCATATCTTTGGACTGGAAAGGGCGATTGACTTGAAATTTTCTCAGACATGTCAGCAATACACCCCTCTATCAGCATATGGTACAAAAATGTATCTAGTTAACACCTTTCTGCCAAAACATTTTTCGTAACGAAAAAAAAATTCAAAATTTGACCATTTTTTAACTCAATCTCGGGACAGGGATATGCTGAACCATCTAAAATGGCTTAGATATGAAGACTGTATCACCGAATTGTAAAAACCATCGAAACAATTTCGATTCGAATTTCCGAAATCCAAAATGGCGGCCGAAAAATCGAATTTTTATTTTCGGTTATTTATGCGTTTTAGGCCATTTGGAGACGAAAAAAAAATTTTTTTTTGCACCCCAAAAATTTTCGGTTTGGACTTAGAAATTTTCGACCAAAAGTCGGAAATTTTTGTTTCCACCAGGCTACATTGCCGTCTCTGTACTCAACAAGGGGGACGATTTGAAAGCTTCTAAGGGTAGAAATGTTGAAGTCACAGTGTACATGAACAGTTGTCATCTTTTGGAAATGGAGTTGTTCTTAATTTGGCTTCTGCTAGCAGTCAAACATGGCTTCGGGACACTATGACCAAAAATTGAGAAAAAAATTTCTTGTTTTTTTTTTACTTTATTATGTCTAGATTCATTATTTCTCATAAATAATGACGGCCACGAGTCCTAATAAATAAAACCATCAGTATTTGGGGCAAAATGTTTCTTGTTGGGCAAAAACGCCCCAAAACGCCCAAAAACGCCCAAACCTTTATTGGCCAATATCTCCTGAAAGAGAAAAGCTATCGACTTAATGTCTTGACAGACTTGTCAGAATTACTCTTGTCTAAAACAAACATAATCGGTATTTTTTTCCATTTTTCATGTTTTCTGCCAAAATTTTTCACAAAACGGAAAGTTATCTTGAAAATCGGCCATTTTGGATTGAAATATTGAGATTTAAATATAATGAGTCCTCTAAAAGGGATCCAAATTGAAGGTAGTAATACCGCTTTATAAAAAAAATCGAAAGAATTTCGTTTCGATTATTCGTTAATCCAAAATGGCGGCCAAAAAATCGAAAAAAATTTTTTCGTTTTTTATCCATTTCGTTCAATTTTGAGATGGAATTTTTTTTTTTTTTTACACTGAAAATTTTCGGTCTGCTTCTGCGGTCAGAAATTTTTGTTACGACCGGGCTACTTTGCCGTCTGAGTACTCAACAACGGGGATGATTTGAAAGCTTCTAAGGTTAGAAATGTTGAATTCACAGTGTACATGAACAGTTATCGTCTTTTGGAATTGGAGTGGTTCTTCATTTGGCTTCTGCTAGCAGTCAAACATGGCTTCGGGATACTGTGACCAAAAATTGAAAAAGATTTTCTTGTGTTTTTTTTTACTTTATTATGTCTAGATTCATTATTTCTCATGAATAAAAACTATCAATGACGGTCATGAGTCCTAATAAATAAAAAACATCAGTATTTGGGGCAAAATGTTTCTTGTTGGGCAAAAACGCCCCAAAACGCCCAAAAACACCCAAACTTTTATAGGCCAATATCTCCTGAAGGAGAAAAGCTATTGACTTAATTTCTTGACAGACTTGTCAGAATTACTCTTTTCTAAAAGAAACATAATCGGTATTTTTTCCATTTTTTATGTTTTCTGCCAAAATTTTTCACAAAACGGAAAGTTATCTAAAAAATCGGCCATTTTGGATTGAAATATCGAGATTTAAATATAATGAGCCCTCTAAAAGGGATCCAAATTGAAGGTAGTAATACCGCTTTATAAAAAAAATCGAAAGAATTTCGTTTCGATTTTTCGTTAATCCAAAATGGCGGCCAAAAAATCGAAAAAAATTTTTTCGTTTTTTATCCATTTTGTTCAATTTTGAGTCGAAAATTTTGTTTTTTTTTTACACTGAATTTTTTTTTCATTTTTTATCCTTTTCGTTCAATTTTGAGACGAAAATTTTTTTTTTTTTACACTGAAAATGTTCGGTCTGCTTCGAAATTTTTGACGAAAAGTCGGAAATTTTTGTTACGACCGGGCTACTCAACAACGGGGATGATTTGAAAGCTTCTAAGGTTAGAAATGTTGAATTCACAGTGTACATGAACAGTTATCGTCTTTTGGAATTGGAGTTGTTCTTCGTTTGGCTTCTGCTAGCAGTTAAACATGGCTTCGGGACACTGTGACCAAAAATTGAAAAAATTTTCTTGTGCTTTTTTTTTACTTTATTATGTCTAGATTCATTAGTTCTCATAAATAAAACTATCCGCATATTGCGGAAAATGTTTTTCCAGCCAAAAACGCCCAAATATGCGGGAGCCGATATCTTTGGACTGGAAGGTGCGACTGACTTGAACTGTTCACAGGAATGACTGTAATACACTTCTCTATTAATCAAGGGCACAAAATGGTAGTTGGTTAACACCTTTTTGCCAAGACCTTTCACGAAAAGAAAAAAATTCAAATTTTTATTTGGTATCGAGCCCCTTTAGGCCTTGCTGAGTAGAACAGTGAGTAAAACCACTAAGGAAAATCCTGTGTATTGTTCCGAAGGTACAATCACTTCCTCTAGTTAGAAAATAATATTGCAGTGATGGGTTGGTAAAGATATTTTGACCTAGTAAGTAGCCAGTGTGAATTTGAATCCTAAAATTCTGAATCTTAAATATAGGCTTCTAAGTTGACCTGTAACAATAAGCTCCCATTTCTTCCACTGATCACTTAGTCAGCCAAAACTTGACTAGGAACTATTGTGAAAATGAAATGTTTCTGTGGTGGTATAAAAATATTTTCCAATTAGTTGAGAAACAACATTAAACAACTTAAAATAAGCCAAAAAATGTTATTAAGAGTAACTGGTTGAGGGGGTGGCATTGCAGTAACTAGTTCTCGTCAGATCACCGAAGTTGAGCAATGTCGATTCCGGTTAGTCCTTGGATGGGTGACCGTCTGAGCAATCAATTCAGACTCCCGTGTTGTGTCCATAGGCAAGGCACTTCATCCCGATTATCCACATGGGGGCTCGATGACGCTGTGTACTAAGGCATACTGCACGTCAGTCGTGTGCATTTCTTCAACCAATCTAACCCTGCCTGTGCTGCAGTGTGGAGTTATGATGCAGCAGCTGCTCGTCATTGCTCAGTGGTTCTCCCTGGGTACTCTGGCTTCCTCCACTCGTAAAATTGTCACCGACACGATATGACCTTGGCTGTTAAAGTGTTGTTGAACCTTAAAAAATCAAAAGATAAATAAATAATAAATAATTGGTAGAGGTCTTAAAGCCCATATTTGGGATTTTTGCTGGTGTGAAGGTGCTGAAACTTAAAGGCTTCGTGTTCTATAGATGAAGTGAAATAAAATCATCTGTGTGAATTTGCTTTTTAACAATTTATGGGAGAGTGCCTTTTTAACCCTTTACCCAACGTAACGGCCAAAACCGGCCAGCGCTATTCTCAAAAATCGCCTATTAATTTTAACTATTTTTTCATTTTTTTGTCTCAAAAACATAGGTTATGACCCCTCATTGGAACGAGCTAGTCGAGCTCGTTCCAATGAGGGGTCATAACCTATGTTTTTGAGACAAAAAATGGAAAAAAATAGTTATTCAAGAATTTTTTTTGCAAGTGTCGTCTGCTTTTCATGTTAGGTAAAGGGTTAAGCAAGACACATGAACAAATTTTGATAATTAACAGTAATTTAGCAGTCAAGCAGTTAAGAAGTAAATCTGGCTTCCGGATTTCAAAAGTAGGCTTCAAGTCTGGCTCTCGTTTCTTAAATGCTCAGGTCGGCCCCTGCTCTCTTTCTGTCTCTCTCTTTCAACTATTTCTGGAAAGATTGGGGGGGCGGGGAGATCATATGACCCCTGGGCTCCCTGGTTCCTGCATCTCTGTAATTTTGATTATTAGCCCTCTGTCCATCCGTCTGTCCATACAAACATTTTGCATTGTAATTTCAAAGCCATCACTCAGATTTGGATCTTCTTTGGTATGCTGATAGACCTGCATAGGGTGAACGAATATGCACAAGAAACTGGTTCCGTCCAATAATTGTTCCTTTTTTGAAAAATTTTTTATCCCACAATACCTTCAAGGCTACTTCGAACTTGCATATGGGTCTGGGGCATTGGCCCATGATTTACATTGTCCCATGCTTTGCATTGCCCTTGTTAATTTTAAAATGTATTCACTTATTTTTATGAACTTTATAAATAAATCACATTGCCTGCATATTCATGTTTTTAGACTGTGCTGAATGATGGTATAAATATTTCAAGAGAGTGAGGATGCTATTTACATCATAACTTTCACTCAATAAAATTGCTAGATTACAGTCTGTCAGGAAATAAAAGATTTATGATATCTGGCTGGAAAGTAAAAGTTTATCGTGATGTGGTTTTAGAGATACTCATTGACATAGCTCACTTTTGATCAGATATGTTCATAGATTTAATAAAAATTCACTTCACTTGAGTAGTACCTGGATGTCAACTGGTGGAAGGGGGGGGGGGGGAGTGGCTGCTGTTAAACCTAAGGTTTAGGTTGCTAGAGCACTGGGTGAAAACTGAGAAACACAGGACAGGGATTGCTGAATGTGACCCTGGAACACTTTCCCCCTAGAATGTCCAAAATATCAGCCGGACAGTACAAGATTCACTGGGGTACAAGTGGAATGGGAGAATGTAGAATATGTGGTTAATGTGCGATACATACATATTACCGCTGCAGTGAAGTGATCTGGGTCATAGTATCACATCGAGTTGAGGTCAGATGTGACCTCCTCAATGAGACGTGATGCGATAACCCAGATCACTTCACTGTAACGATAAAAGGTTTATTATATTACTTATAGTTTAACATTGCATGCCAATGCCAGCGTTAACAATTAACAGTTCCCCCAACCTTTTTTGGTAAATTGGATTGAAGTAAAAAAGAACTATTTTTGTTTACACTTATTTTTGTAACAGATGCACACTTCCGGGGAAAAATGATAAAAATATATCATAAATATGATAAAAAAACTTGGATCGCCATTTGAGTGCACTCATTCCAGCTCGGAGTAAAGTACTCTCTGTGAGGATGGTTATGCTGATAAGTGAGTTCAGTGGGAGAAGGGGTTGGGGAGAAATGCCATTAGGAGCACAGGGGTAATCAAGACTATCTCATCTGAGAACTGTAACAAATCAGTGGCTGGTCAAACTATTAATTATTGTTATCAGCATTAACCCCTTGAACCCTAAAGGCCGTTTTTCCAGTCCAGGAACATGATACATCATAATTTCTCTAAGTAAGATGATTGCTCAGTGAATGCATGGGCTGCATATGAAATGGTCTACCCCCAGGTAATGAATATGGACTCTTCCAATTTCTATCATTAAACTGACTTGAAAGACCATGGTTCAAAGGGTTAAAACATATTGTTTTTATCCAAAATGTATTTTTGTGTATATGTATACATGTATGCTTTAAGGGTCTAGTACCTCCTATTAAAATGTACAATGGTGAATTGACTTGGAAGACCAGGCTCACTATGATGTGTACCTACAAATTTGAGTTTGGTTCCGGTCCGATGACTTTTATACGCCTGTTTGAAAAATCATCGACTTATGTAATCTGTCTGTCCATCTGTCTGTTTGTCTGTTAACATTTTTGGTTTCCTAGTGATAACTCCAGTTTGCATTATTTGATCTCAAGCACAGTTGGTATGTGTATTACCCAGCTAGTAATACAGACCAAGTTCTAGTATGGATTCCGTCCAATTATTTTTAGATGAATTCTGGCCCTTTTCCGACTTATAATCTCAACCAAAGTTGGTACAATTCAAAATGACTAATGGGCATATTTAGCCACTACTGGCAGTGCTCTTGTTTGCAGAGCTAGTGACCTTGAACTTTGTTTATGACTGGAGAACATGAGAGAATCTACCCCACGGGGGAATTTTGTGTCATCATGGCACTGATTTTTACCCCCGCATTTTCAAAAATGTGGAGATATAGTCATGATCTTCATCCGTACCTCCGTCCGTACGTCTGCCCATCCATCCATCCATCCATCCATCCATCCATCCATCCATCCATCCATCCATCCATCCATCCATCCATCCATCCATCCATCCATCCACACACACACAAATGACTACTTATGTGGCTACGAGTTACTAAAGCAGGATACTTATGTGGTTAAAGTCTGTTACGTGGCTAGCCACGTAACAAAATCTCTTATTGTGGGGGCAGGGGTGTTTGGATAAATATAGAGTAGGGTTAGGGCATTCTGGGGTGGGGTTTAGTGGTGTCGTGGGTGGAGTGGGTGGAGTGGGTGGGGTGGGGTTTTCAGTGAAGGGGTGTTAGAGTCATGTGGCTAAGGTTAGGGTTAGGGTTAGTTTAGGGTCATGGTTAGCTTAGTGTTAGGGGTGGGTAGGGTTAGGGTCAGTAAAGGTTAGGGTTAGCTGACCCCCCAAACACTTTCCCCCCAAAACTTGTTTTATTATGTTGGACATGTGTTTTAGGTTAGCCACCTAGCATGTCCATAAAGTAGCCACATAAGTAGCCATTTGTAAGAACGTCTGTCCATCCATCCATCTGTCTGTCCGTCACACCCTGAAAGGCTCCTAGGGTATTCAATTCGAAATGTTTAAACTATGCTAAGGTGTTCAGGTAGCAACTCTAGATGTGCATGAAGGTTTCGGAATTTTGATTTTGGCCCAAGAAAATCAGTTTTCATCGATAGTCTCCCAGGGTATTTAATTCGAAACATTAAAAGTATGCTAAGGTGTTCGGGTAACATCTCTAGATGTGCATAAAGGTTTCGGAATTTTGATTTGGTCCCAGGTGGTTCCAGTGGAACCTCTTTAATCGTTAGAAAATCAGTTTTCATTGAAAGGCTCCAAGGGTATTTAATTTGAAACATTTAAACTATGCTAATGTGTTCAGGTAACATTTGTAGATATGCATGAAGGTTTCGCAATTTTGATTTGGCCCCAAGTGGTTCCAGTGGAACCTCTTTTATCGTAAGAAAATCAGTCTTCATCGAAAGGCCCCTAGGGTATTTAATTCGAAACATTAAAACTATGCTAAGGTGTTCAGGTAACATTTCTTGATGTGCATAAAGGTTTCGGAATTTTGATTTGGCCATCGTTAGAAAAAAAGTATTTTTATACTGTAACCAATGACCCAGACTTAGCTGGTGCTAACCTCAAAATATCTAGGGCCAAACACAAATTATGCCCCCGGCTAGTCTTATAGCTTCCTCTATGTTCGAAAAGCACACACGACCGTGCAGGTCCATTGTCGCTAGACAGCTCGAATGGGGAAGTAGTTACTCAGGTCCCTGAGAACTGTGATGCCGAGTGTATACGATCCACGCTAGAAAAAGAGAGATCATATAGGGTGGAGTGAACAATATGATATGCAATTATGCTCACCCAGCGATGACGGAAGGAGGAAACCGGCAAGGTCTGAGGTACGCTCGTCCAGGTCATCCAGGACCACGAGCAAGAGAGAGGCTGCTCTCTCTTACAGCATCATCCAGGGACAGATGTTGTTGGTAGGAACTTGCGTCAGTCGGAGTATACGTCCATGCCTCCTGTCCGGGACGTCCCGTCTAATAGGCAGCCAGGGCCGGCTAGTCTTATGGTTTCCTCTACATAACGGACAAAGTGATCTTTATATTGCACAGGGCTATAAAACCCGATGAGTGGTGTCAGTTCCCTGTCACCAGTGAAACGGTTAAGATTGGATACTTGGGCCATGACTCCAGATGTGTCGCATATGCATTGTATTTAGAGCTAGTTGAAAAGTGCTCAATGAGTTTAAAAAGACAAGGGCCAGGTTTCAAAGAGGCTTACGTCCCTTGTCTAAAAACAGCTAGCTCAACCGGCAGATCTCACTCGTATGTGGGTGATGTGATGCCGGGTATGCCCATGGCAGTCGAGAGAGAATAATGGTGTAGCGAGCACTGTTGATCGAATCCATGCTCACCTAGTGTTGATGGAAGGAAGAAGACAGCAAGTTCTGAGGTATGCTTCTCCAGGTCTCTCTGGATCGCGAGCAAGAGGGAGCCCCTCTCTCTCTTTCAACAACATCTGGAGCCGGGTGTTGTTGGTAGGAACTTGCGTCAGTCAGAGCTTACATACATAGCTATTGTCCGGTACACTTAGTTCAGTTCTTAGCCGGGATGGGTATAGTTTTGCTTCTTTAGCATCTACCAAGCACTCCTGACCGCACCTTGGTTAAGTGACTCAGTATTTCCGGTCTGCATCATTAAAAAGTCCATCTTTAGTGAAGAAAGTCGCACCATCTATTATCCAAGGAGATGAGGCTTCATTCATCGGGTCATCCGCAGTGATAACTATATTGGACTCCCTGTCCTAGGAGCAGCCGGCGAAGAGGCTATTCGTGACAGCTGCTCCTCAGACCTCTGTAACGGACTTGCTGTCGCAGTTGCGCAGCTAACCACAGTATTCCTGCTAAGGCAGAAGCACTCAACATCAGTCTCAAATCTTGAGCTGTTGCATAATGCTTATTTAGTCCAGTCACCTGCCTGTTTAGATGCTAGTGACTGTGATTCTAACTGATTTGAACGTATGATGGAAAGGATAACTTTTCCTTCCGGAACAACTCTTGGATGATACAGATACCATACATTATCATTTCCTTGAACTTGTTCCAGTGATTCAAAATGCTGCGAGCAATTATGATAAACCGCTAGCGTTGTTTGACGCTGATTTCATCCGGGTAAAGAGCAGGGTAATAAGATCTCTTTCCGGTTAAGTCTACACGGGTGTCACAGGTCTTCGATTCTGTAGACGACACCATATTTAACTTCCGGCGGGAAAAAGTAATTTGGTTTCTTATCTTCTTCCTCTGTAATTTTAATAATTTGTGATGGTTCACATACTTTTAAAAACAAGAGGGGAAGATGTGGAGAGTTCCTCAGTGTTGATTGAGCAGGCTAAGATCCTAGTTTTAGCCTTACCTTCATCATTTAGCTGTTCGCTTGGACACAATTGAGAATATAATTTCTTAGAGTGAATTTAGTCTCATGGTCTTATGTACTTTAATTTTAAGTACTGTGATGCATCGTCTATATGGAAGGAATTTTGTGGTTTGTACCTTTTAAAATTCTTTCCAGACCTAGTATTTATTTCTCGGTCTTAACTAATGTTAAGTGGGAGTTATTTTGATGCAACGAAGCCTTGTGTCTTCATCTTTGCATTTGACTAGGTGGAAAACTTGCCATAGGTCGTTTTAGTCTTCCAACTCTAGTTTTTTATGATAAGAATCAATTTTCGTCTCTTTAAGCTGGGGTCTAAAGTACCATCACCAGCAGAAAGAGTACGAGAGGTTGTCCTAGACTCAAATCGTCTATAAGGACTCATAGCAAGGTATAAGGATACCTAAGTCTTTGATGGTAAGCTTTCATTATTGTAGGATTAAACTACAAGAAAGCATCTATTCTCGACTCTTTAAGTTCGGATCTAATCAACCACAGCCAACAGAAGAGTAGGAGAGTTTGTCCTAGACTCAATTCACTTATAAGTCTCATAGTGAAGGTATAGGTATCTCTCCTATATATAATTCTTAGGTTTGTCTATTCAGCCACTTGGATAGGGATTTCTCGTCAGACTGAGTTACTGATCAGACTCCCCTGAGCCGGTGGTTCGAGGCTCTTATAGAACTCGGTCCGGCCGATTTTGACTGGAAGTGGATAATTAGGTTATTTATTATTATCTTTCAGTCGATAAGCGAACGTTCGGCAATTGTAGCGAGTATAGTTCTTCTGATCACTTGTTTTGTGAACTAGATAATCTCTCATGGGATTTATGATAGGATTCATGTATCCCACTATTCATTTGACTGGTTCATCTGTTTCACAGAATGAATTAACCAGCTGTTTGCTCGCTTTTATCTGTTATCTGATGCATTAACAGCGATAGTTTTATGCATGGGATGGAGTTGTGTGGAGCGGCTTGGAATGTTATTTCAATGGGTCGCTTACACATATGTCTACTCCAGTTATTAACTGGAGTGGTAGACGTTTTTCCCTCTTGACCTGTTTTGTTTTAGAGAATCTTTTAACATAAGGTGAAGTTTGGGCATATATTATGGTTTTCTCAATTATTTTGGACGTGAGTTCATATATTGCATTACAATCCTGAGTCTGAGGGTCTCAATGCACATCACTTTTTATCAGAAGAGAAGTTATGCTTTTGTTGTCATTATTTTTCAATAGAAGGGACATTTATGTTCATTCTATTGTTAAATAAGTCAGCTATTCGTACTGTTTGGGTTATTTATCTTCCAAGTAGCAGTCAATGCTTAAAATTTCTGCGCATAAGTAAGCGCTGGCTATATCTTGCACTTATTCTAACTATTTGGCTATTATATGATCTTATGTGGGATCTCTTTAGGATAGTTGAGTTTTCGGCGCATTGGAATAATAGTTTCCATTATTTGTGTCGCCAGTATAAGGCTTTTGAGCGCATACATTGATGCTCAGCCATTTTCATGGGTATGAATGATAGGATATGTGTATCCTTCAATTCATTTGTTTCTATTGATTTCATTGAGGTTATGGGGTCTGCTATTGAGCATTCGCCAGAAGCTTCCCCATTAGATGGTTTTCTTCTTTAAGGGAAGTTTTATTCTTCTTTCATTCTCCGCTCTCAATGGCATTACGGAGTATTCAGATGTGGAAAAGAGCTTTATGATCACTATATTATTTGCTGTCTGCACCAGCAATGATAAAGTAATGTGGGTGAGGAGGTTTCGACATATATTTGAATCCCCCCCCCGCCCCCACCCCACACACACACACACACTCATATTTTTTAATACATACATACTCTTTGCGTCTGGGTCGTGTTGAATGGCACCATCATATGCATATATGCAGTTCTGTTGCATTTGTTTCCGGTATTTATTTTCTGATTTTGGAGCCGGTTTATCATACCTACCTCCATTTCTGATCCTGGTCTCTATTTTGTTGGTTCTCAAATCGCATATTCTTACATGTTTATAGTTGTAGATACCAAATAGTACATGTTGGATAGTGTTTTTACCGGAGTAATATTACAGAGGCCTCCTGTGAATGATCTTGAAGCGTGTTTTCTCTGCAGAGATTGTTCATCGTATCCCACTTTTGTATGTATATGTTATATTTGATTTCTCACTGATTTCGTCGTACCTGTATACGGCATCTGCAGTGCATATTTTGTAGCGGATTATGTTATTTACCAAAATCATTGCTATAGCCTTGGCTTGTGAAGTGGTGTTAAGCACCATTTATTATTCACGAATTAATTTTTTGAGTGCCTGATCGATATTTATTTATATCGTTTCCAGGTTCTGCTTATTGATTCCAGAGCTCTCCTCCTCTTTCTTTTGAAGATATGTTAAAAAAAGAGGGGGGGTCATTTTGTCCACTTCTCTGCCTTATGAGGTATGTAACTATTGAAGAAGCTGTCTTGTCCATACTATGTTCACTGATTAGCTGCAGTATTATCGTGTGGCATAGGTTTATGGGAAATCTTCTCTCATTCTCAGTATGCCATAATAATTTTTAGGGCCTAGTCCAGACTAGTCTCTAAAATTGTTTATTTGTTACATCCTAATTAACATGATTTTATGCTTAGATTTAGGATTTACATAACTGGGATCCATATTAGCTTATGTCTCTTCTATTATGGTATTAAGAGACATACATGTAAGTTCTAATTTCTTCATCATGGATTGAAGGATTTGATCTATGTTGATCTACTATTTCGGAAGTTCTAGGCCGTCTGCCTTTTTACGATTCAGCTAAGTCTGGGTCATTGGTTACAGTATAAAAATATGAAAAACTTTATAGTAATTTATATATTTTTTATACTTACCAATGACCCAGACGGGAATGGCCCTCCCATGAGTGGGCAGTACTGGGCACTCATACCTCCCCGCTGAATTATTATAATCTTTTTTCTACAAAGAATACTTTTATTGGCGCCAGATTTGGTGACTTCCTGGCATCTGCGCATGCGCGGAGGGTAAAATTTATGGAGGGCCAGATAGGACTTCTAATTTTCGGTTTTGCATGCAAATTTTTGGGATTGGAGGGCAAAATTTGTGTTTGGCCCTATATATTTTTGGGTTGGCACCAGCTAAGTCTGGGTCATTGGCAAGTATAAAAAATATATAAATTACTATAAATTTTTTCATTTTCATTTTTCATCGAAAGGTTCCTAGGGTATTTAATTTGAAATGTTTAAACTATGCTAAGGTGTTAGGTAACATCTCTAGATATGCATGAAGGTTTCGGAATTATGATTTGACCCCAGGTGGTTCCAGTGGAACCACTTTTATCGTTGGAAAATAAGTTTTCATCGAAAGGCTCCTAGGGTATTTAATTCGAAACGTTTAAACTATGCTAAGGTGTTCAGGTAACATCTCTAGATGTACATGAAGGTTTCGGAATTTTGATTTGGCCCCAGGTGGTTCCAGTGGAACTACTTTTATCATTAGAAAATCAGTTTTCCTCAAAAGGCTCTTACGGTATTTCATTCGAAACGTTTAAACTATGCTAAGGTGTTCAGGTAACATCTCTAGATGTGCATGCAGGTTTCAGAACTTTGATTTGGCCCCAGGTGGTTCCAGTGAAACCACTTTCATTGTTATAAAATCAGTTTTCACCAAAAGGCTCCTAGGGTATTTAATTTGAAATGTTTAAACTGTGCTGATGTGTTCAGGTAGCATCTCTAGATGTACATGAAGGTTTCAGAATTTTGATATAGCCCCTAGTGGTTCTGGTGGAACCACTTCTTTTATCGTTGGAAAATTAGTTTTCATCGAAAGGCTCTTAGGGTATTTAATTCGAAACATTTAAACTATGCTAATGTGTTTCAGCGGAAATACTGGGATACACCATTGTGTGCTTTGCACACAAATAACTCTATCTAGTTTATAGTTGTCAATGTTTTGATGAAGAACTTATTTTCTTGAATAGAATTCAAGCTGCCTGGAGAGGGTATGTTGTGAGGTGCTGGTACTTGAAGATCAGAGAAACTAATCCACCAAAGGATGCCAGATTAAGAAAGAAATTCTATGAAGACAAGGTGATTACATTTCTGTTACAAAAATTAGTGGATCACTGACAATAGTGAGCACTGAAAAAAAAGTTCATAGTTTTAGCCATTGGACCTTTCGAATTATATTTGCTCATGTGGTCATTTTTGACATTTTGCACCACACACTCCATACTGACCTTCATGGGAATGTTTTCGATATGAATTGAATAAATATCTAGAGATTGCTGTCAAGTATCTGAGAAACTATTGGTCCATTTGTAATTCAGTAAAACAATGATATATGCAGAAAAGTGATGGGTGTTGGTTAATAAATGAACTGCATTTCATGTCACTATGTGTGTCCTTTAACCCTTTTCCCAACGTAACAGCCAAAACCGGCCAGTAATATTCACAAAAATCCCTATTCAGTTTTCATTATTTTTTCATTTTTTGTCTCAAAAACATATCTTATGACCCTTTCATTGCAATGAGCTCATTAAGCTCATTTCAATGGGGCATAAATTCCATTTAGTTTTGCAAGAATCTAAATGAGAATCCTCCTATACATTACAAGAGGATGTCAAAAAGTTTGTGAGACTCGTTACAAGAATCTGATTCTGGATTCTCATTGAATTTTAAGGCCTGTTCCAATAAGGTGTCAGAAGCTCTGCTTTTGATGCAAAAAAAAAATAAATAGCTATTCAAGAATGTTGTTTGCAAGTGTAGTCTGCCTTTTGTGTTAAGTAACTCTCTACGTAATGAAACGGTTGCTTAGGTCATAATTTACAAACTGAGCAGTTGAGAAAAATTATGTTCGAATCAATTTCATTTAATTTCCCCAAGTGAAATCAATCAACATGTTAACCAATGATTTCTTAAGTTAAAATTTCATGAATTTTTCATTAAATCTAGTCATGACTGCCATTAAGTAGGCATGACTAGATTTAATTTTTTATGGAAATATGTTTGGAAAATACTCAACAGTTTAAGAGTTACAGTACAGTCGACAAGAAGTTAAAATTTCACCCGTGCTTGGATTTCTATCATGCATATATCCCATGGTAGGCAAGATGCAGTAATGTTGTGAATGGCAAAATCCAGTATGATCCACCTTCATGAAGTCGTGTGAGGGCGATTAATGTAACATCCACTGTCTATGAAAATTGAGTAGCATGCAGTTAATTATGTTTGCGAACATACACCTCACAGGTATAAATATCTGGATTTTAAAATTTCTTTCCTTATGCTCCCTATATGGGTTAACATGGGGGTTGAGGGTGACTCGCATACCCCATTCTCCCCCCTGGCTGCACCAAGGATGTATGGTTGTTGCTGCTAATAATCAATTGAGGGTCACTTGTCACACAAAAACATCTCAGTCATCAGTTCTGACAACCACTCCGTCAATGAAGAAATTTACTAAACAGTTTTAACTGTTTGTTCAAGTGTGAATCAAGTGTTGCAATATTTTTGCCCCCCCCCCCCTCCCAAATTAAAAGAGAATCGCAGAATATTTGGTTCATAGACATATTTGCAATGGACCATGAATTCTGCCCAAGAACGCCAATGTACATTGTGACTCTATGTGCACTATCTACAGGCAGTTTTCCACTGGTTGTGGGGTTGAAATAATACAATATTGATTTAAAAGAAAGCGCTTCATATTTTTATACTGTAACCAATGACCCAGACTTCGGGCATTTTGGTCATGCATCTTGCATCCAATGTATCATTTTTTCTTCTGAGGAAATCTTGCTTTACATCGGATAGTCTTGTTTCTGTTACTGACTTCGGGCCATGTTGCCTGGGGTCTTGATTCTGTTGTTTTGTTTACATCTTTAGGTAGTTTCCTATTTTTATTTAGTAACATCAGTTGTAGGTAACATTAAATATTCTGATAGTGTGGTAGTTAATTATACCCCCCCCGCAAACAAAGTTTGGGGGGTATATAGGAATCACCCTGTCCGTCCGTCCATCCATCCGTCTGTCTGTCCGTCTGTCCATCCTTATAAGCGCAACCCCTCCTAAACCGTTGGAATTTTCATGAAACTTTACCCAATGGAAGAACTCCATATGAAGATGTGCATGAAGCAATATAATTCCCTTCTGACATTTCCAAGGGGAGATAATCTAACTTATACATTTCAGGCGTGGGGGTTATCACTTTGTGAGCTTGCTCACAGTACCTCTAGTTTTACACAGTTTTTTATAATTTTGTCCACACTTAGGCTTTTTGGGGATCATCGTTCCTTTTGGGAACTTGGGCTCTTATATTAGGAAAATTTTTTCAAAAATTTTTAATTTATTTTTGAAAGAGTTTTTCTTTTGGATATATTTATTTCATTGATTATATTTAATGTTATCTTATATTATATGTAGATTTGGTGGTGGTACAATGACATATATTAGTTTTAGGTAATTATTTTTATCTGATAGTATGGTAAATAAAGGAAACATTTCCTTTATTTACTTGGTCGTTGTAATGAGTTTACTTGATGTACTACCACTAATTCTACTCCATGTATCAGATTTGATAATCTGAATGACGGGCGTCATGGTTTGTGTTAGGCGAGTGGACACTATCGGTCCTATCGCGGCGAGGGGACTTGGTGGTCCTCTCGTCAAAAGGTCACTATAGTTTTTTAGTTTCTATTTACAGAGGAACAGGAACATGATGTGGCTTAGTGATGCCGTCAAGGAGTGTGCTATCGTCGCAAATCAGTCAAGAGCTAGCAGCAAAAGTGCTCAGGTATTAGACAAGGCCTAGATCCTTAGTAGGATTGATGATCTTGTCACCAGCTAGCTCGACTGGCAGATCTAACTCTTATGTGAGGGACGTGATGCCGGTATGTCCATTGTGGTCGAGAAGAGGAATAAGGGTGTAGCGAGCACTATAAACATACAAACATGCTCACCCTGTGACGTCGGGAAGGAGGAAGTAGACAAGTTCTGAGGTATGCTCGTCCAGATCTTTGTGATCGCGAGCAAGAGGGAGGTCCCTCTCTCTTATAACAACATCTGTGATCAGAGGTTGTTGGTAGGAACTTGGCAGTCAAGTTCTGAGGTATGCTCGTACAGGTCTTCCATGATTGTGAGCGAGAGAGAGGTCCCTCTCTCTTATAACAACATCTATGATCAGAGGTTGTTGGTAGGAACTTGACGGTCAAGTTCTGAGGTATGCTCGTACAGGTCTTCCGTGATAGTGAGCAAGAGAGAGGTCCCTCTCTCTTATAACAATATCTGCGATCAGAGGTTGTTGGTAGGAACTTGTGTCGGTCTGACAAGTTCGGAGGTATGCTTGTCCAGGTCATCCGTGATTGCGAGCAAGAGAGAGGTCCCTCTCTCCTATAACAACTCTGGGGCCAGATATTGTTGGTAGGAACTTGGCGGTCAAGTTCTGAGGTATGCTCGTCCAGGTCTTTTGTGATTGCGAGCAAGAGAGAGGTCCCTCTCTCTTATAAGAACATCTGCGGCCAGAGGTTGTTGGTAGGAACTTGTCGGACAAGTTCTGAGGTATAGTCGTTCAGGTCGTCCGTGATTGCGAGCAAGAGAGAGGTCCCTCTCTCTTATAACAACATCTGGAGACAGAGGTTGTTGGTACGAACTTGTGTCAGTTGAAACTTACGTCCAAAGGACGCTCCTTCCATAGACTGCCACGGTGGCCAGTCTTATAGCTTCCTCTATGTTCGAAAAGCACACACGACCGCGCAGGTCCGTTGTCTCTAGTTAGGTTGAACGGTGAAGTAGTTACTCAGGTCCCCATTGACCGTTGGGAGCGAGAGAGCAGGAGAGTGGAAATTCACTCTCCACTTTTAGATTTTACGCGAGTGAAAAAGTTTAGGAGAGTGATTTTTAAAATAATGCCTCGGGCCAATTCGCCCCCAGGTGGAATAACGAGGATTGGTGGTGATTGCTGTTGAGAAATCAGTAGGCCTAATAACGTGCGATTTCCAAAATAATTGGTTTTATGACGTTTCGGCCTTGAGACGTTTCGGCCCTAAGAGGCCAAAACGTCTTAGAAATTGGGCCGAAACGTCTTCACATTCGGTTATTCTTTTTTAGATGTGATTGTGTGGAGGGGTTAAAGTATGCTATCGCCAGTATCGGCGCATTTCGTTTCTCTCTTCAAGCATCGTGAAAGCGAAACTCGAAATGCACCCCTTCTCAGCAAACCTGTCGTCAGCGACCACCTGTCTTTAACGACCATTTTTGGCAAGTCCCAAGGGTGGTCGCTCATGACCAGGGGTCAGCCTGGCAGCTGATTTTAGGGAGAAGTGACTTCTCCCTTCAGAGACTTTAGGGAGAAGTCAGGACCCAGGAGGGAGAACATGAAGGAGAAATCAGAAAAAAAAAACATAAAACGTATATGACATCGTGACAAAATAAATGAACATAGAGGACACAATTGTGGAGAAAAAAATAAATAAAAGTTTATACAAACACACACAAAACTAAGTCAAGATGGTTACATAACAGAATGTAGGTTAAAATCCCCCATCCCACCCTACAAAAAACTGTGTCGTTCTTGGTTTCTGAATACCCCCTAACTCTTTGCCTAACAGTGATGACTAAGGTTACCGTGCAGTTGATTTTGTATTTGCCTCAACGATGTGGATTTGAAATTTAGTATGACCCATGGTGAGAGTGTTCTTCTCTGTAACAGAAGGTATATTCTTTTTAAAAAAATATTTAAAGTGTTTAAAATAAATTTCAAGTTCATATAAGAAGCTGGGTCATTCATGGTTTCTGAATACCCTAACTGAGTTGAAAAGCGTAGTTAAAAAAGTTTTCGATATCCTTCGTAAATTAAGCGTTATTAACAATTTGAGTTAATTAATTTCTTTGGTAAATGACAAAACATTTCAGTTGTCTCCCTTCCCGGCTGCGCTGGGTAAACTAATAATACACTGTTCAGAAAACTGACAATTTCTGCCAACCATCTTTCACTGACACGTGCGATTGGTGCTTTGAAGGTCTGCCATTCTTATCCATCCAAATACCTGTGATTTCTATTGTAGCCTTATTACATTTAACCCCCTTCCAACAAACTTCACAAGTTTTCAAAGAAAAACATTCAATGCAAATTGCGGGGCGAATTTCAATGCAGCCAATTTTTCATTGGAACAGAGCGTAACCGCAAGCAATTTCGATATGGACGAACTGTCTCCAATACATTTTTTTTGTTTTGAAACGAAGGTTAACTTTAATAAATTCTAATTAACTCGATGCGTGTCTTGTGTGATTCGTTGTTGTCTGGTACTTTGTTTTTAAATAGCCATTTTGTGCTGGTTGCTTTCAGTTGGGGCAAATTGTTCGAACGACTACGCCATTGCAATTCTTTTCAGAAATATAAAATTGGGCTAGTTTAGGCTATTTTCATAGCCGTGTGACGGACTTTAACAGCAACCGTGTTTACTGTTTTTTGCGGAAGCGTGTGTTTTTAAAAAATAAAACATAAGAAAATACAGTAAACTGCCATGTCTCCCAAGGAAGTTTGGGAGGGCGACTTGAATTTTGCCCCCAATGTAAGCCAAGGCGACTTGAGGAATGACAAGGCGACTTCTTCGCCCAAGTCGCCCACTCGGCTGACCCCTGCTCATGACAGGTTCTTCTGTACTTTGCACTTCTCCGACGAAGGCTTTGAACACGACCGGAAGATAAACGTGCGCGACTAATTACTCGCGGTATACGAAAAAGCGGTGCGCGATGGTGCGCTGGCGCGATCGCTCGCCATTCCCAACGGTCACTGGGTCCCTGAGAACTATGATGCCGGGTGTAGACGATAATGGGGCTAGTAAAAGAGAGATCATATAGGGTAGAGTGAACGATATGATATGCAGTTATGCTCACCCATTAACGACGGAATGAGGAAACCGATAAGGTAAGGGGCCGGCTAGTCTTATGGTTTCCTCTACATACGGATAAATTGATCTTTATATTACACAGGGCTATAAAACCTGATGAGTGGTGTCAGTTCCCTGTCGCCGGTGTAATGGTTAAGATTGGATACTTGGACCGTTACTCCAGATGTGTCGCATATGCATTGTATTTAGAGTTAGTGGGAGAGTGCTCAATTTTAAAAAGACAAGGGCTAGGTTTCATGGAGGCTTACGTCCCTTGTCTAAAACAGCTAGCTCATCCGGCATGTGGGTGATGTGATGCCGGGTATGTCTGTTGCGGTTGAGAGAGAATAGGATGTAGCGAGCACTGTTGATCGAATCCATGCTCCCCTAGTGTTGATGGAAGGAAGAAGATGGCAAGTTCTGAGGTATGCACGAGTAAGAGGGAGCCCCTCTCTCTCTTTCAACAACATCGGGAGCCGGGTGTTGTTGGTAGGAACTTGCGTCAGTCTGTGCTTACACACATAGCTATTGTCCGGTAAAGCGAAAAGAAGAGGAACAAGCACTCCCGACTGCACCTTGGCTAAGTGACTCCAGTTTCCCGGTCTTCATCATCAAAGGTCCATCTTTAGTAAGAAGTCACACCGTCTAGTAGCCAAGGAGATGAGGCTTCATTCATCGGGTCATCCGCAGTGATAACTATATTGGACTCCCTGTCCTAGGAGCAGCCGGCAAAGAGGCTATTCGCGACCGCTGCTCCTCAGGCCTCTGTAACGGACTTGCTGTCGCAGTTGCACAGCTAATAGCAGTATTCCTGTTAAGGCAGAAGCACTCAATGTCGATCTCAAAATCTTGACCTGTTGCATAGTGCTTATTTGGTCCAGTCACCTGCCTGTTTAGATGCTGGTGACTGTGATTCTAACTGATTTGAACATATGGATAGGATAACGTTTCCTTCCGGAACAACTCTTGGATGATATAGATATCATACATTATCATTTCCTTGATCTTGTTCCAGTGATTCAAAATGCTGCAAGCAATTATGATAAACTGCTAGCGTAGTTAGATGCTGACTTCATCCGGTTAAGAGCAGGGTAATAAGATCTCTTTCTGGTTAAGTATACACGGGTGTCACAGATCTTCGATTCTGTATGTGACACCATATTTATCTTCCAGCAGAAAAAGTAATTCGGTTTCTTATCTTCTTCCTCTGTATTTTTAATCGTTTGTGATGGTTCACATACTTTTCAGCCAACAAAAGAGTAGGAGAGTTTGTCCTAGACCAGGGACCAGCCTAGGGGGGAATTTTAGGGAGACTTCAAGTCTCCCTCCAGAAAAAATAGGGAGACTGCAGAGTCATGTAGGGAGACTTCATAGGCAAGTGGGGAAAATTAAGAATATTCATGTACCACCCCTGCCGCCCCTTCATATTTTCAATTTATGGTCCTCCATTAACGTACAAATAATCCAGGTCCAGTTGTCTATGATGCATCTGTGCCAGGTTAAAAAATCACAATGTAATTATTGACTGAAAATCCCCCCCTGCTACCTTCTCCTTCATGACCCCTCACCTCTTCTTTGTGCCAATCCCCCATCACCCTCCTGTGGTTGCCTTTCAACAAAGTCTACTAAGCTAATAATTTCCTAAGACTGAAAGTGTGAACAGGACCAGATGTAAAAAGGTTGCTTGGGAGGTACTTTGTTAGTTAATAAACAAAATACATTCTGGGGTCGAGTATTTTGTAAAAGAAATGTCATTCCGCATCATTTTTATGGCATTCCGGTGTCATTCCGCGTCATTTCATGTCATTCCGATGTTTAGGAGGACCCTTTTTCAAGATCGTCCACATGCACACTTGTGTCCTGTACAAAGCTTTTCTTGGCATCACTAAAGCTTTTTTTTCATGTGTTTCAATTCCATTCGTGTTTTTCTGGAAATAGACAGCCCAACAGTTAACAGTCGTCAACAAATCGAAATGAAAATAATGTGTTATAAAATACGTCCGTTGTGTATACATTTTCGGCATCCTAAGCGACGTAACCTACTTTCAAACTGGGTTGTTTTGATGAGTCGCGTAAATCACCTATTTTCGTTTCGACACTTGAAGCTCCGACTGGAACGCAACAAAATAGAAATAAAAAAATCCGCCAAAAGCGACAATGGACAATTGCTTGTCGTGTGATTTCAAATAAATGGACGTTTATTTAACGAATTAAAATGCCCATTTATCACACTCGAGCACGTTCGATTTTTGAAAATACTCGTTTTCATGTAAACCTTGCATCACTCAGTTCAGCCTTTTCTCATTTTGGCCAATTTTTAGAGGGCGACTTGTAATCGCCCCGACTATTTTTCTAGGCGACTTTGGGCTTAGAAGGGTGACTTAATCGCCCTAGTCGCCCTCACGGCTGGTCCCTGTCCTAGACTCAATTCGCTTGTAAGGCTCATAGTGAAGATATAGATATCTCTCCTATATATAATTCTTTAGGTTTATCTATACAACCATTTGGATAGGGGTTTCTCGTCAGACTGAGTTACTGATCAGTCTCCCCTGAGCTGGTGGCTCGAGGCTCTTATAGAGCTCGGTCCGACTGATTTTGACTGGATCTGGATAATTAGGTTATTTATGATTATCTTCCAGTCGAAAGCGAGTGTTCGGCAATGTAGCGAGTATAGTTCTTTAGATCACTTGTATTGTGAACTAGATAATGTCTCATGGGATTTATGAAAGGATTCATGTACCCCACTATTCATTTGGCTGGTTCATCTGTTTCGCAGTGCAAATTAACCAGCTGTTTGGCTCGCTTTTATCTGTTATCTGACGCATTAACAGCGATAGTTATATGTGCCGGATGGAGTTGTGTGGAGCGGCTTGGAATGTTTTTTTGATGGGTCACTTACACACATGTCTACTCCCGTTATTAACTGGAGTGGTAGACGTTTTTCCCTCTTGACCTGATTTGTTTTAGAGAACATAAGGTCAAGTTTGGGCATATATTACGGTTTTCTCAATTATTTCGGACGTGAGTTCATATATTGCGTTACAATCCTGAGTCCGAGGATCTCTCTATGCACATCAGAGTTTATCAGAAGAGAAATAACGCTTCTGTTGTTATTATTTTTCAATAGAAGGGACGTTTATGTTCATTCTATTGTTAAATAAGTCAGCTATTTTTTACTGCTTGGGTTATTTAATTTCCAATTAGCAGTCAATGATTAAGATTTCAGTGCATAAGTAAGCGCTGGCTATATCTTGCGTTATTCTAACTGTTTGGCTATTATATGATCTTATGTGGGATCTCTTCAGGATAGTTAAGTTTTCGGCGCATGGGAATAATAGTTTCCATTATTTGTGTCACTAGTATAAGGCTTTTGAGTGCATACATTGATGCTCAGCCATTTCTTATCAACCTACTCACAATTGTTTACTTCAGGCTTTCACTGCAGTGGAAGTCCCTAACTCAGATAAAATACTCTCTATTTTTGTCTTTCCCAAGCAATTTGGGAAAGAAAAGTGGTGCAAAAGCACCAATAAAAAATAAGCCAAAACTGGGTCGAGTGCAACCAGCGCAGACCCAGTATGGGACGCTCTCTCCCAAGTACAACTCCACGACTTCCGTTGCCAGTGCGCATATACCGTCTCTAAAGACTCATTCTTTTTATAATCCGCTTCATGTCGAGATGTTTTTGCACGCGTATCAGTGTTTCTCCAGCTCAATGTTTGATGATTCCTGTTTCATTGTGCCTCAGTGTATCCTTTGTATTCTCAGGAACAGTGTTTTTTATATTCTCTTTTATATTATATATCCATAATGTATATTTAATTGTTCTCTCTCGAGTCGCGCGCGAATTTCGTGTGCCATGCGGTTCGGACTTATAATATTTCACAATTATTGTTAATGCTTTATTTGCTAAATTTTCTAATTGTGTTAGAGTTAAGTGTCAGCAGGGTACCACTCCTACAGTTTTTCTTCTTTCTTTTGAGAGTAGTCATCCTGTTGTGTGGTTCCCGGTCGACCGTCTGGGGTCTTTGTTTCTGTCACCTTTCTCTCTTCTTTGGGGGTGTTCTTCTGTTTTCTGATTTCACCTTCTCTGCTCCTCTCACCTCTATCGTGCCCAGGACAATTCCTTGTGGGCAATGTCTGCTGCCAAAGCATGTGGACGATTTACATTTGTCTTGTTCCTCCTGTAATGGGTGTTCGGCTGAGCGGCCATGTGGTGTCTGTGGATCATGGTCATCCACTTTCTGGGCGTCCGTTAACCGTGTCGTTCGTTCTCGTGGCCGTGCCTCCCGCTCCTGCGGGAAAGGAGACTGTGGTCATTCGGGGCCTCCCGAGCTGACCTTGTCTGGTGAGAGTTATTCCTCCTCCGTGGGGGATGTGCAGTCTTTTCCTGTAGTGGATACTGCGGGAGCCGTTGAGTGTTCTGGTGAAGAGGTGCCTGGTTCCGGGACTACGGTCCCCTTCCAGTCGACATCTGAGGCTGTCACTAGGGTTGTGACTCCTCCTTCGGAGCCGAGCTGGTGTGCTCTCTCCACTATTTCACCAGCCTCAACGACTCCCGACGTATCTACTACTACTGCTGGTCCGTCTGCTTTGTCGTCAGTTTCAGCCGGCCTCGGCTTTTCGCTGCAGGGGACTGCAGGAATGTCCGGTACTGTAGACATGGGATATCGCGCACTACTGCTCATACGACCATTAAATGAGCCATTAAATTGTGCCATTAAAAAATACCATTAAATATTCCCATTAATTTGGTCGCTTTAATGGGCATTAAATTAAACTTGAAGACCATTAAAAAATGTGGATATAATGCCCATTACAAATGTTAATGGGCATCAAAAGTTAATGGATATGAACTACATTTTCATGGGCATTATTACCAGTTTCTTAGTGAATGTAATGGCCATTAAAGCGACCAGATTAATGGGAAATTTGTTTTGTCAAAATCTAATGGCCATTAACTGTTATTGTAAGCAACAATTTGATGGGCATTAATTACAAACCAGTAGCCAGATTTTGATGGCCATTAAAAGGAACCAAAATTAATGGTTACATTTTGTGCATACCAAAAAGTAATGGGCATTAAAACTTATACCATTTAGCCATTTTAATGGCCATTACAAAATCCAGTCAGTCGTTTCTTTAATGCCCATTAAAGGGGTAGAGGCACTGTTCATCCCTAGGTTTTTAATGCCCATCAAACTTATATATACTATACTCTCCCACAAATTGTAACAAGGCAAAGACATGTATATTATATATATATGTGGCCAGAAAAGATAAATGATCTGTTTCTCAGACAATTTTTTTTTAGATTCAGTGAGGGAGGGAGGACTTTATTTTTATTTTTTTATTTCTGACAATGAGGGAGCTGATTATATAATTCCAGCCTGAGTCCCCCAACTCCACCCCCCCCCCCCTTCCCAGTGCCAGATTTGACATGCAAGAGCATTATTTTGTGTTCTTAAATCAGTTTATTATATAATAAACTAGCAGGATACCCGACTTCATTCGGTGTCAATGAAGGAGAGAAAAGTGAAAAAAAAAAATGAGGGTCTCGTACCCAACTCACTCGGCCATGACCTTCGGGCAGGGCCTTCAACCTCGTGACCCCCACGGTCCTCTAAGGTAGGTCAGAATATATTACCATGCCAAATTTCAGCCTTCTATGTGCTCCAGTGCGTCCGTGCAGACACACACACACACACAGAATCTCTTCTTTTTATATAAGATTTAAAAATAAAACTTTCCTCTAAAAACAAACTGTAGGTACTTCAAAGGCTATGTATTCTTTTGATGCTCTTCATTATCTTTGAAGTAAAATTATTCAATCTGTGGGGATTTGCCACATTACAATTTATGGGAGAGTGCCTATAGGCACTCTCCCATAAATTGTAATGAGGCAAATCCCCATATACAGAGGCCAACATATTGCAGACACAAATAAATAAATATCCATCAGTCAAAAAACCTAAATAATTTTGAGTCTCCAGCTGGGTTTGTACTAATATTGGAAGACAGTGAAAGGCAATAAAAATGTCTAATGAGCTCGAGGGGGTTCAAATTCAATGAGGGATTGTCTGAGAAACAAAACACTATTTTTTTAGCCTATTTATCTTGCCTGTATCAAGCAGGAATACAGCTTGCAAATAATATTTTTTGTGTCAGTCACCAATAATTTTCTGCTAATCATCCCAAACTTGGTACTTGTCGAGGGGTTTGGGTTTACATACAGATTTTCACTTTCTGTTAATAAATTTCATGGGTTATTAATTCTTTAGCATTTTATTAGTTCAAAGCATCATGGAGATGTGTGTTAACTGTATAATTGACTTATTATTTATTGGAAAGCTCTCTTACAGAGAGCTTTCCAATAAATGATCATATATAAAGAATTTAGTTATGTTGAAGCATACAGAAATTGAACAAGCTTATATCCAGTTCTAATATTAGAAATTGCACTGGTCATTATATGACAGGCATAACTGAATCAGTGTCTGTCAATCATTCGAGTTGAGTCAGTCAGTGACTATGACAGGCTGCCTTATTTGCAGGCTTGCAGGAATACCACAACGAATGGTCATGGGCCATTTTGAGCTCAGTTGATATGATTCTGTGCCAAAGACCTGTGATCGGCCCCCACCAGGTAGGCTTCAGAAAATTTAGAATTTTCAGGCCTAGTACTGTTCCTTGTGGTGGATCGTCTAGCCCTAACTGTTCTCCACCATGCCAACTGAGCTAACATCAATTTGGGATTGTCGTTAGCCAAGTTTGTGTGGTGGCAAAACATTTAGGGCCAGCTACTAACTATAGGCAGCTGCAATTTGGTGTTTTAGGGGATCAGCCGGGGCCCGGGGGCGACTTCAAAAAACTAATGAGTTTTCACTTTAGTCTTATGACCTTATTATTTATTTATTTATTGGTGTTTAAGGTCACATAATTATGTGGCTAATCGTGGCCACAACATGGAGATAAAGTCAAGTTTAGTCTATCATTTATAACCATGTTGTCCATTTTAGAGGACAAACTCAAATGTTTAATAAACGAAACAAATTGTGTGAATATTAATTTCACCTTGCACAAATATTGCACAGAATGTAATTTATTTTCACTTTATATATAATTACCAATCTTTGTGGAGCCCAAAATCATGGTGCACAAACATAACCCTTTGTCTAACATGGTAGAAACAAAATTCCAAAAATTTAACCAATATAAGGCTAACCCAGCCTGAAATATCTGAATGTTCTCAATAAAATCATACTAATTTAAATATGGATATTATTGGAATTGACTCAACAAGCTGGTTTCAATGATATCCATATTTATATCTTCTTTAATTTGTCAAAAAACAGTAACACCAATTTGCAAATTAAATTTCTTTTTTTTTTTTAAAAAAAAAAAAGGTACCGTACTGACCCGTGTCGAAGCCCATATTCATGATTAAGCCCACCCCCCGCTTTTTCAGAATTGTGAACCAGGGTGCCCTACTCGAGTCAAAGCCCACCCCCAAGTTTCAAATTGGACGAAAGTTGTTTGAGACAAGACGTCAAATTTACAGGCATCGATTCAAGATTCAAATGGAAAAATAGTTGACTTGTTGCAACACTGTACTTACCAAATAGAACTGCATTATGTATATTTTTTTGGAGTTGAGGTTTTTGTGTTGTTAAACTCATCTTTTGTGTAATACATTATGTCTGTGTTCAGTGTAATAAGCCTTTATTAAAAAATTATATATCCCAAGCAAAATTGTCTTGTTTATTTTTTTGTTGACCTCGTTTTTGGAAGCTGTCACTTGTTTCAAATGAGTGTGCAGGCTGCTGTCAATAGTTGTCTGAAACACGCCCACAACATATAGTTTTCACAGTGGTTGAATATCATCAGAAAGATACAGATTGAACACTGCCACTTTCGAGCGGTGCACAACTCATTGCGAAAGAACACTGCCACTTTCAAGCGTGCACAACTCACTGTGAAAACGGGTGTTCAGAAATTAATGAGAAAGTGGTAATTAAAAATAAAAAATAATTACAACCCTGGTATTTGAGAATTATATAACAATATAACCAGGGATATAATTTATGACTTATTGGTTCAATAAAACATGCTCATTTATCATTTCATCATGCTCTGCAACATGTGAAGTTATGACTTTCAGTGTAAAATAAATTTTTGGAATTTTGACAAGGGAGGCAACTATTTTGTTATTCATATTCCGCTGTGTAAATTTTTATCTGGTCTTCATATTATGATTTTTTTTATTGATTTCGTGTGAAGCTATATTTTGTTTTATTCGTAATAAATGTATATATTAAAAAAAGCAGTTATTTTTAAACAGTCTATGTTTGTCTGTTTTCAAGGGGGTGGTTTGCAGTGTTGATTGACATACTTACGTCCATTTCTGGCTTTGAGAGCAACCTGAACAAAAAATGAAAACAATACCGCATGGTTTTCTGTTTGTTTTATTCATTAAATTGAGGATTAAAACCCCAAATCTGAAAATGAAACGTATGTACAAGATAATTATGAGAATTTTTAAAGCAAA
Source organism: Pictodentalium vernedei (assembly GCA_031216915.1). Lineage (NCBI taxonomy): Eukaryota > Metazoa > Mollusca > Scaphopoda > Dentaliida > Dentaliidae > Pictodentalium > Pictodentalium vernedei. The sequence goes on along the minus strand of CM062289.1, from coordinate 145,531,046 downwards.
TTCTATAAAATTGGTGGGCGGTTTCCAAAGAAACATAACATACCCAGTGGATACTTGTCTTATATCCCCAATTTCCGACGCATCCCAATGCGACTTGCAAGCACTATTACATTACTTATCCCGAAGCCCCCCCCCCCCCTCTCCCTCCCCCCCCCCCCCCACACACACTTTGCAATTTGCAATTTATCCACTGCAAGCACCCCCTGGGCTTCGACACAGGTCAGTACAGTATGTTAGGTATATGGTGTCAATAACTGAGGCATCTCATGATCAAAAGATAGGAAAAAACATTTTGAAGATCAAAGGCAGCAATTAACGTTAATTTATTTACACTGGTTGTGTAATAATAGAACCAGGTCCATCATTTCTGGCAAAACTGTTTTGGAGAACATTGTTTCATTAAACATGGTACCAGGACCTGGATTTATTAACTGGAGTGTACTAAATTATATTTGGGCATCAAAATTTGTTCATGTGCCTTTGCCTGGTAAGAATTCATGGGAGAGTACCCAGCTGCTCATAGGCACTCTCGAATATGAATTGTTACAAAGAAACTCTATACAGACTAAGTAATTTCACTTAAAAAAGGGTAATATGGAGGAAATAAGAAGCATTTAAAATGTGGGTCATGCACTTAGGCTCAAATATGAACTTCCTGCGCTCTACCCATTAACACAGGAAGAACAGAATAGAACGATTTTGTCTTGATCCCTTTACATTATTTCAGATGGAACACAATACCAGGGACATAAACAAAACAAGAGGCTCCAAGGGGCCTGAGGCACTCACCTGACACAGGACAATGGGTTTTTAAATATTTATTTATTGATTGGTGCTTAAGGTCACATATTTTTGCACAACGGCTAATCATGACCGCAACATGGAGATAAAGTCAAGTTTAGTCAATCGTTTATACCCATGTTACCAATTTTAGAGGACTTCCACCCTAAGCATTGGTGACTGGGTCCTATTTTACCAGTAATACAGAACTTGTTGACCATAGTAAACAAGCACTGCCTCACTTCTCGGGTTTCCCACAGGTTTCTTTTTTTCTCACAAATAGATTTGGCCTACTTAAAACTAGTTAATGAACATGGTTTCATAAAAATTGTCACATTGAACTGACATGGAAAAAAGATCAGACTCTCAGAGATATAATACAAAGTGAAGAAGAGATTAATATAATTGACCTATTTTTAGTGTGGCAGTGAGAAATTATTTTTCTCTGGTGGTCATTGGTAAACATTAGAATACATGATCTAGATAAGAGATCATTTATTTAATCATTTTAAGGTCAAATGTATCAGTTTAGTATTAGTACATACCAAATGATTACAACTGACCCTTTACTTTTAATGGTGGTGGATTCTCCCAAAGAGAAATGCTCTGCAAATTTCTGAGGTAGAATATCCTAGATTGTGCTTGCAAAATGTCCCCATTATATAAACAGTTCTGATCTCTTGTTGTATGCCAGTTGTATTTAGGTTTTGAAATCAAATCAAATCATGGCTGCCATAAAGCAGCCATGATATATCAACCAATACTTCATAGATTTTTAGTTCAAATCGGCAGACTTACCAGAGTAAATAAGCATTATTGCTTCCCTTCCCTTGACCTGTTTAATTGCATCTAAATTACTAGTAGGAGTACCCGCCCTTCATCGTCCATACCAATTTTCATTAAGATTGGTCCAATGACAATAGACAAATTACCTAGCAGTGTTTTCTAGTCAAGTCTTGGCAGCGACTTGGCTAGAAATCACTGCTACATGTAAGCCACTGGATGTGAGCTTGCTGTGGTCAGGTGTCAATTTAGAGCAACTGTCTTGGCCCTTAAGGGTTAAGAGTGTAAACTGCACCGTAGCTGCAAGTTTCGTTTCTTTGCCGGACATATTTTTCTAAGGCAATTTTAAAGGAAATTTTGCTGTAGTAAACAGCTTCTTCTACAGCAATGATTGGCGTAGACAAATTTTGAGGGGTGTAATGAATATAAAAATTCCTAAGAGGCAAGTTTGTAGTACATGTACATTTAAATTTAGCATTTGATTCCATTTCTGGGTATACATTGCACTTTCCAAGCAATAATATATAAGTTAGGGTATTATTGTAACAAAATCAAAGGAATATTGTGATTGCTGAACATTTATTTACAACCAAATATGCTAGTACTTGTAGGTTGTGAGTAGATGATGTACATGGGGAAATGTATTTATTTCAGTACTGGTACTTTTTATGAAAGAGAATTTCAATAAATTGTCAAATCGATATGATAAACCTTTAAACATTGGTTATTCATATGGTCATTGAAAGATCTACAATATTTTAATGCCCATGAATTTTTCTACCTCACTGGAGCTACAATTTAATGGCCATTAAAAACCCTTCTGGGTGATTTCTTTTATTTAAATTGGTTTAATGGCCATTAATTCTTTTGAAATCTATGATTGTCAACATGGGTTTGCTTAATGCCCATTAAAAATGCTTTATGACAGTATGATGGGCATTAATTTATCTAATTTTATTTAATGGCCATGAGTTTAAAACCCAATCATGGCCATCAAACAGAGTCATTACAAATTTTAATGGGTGTTAGTGGGCATGAAAATTATGAAGACCATATTTAATGGCAAATTTAATGGCCAAACATGAAAATGACCATTAAATTGAGCAATTTTAATGGTTTCATTACCCAGCCATTACTTTTTTCATTACAAGAATTAATGGGTAAAAATAATGGTTTTTGGTGTTTTAAAGGGTTTTTAATGGGTTTTTAATGGGTTGCTTGTCCAGTAGTGTCGGCCTCAGCCTTCCCTGACTTCAACTCGGCGAAGTCGAAAGGGGCTGCTGGCCGAACCCATCTCTGTGGTCTCTTCGCCGTCGAGCACCACAGTTGTGTCTTTGGATTCGGATGTTCTTAGTGGAAACACTATGAACTCTGTGGCGTTTCCGTCTACTCATTCTGGCCTCACGACCAGTTTGGGGGGACCATCGCCTTTTGTGCAGCCTGGACCTTCTGCCCCACAGAGGTCTGCGGTGACTCTCATGAGTTCTCGCCATATTGATCCTCGGGGTGCCTCGTACCCCTATACACATCTGCCTTCAGATGTTTCGGCTGCCGCCCGTCGTCCCACATCGGGTGTTTTGGAGGATCGTGACCCTTCGCTGGTTAAGAGGGTCAGAGGTGAAGCCACTTTGCCGGTTCGCTCCCCTGTCGAACCGGTCGGTACGGGCAGTGAGCTTAGGGAGGCCCTCTCCTTACCCACTCAGGTTCTTTCTTAGAGCCTTCCTGTTGCTTCCAGCGAGGCTATGAGTGGTTTCCAGGTGCCTCCTATGGCGCCGCCTCCCGGGATTGGAAACAGGCCGGTTTCTGATTCCCCTGGTGTCCCGACACCATGGGAGGCGTCAGCTGGTTTGCCCACGATGGGCTACGTGTCTTCCGACTCTGGGGAGGAGTCCGACATGCTTGAGGTCGAGGGCCAGCAGTCTTCGGTCTTGGAGGCAGCTCTTGTCGTTGTGTTTGGGTTTCTGCCTGATCTCAAACCTGCTAACCTGCCGACAGTGTCAGCCTGGCCGCGATCATCGGTCGTGCGCCAACAGCCTATGGAGCAACCTGCTTCTGGGCGCCTTTGACCGTGCCAGTCGGTACAGGTGGTTGAAGCTTTTTCAGCATTGGACTCCAAGCTGAATTCCAAGGCTCTGAAGACTTCGTTCTTCACCAGGGTTGACACCTTTTTGCCTCCTGTGCGTTATCGTTCCTACGATTCCGCCAATCCGTCAGTCTCCCAGACTTTGACGGTTCTGGATCAGGACTCCACTTCCCTCGGGTTTTCCAAGCCCAAGTCTGCCGTCATTCCAATGACGACTCTGGAGTCCACGTTGGGCTTATCTAGAGAGATAGTTGGCATGCTTTCTCTCGCAGATCACGTCGTCTCAGCTTTGGCTACTTATCTGCCTCCAGGTAAGTTTGACGAGGTACAGGCTCCTTTGCGTGTGTTGTCCAAGGCGCTTATGCATCTTACTCACACGCATGCCCTTAACACGGCTAATCTGGAATTAGTTCGAAGGGACGCTGTGCTGGACACAGGACGATCCCTTCCCGAGGAGCAGTGTGCTGCTCTTCGATCTGCTTCTTTGGCAGGTCCGCAACTTTTCCATGGTTCCGTGTCGACGGTCCGGGATGACGTCCTATGTCATTCCAAAGATCAGCTGCTGTTTCGTCAGCTTGATCAGCCTTCTAGGGGAGGCAAGGGCCATTCCAAGCCTAACAAGTACCCTTCTGCTTCCTCTGTGAAGCCAAAGGCTGGTCCTTCTGCTGCCGCCTCTACTTCCTACTCAAGGAGTAAAGGTAAGGGTCGGCAGAATCGAGGGAAGTCTCAGGATTCTTCATTTAGTAGAGGAGGTGGTTTCTCCTCTCGCGGGCCTCGTCAGGGCTCGAAATGAAGGTCCTCACCTCGACTCGTCCCAGGTTGGAGGAAGGATAGCAGAGTTCGCAGACCATTGGGCCACCATCACATCCGATCCGTGGGTGTTAGATGTTGTTCGGTCCGGGCTGCGAATATCCTTCCGACGGCACCCCACTCTGTCAAGGGTGCCTCTTCCAGCCACAGTTCCTTCAGACGTTTTACGTCGGGAACTTTTGTCCACGGAGATTGGCAATCTCCTGGCAAAGGGGGCGATCAAGGTCGTCAAGAACATTCAGTCAGTGGGTTTCTATTCCCGCTTGTTCTTGGTGCCGAAGAAAGATGGCCGACTCCAACCGGTTATCGATCTGAGTATCCTGAACCAGTCTATCATTGCTCCCAAGTTCAGCATGGAGACTTTCAAGTCGGTCCGCCAATCAATTCACCAGGGAGATTTCGCAGCCAGCATCGACCTGCGAGACGCTTACTTCCATGTTCCGATGCATTGGGCATCACGGAAGTATCTCAGGTTCGCTTTTCTGGGGCGAGTTTACCAGTTCAAGAACCATGCCTTTTGGCCTCAACCTGGCTCCTTGGGCGTTCACCAGACTGATGTCGCATGTGATAGCGTTCCATCGCACACGGTCCAGGGTGACTACTTCGGCATATCTGGACGATATCCTCCAGAGGCATTCCAATGCTGCCTTACTGGAATCGGATGTCGCCACTCTGTTGAGCTTGCTCACGTCGCTAGGATTCAGAGTCAATGAGGAGAAGTCGGACCTGGTCCTTTCTCAGTCATTTTGTCATCTGGGGATGTCTTTCCAAACCAAATTCAATTTGGTAGCGGTTCCCCAGGCCAAGGCTGTGATTCTCTCAGCTTTTGCTCTGACTCTGTCCCAGTCCACGTCCGCGACCGCTCAGAGTTTTCTCCGGCTGATTGGTCTCTGCGGTTCGGTGACGGATCTCATTCCTCTAGGACGGCTGCGTGTCAGACCTCTCCAACACTTTCTGCTCAGTCGTTGGAGGCTGAATGTAGATTCTCTGGATCAGGTGCTTCCGTTTCTGGAATCTCTGTATCCTCACCTTCTTCCCTGGACAGATGTTCAGTGGATTACACAGGGTGTTCCATTGGACTTACCCACGTCCGATCGCATTCTGACGGCAGATGCCAGCGATCTCGGATGGGGTGCTACGTTGGATCCTCTCGGTCTTTCCTTACACGGGATGTGGGACCAGGATCAAGCAGCTCTACACATCAACCAGAAGGAGCTTCTTGCTCTTCTTCTGAGTTTCAGGCAGTGGATCCCTCACCTGTCGAATCGCCAGGTCCTTCTGCTATCTGACAATTCGACAGTGGTTGCTTACATTCAGAACCGGGACGGCACGCACTCGGTTCCGATGTACGAATTAGCTCGGGATCTTCTACTGCTCGCTCAGGATGTTCACGCCGGAGTGGTTGTTCGTCACATTCCCGGTTGTCTGAACGTGCTAGCCAACTGCCTGTCCCGACAAGGCAGGGTTATTTCCACCGAGTGGATGCTTCACAGGGCAGTGTTCCAGTCGCTTTGCGATCTCTGGGGACGTCCCCACATCGACCTCTTTGCGACTCATTGGAACCATCAGGTGGACACTTTCGTGTCCCCGTGTCCAGATCCTCTGGCCTTTGCCATGGACGCACTGTCACTCGATTGGAACGGTCTAGTCGGCTACGCCTTCCCGCCGGTTCCGATTCTTCCTCAGGTTCTCGCCAAAATTCGAACCTGCAGTTGTCGAATCATTCTGATCGCTCCCCTGTCGCCTCAGCAGGTGTGGATCAATCAGCTCCGCTCGCTGATGGCGGCTCGTCTCCCGCTACGTCTTTGTGAAGGTCGCCCGAGGAGGTTTCACGTCGACCCAACTTCTTTGTGCCTTCACGCATATCTTTTGTCAGGTCCTGTCTCCTCCGTAGAGGTTTTTCGAGATGAGCAGTGGAGTGCATTTCTTCTTTAAGGAGGCACTCCACTGGTTTAGCTTATGCAGCTAAATGGAAGGTCTTCCGTCGATGGTGTGCTGATCACTCTGTTGATTATGCCAATCCTTCGATTTCACAGATTGCGGAGTTTCTGGTATATCTGTTTGATTCTCGGGGTCTCCAGCCTGTTACCATCAAGGGTTACAGGTCCATGCTTTCAGAGACTTTTTCTTATGTGGGGAAGCATCGTATCGGCACTAATCCTTACCTCTCCAAGCTTGTTCGGCACTTTTCTTTGAAAAGGCCTCGGACTTTGCAGCTTACTCCACGATGGAATCTTTCGTGGGTGCTGCTTTGCTTGGGGAGGGGGGGGGGGGGGGCGCCATTCGAACCTTTATCCCAGGTGGATATGCATTTTCTCACATATAAGACGGCTTTTCTGATGGCATTTGCTTCGGCCAGACGGGTTAGTGAGCTTCACGCCCTCTCGGTTGACCCGGCCTTTTTTAGGAGCTCTCCCAACAGTGTTACTTTTACCACTGATTGCTCCTTTTTGGCCAAGAATCAGTTACCAGATACTACTCCTCCTCCTATCTGTATCAGGGCTCTTCCTTCTGTTGAGGGTAATTGCCCTTTGCTCTGTCCGGTCCGTGCTATTCGCATTTATCTCGATCGGACACGCTTCATACGGAAAGGCAGGAAACGTTTTTTTCTGTCTCTTATTCCGGTCGACAGAAGATCTCTCCTCAATCCATTTCTCGATGGATTTGTCTTGCTATTCGTATGGCTTATGGTCGTTTAGCAGCTGGCGATTGTATTACTAATCGTATTTCTGCCCACGAGGTGCGGGCACTGTCCACCTCTTGGGCTTATTCTAACTCTGTCAAGTTGTCGGATGTTATGCAGGCAGCCTACTGGAGAAATGCTTCTACTTTCTCCACCTTTTATTTGTGCCAGTTGCAGGAGCAGTCGGAGGACCTTTTTGCCCTGGGTCCTCTTTCTTCTGCTCAGGCTGTTGTCTGCCATAGCCATTAGGCCTTTTGAAGGTCAGTTTCAGCCTTGTGCTGTTACTGCCCTTTTTCTGTCTGTGTGTCACACAGGCCCATATGTCTCCTTTCATTGTCCTTTACCAATGATTGCGACATTATGGTTGATAAGCCTCGGGATCTCTTCCTTCTGCTTCACGGTTCCAGTGCACTGGGGTTATGTGTGGGTTGGCTATGCGATTCCCTCCGGCCTTTTGTCTATTCAGCCTGAAGTAAACAATTGTGAGTAGGTTGATAAGAAATCTAAATTTTATAGTAAATTTCCTTTCTTATTATACCTACCACAATTGTTTACATGGTGGCACTCCCGTCTTCTTTACGGGTAAAGAATCTTTCCTCCCCGTTGATCACATAACTCTAACGTTTACGGATTCAAAAAGAATGAGTCTTTAGAGACGGTATATGCGCACTGGCAATGGAAGTCGCGGAGTTGTACTTGGGAGAGAGCGTCCCATACTGGGTCTGCGCCGTTTGCACTCGACCCAGTTTTGGCTTATTTTTTATTGGTGCTTTTGCACCACTTTTCTTTCCCAGATTGCTTGGGAAAGACAAAAATAGAGAATATTTTATCCGAGTTAGGGACTTCCACTGTAGTGCAAGCCTGAAGTAAACAATTGTGGTAGGTATAATAAGAAAGGAAATTTACTATAAAATTTAGATTTTCATGGGAATGAATGATAGGATATGTGTATCCTTCAATTCATTTGTTTCTATTGATTTCATTGAGGTTATGGGGTCTGCTATTGAGCATTCGCCAGAAGCTTCCCCATTAGAGGGTTTTCTTCTTTAAGGGAAGTTTTATTCTTCATGTCATTCTCCGCTCTCAGTGGCATTACGGAGTATTCAGACGTGAAGTAGCTTTATGGTCTCTATATTATTGCTGTCTGTGTCAGCAATGATTAAGTAATGTGGGTGAGGAGGTTTCGACATATATTTGAATTACCCCCTCCACCCCACCCCCCCCCCCCCCCCCCCCCCCCCACACACACACACACACACACACTCACGCTGTCGTGTGTATATTTTTTAATACATACATGCTTTGCGTCTGGGCCGTGTTGGATGGCACCATCATACGCATATATGCAGTTCTGTTGCATTTGTTTCTGGTATTTATTTTCTGATTTTGGAGTCTGTTTGTCATACCTACCTCCATTTCTAGATCCTGGTCTCTATTTTGTTGGTTCTCAAATCGCATATTCTCACATGTTTATAGTTGTAGATACCAAATAGTACACTTTGGAGAGTGTTTTTAACCGGATTTAATATTACAGAGGCCTCCTGTGAATGATCTTGAAGTGTGTTTTCTCTGCAGAGATTGTTCATATTATCCCGCCTTTGTATGTATATGTTATAATTGATTTCTCACTGATTTCGTCGTACCTGTATACGGCATCTGCAGTGCATATTCTATAGCGGATAATGTTATTTACTAAAATCATCGCTATAGCCTTGGCTTGTGAAGTGGCATTAAGCACCATTTATTATTCATGAATTAATTTTTGAGTGCCTGATATTTATTTATATCGTTTCCGGGTTCTACTTATTGTTTCCAGAGCTCTCCCCTCTTTCTTTTGAAGATGATGTTAAAAAAAAAGGGGGTGGGGGTGGGGGGGGGGGGGGGGGTCATCCTAATTAACATGATTCCATGCTTGGATTTAGGATTTACATAATTGGGATCCATATTAGGGTATGTCTCTTCTATTATGGAATAAAGAGACATACATGTAAATTCTAATTATTCTAATTTTCTTCATTATGGATTGAAGGATTTGGTCTATGTTGATCTACTATTTCGGAAGTTCTAGGCCCTCCACGTTTTTACGATTCAGCTAGTCTGGGTCATTGGTAGACCGTATAAAATTATGAAAAAATTTATAGTAATTTATATATTTTTTTTATACTTACCAATGGCCTAGACGGGAATGGCCCTCCCATGAGTGGGCAGTACTGGGCAGAGACCAGCCATGAGGGCGACTAGGGCGATTATGTCGCCCTTCTAAGCCCAAAGTCGCCTAGAAAAATAGTCAGGCGATTACAAGTCGCCTTCTAAAAATTGGCCAATAATGAGGAAAGGCTGAACTGAGTGATGCGAGGTTTACATGAAAACGATTATTTTCAAAAATCGAATGTGCTTGAGTGTGATAAATGGGCATTTTAATTCGTCAAATAAACATCCATTTATTTGAAATCACATGACAATCAATTGTCCATTGTTGCTTTTGGCGGATTTTTTTTATTTCTATTCTGTTGCGTTTCAGTCGGACCTTCAAGTGTCGAAATGAAAATAGGTGACTTATGCGACTCAACAAAATAACCCAGTTTGAAAGTAGGTTACGTCGGTTAGGATGCCGAAAATGTATACACAACGGACGTATTTTATAACACAGTATTTTCATTTCGTTTTGCTGATGACTGTTAACTGTCTATTCCCAGAAAAACACGAATGGAATTGAAACACATGAAGAAAAGCTTTAGTGATGACAAGAAAAGCTTTGTACAGGACACAAGTGTGCATGTGGACGATTTTGAAAAAGGGTTCTCCTAAACACCGGAGTGACACGAAATGACGCGGAATGACACCAGAATGCCATAAAAATGATGCGAAATGACATTTCTTTTACAAAATACTCGACCCCAGAATGTATTTTGTTTATTAACTAACAAAGTACCTCCCAAGCAACCTTCTTACATCTGGTCCTGTTCACACTTTCAGACTTAGGAAATTATTAGCTTAGTAGACTTTGGTGAAAGGCAACCATAGGAGGGTGCTGGGGGATTGGCACGAAGAAGAGGGGAGGGGTCATGAAGGAGAGTGTAGCAGTGGGGGATTTTCAGTAAATAATTACTTTGTGATTTTTAGTCGAGTTGTGACGAAGTCAAACTCGACTTATAGTTTGGTGAATGGCGGGCAGGCGGCCGGGCGGGCATAAACAATTGGTTTCCGGATGATAACTTGATAGTGGTTCAACTCACATTCATTAAACTTCATACGTAGGTTGGTCTTGGGGGGAGGAAGAACCCTATTGATTTTAGACATGCTACGTCGAAGGTCAAGGTCACAGTGACCTTGAACATAGTAAATCTTAAACAATTGGTTTCCGGATGATAACTTGATAATGGTTCAACTCACATTCATGAAACTTCATAGGTAGATTGGCCTTGGTGAGGGGAAGAACCCTATTGATTTTGGACTCGCTACGTCAAAGGTCAAGGTCAACATGACCTTGAACATAGTAAATCGCAACAATTCCTTTCCGGATGATAACTTGATAGTAGTTCAACCTACATTCATGAAACTTCATAGGTGGGTTGGCCTTGGTGCGAGGAAGAACTCTATTGATCTTGGACTCACCAGATCAAAGGTCAAGGTCACAGTGACCTTTAACATAGTATATCGCAACAATTGGTTTCCGGATGATAACTTGATAGTGGTTCAACCTAGAGTCATGAAACTTCATAGGTGTGTTAGCCTTGATGCGAGGAAGAACCCTATTGATCTTGGACTCACCAGGTCAAAGGTCAAGGTCACAGTGACCTTGAACATAGTATATCGCAACAATTGGTTTCCGGATGATAACTTGATAGTGGTTCAACCTAGAGTCATGAAACTTTACAGGCGTGTTGGCCTTGGTGCGAGGAAGAACACTATTGATGTTGGACTCACCAGGTCAAAGGTCAAGGTCACAGTGACCTTGAACATAGTATATCGCAACAATTGGTTTCCGGATGAGAACTTGATAGTGGTTCAACCTAGAGTCATGAAACTTCATAGGTGTGTTGGCCTTGGTGCGAGGAACTGTTGTCACAACTCGACATTGGATCGGTGATCCTGAGCGGCATTTTTTAACCTGGCATAGATGCCTCATAGACAACTGGACCTGGATTATTTGGACGTTAATGGAGGACCACAAATTGAAAATATGAAGGGGCGGCGGGGGTGGTACATGAATATTCTTAATTTTCCCACTTGCCTATGAAGTCTCTCTACATGACTCTGCAGTCTCCCTATTTTTTCTGGAGGGAGACTTGAAGTCTCCCTAAAATTCCCCCCTAGGCTTGTCCCTGGTACTGGGCACTCATACCTCCCGCTGAATTATTATATTATAATCTTGTTACAAAGAATGATGTTGGTGCCAGATTCGGTGACTTCCAGGCGTCTGCGCATGCGCATAGGGCAAATGTATGGAGGGCCAGATAGGACTTCTAATTTTCAGTTTTGCATGCAAATTTTGGGGATTGGGGGGCAAAATTTGTGTTTGGCCCTAGATATGTTTGGGTTAGCACCAGCTAGTCTGGCCATTGGTAAGTATAAAAAATATATAAATTACTATAAATTTTTTCATATTTTTATACTGTACCAATGATCCAGACTTAGCGGGTGCTAACTCTTAAAATTCAGGGCCAAGCACAAATTTTGCCCCCCAATCCCCCAAATTTGCATCAGAATCCAAAAACTCTATGCCCTATATGGTCCTCCATACTTTTGTCCACTGCACATGCACAGTGCCAAGGAAGTACCGAAATTGGTGCAAAATCTTCATTCTTTGTTTGGCCCGTCAATCAGTAACATCTCACTGATATCTGTGCTTATAATCTCAGTTAAAATGATGCCAGACACAAAATCATGAAAGAAATGGTGGATCTAAGGATGAAATAAGAGGATGAGAGGAAGAAACAGTGGAAGGATGTGTTCAGGGCTGTAACTTATAATTTTTATGCAAAATTATTTCATGTTCCCTAATTTCGTGGCATGGGCCTGATGTTTTCATTCTTGCTATGAAATATCCACTGTTTGTTCAGTGTTTCCTCTCTCCCTTTCCTTGATACCCCCCTAGCTAATCTCCCATGCTTTTGGAATAATTTTTGTAAATTTTTTACTGAAATTTCTTGGGAGCTTTAGCATAGTAACAGAATTTTATTCTGTTTTTCCCATGGTTACGTCCCCACCCTAAGAGTGTTTAGGCATTTTGGTCATGAATCTACTATCCGATGCACTACAGTTTCTTCTGTGGAAGTTTCTGTTTTACATCGGATAGTGTTCAAAATTGGTTACTGATTTCGGGCCATATTTTCAGTTTGTTTACGTTGACAACGGTTACTTCTGACAGCGATTCCTTGTCTTCTATTAGGTTCTGCTGATAGCCAGATACATTATTGTCCGTAAGTGTAGCATTAATTTTTAGATATGTTTTAAAGTTTTTGTCCACACTTAGGCTTTTTTGGGGATCCATTTGGGCTCATCATTCCCTTTTGGAATTTGGGCTCATCTTGAAATTTTTTCTAAAAAATTTTTCTTTTGAATTCTTTTTCAAAATTTTTGTAATGGATTATATTATTATTATGTATCTTTGTTTTTCAAGGGTTAGTGCGAGTACGACGACTGTTTAATATTTTTTCAAATATGAAAGAATATTGTTCAAATTGTAAATCGAGGAAGTCTTCCTCTGATTCTCATGTTCTTTGTATTTGCAGTAGTCAGTGTACTCGCACTAATTCTTGCTCAGTGTGTGTCAATTGGGATGCCAAACGTTGGAGACGTGTGTCACGGTATATTGTTATTGGTGAGAGGTCCATGCCGGTCCTCTCGCTGCAGGGTCACTCTAGTTTTTCAGTCTCTTTTTCAGAGGAACAAGAACAGGGTGATGTTTCTGTGATGTCTTCAGGAAGTGTGCTTCTGTCATCGCAATTAAATTAAGAGCTAGCGGCAAAAGTGCTCAATGAAATTCTACAAATGCCTAGATCCCTAGTAGGATCGACGTCCTTGTCGCCTGCTAGCTCGCTCGGTGAAGCAATCACTCAAGAAATGGGTGTTGTCATGCCAGGTTAGTCTGTTGCGGTCCAGTAGAGGAGATCGGGTGTTGCGAGCACTATAAACTCGGATCGTGCACACCCGGCGACGACGGATCGGAGGATGGTACGGAGGAAGCCAGACAGCCCAGTAGCTAGCTCGTCCAGGTCTACCCGGACCACGAGCGAGAGAGGTCCCTCTCTCTTACAGCAACATCTGGGCCCAGATGTTGTTGTATGTAACATTTGTCAGTCGGAGCATACGTCCACTCCTCCCGCTCGGGACACTCCGTCGCATAGATAGTCTGGTGCGGCTAGTCTACTGGCTTCCTCATCCACAGATCAGCACACACGACAGCACCTTGGCTCTGTGACCGCAGATATCCAGCCTGTTTCGCTGACCAAGGATTCCACGTTGACCAGGTCACGCCATCCGGTAGTTAAGGACACGCCATCCGGTAGTCAAGGACACGAGGCCTTACCAGTCGGGACGTTTGCATAAGAGAAGTATGCAGGAATTACCATCCCAGGAGCTTCCAGCGGCTAAACTACATAAGACCGTGGCTCCACAAGCCTCCATGATGGACTTGCTATCACAGATAGCACAACTCATCGCAGCATCCCAGCAACCTTCAGAAACTCTTTCAGATCAGGAATTGTCTGAGGAAGCTGGGTCGGTATGCTCCCTTGCAGAGTCAGAAAGGGGTGACCGAGATTCACATATGGTCCAGTCTGTTGGTGAAAGGGAATTGGCGGAGCTGGAATTTTACCTTTCTGAGCAACATAAGGTGGCCATAGATTTCATCTGGCAGCACCTTCCAGAAGTTGTTCCTCCAGACCAGAGTGCTGCGATACCAGACAAGAGACTGATAGCGTCACTGGACACAGACTTTTTCTGCCGGAATAAGGATGTCGCACCTGAGTTTCTGGCCCAGCCCAGAAATGTCTCACGGACATTTGAACTTCTGAATGATGCTATATTCAGGCTAGCCTCTAAGACTGGCAAAAACAGTTTCTTATCGTCTCATGCTCTACATCTGCTGTTCATCAACAGTAGAAATAGTTTGAAACGGCAGGACAGGGCATGCTGAGAGTTCCTCTGCGTTTAGACGACCAGGCAGAAGACTTGGAGTTGTCATTGCCGGCGTCTATGTCGATTCTCTCCAGTACATTGGAGACGACAATCTCGTCAAACAGAGCCAGTTTAGACACCTTATCTTACGCAGATCACTTCACCAGAGCGTTATCACAACGTCTCGATGAAAAAGAATTCCAAGAGGTTTAAACTTCATTGAGAGTTCTTTCGAGGGCCATAGCATTTTCCACATATAACTCTGCTCTTTCAGTGGCAAATTTGAAGTTAGTCAGACGTGAAGCTGCCCTGGCTTCATCCACAAGAGTGGATACAAAGGTGAAAAACTCTTTTCGAGTCGCTTTGGTTTCAGGAGAGCTTCTCTTCCATGGTAAGCTTTCGCTAATCTATGACAGATTACTAATAAAGCTTCGGATACTCTGCTCTTTAAGTCCGTTTAAAAAAAAACGGACTCAGCAGAGAGTAGTAAGTCAGGGACTTCTGGGATGAGTACATCCAAGGGAAGTTCCTATAGAGGATCTAAGAAAGCCTCTACATCTCACTCCAGAGACCGTCAGAGTAGCGACTCAGGTAGGGGTCATAATGCTGGCCGAGACAACCGGTCAGATGCCCCTAAGTTGACTGGTCGAGTTGCGGGTCAGGGAGAACATAGTTTCTCCTCCCGCAAGCCTCGCAGGTCCAGGAGGTGATGGTCAAAACCTCTATTGTGCTCCAGTGGCCCGGCGGCTGAGATTCTTAACCAATTGGTTGTCAATTACGGACGACCCGTGAGTTCAGGGGGTTATTTCGGAAGGTCTAAAACTGTCCTTCAAGGAAAAACCTCCATTAACACGAAGTCCACATTGGACTCAGCTTCCATCAAACCTTCAGAAGAGAGATTTTCTTCTTCTTAGTCCGACCTCTTCTGGAGAAGAATGCAATAGAGGTCGTAGAAAAACCAGGAATCTCCCGGTTTCTACAGTCACCTGTTCCTGGTTCCAAAACCAGACGGCTCGCTCCATCCAGTTATAGATTTAAGCTGGATAAACAAGCTGATTGTGGCTCCAAAATTTTATATGGAGACCATTCGATCGGTGGCGTGAGCATTCGAGTGAATGATTATGCTGCGAGCATAGATCTCAAGGATGCGTACTTTCACGTTATGGTACATCCAGCGTTCAGAAAGTACCTTCGCTTCGCTGTCCTAGGGGTCGTTTATCAGTTCCGAACAACGTGCTTCAGTCTGAATCTAGCGCCCTGGGCCTTCACTCGATTAATGAACTCAGTAATGACTCATTTCCGAGCTCATTCATCTGCGGTAACATCGGCCTACTTGGACGACATTCTTCAGAGGTATGGCAACAGATTAATGCTTCAGAACGATGTTCAGAGTCTACTTCAACTGCTCTGACGTCTCGGTTTCATAGATCTAGTTCCGTCCAAGTTATTCATTCACCCACCTGGGAATGAGCTTCGAGACGCACAACAATCTGATTCATCTGCTGTTACCCACAATTTTTACGATTATGATGGATACGAGTCAAACAGGTTGGGATGCTACTTTGAACCCAACAGATTCGAGGTGCCAGGGTCTTTGGGATCCGCAGTTCCTAAACAAGCACATAAACATCAAAGAGATGATGTCAATTTGGCTTGCTCTAAGTCATTGGATGAACATTATGCAGAATTCACATGTTCAAATTCTGTCCTACAATTCGACAGTAGTAGCATATATTCGGAACCAGGGAGGCACTCATTCCATTCCGTTGTTCAACTTAACGGAGAGAATCCTTCTGTTTGTCCTAGATCATCAGGTTGTTCTGTCAGTCCGTCATATTGCAGGTCATCTGAATGTTCTAGCGGACTCCCTTTCTTGGAAAGGTCGTATGTTGCCGACAGAATGGACTCTCAACACACGAGTATTCAATCAGGTAGCAAACCAATGGTATCGTCCTATGATAGACTTGTTTGCGACGCATCTCAACAATCAGTTGCAGATGTATGCGTCGCCATGCCCAGATCCTCGATCTCTTGGGACGGAATGATAGGATACGCGTATCCTCCAGCTCCGTTGATTCAACAGATATTGCTAAAAATCAAGCAATCTCACTGCAAGATTCTGTTGGTAGCATCTCTGTCACCCCAGAGACCATGAATAAATCTACTCAGGTGTCTGTTGTGGGACATTCCTCGGAAGCTTCCTCCATGGGAGGACCTTCTTTTGCCGGGGAAATCGCACACACTGCATCACATCCTGCAAGGTCTCAACCTTCACGTATTTCCATTGTGTGGTTCTTCTTGCACGGCAAGCATTTTATAGGACGAGCACTGAATGCAATTTCTAACTGTAGGAGGACCTCTTCTTTGCTAAATTATGCTGCTAAGTGGAGGGTTTTCTATCGTTGGTGTAGGGATCATTCTGTTGATATTTATGATCCTTCCATTCCAGACATTGCTAATTTTTTGGTCTACTTGTTTGACGAGATCAAACTGCAGCCAATAACTATTAAGGGTTATAGGTCTATGCTATCGGATACTTATGCTCACCATGATAGCTTACAAATTGGATGTAATGTCTCTTTATCTAAATTAGTTAAAAACTTTTCGATAAATAGACCTAGAACCCTTAGGTTAATTCCTAAGTGGAATTTAGCTTGGGTTCTTCTAAAGCTAAAAGATGTGCCATTTGAACCCCTTGACACGGTAGACTTCAAATACTTATCTTATAAGACAGCTTTTCTCTTCTGCTAGAAGAGTTAGTGAGCTTCATGCACTATTTGTTGATGATTCTCACTATTGTAGTGTTGGTAATACTATTACTTAGACTACTAATGTTGGATTTTTGGCTAAGAATCAGGCTCCTAATAAGTACCCTCAGCCTATTGTTATTAAAGCTCTTCCGTCCTCAGACATGCATAGGCCTTTGCTATGTCAAGTTAGAGCTGTGCGTATTTACAAACGTAGATCCAAGTTTATCAGAAAGGGGCAAAAACGTTTCTTTCTGTCTCTGATGCCTAATAGAAGGGAGATTACGGTCCATTCTATTTCAAGGTGGATTCAATTGACTATTCATACTGCTTATGAAAAATTATCTACTCAGCAGTCTGTGCTTAAGATTTCGGCGCCTGAAGTGAGGGTGCTGTCTACATCTTGGGCTTATGCTAATAGTATTGCTATTACCGATTTGATGAAGGCTGCATACTGGTCTCAGCCTTCTACGTTCACGAATTTTTACCTTAGAAATATTGCGTCTATTTCTGGTGACCTGCATTGTTTAGGTCCGTTATCTGTTGCTCAGAATGACATCCACTAAACAGTTGCAACTATAGTTAGGCAGGCTTTCTGTTCCAGCAGTGACTCTGTCCTGCTGCCCTCTTTGTTCTGGGGTGATTAACCCAGAGCAAGGGGAAGGGGGGGGGGGGGGGATGGTGTTCCCTTGTATCACCTGCTTTATAGTGAAAAGCAAGGGAATACCTCTTCTGGAGTCAGTAATTCCGAGTCGGTGCTTGGATGGTTTTAAAGTGTAAAGCTAATGTTATCTCATTTCTGTAATATTTTTAAAGTGTAGCTCGATGTAAAGCATTTGCATATGTCACGTGTCATACGTACGTTAATATACAATCCTCGGACACTTTTAAATGAGTATAAAGAGTCTCATTCTCTGGACTATCTTTATTTATTGGCTTTCCTTTTAAAAAATTAGTATAATGGGTTATACTGGATGTTAATAGAGATCATTGATGTTTTTGTGCTCAATTACGGAATGGTATTGTGTCTTTCTTATTTTGTATAAACAAAAAAGATACATGTAAATCCTGTTTCTCCTTTTCTCCTTGAGGGGATAATTTTGTTTACATGTAATTGAGCCTATTGGATTTTCATTTATGTCCTAGGCCCTCCAGCCTTTTTTCTATTCAGCTAAGTCTGGGTCATTGGTACAGTATAAAAATGTTAAAAAATTTATAGTAATCTATATATTTTTTATACTTACCAATGACCCAGACGAGGATGGCCCTCCCATGAGTTGGGAACTCATACCTCCCCGCTGAATACATAACACTTACCAGGCACTGGTTGTAAGAATGAAGATTTGGTGCCAATTTCAGTACTTCCTTGACGCTGCGCATGTGCAGTGGACAAAAGTATGGAGGACCATATAGGACATAGAATTTTTGGATTTTGATGCACATTTTGGGGATTGGGGGGCAAAATTTGTGTTTGGCCTTGAATTTTAAGAGTTAGCACCAGCTAAGTCTGGGTCATTGGTAAGTATAAAAAATATATAAATTACTATAAATTTTTTAACTTTCTGGGCCGAATTTAAAAGGGATGATTTGTCCTGCAATTAAAAACATGCCTTGAGCAACAATCTTAACGAATGTTATACATTGATTTTGATGCGGGGGCTTCCAAAATAAAGTTTTAAATTGTCACATACAACAAATAAATGAGATAATTAAAACTCGTTCTGTCGTGTTTTCTGTTGTTTAAGCAAATGTTTTTCAATTCCAATGAATGAAAGGGACAGGATATCAATATACCACAAACTGAAATCCATGCATTAAGGGAGTCTGAAATAATATATGCCTTTATTCTTTGATTCTTCAAGCGATAGTTGGTAGGGTGGGGATGGGTGGGGGGGGGTGTCATAGTCTGGGGTTAACATCTTTATTCAGTGGTAAATGACACCTCAAAATCCTCACATAGCACATTATGAAAAGTCGGTGGAATTGCTCATTTTGGGACTACCATCAGGCCTTGCTCTCAAAATTTATTTATGGTTTAGCAATTTGTTGTGCATTTTTTAGAGATGAATGGCTGACTCCAAAGAAAAGGAATGATTTGGATTTCTCTGTTGGCTCGAAGTCTTGTCTTTTTAAAAAAATAAACAATACATTCCTACAAAAGCAGTGCAAGCAAGCACATGGTGTAACAAATAATTTTGTTATTTTGACTCTCGATATAATTGAGGCAATGTCAGTTTATTCCATCCATGCGAATTGCGAGAAGCGCATCAAAGTCGTGGTAAAAAAAAAATAACCGGCCTGCCAATTTGTATTTAATTAACATCTTTATGGTATTAACCATGAGTTTTCACGCAATATTAGAGAAATGAATTATAGCCACAGGCTTCAATAGAATGTTCCTTGAAACTGGAATGCACAAAAGCTATTTTATTTCATCATGGCATTTGTGTGTTGGTTTTACAGGGAAAAAAACTTCACGCATCATCATGGTAGTCACACACGGGCAGAATTTGGACACTTCTTGACGACTGTACTGTAAATCAATCAAGAGTTAAAGCATATTTGTATGGCCTCAAATTATATACAATGTGTACATTTTAATGCATATATGTATTTATATCTGAAGTATTCTGTTCTGGCATGCAGTTGATCTAATATTCTTTATTCTTTTTGCAGTCAGGTTCAGACACACATTTATTAGTGATAATCAAGTGATTTTAGGAATATTTGTCAAAAGTATTTAAGTAGTTTTTGAATATTCACTTTCTTTTAGCAGGGGCAGCATCCTTATGTATGAATATTTATCTTACAATAAGTATGCATTGAGTCTGTAATTACCCAAATGCCCATATATCAGGACACCCTGAAGCAAAATCTGTATCCTGCAACTACAGTATACAAACACTTGCTAGGCCTAAAAAAGTTAAAAATCTGTTTCTTGGGTCCTCTGGCATGGTCCTTTTGGCTGCTGAATGCCCTCTTTTTATAACCAATGCAAACATAAAAAAAATTAAAATTAAATGGTTTTTGTCTGATATTTTAACCAAGTCAAAAAAATTGTTTAATTTGTTCCTTAAATGCAACAAGGCTTTGCAATGCTTTAGCATTGCAAAGCCTTCTTGTACTCAAGGGACGAAATACACCACCACCCATGCTGTTCTGTAGATTATGAGGCCTAAAACCAATGAAGAACATGAACTTTTGGCGGCAAAGAAATAATTCCAAAAATAAACAAAAAAAACGTCCGCCCACATACAATTTTACAAAAAATGGTCTGAGAAACAGAAGATCTCCTTTGTGGAGCCGTAGTTACAATTTGTTTATGTTACTTCTTAGGGAACATTACAGGTCCTTGTGTGAGACCATTAGTACACCTACGTTTCTAAATATGAAAAGAAAAAACTCTTCTCAAAAGTATAATTATTAAATCACATTGCCTTTATGTTACTGTATTTGAATCATTGGAAACATTAAATTTCTCTGGGTATTTAGAAAGTTCAAGGCCGCCACATACAGTTTCGGTTGAAATGCCCAGTGTTTTTTTTAATGTGAAATTGAAAGCTCCCGTGGAATCCTGGAAGTGAAGTAGTGCTTGTTTCCTGTGGTAAACAAGCTCTGTTTTACTGGTAAAATAGGACCTGGTAACCAATGTCCAGAGTGAAGGTTCTCTAAAATGGGCAACATTGGTATAAACGATTGGCTGGACTTGACTTTATATCTATGTTGCAGCCACTATTAGCCATTGTGCAGAAATATGTGTCCTTAAACACCAATAAATTAATAATTGAAATCTGAAACTAGAAGAATGCTAGTTAATCAAATTATTGGCACTACAGTTGAGAATTGTAAGATAAATTTAACATCGAGATTATATTTATGTACAAAATGTATCAGAGTTTCATTCTTGTTTCTTGGACAATATCCCAACACTTATATTACAAACAAGAGCTCGACTTTGATACAACATTTTGTGCATAAACATAATGGTCCTAATATATATATATGTTTTGTAAGGCCATACATTAATTTATAGGTGTGGTTTGTCCTTTGGTTTGTCCTGATAGGTTGCACCATGCCAGTAAATCGAACTGCAGCCATACGATCCTGGCAATTAAATTTCAGTTACAAAAATTAGTGAACCACTGACAACAATGAGCACTGAAAACAGTTTTCATAGTTTTAGATTTTGCAAACTATATTTGTCAGTTTGGCCAGTTTTGCACCACACACTTCACACTGACCTCTATGGGAATGTTTTCAATATGAAATGAATAAATCTCTGGAGATTAATGTCAAATATCTAAGAGAAACTATTGGTCCATTCATAAGACAATAAAACAATGATATATGCAGAAAAATGATGGGTTATGGTTTATTCATGAGCTTCATTTCATGTCACTACCTCTGTCCTTTAACCTTTTTCCCATCTTAACCATTTACTCAACGAATCGGCCACATCCTCCGCCTGCATAATATTCAGAAGCTGAAAAAATATTATTTCTCAAAAAATTTCAACAAAACCATATCATGTGAAACCTCTTTTGACCGAGCTTGCCAAGCTCATTCCAATGAGGGGGTCACATGATACGTACAGTTGGGTTGGAATTTTTTAAAAAATTTAAAAAAATTATATTTAAAATAATAAATTTTGATGTAGTCTGCATTGGGTAAAGGGTTAAAGGCCAAAACCGGCTAACACTGTTCACAAAATCACCATTCATTTTTCGTTATTTTTTCATATTTTGTCTAAAAAACAGGCCAACAGTGTATGGAAGTTGACTCTATTATCAACTGGTTTTAACCACTTTTCATAAAGCTTGCATGCAGACTTCCATTTATGTGATGTCGTTTTACACAAAAAGATATACAAATATTCATTCGTGCTCCAGTTATACTTGTTGCAATCACAAAGTAATTAATTTTGTTTGAATCCATACGATGTTGCGTCTTCATTCATAATGGAACCACAGCAATTGTTCATTCAAGGTTCTTTGATAGTGAAAGATTGAACACCATTTTGACTGTTAACTGATTGAGGGCTAGATTATTTTTGGTGGTCTGAATTTGTTCATCAAAATTTGATTTATTACAAATTATTGGAGAGTGCCAACAGGCACTCTCCAATAATTTGAAATAGACACTCTCCAATAATTTGAAATAGAACAAATTTGTATAAACAAAATATTATTTGCATTTAACTGAATATGGAACACAGTCAAGGAAAATGTTGGCTTTTGCACTGGTACCCCCATTTTTTTTTAAAGCCCTGATAGTGGCTTCTCGCATTGAACCAGTTAACCCTTTACCTAACATGAAAAGCAGACGACACTTGCAAAAAAAATTCTTGAATAACTAATTTTTTTCATTTTTTGTCTCAAAGACATAGGTTATGACCCCTCGTTGGAACGAGCTCGACGAGCTCGTTCCAACGAGGGGTCATAACCTATGTTTTTGAGACAAAAAATGAAAATATTTTGAAAATTAATTGGCGATTTTTTAGAATAGCGCTGGCCGGTTTTGGCCGTTACGTTGGGTAAAGGGTTAAGAGTGTGAAATTTCTTTAAGGATTCATACAATATTTGTAATTAATTATATTTATGCCTGATCAAACTAAAATTCACACGATCCTTAGGCTTGTTGAACAATGATCTGTTTCTTTATTTTTTTTAGTTACGGGTGATAACTGAAAGGATGATAAAATCATGTGATTTCAATATCAATGGCTTTTTATCAGAAATTGACAGAAATTTGGAAGAAAGCAGGAATATTTTCAAAACTTTTGATAATGTTTTCCATCAGATCAGTGAAGAAGAGTGGGAGGAAGTACAGCTGAAGGTATTAAACCTAATTGCAAACTATAAACCACGTTTCTTTACAGCTAACCATACAAACATAATTTTCCCATCCTCATTTCTGTGAATCTCTGTCAGAAAATGTAGCAAATTGAGAAGTGCACAAAATCACAGGCCTTGGGAGACTGAGACCCCGAAGTGAGAGAAAAACAGCCAAACAAGTTTTCCAGGAGCCATGAATTCTTGGTGCATAGTCTGACACTCTAATACTGAAATTCAAGTTCAGATTATCTCCAATGTTGCCTTTTTTTGCTAGATTGCATATCTCATGTGAGTTGTTCATTTTCCAAGTACAGTACATGGAGAGTGGACTGTAACTAAATCACCCGTGGAGTGGAATTATCACCCAAACTATACCTTTCAAATTTTATATGTATCGACAAAAAACACAAGCAGTGTTTCAGGCAATGGACCTCTGGGTTTAACCCGGAGGTCCATTGGCTGAAACTTTGCTGGTGCTGGGTATACTGTGCAATTATTGCAATTATTGCTCAGGTGGAATCTCCACTCTGTGGGTGATTTATTGATAATACACTCTCCACATACTGTATTGAGTTTGTAATTACCTGAATACACCATATATCATTGGACCCTGATACAAAATCTGTATCCTGCAAATGCAGTATATAAACACTTGCTTAATTATCCCCCGCCAATGAAGTCAGGAGGGGATATTGAAATGGTGTTCATCTGTCAATCCATTCGTCCATCCATCACAACCTTTATCCGCTTAACTTTTCCTGCAGTTCTCAGTTGATTTTTACCAAACTTGGTCTGAAGAATCAGTATCAAGTATACATGTGCATGTGGTCAGCAATTTTCGATGTGACAAATTTTGCATGGTTACAGCCCTTGGAAATAGCAAAATTTCCATCACAAAGGCTTGTCTGCTCAACTCCTCCTACAATTTTTATTGTATTTTTACAAAACTTGGTCTGAAGTATCAGCATCAAGTGTAGATGTGCATGTGGTCAGGACTTTTCGATTTGATGAATTTTGTATGGTTATGGCCCTTGGTAAATGTCTGTCACAAATACTTGTCTGCTTAACTCCTCCTGCTTTTTTCATTGAATTTTTACGAAACTTGGTGTGCTGTATGAGTATGATGTGTACATGTGCATATGGAAAGCAAGTGTCGATTCAAATAAGTTTTCTAGACTTATAGCTCTTGTCGACTTTGAATTTACCAAAGTTGCAGGTTTTTGGAAGATATCTTCACTTGCGATTAAAGAAATTAAATGATTTATCCCCTGCTGTTGAAGTTGCAAGGGGAATATTGAAATGATGTTCGTCTGTCCATCCATCCATCCATCCGTCCATCCATCACAAACTTTGTCAGCTCAATTCCTACAGTTTTCAGTGGATTTTTACGAAACCTGGTCTTTTGCTGCGAGCCAGGTGATGTTGCAAATGTTCCAGGTCACATTCCATAAAGTCTCTTCTATATTATTACTTTTACTTTCTTCAGCAGCCAGAACTGTAACCGATATACGTTCAATGATATGACAAGTTGGGGTGGGGGAGACAAATATTTGAAGTCAATTTAATATTCAACACTATTACCTTCCTGGAATGGATATTTGAATAATTCTTGTATATTTGTTTCCGAACTGAAGTTGATAATCTTGTTTTCTTTTTAGGCTGTTCAGAGAGGTGAAACAGATTGTGCTATTTGCTTAAACTCATTACAAGCGAGACAGAATTATTCATTTTCAGTGAATTCAGAAAAAGATTTGGGTTCCAAGAAAGTATCGGCTAAAAATACTGATAGTATTGACAGAACCAGCAAGAAAGTGAAAGAGTACAAGCCTAATATACTAAATGAAAAGAGTGAGGAAAATGAGGAGAGGACAAAAAGAAAAGAAACAGTGTTGCTTTCGTGTTCACATATCTTTCATCATACATGTTTACAAACATTTGAAGAACTTGCACTGACAGAAGGAAAACATGTATGTCCTGTATGTAGAGGTGTTTATCAGAAGAAGATTGTAGTTGTATAAATATAGAATATACCCATAGTAGCTTGGGATACCCAATGTTCACCAGTGGTGTTAACCACAGTCTTTGGTGAGCAGTTAACACCACTTCATCACAAGAGGTGAACATTTGGTACACCATCGTACTTTTGAATATATTTTATTTATACCATGATTGTAATCATTTTGTCTTGATTTTACTGAGCAGCAGACGTACACACATGTAAATCTGTTTTTTTCAAAAATGAAATGTGCAAATCTCGGGGCCTTCTTCATTTTAATGACATAATAACATAATATTTTGAGTTATGGATGCTTTATTAACATGAGACAATGCAAGATTGTTAATAATTTTTTGTATCTCATGAGGTAAACTCATTTAAAACATAATAAAAAATTGCTGCTTTCATTTCAGTCATCGCAAGGCACAAGCGATAAATTTAGTGAACTTTGCATTCAGGTTGAGGTCACCAAAGGTCAGCTTGAATGTTGTTCCACTGAAGGTGTAAATTTTAACTACTGAAATCCCATTGTGGGTGTGTTCACCACAGACACACTTGTTCACCACGGTTGGTATGTAAAGCTAAAATTTATGTCATAGGCTTTTTATATATAGTAGAACAAGTAATCGTGGTATAAATAGAGGATCTCTAACAAGTCATGATTAGATATGAAACTTCACAAAGACTGATCTGAGCCAAGGTTTCCTGGACATGAGTGCCGAGAGGGGAAGGTACAGTACAGTTGCCATGGACTGGGCATAATCCATGCATGGGCAGTGATGTCCACTCATGTGTTTATCCAGTAATAAAAATCGTCAGCGAAATTTTAATTAACGAAGCATCGGGTTGTACCTGGTGCTTCATTAATTAAATTTTTGATGATTATTTCTATAACTACTGTTTGGAATCTAATATTATTGCATCCGTGAAAATTTTGCCTATCCATGGAAACTGACCACTCCATGGAGGCTGTACTCTAAGGGGGGGAGGGGGGGAAGCAACTGCCCCTGGGCCCCATGATTTTTGATGTTTTAAAAATGTGTAAGTTGACCCTCCAATATGTCTGAGCGAAAAGTCGTGGGAAGGCTTTTTTTTGGTACGGGCATCTGACGCTGGTGGAGGTGGCAAGAGTGTTTAGTTTCATTACTGACCAGGTTCCATTAACCCTTTACCCAATGCAGACGATATCAAAATATATTATTTTAAATATCATTTTTTTTAATTTTTCAAAAACTTTCAACAAAACCATATCATGTGACCCCTCGTTGGAACGAGCTCGTCGAGCTCGTTCCAACTAGGGGTCACATGATATGGTTTTGTTGAAATGTTTTGAAAAATAATATTTTTTCAACTGCTGAATTGGCATATAACGCGGGCGGATGCGGCCGATTCGTTGGGTAAAGGGTTAAAAAAAAACCACTTGTTCCAGTGTGTTGGTTTTCCATTGGTCCTTCCTGCATTGTGGTGGTCACAATTATCTTTGGAGAAAAAATGCACCATACACACAGAAATGCTGGTAATAAATTACCCAAATTGTATGGAAGTAATTGAGTAGATATTGTCCTGGCACAAATTTAAAAAAAGTTTTTAGAGGAGGGCACCCCAGACCCTTGCCTAATGAGGGGTTATACACAATGTTTTCGATGCAAAAAATGAAATATTTTAGTTATCAAGGAAATGTTTTTGCCAATGTCTGCTATTCATATCAAGAAAAGTTATTGAAATATAAGGGAAGATTACCCCCATGTGAACTCCAGGAAGTGAAGCAGAAGCAGTGCTTGTTTATTGTGGTCAACAAGCTATGTCTCACTGGCAAAGTAGGTCCCAGTCACTAATGCCTGGGGTGTGAGTCCTCTAAATTCGCCAACATGAGGTATAAACGATTGACTGACCTTTACTTTTTCTCCATGTTGTGGTCACGATTAGCCATTGTGCAGAAGTATGTTACCTTATACACCAATAACTAAATAAATAATAAGAGAAGATTAATTCAGGTTGTGGTCATTCTTTTAAAATGAATTCGAAAAAGGAAAATATATTTTATTTAATGCTCAGGCATCAATTCACGCTGAAAAATTAAGTCATATTCCCCTGTCGGTCGGCAAAACGAAATATCAAAATGATATTTAGAAATCGATATTTCATCGTAGGTTCATTTCCACTGTCTTCGATGTTCAGTGGCAGCACGTTTAATGGGCCGATAAACATTTACATGCAATCATCACAGAGTCAGCACATCAGTAATGAATTCCAGAGTCCCAAATACAAACGAATTCGAATAATTGATAGTGACAGTGACTAAATCAATTCATTAAATCAGCGGTTTCAAAGTTTGACTTTCTCATTCACCTTCCAGCGAAAAGCCGAAATCACTTTCAAATTTCTTCAGTTCAACTTCACACGCCTTCAGTGCATTGAGTTCAAAAAAAATAAAATGACGTGTCTTGTTATTGAAAATAAGAAAGTGGTGTTTTTTGTTATTGTTCTATTTCTTCGAAACACATTGCGATTATTTCAATTCGCCAGCCTTGGTAAATCGTAAAGTTAGGGGAGAAATAAGACGGGACTACTTTTTGTGCGGATATTCACACATTCCAATGGTTGGAGTTTGGTTGTTGTAATTTTTGTATGGACGCCGGTTCGGCACATAAATTTTGCGCCTTAATGGCAAATAAAGGTCACAAATTGGAGAGTTTTTAGTCATAGAGCATTAAATAAAAAG
Source organism: Pictodentalium vernedei (assembly GCA_031216915.1). Lineage (NCBI taxonomy): Eukaryota > Metazoa > Mollusca > Scaphopoda > Dentaliida > Dentaliidae > Pictodentalium > Pictodentalium vernedei. The sequence continues at coordinate 145,503,486 of CM062289.1, read as the reverse complement.
AAAATTCACGAAAATTCGTGGCTACAAGAAATATGAGGATCTTCACTCGCGACTGCGTCGCTCGTGAAGATCCTCATATTTCTTTGTAGCCACTCACGAGATATTTTCGGTATTCATCAAATTTTCGTGAATATCCTCTATCTATTTTCAGTTAATAGCTTGTTTAGTATCCAGCAATAACGGAAACAATTGTATGTGCCGAAAGACTGAGGCTGTTCATTGGGTGGTCTCAAAAGAAGTTGAGTTGTAAGATAAGTATAAAAAAATTAAGTGTACTTTAGGCTGTTGATAATAAATTCTTTCTTGTACATCTATCCTTGAGTTCTGATAGATAGATGCACAAATTATTAATTGTCTGCAGACAAGTATCCAACCTCATCATCAAAGTTCTAAAATAATCTGAGTTGAAAGTGAACGAATACATACTCAGAATGACATACGTGTGTGAGTGGGTTAATCGATACGGCACGAGTGCCAGCGTGCCAGCGTAGAAGGATAAAATGAGAGGCCTGCAGCCTCTCATTTTATTCTTCCATGATGGCCCAAGTGCCATATCGATTAACTCATTCACACACATGTGTTGTTCTGTGTTTATTACATGCCTTCACATCTATAAAATCAATTATTAGGACTCGCAGCAATTCATTTGACAACTCATCCCTGGAGTTCCAATGTGTTCTATGTGCCAGTAGGCACGTAAAACACATTGGAACTCGGAACGAACTATCAACAACAAAAAAGGACACATTTTATCGCCAACCACATTTGCTAGGGGAACTCGTGTCTTGACCTTTTACAAGTGCCTAACACAAAAAGTGGATGACATGCAACCAAATTCTTGAGTAGCTAATTTTTTTCTTCAAAAACATAGCTTATGACCCCTTAATGGAATTAGCTTAATGAGCTCACTCTAGTAAGGGGTCATAAGCTATGTTTTTGAGACAAATAATGGAAAAATAAGGAAAATTGAATGGTGATTTTTGTAAATAGTGCTGGATATACATTTCCATTGAAATTGAATGTGAATAGTCACTTCAACTTCACTGTTTAAATTTTTGCAACTAAACCTTCGGTGTCACATGGGGTGGGGGAGGGGTCTGGAAAATGTCCTAATGTTTTAAAAAATCTGCTAATGAACCCATGACCACAGTGATTTGATATATGATAACTGGCCTTTTTCCTTTTGTTAAGTTCAATCAAACAAAGTTTCTTTCAGATTATTTGGTGTTACTTTGCGAGGGGCAACTATCTATGCTCCTTTCTACTTTTTAGTTCACATCTAAAAGTTTTAATGCCGTTAGAAACCTCCTGACGAACCCATGACCACAGTGATTTGATATTTGATAATTGGCTTCTCTCCTATTGTTAAGTTCATTCAAAGAAAGTGTCTTTCAGAATATTGGGTGTTACTTTGGGAGGAGCAACATTCTATGCTCCTCCTTACTTTTCAGCTCACACCAGAGTGGATACATCAAGGTAAAAGCAACACACAACATAAAATCTGCCACCCCCCCCCCCAAAAAAAAAAACAAAAAAAAAACAAAAAACAAATAGATGCCAACATGGCTACTGGGTGCTGGTCGTGCCTCGACCCTGCCTCGATTGACTCTCCACAAGAGATTTATGATCACATCTCCAAACTCCAATCTACATCTACATCTTACTCCTAGCCTTCAAAGAATTGAAGATTATAAGGAGGCGCATGAATGATTTTTTTTTTTTTTTTTTTTTTGTAAACTGATAAAAGATTTGTTTAGATGACTATTTGACTTTGAAAAAGTACTTGTAGTAGGTGGATTTGAACTCATCTAGATCTGTTAAGCTTGCCATTGAGTATGGGATCTTATTCCATGCGTTGATAGTTCGAGGATAGAAGGAATTTGAGATATATTTGGGCACTGCATGGGGTCTAACATACTTGTGATCTCTAGTAGGAGTAAGAGGAGCAGTGTCTTTTATTTTTACAAGGTCATGGTGGATTTTATACAGTAAGACCATGGATGTATATAATCGGCGCTGCTCAAGAGTCGGCCAATTTAGGATGGTAAGCATGTCAGTAACACTACTAGGGTGTTTATATATGTTCATGACATAGCGTGCTGCACGATGTTGGACCATCTGAATGTGGTGTGCGAGATCTTTTTGCCAAGGATGCCACACAGGTGAGCAGTATTCAAGTTGTGGCCGAACATATGTCTGATATGCAAGTGCTTTGATGTTTCTATTACTTGTTCTTATGTTTCTTTTGATGAATCTTAGCGAGGTGTTCGCTTTATTTACTATATTATTTACATGACATTTCCATGAGAGATCTTTTGTTAGCGTTACACCGAGGTATTTGGCTTTATTTGTATTTTTGAGGATTTTATTGTGCAGTCTGTATTCATGTTTGATGGGGTTTTGTTTTCGAGAGATACTTATTATTTCGCATTTGTCAGGATTAAAAGCCATTTGCCATGCATGTTCCCATTTTTCAAGTTTGTTTAGGTCTTGTTGGAGAGTACTGTTGGAGAGTACTGCAATCTACTCCTAATCCACTAACACACTGTAAAAGAAATGGATTCTCTAGAATGCTTCAAGTCTGGTTAAATATGTACTTTTTTGCATTTTGCAATTTCGTACAGCCATAGAGCACCATGTGTGTATTTGAGGCTACAAAATTATTTCAATATTGTTATTATTATTAATCATTATTTATATATTAATGCCCAAACCTATGTTTTGAAACATTTCACTATTTGAGTCATGTGGTCACTCTGAAAAATAGATAGGGCCATATGCTAAAGCATACAGCATATCGATAGTACACTTGCTGTCAACCAATACTAAACCTGCTTGTGTCAGGTTAGAAATAGTAAGATGATTACATTTACTCGCCTTTGCTAGGAGGTTCTCTCCAGGTACACCAGCTTCCTTCACCCGTATATTATCCTAAACGATATGATCCTGTCTGTTAAAAGTGTAGTTAAAACCCAGTAAACAAATGAAAAACCAGTAATCCACACTCCCTGTGGGATCCCCACAAAGAGTGTGGCAGTGCTTGTTTACCGTGGTTACAGTTCTTGTTTACTGTGATAAACAAGCTCTGTTTTACTGGTAAAATAGGATCCGGTAATCAGTGCCTAGGGAGGAAGTCCTCTAAAATGGGACATTAACCACCAATAAATAAATAAATCATCCGCACTCACGCACTGTCGTATAAGATGCCATCAACAGATGGTTCTATCAGCACTTTGAGGAGATCCTGAAAACTCACAAATGTCAGGGTCTCACTGATGTGTACACAGAACACTTGCAAAGGAGGAACCGGCAAATACTATTATAATATTAGAACGTTCCTTTTCATGTTCTATCGGCCGATAGTACCTGAGTTTGTGTGATTTCTGAAATAAAACCTGAAGCAGCGAAGCTGCTGGAGGTTTTATTTAAAAAATCACACAAACTCAGGTACTATCGACCGATAGAACATGAAAAGAAACGTTCTAATTATTTTATTATGCCGAACAAAAAAATGACTTTTATTGTTAAGCGTTAACTGCTACATGCCATCAATCTTGTAACAACAATGTAGTCGAATCCAAAAACATAACGTCATTTCGAACGAATGACGTCTCTTCGAAAATGAATTGTCACACAAGTGCCGTCGCTTTGGGAGTTTCTATATCAACAAATGCCAATGTTTACAACTGCATCATGCTGTTCATGTTATAATTCATTGTTAATGCTTGTGTGAAAAGTGATTTAAATTAATGGAATATAAATTCATGTTTCTCGGATGACAAGAGTAGATAGAATTAAGCGGAGGCTCAGTAAGGTCGAGGAGTACTAAACTTGTGGAAATATAATTGATTGAAGTCATAACTGAGACTCATATTCAGGATTCACTGAAGTGGTGAACAACACGTGAGTGAGTTTTTAAATATTTCTGATTCTTTTGAATGCATTGTTTGCAGTTAAAATTGAAAACACACCCACTGAAGATGATATATTTGTTGGTAAGTTTGTGTCTACCGGTGTTGAAAAAGCTAAACTGACACGGAGCCAGTGTTTGGTGTTGAGAAATTCGACGCTGATAAATGGAAGTGGCGCTTACATTTTCTTCGTTCTCTTGTCTCCAGGGAAAAACGTTCCGATAGTACCCGTGTTTTGCCCCAAAACTCCAGTACTATGACTTTTAGAAGGTGTCATATTAACCAATCACGGCTGATGTTACAAACGTGGGGCATAATAAAGTCGTATATAACACGAGGAATACATTTGTAGTATTCCTGCATTTCTATCAACGTAACAGCCCCCACATGCCCCAAGGAGCGATCACATATTGGCACTCAAGTGCATGATGTGTCAAGTTTTTTCGTAGATGATGCCGATGGTATGGCACTTAAATGTAAAAGCAATGGGAGTGCCACTCCTCTCCCTCAACTTTTGTCCGCACACTTTAAAAATAATCTGCTTCTGCCAAAGTGTAAAAGGTTTCTCTGAGTGAAAAAAACACGTTCCTGCTTACTTCTGTTGCGCTAAAACCCTTCTGTCGTCATCCTAATTTCAGTCGTAATTTTTGTGTGTGGAATTAACCCTTTAGCAAATTAACAACCCAAACCTGCCAATGCTTTTCTCAAAATTACCCTTCAATTTTCATAATAACTTCATTTTTTGTCACAAAACATAGCTTATTATCTCTCATTGGAACGAGCTCCTTGAGGGGTCATAAGCTATGTTTTTGGTGCAAAAATGAAAGAAAATTAAATATTCAAGAATTTTGTTTGCAAGTGTCGTCTGCCTTCAGTTTCATGTTAGGTAAAGGGTTTTGGGATGCCTGGTAATGTGATAATCGGGGACACACTAAAAAGTGTAGCCCGAGCCCGAGCTGAGAATATGGTGTAGCTGAGAAATAAAGTTTCATTTTCTTTCTTATTTACCGTTAGATTTCAGTTATTTTTGGTATATAAATCATTTGTAGACAAATGAATCTAGACAAAGTGAATGGGTGTTTTTAAACGTATATTTAGTGAAATATACGATAAAATTGCTCAGAGAGACACTAAAAAGTGTAGCCGAGAATCTGGTGTAGCCGAGTAATAATGTGTCGTTTTCTCGTTTGTTTATCGATTAATTTCAATATTTTTTGGTATATGTATTAGTGATAGCCAGGCGAATCCAGATAAAAAGAAAGGGATATTTTAAACAGTATATTTTATGAGAAATGCGAAAAAATAACTCCCAGAGACACTAACAAGTGTAGCTGAATTGCCGAGCCGGTTAATTAACTAGAATGTTGACATTGTTTTCACAACAAAAGCGATTAACAGTAATCCTAACGGATGCGGGTCAAAACGAACCCAGACCGAAACGTACCCAGACCGAAACGTACCCAAGGAGTCAAAATGTACCCAGACCAAAACGTACCCAGAATGAAACGTACCCAAACCATGAGTCAAAACGTACCTAATACCATTTTTCTCAAATAAAAAGAGATAAAGAAAGAAGAAGTCATTCATTCAAAACATAATGTTAATGAGAGTGATTAGTAAAAACAATTGCAGAATCAATTATATTTTCTGTTGGTACAGCCGGTTATTATTAATCATTATTAATTATAGTGAACCCATGTTAGTTTGTTCTGTTGTAACAACATTTATCAAGCATTGTTAAACTTTTGATTACTTTTTTGTAGGAACGGAGAAACAAAAATGGTGCCATTAGCATTTGTCATGATGTCACGTAGACGTTCGAAAGATTATGAAGCAGTATTTTCTGCACTAAAAGAAAACCTACCAAATGAACCAGCTGTAACTGAACTTGTTGCCGATTTTGAAAAAGGGTGCTGGAAAGCGGCCAGGACCGTATTTCCTAATATAGAAATGCATGGGTGAGCATTTCATTGGAGTCAGGCTGTGTGGCGCCACTGTGTTAATCTAGGGCTCCGACAGGAATATATTGACAAGTCAGCTGTGTATTTATATCTCAGAAAGGTGATGGCATTGCCATTTTTGCCCAGTGAACATATACAACCAGCTTTTGAACTTCTGAAGTCTGATATCACGGATCATCGTTTAGTGCAATTGTTAGTGTATATAGACAATACATGGTTGTCCAGCAGTGTTTGGCCTGCTCAAACGTGGAGTGTATTTAATCAGTCAGTCAGGTGTAATAATGATGTAGAGGGCTGGCATCGAAGGATAAACTCGAAAGCAGGCAAAGCACAACTGTCTTTCTACGTTCTTCTAAAACTGCTGCGTAGTGATGCAAATTACATAACTGTCCAAATGAGACTTCTTCGTGAATCAAAAGTGATAAAAAATCAGAGAAAGGCTGTGAAAAATGTTCAGGGCAAATTGTTTGCCGACTGGGACAAATACAACTCAGGAGAATATTCCACCAGTAAACTGTTGAGAGTGTGTGGTTGTATATATGGACCAACTGACGTGTGAGATATATTTCATGTAAAATATATTTATAAGTTATGTTTTGCAAGCAAAAAATCTAAATTTTTAGTTATAAGAGAATTTGTTTTACTTGTGTCATCTGCACTACATATATCGCTTCCAAAACATAGCTTATGATCCCTCATTGTAACGATCGCAATGCGCTCGTGACAATGAGGTGTCATAAGCTATGTTTTGGAGCCAAAAATAAATTAAACCTTTACCTAACGACACATGTAGTGCAGACGACACTCGTAAAACAAATTCTCGTATAACTAAAAATTTAGATTTTTTGCTTGCAAAACATAACTTATGACCCTCATTGGAACGAGCGCAAAAAAATCAATATTTTTATACTGTACCAATGACCCAGACATAGCTGGTGCTAACTCTTAAAATATAGGGCCAAACACAAATTTTGCCCCCCAATCCCCAAAATTTGCATCTAAAACTAAAGAAAACATGTCCTGAAAGGCCCTCCACACTTCGCCCCTACTGCGCATGCGCAGTGTGAAGGACGTTCCGAAATTGGCGCCATTATTCATTCTAAGTTTGGCCCTTCATCAGTTAACATCTGACTGATCTTTGTGCTTATAAATCTCAGTTTAAATGATGCCAGACACATAAATATTAGTGAAATGGTGATTCTAAGGAGGATAGAGAAGGACGAGAGGAAAAGAATGTGTGACAGAATATTATCAGGGCTGTAACTTAAAATTTTTTAGTGAAATTATGTTAAGTTACATATTTTCAAGGCAGCAGCCATTTTGTTGTCATTCTGATTATTTAGTTACACTGTTTTTTAAGTGTTTTCCTCTCTCCCTGTCCTTTAAGTTCCCCCTTGCTATTCTCCCATGCTTTTGGCATAGTTTTTGTAATTATTATTACTAAATTTTCTTGGGAGTTTTAGCTGAATAACAGAATGAATTCTGTTCTTTCCCCATGTTTACGTCTTCACCTACGGGTGGTTAGGCGTTGTGTTCTGCATCTACCATCTGATGTTCTGCAGTTTCTTCCCTGGAAGTCTCTGTTTTGCATCAGATAGTGTATTTTTGGTAACTGATTTCGGGCCTGGGTGCCTGGAGTCTTATTTTAGTGTTTTTACACTCATTGTTTACATTTACAACAGCCCTCTGTGTGAGGGGGGGGATTTCTAAAAAATAATATCTTGTTGTTATTTTAATCATAACTAGATACATTATTATTGTTCGTAAGTGTTGAATAAATTGTTTAAAATATTTTTAAAATTTTTGTCCACACTTAGGCTTGGGATCCATTGGGGCTCAACGTTACTTTTCAGAAACTTGGGCTGTTCTGAAAAAATATTTTTAGTCGAGTTGTGACGAAGTCAAACTCGACTTATAGTTTGGTGAATGGCGGGCGGGCGGGCGGGCGGGCGGGCGGGCGGGCGGGCGTAAACAATTGGTTTCCGGATGATAACTTGATAGTGGTTCAACTCACATTCATTAAACTTCATACGTAGGTTGGTCTTGGTGGGAGGAAGAACCCTATTGATTTTGGACATGCTACGTCGAAGGTCAAGGTCACAGTGACCTTGAACATAGTAAATCTTAAACAATTGGTTTCCGGATGATAACTTGATAATGGTTCAACTCACATTCATGAAACTTCATAGGTAGATTGGCCTTGGTGAGGGGAAGAACCCTATTGATTTTGGACTCGCTACGTCAAAGGTCAAGGTCACAGTGACCTTTAACATAGTATATCGCAACAATTGGTTTCCGGATGATAACTTGATAGTGGTTCAACCTAGAGTCATGAAACTTCATAGGTGTGCTGGCCTTGGTGCGAGGAAGAACCCTATTGATCTTGGACTCACCAGGTCAAAGGTCAAGGTCACAGTGACCTTGAACATAGTATATCGCAACAATTGGTTTCCGGATGATATCTTGATAGTGGTTCAACCTAGAGTCATGAAACTTTATAGGTGTGTTGGCCTTGGTGCAAGGAAGAACCCTATTGATCTTGGACTCACCAGGTCAAAGGTCAAGGTCACAGTGACCTTGAACATAGTATATCTCAACAATTGGTTTCCGGATGATAACTTGATAGTGGTTCAACCTAGAGCCATGAAACTTTACAGGCGTGTTGGCCTTGGTGCGAGGAAGAACCCTATTGATGTTGGACTCACCAGGTCAAAGGTCAAGGTCACAGTGACCTTGAACATAGTATATCGCAACAATTGGTTTCCGGATGAGAACTTGATAGTGGTTCAACCTAGAGTCATGAAACTTCATAGGTGTGTTGGCCTTGGTGCGAGGAAGAACCCTATTGACCTTGGACTCGCCAGGTCAAAGGTCAAGGTCACAACTCGACATTGGATCTGTGATCCTGAGCGGCATTTTTTCAAAATATTTTGATTTCAATTATTTTTTCTATATTAATGGATCATATTATTATTATGTATTTTGATTGCCAGGGGTTAGTGCGAGTACCAGGACTTGTTTTCTTTTCACATTGAAAGGATATTGATCAATTGTTTTAAGAGGAAGTCTTCCTCTGACTTTATTATCATTCTATATGTGGTCAGTGTACTCGCATTAACTCCTGTTCTGTATCGTATGATTTCGATGACAATATGGGAAGCGTATGTCACGGTATGTTGTTGGGGATTTGGACACTCCGGTCCTTTCCCCGCAGGGTCACTCTACTTTATCAATTTCTATTTCAGACGATCAAGATTAGGGTGATGTATCTGTGATGTCTTCCAACAGTGTGCCTCCGTCGTCACAATTAATGAAGGGCTAGCGGAAAAGTGCTCATGTAAATACGCCAATTGCCTAAGAGGACCCTATTAGGTTCGACGGCCTTTGACGTCCGCTAGCTCGCCCGGTGTAGCGTCCATTCACCGAATGGTTCGGCAGCCGGGTTCGTCCGTTGCGGTCTAGAAGGAATTTTGGGGTGATGCGAGCACTATAAATTAACCTAATGCACACCCAGTGACGGCGGATCGGAGGGAGAACGCAGGAAGCCTTTTAGTCCGGTTCATAGCTCGTTCCGGTCCATCCGGACGGCAAGCGAGAGAGGCCCCTCTCTCGTTCAACAACATCTGGCCCCAGATGTTGTGGTACAAAATGTGTCGCAAGCGGAGCATACGTCCGTCGCTCGGGACGCTCCGTTGTATAGGCAGTCCGTTGAGACTGCTAAGGCTTCCTCTTCTCGTCAGCGCACACGACCGCACCTTGGCTGCGTGACCGCCGATATATTACCAGCTTCGCCGATCAAGGATTCTTCGGCAACCAGGTCACACCATCCGGTAGCCAGGGACACGAGGCCTGCAGACTCCGGACGTTCGCATAGGAAGTGTGCGGGAGTCAACGTACACGGAGCTTCCGGCGGCAATGCATCGTAAAACCGCTACTGCAGTGCACAGGCCTCGGGAACGGACATGCTTTCCTTAATAGCACAGTTTATCGCAGCATCCCAGCATCAACTGAATCTGTCGCATATATTTTATCCGACGATGCTGGGTCGGGACGCTCCGCGGAAGCGGGTACGGACGTCCGAAAGTTTCATCCGGTCCGACGGGATACCGAAAGGGATTCGGAGGATTTCGAGCTTTCCCTTTCGGAACAACATATGCTGTTGTGTATGTCATCTGACTTGGTCTTCTACAGCTTCTTTCGTCGGACCAGAATGCTGCGATGCCGGATAAGAAACTGATAGCATCGGTGGACTTAGAAATTTTTGGTTCGGTTCAGGGACATCGTCCCTCAGTTCCGACATAGTCCAATAATGTCACACAAACTTCGAATTATTGAACGACGCTATATATATTATTATTTTATGCTTGCTAACCAAGCATTTCTGGTTTCTTGTTCGAAGAGTTATGGAGATGTCTTTCAAAAGTGTGCCTCTGTCGTCATAGTTAATGAAGAGTTAGCGGCAATAAGTGCTCATGGAATATGTCTATCGCCTACGGGGTGACATTCGCTAGCTCACCCGGTGTAGCGTACATTCATCGAATGGTTCGGCTGCCGGGTTCGTCCGTTGCGGTCTAGAAAGGAGATTTGGGTGATGCGAGCACTTTAATTACTTTAGTACTCACCCAGTGACGGCAGATTGAGGACAGATCGGAGGAAGCCTGTTAGTCCGGTTCCTGGCTTGTCCAGGTCCGTCCGGGCTGTGAGCGAGAGAGGTCCCTCTCTCGCCCAACAACATAGGGGACCGCATGTTGTGGTTCAGATATTTTACATTCGGAGCATATGTCCGTTGGTCGGGACGCTCCGTTATATTGACAGTCCGAGAGACTGTCTTTAATGCTTCCTCATCCTCACAGCAGGGCACACGACCGCACATTGGCTACGTGACCTTGAGTATCCGATCAGTTTCGGCATTCAGTAATTCCACGGCGAATAGGTCGCGCCATCCGGTAGCCAAGGGACACGAGGCCTATACACTCCGTTCGCTCGCATATTGGTAGTATGCACGGGGTAACGATCACGGAGCTTCCAGCGGCAATGCATTGTAAGACCGCTTCTCCTCAGGCCTCGGTGACGGACGTGCTATCCGAGTTAGCACAGTTGTTTCGCAGCATCCCAGCAATTGACAGTTTCTCGGTCGAATCAGGAATTATCCGACGGCGCTGGGCCGGTGCGGTCCGCGGTTGCATCAGGTACGGACGACCGAACGCTTTATAGGGTCCGACAGGATGGCGAAAGGGATTCGAAAGATTTCGAGTTTTCCCTTTAGTAGTATCGGAAGATGCCTTTCATATCTTCTGGCATTATCTTCCAGTGATTATTATTTTGGACCTCATTGCTGCGATCTTGGATAAGAGACTTATAGCGTCATTGGACTCGGTTTTTTCGATCGGTTCAGGGACATTGTCCCTGACTTACCGACGCAGTCCAATATTGTCATTACAACATGTGTTTTATTTTTCGACGCTATATATATATATATACAAGCCTGCTACTAAGCATGATAGTTTAGTTTCTTGTCCGCGTTGCTCATTTCTGCCATTTTATCATTTATACAAATAGTTTATTTTGGCAGAGCAGGGCATACCGAGAGTTCATATGCGTCTAGACGGTGTGATTAAAGACTGCATATATTCTTTTTCGCCGTTTATGTCTTTTCCAATTTCAATGTTGGGAACGACATTATGTATAGTAGACTTAACTTAGACGCTTTATTATACGTAATCCGCCTTACTGAGGCGTTATCATTACGTCTTCAAGAAAAGATTTACGGGATATTATTCTCAATGTAATTTCTTTTGAGGGCAGTAGTTTGTTCACGTATAACTCCGCCCTTCAGTGGCTGATTGGAGTTAGTTAGACGTGACGCAGCCCTAGCTACATCCACACGCGTGGATACTAAGGTTAAGAACTCTCTCAGAGTCGCTTCGTTCTCGGAGGAGCTTCTCTTCGACGGCAACTTTTCGGCAATCCATGAATTGCTCGATTTACACGTTCTCTTGTCTATCTAGTGTTACAAGAGATTCAGACTAGGGCAAACATTCGGTGGTTGACTCAGAGAGTGCCGCCGCAGTTGCTGGACCCGAGTGTGGCTGTTATGACGGTTGCCAGTCAAACAGATTGGGATATAATACTGATCCCTACGGATTCGAAGTGCCAGGGTCTTTGGGTTCCGCAGTCTTTTAGCAATCAGTTTTCTTCCGCGGAATAATGTTTTTTAGGCTTGCTTTATGTCATTGCATGAACATTATTCAGAAACGCATGCCCAAATTCCTGTCCTTTAATTCGACAGTAGTGGCGTATCTCCGGAACCAGGGAGGCACTCTTTCGTTTCCGTTATTCAATTTAATGGAAAGAATCCGTCTGTTGGTTATAGTACACCAAGTTCAGTTTTGGTCCGTCATATTCCGGGTCGTCTGATTGTTTTATCGGACTCCCGTTCTCTTACGGGTCGCTTGTTGCTGTCAGAATGGACTCTCAACAAACAAGTATTCAATCAGATTTGCTATCTATGGGAGCGCCCAATGATGATTTATTTATGACACAGCTTGCTAATCTATTGCAGACGTATATGTTGGCTTGTCCAGATCTCTGAGCTAATATTGTTAACGCTCTATTGATCTATAGGACGGAATGATAGGATACGCGTATCCTCCGGCGCTGTTGTTTTAGCAGGTATTGCTAAGATAAACAACCACAATACATTTCTGTTGATAGCATCTCTATCTTCACAGAGATCATGAGTAATTTACTCTCTTGTCTACTGTGGGTCTTAACGTGAAATCTTCCTCTATGTGAGGATCCTTTTCACTGGGTAAATCGTGTCATCTTTATCACAACCAGCAAGGTCGCAACCTTCATGTATTCCGTTGTGTGGTCCGTTTTGCAGTGTAAGCACTGTACTGGACGAGCTTTGGACGCGATTTCTTACTATAGGAGATCCTCTTCTTCGCTATTCTATGCGGCTAAAGTGGAGGCTCTTCCGTCGTGGTGTAGGGATCATTATGTTCATATTGTTGATCCCTCCATACTACTCATTGCTATTTTTTAGTATACTTGTTTCACAAGATCTACTGCAGCCTGTTATTATTTAGGTTATAGGTTTATGTTACCTCATACCTATGCACTCTACGATAGTTTACAATTGAGTCTTTTGTCTCTTTATCTAAGTCAGTTAGTAACTTTTTGATAAATAGACTTAGAATCTTTAGATTGAATTCCTATACGGATTTTAACTTCGGTTCTTATTTAGCTAAGTAATCATTTGAGCCTCTGGAAACAGTAGTTTTCAAATTCTGACCTTTTAGACAGTAATTCTGTTGGTTTCTCTTTTACTGTAGAGTCAGTGAGTTTCATGCACTATCGATGGATGATTTTCACTTTCATAGTTTCGGAATCAATACTTCCGTTACTATTTAGGTTGGATTGTTGCATAAGAGTTAGGCTCCTATTATCCGGAACCTATTATTTTAAGGTCCTTCCGTCTTCGTATGGGCATAGGCCTTTACTCTTTCTGGGTACAGTTTATGTATTTATAAACAGATATCTGTTTATTACAAAGGGCGTAAGCTTCTTCTGTCTTTGATGTCTAGTAGAAGGACGTTACGCTCCATTTTATTGTTAATGGATTCTATTAACTATCGGTACTGCTTATGGTATATCATTGACTTAGCAGTTGTGCTTAAGATTTCGGCTCATGAAGTAAGAGTTCTTCTACTTCTTGGGCTTACATTAATAGTGTCGCTATTATAGATTTTTGAAGGCCGCTCATTGCGCTCAGCCATCCACATTCATGAATTTTATCTCAGAAATATCGAGTCCATTTCTGGAGGCCTCTATTGTTAGGTCTATTATCTACTGCTCAGAATGTCATTCACTTAACAGTTGCTACTATAGCTAGGTAGGCTGTCTGTTTCGGCAGTGTCTCCGTTCGGCTGCCCTCTTCGCTCTGGGCTATTTGACCCAGGGCAAGAAAAGGGGGGGGGGGGGGGGGAGGGTGTTCCCTTGGGTCACCTGTTTTACTATGAAAACAAGGGGATACCTCCTCCGGAGTTAGTAATTCTGAGCTGTTATTGGGATGGTTGTTTAGTGAGAAGTTTAGGTTTTTAAAATTCATTCAAGTCTTAGTTTTTAAAGTATAGCTTTTGAATATTGCATATGTCAACGGACATGATTATGCAATCCTCAGACACTTTTAGGAGTATAAGAGTCTCTATTCTCTAGACTTACTTTATTTATTGGCTTACTTTAAAAATTATTAGTATAAGGATTATATTGGATATTAATAGAGTACATGGATGTATGAAGCTCAATTTTGGAAGGTGTTGTATCTTTCTAATTTATCATAAATAAGAAAGATACATGTAAGGCCTATTACTTCTTTTTCCCTGCAGGGGATGACTCTATTTTATTTTATTGAGCGTATTCCATTTTGCTCTATGTCCTTGGCCCTCCAGCCTTTTTACTATTCAGCTATGTCTGGGTCATTGGTACAGTATAAAAATGTTAAAAAATTTATAGTAATTTATATATTTTTTATACTTACCAATGACCCAGACGGGGATGGCCCTCCCAGGAGTTGGGAACTCTTGCCTCCCCGCTGAGTACATAGCGCTTACCAGGCACTGGTTATTAGAATGATTAATGGCGCCAATTTCGGAACGTCCTTGACACTGCACATGCGCAGTAGGGGCGAAGTGTGGAGGGCCTTTCAGGACATGTTTTCTTTAGTTTTAGATGCAAATTTTGGGGATTGGGGGGCAAAATTTGTGTTTGGCCCTATATTTTAAGAGTTAGCACCAGCTATGTCTGGGTCATTGGTAAGTATAAAAAATATATAAATTACTATAAATTTTTTAACTTTTTAGTTATGCGAGAATTTGTTTTACTTGTGTCGTCTGCACTACATGTATAGTTTGGTAAAGGATTAATTTATTTTTTGCTCCAAAACATAGCTTATGACCCCTCATTGTAAGCTATGTTTTGGAGCCAAAAATAAATTAACCCTTTATCTAACGACACATGTAGTACAGACGACACTCGTAAAACAAATTCTCGTATAACTAAATTTTTAAAGATTTTTCTGCTTCCAAACATAGCTTATGACCCTCATTGGAACGAGCGCAAAAAATTTAATTTTTTAGTTATGTGAGAATTTGTTTCACGAGCGTCGTCTGCACCACATGTACATGTATAGTTTGGTAAAGGATTAATTAATTTTTTGCTTGCAAACATAGCTTATGACCCTCATTGTAACGAGCGCAACGCTCGTTACAATGAGGGGTCATAAGCTATGTTTGCAAGCAAAAAAATCAAAATTTTTAGTTATACCAGAATTTGTTTTACGAGTGTCGTCTGTACTACATGTAATTGCGGTATGGTAAAGGGTTAATAGTTGACACCAGCAGAAATGACAATATCGGATTATGTGATAAACAGAATCTCTAACCCATTCTCGTTTAATATTGAAATTTAGGAAACTCGTCAAGTAAATGTCATTTGCAGCTCGCTGAAGCTCGTTGCAAATGAAATCTACTTGACTTGTTTCCTAAATTTCAATATTAAAGGGGAACTCATTTGAGATCATATATATATCAAAGACCACACCAGTTAAAAAAAGAAAAAGAAAATTAGCCAGAAAGAAGAAATTTTGGGAGTCCAATCGGGGAGGTGTGATAAAAGATCGACTGTTAAGCTGTTTTGACAGCTGTCACCGACAAGCTAGGTCATTAATAAACAGCAGACGGCATTGTTCTTGATTTTGAATACAATTCAATACTGCCATTTTAACACATCGGCTTAATATACAAATAATTGATTTTTTCGTGTCCAATTATGGTGTAGAGTTTAAGTAATAATTACTTAAACTCTAAAAAAAAGTAATAATTAATTGTCAGTTTTGTTCTGAATTTTAAAGGCTTTGATTGGCTTTGATTGTATTGTTACGATGATAGTTTTTTATTGTCTGCTACATTTATGCATCTACTTTCCCCAAATTACCATTCGTACTCTCCTCACACATGTACTTTTTATTTTTACCTGTTGCTATGTTTATTGCTACTATCGTGCTATTTGTAGATGTGCTATGTACGTTTTTATATAGATTGAACAAATAAATGTTGTTGCATAATAAATCTTATTTTTTATCAATGGGTATAAAGACGAGCCCCAAATTGTCTGCCAGAAGTTTCGCAAAGCCCATTTGCAGTGGGTACGTTTTGACTCCTGGTTTGGGTACGTTTCGGTCTGGGTACGTTTCGGTCAGGGTACGTTTTGACTCCTTGGGTACGTTTCGGTCTGGGTACGTTTCGGTCTGGGTACGTTTTGACCCGTACCCATCCTAACAATAGCATCATAACAATAGTCTTAGTGATTATTCTTCATGGCTATTCTATATTTTTATACTGTACCAATGACCCAGACATAGCTGGTGCTAACTCTTAAAATATAGGGCCAAACACAAATTTTGCCCCCCAATCCCCAAAATTTGCATCTAAAACTAAAGAAAACATGTCCTGAAAGGCCCTCCACACTTCGCCCCTACTGCGCATGCGCAGTGTCAAGGACGTTCCGAAATTGGCGCCATTTATCATTCTA
Source organism: Pictodentalium vernedei (assembly GCA_031216915.1). Lineage (NCBI taxonomy): Eukaryota > Metazoa > Mollusca > Scaphopoda > Dentaliida > Dentaliidae > Pictodentalium > Pictodentalium vernedei. Next base: position 145,487,021 of record CM062289.1, on the reverse strand, counting down.
AGTTTGGCCCTTCATCAGTTAACATCTGACTGATCTTTGTGCTTTTAAATTTCAGTTTAAATGATGCCAGACACATAAATATTAGTGAAATGGTGATTCTAAGGAGGATAGAAAAGGAGGAGAGGAAAAGAATGTGTGACAGAATATTATCAGGGCTGTAACTTAAAATTTTTTAATGAAATTATGTTAAGTTACCTATTTTCAAGGCAGCAGCCATTTTGTTCTCATTCTGATTATTTAGTTACACTGTTTTTTCAAGTGTTTTCCTCTCTCCCTGTCCTTTAAGTTCCCCCTAGCTATTCTCCCATGCTTTTGGCATAGTTTCTGTAATTATTATTACTAAAATTTCTTGGGAGTTTTAGCTGAATAACAGAATGAATTCTGTTCTTTCCCCATGTTTACGTCTTCACCTACGGGTGGTTAGGCGTTGTGTTCTGCATCTACCATCTGATGTTCTGCAGTTTCTTCCCTGGAAGTCTCTGTTTTGCATCAGATAGTGTATTTTTGGTAACTGATTTCGGGCCTGGGTGCCTGGAGTCTTATTTTAGTGTTTTTACACTCATTGTTTACATTTACAACAGCCCTCTGTGTGAGGGGGGGATTTCTAAAAAATAATATCTTTATGTTATTTTAATCATAACTAGATACATTATTATTGTTCGTAAGTGTTGAATAAATTGTTTAAAATATTTTTAAAATTTTTGTCCACACTTAGGCTTGGGATCCATTGGGGCTCAACGTTACTTTTCAGAAACTTGGGCTGTTCTGAAAAAATATTTTTTCAAAATATTTTGATTTCAATTATTTTTTCTATATTAATGGATCATATTATTATTATGTATTTTGATTGCCAGGGGTTAGTGCGAGTACCAGGACTTGTTTTCTTTTCACATTGAAAGGATATTGATCAATTGTTTTAAGAGGAAGTCTTCCTCTGACTTTATTATCATTCTATATGTGGTCAGTGTACTCGCATTAACTCCTGTTCTGTATCGTATGATTTTGATGACAATATGGGAAGCGTATGTCACGGTATGTTGTTGGGGATTTGGACACTCCGGTCCTTTCCCCGCAGGGTCACTCTACTTTATCAATTTCTATTTCAGACGATCAAGATTAGGGTGATGTATCTGTGATGTCTTCCAACAGTGTGCCTCCGTCGTCACAATTAATGAAGGGCTAGCGGAAAAGTGCTCATGTAATACGCCAATTGCCTAAGAGGACCCTAGTAGGTTCGACGGCCTTTGACGTCCGCTAGCTCGCCCGGTGTAGCGTCCATTCACCGAATGGTTCGGCAGCCGGGTTCGTCCGTTGCGGTCTAGAAGGAATTTTGGGGTGATGCGAGCACTATAAAATTATCTTAATGCACACCCAGTGACGGCGGATCGGAGGGAGAACGGAGGAAGCCTTTTAGTCCGGTTCATAGCTCGTTCCGGTCCATCCGGACGGCAAGCGAGAGAGGCCCCTCTCTCGTTCAACAACATCTGGCCCCAGATGTTGTGGTACAAAATGTGTCGCTAGCGGAGCATACGTCCATCGCTCGGGACGCTCCGTTGTATAGGCAGTCCGCTGAGACTGCTAAGGCTTCCTCTTCTCGTCAGCGCACACGACCGCACCTTGGCTGCGTGACCGCCGATATATTACCAGCTTCGCCGATCAAGGATTCTTCGGCGACCAGGTCAAACCATCCGGCAGCCAGGGATTCGAGACCGATGGACTCCGGACGTTCGCATAGGAAAAGTATGCGGGAGCCATCTGATGCGGAGCTGCCCTCGGCGAAGCAGCGATAGACTGCGCCTCCGCAGGTCTCGACGCCGGACATTCTTGTGCACATAGCACAGCTTATCGCAGCATCCCAGCAGCCGACAGAAACGGTGTCGGATCGAGAATTATCCGACAGCGCTGGGTCGGTAGCCGGGGACTCGAGGCCTGCAGACTCCGGACGTTCGCATAGGAAGTGTGCGGGAGTCAACGTACACGGAGCTTCCGGCGGCAATGCATCGTAAGTCCGCTAATGCACAGGCCTCGGGAACGGACGTGCTTTCCTTAATAGCACAGTTTATCGCAGCATCCCAGCATCAACTGAATCTGTCGCATATATTTTATCCGACGATGCTGGGTTGGGACGCTCCGCGGAAGCGGGTACGGACGTCCGAAAGTTTCATCCGGTCCGACGGGATACCGAAAGGGATTCGGAGGATTTCAAGCTTTCCCTTTCGGAACAACATATGCTGCGATGCCAGATAAGAAACTGATAGCGTCGGTGGACTTACAAATTTTTGGTTCGGTTCAGGGACATCGTCCCTCAGTTCCGACATAGTCCAATAATGTCACACAAACTTTCGAATTATTGAACGACGCTATATATATTATTATTTTATGCTTGCTATCCAAGCATTTCTGGTTTCTTGTTCGAAGAGTTATGGAGATGTCTTTCAAAGTGTGCCTCTGTCGTCATAGTTAATGAAGAGTTAGCGGCAATAAGTGCTCATGGAATATGTCTATCGCTTACGGAGTGACATTCGCTAGCTCACCCGGTGTAGCGTACATTCATCGAATGGTTCGGCTGCCGGGTTCGTCCGTTGCGGTCTAGGAAGGAGATTTGGGTGATGCGAGCACTTTAATTACTTTAGTACTCACCCAGTGACGGCAGATTGAGGACAGATCGGAGGAAGCCAACAACATAGGGGACCGCATGTTGTGGTTCATATATTTTACATTCGGAGCATATGTCCGTTGCTCGGGGCGTTGCTCCGAGAGACTGTCTTTAATGCTTCCTCATCCTCACAGCAGGGCACACGACCGCACATTGGCTACGTGACCTCGAGTATCCGATCAGTTTCGGCATTCAGTGATTCCACGGCGAATAGGTCGCGCCATCCGGTTGCCAAGGGACACGAGGCCTATACACTCCGGTCGCTCGCATATTGGAAGTATGCACGGGGTAACGATCACGGAGCTTCCAGCGGCAATGCATCGTAAGACCGCTTCTCCTCAGGCCTCAGTGACGGACGTGCTATCCGAGTTAGCACAGTTGTTTCGCAGCATCCCAGCAATTGACAGTTTCTCGGTCGAATCAGGAATTATCCGACGGCGCTGGGTCGGTGCGGTCCGCGGTAGCATCAGCTACGGACGACCGAACGCTTTATAGGGTCCGACAGGATGGCGAAAGGGATTCGAAAGATTTCGAGTTTTCCCTTTAGTAGTATCGAGAGATGCCTTTCATATCTTCTGGCATTTCTTCCAGTGATTATTTTTCGGACTTCATTGCTGCGATCTTGGATAAGAGACTTATAGCGTCATTGGACTCGGATTTTTCGATCGGTACAGGGACATTGTCACTGACTTACCGACGCAGTCCAATATTGTCATTACAACATGTGTTTTATTTTTCGACGCTATATATTTATATATATATACAAGCCTGCTACTAAGCATGATAGTTTAGTTTCTTGTCCGCGTTGCTCATTTCTGCCATTTTATCATTTTTACAAATAGTTTATTTTGGCAGAGCAGGGCATACCGAGAGTTCATATGCGTCTAGACGGTGTGATTAAAGACTGCATATATTCTTTTTCGCCGTTTATGTCTTTTCCAATTTCATTGTTGGGAACGACATTATGTATAGTAGACTTAACTTAGACGCTTTATTATACGTAATCCGCCTTACTGAGGCGTTATCATTACGTCTTCAAGAAAAGATTTACGGGATATTATTCTCAATGTAATTTCTTTTGAGGGCAGTAGTTTGTTCACGTATAACTCCGCCCTTCAGTGGCTGATTGGAGTTGGTTAGACGTGACGCAGCCCTAGCTACATCCACACGCGTGGATAGTAAGGTTAAGAACTCTCTCAGAGTCGCTTCGTTCTCGGAGGAGCTTCTCTTCGACGGCAACTTTCCGGCAATCCATGAATTGCTCGATTTATACATTCTCTTGTCTATCTAGTGTTACAAGAGATTCAGACTGGGGCAAACATTCGGTGGTTGACTCAGAGAGTGCCGCCGCAGTTGCCGGACCCGAGTGTGGCTGTTATGACGGTTGCCAGTCAAACAGATTGGGATATATACTGATCCCTACGGATTCGAAGTGCCAGGGTCTTTGGGTTCCGCAGTCTTTTAGCTATCAGTTTAACTTCCGCGGAATAATGTTTTTTAGGCTTGCTTTATGTCATTGCATGAACATTATTCAGAAACGCATGCCCAAATTCCTGTCCTTTAATTCGACAGTAGTGGCGTATCTCCGGAACCAGGGAGGCACTCTTTCGTTTCCGTTATTCAATTTAATGGAAAGAATCCGTCTGTTGGTTATAGTACACCAAGTTCAGTTTTGGTCCGTCATATTCCGGGTCGTCTGATTGTTTTATCGGACTCCCGTTCTCTTACGGGTCGCTTGTTGCTGTCAGAATGGACTCTCAACAAACAAGTATTCAATCAGATTTGCTATCTATGGGAGCGCCCAATGATGATTATTTATGACACAGCTTGCTAATCAATTGCAGACGCATGTGTTGGCTTGTCCAGATCTCTGAGCTAATAGTGTTAACGCTCTATTGATCTATAGGACGGAATGATAGGATACGCGTATCCTCCGGCGCTGTTGTTTTAGCAGGTATTGCTAAGATAAACAACCACAATACATTTCTGTTGATAGCATCTCTATCTTCACAGAGATCATGAGTAATTTACTCTCTTGTCTACTGTGGATCTTAACGTGAAAGCTTCCTCTATGTGAGGATCTTTTTTCACTGGGTAGATCGTGTCATCTTTATCACAACCAGCAAGGTCGCAACCTTCATGTATTCCGTTGTGTGGTCCGTATTGCATTGTAAGCACTGTACTGGACGAGCTTTGGACGCGATTTCTTACTATAGGAGATCCTCTTCTTCGCTATTCTATGCGACTAAAGTGGAGGCTCTTCCGTCGTGGTGTAGGGATCATTATGTTCATATTGTTGATCCCTCCATACTACTCATTGCTATTTTTTAGTATACTTGTTTCACAAGATCTACTGCAGCCTGTTATTATTTAGGTTATAGGTTTATGTTACCTCATACCTATGCACTCTACGATAGTTTACAATTGAGTCTTTTGTCTCTTTATCTAAGTCAGTTAGTAACTTTTTTGATAAATAGACTTAGAATCTTTAGATTAAATTCCTATACGGATTTTAACTTCGGTTCTTATTTAGCTAAGTAATCATTTGAGCCTCTGGAAACAGTAGTTTTCAAATTCTGACCTTTTAGACAGTAATTCTGTTGGTTTCTCTTTTACTGTAGAGTCAGTGAGTTTCATGCACTATCGATGGATGATTTTCACTTTCATAGTTTCGGAATCAATACTTCCGTTACTATTTAGGTTGGATTGTTGCATAAGAGTTAGGCTCCTATTATCCGGAACCTATTATTTTAAGGTCCTTCCGTCTTCGTATGGGCATAGGCCTTTACTCTTTCCGGGTACAGTTTATGTATTTATAAACAGATATCTGTTTATTACAAGGGCGTAAGCTTCGTCTGTCTTTGATGTCTAGTAGAAGGACGTTACGCTCCATTTTATTGTTAATGGATTCTATTAACTATCGGTACTGCTTATGGTATATCATTGACTTAGCAGTTGTGCTTAAGATTTCGGCTCATGAAGTAAGAGTTCTTCTACTTCTTGGGCTTACTTTAATAGTGTCGCTATTATAGATTTTTGAAGGCCGCTCATTGCGCTCAGCCATCCACATTCATGAATTTTATCTTAGAAATATCGAGTCAATTTCTTGAGGCCTCTTTTGTAGGTCTATTATCTACTGCTCAGAATGTCATTCTCTTAACAGTTGCTACTATAGCTAGGTAGGCTGTCTGTTTCGGCAGTGTCTCCGTTCGGCTGCCCTCTTCGCTCTGGGCTATTTGACCCAGGGCAAGAAAAAGGGGGGGGGGGGGGAGGGTGTTCCCTTGGGTCACCTGTTTTACTATGAAAACAAGGGGATACCTCCTCCGGAGTTAGTAATTCTGAGCTGTTATTGGGATGGTTGTTTAGTGAGAAGTTTAAGTTTATAAAATTCATTCAAGTCTTAGTTTTTAAAGTATAGCTTTTGAATATTGCATATGTCAGCGGACATGATTATGCAATTCTCAGACACTTTTAGGAGTATAAGAGTCTCTATTCTCTAGACTTACTTTATTATTGGCTTACTTTAAAAATTATTAGTATAAGGATTATATTGGATATTAATAGAGTACATGGATGTATGAAGCTCAATTTTGGAAGGTGTTGTATCTTTCTAATTTATCATAAATAAGAAAGATACATGTAAGGCCTATTACTTCTTTTCCCTACAGGGGATGACTCTATTTTATTTTATTGAGCGTATTCCATTTTGCTCTATGTCCTTGGCCCTCCAGCCTTTTTACTATTCAGCTATGTCTGGGTCATTGGTACAGTATAAAAATGTTAAAAAATTTATAGTAATTTATATATTTTTTATACTTACCAATGACCCAGACGGGGATGGCCCTCCCAGGAGTTGGGAACTCTTGCCTCCCCGCTGAGTACATAGCGCTTACCAGGCACTGGTTATTAGAATGATAAATGGAGCCAATTTCGGAACGTCCTTGACACTGCGCATGCGCAGTAGGGGCGAAGTGTGGAGGGCCTTTCAGGACATGTTTTCTTTAGTTTTAGATGCAAATTTTGGGGATTGGGGGGCAAAATTTGTGTTTGGCCCTATATTTTAAGAGTTAGCACCAGCTATGTCTGGGTCATTGGTAAGTATAAAAAATATATAAATTACTATAAATTTTTTAACTTTTTTGTTTTTAGTTTGAAGATATTGAAATGTTGTTGTTGTCATCTTTTTAAATAATTCATATATGTTCAGTTTGTTGAATAGAATAAATAAATAAATGGATGAATAAACGGGACACACTAAAAAGTGTAGCCCGAGCCCGAGCTGAGAATATGGTGTAGCTGAGAAATAAAGTTTCGTTTTCTTTCTTATTTATCGTTAGATTTCAGTTATTTTTGGTATATAAATCACTGGTAGCTAAATGAATCTAGACAAAGTGAAATGGGTATTTTTAAACGTATATTTCGTGAAATATACGAAAAAATTAATTCATCCATTCATTCGTTCCTTCGTTTATTCATTTATTTACTCATTCATTCATTCTCTTCATTCTGTTCTCTCTTATCTAGAATAAAAGATGGCTTTAACCGGTCGTTGTTGTTTCTTAACTCATAACCCAGCAAGTCAATTCAATCGCCCGTTGAAATTCTTGTTCTGACACAATCCTTACTCGCCTCTGTTAATTAGAATATAGGACAAAACCCCCTCGGACAAAACACCCTCGAACAAAACCCCCTCAGGACAAAACACCCTCGGACAAAACCCCCTCACTTTTACTGACAAAATGGACAAAACCCCCTCACTTGAGAAAAAAATGATGATGAAAAAAATGAGGTGATAAATGTTGAAGTGAATAAATAAAAAGAATATTTAAACAAATATAGAGTTTTATTAAATTTGTTTGCAGGTAATTGTAATTAATATTTAATGACATATATATATAAAATACTGACAACATGTAACAGCTAGCGATCTTTTTCACACAGAACTATAGAACATACAAATATTATATTAATTAGGATCATCTTGCCTTACAAATTACAACATCTATAAAGTAATTATCCAACGATAATAAATCTAATTGACACTCACAAAAATTCAATGTGGTTCAAGTCGCGTTTTTGAGTTACCCTGGATCATGTAATAAATAGAATCTACAACGGATCCCTATTTTGTAGCTCTATTTACAAAACTCGTCCAGTAAATTAGGTCTTGGCCTCGCTAAAGCTCGGCCAATACCTAATTTACTGAACTCGTTTTGTAAATATAGCTATAAAATGGGAACCCGTTGTAGATCCTCTATTTATTACACAAATCTAACCTGTGATATGGATACCATGTAATGTTTTTACCGTGTTGACGGACGGACGTATAGGTGAAGCACTATATTTTTAAAACTGTTTCATATATATGAGTGAAGTTTCTAAAACCGAATACAATAACCAACATATTTCAAGAAGTCTGCCACATTGAGTTTACCCTCACGCCTATCCTCACACAGTTTTACAAGTTTCTTCTGAAGTTTAACTGTGTGTTTTCTTTGACGTTTTGATGGAGGTTCACCTCGTTCATGTCTAAGGAGAGTTGTAGAGACCAATACCTGGTCTTTCTTGAGACTGTCGATTACTCTCCAGACTGTTGGATGTGCATGGCCTACAAGTTTCATAAACCCATTATTCCAGCCTTCACAAATGTTATTTGTGCGAGCATTACCACAAACTGTTATGTCATGCACATTCCAAACTGGAGGTGGAAACGTAGGCGGTAAGCGCCTAACTTTAATTGGGGCAAGTGTTCCATCAGGTCGAGATGGTGGTTTGATAGTTCTATAAGACCCAGTCACATATGTATTGTTAAAATAGGCCAAGAGAGGTTCTAGTCCATCAGGGGTGACATCTCGCAGATGTGACATGCCTTCATGAATGTCATCTACTGGCAGAAAGGCTAGACTGTCCAACATTCCACAAAAATGCTTAACATTGTCATCCTCCCTGTAACAGGTTACCAAACCCAAACTCTGAATTTTGCGCCACGTACTTTGAGTCAAATGATAAAAACATCCATGTATAACAAGTTGTGGACCAAATATTTCTGTCGCTGCCTTCATTGCAGCTATTTCAAAGTCCATTGTAATGGTCGTTGGGTCTACTTGGAATCCTAAAGTTTCACAATAGTCCTGAAACAGTTCTTCATATGTAGATTGTTTTTTGTCCACCAACAGAGCATACACACAAGCCACTGAACTTTCACCAAGGGCAGCATGGATTACATACAGCTGGTTAAAGAGTTTTGGTGCCACATTAAAAGTTCCATCCATAAACCAAGATGAGGAATTAGCGAGATGTCTTAACCCTTCATTGGTAGCAAACACCAACATACGGTTGGTACTGCCAACACCATTATCATATATTAGAAAAGAGTCTCCATCTGATGATAATGCCCACTCTCCCTCAACTATCAACTCTGAAAAAGTCTTTGGGCTCTGTGGCAAATATTTAGCTCGTTCACGACGGAGAGAACGCTTCACGGAGTTGATATCCCCAATGGCAGCTCGTACGGAAACGGGAGCTGTTGCAATAGTGTCTGTCAGGAGCTGGCTGTTTGTACCTCTTGAACCTGGAGCCCGCTCTTTCATCTCTGCACATAGTTTTGTTGCCTCAACGCCGCCGTTTTTAGGATCATGCGAATGTTCGGTGGAACTAAAAACAGAGTTCATTTCAACATTTGTAGTAACAGCTGCCTTACACAAAAATGCTGATCTGTTTGAGCACTCCCATCGGATTTTATTTTGACGTGTGTATTTCTTAGTATACATGTAGCCATCAAGCACAAGTTTCAGTTTCACCTTTGTGGTTTTTGATAATCTCCATAATATAGCACTAATTGCAATATTTTGAATACTGAGAAAGCATCACAAAACTGGCATATTTATAACATTATGACAGAGAATGTTGTTCTAAAACTTTGTCATGCCAGTGTAATAAAACAACATAAATGGTTATTGAAGTCAGCAAAATTAAAAAATTGAAAGTGCAGATAGCTTAAAAAATGGTATTACTAAAACAAAGCTATACCTCAAAGAAGTAATGGAACAGAAGACACAAGCTAGTATCCCAGCAATTTGAGCAAAATTGAAAAATTGAAAGTGCAGATAGCTTGCAAAACGGTATTACTAAAACAACAAAGCTATACATCAAAGAAATAATGGAACAGAAGACACAAGCTAGTATCCCAGTACTTTGGAGATTTGTTGTTATAACAACAACAACAGCCATCTGTACTTTTAATGGTTAAGTACAGATGACTTGCAAAATGGTGTTACTGAAACACAAGACACAAGTTAGTATATATATAATGTCTGAGGGGGTTTTGTCGTGAGGGGTTTTTTCCCTGAGGGGTTTTTGTCCTACGATGCAAAAAATGAGGGGGTTTTGTCTGATGGGGTTTTGTCCTGAGGGGGTTTTGTCCTGTTACCGTTAATTAACAAGCTCGGCAATCCAGATACACTTTCAAGTGTATATCGGAGCCGGGCCAGTTAATTAACTGACTGGCCCGGAAATTCAGCTACTTGTCAGTGTCTCTCGGAATTATTTTTTCGTATTTCTCTCAAAATATATGGTTTAAAATATCCATTTCACTTTGTCTAATACATATACCAAAATTATTGACATTAATCGATAAACAAACGAGAAAAACGACACTTTATTACAAGGCTACACTAGATTCTCGGCTACACTTTTTAGTGTCACTCGGAGTAATTTTTTCGTATATTTCACGAAATATACGTTTAAAAATACCCATTTCACTTTGTCTAGATTCATTTGTCTACAAATGATTTATATACCAAAAATAACTGAAATCTAACGATAAATAAGAAAGAAAATGAAACTTTATTTCTCAGCTACACCATATCCTCAGCTCGGGCTACACTTTTTAGTGTGTCCCGATAATCGGTGTCTATACTGCAGGGAACATATTTAGCTAATTGCCGATCATATAGTGTGTGGAGAGTGGATTGTAATAAAATCACCTGTACAGTGGAGTGATCACCCAAAGTCTCACTTTCAAATTTTGCACACATGAACAAAAAACACTAGCATTGTTTCTGCCAATGGACCTCCGGGTTTAACCCAGAGATCCATTGGCTGGAACTTTGCTTGTGCTTGTTATGGTTTGCAACAAATTTGCAATTACTGCTTATATTTGGAAAGCCAGCCATGACTATTATCTGGCACCATTTCTTTTATTTATTTAACCCCAAAATATGCAGCATCACTGTTGCCTGGCCATCACTATCATTTGGCAGAGTAGAGTGCCAGACAAAGCTATCTCATAGCGTCAATGTCCATTGCTTCATAGTTCCATACTATTCGCCTATATAATAACTGATTTAAATCCAAAATTTACAAATATTCTGGAATATTTTCAAAACAACTTGGAAATGAGCTGAAACAAGATGGAAGCATATTAACTGTTGAAATACAGTAATTAGCCCTTGTTTATGACAGTTGGAACTAATCTATGGTGTGGGAATATATGTCCTACTGTGGGGGCGCGGTGGCGTTGCGGTAACCGGTTCTCATCCGATGACCGAAGTTAAGCAACATCAGCCCGGGCTGCTGCCCGGTTAGTTCTTGGATGGGATTCGGACTCCTGCGTTGTGTCCTTGACCAAGGCACTTAACCCCGTTGTCCACATGGGGGTACGATAACACCGTGCACTAAGGCGTACTGCATGTCGATGGTGCGCATGTCTTCAACCAATCTAACCCCACCTGTGCTGCAATGCGGAGTTACGATGTCGGGGAGCTGGCAACTGCTCGTCGTTGCTTGGTGGTTCTCTCCGGATACTACGGCTTCCCATACCCATAAAACTGTCACCGACACGATGTGACCCTGACTGTTAAAGTGTCGTTAAACCTTAAATAAATAAATAAATAAATAAATAAATAAATAAATAAATAAATAAATAAATAACATCCCAATGTGTCTTGACTGCTGGAATGTGCTGTAGGTAATTTAAATGTTACTGAATAAGTTTTATAGTTTATATAATTTTCAGCTAATATGAATAATATTATATTAAAGTGAACATAGGTTTTAAACGATATATATGAGAATCTTTCAATGAACCCATCAAAAATACTAAATCAACTATTAGAACAACGATCAGTGATTTAAGTATCAAAAATGATTTTCAAGACGTCATCTTTCTTCTAGAAAACATCTGCAAAACATTGAAATTCTAAGAATTCTGTACTTTGTGCCTTAAAAGGATAGCTCATGATTCCACATTGGGATGAGCCTATCGAATGAGAGGGTCACATGCAAAATTATTTAGGCAAAAACATGAAAAAACTAGAGAAACAGAATTTACTGCATCCAGTAAATTTCAGTCTGTGTGAAAAGGGTTAAAGTATCAGGGAAAAACTATACAGAAAGAGAATTTATGGAGGCTTATTCTCTGGACTAAAATATTTTTAAATGGATTTTCGTTAACAGTGTTTACAGAATAATTTTTCTAAGAAACCGGAAAGGCATATATGTGCACAGCATTTAAAGGGTTCGATCAAGAAATCAGAAATCAGCGTTACTGGCTCTGCCACTTACTTGAATGATGACATACGTGTATAATCTTCAGAATTGCATGAGTTGTTATAAAACGCAATTCCTAATAGTTCTGAAAAATATGCACTTAATGACCTCTGTGTGCTGCATTGAGGTGGGCGATATTTTAAACTTCGACAAGTTCAACTCATTCGATGTAGGTCCTATGTCTATAGGCCGTACCAAGCCTGAAGTAGGAGCTTAAACCACTTAAAAAAAATATTGACTCCACCAACTCTGTATCTGCCATATTTGTAGATGATAGCGAATATTCATGTTAGCTAGAAAATGTTAAGGTACATAGCACCACTGGGAAATAAATTGCAAGTGGAAGAATTCAGTAATGTTGGAACATAAACGTAAAAAGGCCTTAAAGGCTCCCAAGAGCCTATCTGAAGGCTTATTGACATTGGCAAAATACCGAGGTCCCATCGATGGCCATGTGTGTTTAGAACAACATTGTGTGAATGGAAAGGGTTATCTTTACTCTCGAATTGCTAAAATAAACTTTTTGGGGAACCATATTAAGATCTTGAGAGGGTTAAAATACTCACTTTAAATACTCCATTTTAACCCTTAAAAACGAGCTCATTACAGTGAGGGTCATAAGCTATGTTTTTCAAGCAAAAATAAAAAAAATAATGAAATTGAATGAGAATTTCTGTGAGTTTCTGTGAATAACGCTGGTCGGTTTTCGCCGTTACGTTGGGCAAAGGGTTAATAATGCCTTTTCGAGAGGGTTAAAAGCAAACCATTTCAAACGTCTACAGCAATTGGCATGACGTGCCTTGCCATGGACACAAGGAAGATACACCTGGCGACGTTGGTACCATGAACCTTTCTGTTTGAAGTTCAACGTTGTAACCTCATCGCCATCACACGCCTGTCTGATCCATTTAAAATGCCTTAAAATGCATCTAGGGCCCTAAACAAGCCGTACGGGAAATAAGAAGATGGTTGAATCTCAAGAATGGCGGTTGTGAACAGACGGGCAGTGTGACAGAAAAAGTACAAAGTGTTCTGCTGTCATGAGTTTAATAAAAGCTTTAGGACTCGCATTGAAGTATCACTAGAGTTAAAAAGAGACAATTGAAATATTCAATTTTATTAATTTAAAATTGTGATAGGTGTTTGGAGAAACCAATCATCACCATTGCTTCCTGAAACCCGTCGTTCTTAAGTAAAAATTGAGAATAAATAATGTAACAGAGCCAAGGAGTTCCTAGGCAGGCGGTTGGCAATGACCAGTAGGGGTTAATTAGGACCGATTCTCAAGTTATTACTTGGTGTTAAATTAAAGGGCAATGTTCAGATTTGAAGTTGGACTTGGCCACTTAGGGTTGAAAGATATTTTCAGCTAATAAACAAACGGAGACTAGTTACAATGTCACTAATTATTTGGTTCGATTGGTCTAAAAAATGTTATTCATATTATGCATTTTAATTTTAAAATCAAACTATTATTCTACATTCCAGACGAGAGAAACATTTTAATACACACCAAGGTACAACCGACAGGAGCTATGGCTTTACAAGAGAGCTATAGCTCTTCCAGGGCAGTAGAACAAAATGATTAATTTCCCAATGAGCCGAGCACAGAGAAAGACTCTAGAATTCCTCTAATAAATTAATTTTTGACGGTCATTGCACTAACACAGTTAACAGTACAGTCGACCATGTCAGTATTGCATCTTCCATCGGCATCCTGACAGTTTTGTGATAGGTTTCAACAATTATTCAGTGTAGTTTTGTTGAAATGGTTAACATTATTCTCCCTGAAATAAAATCTTTGTAACCCACATTGACGTCTCGAGAGGGTTAAAAGCATTAAACTGAATAATTTGTACTTTATTTCCTTGTAAAGCATAGGGTTTCTCTCATCTTGATTTGAAGAGCTGACATCTGATTATAATAACAAGATTACATTTAATGTTTGACAGTTACCTCCATTTGTGCTTATATTTCTCCAGTGTGAATAAGTACAACATAGTATTGCTAGGGGATAATTTACTGTTACAGGAAATTAGAGTCTGTGAAAACCCTGTGGCCAACTGGGCCATACTCAAGGGCTCTAGCTACCTAAAAACATAGGGTGCCGAGAATTTTTGACTGTCTGTCAGTATCCCCAAAATCAGCGAGATAGAACGTTTCGTTTTCGAGTTATCGTGAGGGCAAGGTCAGTGCGTAGAAGATGGAGGACAGGAGAATAAGAAAAAGAAGAAGGATAAAAAGAAAACACAGACTAATAATAAGACTTGAACAGTATCTTTTGTGAACAGCCTTATTAATAACTGTTGCATTTTGCAATTTTTAAGAAATAGACTAAACAATTAACAGCAAGTTACAGTACATTCGAAAATGCTAACTATTTGAGTGATTTTCTCAAAGTACCCTCAAGACTGAAAAAGTCATCCTAGACCCTCCACCCCGGTAGGGCCCCTGTTAACCCTGCTTGAGTTTATAACATATTACCCGAAAAGGTAGACATAATTAAAACTCTTACACTTCCAATTTCATAGCTTTTCGAAAGCAATACGTTTACAGTCGCGAGATAAAATTAAACAACTCGAATGTTTCAGGTAATGGACAACTAGCTTGAACTTGGGTCACAATTCTTTGTGAAGCTGAATCGCCACCGAACCACAGGCTCATTACCAGCTGAAACAAGCTGTTTAAAATAACACAGTGAAACTTTCTCTTTCATTTTCCTTTCTTGATAATTCCAACTCGTGGACATTTTTTTTTAAAATGAATATTTTATTTCTGTAAACAGAAAAGGGTTTGGCAAACAGGCTATGCCTATAAATAGCCTCACCCAACATCAATGAACAATTCATTATTTAAATGGTGCAGGTGCAGAGGGAGATGACTGGTATATCAATAAAAAAGAATTCAGTATGTATATTGATACAAAACCTTAAGGCCTTAAGTGGTCGTTAAGCACTTAGCTGCAACATAAGACCATGGTGCAATGGCAGCGTCTTCAATAGTATACACAACACATATACACACACATATATATTATTATTGGTGGTCGAAACGCTTGGTGGCATTAATGAAGGTATGCACACTATTTATAATGATTTCATTTTCTTCACGTGTCATTTCAGCATTGCCAAAAATAAGATTCTGAAACAATAAATCTCTCTGGTTAATGAAGTTAGGACACTGCAAAAAGAAGTGTTCCGGTGTCTCATATATATAACCACAATTACATCCGGGGTTATCTGTGAGAAACCTTTCAAATTTGTGGGCCATCGGGTCA
This sequence comes from Pictodentalium vernedei, assembly GCA_031216915.1. Lineage (NCBI taxonomy): Eukaryota > Metazoa > Mollusca > Scaphopoda > Dentaliida > Dentaliidae > Pictodentalium > Pictodentalium vernedei. Next base: position 145,471,539 of record CM062289.1, on the reverse strand, counting down.
CTGCATCCCAACCTCAGTTTGCTACATGTGATTTGACAAAACCCTACTACCAGTCCTGTAGTACCATGGAACGCAATTCTCCCTGCTCGATAACGCATTTTTGAAAGAGGATAAAGTAACACAATTACGAATAGTGGGATCCAGAGCATTCCACGATCTCACAGTCGATGGCAGAAATGAACAATGATGACTCTGGGGACGGCTGAATATTTCACGAAGGGAATCTGATGACCTAAGTGGATATTGCGTGAGATTGGAAACATGATTCGGCAGCGACATCGGTAAATATCGGGGGGGGGGGGGGGTATAATCGTTTTTCATTTAAAAAAATATAGTTAGTTTGTAGCGGCGTCTGCGCTCCCTCAGTGAAATAAAACCACTCTCCTGGTATAAAAGTCGATGACTGGTCCCCGTTGTGGCACCACAAATAGTCCGCAATATGCATCTAGTTGTAGGTCTTCAAGTTGGTCTAGTTTCCAAGCCGAACAACTATTCTAGATAACATCCGCGTAATCAAAAAGAGGGAGAATAAACTACTTGTATAATGTTTCTAATGCTGATCTGGCTATCTTATATTTAAGGCTCCGGAGACAATTTACCATATGGCTTACTTTACACACCAAATTATCAATATGTATATCCCAGGTACCTGAACTATGAAAATGGAGCCCTAGATGTTTGTGTGTGTTCGTTTCAGACATGGGGGTATCCAGTGGGAACAGTGTTGGATGCACACTAACTGTGTGTCTGCGGCTAATACTCATAGCAACGGTTTTTTCTGGACTGAATAGAATTTGCCAGCGTTTTGACCACAAGCTTATTTTTTTCAAATCTTGGTTAAATGTGTCAGAAGCCAGTGTAGGGTCTACGACAGTAAGATACAAGAAGGTGTCATCAGCATACAGGCGGATATTCGAGGTAATATTAGCGCTGTGAAATCCGTTACTTATTACCAGTTCCTTATTCGACTTTCTAAATTTAGCAGAAATTCGAAAAATAAATGGCCTTCTTGGGTGGCGCCCTAGGACACAGGACTATTCAAACCCTGGGGTTCACCCTCCCACCCCTTTTTAGGGGCCAGATTGGACCCTAAAAGTGACCAAATGGTCAAAATCGTAATTATTGACGGAAATTCGCGGAACAAACGGCCTTATAGGGTGGCGCCCTAAAATACAAGATTATTCAAATCCAAAGTTCCACCCTTCCACCCATTTTTAGGGGCCAGATTGGACCCTAAAAGTGACCAAATGGTCAAAATCGTAATTATTGACGGAAATTCGCGGAACAAACGGCGTCATAGGGTGGCGCCCGAAAATACAAGATCATTCAAATCCTAAGGTTCACCCTCCAACCCCTTTTTAGGGGCCATATTGAACCCTAAAAGTGACCAAATGGTCAAACTCATAACTGTTGGCCGTAATTCGCGGAACAAACTGCCTTATAGGGTGGCGCCCTAAAATGCAAGATTATTCAAATCCTAAGGTTCGCCCTCTCACCCCTTTTTAGGGGCCACATTGGACCCTAAAAGTGACCAAACGGTCAAAATCGTGATTATTGACCGAAATTCGGCGAACACACGGCATTATAGGATGGCGTCCTAAAATACAAGATTATTCAAATCCTACGGTTCACCCTCCGACCGCTTTTCAGGGGCCACATTGGACCCTAAAAGTGACCAAATGGTCAAAATCGTAATTATTGATGGAAATTCGCGGAACAAACGACGTCATAGGGTGGCGCCCGAAAATACAAGATCATTCAAATCCTAAGGTTCCCCCTCCAACCCCTTTTTAGGGGCCATATTGGACCCTAAAAGTGACCAAATGGTCGAACTCGTAACTGTTGGCCGTAATTCGCGGAACAAACGGCGTTATAGGGTGGCACCCTAAAATGCAAGATTATTCAAATCCTAAGGTTCGCCCTCCCACCCCTTTTTAGGGGCCAGATTGGACCCTAAAAGTGACCAAATGGTCAAAATCGTAATTATTGACGGAAATTCGGCGAACACACGGCGTTATAGGGTGTCGCCTAAAATACAAGATTATTCAAATCCTAAGGTTCACCCTCCCACCCCTTTTTAGGGGCCACATTGGACCCTAAAAGTGACCAAATGGTCAAAATCGTAATTATTGATGGAAATTCACGGAACAAACGACGTCATAGGGTGGCGCCCGAAAATACAAGATCATTCAAATTCTAAGGTTCACCCTCCAACCCCATTTTAGGGCCATATTGGACCCTAAAAGTGACCAAATGGTCAAACTGGTAACTGTTGGCCGTAATTTGCGGAACAAACGGCGTTATAGGGTGGCGCCCTAAAATGCAAGATTATTCAAATCCTAAGGTTCGCCCTCCCACCCCTTTTTGGGGGCCAGATTGGACCCTAAAAGTGACCAAACGGTCAAAATCGTAATTATTGACCGAAATTCGGCGAACACACGGCGTTATAGGGTGGCGCCCTAAAATGCAAGATTATTCAAATCCTAAGGTTCACACTCCCGCCCCTTTTTAGGGGCCAGATTGGACCCTAAAAGTGACCAAATGGTCAAAATCGTAATTATTGACGGAAATTCGCGGAACAAACGGCCTTATAGGGTGGCGCCCTAAAATACAAGATTATTCAAATCCTAAGGTTCAACCTCCTACTCCTTTTTAGGGGCCAGATTGGACCCTAAAAGTGACCAAATGGTAAAAATCGTAATTACTGACCGAAATTCGCGGAACACACGGCGTTATAGGGTGGCGCCCTAAAATACAAGATTATTCAAATCCTAAGGTTCACCCTCCTACTCCTTTTTAGGGGCCAGATTGGACCCTAAAAGTGACCAAATGGTCAAACTCGTAACTGTTGGTAATAATTCGTGGAACAAACGGCGTTATAGGGTGGCGCCCAAAAATACAAGATCATTCAAATCATAAGGTTCACCCTCCAACCCCTTTTTAGGGGCCATATTGGACGCTAAAAGTGACCAAATGGTCAAACTCGTAACTGTTGACCGTAATTCGCGGAACAAACGGCGTTTTTTGGGTGGCGCCCTAAAATACAAGATTATTCAAATGCTAAGGTTCACCCTCCCACTCCTTTTTAGGGGCCAGATTGGACCCTAAAAGTGACCAAATGGTCAAAATCGTAATCATTGACGGAAATTCGCGGAACAAACGCCCGTATAGGGTGGCGCCCTAAAATACAAGATTATTCAAATCCTAAGGTTCACCCTCCCACCCCTTTTTAGGGGGCCACATTGGACCCTAAAAGTGACCAAATGGTCAAAATTGTAATTATTGACCGAAATTCGTGGAACACATGGCGTTATAGGGTGGCGTCTTAAAATACAAGATTATTCAAATCCTAAGGTTCACCCTCCTACTCCTTTTTAGGGGCCAGATTGGACCCTAAAAGTGACCAAATGGTCAAACTCGTAACTGTTGACCGTAATTCGCGAACAAATGGCCTTATAGGGTGGCGCCCTAAAATGCAAGATTATTCAAATCCTAAGGTTCGCCCTCTCACCCCTTTTTAGGGGCCACATTGGACCCTAAAAGTGACCAAACGGTCAAAATCGTGATTATTGACCGAAATTCGGCGAACACACGGCATTATAGGGTGGCGCCCTAAAATACAAGATTATTCAAATCCTAAGGTTTACCCTCCGACCCCTTTTTAGGGGCCACATTGGACCCTAAAAGTGACCAAATGGTCAAAATCGTAATTATTGATGGAAATTCGTGGAACAAACGACGTCATAGGGTGGCGCCCGAAAATACAAGATCATTCAAATCCTAAGGTTCCCCCTCCAACCCCTTTTTAGGGGCCATATTGGACCCTAAAAGTGACCAAATGGTCAAACTCGTAACGGTTGGCCGTACTTCGCGGAACAAACGGTGTTATAGGGTGGCGCCCTAAAATGCAAGATTATTCAAATCCTAAGGTTCGCCCTCCCACCCCTTTTTAGGGGCCACATTGGACTCTAAAAGTGACCAAATGGTCAAAATCGTAATTATTGACGGAAATTCGGCGAACACACGGCGTTATAGGGTGGCGCCCTAAAATACAAGATTATTTAAATCCTAAGGTTCACCCTCCCACCCCTTTTTTAGGGGCCACATTGGACCCTAAAAGTGACCAAATGGTCAAAATCATAATTATTGATGGAAATTCGCGGAACAAACGACGTCATAGAGTGGCGCCCGAAAATACAAGATCATTCAAATTCTGAGGTTCACCCTCCAACCCCATTTTAGGGGCCATATTGGACCCTCAAAGTGACCAAATGGTCAAACTGGTAACTGTTGGCCGTAATTTGCGGAACAAACGGCATTATAGGGTGGCGCCCTAAAATGCAAGATTATTCAAATCCTAAGGTTCGCCCTCCCACCCCTTTTTAGGGGCCAGATTGGACCCTAAAAGTGACCAAATGGTCAAAATCGTAATTATTGACCGAAAATCGGCGAACACACGGCGTTATAGGGTGGCGCCCTAAAATACAAGATTATTCAAATCCTAAGGTTCACACTCCCACCCCTTTTTAGGGCCCACATTGGAAGTAGGTAATAAAGGCGGATTCACTATCACTTTCTACATGTACGTGTACGGTATACGTACACGATGCGTTTACCAACGTGGGATTCAGTGTTAAATTGCACGCTTGTTCACAAAAATGTTCAGTGATCTTGAATCCCCCATGTTTTTTTGTGACTCCTAGATCGCACTTTTAACATTCAAATACTCGTGGTGAACATTGAATATCACGCATTTTTAAAAAAAAGGTTAAATTGTACATTTTCACTTTTTTTTTTTACTTTAAAAATTTTGTCACCGTTCCCATCGCAGATCAGACCATCGATCCATCATTGGTGAACGCGAGCAAAATTCTGGGCTAGCATGAAAAAAACGGTTTGCAGATTCTGGATCAGTGATCCAGAATCCGCAATTGTTTTGAGGCGGTGGGTTTTTCCCATTTATGACGTCAATAGGGGAATTCCCATAGTGGGAATTTCCAAACTCAGCTAATCGACCAATCAGATTGCTCGATTCTCCGCTAATTGACCAATCGGATTGCACGATTCTCATAAACTCGATCATACAGAGTTATCTCCCCTCGTCGTGGGGTGGGGGGAATACCCGGATTTTTTCCAAAAAAAACTTGACGGACAACTGTCGAACGCTTCCATTTCTGACGTGAGTGGGGGAATACCTCAGGAAATAAAAAAAGTGATCGATATATATAGGAGAGAGAAAAAAAAATATATAAATAATAGTTATTTAGAAAAATAAATATATCAAATCGAATAGATAATAAAAAAAAAATACGTAAATCATGAGCGATTCTCAGACTATTAGAGCGAGGTTTCTTTTAAACATGCTGATGAGAGCATACGCAATCTGCGTGAATGAAGAACTACGTCCTATCTTGTTAGAACGATGCGTCGGATGTCGGGATTATCTAGACTTCGATCACGAGAATCATTCATGTCTGACGATGGAAAGGGAAGATATGGTCGTCATGTATTTCGAACCAGCGTTCGAACGCGTTAGATTCGACGATGTGATCACGTTTTGGAAGAGATTAGTCTTCTGTAAGAATCAAGACAAGCCTACAGATTCGGAAGAACTGAAAATGGCGCGTAAAAGTTTGACTTTAGAAGACAAGGGATGCATCAAGAAATTATTGCTGAATGAAGCATACGTCTAACTTTTTTTCGTTGATATAAAATAAGGGAGAATAGAAAATAAAAATAAATACACACATAAAATTTTTATCTAATATTAGAAAAAAAAACAAAAAATGAGAACCAGAAATAAATTGTATCCGACATTAGTGGACGACGAGGACGAGAAGCCGATCAACTTTTTGCCAACGGCATCGTCGCTGGAAGAAAGAGAAAGAGGAGAGAGGTATCGCATCGATCAAATCAATAGAATCCAAGAGTATCTAATTCGAGAGGGAGATTCTCGTCGTTCCCTCAAGAAGTATTCGCGTTTCGTGACATTCGTCAATGCGATCGACACGACACTCATCACGATTTCCCTGGGTTTACACGCGACCAGCATCGGATTTTTGTCGACCACGGTCGGCATTCCGATCGTGTTGACTGTAGAAGGAGTGGCTCTCGCCGCCGGATTGTTTAGCACGCTCGGAAACTTTTTGAGTTGGAAATTATATCTGAAGGCGAGGAAACACGACAAGATTCGTGTCTTGGACGACTCCAAGATCGACACGATCCGAAATGATCTCTATGGTGTTGAAAGACGGTAGGATATCGGACGGAGAATACTTCGCGATATTGAGCAAGAAAACGAAATACGATGCCATGAAAGAAACCGTGAGAATCAAGACTCGTCAGATCATCAAGGAAGAGATGAAGGATTCTCTCGTGGAAAAGGGGAGGAAAGAGGCCAGGGAGGAATTCATTAAGATGATAGAACTCAAGAGCAGTGATTGAAAAAAAAAATATATATATAAGAACAGAATTAATTAATTATTAAATTTATATATAAAATAAAAAAAACAAAATTAATTTAAATAACTCATAAAAATGTATTGCGTAAAGTGTAAGAGAGTTACCGAGACAAGTAATTCTAGAGAAGTGCGAACTAAAAACGACAGACAGATGCTTCGTTGAATTTGCGACGTGTGTGGTTCTGTCAAGACTAGATTCGTCAAAAAAAGAATGCAAGCAAAGGTAAAGGCATCGTGAATAAAATGATCAATAATCTACCTTTCGAAATGCATCTGCCCGGTCACAGTTTCACGGGACCTGGAACGAAATTAAACAAGAGACTCAACGCCGATCTGACACCCAAATCTTGGAGCAAACCTGTGAATAGGGTGGACGCGGCCGCGTATGATCACGATCTGTGCTACGTCGAACATCCCGACACCAAGACTCGCAACGATGTCTGCGATAAAAACATGTTGGGGAAATTGAGAGGCATATCGAATCCGACCAGGAGAGAGAAGATGGAACGTTCGTTGGTCGGCAATCTGATCGGTGCGAAACGTCGATTCGGATGGGGCGTTCAAAAAAAAAGCACATCTGAAAAGAAGAAGAAACGATTATTGACGAGCGAATTGGCTGAGGAGTTACACAAACCCATAGTGCGTAAATTTCGAAAGAGAAGGGTGTTCGTGAAGGGTCTGGAGGATATTTGGTCTGCCGACTTGGTCGACATGAGATCGTTTTTGAGGTGGAATGAGGGCATCAAATATCTATTGACGGTCATCGACGTGTTTTCCAAATGCGGGTGGATCAGAGCTTTGAAGAATAAATCGGGACCTTGCATCGCCGAGGCTCTGAAGAGCGTGTTCGACTCGTCTTCTCGAAAACCGAGTAAATTGTGGGTGGATAAGGGAAAGGAATTCTACAACAAGCACGTTCGTCGATTGGTCGACCTCTACTCGATCGAAAACGAAGAGAAAGCCAGCGTGGTGGAACGTTGGAATCAAACGATGAAGGAAAAGATGCACAGATACTTCACGGCAAATTCGACCAAGAAATACATATACGCTCTGAACGGTCTGGTCAAAGATTACAACAACATACGACACAGATCGATCAAGATGACTCCCGCGCAAGCTAGCGATCCTCGAAACGAAAAACGGGTCTACGCGAATCTATATCCTGAGAGATCTAAGATCAGGAAGAAGTCTAGAAATCCGAAATTTGCGGTCGGTGATCGAGTGAGACTCTACGCTTATAAGAAGCACTTCGAAAAGGGTTATACTCCTCGATGGACCTCGGAAAACTTCATGATAATCAAACTATTTCACACCGATCCAGTGACTTACGAAATTGAAGCTTTGGATGGAGAAGAGATCATCGGAAAGTTTTACGAACAACAAGTACAGAAGACGAAGTTTTGATAAAGAAAACAAATTTTTTTTTATTTACTCTCTTTAACATTTTCTTGTTTACACACATATATATAAGAGAGAAAAAAAATAATAAAAAATAATTAAAAACTATTTTTAGATAAAGAAAGCAAGTTAATTAATAAACAAAAAAACTAAAAGTCCTTTAAAATGACAAATATACTAGATATAGCACAAAGCATAGTGAAAGATGAAAGTATTTAAGAATATGAGGTTCACGAATATGATCCGGTGACCGGAACGAGTTTGAACAATGCGGGAGAGATAAGAATCAACGTCGAAACTCGAGATCTATTCGTACATCCTAGCGAGAGTTACACAGTGGTGCAGGGACGTCTCACCAAGGAAGATGGGAGCGACTATGCCGACGACGACATGGTTACTCTGGCCAATAATGGCATCATGCATCTATTCAGTAACATAAAATACATGCTATACGGACAAGAGATAGAATCTGTGTTTCATCCCGGTCAGGCCACCACGGTGTTTGGACGTATCCTGATGATTTTTCGAAATCCAGAGGACTTAATCAGTTGTGGGTGAAAGACACCGTCGGCCCTGTTAGCGCCGGAGCCGCCACGATATTTGACTACGTCGTCAAGACGTCCAGACCTAAGGGAACGTTTTCGTTCAGGATACCTTTGAAACACATCTTCGGATTTGTGGACGATTACAACAAGATCATGTACGGATTCAAACACAATCTGACGTTGATTCGAAAAGGAAACGACGACGCAATAGTGAGACTCACTGCGACCGATGCGGGTAAGATAACTCTACACAAGATATCGTGGTTCGTTCCGCACGTGGAGCCTTCGATCGTGGAGAAAGCACGTCTCTACAAGATCATAGAATCCAAGAGTAAATTACCCGTGGGATTTAGAATGAGACAGTGCGACACAGCTAGCATTCTTCTCTCCACGAATCACTTCGATTGGAGATTGACTGTGAAATCCGCTTCCGAAAGACCGCGTTTCATCGTGGTTGCGTTTCAGACCGATTGGGACGGGTCTCAGGAAAAGAATGCATCGCTGTTCGATCACTGCCATTTGAGAAACATGCAAGTGTTTCTGAACGCCACAAGATATCCAGCAATCGTTTATAACGCGTCGTTCGACAAGAACGATTTCTGCAGACTGTACGGCGACGCCGCTGATTTTAGAAAGAAGTATCATGGTCTACACGAATTGATGAGCAACCCTAACATATCTCCCGGCGAATACAAGTCGATGTATCCCATGTTCGTATTCGACATCAGTAAACAGAGTGAACGACTCAAGAGTAGCGTGTTAGACATTCAGATCAAGATGCAATTCGATAGGAACGTTCTGAGAAAAACTGAAGCCTTCACCCTGGTCCTGTCGGACAGAGAATTACAATTCGAATCGGACGGAAATAAGATGTCGATCATTCGATGAGAGACGAGTGTGAAAAAAAATAAAAAGTAATGAGTAATTATTAAAAACAAAAAAAAAATAAAAAATTAAATTCGTTTTTAATGATATTTTTTAACAAAAAAAAAAGTTTCATCCGAGAAAAAATCGTCTTTTTTCAACATTCTCGACGTACAAAATGTTACAATTCGTAAGTAGTCACATAGAAAACGAAATACACATTCCATTTTCGCATTTGAAAAAAAAAGAAGATTTTTATGATTACGTTCTGAATTATTTAAAACATCACGTGCTATTCACTCGAGAGAAACAAAAGGGATATTTCGTGACGAAGGTATTAAAACTCGAACAGATCTTAGATTGTTCGATCCTGTGCGATCGTCTCTCAGTTTCCGTCAGATGTTCCATCCCGTGTTGCAAGCCAAAAAACAAAAAAAAAAGATGTGGAAAAATGGTTAGATAAACAGCAGGATAGACGGTTGGAAATGAAAAGAATGAGACGCTTTCCACCATCACCACTACCTTCTGAAGAGAATGATAATGATGCGAGTGTTACCAAGAGATGCACAACATTCGTTCATAATTATGATTCACATAACCAAAAGTGTTGTTATAAACGTATCATATCACAAAAAAAAAGAAAAAGAAGAATCGACGCTGAAAATTGAGAAAAAAGGAAACGTTATTATAATATATGGTGATAGTGAAGAAGAAGGAAAACAACAAAAAAATGAGATCTAAAGATGATCTCATTACTTTTTTTTTTTGTTTTTAATAATCACACATTATTTTTTTTAATTCATTATTTTCCATGCGTTCACTGTTTGTTCAAAGGATCTAGTTCGATCAGTAGACTCACCACGGAAGTGGCGGCTTCGAGATTATTGGTTTTCATAACGAAATTAATCCTGTCTCCGGTGTTCACTTTGAGAGGCGTGTCGAACGTGCTAACATTCGCGTGTTGATTCACAGTCTTTTGACACTGTATCTCTTATCGCTCTCTACACCATTCACCATGAGATTGACGACCGCTCTGTTATTCAAATCTGAGGAAGACAGACTCATTCGAAGGATTTCACCTCCCAACGGCATGGGATATCCCACCTGACCATGTTTCGATCCGCTACCTCCATTTCCGAAAGACCACTCAGCTTTTCCCTCATCTAAGGCGCTGGCCTCTTCGGCCCACACAGTGATCAATTGTCTAGCATATTTCATTTTCTCCACCACCGAAATCAGGGTGCAGGCATCCGTCATGTTCACGGGATCCGGTAGATTCGTGAGCGCATATCCACCCATGTCTAGTTTACCTTCCATGATATCACCCTTTCTCCAGACCGAGTTGTCATCCACGTACTTCCTGCTGACCGCGCTGGAATCGAATTCGGGATCATGATCGAGACCGAATAAATTGTGACCGTTCATGTTGATGCCACTCTCCATGGTTCCGCCAGATTGTTTGTTCAGGTAGAGATCGTCCACTTGCGATTCTAGGTATTCTTGCGATTGTATCACGGCAGAATCTACGTAGCCCTTGTTGACTGTGGTTGAGTCTGCATCCATGTCGTTGATCTCCGACAGATTCAATATCTTGTTGAATCCCGCATTCAGATCCGATTTCATTTCTCGTCCGTCAGACTTTCTCTGTTCCAGATCTACGTAGTGTTTGGTCGCCACCTCCTTGGGATTCGTGGGAGTGGCCATGTTCGTTATCTTGTTATAATTGGCGTTCAATTCTGAGTGCATCGTTTTCGTAACGTATCTATTTCTCAGGTGTTCGCTGAATCTCGCGTGAGAGTCGTCCGCGTATTTCTTGGACGCAGCATCGGTGGGATCTATGGGATTCACGACGTTCACCAAACGTTTGGATTTCAGATCGAGATCGTCGGTTATCAATTTTCTTGAACGAGAGAACCACGTCGAAAGTTTTAAAAACGCCTTTCATCACACTCTTCCATTCTACGGGTTTCGATTGGAATAGTTCTGCAACGAGTCATGTTACATATTCTTCTCCTTTCCCTTCGTCGATTGCTCGTTGAATTTCGCTCGATATATCTCGTTTGTCTAGAATCTGAAGTGCATCACTCGTTTTCGTTTTAGTTTTTCTTTTCTTTTCTTTGGAAACTTGATGTTCTTCAATGGCTTTTCGTTTAGTCGTCTTCTTATTTTTCACAATCGAAACGTTTTGGGGTTTTTTCGACGTCGGCATTTCGATTCCTTTTACTATCTTCTCATTTTTCACAACCGATGCATCTTTTGACGTCGTTGCTATCGACATTTCGTTTGCCTTTCTAGCGTTTCGCAAATATTCTTGTATGACTTCAATTTTTTTTGATTTAGTTCTATGATTTCTGAAATGTGAAGTTTGTAATAGTTTACAAATCTCGTTTAACTGAGGTATGGTTTTCTCATTTAAATTTACCATTGTTTTATCTGTTTGCTTCATTTGTAAGAATATGTTTTTTGAATTTTGTATTAAATAATTTGTTAAAAACGTTTTGCTTTTTTACTCTTTTTATATATATATAAAAAAGTTAAATTTTAAATTCAATTTTTTTCTTTAATACAAAATTTAAAATATACATTATTTGCAAGAATTCATAAAAACCAAATCGATCATGACAACAACACCTAAAAGATGCGAATTAAAATTGAAACGAGACAAAGCGTATAAGAAATTCGGTTTTAATATCTATACATTACAACAACACGATCCCATCAAATTGAATGAGGTCGAGATGGAGGAGTTAGAGCGCTACCTCAACAAATATCGGATGTGTTTGAAATTAGCCGAAGCCATGCTCGATTTGTTTTACAAGTACCAAAGCGATCTGCTGAATAATATCATCGTCGCTGAAGACAGAGAATTCGACAAGGGTGATTTATTGTTGTCCTATGGAAGTTACATATATCCAATAATCTCACTCGAACTCATGGACAAATCGGGTGGTGAGAGCGCATTCACCGATGTAAAAAAACTCAAAAGAGTAAAGATAAACATTCAAACCATTTTCGTAAGTGGAAAAATGATGAATGTCAACATGCTAAAAACGGACTTGGAAATATAAACAATAGAGAGATTGATTTTTAGCGAAGAAGAAGGAAAAAAAAGTAATGAGATCTAAAGATGATCTCATTACTTTTTACAAAAAAAATTTTACATTAAAGAAAATTAAAATTTAAAAAACTTTTTTTTTTATATATATATAAGGAGCAAAAAAAACAAACTTTTTTTTTAAACAAATTATTAAAATACAAAATTTAAAATATACATTATTTGCAAGAATTCGTAAAACAAAAAAACTAAATAATCGATCATGAAGACAGCAACACCTAAAAGATGCAAATTGAAATTGAAACGAGTCGAAACGTATAAGAAATTCGGTCATAAAATCTATAGATTACAACGACACGATCCCATCGAACTGAACGAGGTCAAGACGAAGGGCTTAGAGCACAAATACGACAAATATCGCATGCCTTTGAAATTGGATGAAGCCGCACTCGATTTGTTTTACGAGTACCAAAGCAATCTGCAGAACATCGTCATCGCCAAAGATAGAGAATTCGACGAGGACGATTTGTCGTTGCCCTATGGAAATTACATATTTCCAAACATCTCATTCGAACTCGTGGAGAAATTGAGTGGTGAGAGCGAGTTGACTGATGTAAAAAAACTCAAAAGAGTAAAGATAAACATTCAACACGTTTTCGAAAAAGGAGAAGACACGAGTGTCAACATGCTAATAACGGACTTGGAAATATAAACAATAGAGTGATTGATTTTTGCGAAGAAGAAAGAAAAAACGTGATGAGATCATCTTGAAAACATAAATGTCAACATGCTAATAACGAGCTTGGAAATATAAACAATAGAGAGATTGATTTTTAGCGAAGAAAAATGAAAAAAAAAGTAATGAGATCATCTTTAGATCTCATTACTTTTTTTTTTTATTTTCCTTCTTCTTCACTATTACCATATATTATAATAACGTTTACTTTTTTCTCAATTTTCAGCGTCGATTCTTCTTTTTCTTTTTTTCTTTGTGATATGATACATTTATACCAACATTTTTGTTTATCCGAATCATAATTATGAACGAATGTTGTGCATCTCTTGGTAACACTCGCATCATTACCATTCTCTTTAGAAGGTAGTTGTGATGGTGGAAAGCGTCTCATTCTCAACCGTCTATCCCGCGCTTTATCTATCTCTTTCATCAGTTCTTTCCTCATATATCCATCATTAGCGTCTAACCATTTTTCCATTTTTTTTTTTGTTTCTTCGCACTATGTCTCGCGATATTCGTCATTATCGTCTAATTGTTTCTCCACCTTTTTATCCATTTTAAATATATTATTTTATACTTTTTTATGATTTATATTTTATATAATTTTATATTATAATAACATATTCAAAATCGGTATATTCTTAAATGGCGAATTCTCACCGAGCAACAAACCCTTGCCGAGTCGCTCAACGTTCTGTCCACTCTTCAGATAGAGACCATTTCCTCTCAGAGAGTTGCCACCTCTAACGGTTTCTAGATACAATCCTTTACCGCTGTCGTCTATGTGGACGCAACACACGGCTCCTCCCGTGAGAGCTCCCACGCCGAGAGTCTTTCCGAGAAAGGGTGGTGCCTTTGCGGCGAAGGGTAATGCTTTTGCGGCGATTCCTGCCAATAGCGGTAGAAAACCGCCTTTCATTCTCAAATTGTATCTCAATTGAGCGGGACTCAATCTCATTGCCAACCCTCTTCCATTGCGAATCGCTTTCTCCATCCTTTTGATTTGACTTCTGGTCCAGGCGATCGAATCCTGACCGCCTCTCGTCAGATCTTCGTGAGTGAATTTGAATCTCACCGCTTCGCCTCGAGTTGTTAACGCTCTCTTAAGTTTCTTCCTTTGTCCTGCAGATATGTTCACGTTTTTAACCACGTATTCTGTCATAATTCTGTTTTTTTTAAATTATTTACTTCAATTGTTTCTTGTTTAATAATTATATTAAAATAATTTTGTAAAATTAATATTGCATTTATTTTATTTTTGTTATCTATATATATACACAATTTTTTTTTGCTTTTATATTTCTCTTATGTGAAATCGTATCGTCACTCTCTCTCCGCGAAGATCTAACAGTTCACCATTTTGATCCGTCAACGTGGTTTTGAGACTATACAACGTGTCTAAAATCACTGGTAGATAAACTAAATTTCCAGGTCGCTCCACGATCTTATAACCCGGCGACACGTTTGAAAAGAAGGAATAGATCGTTGGTTGAGCGCTACCATTCACGTAGCTTCTTCGATACATCTTTCGATCAAATCCCAACATCTTGCCTATAGAATCATCCGTGTTGAAATCCACTCGAAAATTATCTTCCAAATCCAACATCGTCTGTAAGGTATTAGGATTGGGAGCGAGTCTGATCTTGTTGCTTCCCTTTCCATCCGTCTTCATTCGCGTCTGAATGTAATCGTTCAAATCGTCTATGTCGTAACTTCCTTTAGGAATTCGAATCTCCAACCAATCCACTCCGTCGGAATACTTGAACGAGTTATTCTTTTCGGTGATGTTGGGAAAGGAATAATAAGTCTCCAGATTCACCAACGCCATCTCATATCTTTTCTCTCTATTCAATTCGATGGAAGGTTCGAATTTCGTAGCGAATCGAGTCAAATCGCCACTAACCACGATTTGAATGGATTGTTTTGCAGCCATATTCTCGGCTATCCGTCCTAACAATTCTCCATGTTCGAACATTATATTTAATTTTATTTTTTTTTTTATTCAAAACTAATTATTTGAAGATTTATTATTTTCTAAATTTTATTTTCATGCTCTATCTTATTATTATCATCAGAAACATAAAACTTGTCGAATCCGCACCGATATTTTCCGCGATTAAATTCGCTTGTCAAATCGATCATGACGAAATTGTAAAGTCCACCATCCCAAACCTTCTTGCAGAATCTTCTGAATTCCGCCGCGCTCATGTCGTTTGTGACATGATCGCTGTAGATATGATTGAGATTCTTGAGATCTTGGCGAAAGAGACATAGAATATTAGCGTTCTCCCTTATCGTCTGTCTGGGCAATCGAAAATAATTCTGCGACAGGTAGAAGCAGTCCACGTTGCTGTGTCGACCCCTAACGTAATACGATTCGCATCGGTTCTGTCTCTCCAAAAGCAGATCATCGAAAATCATGAGATTCTTATCTTCCGATTTCAGTTCTCTAGGATCCGGAACGTCGCTAGCGTTCTCATAAAATTGACACTCGACGTTCGAAGATGCATTTCTCTTCATCAGCTCCATCGCCGCACCGTCCAAAATGGTCGAAAGTGGACCTTCACTCTTGTCGAATTCCTCCCTACTGTCAAAGATTCTGGCTATGACGTCCTTGGGCAATCTACGATCCATGCACTCTTGAAGCAATCTGTATTCGGGTTGAAACAAGCTCTTGCCAAACATGAACAATCTGTCGTAATCCAACCAGTCAGGTCGGGACAATAGATTCATCAACAGATTGGTCTTTCCACAATTCGATTTTCCAACTATCAAGCCTCTTATGCTTTTGGGAAAGAACTCGTTATTCGACCTTTTGGTCGCGGCGTCGTTCCAAGACATATCTTTAATGTTCATCTTTGTTTTATTTTTTTTTTTTGGTTATTTTAGATTCTTTTCAAACGCAATTTTTTTATGTTTTTCAAACTCTGTTTTTAATGTTATTATTTATTTATATCACACCGTCGTGAGTTCTCTTCAATCCGGATCCACTCGTCATTTTGGCTAAATCTTGTATGGGTACCACAGCATCCTTAAAAACTTTTCGGCGTTCGCTCTAACGCAGCTCGCTTCGCCGGCGGACTGATCAACTTGTCGATCAAAGCGTTGGCTGCCCTCTTGCCAGCCACAGAAGCTATCCTACCACTGGCTTCGGAAGCAGCTTTCTTACTAGCATCCAAAGCCGTCTTCTTACCAACCTCAAATGCGGTCGATGCGAGTTTTCTACCCGCATCGCTCGTGAACGCTCGCATTATAGAATCGACGATGCCAGAACCGCCTTGAACGTAAGTTCTGACGTATCCCCTGTTCTTTATCACCAACATATTTTATTTTTATAATATACTTTTGTTTTTTTCACTGGTAAATCGTTTTGTTGTTTTTAAATACTTTTATTATTCTAGTGTAAAAATTTACTGTTTTATTTTTTTGTTTGTTTGTTTGTTTCTCTCCACTTATTATATACACATCAATCCTTCAATTCGTTCATCAGCCTTTTATAGTGGTTTTTATTCAAAACCTTCTGTCTTAACAATTCGTCAGATATAGTAACTATCTGACTATCTTATCCTGTGTTACCAGCCCGTCTGCTCGCCATCAACAAACTCAATCTCTGAGACAGAGCATCAGAATCGCTCGGAAGAAAAGTGGTTTTCACCCCTTTGCCAGTCACCGATTCGATGAACTTCTTGTTCATATCCCATATGGGTTTCACCACTTTCGTCCACTTGTAACCTCTGTTGGCTTTGGGTCTCGTCTCTCTGGCATCGTTATTTATCTTCATGGCGTGGGTCTGAACCAGAATGTCGCCGTAATTGTCGAAATCCTGATCCGTGTAATCGCTTGGCTTGTCGTAAAGGAGCAATCTGCGCAGTCCATCAGTCAATTCGTATCTGTTCGAACCAACGATCAATTCATCATCGCCAATATCTACTTCTGTGTCTCCTACAAAAATCCTTCCCTCCGAATCCTTATAAAATCCATACAACTGATCTCTCTTACCGCCATCATCATCAGACGATGCGACGCTACTAGTGGTGATAGTCGAAGCTGTATCGGTGTCGCTCTCGCTCAAATCTGTTTGAATTCCCGTGGGAACGTAATCTGGTGTAGATTGAATGGAATACCGATTTCCAAAACTAGGACGCAATGAACCCATTCTCAAAGAACTCTCCTTTATGGGTCTCAATTCTTCGACTATCTCCTTCCTGCTTCGCTCTTGACCCTCCGTCATGGGTTTAAATATTTTTGTGGCTTCGCGTTTGAGTTCCATCTCACCAAGACGTCTGCTCCTATCAGCTGACTGAATCCCCTTCTTAGCACGTTCATACTCGCCTAAAATTACATCTCGGCGCCTAGGATCCATCTGTAAAAACATCTTTCGTTTTTAATTGTTAATGTTCCTTTAAGTATGCTAATGCGAGTTATTTTATTATTTTCAAAATTAAATGTATAATTATTTTTATGTTTATGTTTTTTTTCTCTCCTATATATATCGATCACTTTCTTTTATTTATTTCCTCGGGTATTCCCCCCCCCCCCCCACACCCCACGACGAGGGGAGATAACTCTATATGATCGAGTTTATAAGAATCGAGCAATACGATTGGTCAATTAGCGGAGAATCGAGCAATCTGATTGGTCGATTAGCTGAGTTTGGAAATTCCCACTATGGGAATTCCCCTAATGACGTCATAAATGGGAAAAACCCACCGCCTCAAAACAATTGCAGATTCTGGATCACTGATCCAGAATCCGCAAACCGTTTTTTTTATGCTAGCCCAGAATTTTGCTCGCGTTCTCCAACGATGGATTGAAGGTCTGTTCTGCAATGGGAACGTTGACAAAATTTTTAAAGTAAAAAAAAAAAGTGAAAATGTACAATTTCACCTTTTTTTTAAAAACGCGTGACATTCAACGTTCACCACGAGTATTTGAACGTTAAAAGTGCGATCTAGGAGTCACAAAAAAACATGGGGGATTCAAGATCACTGAACATTTTTGTGAACAAGCGTGCGATTTAACACTGAATCCCACGTTGGTAAACCCATCGTGTACATATACCGTACACGTACATGTACAAAGTGATAGTGAATCTGCCTTTATTACCTACTATTGGACCCTAAAAGTGACCAAATGGTCAAACTCGTAACTGTTGGCCGTAATTCGGCGAATACACGGCGTTATAGGATGGCGCCCTAAAATGCAAGATTATTCAAATCCTAAGGTTCACACTCCCACCCCTTTTTAGGGGCCAGATTGGACCCTAAAAGTGACCAAATGGTCAAAATCGTAATTATTGACGGAAATTCGCGGAGCAAACGGCCTTATAGGGTGGCGCCCTAAAATACAAGATCATTCAAATCCTAAGGTTCACCTTCCCACCCCTTTTTAGGGGCCACATTGGACCCTAAAAGTGACCAAATGGTCAAAATCGTAATTACTGACCGAAATTCGCGGAACACACGGCGTTATAGGGTGGCGACCTAAAATACAAGATTATTCAAATCCTAAGGTTCACCCTCCTACTCCTTTTTAGGGGCCAGATTGGACCCTAAAAGTGACCAAATGGTCAAACTCGTAACTGTTGGCAGTAATTCGTGGAACAAACAGCGTTATAGGGTGGCGCCCAAAAATACAAGATCATTCAAATCCTAAGGTTCACCCTCCAACCCCTTTTTAGGGGCCATATCTGACCCTAAAAGTGACCAAATGGTCAAACTCGTAACTGTTGGCCGTAATTCGCGGAACAAACGGCGTTATAGGATGGCGCCCTAAAATGCAAGATTATTCAAATTTTTAGGGCGTCACCCTATAACGCCGTTTGTTCCGCGAATTACGGCCAACAGTTACGAGTTTGACCATTTGGTCACTTTTAGGGTCCAATATGGCCCCTAAAAAAGGGGTTGGAGGGTGAACTTAGGATTTGAATGATCTTGTATTTTAGGGCGCCACCCTATGACGTCGTTTGTTCCGCGAATTTCCATCAATAATTACGACTTTGACCATTTGGTAACTTTTAGTGTCCAATGTGGCCCCTAAAAAGAGGTGGGAGGGTGAACCTTAGGATTTGAATAATCTTGTATTTTAGGGCGCTACCCTATAAGGCCGTTTGTTCCGCGAATTTCCATCAATAATTACGAATTTGACCATTTGGTCACTTTTAGGGTCCAATGTGGCCCCTAAAAAGGGGTGGGAGTGTGAACCTTAGGATTTGAATAATCTTGCATTTTAGGGCGCCATCCTATAACGCCGTGTGTTCGCCGAATTTCGGTCAATAATTACGCTTTTGACCGTTTGGTCAATTTTAGGGTCTAATCTGGCCCCTAAAAAGGGATGGGAGGGCAAACCTTAGGATTTGAATAATCTTGCATTTTAGGGCGCCACCCTATAACGCCGTTTGTTCCGCGAATTACGGCCAACAGTTACGTGTTTGACCATTTGGTCACTTTTAGGGTCCAATATGGCCCCTAAAAAAGGGGTTGGAGGGTGAACCTTAGGATTTGAACGATCTTGTATTTTCGGGCGCCACCCTATGACGTCGTTTGTTCCGCGAATTTCCATCAATAATTACGATTTTGACCATTTGGTCACTTTTAGGGTCCAATGTGGCCCCTAAAAAGGGGTGGGAGGGTGAACCTTAGGATTTGAATAATCTTGTATTCTAGGGCGCCACCCTATAAGGCCGTTTGTTCCGCGAATTTCCGTCAATAATTACGATTTTGACCATTTGGTCACTTTTAGGGTCCAATCTGGCCCCTATAAAGGGGTGGGATGGTGAACCTCAGGGTTTGAATAGTCCCGTGTCTTAGGGCGCCACCCAAGAAGGCCATTTATTTTTCGAATTTCTGCTAAATTTAGAAAGTCGAATAAGGAACTGGGAATAAGTAACGGATTTCACAGCGCTGGTAATATTAACAATGTCGTTGATACCTAAGACGGACCCTTGTGGCACCCCTGCGGGAATACATTTTACACATGATGTTTGTCCATTAACCACCACTTGCTGTGTTCTATTTTGAGGATAGTTTTCAAACCACGACAGAAGACTGCCTCTTATGCCAATGCTGTGTAGTTTGTGTAATAGGCCTTTATGCCAAACTCTGCCAAATGCTGTACTTATATCACAGAAAACCAGGCGAACATCATTATGCTGATCTAGAGCTATATTTATGAAAATGTCAATATCAATTAATTGATATATGGTCAAATCACTGGGGATAAATCCGAACTGCAAATCTGTCAGTAGATGATTATTTTTAAGAAAATTAAAAACATGATTAAATACTACTTTTTCAAATACTTTACTGACACTACTTGTCATGGAAACAGGTCTATAATTTTTCTTTTTATTTATTGATTCCTTTTTATGAATCGGATGCACGTGGGCATGTTTCTAAGCAGTTGGAAAATTATCCAATGACAACGACAAGTGAAAGATGCGAGTTAGTGGGCATGCTAGCTGAGATGAACGGTGTTTTAGTATAGTGTTATTTATTAGATCGGGCCCACTTGCCTTATTTGTGTCCAATTTACGTAGAATAGATTTAACCTTATCCATGGTAATTACCAGTTGTTCAATGGATAGTTGCTTTAAGGGTATAGGTGGCAACGGGATATCTTGTACTGTATCACACAAGTTAATGAAGCATTACACTCCATACGAAAAAATTATCCCAAAATCGCCCGAGTGTGTTATGTGTAATTACATAATGTCAGACGTCCACTCACTAATCAGTGTTGTTGATTGGACTGTATTGGGAAATGATTCGCCAATTAACATATTAATTTCTGTTCACTAAATCTTTTTTTTGTACCTGATACATATTGTTTGGGAATTTTGTATATCAAATAAAATCTTTAAAGGTGAAAATCGGTTCGGTAAACCCTTTTATTGGCGTTTAAGGTCACATACTTATGCACAATGGCTAATCGTGACCGTGACAGTTTTACGGGTGGAGGAAGCCGGAGTACCCGGAGAGAACCACCGAGCAACGACGAGCAGTTGTCAGCTCTCCAACATCGTAACTCTGAACTCTGCACCGCAGCACAGGCAGGTTTAGATTGGTTGAAGACATGCGCACCAGCGACGTGCAGTACGCCTCAGTACACAGCGTCATCGTGCCCACATGTAGGCAATCGGGGTGAAGTGTCTTGCCCAAGGGCACAACGCGGTTGCCGCAGGTGGGATTCGAACCGAGGACCTCTCGGCTTGCAGCCTGCACCTCTACCAACTGAGCCACCGCCCCCCCCCCCCCCCCCCCCCCCCGATCTACATTGCATGAAATATTCTGAAGTCATTGGAGACCGGTGAACAAACTCGGGGGGGGGGAGGGATCCAAATCATATATCAGCGGAAATTTTATTTTAATATGAAAACAAATCGAAAATCTCACGAATTAACGAACGGATTTTTTCAATTCCTATATTAAACCGCAGTACAGAGTTCTGGAAATGAAAGATATGGCATTTGTATCTGAATATTTTATTAAATGTGGGTTTTAGAAATTTTCGGACTGAACAATATAATTGCTAATCAGGGACAGTCTCTGAAAGATTTTTCTCGCGAAACATTAATTGGTTATGTAATCCTTCTCACGTGCCCGCACTAAAACAGCTTTTTATACCTGGTCGTTTCTACACAAACGACGCGGTATTAACAAGTGCGGTTTTGTATGCAATGTACACGTAATGTGGTCATTTAAAATACTAGCAATTTCTTCTGGGTCACCGACAACAGATTCACCCTCAAACAATGCTGGAAGCAGAATATCTGAATTGCTTTGTTGCTGGGAGTGTTTTTTTTTAACAACTTTCCACCATTGTCTGGAGGCAAATCTGTTGTTTGACATGTAATTATCCATTTTAGTATCATATTCCTTTTTGCAGACCTGACAGCGTCAATTGTCCCGTTTCGAAGTTTACGAAAATGTTCCTAATCCTGGGGTCGGTTTCTGTCTTTGGCTATTCTGTGGAGTCGGACCCGCTTTCTCATTAGTTTCCATATTTCATCCAAGGTTTGTCATTAGGTATTATTCGAACCAGTGTTGATGGTGTAAACCTCTTGGTGGTTTCTGTTATATAAGTTGTAACATTTGCAACCACCGTGTCTAAATCTGCGGATGCAAATAAATCATCCCAGTTTGTATTAGTAAACTCTTCATTCATTCTATTAAAATCAGTTTCTTTGTAATTATAAATCTGTCGCAGGTATGATCTAAGAGGTGATCTTTCAGATTTTAGACGTACGAGCGCAGCATGATGCTCGCTACAAAAGAGTGGTATAAAATCACAGTGTCACTAATAAAGGAAAGGAAACTAAAACCAAATCGAATAGCGACTTTGTATTTTCTGTAACATGAGTGGGTGATGTAATTAAGGGGACGTCCAACCTAACTTTGGTCAAATTTCATGTAATTTTCTTTCAAGTCTAAAAAAGGCCCAAAATGATTAACCCCAGTAAATTATATACCTAAATCCTTGGAATGAAACATAGAACATGTGGAAACTGTTGCCATGGAACTGCTGCTATGTGTAAATAGCACCACCTGAAAGTCTGCTATGGCATAAGTAAGAGAACAAAATTTTACAATAAAATACCTCAAAATAAAATAGCAGCTGTATTCTATAAACATTTAAGTACATACTCGAAGAAATCTTTTTCTAATTCATGAAAGTAATAAAGATTGAGACCAAATGTTATAAGTGGTGTGCTCATTGATTGAAGGCAGACATTTTCTTTTGTTTTATGTTTTGATTTGTGGAGTTCAACAAAGGTCAACTTGAAGGGGCCCCACCAGAAGAAGTATGGAAGGACAAAAGAGTGTCTCCCAATATAAAGATGTATGTATCACTGTGGTGGTTTGGAAAGAAACTATGATATTCTCCTATGTAGAATGCACTGCAAAGTTATACATTGTAGTTGAATAAATATATTTACAAACCCCTTGCACTGTAACCCTTTTATCCCATGCATCAATTTGATAGTGATTAAATTGTTAAATTTGTCTGGTTTATCAATAAGTATAATAGCTCTGTTTACTCTTGGACACCAATACACTCATGATATCTGTTGGAGAAGAAATGAGGGTAACTGTAACCTGTCACTGCAATAAACCATCTAATGTACTTAAAAGTACATTGTTATTCAAAACACATCAAATCAACCTCACATAACCATTATTGCATGTACTTTCCTCAAGGAGGCTTATTGAGATCAGAAGGGCACATCCAGAGGGTCTCACATATTTTTTTTAAGAACGCAGTACACAAAGCAATCCCTAAAAGGTGACAAGTGAGTTCTATTTGACACAAAAAAAATTTCCGGGGAGGGGGGGGGGGGGCTCACTTCCTTGTATGACTCTACCTCCGGCACTCAAGGCATATGCCTTTTTTTCAAAGTTTAACTCTTTTTTCTTTTTGAAGATCCTGGCCACACGTGTTCCAAACACTATCAGACAGGTAACCCCCCAAATAAGTGTATCTGCAAAAATCATGTTACATTGCAAAACATTCTTTTTAGACTTTTAGTTCTGGACCTTTCATGCTTCTTACTTCCAACTGTAACACTTAATTTATCGATTAATGGGTGAATAGAAAAGTCCTGCCAAAATCAACATTTTCAGTTCCATAAGCCTTCAAAACAGCTCCGATAAAAGTGTCAAACATCAGATTGGTGGCTTCATACAGAATATTCATTGTTGCTTGATAAGTAACAGGAACGAAATCTTCAGAAATATTCTGTAGCAATACATTTGAGGGTATTAGCAGGCACTTTGCAACAAATTGTAACAAATCAACTAGTTATAAACAAAATTTTCTAACTCAAAAGAGCGAAAAAGTACCACAACTCTGAAAAAATGTGGGAAAAAAATACATGCTACAGCAGCTACACAGGCATTGTTTCCCCATGATGCTCGATCACAACACCAAATATCCTTCAAATTGGAGTAGCAATGGTTGAGATACAAGGGAGAATGTTGGTACACGTAATGATGAAAGAATGGGTAAGACTAAGATTAAGAGGACAGAGGTCACCACTGCACGGCCCTAGATGCACCTTTGATTTTCCAACTTCCAAGTCTGGGGCATAATAATCGCAACACACTCACCTTATCAATTCATAATTTCAGTAAAATAAAAGAAATTATCAATTTTAATTAATTAACAGATGATGGGAAATATTTGGCTTCTTTCGTCTTCTCGTACTGTTAATTACCACAAACAATATCAGTTTGATGCCGACAAACGAAACTGAACGCATGTGGTCTGGTTAATAAAAAGTAACTCGGTATGGATAATGAAGAAATTGCGAATATTTCGTGTATTTCATTTGTTTAAAGGCCAATTGCAGCTAATATTGACCGTGGATTCGATAATTCGTTTCGGTTTTGACCACACACCCACGCTGACAGCGGTTATGTTTATTGTGATATGCAAATTGGGGGATGGTTTATGGTTGGTTGCAAGAAAAAACTAAATTCTCAGCAATTCTTATTTAAAAGCGCGAATGCATCATTTTCAACCCATCTTCAATCGGTCCTTTGCAGACATCAAACACAGCCGCCGCGACAAATTCCATGGTTACTAGGAAGTAAATAACTTCGCAACATCGGGGGAAATCAACACGCTCAATATAGTTCTTGGTCACTTGGAATATACTTCGAGAAAAAGTGAGTTCTGAAGCATTCTGCTTACTTTGTTATGAATATTGCCTTATTTTATTTATGTGTATCGTCCCGATTTTATACACTTGGTTATTTTTTTACAAGTGCTTCATGTTGTCTTTCCAGTGCGCAATAATTCAGATTTTTTGTCAACAAAAAAGTTCGAACGGCCTGTAAACACGAGAGGGAATTTCGAACCATATTTTGTAGTTATGACATTAACAGTTCAAGTATTTGCTGTCACCTGTTTGCAAATCCGCTCATACATTGTCTCGAATAAATAAAGGGCGTGATCACGTCCTTGCGTTCTTACGATTGCCCAAATTGAGTATTTCTGCAAGAACCACATCGTAATCAGATGACCGGAATAAACATCATTGAAACATGGCCACATCCGGAACATCCAAAATTTGTGTTGGTGTTATTACATTCAAACATCAAAACCCACCAGAGTGTGTGTAAAAAAATGATTTCTCCGAGTCTGTAGTATGTTATCATTATATTGAGGACAAGGCTTTCGAATTACCGATTATTTTGTGGTTTTACCGGTTCGTTACTTATGCTTTTGGCAAATTTATCTTCTTCAAAATCATAAAATTTACTTTTTTTCCTGAAAAAAAATATATGTACCTTTTCTATGCACTTTTCTATGCACTTTACTCATTCCACCAAATCCAAAGGCGGTGGAGTCGGTATCCTTTTTGATAACAGCCTAACGGTTAAACCTGAATCTAGTCACAAGTTCAAATCGTTCGAGTCGATAGTTGGCTCTCTGACATGTGGTTCTCGATCAATCAGAATTGTCACTATCTACAGACCTCCCCCAACAACAAAAATAAATTCACTGTGAAACAGTTCTTCAAAGAATTTTCTGAATTTGTCGGGAATATTGTTACTTCTAATGGACCTTTTGTCATCACCGGTGACTTTAATTTCCACATCGACGACATGAACAACAAAGACGCACTTGATTTTAGCGCGCTCCTGGAATCTATGGAGCTAACTCAACTGGCCCCACTCATCGCAGCAATCACACCCTTGATTTGGTAATCATTCGTACGTGTGATCAAAACGTGGTACACAATCTGGAGGTTCAAGACATAGCCATATCAGACCATTACATGGTGAAATTTGACATCAGGCTACCCCAGCCGCAACCATTTAAGGAGAAGATTACCTACCGTAAACTCGGGAACATTGATCCCATTGCATTTTCACGTGCTATATCGCTATCGGCGAATGAGATCCATCGCGAGTCGACAGTAAATGAATCTGTTACCAAGTTTACTAATCTTTCACATAAACTTATCGATGATTTCGCGCCTGAAATGTCCAGAATTGTGTCCAGGCACAACCTTTCCCCCTGGTTTAGTAGCGAAATCAGAGATGCGAAACGCATGCGGCGAAAATTTGAATTGCAATGGAGAATTTCGAAACTCACCATACACAGGGAAATGTATGTGAGCCAAAAGATCGTGGTTAATCAGTTGATTCATCGTTCTAAAAAAGACTATTTTGCCTCTGTTATATCCGACAATAATAAGAAACCCAGTGTGCTGTCTGAAGTAATTGACAAGCTTCTTCATAGAAAGCCGAAGGCAACCTTACCGGAACACTCATCGGCCGAAGATTTAGCCAACAGATTTTCTAACTTCTCTATGTCTGGTATTGCTCGATCTCAGTGCGGCGTTTGACACTATTGACCACGGCGTACTTCTTAATAGACTTACTTCCCGGTTTGGTGTTGTTAAAACTGCCCCGGAGTGGTTTCGATCGTACCTGACGGATCGAACACAGCGGGTAACTGTCACAGGTTCAAACTCAAAACAGGCTCATTTGAAGTTTGGAGTTCCCCAGGGGTCAGTGCTTGGACCTTTGCTATACGTCACCTATGTTCTGCCCCTTGGCGATATCATCCGCAGACATGGCCTGTCATTCCATTACTACGCGGATGATACACAGCTGTACATACACTTTACGCCTCAGTCCGATACAATGGCCAAAGAAAAACTTGAAAAATGTGTAGCTGATATTAGATCTTGGATGGCAGAAAATTTCTTAAAACTGAATGCTGATAAAACTGAAATCATATACATTGGATTAAGCCATCAGTTATCTAAATGCTCAAGGCCCGATCTCAACATTGAAGGCAGTACTGTCTCACCATCGACCACGATACGCAACCTCGGATATTATATGGATGAGAACCTGCCGGCGGGAAAACATGTCTTGCATGTCTTCAGGGCTTCGTATTATCATCTCCGAAATATCAGCAGGGTGCGGGGCGTGGTTGGTGCGGCAACAGCTAAACAACTTGTCCATGCCTTCATTACAAGCCGCATAGACTATTGCAACTCCATCTTATTTGGTTGTAAACAGAGCATCATTGACAAAATTGCCACAGTACAAAAATGTTCAGCACGTGTAATTACTATGACCAAACGTTCCTGCCACATTACACCTATTCTTAAAAATCTGCAGGGCTGCCTCCGAGGGAACGCATTGAATTCAAAATTCTCATTTTAACTTGGAAATGCTTAAATGGCGAGGCCCCACCATATTTGTCCACTTTGGTTTCACGTTACGAACCCGGTAGATCACTACGTTCGAAAACGTCACACAATCTTGTCCATGCAACAGGTGACCTCACAACAGCGGGCGATCGGGCCTTTTCGGTGGCTGTTCCATTCCTTTGGAACCTGGTTCCGAGTGGGCTGAAAGTATCCCAGAGTCTCCCATCTTTCCGATCAGCTCTCAAATCACATTTGTTCCGGCGGGTATATAACTTACGATAAAGACCGCTGATTGTGATTCATCCGCTTGGAAACAGTCAGTAAATAGGAAATGCAGAGTGATATATATATATAAGTAGGTAATATAGGCCGATTCAAACACAGACATCGATGTACGTGTACATGTACACGTACATCGATGTATACCTCCATAGGATTTAGTGTTAAAATCGTGTACTTTGCCAATTCAAAATCATTGGATTGTATCCAAGAGTGAAAAAAAAAACGCATGAAACTTTACGTATGTGTACATGTACCGTTTTGTGTTTGAATTGGCAAATGTGTTTCCCCATAGGATTCAGTGTTAAATTGCGAGCAAAAAAACGTTTTGTCGTTTCTAAATCATCATCTTGTTTATTCTAAATCATCCGCGTCCGTACACGATTTTAACACTGAAACCCTATGGAGGCGTACACGGAAATCCATTTGCAGATTTTTACGTCGGAAATCGAATCGTGTACGGTACACGGAAAAGAGGTGTTTCTGAACCGGCAAACCCACTGTCACGTTTCCTGAAGTAAAACTAACACATGTTATTGTTGTGACTGAATGAGGTTTTCGTTCAAAAGAGTAGACTATAAAATATGAGTGTCAGTTTTAAAAAGGAGTTGCGTGAATGAAAGACATCCGTTCAAAAGAGTCGACTATAAAATATGATCTGTAAAAATAGACATTCGTGTTTTGTTTCGATGTAACGAAGAGAAATTGAGTTTAGAGACAATTAGAGAAAAGAATCAGAGGTAAAAAAGCGTTTGTTCGCGTTTGTCACTATTAATTCTTGTGAAGTAATCTTAATAAACACTTAATGGAATGTTTGAATAATGTTATAATGAAACGCATTTTCCACTCAATTAGGTTTGAGTGGTAAATTTTTAAATATATTCATGATAACGATCAGAGAGATTTGAATGAATGAATGAATGAATGAATGAATGAATTCCTTGAACGTTAAATTAGAAAAAAACAGTTTCTTTTATGTGCTGGAATGTTTTAACTGTCATCAAAAAGTTCTCTCTTAATTCGACACTAAGTGAATGGTTTTTTGATATGTGAATGGAATTCCTTTTAACAAACGTAAATTACTCTCAAATGTGTTAAATCAGAAACCGGTTTGTCATGTACTGCTTAAAACGTTTTTTAAACTTTCCCAATTCAATCAATACTGAGTTGAGATGTGAATATTTTTAGTTATTATATTAAAGACAGAAAGATTTTTATTAACTTAAAACATAAAAATATAATTATACATTTAATTTTGAAAATAATAAAATAACTCGCATTAGCATACTGAAAAGAACATTAACAATTAAAAAGAAAACGAAAAATGTTTTTACAGATGGATTCTAGATGTTGAAATCAAATTTTAGACGAATATGAACGTGCTAAGAAGGGCATTCAGTCGTATAAAAGAGAGTTCTTTGAGAATGGGTTCGTTGCCCGGTAGTTTTGGAAATCGGCATTCCGTTCAATCTACACCGGATTACGTTCCCACGGGAATTCAAACAGAGAGCGAGACCGACACCGATACAGCTTCGACTATCACCACTGATAGCGTCGCATCGTCTGATGATGGCGGTAAGAGAGATCTGTTGTATGGCTTTTATAAGGATTCGGACAATAACACTTTTATTGAAGACACAGAAGTAGAAATAGGCGATGATGAATTGATCGTGGGTTCGAACAGATACGAATTGACTGATGGACTGCACAGATTGCTGCTTTACGACAAGCCTAGTGATTACACGGAACAGGATTTCGACAATTACGGCGACATTCTGGTTCAGACCCACGCCATGAAGAGAAATAACGATGCCAGAGAGACGAGACCTAAAGCCAACATAGGTTACAAGTGGACGAAAGTGGTGAAACCCATATGGGATATGAATAAGAAGTTCGTCGAATCGGTGACTGGCAAAGGGGTGAAAACCACTTTTCTTCCGAGCGATTCTGACACTCTGTCTCAGAGATTGAGTTTGTTGATGGCGAGCAGACGGGCTGGTAACACAGGATTAGATAATCAGATAGTTACTATATGTGACGAATTGTTAAGACAGAAGGTTTTGAATAAAAACCATTATAAAAGGCTGATGAACGAATTGAAGGATTGATGTGTATATATAATAAGTAGAGAGAAACAAACAAACAAACAAAAATAAAACAGTAAAATTTACACTAGAATAATAAAAGTATTTGAACAACAAAACGATTTACCAGTGAAAAAAAAAACAAAATATATTATAAAAATAAAATATGTTGGTGATAAAGAACAGGGGATACGTCAGAACTTACGTTCAAGGCGGTTCTGGCATCGTCGATTCTATAATGCGAGCGTTCATGAGCGATGCAGGTAGAAAACTCACATCGACTGCGTTTGAGGTCGGTAAGAAGACGGCTTTGGATGCTGGTAAGAAAGCCGCTTCCAAACCCAGTGGTAGGATAGCTTCTGTGGCTGGCAAGAGGGCAGCCAACGCTTTGATCGACAAGTTGATCAGTCCGCCGGCGAAGCGAGCTGCGTTAGAGCGAACGCCAAAAAGTTGGAAAGATTTTAAGGATGCTGTGGTACCCATACAAGATTTAGCTAAAATCACGAGTGGATCAGGATTGAAGAGAACTCGTGACGGTGTGATATAAATAAATAATAATATTAAAAACTGAGTTTGAAAAACATATAAAATTTGTGTTTGAAAGAATCTAAAATAACAAAAAAAAAAAAAAAAAATAAAACAAAGATGAACATTAAAGATATGTCTTGGAATGACGCCGCGACTAAGAGGTCGAATAACGAGTTCTTTCCCAAAAGCATAAGAGGCTTGATAGTGGGAAAATCGAATTGTGGAAAGACCAATCTGTTGGTGAATCTGTTGTCCCGACCCGACTGGTTGGATTACGACAGATTGTTCGTGTTTGGCAAGAGCTTGTTTCAACCCGAATACAGATTGCTTCGAGAGTGTATGGATCGTAGATTGCCCAAGGACGTCATAGCCAGAATCTTTGACAGTAGGGAGGAATTCGACAAGAGTGAAGCTCCACTTTCGACCATTTTGGACAGTGCGGCGATGGAGCTGATGAAGAGAAATGCAACTTCGAACATCGAGTGTCGATTTTATGAGAACGCTAGCGACGTTCCGGATCCTAGAGAATTGAAATCGGAAGATAAGAATCTCATGATTTTCGACGATCTGCTTTTGGAGAGACAGAACCGATGCGAATCATATTACGTTAGGGCTCAACACAGCAACGTGGACTGTTTCTACCTGTCGCAGAATTATTTTTGATTGCCCAGACAGACGATAAGGGAGAACGCTAATTTTCTATGTCTCTTTCGCCAAGATCTCAAGAATCTCAATCATATCTACAGCGATCATGTCGCAAACGACATGAGCGCGGCGGAATTCAGAAGATTCTGCAAGAAGGTTTGGGATGGTGGACTTTACAATTTCGTCATGATCGATTTGACAAGCGAATTTAATCGCGGAAAATATCGGTGCGGATTCGACAAGTTTTATGTTTCTGATGATAATAAGATAGAGCGTGAAAATAAAAAAAAATTTTAGAAAATAATAAATCTTCAAATAAGTAGTTTTAAAAAAAAAAAAAAATAAAATAAAATTAAAATATAATGTTGGAACAAGGAGAATTGTTAGAACGGATAGCCGAGAATACGGCTGCAAAACAATCCATTCAAATTGTGGTGAGTGGCGATTCGACTCGATTCGCTACGAAATTCGAACCTTCCATCGAATTGAATAGAGAGAAAAGATACGAGATGGCGTTGGTGAATCTGGAGACTTATTATTCCTTCCCCAATGTCACCGAAAAGAATAACTCATTCAAGTATTCCGACAGAGTGGATTGGTTGGAGATTCGAATTCCCAAAGGGAGTTATGACATAGACGATTTGAACAATTACATTCAGACGCGAATGAAGACGGATGGAAAGGTAAGCAACAAGATCAGACTCGCTCCCAATCCTAATAC
The DNA here is from genome assembly GCA_031216915.1 of Pictodentalium vernedei. Taxonomy (NCBI): domain Eukaryota; kingdom Metazoa; phylum Mollusca; class Scaphopoda; order Dentaliida; family Dentaliidae; genus Pictodentalium; species Pictodentalium vernedei. The sequence goes on along the minus strand of CM062289.1, from coordinate 145,440,047 downwards.
CTTACAGATGATGTTGGATTTGGAAGTTAATTTTTGAGTGGATTTCAACACGGACGATTCTATAGGCAAGATGTTGGGATTCGATCGAAAGATGTATCAAGGCCACGCGGCATCTGAAAATACGGTCAACATTCTCGCAGTCAATAGCATTCTGGTGAACGTGGACATGATTGCTGGAAGCTACGTGAATGGTAGCGCTCAACCGACGATCTATTCCTTCTTTCCAAATGTGTCGCCGGGTTATAAGATCGTGGAGCGACTGCAAAATTTAGTTTATCTACCAGTGATTTTAGACACGTTGTATAGTCTCAAAACCACATTGACGGATCAAAATGGTGAACTGTTAGATCTTCGCGGAGAGAGGGTGACGATACGATTTCAAATTAGAGAAATATAAAAGCAAAAAAAAAAAAAAAAAATATTGTGTATATATATAGATAACAAAAATAAAATAAACGCAATATTAATTTTACAAAATTATTTTAATATAAATAATTATTATTAAACAAGAAAACAATTGAAGTAAATATGTTTAAAAAAAAAGAATTATGACAGAATACGTGATTAAAAACATGAACATATCCGCAGGACAGAGGAAGAAACTTAAGAGAGCGTTAACACCTCGAGGCGAGGCGGTGAGATTCAAATTCACTCACGAAGATCTGACGAGAGGAGGTCAGGATTCAATCGCCTGGACCAGAAATCAAATCAAAAGGATGGAGAAAGCAATTCGCGATGGAAGAGGGTTGACGGTGAGATTGAGTCCCGCTCAATGGAGATACAATTTGAGAATGAAAGGTGGTTTCCTACCGCTATTGGCAGGAATCGCTGCAAAAGCATTACCCTTCACCGCAAAGGCACTACCCTTTCTCGGAAAGACTCTCGGTGTGGGAGCTCTCACGGGACTCGCGAGTTCAGCAGTTGAGAAATTAATGGGTGGCAGCGGACTATTTTTGAAGAAGGGAGGAGCCATGTGTCGCATCCACGTAGACGACAGCGGTAAAGGATTGTATCTAGAACCCGTTAGAGGTGGCAACTCTTTGAGTGGAAATGGTCTCTATCTGAAGAGTGGACAGAATGTTGAGCGACTCGGCAAGGGTTTGTTGCTCGGTGAGAATTCGCCGTTTAAGAATATACCGATTTTGAATATGTTATTATAATATAAAATTATATTATTATATAAAACTTAAATCATAGAAAGTATAAAATAATATATAAAATGGATAAAAAGGTGGAGAAACAATTAGACGATAATGATGAATATCGTGAGACAGAGTGTGAAAAAAAAGATGTGGAAAAATGGTCAGACGCTAAATGATGGATATCTAAGGAAAGAACTGATGAAAGAGTTAGATAAACAGCGGGATAGACGGTTGAAAATGAAAAGAATGAGACACTTTCCACTGTCACCACTACCTTCTGAAGAGAATGGTAATGATGGGAGTGTTACCAAGAGATGCACAACATTCGTTCATAATTATGATTCGGATAAACAAATGTGTTGTTATAAAAACGTATCATATTACAAAAAAAGAAAAAAAGAAAAGAAGAAGAATCGACGCTGAAATTTAAGAAAAAATGAAACGTTATTATAATATATGGTAATAGTGAAGAAGGAAAACAAAAAAAAAAGTAATGAGATCTAAAAGATGATCTTATTACTTTTTTTCCCTTTTTCTTCGCTAAAAAAATCAATCTCTCTATTGTTTATATTTCCAAGCCCGTTATTACCATGTTGACACTCGTGTTTTCAAGATGATCTCATTACGTTTTTTTCCTTCTTCTTCGCTAAAAAAATCAATCTCTCTATTGTTTATATTTCCAAGTCCGTTATTAGCATGTTGACACTCGTGTTTTCTCCCTTTTCGCAAATGTGTTGAATGTTTATCTTTCGTTTATGCTTTCGTACTCATAAAACAAATCGAGTGCGACTTCGTCCAATTTCAAAGGCATGCGATATTTGTCGTATTTGTGCTCTAAGCCCTTCATCTCAACCTCGTTCAATTTGATGGGATCATGTCGTTGTAATCTATAGATTTTAAAACCTAATTTCTTACACATTTCGACTCGTTTCAATTTCAGTTCGCATCTTTTAGGTGTTGTTGTCGTCATGATCGATTATTTGTTTTTTTTTTGTTTTATGAATTCTTGCAAATAATGTATATTTTAAATTTTGTATTTAAATAATAATTTGTTAAAAAAGTTTATTTTTTTTTGCTCTTTATATATATATAAAAAAAGTTTTTTTTTTTTTAATTTTTAATTTTCTTTAATGTAAAATTTTTAGTGAAAGTTTTTTTTTTCTCTTTATATATATATAAATAAAAAGTTAAATTTTAACATTTCAATCTCTCTATTGTTTATATTTCCAAGTCTGTTATTTGCATGTTGACACTCGTGTTTTCTCCTTTTTCGAAAATGTGTTGAATGTTTATCTTTACTCTTTTGAGTTTTTTTTACATTGGTGAACGCACTCTCACCACTCGATTTGTCCACGAGTTCGCATGAGATTTTTGGATATATGTAACTTCCATAGAACAATGTCAAATCGTCCTTGTCGAATTCTTTATCTTTAGCGATGACGATTTTCTGCAGATCACTTTGATATTCATAAAACAAATCGAGCATGGCTTCATCCAATTTCAAAGTCATCTTATATCTGTCGTGTTTATGCTCTAAGTCCTTCATCTCGACCTCATTCAATTCGATAGGATTGTGTTGTTGTAATCTATAGATTTTATGACCGAATTTCTTATACGTTTCGACTCGTTTCAATTTCAATTCGCATCTTTTAGGTGTTGCTGTCATGATCGATTATTTAGGGTTTTTTTGTTTTATGAATTCTTGCAATAATGTATATTTTAAATTTTGTTTTTTAATAATTTGTTTAAGAAGTTTTTTTTTTTTTTGCTCTTTATATATATATAAAAAAAAAGTTTTTTTAATTTTAATTTCTTTAATGTGAAAATTTTTTAGAACAATTGTACAATACACTGAATCACGCAAAACAAGACGTTATCTCAATTCTTGACTTTAGAAGATTTGATTCGATACATGAAAGAAGCAGAAGAGTTTTTAGAACATGCAAGACTTCGAACGTTTAAAAATTGGCCTTCGCATCTTGCAGTCATCATCATCTATTGAGAAGGAATCGGGTGACATGAACACGCGTCTGCTTCGTGGAAAGTTGTTTTGAACCTCATGCGAGACTTCGCGTAAAAGTCATAAGAGTTTTATTTGTCTTGAACCTTCTTCTTCTTTTTTAATAGTTCGAACGACATTGTCGATTAATTTTTGTTCGCTAATAGTATTACGATTCGATTTTCCATCGCAAATCGTATCGTTTTCTTTTGAAACGCATAAATATAAATTACGATTTTTTTCTTCTTGGTTTTTTGGAGAATAACGATTTATTGAACAATGTCAATGTTTATGTCAAGATTCTGTCGTGGATGTTGTCGTCATGATCGATTATTTGTTTTTTTTTGTTTTACAAATTCTTGCAAATAATGTATATTTTTAAATTTTGTATTTAAATAATTTGTTTAAAAAGTTTTGTTTTTTCTCTTTAAATATATAAATAAAAAGTTAAATTTTTAACATCCTTTTTTCTCGTATTAATTCAATTTTTTTTCACGTTAAGGAACATAAAATTGATTAATTTCATCCAAAAATATTTTTCACATTAAAGAAAAAAAACAAAAAACTTTTTAACAAATTATTTAAATACAAATTCGAAAAAAAAATATTCTTACAAATGAAGCAAACAGATAAAAAAAAACTGAAAAATTTAAATGAGAAAACCGTACCTCAGTTAAACGAGATTTGTAAACTATTAAAAATTTCACATTTCAGAAATCATAGAACTAAATCAAAAAAAATTGAAGTCATACAGAAATATTTGCAAAACGATGGAAAGGCAAATGAAATGCTGATAGCAACATCAAAAAATGCATCGGTTGTGAAAAATGAGAAGAAGAAGAAAAAGATAGTAAAAGGAATCGAAATGCCGACGTCGAAAAAAACCCAAAACGTTTCAATTGTGAAAAATAAGAAGATGACTAAACGAAAAGCCGATGAAGAAGAACTTCAAGTTTCCAAAGAAAAGAAAAGAAAAACTAAAGCGAAAACGAGTGATGCACTTCAGATTCTAGGCAAACGAGATATATCGAGCGAAATTCGACGCGCAATAAACGAAGGGAAAGTTAAAGAATATCTACCATGACTCGCTGCGGAACTATTTCAATTGAAGACCTAGAACGGGAGAGTGCGATCAAAGGTATTTTTAAAACTTTAGACGTGGTTCCCTCGTTGAAGAAAATCAATTCGAAATTGTTCATGGAATGGGTGAAGAAAAAAGTATTGGATTTGTTTTACAAATACATGAACGTGGGACTAAAAATTAAGATGATACTCCATTGTGTGATGAATAAAATCAATGTGAAGTCCGGTGAGAGCATCGTGAAAAATGCATATTTCAGATCTAACGTTAAACCCGTATTTCGAGGTTCAGATTTATCGGACGTTTTCGAAAAGATGAAAGACAAGATGTTGACGTCTCTCGCAAATTTCTAACACACCGACAATGACAACACTCTTCGTTCAAAACATTTCCATCAAGTGCTCGTCGAGCCCCCCCCCCCCCCCCCCCCCACCTCGCAATAACGTGCGCCAGTCTCACTTCGAGAAATGCTACAGTGGGTTTGCGGATTCAAACATCACCTCTTCACGCGAGTTGATTTCAAAATCTCCGTCTAAGCCTCCATTGGGTTTCAGTCTTAAAATCGTGTATACGAACGCGGATTGTTAGATTGTTAGAATCGGCAAGAGGATGATGTTAGAAACCGCAAAACGTTTTTTCCTCGCAATTTAACAATGAACCCTATGGGAGAAATCCATTTGCGGATTCAAACATCATCGGACCTAAAAATCCGCAGAGCGGATCTCCGTGTACGCCTCCATTGGGTTTCAGTGTTAAAATCGTGTACGGACACGGATTGTTAGAATCGGCGAGAGGATGATGTTAGAAACCACAAAACGTTTTTTTGCTTGCAATTTAACACTGAATCCTATGGGAGAATTATTTGCGGGTTCAAGCATCGAAACGGTACATGTACTGTACGTAAAATTTCATGCATTTTCTGTCATTCTTGGATTCAATCAGTGATGTTTGAATCCGCAAATGGATTCTAAAGCACCCTAAAAAACGTTAAAATCTTGTACACGTACACGATTTTAACACTAAATCCTATGGAGGTGTACATGTACACGTACACGTACATGTACGATGATGCTTGAACCCGCAAATATTACCTACTGCGACTGATTTATATTGCCCAATCTTTGAGATTTGATCGAGCACACGGGACAGATCCTCGTAGTTTCTCTCTCGCCGATTCGATTTCTGACTCGAAAAATTCGTGTGTCGTGTCGTGGTATCCGAGCCCATTTTGCGAGAAATCTAAAGTGGGCTTATATTCGCCTTAGTCGGTTTCTCGAGAAAATAAAATTACCTAAATTTCAAACCCAGGTTTTTTGGTCTCGAATCCGCAGTTACAAGCAACTAATGATAAATCAAAACATTTTTCTTTTGTTTTTATTCATGGTTCTATTAATGACATTGACAAATCTTAGTACTTGTTTAACTTTAGATTTTTAATAAAGTCACGTCCAGTTTCGGGCAAAATGAAAAATAAATATTAAATACCACGGGCATACATAGACATTAAAAACTAAAGTGTTAAAACTGACACTTTCAAGGTGTTAAACCCATTCTAACTCTTCTAAGTGCAATGCTTTAAGCACTTAGACATTACAATCGTCAGACATCGGAAACTTGAATGGATGGCACTTCCCATGTGTCTAGCATTGGTGGTTCTTCCAGAATCGTCCATAATTTGATTTGTGCTTGGTGGGTACATAATTAAAAGGACACAACGCAAGTGAGGCGGATCAGGCTCGAGCGTTCGAGCCTTATCCGCGTCATCTGCATTGTTTCCTTTTAAGTGTCGCGACATTACACTTATCAAGTGGTATTATTGTCAACATCTGTCAAGTTCTGGGATATCTACACTTGAACAAAGTGCTAGTTCAGCACTTAGTAAGTGTTAAATACAGCACCTCAAGTGCAGTTTTTAACACTTTAGTTTGTAGCGAGTAATTGTCACAATATCTCTACGTAAGTGTAGTCATCGAAGGTTTACACTGCAAGGATTATAAATGCTTAATCAACGTGGAGACTAAAGGATCAACGCGCATCTTTTCACTCAGATTTACGGATCCCCAGTCAGGGGTCTTCTGTTTGTTCATTGTGGTTTAACGATGCTTTGAACGTTCAGGGTCACATCGTGGCGGACTGTTTAACAGTGGAGGGTGCCGTAGAGAACCACCGATCAGCAGTGAGCAACTTTTAGACTCTTCAACGTACCAGCACCTCAGATTCAACCAAGGTTAGTAATGGTTGAAGGCAAGTGCACCATATGCAGGATGCCTTAGTGCACAGCGCTACCGTTCCCCCACTTGGTCAATCAGGATAACTGTCTTGCCCCAGGACACAAAGCAGTTATCGCTGACCAGGACCGAACCGTGGGCCTTTCAGTTTGAAGCTCTAACTACTGAGTCACTGCACTCACAGGGTGTCTTCCAGTTCAGTGTTGCACTTCACTAATTGCTGCTGTAATAGCATGGCTAGTGCTTGCGAAAATCTTCGCATAGACTAATTATTAAATCACCCCAGTAGAACCTTTATAAATTATTGAAGAAACCTCAGGACTACTACCTAAACAATAATAAATCTACAGTTAAAACTCGAAGTCCTGTCATGAACTGTGTGCTTATCTTGGCTTAATTGCGCGTAGGAATTGCGCGTAATTGCCATATCGAATGGCATCCAAAGCACGGCAGGTTCTCCTGGTTACTCATAGCAAACACAGGCAATGTTTCAGCCAATGGACCTCCGGGTTACCCGAAGGGCCAATGGCTGAAACATTGCTTGTGCACAGGCCATGCGTACAGAATTGGATAGCCTTACTATGGTCCTAACGCGTAGATTAACGCGCAGATCGACGTGCTATTTGTGCGCATTTCATGACAGGACTTCTAGTTTTAACTGTATAAATATATTAAGCATTATCACGTAACGGATTAACTCTTCCGTATAAAAGACCAGCATTTAAATTTAAATCGGTACACTATCCCCACTCCAAGGTGCGATGTCCCAGTTCAAGGTTAGAGCATAGGTATTATCAGTAACCAATCGCGTGAAAAAAGTCTAACATTGTTATAAAAACATTGTGGCCCGCCAAGAAAATCAGTATGTCTTGGGCCCATATGTCGAACAAAATATTAATTAAAATACGTTAGTTTACTCCCCACTCGATCAACTAGTATTTTCCAACTAGAAAGACAACATACTTGCAATGAGTTGTGGATACAGGATATCACCAATCGACCGAGCGCGGTGGAAATTCTGTCGAGATCGCCCGCTGCCACGTTTCTTACTTGGGTCAATAGATCTTTCGCTGGATTAGACAATATCCGGGATACACACATGTCATGGTGACCACAATAACATAGCACATATAAGTTACAAGAATTTTGAACATTCTTGCAGTCTGCTCCAGAAGTATTTTTCGTCCTTCAGAATTTAAATGAACTCCATCAGGCAGAAAATGGTGCGCTGTCGGCCTGCCTTGCGGCGAAAATATAAAATATTGTCACGACACGGAGACACCAGCACCCCATTCAATCTTATTATTCTAAATTCATATACATCTTGGGGCACGTTACGCATCCTATGGTTTAGAAAGGTCACTCAGAGTGCACTCTTCACCTTAGCCGTTATCCTGACTATAAGGCTGTATAGTCCTTTGCCAACATTGGGACGAAACCTCTATGAGCTGTGTAGTCTGGGAGCTGATAGGGTACTCCTGCATCCCCCAGGACTACCTAAACCCCACTCATTTTAAAGGGTGCACATCCCAATTTTTTTTTTAACTTTTCTTTCTTTTTTTACAATATATGTGTGGAAAATGTGCCAACTATACATGATCAAAATTAAATTACATCAGCTTGCCATCATTTTATATGACTGACTATGAACGGACCAGGCTGAGAAATTTTTATGAAGTTGATATTTGACAAAAATTGGTAAAATTCCACATTTCTTCAGAAATGGCAAAAATGAGTTATATTCTGCGTAAGCAATATCTGTTATTTTGTTATTCTATGATAGATATAGGTTATGAAGGTACCATGAAGAGTTGAAGTCTGTTGATGGAGTTACTGTTACAGAAGACGGTGTAAATTGCCTGAAATTTACCCAAGAAGTGACTGACACGCTTGTAATACTCTATTTGAAGTATGCTCTTGACCAGGGGTTTAAAAATGCAGTAGTTCATAGCCCAGACACTGACATATTCATAATATTGTTACATTTCGCAACATCTCTCCGCCCTCTGGTGATATACTTCGACACTGGGGTTGGTGCAAAAAGGCATATCATCAATGTGTCTGAAATTGCAGAGAATCAGGGATCAGAAATGTGTGAAGCTATTCTTGGATTTCACTGCTTTACTGGGTAAAACTGCAACGGCTCATTCAAAGGTAAAGGAAAGGTTCTCCCATTCAAGAAGCTGCAACGGCACCCCAAAAATGTAAAAACATTCTCTTTGTTAGGCAAATCTTGGGATGTAAGAGAGGAGCTTATATCCGAGTTAGAGCATTTTACATGTCTTATGTGCATATTCCTCTCATCAGAGATATAGACATTGTCAGAACACCAATGCTGTGAAAGGTAATTGGTAGTGATGACATGTTACACACAAAAACTTGAAAAGTTGACCTTTCAAAGATGCCTCCATGCAGGCGTCCATTGGTTCCACATATCAGGAGGGCATATTACAGGGCAAGGCAATTTAAGCTATCTAATGTGAATGATCCTGTTATGCCTTCACCATCCGGGAATGGATGGAAGTTTGAAGAATGTATTCTACATCCTGATTGGTCAGAGGGATCGATTCTGTCAGATAGTTTGTTTGACGGTCTGGTAGAACAGACATTTCTTTCTGAAAGTGATACAATGAATGTGATATGGATTCAGACGCTGGCTCTGAAAGTAGTTCATAGGATTCTGATTGAAGCAAAACTGAAAATTAATGTGTAGATGTTGAGACATTTCCATGCAACAATTAATTTCAGAAATACTGAGAAAACAAATCACCCAATATTTTATCGAGACGCTTTAGTATTTCTATTTATAGCCACAAAATTTGAGTGAAAAGGAGTTAAATGTGACTATTCATTTCCTATCAGTTTGAGGAATTTAATTTGCAAGCATACTCTTCATGATATCCTCATAACCTATATCTTCCACAGAATAACAGATATTGCTTATGCAGGATAAACTCATTTTTGTTATTTCTGAAGAAATATGGAATTTTACCGATTTTTTTCAAACATTAACTTTATAAAAATTTCTCAGCCTAGTGCGTTCATAGTCATATAAAATGATGGCAAGTTGATGTAATTTAATTTTGATCATGTATAGTTGGCACATTTTCCACATATATATTGAAAAAAAGAAAAGAAAAATTCAAAAATTTGAAAAAAGATAAATTTGAAATTTTCGGTGTTATTTTGTCCGTAATGTTGGGTATAGAGCGATATTTTTCTTTCTGATGACAAGAATATTCATTGAAGTATATTAAAACTAATTTTTGTTCAACAAAATAACTTTATTATTTTCTATTTTGGCGCTTAAAATCATCTGAGGTGCTTTCTTGGAAATGGTTGCTAGGTAGAACGCCATCTTGTTTTTTGGTGGGCGGGGCCCCTTTTTTCATGTTAACATTTTTTAAAAGTTAGAGGGATATGTATCCTTTAAAATGGGTGGGCTTTAGTTGAGCCCCGGGGGGGGGTGCAGGGGTACTCTATAAGCTCCCGGATTAACGGCCGTGTACTTGTGACAATGCGCGCACTGCACATGGGCACATACAGTTACCCGTGGATCACCGGAGACCAGAATCTGGGGATTTGTGGAGACAAGATGAGACTAATGGAAGCCACCGTTTGGAGAGTACGAGTGCGCACTCTTTGGTGACTTGTGGGGATCGTTGTGGTAGGTCCCGGCGAACGTTTGAGATTCGACTCTTTTCACTGCTTCGAATCGAATCAAAATTATCTTCATTATCCGAAACAAACTGAATCCCGGAAAGTTTTGGATTTCCTACATTTTTTCATTGTCGGATTCTGAAGTTGAAAACTCATCCTGTAGTTTTTGTTGGGCTGACCATATCCAATTTAACTAGCTAACTCAAATTTAGTCTGTCAATTGAAAAAAGCCAGTTGAACCGAAATTGGAGATCGAGTTACGTCAAGTTTGAACAATATATCACCCTTTCTGTGGGACAAAGTGCCATCTGCAATGCTAAAGCATTGAAGATGACGCCTTGTTTCACTCAAGAGTCGATATATGGCCTTTTCTTCGTCCATTTGGTGATTCCTGGTCAATTCTCGTTCGAATCTAGCCCCCATGCTAAGATAACTGCTGTGTGAGTTGTCGCCACTTGAATATTAAGAACAAACTGTTTTTGCATGCCTTAAAATTTGTCTCCATTCACGAGAATTTGTTTCAATACTCGCGAGCTGCTGTTGCGAGAATCAATTTTCAGTTCTTAAATATTTTGAATTTGAGGGTACTATTTTACCTCTGTGAGTGCAACATGTACATATGCCATAGTAAAATGCAAACATCATAGTTTTTAAGAGAGTTTACCCCTAAGGACCAGTTTGCATTTTGTCGAGTTTCTCACACTTGTGCATGTGGAACACATGTTCCAACATACAGACTTTTTTTGGTCTGGATGATGGTCAAAGTACACTCTCGTGGCACTATCGTGGCAGTGGTGTCTCGTGAACTCTTGGCTGCCTTTACAGGCAGCCAAGACTTCTCTACACACCACTGCTAAGTGAAGTTTTGTTACCTTATTATGAGGGGGTAAAGACAGAGCATATTATGGCTTTTTGCAGCCACTTTTTGAATCTAAGACAAGAATCAAATGAACATTTTGCGAGAATCAAAGTTGATTCTCATTGTTTCCCTTGCGAGAATCATTTGCGCGAATCCTGCGATGTGAAGCAGTGCTTTTTTACTATGGTAAGCAAGCTCTGTTTTACAGGTAAAATACGACCCAGCCACCAATGTTTGGGTTAGAAGGCCTCAAAAATTGGCACCATAGGTAAAAACGATTGGCAAAACTGGACTTTTTCTCTATGTTGCGGTCACGATTTTAGCCATTAAACCGAAATACGTGACCTAATGAAATAAATATACGGTTCTAATTAATGAAAGTACGCTGTACATCGGGTCTGTACACTGGTCCCAACATTAATGGTAATCGTCATAATTGTGTTTCCATTTCCATCTTTGTCTTCTATCCAAAAGAGTTCAAAATAAAAAAGAACAATGCTTAGCTGTATGTCCATCAGCACTTAAATTTTGTCACATCGTAAAATTAACTTTCTTTGCCACGCAGTTATATTCAGTTATTAACCCCCTTCACTCTGATGTCAAAATACGAAAATTTCAGGAAGCTGTTTTTCCCATAATGCTTCTAGAAATTTTACCAATTCAATCTCGTTTGACAGAGCTCAATAAACTCTGTCAAACGAGATTGAATTGGTTAAATTTTTAGTTACATTATGTGAACTTTTTTCTGCCTGAAAATTAGATATTTTGACATCAGTGTGCATGGTGTTAATCTATATCGATTTTATCGCCTTTAGTGGTAAAGCAACTTGTAATATGAAGTTGGTGCCACCGAAATCGCCTGGAAACAATGTATCCACAACATCAAAATTCCAACATGGCTAGAACTGTTAAATTGTCGAAATGAGGTAGTTTTGATGCTTTTCCAATTTTGGTGGCCATAGTTCACTTTAGTTCAGCAATCATAAGGCAGTTCACTTTAGTTCATAACTAAACACCAGAAAGGACCCGCATGATACCAAATAAATACATTAGGATAGTTTTTTCCACTAGTTTATCGAACAATCATATAGATTTTGGCCTGAAACCCACGAGAAACGGTACGTATCACACAATGCGTCCTGATTCCGTATCATATAGACGACTTTTTCTGATTCCATATCATATAGATTCAACTTCCGATAAACACCGCGCTATGACAAATAATATCATCATATGCATTGTTATTACGCACTAAAATATGAAATTCAAAATTTTTACCAATTCCAACCCAATCTAAACTGAAAAACGGGGGAAACGGGCTTCATGTAACGGGATTGTTAGATAAATGTATTATCATGACCAAATGCATGTCCTGTAGTTTGTATCAGATTCTCGGTCGTGTTTACAATCGGATCACAACTCGCCCTGACGGGCTCGTTGCGATCTGATTGTAAACACGACCTCGAATCTGATACAAATTACAGGACATGCACATGGTCATGATAATGTATATTTATCGACGAAATCACTTTTGTGAATTTGGCAGAATACTAAATCAACTCAACAGAATTATGAGACGTGATTAGCACAAAATGTTTACAATGCACATTCGTCATTTGTCAGTGATGAAGTCACTTGTGTCGCCATATCTGTTGTTCTGAACTCTATCAAGTTGACCCCTGCTGGATTTTCTTCATCAAAACAAAACAAAACAAAATGGCAGTATTTGGGGACTGTAGATACCATGGAATGGAATTAGTCTCACTGGTCATTCTTCTCATGAATGACAAAACAATTTCTCCGAGTCTGTACTAGAACGACTGCAAAATACAACTATTCAACTATTTTAAGGTATTTTAATTATGCCATAGCAGACTTTCAGGCAGTGTTCCTATCCACATGGCATCAGTGCCATGACCAATTTCAGTTTCCGCATGTTCAATGTCTTTTTCCAAACATTTTGCTATATAATTTAACGAGGTTATTTCTTTCTGGCCATTTTTAGACAACATTTCCTGAAATCTGACCTAAATTAGGTTTGATTGAGAACATTTTCTGCAATCTGACCAAAGTTAGGCTAGACGACCCCTTAAAAAATAATCAACAATAGACATTTTTCTGAAGAGAGCAGGCTGGATACTTCCGTTACAGGTCGCATATTTCCGCTATGTTTGGTGAAGGGTTGAGTTCGAGATGAGTCATCTTTGTGCATAATTGTGTGCGCGGATTTGCGAATAATGAATAGCATTTTCCCATTGCAGGTGTGTCAGAAACTTCGGGTAAAATATGGAAGGAGAACAGAAAGTTTGCGCTACAAACTCTTCGCGAGTTTGGAATGGGAACGAACATCATTCAGGATAAAATTTATAACGAACTGAACTTCTTCCTCCTTGAAATAGAGAAACACAACGGACGCCCATTCGATATCTCATCACTCTTGACCACTGCAGTATCAAATATTATCTGTTCTGTTTTTTTCGGAAGAAGGTTCGACTACACAGACAAGGAGTTTTCCGAATTCTTCGGGTCACTGGATGAATTCGCTTCCAAGGTCGAGAACTTTTTTTTCCTTCCAACATTTTTAAAATATATTCCTGGTGATCTGTTTGGTATGAAACTGGTGATGAAAAACTGTCGCAAAATGTGTCGTTTTTTAGAGAAACACGTGGATGAACATCTTGCGCATCTGGAAAAAGGAGAAAGAAATGATTTCATCGATGTCTTCATACACCACAGATCACAAGCCTCAACGTCATTCAATAATACTACGCGTATAAGTAAGTTTGTACAGGTCTTACAATTCATGCGAAAATTAGAATCGATTTTCACAATTGATTCTCGCAAGGAAAGCGACGAGAGTCAACTTTCATTCTAGCTAAATGTTCCTTCGATTCTTACCAGGGAGCGTGTTGGCTCAGTGGTAGACTGTTGGACTTCTATGCTAGTGGTCCCGAGTTCGATCCCCGCCCGGGACGTCCCGCGTTGTGCCCTTATGCAAGGCACTTTTTCCCGGTTGCCTACCGGAGCACGATGACGCCATGTACTAAGGCGTACTTCACGTGGATGGTGCACATGTCTTCAACCGTTGTAACCTTGCTTGAGCGAAGCTTGAACAGAGTTAGAATGTTGAGGAGCTGACAGTTACTCGTCGCTGCTCGGTGGTTCTCTCCAGGTATTCCGGCTTCCCCCGCCCGTAAAACTGTCATGGTCACGATTAGACATTGTGCTTAAGTATGTGACCTTAAAACACCAATAAATAAATAAATAAATAAATAAATAAATGATTCTTACCATATATTCTGAACGTGCCTGGAGAATTCTACTTATTTTTGCTCGCTCATAATGAAGTAACGCTTTGAATTTCGGAGTGGTACCAAGTCAAGTCTTGGCTGCTTATGCAGGCAGACAAGACTTCAGTGGAAACCACTGTCAAGGTACTTTATCTTCCATCAGCGAAAGCATCAAAAGGCTGTGTGTTAAAACAGATGTTTTACATGTACATGTAACTCAAGAAACTCACTAGGCCTTTAAGAGTTAAAACTACAGTTAACCCTTTGCTTAACATGAAAAGCAGACGACACTTACAAATAAAATTCTTGAACAAATATTTTTTCATTTTTTGTCTCAAAACATAGGTTGTGACCCCTCATTGGAACGAGCGCGACGAGCTCGTTCCAAAGAGGGGTCATCATCTACGTTTTGAGAAAAGAATGAAAGCAATAATAAAAATTAATTGGTGATTTTTGTGAATAGCGCTGGTCGGTTTTAGTCGTTGGTAAAGGGTTAATATATAAATAAGAGGCTTGTTGTTTTTCAATGGAATGTGTACTGGTTGCACCCTAGGGGTATGGCAGTACTTTCAGATTCTAAATTATTAAAGAACTGAAAATTGATTATTTTAGCTGTAGTTGGCGAGATTCAAATCCAATTCTTGTGAATCGTAACGAATTTTTAAGGGCTTTTTTTAGGTGATATGATTTTTTATGTACACTCAAACAAGCCAGTGACTAACTTCAGATATTGCAAATGGGGCGGGGAGGGGTGAATTGGGAGATCTTAAGGCCTTTTTAGATGATTGGATTATTTTATATATAGGTCGAATAAGCCAGTGACTATCTTCAGACATTGTGGGTGGTGTGGGGTGATTCATGTTTGCTCGAAAGTAGTATGTCTCGGGCTTTTGAGGTATAGTTTGGGGGACCTCGGTGGGGGACCTCGGAAGTGACGTCATGTCACGTGACGTAGTGGCGCCATGTTGTGTTGTCATGGTAACCCGCGTGAGCGGCCATGTTGTGACGTCATCTCCATAGTGATACGTGGAGTTAGTGCGCATGCGCAGCGCGTGTTGTTAGGGTGAGACGTGTTTCCGTCGTCCATTTTGTATACTGGAAGCCGCCATCTTGGTTTCTATGGTAGCACGTGATTGCTATGTTACCCAATGTTTCTGCAATAAGACGGGGTATGTTTTGAGGGTATGTTCCTTTGTAGAAGAGTAAATCTAATTACCACAAACAACCCGACAAACCCTCCAAATCACCAAAATCCACCCGAAATCACCGAAATTGACTTTATTTATTACGGATTTTCCATTTTATCGGTTTAGCACGTAGTGCTATAGTACCGAGAGGGTATCGGGGGTGTGTTCCTTTGTAGAAGAGTATTTTTCTGGTTCGGATTTTCCCAGAATCCCTTTTTTGGATCCCATGACGTGTTATTTCCCTATTAAGAATAGCACGTAGTGCTATAGGACAAATTTACCCAGAATCCTCGGCTTCTACTTGGAACTATATTTTTATAAATTCCTACGCTCTATTTTAGTAACATCCTTAACTGACCCCCTAACTAATTGTTAGGGTCTATATTTAGCAATTTCTTTAAATGACTCCCCTAACTACATGATTTTAAATAATAAAATTAATGAGGATCAAGATGTTTTTACACTAACCAATCAGAGCGAAATTAATCCACCAATCAGATTTCTGGATTCCCATTGTGTTTCTTTCCCATTGACTTCTATATTAATTTTCTAAATTTTCCAACTTTAACCTATAATCCTATAGGAAACAAACACAATCGCCCATCGAGAATGAAAATATCGATGAAAAAACGTTGTGACGTCGTGACGTTTTCAAAAAAGTCCGTCACGTCGAAATAAATTCCGGAGAAGAGTAACGTCGCGTCATTCTGTTTCGATCCTTCGAACTGAACACATCGCTAGAGAGTTTTCTATAGCAATTTTGCATTCGCAAAACTTTTATGAAGATGGAGTCTAATGCTGCTACTGCCGTTACCAGAACTGATGTTTATGCCTGTGAAGAGTGTGGGAAGACCTTTACTGCAAGAACGAATCGAGATCGCCATCGGAGAAATACCCATGGAGAGAAGAAGTCTTTCGACAATACCAACTGCAACAAGAGTTATGCTTCTAAGCAAAAGCTGGGTCAACACCTGATGAATGTTTGGAGACATATACATGTATGGAATGCGGCCAGGAGTTTAACCAACTACTCCATTTTAATCGACACAAGAGCGTTGCCCACCGACCAGTTCCTGTACCATCTAAAAGAAAGACTGATGAACCGAAGAGAGGACCACCTAAACAACCACGGACCACGACGACCACCCATTATGATGTTGACCCAATTGAGTTTGAAAAGAATATGATGTCTGAAGAAGAGCCAGATGAGATGTTGACCGTGTACGCAGATAACTGGAGTTCTATTAGAACTCGCCACACGATGAACAGAAGAGTCCAGGACCAATATAACTACCGGATCAACGATGTGAACCTGAAGATGATGACTGATGAATTGATGACTACCATATTTCTACCACAACAGCTAAGATTTAAAATTAATCTGTTTTGGTTTTATCCTGCGACACAATGAAACGAATGAACTGAAGTATTACCATCCATCACAAAACAACGCCCGGGTACTTGATGTTCCACAACTAGTATGCTGCCAAGAAGACTTTGAAGAATGCCTTGATGATGTCATGGAAGAAGATATCCTGGAATGAGCCAAATTAAAACGACCCAACACCAAATGGCTTGTGGAGAGAGTTACGAACGTCACATTTTATGTGAATAAGCTGAAAGACCACCCAATTGGAATGGCAGAAGATCTTCCTGACTACATTTTCCAGAACAAAGCAGTAAATGCTTTGGTGAAAGATAGAAATCACCATTTTACCTACGAAGACAACCTGTGTATTTTCCGCTGTTTAGCTTTATGGAGTGGTTCCACAGCACACACATTAAATAAAACAACAGATGCCATGTACAACAAGTATACAGAGAAGCCAAAGAATGAATTCCGTGGAGTAACTTTAGCCGAATTACCTGACTTTAGTACAGAGATCTCACAGAAATTATGAAGATATCATGTATGTGATCGTTTACAAGAACCATTTTAGCTACATCATCGATATAGACCAATACTGCAAATCCTTTGAATGCCGCAAATGCGGCAAATTATGGAAGACCTCCTGGGCAATAAATCGTCACGAGAAAACATGTACAGATGAAGTAAATTACCAGTATGTTGGCGGTGTATACCATCCATCCTAGTCCATGTTTGATCTGTTAGAAGATGAAGGTATAGAAGTACCCGAAGAGAAGAAGTTTTATCCATACCGTGCAACGTTTGATTTTGAAAGTTACTTTGTCAAATCCAGTCTACCTGCTGACAGTGATAAACTGATATGGGAAGCAGAACACCGACCATTGAATGTGAGCATATGTAGTAATGTTCCAGAATACCAAGAACCGAAATGTTTTATTACAAATGGAAATTCTCAAGAACTTGTTGAAGAAATGATGACATACCTCACAGCTATTTCATCTCATTGCCACCAACTGATGCAGACCTATCATGCTTGGACCTTGTTTAAACTCAGACAGAAAATTGATGAAATGCTGGAAGCGGAAACCAGAGCTACTGGAGAAGATACATCCAAGATGCACCCTTTACAAAAATTGGAGAAGAAATTTCAAGACTACCTGCAAGAGATGCCCGTCATCGGATTCAACTCTGGAAAATATGATATGAATGTAGTCAAGCATGAACTGATGACATACCTGAAGAGACAGAATCCACTCAAGTTTGCAGTGAAGAAATCAAATAACTACATGTGCGTCTCGACAGAATCTTTCAAGTTTGTTGATATTTGCAACTACCTCGCTCCAGGATTCAGCTATGACAAGTTTTTGAAAGCATTTGGCTGCTCCGTGACGAAGGGATTTTTACCATATGAATGGATCGACAGCTTGAACAAATTGGATCAAGACCACCTACCAGACCATGACGCCTTCTACAGTTCTCTCAAGAAAGAAAATATATCCAATGAAGAATACCAGTACTGCCAGCATGTATGGAACGACCTGGAGATGACAACTTTCCGTGATTTTCTGATCTGGTATAATAACCGAGATGTAAAACCATTCCTTGAAGCAGTTGACAAGCAGTTTGCTTTCTACCAAGAACGCCACATCGATATGTTTAAAGATGGTATCAGTGTTCCGGGCCTCACGTTGAAATACCTGTTCCAGACCATGAATGATGACACTTACTTCACATTATTTAACCAGAAAAACAAAGACCTGCATCACTTGGTGAAAGATAATATCGTTGGTGGACCTTCAATTATCTTCAACCGATACCACGAGAAAGATGTTACCCGAATCAGAGAAACAAAATATGGCAAAGAAGCAAACCCATGTGGAAGTATTATAGGCTTTGATGCGAATGCATTATATCTTTGGTGCCTAATGCAAGAGATGGCAACGGGTTGGAGTATTAGACGTCGTGAAGAAAACCAGTTTAAACCAGAACATCCAATGAAGTATGGTAAAATGGCTGAACAATGGTTAGAGTTTTTATCCATGAGAGATGACATCCACACCAGACATCAGTTTAACGGAGCTGAAAAAATGATTGGTCGAAGACAGTTGCCTGTTGATGGTTTGTGCAAAGAGACACAGACTGTATACCAGTTCCATGGCTGCTTCTGGCACGGACATACCTGCATGAAAGATAAGAATGGCCTTCCTATCATCCATAATGAAGTCAGAGATAAACCGATGAAAGAACTGCTACAAGACACCCGTACCAATGAAAAGTACATCACCGATTTGGGCTATAAACTTATTGAAATCTGGGAGTGTGAGTGGAGAGAGATGAAGAAAACCGATGCCACACTCAAAGCCTTCCTGAAAGAGAACTTTTCAGACAAAATAGATGGTACGATGACAGATGAAGAAATACTGAACAAAGTGAAGTCTGGTGAACTGTTTGGTTTGGTCGAATGTGATATACATGTACCAGATCACCCGAAAGAGTACTTTGAAGAGATGACACCTATCTTCAAGAATACAGATATTTCCATAGATGATATTGGTGAACACTTGAAGTCCTTTGCCGAGAAGAATGGAATCATGAAGAAACCCCGTAGAAGTTTGATCGGAAGCTATGGAGCGGAAAAAATGTTGTTTGCAACCCCTTTACTGCAGTGGTACCTCCAGCATGGTATTGAAGTCGATCACGTCTATCAAGTTATCCAATATAAACCAAGAAGATGTTTTGAAAAATTTGGAGATGAAGTATCTGAAGCAAGAAGACAAGGAGATGTTGACCCCGACAAGTCAATAGTTGCCGACACCATGAAGCTGTTGGGAAATTCTGGATATGGCAAAACCGTCACCAACAAAGAGAAGCATCGACGTGTGTGCTATTGCGACGACGAAAAAGTCACCAAAGCTGTAAATGACATGTCCTTCAGAGCCTTGAATCCATTAGATGAAACATTATATGAAGTCGAACTGAACAAGAAGACCATCAAGTTGGATCTGCACCTTCACATCGGATTCTTTGTTTACCAGTATGCGAAACTCCGGATGCTTCAGTTCTATTATGATGTCATCGATACTTTTATCAACCGCCAAGATTTCGAATATGCTGAAATGGACACAGATTCTGCATATCTATGTACTTCGTCACCATCCATAGATGAATTAGTGAAACCAGAGAAGAGAGTAGAATTTTACAAAGAGAATCACAAGTGGTTTCCATCAGAGTGTTGTGATTTCCACAGAGATGATTATGTGAAAACCAAATTAGAAGGCAAAGAATGGCTGTCACCCTCATGCTGCCAAGAAAGAAAGCGTTTTGACAGGAGAACTCCAGGCTTGTTCAAGGTAGAATGGCAAGGAACCGGCATTGTTGGACTGTGTAGTAAAACATATTATTGTTTTGGTGCCACCAATAAATTTAGTTGTAAGGGAATCAGCAAACGCCACAATGATTTGACGAAAGACAGATATTTGCAAGTTTTGAAGACTCAACAAAGTGCATCCGGCATCAACCGAGGATTTGTGATGAATGACAACACTATGTATACCTACCAGCAGAGCAGAGATGGACTATCATATTTCTACCCAAAACGAAGAGTTTTAGAAGATGGAGTTAGCACCATACCACTAGAGATTTAAAGAAGAAACAATTGAGTGTCATATTTTTCTACAACCTGAACCAAGTCTAGCTTTTGCCTACAAAAAGTCCTATTTAGTTGACCGAAAAATTCCTAAAAACCGAAATGGTTTTTAGGTGGTCTACTCAATCATATTAAGCTTATCAAATTTTTAAAGTCCTTTATGGCATTCACTAAAGTCCTTTATGGCAGTTCTCATAAAGTCCTTTATGGCAGTTTTTCTCCAAAGTCCTTTATGGCAGTCCTCATAAAGTCCTATATGGCATTCTCTAAAGTCCTTTATGGCAAGTTTTTCTCTCAAAGTAAAAAGTCCTTTATGGCAGTCCTTATAAAGTCCTTTATGGCAGTTTTTCTCTAAAGTCCTTTATGGCATTCTCTAAAGTCCTTTATGGCAGTCCTCATATAGTCCTATATGGCAAGTTTGTCTCTCAAAGTAAAAAGTCCTTTTATGGCATTCTCTAAAGTCCTTTATGGCAGTCCTCATAAAGTCTTTTATGGCAAGTTTTTTTCTCTCTAAGTTAAAAGTCCTATATGGCAGTCTTCAAAAAAAAAAAATTCTAAATGGCAAGTCTTACAAGGCAATACATTTTTCTAGTGTAAAGATTTTTTCAATTTTTTTATTTATTCTAATACAGATAGTTTTTTCATCATTATCATCACTATCATCATGTTCCTGATATACTTTAGGCTAACCCTATTGGAAGTGGAGGATACTTCTTTACTTTTTAGTTTCATTCAAAACTTAGTTTCATTCAAAACTTTTTAGTTCCATTTATTTTTTAAAAAATGTTGATTCATGGTATCTTTTAGGTTACACCTATTGGAACCAGATGATACTTCTTCACTTTTTAGTTTCATTTCATTTTTTTTTTAAAGTTGATTCCTGGTGTCTTTTAGGCTACCCCTATTGTATAACCAAAGGAATAAATCATCATCATCATCATTACTAAGAAATTCTCTGTTGTGAATATTTAAAAGAAATGAGAAATTTTTATGATAGAAAAACTAAATTGCTAAGTTGGACATGTTGTTTTCGTTTTCTTTTTTGATGAACAAAAAAAAATTCCCTCAAAGAGGATACAAACTGTAGGGGGTGGGAATGCACTCGAGCTATTTGACTTATCTCCATTGGACAGATGTTTGTAGCCTGACCTGTCCCAAGCCAGTATAAAATGCAGAGGGCTATATCCTACAGTTTAAGGATCAAGATTGCAGTTTGATCGCCAAACTGACCAATCAGATCGAAGTTAATCAACCAATCAAATTTCTGTATTCTCATTGTGTTTCTTTCCCATTACTTTCTATACTAATTTTCTAAATTTTCTAACTTTAACCTATAATCCTATAGGAAACAAACACAAACCCCAACCAAGAATCAAAAACTCAATCAAAATTTGTTGAACTGGTGTGATGTTTTCAATCACGTCCGTCAAAGATATATAAGATTAGGCAAAGCATGGACTTGGCATCATTCACGATCGAACCATTGACCAGAGAAGATGTTCCGAATTGGCACCAAGCAGACTTATGCTAACGTCACCCAGTACAAGGGTGAACTGAAGATTCATCTCAGAAGATACTTTGAGGGAAAAGACCAGAAACCTTATACTACGAAGACTGGTATTGCTCTATCTTTAGAAGAATGGAATGCCTTGAAATCCCAAATAGAAGAAGTAGATGCAGCCAGCAAAACCCAACAAACAACTTTAACTGAAGACACTAAACCTACTAACCATGAAGACTTCAAAAAACTAAATCAAGAACCACCTTTGAAGAAGAAGATCACAGTGAGAATAACCCAACCACGACCATTGATCGTTGATGAAATTGATAGTGAACTCCGGCAAGTTCGCTTGCAGCATGAACTTTGCTTGGCATAAGCTCATTATGTCGAAGAGAACATTGACGCTGTAGTGAAAGAAAAAAAATGCTATGGATGTACAGTCGATCACCCAAGTCAGATTCAGCATAATGTATGCCTAATGATGTCTGAAGAAGAGAAGATTATAACATGTTTTAGTGACGCACTTGAAAGAGTTAACAAGAATGATGTTCATCTACTGTGGCACCATAATACTTCTGGAATGAATCCACCACCAGTACAGAAAGAATATGAAGATATGTTCGAGAAACCCCTCACAAATGAACAGAGACGTTGCATTATGGATTTGGTGATTGAATTTATGACCATCAAGAAACCTGTTACAATTGGATTCTAATTGAAGATGTAAATAGATGTTGTAAATAGATGATGTTTATAAAAAAAGAAAAAAAGAAGAAAAAAGTATAAAATGAAGAAACAAGAAAAAAAAAGGTGGTAATGACGCTTAAGTTATTTGATGTTTATCTTCTTGACAAATATCAAACAAACTTAAACTGTCCCCAGCCAGTAAGTCAGAGGGCCACCAATTTTAAATATTTTTTGGATGACGGGTCATATTGACCAGCTCTCCAAAAGGTATAAAAGGGGGGAGTAGTCCCCACATTCAGTGGGGGCCACCTCCCCAAAAGGTATAAAAAGGGAAGTAGTACCCACATAGAACAACAAAGATGGATCCTCGTTGGAAGCATCCATTCACTTGTTTATTGTGTGGTCCTACGGGTAGTGGTAAATCATCCTTTTGTAAATCAGGTTATTCAAAACATTCAAAATATTATATGACCTGTTCCAAGTCACATCATTTGGTGTTATAGTGAATGGCAACCATTATGCAATACTTTACCCCACGTAGAATTCGTAGAGGGTCTCCCTCAAGAATTAAAATCTGATAGTTTAGTCATATTGGATGATCTGATGCTCGATGCAGATGTTCGAGTGTCTAGATTATTTACTAAAGGTAGTCATCACCGTAACATTAGTGTGATCTACATTGTTCAAAATTTATTCGATAAAAATAAAGTCCATAGGACTGTAACTCTCAATAGTCATTACATGATCTTGTTTAAAAATCCTAGGGATCGTTCTCAGATCTCACACTTGGCAGCACAGATGTATCCTGGTCATTCCAAGTTTCTGAGAGAAGTTTTTGAAGATGCCACTTCGACACCATATGGTTACCTTTTAATAGATCTCAAACAAGATACTCCTGAACACATGAGATTAAGAAGTCAAATTTTTCCTGGGGAAACCCAATATGTGTACCTCCGAAAAGTATAAAAGGGGAGCAACAAGTCTGACTCGAGTCAGAAGCATGTCTGACCGTCTCAAGCGCAACATCGCTCTTCTGAAGGTTCTTATTAAATCGAAACCCGCACTCGTGAAATCCATACTAAAACATGCAGACAAAGAATTGATAACTTGTTTGTGTGACTGTGCCTCGAATATACTGAAGGGAGCAGTACCTCTGACTAAAGCTCAGAGAACCAAACTCGTCCGTCAGAAACAATTAGTGAGGGCAGTGGCAAATAAAGGTACCTCTGACAAAAAGAGGAGACAAATCTTGCAGAAAGGGGGATTCTTGAGGGCATTGCTACCTCCTGTACTATTGGGCGCTGTTAAAGGTATATTTGGATGATGGAATATGCAAAGAAGATGGCTTTGGTAGAACCAAGGTTATTGGAACGTCTACAAGAGACTCCAAGACAACCGAATGAACTGGCTGTTTCATCACTGGATAGAGAAATGAGAGATATTCTCGATGCCCCTTTTCTTTCGGCTGATGAAAAGATGACTCAATATAATCAAATTTTACAAAGATACTTGACATTTCAACAAAAGGTAATGGCTCCTCGACCAATTAAAGTCGAATTCGAGAAAGATAATAAAGATGAAGACATTCTCGATTCTGTACCTATGACAATGAAGAGAAAGGGAAAGTTGTTGTTGAATCGTATTAGAAGTGACCCAAATATATCTTGGAATGAGAAGGGTGAATTAGTCTACAAAGATCAAACAGTGGTAGGGTCGAATGTAACAGATCTTCTAAACGATTTACTTAGAAGACGAAAATCTTTCCAACCAAAGGGATGGGAAATGTTAGCCGAAGCTTTGAGAGATAGTAACATACCCCAAGAATTAATTGGTCATAAAGAACGTTGGGATTTTATGAAACAGGCACCGATAAAGTCGGAACCAAAACAACCAAAGAAAACAGAAACGCCAAAGTGGACCGAAAAAAAAGTATAAATAGAGTTGCCACTTGGACAAGGCAGTCATGGAAGCATTGTACTATGATTCTGAAGTGCCTGGTAGTTTTGGTGGTGTAGACGCTCGTCCAAGAAAAAACCAAACAAGTTGTAAAATGGTTAGAGACTCAAGACACATACACTCTTCACAAACCTGTTCGTCGTACATTTCCTAGAAGAAAAGTAATAGTTAGTGGTATAGATGCACAATGGCAAGCTGACTTGGTAGATGTTTCAAACATAAGTAAATTTAACAAAAACATAAACTTTTTTTTGACATGTATAGATGTGTTTAGTAAATATGCTTGGGTGATGCCATTTCAAAACAAATTTGGTGATTCCATCGTGAAAGCTTTTAGTAAAATGTTCAAACAAGGTCGTAAACCAGAAAAATTACAAACTGATCAAGGCAAAGAATTTCTAAACAGAAAATTTCAGAATTTTCTCAAAGATCACAAAGTCGACTTTTTCACTAGACAAAATGTGGAAACAAAATGTTCCATAGTAGAAAGATTCAATAGAACTTTGAAAACCAAAATGTGGAAATATTTTACCAAGAATGATACACTAACGTTTCCACTTCAAAACTTGGTGAAATCATATAATCATTCTCATCATCGTAATATAGGTATGGCCCCCATTGCCGTGAACTTTGAAAATCAAGAAAAGGTTTGTAAAGGTTGTATGGGCAACCCATAAAACACAAGACACCAAAGTACAAAGTAGGAGACAGAGTGCGAATCAATAAAGTTAAGAAAACTTTTGAGAAAGGTTATTTGCCCAATTGAACCGAAGAGTTATTCGCAGTAGTAGCCATCAAGAAAGGACATCCAGTCACATACATCTTACAAGATGATAATGGAGAAATATTGAAAGGGTCATTCTACACTGAAGAGCTTCAGCGAGTTTCACATAAAACTATTTACAAAATCGAACACGTACTCAAGAAACGTAGTGGAGGTAAAAAAGGGGAATTGTTCGTAAAGTGGTTGGGATACCCAACTTCGTTCAATTCGTGGATCAAACAGAGTCAGCTCACCTATAAAAGGAAGTGAACCTCTGAAGTTTCTTCAACTTGGAAGAAGGGTCGAATGGTTCTTGGCCTCTGTTTGGTAAAAGAATTCCAAGGAGCGAGATCACTTATTTTTCACAAATAATCATTTTGTATATCATCATCATTACCAGTGTCGTTAATCTCACTCTCGAAAACACAAACAACAAATTGTGGACTGCTCTCTTGAGTAGTAGCATAGGATATTTGTTACCAAATCCAACCATTAAGAAAAAGTAATGTTTTATTTGACTCTGCCAAGTAATAGTTCTATGAACGTGTTTTCAGAAAACACGTTGACTACGTACACCACTCAGTTATCACAACCAGTGAATCTCACGGGAGAATGGGAAGTAGGTTTGGCAGAGATTCAGTATCCAAATACTTGGTTCAATATTCGTGGAGAAGAAGCTTTCGTTACAGTGTTCTGGTCTTCGAAAAAGACTTACCGACTTACTCTCAAGGAAGGTCGTTATTCGGATCCCATTGATGTGATACGAGCTATCAATGGTGTTGAACTGGATGAAGTGACTGGTAAAGTTCGTATCAGGGTACGTGATGGAGTCGTGGTCACATTGAGCCCTACTCTTCAAAATATTTTGGGATTTAATGAGTGTGTTTTTAAATCAGGAACTTACAATTCTTCCAGAGTTGCCGATGTCAACCAAGGATTTTATTCACTCTATGTATACTGTGACTTGGTTCGTGACCAAGTCGTAGGAGATACAAGAATACCACCTCTTCGTATCGTACCCGTGCGTGGGAAATATGGGGATATCATCTGTAAAACATTTGAGAATGTGTATTATGTACCAGTAGAACGAAAAAATTTCAGTACCGTCCAGGTGTATATAAGGGGTGACACAGGAGCCATAGTACCATTCGAGTTCGGGAAAGTGACAGTGACACTTCATTTCAGAAATCGTAGATCTCTTCATTTCACATAAACATGACTTACTGTTGTAAGTCCAAATTATACAAAGAATATTACACGAAACAAGCTGGGAACGGTCTACCAGCTTTTTCTGGAACTCAAATACAGAGAGGATATGGTTTGGGAAGTATATTGGGAGGACTGAAGAATATGGTGTTACCTTTATTGAAAACTACAGCCAGGACCGTGGGAAAACAACTCGTGAGAAAAGGAGCAGCCTTTGCCGAAGATGTCATTGAACGGAAAAATGTAAAAAAGGCAGCAAGCAAACGAGTCAAAGAGGCTGTTGCAGGAGCTTGGAATGAAGTGGTTGGTGGTTCAAAACCACCCGGCAGGAAAAGTATAAAAAGGCCCGCACTACGCAAAACTAGCAAATCGACAAAAAGAAGGAGAACTGTTCAGACGCAAGACCATCTCGGTGCATGATGTCTCTCATTAATGAAAAATCTTGTGAGTGTGTCAACAGCGAACTCGACTTGTTTTCCATACCACCAACACAGACTAGTGTGGAACATGGGCAATGGATAGAACACAGGCCTTTGGCGACTATAGGAAACAGTGGTCCAATAGAATTCCACATTGCAGGATTAGGAGATGATTATTTGAATTTGGCACAGAAATACTTGTATGTTAAAGCAACGGTTGTAGATTCCAATGGGGCATCAATTGCACCCGATGCCAAAGTGGGCCCAGTCAATTTATGGATGCTTTCCTTATTTAATCAAATCGATATCAGCTTGAATGAAAAACTGGTATCTCCTTCCAACAACACTTATCACTACAGAGCTTTCATAGAAACTTTGTTGAGTTATGGACCAGCTGCCAAGAAGTGACAACTGACTAATGCATTATGGTACAAGGATACGGCCGGACACATGGAAGATTTGACAGATGATAACAAGGGATTTCTTCTTCGAAAGAAATTTATAGAGAAAAGTAAAATCATGGACATGACTGGAAGATTACATTTGGACATGTTTTTCCAAACTCGTTACTTGCTGAATGGAGTTAATGTTCATGTTAAAATGAATAGAGCCAAAGATGCTTTCGCATTGATGGCCGATACCGATACATATAAGATCAAAATTCTAGATTTATCCATGTTTGTACGCAAAGAGAGACTCCAATCATACGTGAGAATGGCTCACGAGAAAGCACTAACAAAAGCAACTGCAAAATATCCTATCGACCGTGTGGAAACCAAGGTGTTTTCAGTGCCGAAAGGAAATCTGAGCATTACACAAGAAAACTTATTTTTAGGCCAACTACCTAAACGCATCGTAGTGGGATGTGTAG
The DNA here is from genome assembly GCA_031216915.1 of Pictodentalium vernedei. Lineage (NCBI taxonomy): Eukaryota > Metazoa > Mollusca > Scaphopoda > Dentaliida > Dentaliidae > Pictodentalium > Pictodentalium vernedei. The sequence continues at coordinate 145,412,183 of CM062289.1, read as the reverse complement.
ACAACGATGCTTTCAATGGAAACTTTTCAAAGAATCCATATAATTTCAAGAACTACAAAATCAATTACTTAGCATTGTACGTGGATGGGCAGCAGATTCCAGCCAAACCATTACAACCTAGATTCGAACAACAAGAAGTGGCGAGATGTTATGCAACTCTGTTCCAAGGAACTGGACAAATGTATGAGAATGAAGGAAACCACATCAGCCGAGAAGAGTACATATATGGATACACCCTATTCGTATTCGACCTGACTCCAGATCTATCACATGGACAACAGTTCGATCTGGTGAAGAGAGGAAACTTGAGACTAGAAGTCCATTTCGAAAACCCATTACCGACCACAATCAACGTACTGGTGTATGCAGAATTCCAGAACATCATAGAAGTGGATAAGAATAGACAAGTAATCTTCGATTACTCAACATGAACACGTTGCAGTTAGAGAATGCACTTCGATCAGATAGTTGTTTGAAGAGAATATGTTTGGGTGTATTTTCAAGAAACAAATTACCAAGAAGATTACCAGATCACAGACCAGTGGCTTTGATAGCCAACACGGATCCAGACCACAGAACAGGAGAACATTGGGTGGCTCTCTTTGTGAGTCACCACAACGCAGAATACTTTGATTCCTATGGATTACCACCACAACACAGACCATTCGAGAATTTCCTGAAGAAGAATTCCAGATATTGGAAGTATAATACAAAACGCCTTCAAGGACCATTACCAGTGTGTGGACAATACTGTCTGTTTTACTTGAAACATCGCTGCCGCGCTGTACCGATGGAAACCATATCCACCATGTTTACCACTGATCTAATGGATAATGATGTGTTGGTTAATGACGTCATAGAGGAAACCAGCCACTAGATGTCGCTGTATTGAAAGAAAACTATAAAAACTGGAGCACTTGGTGTTCAGCTCATTTGTGTTTCGACGGCCAAAGAAGAAGGATGTCTACTAATGTGACCGTCTGCAAACTTAACACAATTTACAGATTCAACTGTTCAAAAACGACGTTGGGTTCCAGTTTACCACAAGAGATTGGGAACAAGTGACCAAAGCAGTGGATATTGCAAAGAAGAGAAGTCTTGTAATAGGAGAACCCAAACCAAAAAGAGAAAGAAAACCAAAGGAGAATGAAGATAAAAAGGATTGAAGAATGCTCACTATTCCATGTTTGATCAGGATGGCACCGAATGATTATCAATCAAGAAACCAAGAAACAAGAAATCCAAGAGACTTTGTAGAGAGAATGAGCGTTTCATTCGAAACGTATTTTCGTGATGTTTCACCACCAGTACTGGAGCAATTATTACGTGGAGAAGAAAAAATAAGAAAAACACCAGAACAAAGACCACCAAAATACATCAAGTATGCATTGGAGGAAAATCGTCTCAAGACATTTCAATTCATGTTACAAAGTGAAAGTGTGGAAACCCCGAATGAACTGACAAAAGCTGGATTCTTTTATTTGGGGACAGGAGACAGAACTCAATGTTTGCATTGTGGTATTATTGTTCGTTTCTGGGAAACAGAAGATGATGTTATAGAAGAACACAGAAAATATTCTCCAGACTGTTATTACATTCATAATTTACCACCTGAATTCATGGACGTTGAAAAAGAAGAAGAAATGGCCATCAAAGAAGAAGAAATGGACACATCATTTCAAGAAGAAGATTCACGGAGAACAAAATGTAGTGTGTGTTTATTAGCTGAAGCCAATGTCGCTCCGCGACCATGTAACCATTTGTGCCTGTGCAAAGACTGCTATAAACCACTCAGAAGATGTCCAATCTGCAGAAAGACTGTTTATGAATATCTGACAATCTACATACCATAAAAAGATGTATTTTTGTTGTTAAATAAAAGAAATTTAAATTTATATTTAGTGTTGTTATTTTTTTTTAACTTTCCGTCGAAGTACAAAGAAAAATCAAAATGAGGTAGTAAATTAGACCTCGTACGACACATCTGTTGGGTAGATCCTCATATGAGTATATGGTGGAACTTAGCTTCATGGCCTTCATGTACACATATGGGTCCTACTTGTAATTTAAATAATGGATTCTGGGTAAATTTGTCCTATAGCACTACGTGCTATTCTTAATAGGGAAATAAAACGTCATGGGATCCAAAAAAAATGGGAACATTACTCCACTTCAAATGAACACACACCCTCGGTATTACGTGCTACTCTTATTGGGAAAAACGTCATGGAATCCAAAAAAAGGGATTCTGAAAGAATTCGAAATAATACAACTTGACGGGTTTATTTGAGTAATTAAATGAGGATTCTGGGAAAATCCGAACCAGAAAATTACTCCACTTCAGTCGAATGCACCCCTTGTACCCCTTAGTACTATAGCACTACGTGCTAAGCCGGTAAAATGGAAAATCCGTAATAAATAAAGTCAATTCCGGTGATTTCGGGTGGATTTTGGTGATTTGGAGGGTTTGTCGGGTTGTTTGTGGTAATTAGATTTACTCTTCTACAAAGGAACATACCCTCAAAACATACCCGTCTTATTGCTGAAAAATTGGGTAACATAGCAATCACGTGCTACCATAGAAACCAAGATGGCGGCCTCCAGTATACAAAATGGACGACGGAAACACGTATCACCCTAACCACATGCGCTGAGCATGCGCACTAACACCACGTATCACTATGGGGATGACGTCACAAGATGGCCGCTCACGCGGGTTACCATCACAACACAACATGGCGGCACTAGGTCACGTGACATGACGCCACATGAAATCATCCAAATGAGATCATCCAAATGAGGCCCCAAAACCACATTACATACTACTCTCGAACATAACATGATTTTTCATGACCATGGCGTAATTTGCCCGAGGCTATTATATACGCACATATCAGTTTCTTGTCAAGCTATTCAAACAAAGGGTCTACATTCACCAAATTTAGCCAAGACAATCGGACAAAAGACAATTTTCATGAAAGCCTGCCACGCTTTTTACTACTGCATTTCCGGTTGCCCTGGCTACTTCCAGCGCTAGTCTCACTTGCATTTTACCAAACTAAGAATCATCTGTGAAAGTTATAATCCTGTAAAGGGGTCTTCGAATCAGCCAAGATGTCAGGCTCTTTTAGTAATGCTGATGCACTGGACTTGGCTGTCTGGGATCGTGTGTTCTGACTCTGAATCTATGTACAACCTTTTTAATAAACAGCTTGCCGCTGGGGTAAGTATTGTTGGACAACAGTGCTCTTTCAGACGAGACCATGACTTTTGGGAGAAGTGTGACACCCCTACACCCCTCAGAAATTTACTTCCTGGTTATGCAGTCCTTGTAAATGCCATAAAAATGGAACCCATGTAGCCTACTGCCAGGTAAGGTCACCAAACCAGTACGCTGTGTTTTTGTTGTGTTTTTTTTTAACTTTTCTCCACTTCTGTTTCCAGCATTTCCAACTGGAAAACTGCTCCAGTGGTGTAGATTTGTGAGAGGCCGCAGAGGTTAATCATTCGCTTGGTGTCAAGAAAGGGGCGTGGTGGAGGGAGTAACCCCTCCCAGGCTACAAAACTTTTGTGAATTGACCTCTTAAAAGGTGTATTCTAAGTCTACTAGAGCTTGTTTTTGACAAGTTATTTGAATCGCAGAAAATCATATTTATGATAACTTACATTGGTACAGTAACTTCGTTTCTTCATTGTAATATTTAGTTAGTCACCACGTTACTAGTGCATATGCTGGACAATGGGGCTTGCAAGTAAATCGAACTTTAAAGATAATTTCTGCATACTTCTACAAATGTTCCCATAGTTACCCGCCCATACCCTTCTCGGAGTGCCGTTTCGTGTACTCGCTTCCCTCACTACTCCCCATGTTTACCATAGAGATTTGGCATGACAGGATAAGGCAAGCTCACAGACCACCGGTCTAATTCTTTTCGGATTTCGGCGATGTTATTGCCTGGAACCAGTCTGCTCTGAAATACTCCGTCACCTATGTTTAGATTCAAGCGGCTGGAATATTTCAGTTGGCCGAAAAATCGAACCTACGGTTGGCTCTACTAAACAATTGAAATATTTCATCCGATTGATTGTGAAAAAAGATTAGATAACCATAAACGTTCTTTGAATCAACGTTAGAAATGTTTCTCAATCCAGACGTGATTTGACCGATTATTTGATGATATTAACCCTTTACCTAATATGAAAAGCAGACAACACTTGCAAACAAAATTCTTGAATAACTCATTTTTTTCATTTTTTTCCTCAAAAACATAGGTTATGACCCGTCATTGGAACGAGCTCGACGAGCTCGTTCCAAAGAGGGGGTCATAACCTATGTTTTTGAGACAAAAAATGAAAATATAATGAAAATTAATTGCCGATTTTTGAGAATAGCGCTGGCCCTTTTGGCCGTTACGTTGGTTAAAGGGTGAACCATTATGAGTGAAAAGACATCACAGTTGTAGTTTATACATCTTTATGAGTAAAGAGAAACATTGTCCCTGTTTCAGTATGCATCGCATTTTCTGATTGGTTAACCTGACCGAAACAAATAGCCATGGTATCGGCTATCTTCAAACATGCGGGTGATAAACGCGCGCGCCGTTGTTCCCCGTTTGTCACTCGAGATAAAAATAACCTTTGACCCCTACTGGGTCACATCGGTTGCAGAAACTCCTATTAGAACTGTTAAGTTATATCCAACTTATTGTCGCATTGTAGTGAATACTGATACAAATTAAAAAAACTTCGTTGCAGCCCTATGAGTAGAAGCACTTGTTGGCTGTCGTATTCGATGATAACTGAACAGATTAAATCGGGTTCACAAAAATACTTTTGCGCTTTGCGGGGTGAGAACATCAAGGGGAACAACTCATCTGTTTATCTTCGATATCGCTTGAGCAGAATACAAAATGTCAATCTCTCGCTTCGCTTTCACTTCGATGGAAACATCGTTCGCAAACGGATTGAACTCACGCCTGAATCCACCGTCAAATCAAATAATACTGGCCCACGGCTTTTTAGAGAGTATTTGTCAGAGAAAGACTTTGCTACTGAATTTGAATCGGTTTTAAAACTTCACCAAAGTGAAAAACTTCTCCATGTGTCACCTGGTTTATAAACAACGATTCGGAAATAGACTCGGTCTATTTAAAATTTTGCTGTGACGTTTGTATCGCTGTTTGGTTCAAAACCTGAGGCTCAGTGTGGGATTTAAACTTCGTCGCCTAAGTCTTAATGTGGGATCATACTTTACATCTCGGCATTATTTCTGTGTTAGGAGGCGGGACAAAATCGTTATCTCGGGCAACATCCAGGGTACATGGAGATTTAATACCTGGATGTCTCCTTTTCAACCATTCGGCTTGCGCCTCATTGTTGAAAACCGACATCCAGGTATTAAATCTCCATGTACCCTGGATGTTGCCCGAGATAACTTATATTGTAGCGACGGTTGCCTGTGCGCAAATGCCATCACAGTTGTTGTTTTATGATATCGCTTCGTAGTTCCACTGATTGTGTTAATGTCCTTGTGTTTTCAGGGTGAATTAAATACTTGCTGGTGGAATATCTATAACGGGAGTGCGAAAAAATACCCGTATATCTTTGCGAGTAAAGAGACATTACATTGTAGCAACGGACGCCTGCGCGCAAATGCCACGAGAACTGCGTACACAATAGCCCTTTACCTAACATGAAAAGCAGACGACACTTGCAAATAAAATTCTTGAATAACTAATTGTTTTTCATTTTTTGTCTCAACAACATAGGTTATGACCCCTCATTGGAATGAGCTCGATGAGCTCGTTCCAAAGAGGGGTCATAACCTATGTTTTTGAGACAAAAAATGAAAATATAATGAAACTTAATTGGTGATTTTTGAGAATAGCGCTGGCCGGTTTTGGCCATTACACTGGATAAAAGGATATAGATGGGCAATGTACCAAAAAGCCAAACCGATACCGATATCATGGGGATACCGAAAAACTGTACCGATCCAATCATTGGATGACGAAACCATCTGTGTTTTCAAATTTTCCTACATTTGCTATTTATGAAGCCGTGTTCAGGCTTGATAGCAGATGAAGTGTTCATCTTCATGAAAGAAATGGCTGATTTTCTTTTGAGTCTTTATTAACCCTTATGGGCCTGGGTAATTTATTTTGAATTCCTTCTAGACAATAATCTGTAGGTGTCCAGCTGCTTAGCAGTGATGTTTAGTCATGTCTTCGCTGCCTTGGAAGGCAGCCAAGACGTGGCTAGAAATGACTGTCTGGTTGATTTGTCTATTGTCCGCCGAACCTCCTAATTATGGTATGTTAAGAGCAATGCTGTGAGATCGCAAAAGCCTGACATAGGACTTCAAAGGTGTTTGGAACAATTCTCAAAATTACTGTAGATACGATTTGTGTTGGCAAAATAACGCTAATGTTGAGCTCATTGGCAGTGGCATTTGTGAGACAGTGGTAGAATGATACAAGAACTTATTCTGTATTTTCCTGCTGTGAATTCCCTTTTAGTTCTATCAGCAAATCTCAGTAAAGTCAGATACCGAATACCGTGCCGATACCCTGGTATATCCCCCCAAAAATACCAAAACCGAACTCAAAATGCCAAAACCGTCCATCTTTAGTACACATACAGCCCATAACAGGGCGTCGAATTCCAATCGAAGACCCCAAACCTCTCATATTTAAATTAACATGGAAGTCCGTGATGTGTGCAGGCTTTTCTCGAGAACTGGGACTTGATAGCGAATTTCCATCAAGTCAAATCAAATGGTGTGCAGCTATTCGACCCCTTTTGAACCAAGTAACGCTGCCTTTAGGTGGTAATAAATGTCTAACCGCAGCTGGGTGTTGAGGTCATGGTTGTGGGGTGGAGTTGGGGCTTTCTGGTGTGAAGCAGAAATGTCTTGATTTGATGATATATTTATTAAAATTGAACTAAATAAATCAGTGGTCAAAACGTTGATTCAGTTTTATGGGAAAATGGTTTAAGAAGTTAATTTTACTTATCTTAGCCATAAGAGATTTGGTGGTTTCGCGCTAGCATCATGCACGTTGTTATTCAGTCTTAAACATTAACCCTTTCAACCCCACAGGTTGTTTTTTCGGCCGGGGCACAAGCTACGTCATAATGTCATTAAGTGGGGTGGCTACAAGGTGAATGTGTGGTGTAGACCAATCAATATTTTCAACGTGCAGCCCTAAGGCAGCACGTTGAAAATATTAATTGGTCTAACCCCAAATAATAAATATGGACTCATCCATTCGCTGCCATTGAACTGACATAGAAGATACCACCAGGGTTCAAAGAGTTAAGACATGTTACGTTTTACAGATAAAAACGACAATCCTAACCAGGACTATCAAGTCGCCACCTCTTGTATGTGGGTATAAAGGTTGGAAGGTTCTCGTTGGAGGTAGAGTTGCTATGTTTGACTGACATTATTCTTTTTTTGTGGACGTAGGTTTGAATTGGTATAAACAAGCCCTAGTGATCTTCAGATAAAAAGCCATTTCAAAGCCACAGTCACGGTTATCAGCACCTTGTTGAGAAGCCGGTTAGACGGCATTCAAGTGCCATATCAAACTTAAGTTTTGGAATAAAAATTTTGATCATGGACTCACATTTTCTTCTGTCTAATTTCAGGAGAAGACTTGATACGACATGCCTTTGACTTACTGGGAGCCGGAACTGAAACGATCTCAACAACGTTGAGATGGGTAATCTTACACTTGGTTCGCGATAAAAATCTTCAATGCAGGCTTTATAACGATCTCGAGGATGAATTGCCTGATAAAAGATTTCCGTCATTCTCGGAAAAAGAAAAAAATCCTTACTTACTAGCAACCATCGAGGAAGTGTTTCGCAGTTCAGCCGTCCTTCCTTTGAGTGTCCCGCATGCATCGTCTAAAGATGCAACAGTTTCCAACTATTTGATACCCAAAGGTGCCTATTTGATACCGAATCTGGATTCCGTTTTCTACGACAAGAAGTTTTGGGGAGACTGTGAAGCATTCCGTCCGTCGCGACACCTAGATGAAAATGGTCGATTTGTTAAAAGTGAAAGAGTTATCCCATTCTCTATAGGTAAGATTCAAAACACGCAACATTCTTGAATTTAAATCAAATATAATTTAAAACAGCAGAACGAGCCAGAACTCCTTGATCTGGCGTCGGCCCTTTATTTCGAAGACCATTACTCCGAGGTCTATCACTCAGGAGGACCAATATTCCGAAAGCCGAGTACTCCACCCACCCAATATTCCGATATTCCGAAGGTCTGATATTCCGACAGGTCAATACTCCGAAGGTCCAGTAATCCGAAGGCCTGATTTTCTGCAGGACTCGTACTTCGAAGATTCGATTCTTTAAATGTCTTGCAAAACGTCTTAGTATCGGACAGTTAATGCACTGAGCTTTTGAACTGTTGGATTTTCAGAGTATTAGACCTTCGGGAAATTGGACTCTGGGAAAGTTGGACATTGGAAGTACTGGGCCTTCGGATTATCGGAACCCTGGAGTATTGGTCCTTAGGAATATTGGTACGTGAACCTTTGATCGTTGAAACTCATAATACATGCCTTCAGCTGTTGAATGTCATCTAATGTCCACCTTCTTTGCTTAATTTCTTGTTTTGACGTTCAGCTTTGGTGGGATGTGTGCCGGAGAGAGGTGCGCCTTGTTCCGCCTGGTGTGGAAATGGTATGTCCTGAAGTGGGGAAGTAAGACAAGGTCATTGGAATCAAGTGGTATGAATAAAGCTTAAAATGGGCAGGCATCTGACATTTCTTTTGTACCTATACCACTGATCTGTATACACCTGGATTGATGGAATGCTTATTGATTGGCCAAATGATATCGCTGCAGTAAGTAGTTGAATTAGAGTTACCCGCCTTGAAATGTTGCTTCGGAAATGATGCAATCTCTAAAACTAAGCAGCCTTGGGAAAATATATTGTTTCAATAAACATTTGAAACATTCTAATGACATCTTGCATTATTTTTGAATATTCCAGATCAATAAAGAGGGTGATTTGATGACTTTTGGACCTAAAAAATACAATTGACTTTTGGTGTCGTTTTGTTGGGAATTCCCTGAAAATAGGTGCACATGACCGATACTTCCCTTCCAGTCAGGTTTTCTCTTTTATTTGTCGCATGACCCCCTGTTTTCGGGTCAGAAAAAGTTGTCTGAAGGGCAATACTTGACAAAGATATTTGAATGCCAAAATTAAAGTGATGCGATCATAATATTTTTCGCTTGAACGTTGTAATGGTCGCCTGTGGGAAAATATTTACTGCTGTAATACCAAATGAAAAGAAATGTCTCAACCTTCACTATTTTAGGGGGCTGGGCTGATGTTGTATTAAATAAACAATGTTCAACAACAACAACACAAATCTCGAACGTTTTCAGTTTCCTGACGTCTCACAAGCGCTTTTTAACTCATCTGACTTGAAGTCATGATGAGCTATAGTGATGACTCACCGTCCGTCGTCCGTGAACAGCAAAAAGAGCCAGCACTCCTTGATCTGGCGTTGGTCCTTTATTCCGACGACCCATTACTCCGAAGGTCCATTACTCCAGAGGACCAATATTCCGAAGGCCGAATACTCTGCTGATCCGATATTCTGACAGCTCAATGCTCCCAATTTCCTATATTCCGATGGCCCAGTACCCCGAAGGCCCGATACACCAACCACCCAATACACAGAGGGGCCGATATTCCGACAGGCCAAAACTCCAAATGTTCAGTAATCCTGAGGCCTGATTTTCTAAAGGACTCATTCTTCGAAGGTCCGATGCTCCGTGGACTTGTAAACCGTCGGAGTATCGGACCATTGGAATACTGGGTCTTTGTACTGCTGGGCTTTCGGAGTATTAGTTTTTCGTATTATTGGATTTTCAGAGTATTAGGCCTTCGGATGTTGGACCTTCGAAGTATTGGGCCTTCGGATTATTGGGCCTTAGGTTTATCGGTACCTCGGAGTATTAGGCCTTGGGAATATAGGTACGTGAACCTTTGATCGTCGAAACTGATAACACATACCTTCAGCGGTTGAATGCCATCCTGCGTTAGCCCTCTATGCTTGATTTCTTGTTTTAACGTTCGACTTTGCCGGTCTGTGTGTGGCGAGAGAGAAGCGCCTTGTTCTGTCTCTGGTGTGTGCAATGATTTTAGGGGTGGTTTGTCAGCAGGTGGGGAAGTGAGACAAAAGTCAATGGAATTAAATGGTATGAATAAAGCTTAAAAAAGCAGGCTTCCGACATTTCTATTGTGCATATACCACTGAGTTGTATACAACTGGATTGGTGGAACGCTTACTGATTGGCCAAATATATACATAAAAAAGTGTCTCAACCACCGCCATTTTAGGGGGTGGTTGGATGTTGCTATAAATAAACAGTGTTCAACAACAATAAAATTCTCGACCGTTAACAGTGTCCTGGCGTCTCACACTAGCTTTTTTAACATAATAGACTTTGATGACCGAAAAATGAATTTGTTGATGATATGACTGGATTTTTTTTACGTGGACCTAGGGTCCTTGTGCCCCGTTACTCCATCAGCATGAACTGTACATGACTGGACGACTCACGGAGTAACTCGCCTCTGCCAAGTTCACACTGGTGGAACGGCAATGCAGACTTTATCTCTGTGGAGAATTAGCTCTAAATTTAACATTAGAGACGTCGTGAGAAACGGGTACTGAATGTCGAAAGAATTGTAAACAAATTAACAAACAAAATTATTTATATAGAATAAAATGAAGTCACAACACATGTTCCGTAATTAAACCTATTTAATATAATAAATAAGATAAAACACAGTACCTTGAAAATACGCAATTCCAATGTGAGGGTCTACGGATATAATATTAATGCCAATCTAGTAATTCTTTATCTTTTATGGGTTGAACGTTACACTTCCTTAACCGCTTACCCAACATACACGGCATCAAAATTTATTATTTTAAATAGCATTTTTTTCAAATTAAAAAAAAAATAACGAAATCATATCATGTAACCCCTCACTGGAACGAGCTCGTTCCAGTGAGGGGGTCAAATGATAAGATTTTGTTGATTTTTTAAAACAAAATGATCTTTTTTTCAACTCCTTGTGTAAATTACTCGGGCGGATGTGGCAGATTCGTTAGGTAAAGAGTTAACGGAGTGGCTACGCTAAATAAATATTTTACTTTTCTTAACTACTAATTAATTAATTTTCCTTTACTTAACTTCAGAGAGTTCACGCCTTCTGGTCTCCCTACTTGTGGTTACTGACTCCACGATGTCCATCAGAATCATACCGCTACCATAACACTGTCGTTTATTTCTTATGACGTGAATGCTTTTTTGAATCTGTTCCACACTTCGCCATGGAACAATTGCACTCCTTAAAAAGTGAATCTATACTTATCAAAGGACTAACTGTTACCAACTGCAACTATTACACTCCCAATTCCGCTGCCGAACAATTGCTCTCAATGGCCTAAGCCTATTGTTATGAGGTTAACCACTTTTAGCTGAAACTGCATTTCCCGATTCACAAGTTTAACCACTTCTGCTACGTCCTCCCGACTTGTCCCGCTAGAGTAACAAGTTCATTCTGCGAGTCGGACTAACGCGCTCGCCGCTACATACTGGAAGCCCCACTTTACGAAGGAAATGGTTTTACACGCCTAAGATTTACAGGGACGGTGTGGGGGCAAGCCCCTTTCCGACCCTCCCTAGCTGTGTAAATCTCTTCCAATGACGATAATCGTCTGCCAAGGTTCGTAATGTACTGTTATGTCCTCTTTTGCGCGCTCTCACCACTCGCTTCTGTGTTAACGTAGCGCTATAGTCTGTCTTGCAAGTCTTGGAGAAATTCCAAACCAGTGACCTCTTCTCCCAGGATGTCTTCCACAGCCTACGCCACGAATACCTCCCGTTCGGAGCCCCGGTCAGGAAAAGATGGAGAAGTAAGAGTTACAGGGATGGGTTGTTCGTTGTTATAAGGATCACCACCCAACTCCAAAGACAGATCTCCCCCTCCCCATCTCATCTTCGGGCGAAGAGCTGGGTGAACTAGAGATTGGTCTGCCACCAGGCGATCCGGCGTCCTCCAGTCCCTCCGTTTGCGAGGTGGGTGCTGAAATGGACATGGAACGATTGGGAGTGCCAGGTGTTGTACTTTCAACACCCCTACTTGCCTCTTTCTCAAGCGAGTTTTCCTCTTTTCCTTTCTGTCAAGTCTGTCAGTGGGTGGACATAATTCGCCTCTTCTTCTGTCCCCTTGGATTCCGATGGCAAAGCAAATTCACTTCCTGTACAACCGAGTCAATTGGAGTTTGACCAGTGCGATAGGAAATCTCTTGGATCTCAGCTGGTAACTCCATCTGATCAGTAGAGATGCTCACACCTCGTTTTCCAAGGTGAGATTGATCACTGCCTCCCAATATCCAAACTTCTAGCGGAAAGAATGGTTTCGCACGCTGCAGGCGCGCAGGGATTGTGTAGAACAAGCCCCTTTCGACGCTCCTTGACCTTTTACCCAATGTAAAGACCACGACCGACCAGCGTTATTCACAAAATTCACCTTTCAGTTTTCATTATTTTTCATTTTTGTCTCAAAATCATAGCTTATGACCCCTCATTGGAAAGAGCTAGTTGAGATCGTAGAGTAGGGCCGCGGTGGACTTATCACAATATTTCAACCGTCGTAGTAATATTAGATTCCTAACAATAAGTATAGGAAAAATCATAAAAAAATTTAATTAATGAAGCACCGGGTACAACCCGGTTGTTTATTAATTAAAATTTTTCTGATGATTTTCATAACCTGGTAAACGCATGCGTGTGGACATCACTGGCCACTCGTGGATTACGACCAGTCCACGGCGACTATACTTTACCAGTGAAGGGTCATAAGTTATGTTTTGACGTAAAAATGAACAAAAATAGTTGTTCAAGAGTTTGTTTGCAAGTGTTGTCTGCCGTTTCTGTTGGGTAGAGGGTTAATTGTAGTATTGGTGTCGTGCCTGACAAAGAAAGGAATTGTTCGGTGACTTTGGGGGACTCAGAAACGTATCAGTGGTTGCGGATTTTGTGCGCTATTAGTTGCCTTCTGGTGAAGTTCTTTAGTAGCATTCTTTGGATTGATTCTCTGCAGGAGGACTTGATGTATGCGAGGTAATGCTTTTCGGTGCCGATGAAGTTTATTTTAAGGGCGCCGAGGTATTTCATGCTGGCTGCGTCTAGTGCTTTGATGAGGTCATTCGGAGGCATGTTTCTGTAATCATAGTTGTGGTATACCCCCTTCATCTTCGAAGTCCGAGAGTGCGAATTGAAGCTAAATTGGTCAGAGCTGATCAGAGATCCAGGTTCTCCGACCTCTTTGGTGTAGATTTGCGTATTGGCGTGGGTGGGATAGGTGGTGGAGGCGGTTTGACGGTGGTCACCCTCTCCTGTTTCTCTCTCTCGGCTCTTCTCTCTAGCCATGCTTCCATCCGCCTGGCGCCCGGCCTCTTGTAAAGAATCTCTTCCTCTCCTTCTTTGTCTCTATTTTGTCACCTTCTCTGTCTTCCCAAACAATGTGTCTTCTCATTGCCTTTTGTATGGACAAGTGTAGGACGGTGTTCCTCGAAAGGTACTACCACAACCCTTGGAAGGTTCTTGTTTGTATTTGATGGTTAGCCCCCATCAACATACACGGTCCACTTGGTAGGTGTTGCTGCGTTCAGCACCATCACAGTCTCCCTGGCCTGTGTTGGCAACACATCCATCTCTGACAAGATGTGAATTAATTAGGGGGACGTGGCAACCATTACTTACTAGATACCCTATTTGACATTCGTTATCAACTAATAAAATCGGAACTGGGAATAAGTAACGGTTGTCACGTCACGTCCATATTAATCAGAAGCTGTCAAAGGTATCACAAAAAAGTGAAACAATGTGGCAGAAATCCACAGCTGATTTATTTGCTTTTCGTACAGTGGAACTTAACACTTGCAACCTATCTGTTATCTAGAGCTAGTCACAACAAAGAAAAATAAACAAACCAGGTACCGATTCCGAGATTTGATAGTCGATATTGTGGAACTAGTTATCGTACTAGATCAACCATCATGTCGTTTGATGAAGTAAATACAAAGAACGACACAAGCGTGTGAATGAGGTAATCGATATGGCACGACTGCCAGCGCCTCTCGATATCCTTCCGCGATGGCACAAGTGCCATGTCGATTAACCCATTCACACGCGTATCGTTCTGTGTTTATTACACGCCCTTTCGTCTATAAAAAACAATTATTAGAACGACACTCATTCATTTGACAACTATCAATAAAAACAACACATTTTATCGGCAATCAAATTGCGAGGGGGACCCGTGTTACTATTTCGACCCCTGAGTTCCAGTGTCTTCTATGTGCCCAATGGCACAGAGAACACATTCCAACTCAGGGGACGATTTTCACCTATCACTAGCGATTCAAATGGTTATTGCGTTGCACTATTTGGAGAATATTCCGGCGCAATTTCGCTTCTATTTAAAAATAGGCCGTCAACGATTTCCGTTCCGCACATATGTGCGGAACAGATTTCCATGTTCCGCATGGTTTAGTGTTGCTGTAGATGGGGATTACATAGAACAGACGTGTAATAAAAGCTGCTTCTATCTGCATTTTGTGTCAGTGTAACAGCTTTCACGTCACAAAACGATGAGAGGCGTCACCGCATTGATTGACTTGACACCAGCTTAGGGGAGTCGACGTGGGGGCTGATTGAGTTAACACCAGTTTAGGGGAGGTGACTTGGAGGCTGATTGAGTTAACACCAGCTTAGAGGAGGTGACTTGGTGACTGATTGAGTTGCGATGTTTTTCGCTGACGTTCCAGCATTCCAGTCGTGTGGAGATGAGTGGCCTATACTCATGTCTCCGTTATATTTTTTAACAGCATCGTCGTCATTGTTTTCATGTTGCAACCGACCAATTCTTCCCTTTAACCATTTAACTAATCTAAAAGAAATATCAGACCAGTACTATTCTCATTTAGCTCACCTGGCCCAAAGGGTAAAAGTTACAAATAGAAACTTGGCGTTTTATGGCAAGCTAATTAGAAGGAACATCTTCACATACAATCCGTCTTCAGGACTATTTACCAGTACTATCACACCTACCAACACTAAGTAACCACTTTGGCTCTTTGCCTGTTGAATGTATTTTCATATTTCATACTTCCCAGGAAATCTTACCTCCTAGACATTTATATTAACTCTTTGAACTCTAGTTGTATCTAGTTCAATGGCAGCAATTAGAAGAGTCCATTTTCATTATTTGGGGGTAGACCAATCAATACTTTTAACGTGCAGCCCCGGGGCTGCACGTTGAAAATATTGATTTCTCAACACCCCACACATTTAATGAACAACCATCCTATTTAATGACGTTATGCCGTATCATGCTCCTGGCCTCCAGGGTTTAAAGTGTTATTGGATAGGACATTGTCGGTATTTTTTGTCACGATGCGCACAGTGTTGATATAGTTAACAAAAACAAAGTTACAGAACATCAAATGATGGTTTATTTTTAAATGGGGTTTAACAGAGGATACTAGTCAAACGATCGAACTGATGGATGAAAGAGTTGTTAAAAGCCGGTTTCAGTAGTTTTATGCTAATTTACTGGAAAATGACTGAGGTTTCTGAAATGATGCGCACATCGATGATACAAATTCAATAACATTTCGAAATTTCGATTTTTATATGAAATTCCCATAAACCAAGTGTTAACTTTACTGACAGATTCAGAGCTAACTTTCCTGTAAATCTCTTCCAATGACGAAAATTGTCAACCATGAGGGCTTTTTGATATGGAATGTGTACTGGCAGCAATCACAAAGGTATAACAGAAGTCTCCAATTCGAAATTATTTAGGAACAGAAAATTGATTCTCGCGAATCAATACCGATTTTTGCGAATCACGCCATATTTTAAGGCCTGAAATCACTATTCAACTTACATGGTTTTTCAATCCTTGATTCCAAAACATAGCTGGTGCCCTCAACCCCACCCGATGAGGCCAAAAACGAAAATCTTGAATTATTCAAGAAACGTTTAAGCAAATATCCTCTTCTGAGCATGGTTTAAAATATTATTGTATCAACATACAGTGTGATGATATTGACGAAAGGAGCCTTGGCTTATCACAGGTAAATTAACAAACACACATTTAAAAGGGTTAATATGTTACAGTCAGACTGTATATTCAATCATTTCCAAAAATTACTAAACATCCCAGACTTTTTCTCGTCACAAAAATCGACTGTCGATATAGTCATCTCCCTTGAAATTATAAGATGAACGAGGAAGGTACAGATGAGAGGCAAATAATTGTCGAGGAAACACCTACAGGTCTGGCATTCTTAAAATGCAGGAGGGCTAAAAATCGCTCTCCTCACATTGCCAAGTGGAACGATTAGCCCTCTTCAAGCTTACAAAAGCAAAAAGTGGCCAAATGAAGTTGTACTATTAATGAATTCTGCATAGTGGGCTTTGTACATTTTATTTGGTGCTGCTAACCAGGTAGTCTCTGTGAGGCGTCTATAGAGTGCCCCTCCCACACCTCCGGGCCTTGGTAAAGTCAGGAGGTATGGGAGGGGCAGTGTGGTCAAATTGCAGAAACTAACCACTAACATAGCAGAGATCTGAAAACTTGTGAGTTTTTGGAATAGGCTGTTGAGGTAATCATTATTTTCTGAGGCTAAGGCGGCTATTTTTCGCTCTCCCCGATTTTTTAAGGCGAGCAGTAGGCGAGTGAATGAATCGCTCTCCTGAAAATGCCAGGCCTGCACCCATGACATCAATAGAAATTAAAGCCAAGTTTCCTTTTGTAACTTGTAACAAAAGGACACCTGGCTTTTCACGGTTTGCTAATAAGAAGGAACTCGTGCACAGATTATCGGTCGTTAAGAATTTCTATCAGTATCACAGCCACTAACGTGTCCACTTTGCTACATTGTTTAGGGAAAGAGTTTTTACAGAAGTTTGCAAGTTTTTATTCTTCACAGGAAAAAACTATGAAATCGGACATCGTAGACTTTTTTTTATTTTGATGGAAAGGACAGTGTCCATTCTTACGACGCCTATTGTCGTTATTCTTGAAAGGCCAACCCATCAGTTTATTTTCGCCACGATTTTATGTTTTAGGTGGACCCATCTCGATTCCCTCGTGGACGACTTCGCACTTTCATCAGTATACATTGAAATTAGGAAAACTCATCCCACTCCATATTGCCTCATTGTTTAGCGAATGATTTTTTTTCAAAGGAAAAATGAGCAACTTTCACATTCTAGACATTTTATATTAATGTAAAGTACAGTATCTACAATATTATATGTTACGATGTACACACTGTTGATATAATGAACCGATAAAAAGTTACAGAATATCAAAAGATGATGAAAATTCCGTTTTTTATTTTTTAAATGGGTTTCAAAGAGAATACTAGTGAAATGTTAAAACGGATTGGGAAAAAATTTGTAAAATGCCAACTTCTGATATTTTATACTACTAAACTGCCTGAGGTTTATGAAATGATGCGCACATCAATGGTAATTTGGTAATATTTCGAAATTTCAATTTTTATTCCCATATCCTGAGTGTTAAATTTACTGACAATTTGAGAAAATTAAAGGGGGCTAACTTTCCTGTAATTCGTTTCCAATGACGAAAATTGTCAGCTTTTTCTTTCAGTCATTTCGTGAAACGACTGAAAGTGTCGGTTATCTAATGTAATGACCAAATGTGGTTGCGTAGAGTGCTTTGGGGGTTGAACATATTTTTATTTTATTTTATTCATAAAATTGTCAAGCACGGGGTGGTGGGCTTATAATAATATTATAATCACGCAGCAGGTCAGTTTTACTTATTATAACAGTTGAAACTGTTATGTCTGCGGTTATTGCACACCTGCTTCGCACAAAACTATTCTAGTCAACACATATGTCAATGACTGAAATTACCAAATGTGATTGAATAGTGTAGTTTTGAAAAAACTGCCCCCCACAACCTTGATAACGGCGAAAAGACCGTTGGGGGGCATCGCAGTTGTTTTTTTTAAACACACAGTTAGGTTAAAATCTAAAAAAAACAATGATTATTTTCTGAATTTTTTCGACATCGATTCATCAAGTCCATACTTTCCAATGATTTAAAGGTCTTGTGTGATGTTTTTGTACTTTCATTTTTTCTTGAAGTTCATCACTTTTCTTCCTGAACAACTCAATAATGTAAAATGTTAAAAACGGCTGGCTCACTGGGTCTGGTTCAACTGTCAATCATTATATTTGCCGTTGGTGAAAAAATCTTATCCGGGCATCGTTTCAGAATAAGCAAAGATTAGCTTAGTAAATCAAAAGGAAACAAAAACAGAATAAGTTTTTATTATATGCTTTTTTAAAAGATAGCGAGAAATTTTTAACCAATATCTTTCTATATCTATCGTCACGATAGATATAAGGGAATATCCCTCTGGTGATTAATCAAATCACGCAAGAAAATTAGAATGAAATTACTCCGCCGACGAACGTACTTTAAGATGTCCAATACACACAGCAGAGTTATTCGTTGTCGTGCCAACATGGCAACACCCATTTTTAGTAGGAACACGTTCAATGCACCGGTAAATGTGTATTTTAGCTCGTCTCAAAGTAACAAAGTTAGTGTTGCGAAAAGTCCAAAAAGGAAGTGCAAGAAAATCCGACTCATCGACAGTGACAGTGATTGACAAATATGCTAAAAACAATTTGGACATTTGAAAAGTCCTCCTTCGTCCTTCATTGAACATTTTGTGAACTGTGTCATGTTTGTGTGCATCTGCGCAGTGCACTTTTGTTATTACTTTTGAATAAATGTGCCACCCATTGTTTTTTGGGGGAATGTCATAAACCACTTTCATACGCGTTCATGGATTTTATGTGCGTAACTGACAATATAGCCATTTTCTAAGGGGATTTATGTGGAACTATTTTGTTGTGTGGTAGTTTGATTTTGAAATCAGGGCCAATAAGTAAATGGGTCAGCTGCGTCAGCTGATTTTTGTTGACATTGTCATCATTTTCTCCACCTCTGGTTTTTGGTTGCAATGAAAACACCAATTACCTCTTTTAATCGACAAAAACAACGCATATAATAAAAAGTATATATTTACTGTTCTTGAGTGAGTATCGGAATTATCTCATTCGTGCAAAGGAATTTAATTTTTCACTCGCGGCTCACTCAAAAACAGTAGGTATGCTCTATTTATCTCCCTACTTCAATTTTTTTTTAAATCTCCGCTGATGTTTCAGAGATGTGTGTAAGGTTAGCATCCCAACAATAGCCTGTGTGGATTATTGCACCTATTGGCGTGATTCAGTTGAATTGGCTCCACTATTCAACAGTAATCAGGGAAGACAAATCGAAAATATACCCCGGAAGAGTAGGCATTTGCACTCGAAGTTACGATGGGTTATTATTATACAGTGTAGTGATTTTCATTTTTCAGTGCAGTTCAGTTATCCAATGTGACCACATGCGGACTTGTCAAAAGTTGTACTCCAATGCAGAAAAAGCACATTCGAACCGTGAGGATATTGCGGTAACTAAAACTACACAACGGAATAAGACAGGATTGGATGGGTGGGAGTGTTAGATAATAGTTTTTGAACGGCTATCAGAAAAGATACCACGTCTCAAATTTCTTGCATTCTCTTTTCACAGGACCCAGAACGTGCATTGGAGAATCACTATCCAGGATGGAAATATTTCTCTTTACTTCGGCTCTGATACAGAGATTTGACCTCCGTCCATCAGAAGATGGGATTCTACCACCAACAGAAGGAGTCTTGGGCGCCGTGTACTCTCCGAAACAGTTTCAGATTCGGGCAATTAAACGGACATCAAGCTCCCCATGATTTACCAACACAGATAGAATCACATCATCTCCTCCAGATCCGGGTTGGGTTCATTACTGCACCAGTTTATGCTAATGGTAATCCTTTACACAGGGCACAGTAGTTTTAAATTAATAATATATAATATTCCTTATAGTTTAATAGGATAAGATTTTACCAGTTTCTTCTACCATTTTATTCCAGAATTATCCATAATCCATTATTTATTTATTTATTTATTGGTGTTTAAGGTCACATAATTTTGCACAATGGCTAATCATGACCCCATCCATAATCCATCAATACTTAAATAGTTTTCTCAGAAATAACTTTTACTGAATGAAATTCTTTTCATTGAAGAAATACAATAAAATCTTAATATCTCTTGCCATGGGTGATGTAACCAAATCCCCTTTCAAATAGGGATCTGCGAATCACGCATGTTTCTTCGAATAGAATCGTGTCTCTGATATCGATATCGAATAGAATCTCGAATCGAATCTTAATAGACAAGCTAGTTCACATTGTACCAAATAATGTTACGGTACACTGTGATGACTTTTACAAGACTGACTGATACCTTAAACACTAATAAATAAATATTCTTTGTAGCACCGTCGCTAAAACAGCTACGTCTATTATCTATAGTTTTAGTTATTGAAGGCTTAATTTTTTAGTATTCACGTTCTTAAGAACGTGAATAGAAGCAAGTTAAGTCTTCAAAAACTAAAACTATGGATAATGTCCTTGGCAAAATTCACTACTTACCTAACAATAAACCACTGTCAATTACTCAATTAAATATGAATTGAGCCTACATGAATGAATTGTTTAATGTCAGTTTTTTCCAATTTTTGTTGGAAATGTAACAAATTGAAGTTAGTACGAGAGATTCGAAAAAATGGAATCTTGAGACTGACTCGCGATCGATCTCGAAGCAGACATATGGTATCGACATAGAATCGAATCTCGAATATTCGTAGGACCCTACTATTAAAATATATTGAGGGTTTATTAAGGGTTGTATTTATTAATCTTAATTAACAATATTCCTCACCAGACCCTTTTTCACTCCTTTTTGCATTTGAGCTACATCTAAATATGATATCAGGCGGACCCACAAATATGTTGCTTGGTATAATGTGATAAGTCTCTCTCCATTTGGGCAGAGACTGCTTCAGAAGATTAGGATTGAGCTTATGTGAGCTAGTTCCTGTCACAACGGAGTTTTTGACATTCCCGCAAGCCATAGGAGGAAACTTTGGTGTCAGAAGTAGGATTATTTCAAAATTAGTTTTATCATTGGTGTCAGAAAAGTTTGTAAAATTTAGAGATTTACTTCAAATCAATGGTTAAGCTCTAAATAAATTAAATTCTTGTGAAATTTCCTTTGGAAAGAAGTCAACTGAATCCACTGCTTTAGAGGATACCGAAGAATGAGTATCCAGGCTTGAAGAGGAATTGTAAACAGCCATCCAAACCTGATTGTGAGTAAATGGATGAGTTAGACAGTTGGTTCGAGAATGAAATGAATAAATTTGGGGAAGAAATGGATAGAAAACTTAAACCTTTTTAAACAAAAGTTACAGACTCAAATGGATGGTTTCTTGGCTGGAATGATTTCTAAAAGTTTGAGTTCCAATCAAGAAAACCAATATTCAAGTACTAACATGAATAATGATTCTAGTGTACCATCACTTCACAGTACTGAGAGTAATGATAACCCCTCCGCTCCCATAAAGATAACCACATATTCAAGAGACCTAAGGTGCGGGTCCATCTGAAGAAAGACTCCGTCCGATCTCAGCAGTAATGTTGGTAATAACCTAGGGGTTTTAAATAATACAAAGTTTGGTTAAACACATTTGGCAGGTGGTGATTATAGTTATCAATATAACACGCCCAATCAAATACATGTAGGGTCATATTTGCCATTTGAAAACCTGTACCAAACTGTTAATAAGAACAACCCTCCTGATACACTGACCCACATATTCTGAAGCGGATCCTAATTCCCCAACGCTTATCAATTAAAAGTATTACCAATATTCTCTAAGATAACAATGAGCACAGATAACAGGGGAACCCGGGCTGATGATCAGACCTTGGGAAGAAGTGTCGCGAAGTCCTGACTGTGCCGAGCCAACCTGGACTCTGTTTGATGCCATTTTCTACAGGCGTTAATCATCACTTATGTTGTTTAAACACTCACAGTCATTACTTAGCCTCACTGCATAACGATTGAGGTGAATAGCAGTGTATCATATTTAAATACATGCATCTGTTCAAAACACTCTCAGGCACATCCCCAAATGAAAAGTTGTTAATAAATAGGAATCACAGTGATCCTAATAATGATCCTAATAACATTAACCTGCAAAACCAGAGAACTACATACTCCACCCGCCATCCCCGAATTATGGAACCTAAACTAGCAACAGTCTTCTCAATAATATTAATGTTTTCTTTCTATTGTGCAGCATTGTACCTCTATTCTCCTATCATCACAAGATTCTAGTGTAAAGCCTCATCTACATTTATGAAATATATTACAGGATTTACTGACCCCATATTCTTAACAACCATTATTTTTGTATATATGCATCGGTGTTATTGGTGGTGGGATCGCTGATAATGGCGGGTAATATAAATTTGGACGAGATCCAGACCAGTCCCGAATATAATTTTCGGCATCTTCTTGATGACAATACCGAAGGCAACTTGTCTTCTATATACAATTCAGTAGATTATAATTATTTACTTCCTAGTGAAGTGCATTCCAAGCTTGATGGTGTACCCGGATCCTTCTCAGCTTTTCATATTAATTGCCAGTCTCCATGTACATTGGGATTCCTTACATCATTTGGTTTCCGAATTGAATAACCATCAGAACACATTCGACGTCATAGGTCTCACAGAAATATTTCAAATTCCTGACAATATAAATTATGCCCTGGAAGGATATCACCCTTTATTAAAACTTATGAGACCCAGTGACGATGATGGTCGAGGGGGTGTTGGACTATTCATTAAGTCTGATACAATTTTTTGTATTCGAGATGACCTCTCCATCTTCATACCACATGTCTTGGAGTCATTGTTCGTCGAACTAAAGTACAAAAACTCAGCGAGAATCGTTGGTACAATATATAGACTACACAGCCCCTAAAGCGGATTTGGATCTGAGTCATTCAAAAATCAATTACTTAGCTGATGTGCTTAACAAAGAAAAAAAAATCATTCTTAATTATGGGCGACCTCGATATTGATCTACTAAAGGTAGCTTCTCATAGTAAAACCGGTCTGTTTATTGATTTAATGTTCAGTGAAGGTTTCATACCTGTTATCACCAAACCAACGAGATTAACAGATCATTCTGCTACATTCACTGATTACATTTACACTAACAATGAGGCACATGCTTTTAAATTCGGAATTATTCTTACGGATGTAGCGGACCATTTAGGTACTTTCTATGTTGAATAGACAAACACCTAACCGGATAGCTCTAAAACAACGTTAATCAGGAAAATCAATTCCACATCTATAGAACACTTTAAGTTGTTGTTGGCCCAATGCGATTTTTCCCCGGTAATGGAATTCAATTGTCCCAATGAAGCTTATGAAATCTTCATAAAAACTTACTCAGAAGCTTTTGAAATGGCATTTCCGTTAAAAGTCCATGAACCTAACAAGAAATTTATAAAACAAAAGCCATGGATGACAAAAGGACTCCTAATTTCAGCTAACAATAAGAACAAATTTCTCCACAAAAAATTAAGATCACCAACCGAACTGAATACCAGGAATTACAAAAACTACTGTAGATTATTCAGTAAAATTAAAAAACAATGCAAAGCTATATATTATGAAAAAAAGCTCTTAGAAAATAAAAATAGCATGCGAAAAACATGGCAAATCCTGAATAATGCGTTGAATATCAACAAAAACAAACATAACTTGCCCTCATCCTTGACTCTTGGCGACAGGGCAATAAATGCACCAAATGAAATTGCACAAGTCTTCAACTCCTTCTTTGCAAATATAGGGAATCAGACCTCAAAACAAATATCCAAACCCCAGAAGCCTTTTGTTGAGTTCCTGACTGATACATATCCGAACAATATGTTCATCACACCAACGTCGCCTTACGAAATTACAAGGATTGTAGATTCTATGTAATCCAAAGTAAGCCAAGACTGCGAAAATGTTACTCCAGCATCCTTAAATACTCAATAAACCTAGTTGCCGATCCACTCGCACATATCATAAATAATTTCTTTTGTCATGGGAAAGTTCCCAATAGGATGAAAATAGCTAAAGTGATTCCAATATTTAAATCAGGTAATGAAAGCAATTTTACAAATTATAGACCGATCAGTATTTTGCCTGTTTTCTCTAAAATTTTAGAAAAACTAATGTCCAGAAGGCTTATAAACTTTTTGAATAACTTTGATATCCTATATCAACAACAATACGGCCTCAGAAAACAGCAAAGTACACTGCACCTGCAATGCACTTGTTAAAATACATGGCCGAAGCGAATAACAAAAAGACCAAAGATAGTACTCTAGATCTCTCGAAAGCTTTTGATACAATGAGGCATGATAATTTACTCCGAAAACTAAAATACTATGGGATAAGAGGTAATGCTAACAACTGGTTTAAAAGCTACCTTCAAAATAGAAACCCAATATGTCTCTTTCGGGCACAGTAAATCCAATTTACTAGACATAACATGCGGAATACCACAGGGCTCTATTCTTGGTCCCATCCTTTTTCTAATATATATAAATGATATAAATAAATCAACAAAGCTGAACCTTCAATCATTTGCAGATGATACCTCGGTACACAAATCTGGCTCGGAGTTAAATCGACTCATCTCGGATTTCAATGAGGAACTTCAAAAGGTATTTAACTGGTGTGCGGCAAACAACTTAGTCCTGAACGCCAAATAAAAACAAAAACAAAATACATCATACTTAACCCATCCCATAAAGACAAGAATCTTACACATCAGCACATATGTCTAAATAATGAAGTTA
This sequence comes from Pictodentalium vernedei, assembly GCA_031216915.1. Classification (NCBI taxonomy): domain Eukaryota; kingdom Metazoa; phylum Mollusca; class Scaphopoda; order Dentaliida; family Dentaliidae; genus Pictodentalium; species Pictodentalium vernedei. Next base: position 145,387,206 of record CM062289.1, on the reverse strand, counting down.
TAAACAAAGTCAGTAGTAGGGAAAACGAAAGATCAATTAAATTTCTTGGAATAAACATTGACGACAACCTATCGTACAACGCACATATATCTCAACTCTGCTCAAAAGTTTTCCTCGCGAACTTAGCTCTCAATAAAATAAAAAAAGTTCTCCCAGACAAAAGTATGAAAACGTTATATTTCTCGCTTGTACAGACTCATATTATTTATGGAATACCCATATGGGGTGCAGCAAAGGCGTGTGGTCGCCTATATAAATTACAGAAGCGGTCATTAAGAATAATAAATAATAAGAAATACAATTCTCACACAGACCCTTTATTCATCGAAGATTAAATACTGAAGATTACAGATTTACACAAATTACTCGCCTCCATGTTTATGTATGACTGGCACAGTGGTAATCTCCTATCATCTTTTGCTAATTTCTTCTCCACAGTGAATAACGACTCCATTATGACTATACGCCAGGCAGGTCTCCTTCACAGAGATAGAACAAGAACTAAAACTCTTGATAATTTTCCTGTCTTTGCATTTCCGAAGTTGTGGAATGAAATAGGAAATGATATTCGAGAATCACGGAGCAGAATGGAATTTAAGAAAAAGTTAACGACTAAATTTCTCTCGTCTTATCTAGACAACATTACATGCTCTAACGCCTATTGTCCTGACTGTGTCCTCTAGTATGATCGAAATATGAATGTGTTTGGCGAAAACTTATCATACAACGCATAAAATTTTTTTTATGCTTATCTTAATCGTAAATGTCTGGTTCTCGAACCTTTGGCCTTTTGACCTGGCTTCTGTCTTACATTGTATAGCTGTAAAAACTCAAGGATTTAGAACAAATATCTCAAATCACAAAGTAAATCATTTGAATGTTTGGGCCGCTTCAAGAGAGCCAGCAAGCTTGCGATACCAGCCGCCATACCTCCGCTGTGCATATGCTTAGTGGATGTATCAAGTATACACTCACTAGAGTGGAATCTCAGTAGAGCCAGTTACAAGACTCCTCAATGTTGCACGTGTATGCTTTCTTTTTCTTCGACCTTTCCTTTTAATCCTTCTTTTTCTTTCTCTCTCTTTATAGGGGAATGCAGGAAGACAGCCAATCTGGCTATGCTTTCCCTTGCCAGTATACTTGTGTATCCTATATGTATAATAGTTGTTATGTACCATATGAATACTGTAAATATATGTGGAATTATCAATCTTATTGTAATCTATAATATACTGGTGAATAAATATATATCAATAAGATTTGGTTCAGCGAAAAGAGTTGAATTGTACCGAGCAAAACCACAGTCAAGGATAAGAAAATGTGATGAACCATAAACTAATATGGCCCAGTCCATTAAACTAACCAGATTAGCCAATCCGAAGGCAGCAGCTTCAATGACTGATATTTTGTCTCTTGACCATTTCATTAATTCAATACCTCATACAGAAGTGAGGCTTCTCACTCGTGAATCATTGCCCCAAAACATAAATGAGACTGAAAAATAGTGTGAGACTTGAAACCCATTGATTGGCCCATAAGCAACGAGGTCAAGTGTCAGTCCCAATGACTTATTTCTGGATAGGGAAGGAGCAGCCATGCCTCAGAACAGTGTCAGTGACTATATAAAATTCAAACACAGCTTGATGAATTTTGGGACAGTATTAGTTGTTTCACGAAGGGAATAAAGAAAATAAATTACAATTCAGGGAGTTACCAATTCCCTAGAGGAAAGCAACACAAAAACAATCCCAGATTTAATAAGACTAAAAGGACATGCGATCAGAACCATCCCTTTAACAGGTAGCCATAGCAACATGCTGATTCGGGTAGTGGCAGTAATGATTCCAAAGCATGGAGAAATAGCCATATTCCATTCAGAAAAGAAGTTATGGCAAATGAACAGAAGTTGAACTCAGGATCCAGAGTTCAACAACATCCGAGTGGTCCACAGTTAAATTAAATCACTTCAGTGGGCACATGAGGATTTGTACCTTATGAGTTCGGGAGTACAAGGTTCTCCCAATAGTTTGGTTGGTTGAGACCGGCGCTAATGTAACCAACCTTAGCAAAGAATTTTTAAATGCCTTACCGTCCCAACATTGGCCCCATGTAGAAGATTGAAAGTTACTTTGATCACATCTACTGGTGAAATGTCTCCTTCCGTTGGTCCGACAAATGTAAAAAATAAACTTGGTGAACATGACTTTCAACACAATGTTCTTGTGGCTGGTATAAAAAATAGGGAATTCCCGGAATAGATTTTCCCAAAGCTAATAAGTGTGACGTGTTACTCAGCAAAAATAATTTTCGGGTAAATAGCACAAACGTGCCATGCTATTTGAACATTGCTGAGCTTAAATCTCAGTATTGTGAAATTGAGGTGGCTGAAAATGTAGTTGTACCCCCAGAATGTGAAATAATTGTGCCCCGGGGCTCTGCAGGTGTAGCATACAAAAGGCTTGGCATTATTGAGCCACATGGCCATTTTGTTCAGACAAATAGTATAATGGGTGCCAGAACTATTATTAAAAAGGGCAATGATACTATACCCATCAGGTTACTTAACATAAATAAAAATAATAATACACTTCACAAGAATACAGTTGCTGCTGTATTCAACATAATTGAAGAAACTGATGTACATGGTGATATTGAGAGTGCCAGACATGAAATTAGAAGCTGTGTTAGTCCAGGCACTAATACAAATGTTATCTCTGACCATTCTTAAATGGTTAAGTTATCTTTTTGCTGGAAGTTCAAAACATTTCAATAAGCAACATAGCGACTTGTTAAAGTGCGTATTGATAAAGAACCAAAATGTGTTTTCAAAGAGCTCAAATGATATAGGGAGGACATCACTTGTTGATCATAAAATTGACGCTGGCACTGCCAGGCCATTTGAGCTAAACCCCAGCCGAATACCCCTCTGAACAACTGATGAGGGGAAAACTAGATCCGAGATATGGCTGAAAACGGGGTAAATGAACCATCTGATATTCCCTGGTAGTACTGGTTACTAAGAAAGATGGCAACATCCAGTTTAGTATGGATTATAGGAAACTAAATAATGTGACTACTAAAGACTCCCGTCCTCTGCCCAGAATTGATGACACACTTAATGACTTATCTGGTGCCAACTGGATTCTGATCATGGAGACTCCCGTCCTCTGCCCAGAATTGATGACACACTTAATGACTTATCTGGTGCCAACTGGATTCTGATCATGGATCTGAAGAGCGAGTTCTGAAAATTGAAATGGCAGAAAAGATAGACCAAAGACTGCTTTTTGTCAGGGTCCTGCGAACCTGTCATTTTCTGGTCGAATCGAATCTCGAAATTAATGAGGATATGATATCGATATCGTATCACATCGTATATTCTGTGTTTTTGTCAAGTGTTGCAACACTGTGAGCCACATTAATAAACTCTACTGAATACATTGGACATTCACGTGCTTGTATGTTCCTGTCCGTTCTTGTATATGATAATGTTTTAGTTTATACGCCTGCTGTCATTCTCCGGTAGATTGAGGCAGTGTTATGTCTGTGGGCGTATATATGTTTAGTTGTGAAAATACATTGGCATTAGTCTATTATAAAGTAAAGAAATGTCCTATTGCATATTCGTATGGTCAAAGAATTGCACAGGTAGAAAAAGAATAGCCAAAGACACTTGCAAGCCCCCATCACATGGACCACCATTGCAATCCGGTGTTCCAGGTGATGGAGATTTGCAGAGGCTTCTTGTGTTTTGTCAACAGTATGGTAAATATTTACTAAGTTAAAAACTCATCCCACGGCGAATAACTCGTAATCGGCCTTCTGTGCACTGCATTTCCATATTTTATATTTTTTTTCCACTTGACTGGTTCAGTTAGCGATTTCACTACTGACCTCGCTTGTCGCGCATTACATTGTGCATACAAAGGCTCTTGTATACTTTAGACTAATTCATTATTCTGCAGTAAAGTGCATATTAACTTTTGAGCATTCTCTGCACCCATTGTATCAGGACTTCTTGTTTCAACTGGATGATCAGCTGACATAGTCTGCCTGTCTGCTATACATAAAGACTTTTTTCAGCAAAAAGAGAAACAAGAACAGAAAAATGGTACATGTATATACCTGTACAGGCAAAAGGTTTTATATCCTCTTCATCCCTCCCCCCTCATCTATCTCTTGCGGTCTACAAAGGTTATTCATTTTATATATTACCTTTGTGACCCTTTGAAACCCATTTCACATTTACAAATTTCCAACAAACCTACCCCTCAAGGCGCCCCTTTGTCGTGAATTTGTTGGTTATTGGTGACATTGAATATAAAGACGTGACGATAATGTGGAATTTGTGTGGTGAATGCAGTCCCTTCAATCGAACCCTATATCAAACCAAATGTCAGTAGTATGCTTGGTCCACTTCAGGCTTGTTCTGGGAGAGGAGGGTGGGGGAGAAGGGTGGATGACATCATCTTAATTAAAATGTTATGTAAGGTAATTAACGTCACTTAATGATTTATTTTTTTTATTTTAATCACTTTAATAATTGGTGCTTAATGAATTTTAATTAATGACTGTTGCATAATTAATGTAATTAATGAGTGTAATTAGGGTTGATTATAATAATTAGTATATTAATAAATGAATTAATAATGTCGATTAGTACATATTTTTTTTTAAAGTCATAATTTGGGATAGATATTATTAGATAAAAAATAAATAATTTATTTAAAAACAATATTGACGTACTTTTGAACAATAGATTTAATTGTTTCAACATCTGTCACTCTCGTATAGTAGTTGGCGTTTGAAAAGAAAAATCGATTTAACGAGATTTCATTGGTTGTTAATGACACCTAAACACGCAATGAACTGTTTACCTTAGCACGTATCCAGGTCAAAGTCAGTCGATAGCATTCATATATATGCTCAGTACGTCAATATTGTTTTTAAATAAATTATTTATTTTTTATCTAATAATATCTATCCCAAATTATGACTTTAAAAAAAAAATGTACTAATTGACATTATTAATTCATTTATTAATATACTAATTATTATAATCAAACCTAATTACACTCATTAATTACATTAATTATGCAACAGTCATTAATTAAAATTAATTAAGCACCAATTATTAAAGTGATTAAAATAAAAAAATAAATCATTAAGTGATGTTAATTACCTTACATAACATTTTAATTAAGATGATGTCATCCACCCTTCTCCCCCACCCTTCTCCCCGAGAACAGGCCTGAAATGGACCAAGCATACTACTAATGTCTATCACAATTATGTCTTTAAATTGCCAGTGACTGGGTGATCCGAAAAAGAGAAGAGACGTCTTTAATTTTCTTCGGGCCAAGAAATGCGATATTTATTGTCTACAGGATGTACACTTTATAGAGTCTGAGGAGCGTCAAATTAACGCAGTATGGGATTATGAATGCCTTTTCAATTCCTACTCGAAATCCTCAAGAGGAGTCGCCATTTGACTAAATAATACATTCGAATACAAAACTTTACAAATAGCAAAGGGCACAGTGGGCAACCTCCTATTGATTAAATCAGAAGTTAATAACACAACAATAATTCTAGGAAATATTTACGATCCCAATAATGATAACCCAGTGTTTTTTAAAAAGCTAGAAGAATATTTGCAGTAGTCATCTGAAGCAAATTGTGTACTATGTGGTGATTTTAATGTAGTTCTAAATCAAATTATAGATACTGATAATTATTTACATCTAAACAACCCCAACTCTCAGAAACAAATGATGGATAATTTAAACCTAACTGACATATGGCGAATGAACAACCCAAATAGGAAGAGATTTACCTGGCGACGTAAAAACCCATAAAACAGTACATTACTTTTTAGTTTCAGAAGAACAAGTACCTATTATAGAAAATTCGGTTACAGAATCAGGATATAGATCTGGCCATTCTTTGGTATACATAACACTAAAAACTTCAGAGTTTAAACGAGGGCGGGGTTTCTGGAAGTTCAATAATTCCCTTTTAACGAATCGATAATATATAAAAAAAAACACAGTCGAGCGTGTAAAAGAACAGTACACCGATGAAGCAAAATTATTTCAAAATGAAACCGATATCTCATGGCCTTTACTTATAGACAATCAACTATTTTTTGAAACCTTACTTATGGAAATTCAGGGGGAAACAATACAATTTTCTTCCAAACTTAAACGTACAAGGTCAAAAAGGAACAAATATTGAAAGAAAAACTTGCTAAACTAGAAGATTCGGACGGATTAAATGAAACTATGTTGAATGAAATAGAGAACAGTAAAAAGGAACTTGAAAATTTCAGAAAAACAAAAATGGAGGGGGTCCTAATCAGGTCAAGAGCAAACTTGGTGAGTAAAGGGGAAAAGCCAAGTAAATATTTTTTTAATTTAGAAAGGAGAAATTTCGTTAATAAAACGATCACCAAATCGAATCGGAGGACGGGGTAGTACACACAGATCAAAATCACATTATTGATGAAATATGTTCATTTTATAAAAATCTATATAAATCTAATGACTCATTAAACAAAACGATAGATATTGATTCACTAATATACAATAACGATAATTTAAATAGAAATAGTGATGTACCTAAATTAAATTCAGAACAATCGGAAAAACTTGAAAAGCCAATAACATACTCAGAAGAACTTTATTTTCTCTAAAATATGAAAAATAATAAAAGTCAGGGATCTGACAGTTTTTCGGCAGAATTCTTTAAATTTTTCTGACTTGATATAGGAAGTTTCCTAGTCAGATCTTTGAATTTTGGACTTTCACAAGGAAAGCTGTCGATTACCCAATGCCAAGGTGTAATAACTTTGTTACCAAAATCAAGCAAACCACGTCATCTAGTTAAAAATTGGAGGCCAATATCGCTACTGAACACATCTTATAAAATTTTGTCCGGCATTTTAGCAAATGGGCTAAAAGATCTGCTGCCACTAATAATACATAATGATCATACAGTTTTTTTTAAAAGGGCGCCACATAGGAGAAAATATTAGAATAATTTCTGCTGTTCTTTTTCAGACAGAAAAAGACAATATTGCAGGGCTTCTCCTCTTGATTGATTTCAAAAAGGCATTTGATTCCATATCATGGTCATTTATCGATAAGGCTTTGGATTTTTTTTAATTTTGGCCAATGCTTTAAATCTTACATACATACGCTCTATAATGATATCTCATCCTGCATTAATGTAAATTCTCAGATTTCACATTTTTTCCATTAGGCAGAGGCTGCAGGCAAGGGGACCCATTGTAACCGTACATATTCTTAATATATGCAGAAATTTTAGCAATTATGATTAGGTCATCCAAAGTAATAAAGGGTATAAGAGTAGGGAATATTGATGTTAAGATACCACAATATGCTGACGATACATCACTTTTCTTGGATGGATCACCCCAGTCACTGGAGGCAGCGATAAACACTGGATGCTTTCAAACATATTTCGGGTTTAAAAATAAATTATAATAAAACCCAGGCAGTTTGGATCGGCAGTAAAAAGGATTGTACAGAAAAAATTTGCGATAGGTGGAAAATTAACTGGAACGAGGAAACATTTAGCGTATTAGGTATCGAGTTCACTAAAAGTTTTGATAAAACTGTCCACATAAATTATAATAAAAAACTAAGAGAGGTGAGAAAAACTCTACTGCAGTGGTCAAAACGTAATCTCTCGGTGCTAGGAAAAATAACGGTAGTAAAATCTTTAGTCATCGCAAAACGGGTTTATCTTTTTATTGCTCTTCCAAATCCCCCAAAGAAACCGTAGACGAACTAAATAGGACACTTTTTAAATTCGTTTGGGGAAATGGGCCTGACAAAATATAGCGAATTCATTTTATACAAGATTACGATCAGGGCGGATATAAAATGATTTAACTGAATGCTTTTATTAATTCTTTAAAGATATCATGGGTTAGTCGCTTTATAAAAAATCATTCATGTTGGAAAGAAATTTTCTTCTCCCCTTTTAAACAGTGATTGGTATCTAGCCAGCCCTAACATATTGGATAACTATTCCAAAAATGTTAACAATCAGTTCTGGAAAGACGTAAGTGATGCTTGGTTGTCTTTCAGCAAAAAAAAAAAAACTCCCCAAAGGAGCCTAAGGATTTTTTATGTACATGCATTTTTAATAACGAACATATTAAAGTAGGAAAGAGACCGCTGAGAAGCACTCTATTGAAATCGAAAGGTATCTTTTTTGTAAATGATTTTTAGGATCAAACGGAAAACTGTTGTCTCATGAGCAATTTAAAACGCACTTTGATATACAAATAGACTTCTTGACATACAGGGAAATACAAAATGCAATAAAATGTTTTGTAAGACCACCAGGGAACGCAACTGAGCTGAACAGAATACAAAATCCCATACTCCCGCGCCATTTCGAAACATTAATCTTCTCCGGGAATAAAATAACTTATAAGAGACTGATTATGGGCAGAAAAGATAAAAAGCTCTTATCCAAATAGGAATCCAAATTAGGCATCGAACTGAGTGAACAATGGTGGACAAAAACGCTACTAATCCCTTTTGAATGTACAGTCGACGTCAAATATAAATGGTTTCAGTATCGTATTAAAACACGCATTTTAGAAACCAACACTCTTTTAATGAGGATGAATATAATTGAAGATGACACGTGTTCGTTTTGCAAAAGGGAACAAGAAACCTTGATTCACCTGTTTTGTGAATGTCCACTTGTTTTATCCTTTTGGAATGGTTTCGTCAACTGGATTTTCACAAATAAGGATATTATATAAATCTATCAAAACAAGTTATTTTGATTTTCAACACAAATTCCGGCATGTTACCACCCATTTTTCGCCTTTTACTCATTTTTGTAAAACATTTTATTTACAGAACTAAAATGAAAAATGAAAAGTTAGAATTTAGTTTACTAAAAAAAGAAATACTGAATTATTACAATATAGCGAGATCAGCATATTACCTTTTGTGTCAGTACAAAAAATTTGAAAAACAGTGGGAAAGTCTAATAAATTTGATAAAAGAGTAAAACTCCATATGCAACCATATTCAGATATTTATTTTAATTATTATTATTATTTTTATTATTATTATTATAATTATTATTATTATTAATAATATTATTATTATTATTATTATTATTATTATTATTATTATTACGACTGCTATTTACTGCCAAAAAAATTCTGAATGCATCCTGTGAAGCCTTTCGATGGCTACTGCAGCCCCAGACAAGTGCCAGGAACTCAACATCTATGCATCTAATTTGCCAACATTCAACCCTCCCCCACCCCACCCCACTCTCACAAATTGCCATCAACCTGCCCTTTTTTAAAAAAAAATATAAAAATATGGACCAAATATAGAAATAAACTAGAAATGTATTTACTACATATTGTATTCAAATTGTATACCTTTTGTACATTGCTTTATTATGTGAATAAAAAAAAAATTAAAAAAAGCTGCTTTTTCCATTCCCGGAAGTGGACTTGGGCAGTTTGTTGTTATGCCATTCAGAATGTAAACGTGCCAGCGTCGTTCGAGCGGTTGATGGAACGAGTTTTGTCATAGAAAAATTGTCTTTTATACCTCAATGACATTGTTTGTTCCTCCAAGTCATTTTCTGGCCAAATTGAAAACTAGCAAGAAGTCCTTCAAAGACTGAACCAAGTGACATTACTTGGCCATATAGTCAGTACGTGATCAGAGCATTTCACCTGACCCTAAAAGATTACGGCAGTGAAGGACTCGCCCAGAAATGTAAATTATGTGAAGTTTTCTAGGCTTGTGTTCCTGTTACAGGAAATATGTCCAACACTTTGCTCAGATTGCTAGACCATTAAATAGACTTACAGAAACTAATTCCAAATTTATTTGGACTGACACTTGTCAGGACGCCTTTGACAAACAAAAAACGTCTTTAACAAGCACACTCATTCTGGCTTACCCATCAAGGGACGGTATGCTCATACTTGAAACTGATTGTAGTGGTCTTGCTTTGGGATGTGTGCTATCCAAGGTACATAATGGCACAGAAAGGGTGATATGTTATAGCAAATCATCAAGTAAGCCAGAGAGGAGACACGGTGTCACCAGGCGAGAGCTACTAGCTATTGTTAGTCCATTTCCATCACTACTTGTATGGGGGCGTTTCAAAGTAAGAACTGGCCATGGTGCTCTGCGGTGGTTGATGAATTTTAAAAAGCCCGAGGGTCAAACAGCTAGGTGGTTAGAATCCCTGGCAACATATGATTTTGAGATTGAGCAAGAGCTGATCAAGTTCACTCTAATGCCGATGCACTATACCACAGGCAGTGCTGTGAAGAAGAGTGTATTTACTGCATTAGGCAAGAACAAAGAGACATAGTTATCATGAATAATAGGGTAGATCCATGTTGTGAAGATTTGAGTGAGTGTCAAACTTCCCAACTGACTGGTGTTGGAGATACTTCTGATGAGATGTGCTCCTGTCTGGTGGATGACCAGACCTTTCGATCAGTCTAATTTGGGCACAACGGCAAATATAGATGGGCCCTGTGTGGTTGGAGAAAAAACACCGGTACTTTCTTCTTCTTGGCGTCTGTTTTAGGTTTTAGGTATCCGTCTTAAAATGATAGTTTACAACCCCTTTTTATAGGTCTTCGCCATTATCACTGGTTCCCTCCACCCTATTTGAATGTAAGCTAAATTACGCATGGCGTTTACTGAGAAATGCCACAAACATGAATATAATAGATCTCAAGCTTTAAGTACATGGTCATATAGAATTCGCCACAGAAAAAGCAATCGCTGTCAACAGTGTGGTATTCGATACTGTACACGCCGATTGCTTTTCTGTGGCGAACTCTGTGGGTTTTAAAAAAAATTATTTATCTGTTGCATTGTTCGATTCGAAGTTAAGCATGCTCTAAGCTGTATTATAAGCATCAGAGAAAACTTGCCAAACTTTTTATTACCGAAACACTGCAAAACTGTGGAAAAAGTTTCAAAGTCCGATTAATTTGGGCGCAATTATCTTATCTGGACACAGCGTTTACCGTCGTTAGTTGGAAAGAATTTAAAGATCTGTGGATGACGGAACCTCGGATGATCAAATCTACAAGAGTGGTGTGCTTCAAAAACACCAAAACCCCTTAACATTGTCTACCTATGAAACGAAACCATGTCTAGATCCCTTCCAGATGATTCTAAGGTTGGTAAAAATTCCAGTGAACCTTTATTCAACATCCCATCGAAATTGGTAAATGCAGTGAATACTCGGGCACAGGTCAAGTTGAGAGTAAATGAAACTGACAACGTAAGAACGAGCATTATATGGACTGAGAACCCAGTCGAGACAAAAAGCAGGACCCAGATATAAATAAAATATTACAATGGAAGCTTGAAAACCTGACTGATCTGAAATTTCACTGAACAATGCTGCTGTCAAGTATTACTAGTCTCGATGGGATTCTTAACAAGCACATGATAAAGTGTTGTACAGAAAATGTCGGTCTGTTAAAGGTGACTCTCACATAATGAATTCTGTTTTGCCAGACAATCTGAAACTCTTAATTCTCACCACGCTCCATAATGATAAAACTGCAGGTCTTTTGGGCATTAGAAAAACTTTGGAGAGAGTAAAACAAAGGTTGTTTTTCTGGTACAAAATTAGAAGTTATGCTTAACACTGGTGCGGGGTTTGTCACAAGTGGACTGCTAGGAAGCAGCCATCTCAAAAACAAAAAAAAAGTCTGGTTTAAGCAATACACTGTTGGTGCCCTAATGTCAAAGAATTGCGGTAGATATTATGGGCTCTTTACCTCACAGTAAGAGTGGAAATAAATACCTCGTGGTTGTTGGTGATTATTTTACCAAGTTGATAGATGCCATCCCATTGAAAGGCCACAGCAGTAGCCTCCAAGCTTGTTGATCGATTCATATCCTTTCGTGGTGTTCCCCTCCAGTTACACTCTGAACAGCATTCCAATTTTGAATCGGATGTATTCAAGTCGATG